>OZ025293.1:416297645-418697645 GCA_964019185.1 Maratus speculifer
AAGGTAAAATATCAATTATAAAAGAATACATTGTGAAACTACAGCCAAAAAATATTTTAAAATACTGAGAGAAAATAATAAAAATATCCAAAACGTATAAAAATTTTTCCCATTTTGGCCACTTCCAGACGAATATGAGAGGGTAGCCAAATTATTAATTGAATGGGTAAAATAATGGTATAGAATATGCCGCTAATGAATTTCACTCACAAAATAACAGTAATTATTTCACAAAAAGCATGCAAAGTAACATGCATTAATAATGCAAAACATGTACTATTAATGCTATTTTAAAACATTTGTGAATTAACTTTTTTATACCATTAGCTAATACTTAAAAAGAAAATACTTTATAAGATCGAAAACAAATGTCAACAATAAAGAGTAAACAATCGTGATTCGTTATGTGACAATGAAGTGATTCATGGCTGTAAAATAAATAAATAAATAAATAAAGCAACACGAATATAAAAATTCTAACAATATTGTATTTAAAATGCACCTTCGCTTTTCTTAAATAAAAAGTTTTAATTAAACACTGTTAAAAATTTGACTGTTTTGCTGCATCATCATTATGTAGCTTTTATAGAAAATGATTACTTTACCGTATTACACTGTTAAAAATTTGACCCATTTGTTGCAGCGTCACTCCACAGTTTTTATAGAATATCTCTTATGACCAATGAGAATGCTCCATATCACAGTAAAAGTAACCGCTTTATATAAAAGCAGTGGAGTGATGCTGCAGCAAATGGGTCAAATTTTTAACCATTTGCTGCAGCATCACTCCAACGCTTTTATAGAAAACGGTTACTTTGTGTGTGTTACTTACAGTGTATTCTATAAAAGCTGGGGAGTGATGATGCAGCAAAAAGGTCAAATTTTTAACAGTGTACTGCTAAAAATTTGACCCATTTACTGCAGCGTCACTCCACAGCTTTTATAGAATGTCTCTTAATGCTCCATAACACAGCAAAATAATCGTTTTCTATAAAAGCGGTGGAGTGATGCTGCAGCAAATGAGTCAAATTTTTAAGTGTGTGAATATTGTGTTTGAAATAGGGAAAAGATTTCAAAGCACGTTAAAATGTAGTGACGTCATTTACAGCTCAAACTGTAAATCTGACAAATGAGAATGCTCCATTACGACTCTGGAACGTTTGCATGGGACAAAAAATTGATAGCCTTTAAAATCAGAGATAACTTTTCACAATGGAATTTGTCATTGGTCACAATAAGTTTTTTTTCTCGTGGATGGGTTGACCCCAGAATCGTTATACACCGAGGGATTTTATATATATAATATGAGAAAAACTAAATCAATGTAAATGGTTGAGAAAATAACCACATTAAAATATATTTCATTTCAGCTGTTTCACTGCGCTTACTGAATGTGATCCAGCAAAGAATTTTGTATGAAAAGTATATACTTTTATCAGTACATGAATTAAATAAATTTTATATTGCATTTTATTTAATGGCACTAAAAAAGTTCTGTTGGAGCATAAAGGGTTAAAATAGCAAATTTGTTATCCATGCCCAAACCATTGGCCGAATTCTACAAAAATCAAAATTCTTATTCCTTTAAAACATCATTGTACAACTTGACAGAAAGACATAAGTTTTGTTTTGTTTACTACTACTATACTCCTTTTTACTAACAGAGTCACATGCCTTTCACTGACTTTTACAAATTCAGACCCTGTTTCTGCAGTTGGATAGCAGAGAAGGTACCATATGTGATTTTCAGCAAAGGTGAGTGTGAAGGGCATGCACCTCTATTAATGAAAATGAGTATAATTCTGAAAAGGGACTTTAAAGAGAATAAAAGAACAGACAAGCCCAAAACTCCATGTTACTAATACTGGCTGCACAAGAATATTTCTCTTTATATCCCATCAATAATATTTACCTTTCAAGCTGATTTTTAGAGGATTGTAAAACATTTTAAAAAACTTAGACTACATTCTTGTTTCTCAAATATTTTCTGAGAACTTTTTTCAATTTGCTAATAAATAAAATTTTCACTTTGAGGCCTGAACCTGAAAATTAGCATAAAATCTGAACACATTTCAGGTTGAGCATCTCTCATCTCTAATGAGCACTTTTATTTATTTGTACTAAGAGCTGTCCCAGGTGAAGATAAAGCTGGGTGCAAAAACTTGGGTCTTTGTCATTATATGAGGCATATTTTTTAAGTAAGTACCGTTTTGCGATTCCACCGCCGCAGCGTTACGGTCGGCGTTCCGTGCTTGGTTACCTACATCTCTTGTCTACGCACTGACGCCATTACAGTCCAATTCTTCATTGTATACGTTGTTTACTGAGTGTTTAAGATGCCTCCGACAATCGTGAGTCCCGCTGATTGTGAAGTACAGGCTGTTATACGATTTCTTAGTGCTAAAGGTGTAAAACCAATCGATATTCATCGTGAGACCTGTGAAGTTTACGGACAAAACATTATGAGCGATGGAATGGTAAGGAAATGGGTGAGAGCATTTAAAGATGGCCGCACAAATGTGCATGATGAAGAACAGAGTGGGCGTCCTTTGGTCGTTAATGAAGATTTGGTGCAGAAAGTGGATGAAAAGGTGAGAGAAAACAGACGCTTTACAATTTCGTCATTGTGCGACTGCTTTCCTCAATATTCTCATAGTGTTTTGTATCGCATTGTGACTGAGAACTTGAATTACCGGAAATTGTGTTCACGTTCGGTTCCAAAAATGTTGACGGATTTGTACAAAACCCAATGATTAGGCAGTGCATTGACTTTCCTTGAGCGGTACTACAATGAAGGTGAAGGTTTTTTAGACCAAATTGTTACTGGTGACAAAACATGGGTGGCCTACGTCACACCAGAATCGAAACAACCCATGGAATGGCGACATTCATCATCGCCCAAAAAAGTGATGTTTAAGCAAACAATTTCTGCCTGGAAAATCATGTGCACAGTTTTTTGGGACAAAAAAGAAGTATTGCTAGTGGAGCTTCTGCCTCGTAATGAGACAATCAATGCAGTGTCTTATTGTGAGACATTGAACAATCTGCGTCGTGCAATCCAGAACAAAAGATGTGGCAAGTTGAGTAAGGGTATTGTTTTGCTGCATGACAATGCCCGTCCACATGTGGCTAATCGGACCAAAGATCTCATCAAATCTTTTAAATGGGAAACTCTAGATCATCCTCCATACAGCCCTGATCTGGCGCCCAGCGACTACCATTTGTTCCTGCACTTGAAGAAATACCTGGGTGGTCAGCATCTTCAAGACAATAACGAAGTCAAAACATTTGTGATACAGTGGTTTAAAAGTCAGGCGGCAGAATTTTATGAGGAGGGTATTCAAAAACTGGTGCCACGTTATGACAAGTGCCTCAATAATCACGGAAATTATGTAGAAAAGTAGATTAAGGTACAGGCTTTTATGTAAAAATAAAATTGTTGCGATATCTTTGCATGTCTTTTTTTAATTCCAAAATGGTACTTACTTAAAAAACATGCCTCGTACTACATTAATTAATCCATTTGATTTTTTACAATAGAATCATCTTCAGAGAAAACTTATAGGACATATGTGAAAATAGGAACAACGATATCAGTTTAGAGGTTTGCGAGATTATAAATTTAATGACATAACAAATGTAACAACATGAATACATTGCAATAAATAAATTATGTGACAAATTGTCAGATATCTCAACAGGGCTCATACTCATTTTCCAAGAAAAAATCTACTGAGAATCCCCTGATGTATTTATTTTTCGAAATGTACAATTTTTAAATCAACAACTAAAGACATTTTTAAAACAGTACCATGACTCTCCCATCGCCTCAAAATAAAATAAAAACAAGATAATCTCAAAAATAAAGTTTATACATCATTTAAATAAACAATATGAACAGAACTTTAAAAGGAAAACATTAATTTATGTAAAACAAAGATGAAATTTGCATGCCTTGTAGGGCTGTCTTTGCAAACGTGGTAGTTTGCCGAAAGAATTTCATTTCATTTTATGATTTAATTATCTCTTTTTAAAGAGTTATGAATAATATGAAGGCTACAAGTGCCAATATCAATTAAAAATGTTCTTTCTTTCTTTATTTTTTTTAAGTTTTACTTAAACTATTGTCAAACCTCATGATGTTAGAAGCTGTGCCTAGTGACTGAAATGATGGATGTTGACAGATGCAATATCATAAAGCATGCGGAAAGCAACAATTGCCCACAATTTCTCAGATTAGACAGTCATTTTGGCAAGTTTTTCCAGGTTTCGGGAATTTTTTGTATTATCCCCTGAGGTTCCCCTGATTTTCTCAGAAATCCCATATTCCCCTGATGAGTATGGACCATACTCAAAAACAGCTGATTTGCAATGGGTATTTAGTTCCATGGGGTTTTATAATCCCCACAATGTGATCTTTCTAATGATACCACTCATTAAAATCAGAGTGTAATGCATCTTGCACTTCCCTAATGAGAATAACTGTTTATATTGAATGTTTATATGTAGTGAACAAGCAATGTGGTTTTGCAAATCTTATCAATAACATAGATAACTAATCAATTACAGATAGGTGATTTTTCACTACCATCCATATTGTAGACTACCGAGACTCTTTATTAAATTTTCCACTGGAATACTTGTCTGCTTAAAAATTTAATGTAGATGAAACTTGTGCAGTTTCATCTGCAATGAATATATAGCGGGGTGTATAATCATCTCGTAACAGCTGGCCACTCTTTGAAGAAAAATCTACACTATCCTAATTTACTTCAGATTCTTCACTAGATATCCTTCTGGAGACAATACTATGACATTCTTTAAAAATTGACAGTCATCCATTTAATCATGTAAAACCACCGTCAGCAAGAACTTCTGCAAAATGCTTTTCTTTGTACACCAGTTAAAATGATATTCGGTCTTCTCTTATCTATCCTAATAAAGCAACTTCAGGTTTCTTCATTATTAGCATTTCTCATTCATTTTCTTGCAGACTCGAACTGACTGATAGCACAAGCTGTTTCAGTTTGTTCTTGATTCTTAATTACTGTGAAAAGAGTGCTAGTAGATATTTCATACTTTGCTGCAATTCCCAATTAAAAATCACATCACAAACATAACATACAATTTTCTGCTTAGTTTCCAAACTAGGAGCCATTTTTTCTCCATTTATTTTCATAGGTAGAGCTCCAATACAGTTAGAATTCAATGAATAAAATATTTCTAGCAAAAAAACTTTATTCACATCAAATGATCAACAACATGCTAGCAAGATTTTTTATTTTTTTATTCGGCGAAATATTTACTTCATCTTAAATGGGAGAAGTTTGTCTTCATGTTTGTATTAAACAAGATTTATTGTTTCCCAAGATAACATAATGGGGAAACTATTTTCCTATCTTATTATATTTGCATAATTTCATGCTAAGCATGTTCATCCTAATGAGATTGGACTATATGAACAATGTGCTCTTTAAAAATGTGTAAATAGTATGAAATATTTCAGCTATATTAAGCAGTTAATTTTCTTTCCAAAATTATTCATAGAAGAGGTGGGACTGTATAACTTAGAAGAGGCTCCAATTTACTCTCTTACACCAGGTGAAGTTTAAGCTAGCTCTATCACTGATCACAACACCCTCCCCCTCCCCACCCCCCAAAAAAAGTTTATAAAGGTGCACTTACTTATTCCTGCTGTGTTTTTAAGTTTTGGAATTTTAAAATTAAAATAACAACAACAACAAAAAGGATCTAGACTACACATCTAAAGGAAAATTAAAATAGCAAATAAAGCCTTTGTGCACAAATGTTTAAGGATAGAGACCCAACGAATATAAATGCACAAATAAAGTATGAGAAGGTAGCAAATAGCTATTTCGAATCTACTAACGAGATTCTTCATCAGTGCAAAACTCAGCGAGCTAAAAGTAGCAAAACTGAGCGAAGAGACAGAGAGACGCAGGCTTATATACCCGCTATGGGAACAATCCCACCTAAAGGAAAGCAACCAATGAGAAGAAAGCAGCCAAAACCAACTGAGTGGACAAGTAGCGACATCTATCGGAGAACAAGCAAAACAAAAACTAAAAAGCGAGTGAAAAAAAAAAAAAAGAGCGCGAGTTATATCACTTACATATCTCTCTTGGTAATTCTTTTCCAGATTTTGATTCTATAGACAGAATTTCATGGAATAGAGTCCTCAAAGCTTCTTCGATTCATTGCGCAGTTCTAAAAAGGAAATTTATTACGCTTTGTAATAATTCTTTCGCCAATAACTCTATAAATTTACCTACTGTTAACAAAAATGCTGTTCTCAATCTTTCTAGTGTCGCTTTAAGTAATAATCAGCTAAATGCTCTAAAATTAAACAACAATTTCTCTGTTTCTGCCCCTCCTTCGTTACCCCGTCTAATTGCTCCTATTGAAAGAGCCTTTAAGCATAGCGCTATTTCTCCTTCTCAAAAAGAGTCTATTAGGCATCTCATTGCCAATACTGTTGATTTCAATTCGAATGTTTATAAGCCAAATCTTAATAGTTCAGTTAAACATTGTCTAAAAAGTTTGTCTTCTGATCTGAATTTGATCATAACTAAGGCTGGCAAAGGTGGTCATATTGTCGTTCTTGACAAGTCTTCATATTTAGAAAAATCCCATAGATTAATTAATGATGGTCCCTATGTGGATATCCACAAAGACCCTTCCTCTAATGAAATTGCTACTATCAAATCTGCCATTAAGTCTTCACTCATTATTCCTGCTAAATTAAAGAGGCCTCTTATTCCTTCAATTGCTCATTGTGCCAGGTTTTATGCTTTACCTAAGGTCCATAAACCTGACATTCCTTTTAGACCCATTGTTTCCAGTATCGGTACGGCTTCTTATAAACTTGCCAAATATCTTGTTTCCATATTTTCTCCTCTCTCAAGCAATAATTCTTTCACTGTTAAGAATTCTTTTGAATTTACTAAAAAACTTCACAGTTTTAAGCCACAAGGCCACACGATGGTTTCTTTTGATGTTAAATCATTATTTACCAATGTTCCTGTCGAAGGTGCTTTAGATTGCCTCAAGAAAAGGCTCTGTGAATTTCATTTTTCCTTTTTCGAAATCGAGGAGCTTATTCATCTAACTCGTGCTTGCTTATCTCAAAATACTTTTGTTTTTAACGGGAATTTCTTTTGTATGATTGACGGTTTGGCTATGGGTAATCCTCTTAGTCCGACTTTATGTGATTTGTACATGCATTACTTTGAAATAAAATTATTTGAAGTCTTAAAATTTCCGTTCTATGTTCGTCATGTAGATGATATCTATGCTTTAGTTGAAGTGAATTCTGATATAAATCATATTCTCTCTGTCATGAATTCTATTGATTCTTGCATTCAATTTACTTTTGAAACTGAATCGGACAAATGCCTTCCTTTTCTGGATGTTCTTGTTATTCACAATGAAGATAATTTTCAGACTACTGTCTTTCGCAAACCTTTTGCGGTCAGTCTTCCACCTCACAGATATTCTTCTCATCCTCCTAACCAGAAAGTTGCGGCTTTTAAAACTTTTGTTTTCCGGGCTTCCAATATTTGTTCAACTCCTCAGTTACTCAGTGATGAACTTAATTACCTAAAAGCTATTGCTGTTGATCGTGGTTATTCTCCTAATATTATAGATTCTATTCATAGAAAATTGACAAAATCTACACAATCTGAAAGTGAGAACTTTAATTCGAACTCCAATGCTTTGGTTGTTTTGCCTTTTTTCCCCAAAATCTGTCAGCAAGTTGCTAAAATTTAAAAAAGGTTCGATTTCAATGTTATTTTTTCTCCTGTTAATAAAATTGCTTTTTCAAATCTTAAGCACTCCATTGATCACTTAGATAACTGGGGTATTTACCAAATTTCTTGCCAATGTGGTCTTTCTTATATTGGTCAGACTAAACGTGCTCTCAGATTTCGTTTAATGGAACATAAAAGGTATGTCAAAAAACAGGAGCTTAAACGTTCCTCTATTGCTCAACATTGTTGGTCTTCTCAACATAAGTTTAACTTTTCTTCAGCCACCATCATCCATTAAATGTCCTTCTATTCTTGATCTTGATTTTTGGGAAGCTTACCACATCATAAAAAATTCTCACTCCTTAGTCAATGACTTATCTAGTACTCCTTATGTTGTGAATGATTTTTTATGTATCCCTGTCCACAACAGATGGCGCCTGTAGCACGCGCGCATTACGAGCGGCTCATCGCCGGTCAATACGCAGTCTTGAGCTGACCGTCATGTAGCTAGGTTGTGCTTGTATCAATAAATCTTGTTCGTACAACGCCAGATAGTCTCCGGCTTTTTAAACTACCTCTAGTAACATTTAAGTTACTTCACTGGCGACGAGATCGGATCAAAGCATGATTTCAGAAGAAAATTTTTTTTTCTCGGTAGTTTTAAGCGCCGAACGTAGCGCGCCGAGTTAAGCCTACCACGCGGTCGCGCGAAGTAGCGAGTCGCTGTCACGCCGTAACTAGGCCTAAGTGCGGATCGAAGGATTACGTGCCATTGCTGTTGAAACGATTATAATTGCCGAAGATGGGTTCGTTCGGACACATGAAAGAGTTTGATGGATCAAACGAGTCTTGGACATTATATACGGAGCGTCTGCAGCATTTCTTCGATGCAAATGGGATTGAAGATCTCAATCGCCGAAGAGCTATTTTCCTGACAGTTGTCGGCCCAGCCACATATGCATTGCTGCGAAATTTGCTGTCACCGGCGGCGCCGACTACGAAAACGCTAGCGGAAATTATAGAGGTGCTCAATACTCATTTTGATCCAGCTCCTTCGATTATCGTGGAAAGGTACAAATTCAACAGCAGAGTGCGGAAAGCCGGCGAATCGGTGGCGAATTTCGTTGCCGAACTTCGAAGTCTAGCAAAACACTGCAACTACGGCGCATCTCTCGACGAAATGTTACGAGATCGGATCGTATGCGGCATCCAAGATGAAGCGATCCAACGGAAGTTATTGGCGGAAAATCAGCTAACCCTCGCGCGGGCCACGGAGATCGCCGTCAGCATGGAAACGGCCGCAAGAGATGCAAGCAATTTGCGAACGGCAGCTAATTCCGACGTGAACAAAATCCAATTTAAGAAGAATTTCGCGTCCAAATCGTCTCCGAAGCGTCCGAATTCTCGCGTTTCTGATCAACATACAGAAAGCTGCAATAGATGCGGCGAAGCTCACAGGTCAAGCGATTGCAGATTTAGGAATGCCACTTGCCGCTACTGCAAGAAAATGGGCCACATCGCGAAAGTGTGCCGATCTAAGAAAAATAATTCAGGTACTAAAGTACACAATTACAAGTGGATGAATCGGAAAGTGAGGCATATACGATGTTTAATATCAGGGGAATTGAAGCTTTACCTCCAGTTAAAGTAGAAGTGCTTATTGAAGGTAAGCCTTTTTCATTTGAAGTGGATTCAGGCGCCCCATTTTCTGTAATGCCATGGAAGATTTTTGGCAAGATGAGAAAATATTTTCCTCCCTTGGAGCCATCTTCCATCAAGCTAAATTCATTTACCGAACATCCAATTGAAGTTATGGGCTCAACCCAAGTAGAAGTGTCCTGGAAGGAAAATTCTTGCTCCTTGCCTTTGATTATTGTCAAGCAAGGCAACGTAAATTTGGCAGGCCGTAATTGGATTTATCCATTACAGTTGTTAACAGTTTTCAAAAGTAGTAATCCCTTGTTATCTGTTAATAATATGCCTAATCCTGAATCATCTGTCCAGGAATTGTTAGATGAATTTAAAGAATTATTTGCATCAAAATTAGGATTAGTAAAAAATGTTAAAGTACATTTATTAAAGAAAGAAGCAGTAACGCCTAAATTCTTCAAAGCACGCCCAATTCCATATGCATTGAGGGAAAAAGTCGACGAAGAAATACTCCGCCTTGTGGAAGAAGGCATTCTGGAGCCTGTAAAAACAGCGGAATCAGCAGCACCCATTGTTCCAGTCCTAAAAAGCAATGGTCGCATTAGAATTTGCGGGGATTTTAAGCTTACCACTAACAAATCTACCGAATTAGAACAATACCCACTGCCTAACATTGATGATCTATTTACCCAGTTGGCAGGTGGATGTGTATTTTCGAAATTAGATCTTCGAGATGCTTATTGCCAATTACAACTTGACGAAGAATCCAGGAATCTGGTAGTCATTAACACACATAAAGGACTCTTTCGTTATACAAGAGTACCAATTGGAGTAGCCTCAGCTCCAGCAGTGTTCCAGCGAGAGATGGATAAGATTCTTCTTGGGCTAAAAGCTGTCTGTTACCTTGATGATGTCCTAGTCTTCGGAAAAGACAAAAATGAACACCTCCAGAATTTAAGTGCTGTACTTGCAAGACTTCAGGAAGCAGGCATGAAGCTAAATCGGGACAAATGTGAATTTATGAAGACGTCGGTCGAGTATCTGGGACACCGTATCGATAGTGAAGGTCTCCATCCACTTGAATCCAAGGTTGAAGCTATTGCTAAAGCACCAGAACCGCATAATGTTGATGAGTTACGTTCTTTTTTGGGACTCGTCACCTATTATGCAAAGTTTTTGCCTAATATGGCGACGCTGTTAGCTCCTTTGTATACCCTCTTACAAAACAAGTCAACCTGGAAATGGGGAACAGAGCAGAAGAATAGTTTTGCAAAAGCCAAAGAAGCATTACAAAATTCATCTCTTTTAATGCATTTCGACAATAATAAAGAAGTTGTCTTAGCTTGCAATGCCAGTCCCTATGGACTCGGAGCTGTTCTTTCGCATGAAACTGCGAACGGTGATCGCCCAATTGCTTTTGCGTCAAGATCCTTAACCAAGGCTGAAAAGAACTATAGCCACATCGAAAAAGAAGCGTTAAGTCTGGTATTTGGTGTGACAAAATTTCGCAAGTATCTCTTGGGTCGAACTTTCGTCCTGCTGACGGATCATCGTCCCCTGGTGAATCTTCTTTCTCAAGATAAACCAGTACCTGTTGTGGCTGCTGCACGGATTCAACGATGGGCTCTGACACTTTCTGCATACTCCTATACAATAAAGTATCGTAAAGGTAGTCTACATGCTAATGCAGATGCTTGTAGTCGGCTGCCCCTAAATATCAAACAAGCTGATCCACCAATTCCCGAAGATGCTGTTTTAATGATTAGAAAGCTTGATGACAGTCCAGTAACCAGACATCAGATTGCTTCAGAAATAAATAAATTACCTGACTTGTGCAAGCTCAAATCTTATATTAGTAAGGGTTTCCCTAAGAAGATGGAAAAAAACCTACAACCTTTTTTCAGATTTAAGGATGAATTGTCGATCGAGGAAGATATAATCTTAAGAGGCACAAGAATCTACATTCCACCATGTTTTCGAAACTATGTGATTAATGAGCTCCATGCTGCTCATCAAGGAATTACCGCCATCAAGTCACATGCTCGTTCTTATGTCTGGTGGCCTGGTATAGATAATGATTTGGAAGCAGCTGTAAAAAGTTGTGTAACTTGCCAACAAAATGCTTCAGCACCTCCAGCCCAGCACATTCCTTGGAATACACCTGACCAGGCATGGGAACGCATTCACATCGACCATGCAGGACCACTGGAAGGTCATATGCTTTTGATAGTTGTTGACGCAAAAACTAAATGGTTAGAAGTCGCACGAGTGAATAGTACATCGTCCAGTGCTACCATAATGGTGTTACGAAGTCTTTTCTCTCGTTTTGACCTTCCAAAATACCTGGTTAGTGACAATGGGCCTGGATTTAGCAGCGACGAGTTTGCAGAATTCTTGTCGAATAATGGCATCAAACATATCCCGACAGCACCTTATCACCCATGTTCTAACGGATTGGCTGAACGTGCTGTGCGAACAGTCAAATCAGCATTGAAAAAGGTGACTGAAGGAACTTTTGAAGAGAGATTGCAACGTTTCCTTCTCAATTATCGAATTACACCTTCAGCAACAACAGGAATTTCTCCAGCGGTAGCAATGTTTGGTCGTCCTCTCCGGACACGGCTCGACTTGATTCGTGATCCTGCCAGACAAATTTCGGGGAAGAAGGAGACTAACGCATGCAAATTTCCTGAAGGTGCTCCAGTGTGGGTGCGCTCTTTTGGCCGAGGCCCTCCATGGGTTGCTGGTAGTGTATTGCGCCCATTAGGTAAAGTGATGTGCGAGATAGCAACTCCCGCAGGCACCTGTAAACGTCATTACGATCAACTGCGTAGTAGACATGAAGGCCTGGCAAACAAAGTTCCTCCTGCAGTTCCAGTGACAGTCCCATCATCAGATCCAGTGACTCCACTAGCAAAACCAACAGATGTGCCTGCTGAAAAGCACTCAGACACCCCAATGCCTCCAGTGCTTTCCCCACAGGTAAGTCCAGTTGAAGGGAACAGTTCGAAGTCAGACCCCCCTGTGCTATCACCACAAGTGGTTAGGCAGGAACCAACAACTCCCTTGGTGAGACGTTCAACACGTCACAGACAAAAGCCAGCATGGTTGCAATTATAAACTGTTTTTATTTGTGAACTGTAGTGCTAAGACTTTAATGGACAGTTCCGTGTTTGAACTATCTAATTATTTTGAACTGTTTCTATTTGAGAACTTTCACATACTGAACTGTTCCTGTATATAATGAACTCTTTTGTGTTTGTATTTTCTTTAAGAAGAAAGGGATTGTTGTGAATGATTTTTTATGTATCCCTGTCCACAACAGATGGCACCTGTAGCACGCGCGCATTACGAGCGGATCATCGCCGGTCAATACGCAGTCTTGAGCTGACCGTCATGTAGCTAGGTTGTGCTTGTATCAATAAATCTTGTTCGTACAATGCCAGATAGTCTCCGGCTCTTTAAACTACCTCTAGTAACATTTAAGTTACTTCACCTTATTTTCCAAGTATTTGGAAAGCGTTAATTTAATACTTTTTTTTTTTTTTCCACTCGCTTTTTAGTTTTTGTTTTGCTTGTTCTCCGATAGATGTTGCTACTTGTCCACTCAGTTGGTTTTGGCTGCTTTCTTCTCATTGGTTGCTTTCCTTTAGGCGGGATTGTTCCCATAGCGGGTATATAAGCCTGCGTCTCTCTGTCTTTTCACTCAGTTTTGCTACTTTTAGCTCGCTGAGTTTTGCACTGATAAAGAATCTCATTAGTAGATTCGAAATAGCTATTTGCTACCTTCTCATACTTTATTTGTGCATTTATATTCGTTGCCTCTCTATCCTTAAAGGAAAATTGTTTTGGTACAAATTATTGCCAAGTTGCTTTTATGGATTAACTCTTTGAAGGACATTGGTGTACTTACCACTTAATTTTAATTCACAAAAACAACATATGCACCAGAATTCCGGAATAAAATTTTGCTCTTTTAAGGCTGTTCTTAACTTCTCTGCTCAACAAGTGTAAAACCTTTTGATACATTTACAAATTCTTTTTTTTTTTTTGGTTGATGGAGAGATAAAATTGTAAGATCTGACTATGGTAGAAATTTAGAATTTAACTGTATTTTCCATTTTTTTATCAATAAATTACCTATTGAGTTATAATCAATTTTGATAATGTGAGAAACACATTTTTCATCCCTGTTTGAGTGATTTTTCATCTTTCATGCCGAAACTTGGTTCAAAATGTCCTTTGAAACTATTTTATGAAGGATCTATTGTGTTTGCCAAAAAACAGGAAGTTGAGTGCAATTAGATAGTTTCTGAACAACAACTGCTACTTATGTCATGTATTTCAGAACCAAAAAAAACTTATGTTATAAATTTGCCCTTTTTAATTTGAGCCTTAATGTAAATTAAGCCTTTATGTATTTATTTATTACCAAATAAAAATGTTTGTAAATTCTGCTATTATTCAGTCATTTTAACATTGTTGAACATAAGTTGAAAATTATATAATCCCTCTCTTTCCCAGTTTAATCACTTAAGAGTGTACTCAAATCAGGGCTCGAAATGGAAAATTTCACGAACCGGAACGCTATTTCAAAATTACAATGGAAAATTTCACGAACCGGAACGCTATTTTTCAAAAAAAAAATTTGATATTTTTTTTTTTTCAAAGTATAGCTAAATTTATTTTTAACTTGACAAAATCAATTTTTAAAGGTTACATTGAACAAAATATGCTATATACATGTAAAATAATATGTTTGCGATACAAAAAACGCCGATTTTTTTTTTTCCTTTTGCCGGAAAACAGCATGCGGAATGTAAACGGTCCGTGTCTTCACTAAGGCCAAAATTTCGCCTGCCATTCTATCAAAATTATCTCCATTATATCAAAAAATTAAATTTTAAAAGTCTGGATGTAGAGACTCACATTTATTCAGCGATTTAAGTTTAAAAAGGTTGTTTTTTTTACTTTGCCGGTAACAACATACGGCATGTAAACAATTCCATCTCCGTTATGACAAAAGATTAAAATAAAAAAGTTTAAATATGTGTGTGGACTGTCATATTTATTTAGTAACTAAAGTTTAAGATTAGATGTAAATTCATTGAAAGGAACAGAAGTGCTGAATGTAAACAAAAAGATAAATGATTAAATTATATTTCACACGCAATATGTAGTGCAATTTCTGCACATGTTTTATCAGAGTGCAAAATATTTCCCATTGATATTCCATTTAATCTCTGCAAATCAAAGTCAACTGGAAGATCGACAAATGGTCTTTGTTGTTTCACAATTTTATACACAGTCATAAAAAGCTTTTCTGTATTCGAAAATTGCGGTTTGTTCATATTTTCAATGTGGTTATCAATTTCTTTTTTAGCTGATTTTTCCAAAATTTCTGCAGCTTTTTTATGTGCATCAATGTTTTTGTGTTCGTATATCTTTTTTTTCAAACTGGATTGTACCGATTGTGCCTTACCACTTGGCGTGATAGAACAATTTTGCCATACTTTTGAAAGTCTTAAATTTCTATCACTAAGTACTCCTAAATCTTTTACTTTTCTGCAGATTAAACAACCTAATCCACCATTGTCTACAATTAACCAAGTATTATTATCTTTCAATCGTTTTAATTTTTCTTCTCTCAAAAAGTCAGGCAATTCAACGTTTTCACTTGGTACATTTTCTTCTAGATTCAATTTCTGCTTTTTGGCTGGTGGAGTAGCTTCATCTATTTTGCAATCATTTTTGCTACTTGTTCCAGAGTTTCCCCCAGGTTTTAAAATGGGCAAGGCGCTATTGTTCTGAAAAGAGCAGTTTTTACATTTTTCAGGGCACTTTTATAGAGTTGAACCTAGAATCTAGCGGTTCAAAAATCGTGAAAAAGCAGAAAATTCGTCAAAAAATCGAGAAAAAAAAACAAAAATTTCGCCAAAAAATTGAACAAAAAGAAAAAATGATAAATTTTGCTAAAAGATCGCGAAAAAACGGTCGATTTTGTTAAAAGATCGCAAAAAGCAGCAGATGTTGTAAAAAGATCGCAAAAAACTGGCAAATTCTCTAAAAAATCACTAAAAAACGACAAATTTCGTGAAATCGCAAAAAAGGCAATTATTGTTAAAAGTTCGCGAAAAAACGGCAATTTTTGTTAAAAGATTGCAAAAAAAACGGCTGATTTTGTTAAAAGATTGTTAAAGGGCGAGCCTGATTTATTGAAAAAGACAAAAAAAAGAATACTTTTGTTGAATACAGGGTTCTTTTTGTTTCATAAACGGGTGCTTTCAGGATTCACATTTAGAAAGTTTTGGACAATCAAAAGATGATTGTGAACAGGGGGGGAGGGGGGGGAGAGAAAGAGGAGGTCGCCCCGGCTACGGAAATTTAGGGGGTGCCAAATTCATACTACAAACGACCTTTTTGAGCTGTCACGAGAAAAAGTTGGGAAAGGGAGAGGCCTCAAATTCTAATTATGCCCCGGGTGCAATTTTCTCTTCACACGCCTTGATTGTGAAGCTGTAAAAATTCGCTTTTTGAGCATTGAAAACACAATTCTGAAGCAGGAAAATTAGTTTTTAGAACAGAAAAATTCACTTCTGGCATTAAAATTTTTTTGTGTGTGTGTCTCTTTGACGAAATTTGCATGTTTTCGCCATCTTTTGAAGAAATCTGCCGTCTTTTTGGGATATTTTGACAAATTTTGCGTTTTTTTCGCGAATTTTTGGCAAACATAGCCGTTTTTCGCAAATATTTTGACAGAATTTTCCATTTTATTGCGATTTTCGGACGAAATTTGCCGTTTTTCAGGAAATCTTTTGATAAAATCTGTCGTTTTATTGCGATTTTTGGGCGAAATTAATCATTTTTTCACGAATTTTACCAGAAATTAGTCGTTATTTCGCGATTTTTTTAGTGAAATTAGACTTTTTCTTCGCAACTTTTTGACAAAATTACACGTTTTGTGGGACGCGTAAGAGCCATTTTTTGGACGATATTTAGCACAATTTCACGAACCGGAACGATATTTTTCATAATTTCACGAACCGGAACATCGTTCCGGTTTGCTCCGGTACATTTCGAGCCCTGACTCAAATCCAAACTGCTTACTTTCTTAGTAATTTTTTAATTCATTTCTGCTCTCAAACAGAGCCAATTAGCATTCAGACACTATATGATATATTGGTCAATTTTTTTATAAAAGAATAATATATTTTCAAAAGTGCTGTCAAAGCGGGCATTTTGAGCCGGCAATGCTGGAAATGAAAAAAAATGTATTGAGAAAATAATTGCTTATAAATCAATTTCTAATTAATTGAATGTAAAATAAAAATACAGGTTGCTTATAAATCTCTGTAAAAAAAAAAAAAAAAAAATCGCACCAGCCAGTTTAAGGTTTTTACTTTTAAAAATGGGTCTGGAAATGTGTTAAAAAAAATATTTTTCAACACTCAACATATCTAAATTTTTTAATACTGTCCTTAAGGGTGTTCTTAAATCAAAAAGGGCAACTTTGTGACACATGCTTTAATTGATTTTTGTTCGGAAATGCATGAAAATAGCAGGTGCTATCATTCAGAAACTGCCTAATTGCACTCAATTTTCTGTTCTCTTAAAAACACAATAGATTTTTCATAACAAACCTTTAAAGTTGACGCTTTTGAGCACATTTCCCGATGAAAACAGAAAAACTGGTCGAAAAGCAGAAGAAAAATGGGTGATTCCATGATCAAAATACCTTAGAACTGGACAGGTAATTTAAGTATCAAAATATTGAAAAATAAGTTCGATTCGAAATCTCTTCCATAATCAGGCATTCCAATTTTATATCTTTCTGCTAAAAAATGAATTTGTAAATGTGTCAAAACGTTTTTCGCTAGTTGAGCGGAGCAGTTAAGAACACCTTTAAGACTTACAGTTCTATCATTAAACATCCTATTTTAGTCACTAAAAAAAATCTTAATTTTATATTTTGTTTCTAAACGTAGAAGTTTATTTTTAATAACAATATTTTGTACAGCTTAAAAGATATAATGGTGTTGCTAAAAAATTGTGGATGCATACAAAAAGCCATGGTTGAAAATGATTTTGTAAGAAATATTCATCCGGGATGCTATAATGGTTTTTAATAAAATGTCCCATGGAAGCTTTAAGAGTTTCAGCTTTCAAATTAAAATTATGTAAAAAATATAATCCATTCAAAATAGAGCTGAGATATTCTGAATGTGGATCTATTAAAAAGAGAGATGAGTATGTGATGAAATAGATGGCTATCTCACAAAAGAGTATCGTGTACTGAAGAAGTATGCTCGCCAAATTTAAAAACGAAATTGCTGCATGAATGCTCAATAGATACTGTTGGCTGTAGCCAACCAAGATAAACCATCAATGCTATCAACAATTATCAAAGGGCTTAGAAAAAAAAAAAAAGAGTTTTTTTTATAATGTAATAATATATTATGCACCATAAATTATAAATATGCATGAAGTGTCATTGACTTTAGATTGACAACTGAATAGTCCTAAAAAGCGAAGGTTGACCAATTATATAATTCCTATCCAAATTCCCAGTTTAATCACTTAAGGGTGTCCTCAAATCCAAACTCCTTATTTTCTAATTATTATCTGATTCATCATAGTGGCGGTGATAACAAATATAACAACAGTATCTATTACCAAAATAAGAATGAAAAATGGTTTATAGTTTTGTTGGCTTTAATTTAAAAATTCTCATTTTATAAAAAAAATCAAAAATTTCTATATTTAGTAATGATTTGTGTGAATCTGGAAGGACAGATCATGGAAGCTATAAAAGATTTCATTATTTTATGAATTTTTCGCTTTTGCAAACTGATGTATTGATTCCTACTAGCATCCCACAAAAGTAATGTTCAAATCCTCTCTGTTTTACGAACTAAAATTACACAAATTCTCTTTTTTATGAAGTTTATCATCTTCTAGTACACTTTAAATTTATGCCTGTATTTTGTCGAAATGTAGGTGGGGAGAAAGAGGATCAGTGAATAAGTGGGAGGGAAGAAAATATTCTTGTGCAGATCACAAGCAAACTAATCTTGTGCCAACTCTTAAAGAAGCTGCTGAATAGCTCTTGAGACTCCGTCATTATTTCGAATCAGATGTCAATATTGAGATGCTTTCAAACATTACATTGATAGCCTTGAATAATGTGTTCTTAGCAGAATTTCAATGAAACAACAACAAAAAAAATAACTCAGGTTTTTTGTTTTTTAAACATAAATGACTAAAGCAGAGTTATTTCACATTTTTTTCTTGTAACTCTCATTTATGAACTTCTAATTTCACAAAGACATGTAGGAATTCGGTCGAGTTCATAAAATCAAAAGCCTACTGTATTAATAGTATTAATTATGTAAAAACATGAAAATCCACCAAAAATGCCATAAGATTAAAAATTATAACCCTCAGAAGTTTAAATAAATTTTTCGAAAAAGTAGTTTTCGAAAAGAGATAGGCTTATATTTGCAAAAAATTAAAAGTGGGTGGGGAGACTTGTTTTTGAGGAGGGCTTAAAATCAGGATTTTACAGCAATAGAATCTCTCTGGAGTAGTATAGATATATCTGGTAAAGATAAACTTATTTCAATATCATGAAGAAGATTTACAAGGAAGCAACAGCAACCATCCATTTGGACAAAAGAACAACAAAAATCAAATTTAGATACACAAGTGCAAGATAAATAGTATTAAAATATAAAGGATGTTTGATATACATGGGACTAGAAAGGCAAATCCGTTGCATGATAAATAAATAATATATACATTTATAATACAAATATATCTAAAATAAGAAATAAAAGCAGCAATTTCACAGCAAACATTCTAGAGGGGTTAAAAGATGAAAATAAATAGCTATCTTTGATTGTAAACTCTTCCATGCCTATACAGCACATGATTTCAGATTTAACTGAAATCTCAATGACTTTAGATGTTATATCACTGTAGAATAATATACTTCTAATACCTGTGGGAGACACTATATCACCTGGGTATATAGGGTATATCACCTGTGAAAGACACTAACAAAAAATTTTTAACCAATAAAATGCCTAGAAAATCTCATTATCCCAGAAAAACTGTTTTCTGTTCCACCTAATATTTAAGTTGTGACAACCAGTTTAATGGATCCGTCTCAAATTGACGAAAGTACTTATAAAAACAAATACATTTTTCTTGAAACAAGTGTTTTTTGGGGTTTTGATTTTTAATCAGTGCACATTCTCTTGCTGACACCATTTAAGTTATTGTCACCTTGTTTTTGCAAATTAAACTGGACACTGTTAATTGGGAGACAAACTTTAAAAAAATAACAAAATATGTTAATTTTGACTTATAATTATAAAAATGAAAAATTAAGGCCAAAGATTGACCTTAAACTGCTTCCATTTAGTGAAAATTTTATTCATTTTATAAATTTGAGGGGCATTTAAGCAAATCAATATATTTTGAAAATTTATTTAAATGCTAACTATTTAAACTATTAGAAAGAGCACTTGCACTCATATTATATTACTTGCACTAATTTCATAAGCACAAGATTTTAATGATATTTAGAGGGGTTTAGATCCATTCAGATGTCAACATTTTTATATGAACATTGTTTAAACAAGAAACGTATCGCATTGTATCAGTATGAAGATAAATATGATGATACTGACAAAGTGAAATTATTCAGATGAAAATATCTTTGTCTTAACAAGATTATAAAAATTTTGATTTTGAGACTGAAATTTTACTGTGTTACATATTATGACCAAACTGAAATTATTTCATATTATATATAAGGAAGCATTTCCTAACATTATGATTTAAATTATTACAATTATTAAAATGTATCTTTGTATGATGGACCCAATATCAATGAAAATTTGCACCAATTTCAGTTTATACAAAAGTGCAATACATAGAAGAATTTAAAACTTTTTAAAAAATTACATTTAATTTAGTTTTAAATATTACTGACAGATGGAGATAACCTATCTGAAGCTCTAATAATGCTCAAAAATAACCTTGCAACTTTGAAAT
Source organism: Maratus speculifer (assembly GCA_964019185.1). Lineage (NCBI taxonomy): Eukaryota > Metazoa > Arthropoda > Arachnida > Araneae > Salticidae > Maratus > Maratus speculifer. The sequence continues at coordinate 416,318,129 of OZ025293.1, forward strand.
GCAATTTTTTTTCTGTGTGATTTAATAGCTAAAGAGAATGAAGGATAAAATATTATTAAAGTTTGATGTACCTTTATGAATTAGTTTGAGCATTCTATTAGTTTGAAACTGTGCAGCAACATATGTTTGCAATATTTAGAGTTAAAGGAACATGCATAGTAAACAAAATACCAATCTTCTGCAATAACTCCAATAGCTGACTAAATTGATTTGTTATGGAATTTTAAAAAGTTTCAGATCTTTTGAAGACATCCCATGTGTAAATATATGAAATGAATAGTAAAGATTTGTAAGGTAGCTTAATGTAGTCTCAAAATCTTAGAAAAATCAAATTGTAAAAAAAATGTTGAATGGATAAATTTGAAAACTAAGGCAAGTTGAAAAATAAGGCTCCATGATATTTTCAAAAGCATATTATATAAATTTTGGTCATAAAAAATTAGATAAGTTTTCTGTTCATTATTACATATAATAATGATCATTTTGAAGCTTACATAAGTGATTAATGGGCCATCTTGATTGGATATGGAGCCTTCTTTTCAATGGCTCAATTTTCAACAACGAAAACCCCTAGGGGAAAAAAGAACAAGATTCAGATATTGAGAAATAATTAACAATATTTCATAAACTGAACAAATAAATACATAACAAAAATATGAATCAAAAACAAAGGAAAAATTTTATTTTCTGAAAAGTTGAGTGGGATTTTTCATATTTGAATACTTCTCCAGAGTTTTACAATTAAGTTATTTAAACTAAAAAAAATATTTATACTAGTTTCAAAAATAAATTGAAAAATATTTTTCTATTCACTCAAAGCACACATTTATATAAAGCCTGTAACATTTTTTAAAACAGTTTAAATGTATATTTAATCAGCTTTATTTACCCTTGAATAAAATACATTGTCCCCCAATTTATTTTTGATCATCACAAATCAGGGACTCAAATCATATGATACTGTAGTTATAGAATTGAAATTGTTATTTTAATCTTCATATTTTAATATATTTTCTTAAATCTGAGACCCTAAAATCTGCAAACGCATAAAATTTCCCTAGATCTTCAAATGTAAACTAAGAATTTTATAGTTAAGTTTCAGTAACAAAATAAAAGAGGGTGTTACAATCAGTTGTGACAACTTTTTTTTAAACTAATTTTTTTTTCTAATCATGCTCGTTTTGCTATTACAACTCATTAATAACAAACAAATTAAATTAATTCATAAATTACAAATTCATAAATTCACAAATTAAATTAATTAATAAATTAAATTATTTTTGATTCTGATGTAAATAAGTATCTATAGCAAAAATTTGCAATATTGTAGATCTTGCACAGTACTTGCAAGTAAAGTTATTTTTCTTGCATTTGTTTTTCTGTTTTATTTATTTATATATTTTTAATGTTATATATGCATTTTAGTAAAGAATTAGGGTTAAAATGGCTGAATTCAAACTTCATAATTAAGGAAATATGAATTTATTTCAGAAAAATCCAAGATTGAACTAATATTGTGATCAAGAATTTTTTTTTCTTCAAGACTTTTCTTCGCTAATCTAGCTTTTATATTTAAAACCTGCATGAACAGGTCATAAAATAGCATTTTTTTAAAAGGATTTTGGTGTAAATTATTTTTTTACCCAAGATAAATAAAAATATAACATCTGCAATGGAGAAATTTCACCCGGGAGGAATAAGTTTTCTTTTGTGTGTAATTGATAAAGTTTATCTTAAAATTCTCAAAAATCTACTCAGAATCGTTAAAATGATTTTAAATAATTTTTAATTACTGTTTTTAACAACGCAAAAACATAAACAAAACCACGTGATACAAAAACACGACGGGATTGGTTGTGACGTCATTTGCCGCGAAGTCTAAATGTTTAGTTTTTGTGCGCATACTGTTTCGCATTGCTTTTTCTATTTGCAACCTTGTTTCATCTGTTTCTACAAATTTATTTAATGTTAGCAACTTTAAATTTGTAAAAAAGTAAGACTTAACTTATGTTAATTTAAAATACATTGTTTACTTTTTATTTTCATTAAAATTTTAATTTGAAAATGTCGATTTCGGCAGGATTTGTGATAGGGTAATCAGACGACAACTTCCCCAAAATGGATTCTCTTTCCATTTTGGTTTTTCAGGAAAGAATTCTGATTTCATTGGCACAGAAATTGCGATGTTTTTTTGTATAATATATAAAGCATTACTCAAAACTTTTATTAAAAACATACTATAAGGATAAGCTCAAGTTGGGAGAAAAGATTGTTATATGCACGGTAAGTAGAAAAACACGGTAGGGTCCACGAGATGATGCGCAGTAGTTCGTGACGTCACTGGCACCCTCCGTCCAGCGCTTTCTATATCTGGACACAGATTTTCACTCCTCTCTTATATTTTTCTATCTTCGCGATAAGGAGTGTTATTATTATTTATTTTTTTCGTAAAATCATTTTATGCCTTATGCAATTTCCTATTTTTTGCAAGCGGTGTTTAATTTATTTAAATACTTAAAGATGCCTTGTTGTGCCATTTCTGGTTGTAGAAGCAGATTTGGAAAGATATTTGATATCAGAACTGCTTGATTTAAAGCCTGGACGAAATTTAAATCTTAAATCAGTTCCCCACTTAAAAATACCCAGCTTTTTATCAAATGATGAAAATACTAGGAGAAGAGAACGAGCTGAAAAGCCAGATACCAGAAAGGAAATAAACCTCTTGTTAAATTAGAAAGAAACTGATTCTGCTTTATTTTCACACTCCCCTGAAGAAGAATATAATGAATTGGATTCAATAAAAAGAGAAAATCAAGATTTAAAAGAATTAAAGAAATTTTGCGAGAAATGGAAGATGAAAAATTAGAAAACTCCCATTTAAAAGAAATTTTAAAGCAGTATGAGTCGCAATTTTCATCTTCCCATGTAATTTACAGCAATAGTTGAAAAAAAAAGCACATATGTTTTACATTGTGAACTTTATGCTCTCTAGAAATTTATTCTTATAATTATCAATAATTTTATAATTTAAATTTCTGTATAAGTATGTATACAAATTTAGGAAAAAGGTTTTTAAAAATTATCTTAAGTTTATGATTAATCAAACATATACAAATAAATACTTAAAAGGTGTTGCAAAAATATAGATATTATTATTTATTATTTTACCTGAGATCTTTTGAATGCCCAACCATTCATTTTCAAAGGAATATAAAAGAAGATAATAGATTAGAAATAGAAAACGTAAAAAACAAAACAAAAACAGTCCGCGTGTATAAACAAAGTCACGATGAAACACCAAGGATATTGTACCAGAGTGTGGGAATATTATAGGAAATGACGTCATTACAAACAGTATCTTTGTTAAGAAAAATTTCGAGGGATTCACGGATAATGGAAGAGTAATAGTTGGATGTTGAAAAGATTATTTTAAGTTGTTAAAATTTATCAAAATATTTTCTTTTTGTTGCATTTTGATTTGTATATTTTGATTTAATAACAAGGTGTAAATTTCCATCAAAGGCACTGGTATTAATACAGTGGTTTGACTAATTTATAGTTAATGTTTAAAAAAATGTTACTATTTTTTTTCTTTAAAATATTAATGAATTCCAAAAATCCCAAGTTAAAGAGACTTTTCTTAAATTTATCCATAATTGCTTTGAAAATTGTATAGTATTTTTTAAATTGTGAAAAAAATAAAGTAAAGTTTAAATAAAAGCAAATATATTTTATATTATGATTTTTATGCACTCAAGGAAGAATATTCTAACAATTATCATAATTTTATAATTTAAATTTCTGTATGAGTGTATGTAAAAAAAATAAAGAGATAAATTTTTAAAAATTATCTAAAGTTAATGGATATTGCTTAAAAAATTGTTACTGTTTTTTCTTTAAAATATTTATGAATTGCGAAAACTCTCAAGTAAAACAAAAGCAAAACTTTTTTAGATTTATGCAATATATTATATATATATATATATATATATATATATATATATATGGGAACGCCCAATGTTAATCTTGTGACCAATTCAGCAAATTTCCTCAAATAATCCCAATTATTTTATTTAAAAGCATAATTAAGATTAAAAACTTATACAACCAATGAAATACTGTTGTAGTCTACTCTCGTAAAATATATCTAATTTAGAACAAAATGCATTTTGCTTGTCTATATAATACAAAATTTTGTTACTCTTATGACCAGAATGTCACAAGATTTAGAAATTAGTTACATTTTAAGAGAGTAGACCACAATAGTATTTAACTGGTTATATAAATTTTTATTTTAATTATGTTTTAAAATATAATAATTGGAATTATTTATGAAAATTTGCTGAAATTTCACAAAATTTCTGAATGGCCGTTCCCATATACTAATTAATAAATGGATAATACATACATTTGAAAACATGTAACATAATTATAAGCGCATTTATATGAATTTCAGCGAAAGTTTTCCGATTTTTCTCAAAGTATTTTGAATTAAAGCTAAATTATAAAATATTATATTGAAAAGATTGTATCTATTGATGAAATAGAACTGAAAAAATTAGAAAACGTCTTTTTTGCGCAAACGTGTTTAAATAAATTATTAATAACTGTGTCGAAAGTTAATACTTTGAAAAACTAAATGTAAACATAAGCCTGACCCTTTAAAAAATTCTAAATAGTAAAAACATACAAATATATAACTCTAATTTGAATAGAAATGTTCCGAAATAGTTTAGTAGATGTTCCGAATGTCATTCATCTCAGTAATATGTCATACAGTATTTTAAATAAATGCTTAACACATTTTTTACGAACGGAAAGCTTTCTGCAAAGCAAAAAGTGTGTTACCCATGACTGGAGATGGGTTCCAGTGACGTCATGGGAGAAAACGAAACTTGCGCGTGGACCCTACCGTGTTTTTCTACTTACCGTGGTTATATGGATCATTTTCTAAAAACTACTGCACAGCTTTTTACATTGAATACATAAAATTGAATATATAACATTCAATAACGAACAGGAAATAATCTAAATTTTCAGATTTATTCAGTTTTCTAATTAACAAACATTGAACCAAGTGTGACTTGTTCAAGTTTAAACAATTTAGTTATTTTAGAAAATTTATCTTGCAGTCGTGACAGGCTACTTTTGGCCTCTAAAATTTGAATAGAGAGTTTGTATGTATGTTCGAGTAATCCGTGGCGTGTTCGTGGAGTACACGCCTACTGGCCAGACGGCCCAAGTTCGATTCTACCTCTTGACATTTTCTATTCCATATTTTTTTTATACAATTACGCTTATTTTTTTTTAAATGAAAACTTCTACGTACATACATTAAAAATATATAATGGTAAACAATAATTATAAATAAATTAAAATAAATAAAGAACTACGCATAAAATAGCTTATATTTTCGGTAGTAGAAATTTTATTTTACAGTTGAGATAAAATATAAATTTTCATGAAAAAAAAAAACTTAATTGTTACACACAACATAAACATAATATTGAACTTTTTATTCCCAAAATATTTCATTAGCCAAAAATATTATTTAGAGGGTTAGAATGTCCCTTAAAAATCCCAAACTTTGATTTCTCCTGTGTATTAAAACGTCTGAAACAGAACAAACCTTTTCTTGCCCAATGAAAATTTGTTTTCATAAATGATTGTATTTTTTTTATGTTTATGTTTATTTTATACATTAAAGATGGACATCAAAATTAGAGGTTTCCAAAAAAATTGCATAATCATTATTGAATAATGAATGTATATATAGATTTCAAAAGAAAGCTATCGGTTTCTTCAAGGCACTTCTTAATATGCATAAATAAAAATGAATGACTATATGTACGATACATAATTTTTTTTTCTGTTCTACATGTGATTATTCCCATTCATATTTTCCAAAAAACATTAAAATTTTATTTAGATTTAATCAATAAATACACATACAAATGAAGAATAGCAGATTATAAGTTTACAAAAACATTTCTGTCAAGTTAACATCAGAATAAATTATCGTTATCATAATAGTTAGGAACACTAGAAAAAGTGTTTATCAGGCGAATTTACTGTACTATTTGTGCAACATGGCACTATACAACATTTTTAACACACATTACTACTCATTTTTGGTATAGAAAATTAAAAAAGATATAAGAAATATATCAAACGCTTAAGCCAGCAACGTAGCAGGACGGTGTTTACATGGCAAATGATGTCACAGCCGCTTTCGTCCGCGATGCGTTTTCCCGCCAAGACAAAAACTGCAGTTTTAAAATTCATTTAGTGAATTATTAAAGCTTCAAATATACATAAAAATGGTATCAATTTTCTTGATTTTTTTCTGCTCTTTAATATAAAAGTGAAAATGAAAATCGTGAAATTTCTCCATTGTAAATATTGATGTCTTCTTTGGTTTTAATCTATAATGATTTTTTGTGATTTAGTTCATATTTTTTGTTAATTTGCCTGATGTGAATGAGAATTTGAAGAAAAAAAACAGGAAAAAATATATATATTAGTTTGTCAATAATCAAAAACATTCATAAAAACCTCTAATCCGATTTATTTGAATTTTGGGCACAATAAGGCCTTGAACAGTGTATGGCATTAAAAAATATATTTTTAAAATTCTTATACTAACAAAGACAGCAATGCTGGTATTACAGAGAGAGATACTCTTTAATATTTTAAAAGTTTTCTAATTTTATGGCATAATTATTTTATGCAATTATTAAATTAAAAAAATTAAATATTTTTCTTTATTGTAAGAATTTATTATAATGTCTTTTGTTTGGCTGCACCGAAAGTACTATTTAAACAATGTAATTAAAACAATGACCAGAAATCTGCAGGATTTGAAGGTGTCTACTCTATACATACACTTTTATTCTGGATGGAATTTGTAAAAAAAAATTCATGTTTTCTATATGATCATTATTTGACATTAAAAAAGGCGATAATTTTCTTCTTTTACCAGTGGGCCCTTTCACAAGTTTTCAGAGTTGAGATATCCATCTAAAAAGGACATAAGCCAAAAGGCTGTGTTACTAAACAGAAAAGCTTTAGATTATAAAGGACTAATCCATTTTAACCTCTTCAGACCCCAGGGTTTATTTATATACTTTTTTAATTTCAATTTTGGGTTTATATTTAAAAAAAAAATAATTAAAAAGATTAAACAGTGAAAAAAATTAAAATTTATTTTTTGTACATAAAATTTGATACACTATATGGCCAAAGGTGACTGGCCATGTAAGGTTTTAGATGTTCTGTTAAATATCTAGAAAAATAAATTAGGAATTATTCTGAAAATCTATGTTTGTAAACAGAATAGTACAGGTCATGTATTTTTCCCAAAATCTCATGTGGGATCATCAACAAATTAAAAAAAGAGTGTAGATCATTTGGATAACCCTGTGAAAATTCATGTAGCAAAAGCATTTAAACTGAAGATTATGATTAAGTGGATTATTCTAATAAATTATGTTCATTTTTATGAGGATAGCATGTATACCTGTAGAAAAATTAAGGTTTTTATAAAAACAGTCCCAAATTTTGCCAAGTTTTTTGTTTATAATTTGAAGAGTTCATAATATAATGAAAAGAATATTGCCCAGTAAAATTGACGGCATTGAGCTCACAAGCTGTTCACACTAACTGTATATTACAGCCTTCTATTTTCAAGGTATAATGCTCTTCTAAAAACAAACTAAGAGGGAAAATAGCCATGCCCTCCATTTCCCTTCTTTATACTTAATCATTGAACCTCCAAATCTAATCAGGGATACGCCTTATCACATAATAAACTTATATCCAAAATTTGAAGCAAGTCTGATAATTTTGCATAAAAATACATTTATATAACTTAAGAGGAGATTATCTCCATTTTCTCCTTTATATATAACTAACCATTAAACTTCCAAAACTATTCAAAGAGTCATCAGAAAAAAAAAACATACATCCAAAATTTAAAGCAAATCTCATAATTCTGCATAAAAACCCATTTATCTAATTTAAGGAAGTAATTGCCTGTTCCCCTCTTTATACTTAAAGAAACAATCCCACAACTAATCAGGAAAGCATCTTATTATGAGCCTGTATCCAAAAATTGAAGTAAATCGGTTAATTCTGCATAAAAACTATTTACCTAAATTAAGAGGAATAGTCTCTTGATCCCTTACACTTATACAATGAATTCTCAAAACAAATCAGGAGAGTGCCTTATCAGAGTGAACCTATATCCAAAGTTCGAAGCAAATTGTGTGAAAAACTCATTAATCTAAATTAAGGGGAGGTACCCCCATTTCCCCCCTCTTTATACTTATCTAATGAACATCCAATACTAATCACGATGGCGCCTCATCAGAATGATCCTATATCTAAAATTTGAATGAAATCTGATAATTCCACATGAAAATCACATATATCTAAATTAAGGGAGGGTTAAACTTTCATCCCCCTCTTATATTTATCCAATGAACTCCCAAAACTAATCATGGAAATGCCCTCATCAAAATGATCCTATGTCTAAAATTTGAATTAAATTTGATATTTCTGCATGAGAAACCCATGTATATAAACTAAGGGGAGGGGTATTAGCCCCTCGTTCTCCACCTTATACTTATTGAATTAACTCTAAAAACAAATCAAGGAAGCGCCTCATCAGAATAAACCTATATCCAAAATTTCAAGTAAAGGATATTTTTATCATGAGCTATCGTGTTACATACACACATACATACATACATACAGAATAGGTGGGCAGATCAGCTGTCAGGCTTTGATAGCCTGTGAGCTAAAAAAGTGTTCTTTTCAGAAAATATGTCAAACAGAACACTAATCAGAATTAAAAAATAATGAAAAATATATAAAAAATGATGCAATTACTAAATAATGTTTCACTGTGCATGCATGAACACAATCAAAATATAATTTGTATAATGTCTTAGCCAAATATATAGAGCATATCTAGAAAAACACATGAGGAATTATCCTGAAACTCCAGGTGTGTAAACAGAAAAGAACATGTCATATTTTGCAAAGATTTTTTCCCAAAACATCCTAGGGGACAGTTAACAAATTGAAAAAAAAAACCCTAATATCTTTTGAATAATCCTGTGAAAGCTAATACAGCAAAAGTAGTCAAACTATAGATTATGATTAAGTGGCTTACTGTAATAAACTGCATGCATATTTATAAGAATAGCATGGATACTCAGAGAAATTAAAATTTTCATAAAAATAGTACCATATTTTACCAAGTATTTTGCATATAATTAAAAGAGTTCTTAATATAAAAAAAAAATCTTTTCAGAAAATATGACAAACAACATTGTACACAATATCCTGTAATCAGAATTAAGAAATAGTAAAAATTGTATGAAAAATGAATATGTTTGATAAAGTATGTTTCACTGTGCATGCATGAATGCATGCAAAATATAATTTACATAATTTGTTAACTAAATGAATAGAAAATCTTTTGTGAAAGTCTCAAAAACATAATTTGAAAATTCTGAAAATTATCATTGAAATAATAAGCTCAAAATCTGTTGTTCCCAAAATAAAGCAAAATATGAAAGGCTGTATTCATATATCCATTGATTAGTGCCAGAATAGCACACACAATATTGCATATAATACTATATTTTGATACATTCCATCATCTTTTTGCTTCTTTTTGGGAACAATAGATTTGAGCTTATTCTATCAACAATAATTTTCAAGCTATGTTTCTGAAGCTTTCACAAAAGTTGCTCAATACATTTAGCTAAAACATTATGTATGTTATATTTTGATTGCATGCACATTGTATTATTATTCAGTAAATCTGTTCATTTTTCATACAACTTTTAATATTTTTTAATTTTGATTACAGGATATTGTGTATAATGTTGTTTACCATATTTTCTGAAAACATTTTTTTGGACAGTACCCTCTCTCAAATCTGCATCCCTAAAATCCACCCCACTCTAAAATCCACACATAATTTACAGATGTAAACAGTGAAACATTCAGTTCATGTATAGGGACAAAATTTGACAATTTTGTATCAATCCATACATATTTTAATTTGTAATTTTTGTTAATATTAATGAATTCATGTTTTTTTATTAAGGAAAAATAAATTTATTTCTGGAAAAACTCAGGTTATTGCATATATCATTGGTAATCTTCTTACCAAATATATTGATGCATTAATCAAGCTTTTTCGGTTATTAAGTCTGACTAAACCTGAAATAAAACTTCCTTACTTTATGCTTTTCATGTGAATTAGTAATGTATCTTTATGAGACAAGTTTCATTGAATAATTTAGGAAAAATACATCTCTATAATGAATATTTAATCATACATTAATGATTAAGTTCACTTTGCTTTTAATATTTTAATCATTTTAAAAATTATCTAAATTTTTATTAGGTTAGTTTATTAATTATTTTATTGTTTTACTTTATTGTAAGCATATTTTGATAACAATAAATTAATGCAATCGCGATGCAATTTCCAGTGCTTATTTACCAATCAAATTAATGATTAAAAAATGTAAACAAAGCAACAACCAGAAATCCACTAAATTCTAAAATCCACACAACCTCTGGTCCCAACCTGTGCGGATTTGAAAGAGTCTACTGTATTAACCCCCTGACCGCCGAGCAAAAGAGTAAAATTGTAATGTTGTTTTCTCTGTAATTTATTAAAAAATATTAAAAAAAGATGTTTTTTCAAAATGTGATACAAAATATGTTATTACGTATAGATGCATAATTTCTTAGAGAATATTAATCCTAACTTAATTTTTCAAAACTGGGTTTTATTTGTAGAATTATATTAATTTAAATATTGCTTATGTTGCAGTGAAACCTGCAGCTTAGTGAGCGGAAAAATCCGATCGTGGCAGTCAGGAGGTTAAAATCTCTGCAAATTATAAGCAAAATACTTGGCAAAATTTGCCACTGTTTTTATGAAAACCTTCATTTCTCTATGAGTATACATGCTATTCTCATAAAAATGAACATAGTTTATTACAATAAACCACTTAATCATAATCTACAGATATTGTTTTTAAATTTTTTTTATGCTTCCCTATGGGGCTTTGGGAAAGAATCTTTGCAGAAATATATGACCTATACTATTCTGTTTTCATACCTGAAGTTTCAGGATAATTCCTCTTGTATTTTTCTAGATATTTAACAAAATGTCTAAAATTGCAAGTGACTGGTCACCTTTGGCTTTAGTGTTCAAACAACTTCCAATCGCAACAAATGTGACTTTCATTGTTGAATTAACAAAATAGTGAGCAAATTCCATAGGCATTGCAATTTTTTTTTGTTGTTGTTGTTATCTACAGTTAAAAATCAATCTGACACTGGGTAGAAATAAACATTTCCAAATTAAATTGCTCTAATTAATTGTTCTAATTTGTCTATTTTCATGTTTGTTTTGTTTCATTCAGAAATGAATATACATATATTGATAAGAAAAACCCAAAAGATTTTTGAAGATTTAAAATCCCCCTTAAATGACTTATGTTGAATGATACCGGAGAATTTTTCTGCTGATATAGACACTTTCTTCTTTATTAATGCATGATTGAAACATGATTAAAAGTCAACACATTTTTGGTGCCATTAAAGAAGAGATTCCACAATTCCAATTTAGTTGAAAAATAGTTTGGTAACTGTACATTTATATGAACTTTAATGAAAAAAATTTTTTTTTAATTATTTCTTTAATCTGAAACTAATAAATATTTAACATTTTCTAGTCCAATTGCAATAAAACAAAAAATATTTTCTAGAAAATAAATCTTGTATTTTTCTATCACACAGGCGTTGTATATACAGAATATTACATAATTATTATGCATCAGTTTAAAAATGGTAAAAGTTTGAAGCCTCACCAATTCTTTGCTTTCTTTCTAAAAGGAAAACACCCAGATGGTTCAGGTGGAGGTGGCTGATCTAGCATTAAATCAGGACTTCTTGTTGCATCAGGTCCGAAAACATTTAATTCAGAAAAACATTCTGTTTCTATCATCTGTAAAAGACAGGAAAAAAGGAATAATGAAATAAGTAAAAGATTTGTGAATGTTTAACATTTAATGCAGCTTTAAATAAGTCTAGCCTTAAAACCTTATTTCTGCAATGGCCCAGCAAATTAATTGTACATTTTTTAACAGATGCATAAGCATATAGTTTTGATTGCAAAATATAAGAATTACAAATTTTTCATAGTATTTAAATGATTCTATGTGGTACTTTTTGCTTGAAATGCGACATAAATTAACTCATTTGTCTTGTAAGCTTTATAAAATGTTTTTACATGAAAAATAGTAGTCATAACATGAAAAATGGTGACATAATTTTACATTCAACAATTTCTTTTAAATGAAAGAAAAATAATTTTTTTTTTTTGTTCCAATGCACTAAAAAGAGAAAAGCTGTCACAGAAATTCATGATAAAGTACAGTTAAAGTATACCATAAAAATTTATTTTCTATATATTATAAGGAGCGTGATATTGCCATTTTAAGACTTATACTTACAACAGTAAACAAAATAACATTTTTACTATAAAACTGTGCTTAAATGCTCCCCTGAAGAGTCCATAACATAGTCATGCTGCATACTATTTTATCTGGTCTTGCACATGTTTTCTTATTTTCCAGTTAGTCCCTTTTTCCCCTTGAAAATAAAGGAGTGTGCATTTGAAAGATCTCTGGATATACTAACAAGTTTTTGTGAACCTTTTAAGTAATTATGTGCATATTTTTTTAACTTTTTATATTTTATAGAGTCATTGGTTATTTTTGTATTTTGTACTGGTTATTTTTGTTGATACTACAAACAGTTAAAATTAAATGAGACTTTTAAATTAAAAATATGACACTGAAAGTAATGGCAGCAATAATTGTACTTACTTCAGTTTGCCATGGAATAGATATGCTTCCCATATTGAATTTGCTATAAAAAGTATCATCACTAGCATCTAAATTTACTCCTTTGACAGTAGAAAATTGTTCAATGTCAAGGACATCTTTGGCATAAACAGCATGAGGCTAAATTAAAAGAAAGAATAAAAGTAGGGAAAAATTTATTTAAATAAAAGAGTATTTCAGAAAAGCATTAAGGTGTCTGCCTATGTTTAAAACGTCAATTTCAATGAAAATTCACAATTTTTTAAAAACATCTTTTAATCTCTTATCCTGTGGTCTATAAATTAAAATATGCTATTTTGCACAATAATCATGAAATAATTTCTAAAACATAAAAATTTCAGATTTTTCCAATGCAAATTCCGCATAAACGAACAGTTTCTCTTTCACTATCTATATTAGTACTATAAATAAGTAATAGACCACGGGATAAGCGTTTAAAAGATGCTTAAAAATAAGTTTCATTTGCCAACATTCGGGAGTATACGAATTTTTGTATTTTTAATCCTTAGATATCTCTCATTGAAAAAACACGAAGTTGCCCAAAACAAACGTGCACATTAAAAAAATAACCGTATAAAGTGGAACTATATTCAAAACCAATTTACATCATTTTATACGAATGTTCTCACTAGATGGTGCTACTTGGAAGGATATTTTTTATTTAAAAAAATAACATGCAAGTAATCTGCTTGTAAAAACTTGCTTATATCATATTTTATAACAATATAAGAAATATTTTTATATACAGAAATAACCTAAACATTTAAAATAATATTTTGATATCTTTTAAAGGATGGCTTTGTATCCTTCCACATATTTGTTTACAAACATAAGTTATCCTCCGATCAACTTTTCCCTCATATTATGCTACTATTATCACTACCACATTATTATTTTTCATAAGTTTTCTCTCTTATTTTTTAATTGCATGTTTTATTGTTTTTCTTTAATTATGTCTATTGAAGCAATATAAAAATGCAAAGTAAAGTTTTTTTTAATTATTATTATTTAATAAAGTTCAACTTGCTAAGAAATTGTCTTTTAACATATTATTTAACCTATAAAATCTTAAAAATAAAATAAATATTATAGATAGTCATTAGTATATAAAATTCAAAGTTTTCTATTAAGTTTTATTATTTTGAAAATAAATAAAGAATAGATAAATTTATTAAGTCTTCAAAGCATTATTTTCTGCTTCCTGATTGATTTAATAAAGAATGTCAACAATAACCCAGATTATAAACCATACAAAGAAGAGCTATAGAAAAATAATAAAATTAAACTTTTATTAAATATTTTTTAAAAAAAGTTTAAAGAGTACCCTTTACTAGGCCATCTAATCTTCCCTATATATTTTTGAAATTTTTGTACTCGCCTTTTATGTATTTTTCATTTTGTTCTTTCTTTCTTTTCCTTTTTTTTTTTTTTTTTTTTTTTTTTTTTTTGTAAGATGATATCACCATTTTAGGATATGTTAAAAATAATGATTTAATTCCATAACAAGTTGTTCAAAAATATAATCTTTATGCTTAAAACTGCATGCGAGTTTTTTTAATTACTTGTTTACCAATTCTATTTTACTAAGCTACATAATATTCGGTGTTGTTTTAGTTGAAAGGACTTAGTTTAAAGCTCAGTTGTCAATATAAAATGTTTTTTATGTCTTTTTTTTAATAGTTTTTAAAATTTAGTATAATTTGTAATTATATTACTCAAGAATAAATGATATTCTCAAAGCTCTCGATCTAAGTTTCTATCTAATTATTATTATTTTTTACTTCATGCATACTTAATGCATATTTTAACTGATGATTGTTATTTATTTTGATTTTCTTATATTGTAACTGGAGAAAAAAGAACGTTATCACAATTAATAAATTATTTTCTTCTTTATTAAAACAATCATTGTCCTATCACATATATATATGTAACTATATTTTATTCATGAATAGTTGTTTTTGGAAGCATCTTGGCATTTGATTTTAATAACTAATATGTTATCATGATATCAAACGAAACCCATAACCCATGTTTAAAATCAAACATGCGCAAGGATACAAAACTATTTTTTCAAATAATGAAAACCTTTTGTATGAATAGGAAAGTAGTTTTATTTATTAAAATTAGCTATTATGTCGTCAAAAAACATTATAAAAGAAAGTTTATGAGTGCAGATTGCATGTATATTTTATTTTTCATTAAAAATATCCTTCCAAGTAGCGCCATCTAGTGAAACTTTCATATAAAATGATGCAAACCGGTGTTGAAATATAGTTCCATTTTATACAGCTATTATTTTTTTAATGTGCACATTTCCTTTGGGCAACTTTGTGTATTTTTAATAAGAAATATGTAATGTTTAAATATACAAAAATTTGTATACTCCCAAAGTTTGGTAAACGAAGCTGAACAATTCTCGTTTACGGCCCATGGTCTATAACATTTGTTTTCTTTTTGTTTGTAGGAGATAATTTCTTGTACTATTGAACCGATTTCAAAAGTAATAGTGCCAAATTGATAGTGCCACTCCCTATTCCAACATAGGTTATATAATCATGTTGGTGACAATAGCCCCAGGCAGAGAAGCAGCAAAAAACATTCTAGAAATGCCATTTTTGTGATGGGCCGAGAAACTTTTCGCATAATACACTGGCTTTAAGTAATTAAGGAAAAATCACAAGAAGAGTGATAAATCATTCAAAAATAAACCTATCCATATCAAATTTGCATAGGCTGTTAGCTAAAATATGTTTAATAACATTGTGAAATGCAAATTAGTGGTGCTGCAATCAGACTGCATCATCTGTGAGGAGAATAAAAATGCATGATAGAGAGTAAAAATGTCAAAAACATCCAAAAAATGTGATTTTTGTGATACCAAAAGGCCCAGAAACTTGATAATGGCATTCTAGTTATAAGATGTAAATGCTTTCTAAGAACTGCTTGTAAAAAATAATCGAAATTTGAAAGAGATAAAAATGCATGAAGTCTAAAAACATTCTACAAGGGGTGATCAAATGAAAAGGTATGAAACGACATAAAAACGTAAGTTAAATATTTGCATATTCTGCCTTGGGAGAACGTAGCGAGACATCTCGGGATGCGATTGGAGTCTCTGACTGGGATTGGAGCATGTGTGAGCTCCCGCATACGCAGTAGAGAACAGCGGCTCTTATCAAAAGCGGCGTCCAAATAATACGGCAGTCCGTATGAGGACAGGATGGCGTTCGCCTTGAAAAATTCAATGATTGAGGAGCAGCAAGGTGTTACTCGATTTCTGACAGCTGAAGGTGAGAAACCGACAGCCATTCATTGCCGGATGGTGACAGTTTATGGGGAGAAATGTGTCTCTGACAAGTTTGTCAGAAAATGGCAGAATCACACGCATGGAACCGGTCAAGTTCAAATGGGAGATGTTGGACATCCGCCCTACAGTCCGAACATGTCGTCCTGTGATGTTAATGTGTTTGGTCCACTGAAGAAACAACGGGAAGGGAAGTGTTTCATCTCGGACGACATACTCAAAGTCGCAGTGAAGGACTGGATCTCGTCACAGCCACAGGAATTCTGGGAACAAGGAATCTTGCGGCTTGTTCATCAGTGGGATCGTTGTGCTCAGGCCTATGGTGAATATTTTGAATAAAGTCTACATTTGCACCCACAATGTCGCTTCGTACCTTTTCATTTGATCACCCCTTGTAAATTATGATTTTTATCGAATAGTTAAAGATAGAAATTTGAAATGGTAAATACTTAAAATATATAGATGTTCTATAAGAACAATTTCTAAAAACTAATACAAAATGCATTCTTTGAAGTAAACCATTTCTTTACAAAATGAATCTCCCTTTTCCAGATTATTTGGTATTTAGCATGTATTTGTACCTCATATTTAGACAATTATAGAAATAAATCACATTTAGGTATAAAAAAATGTATTGTTCATCACAAAAATTTGGCTAATATATAGTTCCCAAAGTAAAGTATATAAAGAAAAAGTATATAGACAAAAAATATCAAATGATGAAAAAGAATAGGGACACTATAAGAGTATGCACCTAAAGATTAAAATGAAATCTAATCAATTACAATATAGGGATATCATTTATAATACAGGAGACATTAATACTGTCTATCTTATAAGTTTAGAAAATATGAGTCATTTATGACTCATATTTTCTAAACTTGTAAGATAGACAGTATTATTGTCTGCAATACATATTTTTCTTTTCAGAGTTATATTCTAATAGAATTCAAGTGAACTCTTTTATAATTCCTTTTATAATAAATAAAGCATTATTTTCATACACATTTCTTAGATAAATACTTACATCAGGCTCAAAAGGTGGGTCTAACATACCAGCTTCTAATCTCTTCCAGTTTATACTTTTAAAAAATGGATGTGCTTTTACTTCATGTGAACCATGTCTCCCTCTATTACACCCTAATCTTTCTTTAACAGATTTCTTGAGCAGCTAAAAAAGAAAAATTAATTAAAAGTTGAAGCAAAGGAAGTCAATGCACTATGCTGCTACTATAAAAACTGGCACATTTGCAAACTCATTTTTAAACAAAAAAGCACGACATTTTGAGACAGGACGGTAGTGATATTTTTGTAAATGTCTTTAGTTACAAGCAATAAGGGCAAAATTAGCACTAGCCACCCGCCACAGGGCCAGTATACGAGAAAAAGTGGCCAGTAAAAAATTGCCTATCAGTGGCCACCTTCTGGCCACTTTAGTACAAGGAGAGAATACAATGAGAATAAAATTTACTTACATTTCATTAAAGATTCTACTTTTTTAGGTTCCAGTACATTTTATTAACATATTTACTTGGACTATTCTGTTTTAAATTAATACTTATAGAAATGTTAACTATTTAGCATTTTTAAATAAAAAAGTGGCCACTTGAAAAAGTAGTCTTACTGGCCAGTGGCCGCTGATGAAATTTCCCAATTTTGCCCTATAAGCGATAGCAACAGTTTCCTTCCTTATCAACACTGTTGAGTCAAGAAATTGAGTTCAAATCACTAACTTTGACAGTATTTTTTGAAAAATCTATTTGTATTGAAAAATTTAAAAACTGTTCAATTTTATAATTCTTGAATAAAAGCACTTGCCAGTTTTATGCATTTGTGAACAAAAACAAATTCAGAAATGTGTCAAAGTAGCCAGTTAAGTTTTGAGAACAGCCTTAATTTATTAAGAAAATTATTATTGTATAAAAGTTTAGATATCTATTAGTCACAAAAGAATTGAATATTTCTATTTATATAAAGCACTGTTTAGAAAATACTATCAAAACTACGTTTAAACCTATTTCATGGCTTGAAAAACCTGAAATAATGATAATGTGTCATATTCATAAAAAACTAGATGAATAAAAAAAATGTCAGAATGAAATTATTTCAAGGGTTTATCCAAAATTTTTTTATAAAGAAAATTTATTTTTGTAATAAGGAAAATTGTAAGACAGAATTGATTATAAAACAATCAAGATCTTGGTTGATTGAAAAACTAAAAATATTTAAAATAAGATTAGAATAAAAACTTTTCTACAAAATAACTTTCATTACATTTTGAAGACTTTTAGAATCATCTTAATAAATGATAAAACCATGCTAAACTACTTCAATAACCACAATAACTTTTTTTTACTTTTACAAAAAGCCTTAATAACAGGTTATCTTGAATGATATATAGAGAATGTCCCAAAATGACTAAAATACTCTTTAATTTTCCACCTATTGGAGATATGAAGTCATCAAAACCTACAAAAGTGTTTAAGATAAGGTAGAATTTAAGAATACATTAATGAAATAGTCGTGCAATAAATTTTTAAAAAACTGTACTTAACTATACCACCACTATACCTTCTTTGTGTGTGTGTGGGGGGGGGAGGAATTCACTATAAATGACTTCATTTACACAGAAGTGCATGCTAAGTCTTACAAGTCCAAGCTGACTAATTTTCTTCTCAAAATATTCATTTTTATCAAAATATTCTGTTCAGATATTCTATCTTGGTAACGTTTTTACCCAATTCAGTAATTACATCACCGCTAAGATAATATTAAAATAAACAATAAGGAAATGTCCGTTTCACCATGTTAATCTAATTTTTTTTCAGAATTCTTCAATTTTTTTTTTTTAAATCTTAGTCAAGAATGTATTTTTCATCTGTTCAAACTTCATTTAATAATATCTTGTAACACCTTCACTTCATTATTATAAATCAATGATATATTTTGAATTTATATACAGTAGACTCCCTCAAATCCGCACAGCTTGGGACCAGAGGTTTTGCAGGTTTTAGAATTTTGCGGATTTCTGGTCATTGCTTTGTTTACATTTTTAAAAAAGTACTTTGAATGTAATTAATAATGAAATCAAAATTATAATGAATGCTTACAATATGCTAAAATATTAAAATAAGTAATAAACTAAAATAATAAAAAATTAGACAGTTTTTAAAATGATAAAAATACTAAAAGCAAAGGTCAAATTAATAATCAATAATGAACAATTAAACATTCATTATAGAGATGATATCTGTTTTTCCTAAATTACTCAATGAAACTTGCCTCATAAAGGTACATTACTAATTCACATAAAGATCATAAAATAATGAAGCTTTATTTCAGGTTTAGCTAGACTTAATAACTAAAAAATCTTGATTAATACATAAATATATTTGGTAAGATTGTGATTACCAATGATATCAGCAATATCTTTATTTTTTCAGAAATAAATTATTCTTTCTTCATGAAAAAACATGAATTCAATAACCTTAACAAAAACTACAAATTAACAAATATATGGAATTGACATAAAACTAAAAAAGTCAAATTTTGCACGTGCATCTGAACTGAATGTTTCATTGTTTACATCTGTAAAATATGTGCGGATTTTAGAGAATTGTGGATTTTAGGAGTGTGGATTTGAGGGAGTCTACTGTATTTGATTCTTAGTAAAAGCAAGAACACATACATATACAGTGTCCAATTCCCCCAACAAGTTTATTTTCTCTCAAAATAACAGAAATAAAAGCTAGACATACCTATGATTGGCACATACAAATTTTAATGCAGCTTATGAGTAAATGGATCATTTTGATTGAAAATATGGGCTACTGAGGAACACCTTTGTATTTGTAGCATCCAAACTGAAAGACCCAATGCTTGTGCTCATAGGTAATTTTTATATAATCACTAGGTCCTATAAGAGAAGTTCTCTATGCTCTGGCAACATACAAGAGTAGAAATTCCATTCATCTACAACTGAAATTCAATAAATTTCAATACTTTAAAATTTCAAAGATTTCCAGCAATGAAAATAGATGAATGCAATTTAAATATTGGGAAGCTACAAAATTCAATAAATTGGAACTTATCATAACTGTGAGAGTTTTGGTCATACAGATATGGAATTTTTACTGTTGTACTTGGCAAGATAAAGAAAATTTCCATAAACTTATAGAATCTTGGGAAGATACAAAAATTTAAACAGTAGCTTTTAAGAATTAATTACAGCACTATTTCATCAAGATAAAATTAATTATTTCTTCATTTTGAACACTTTTATAATCTACATTATCTATGTATCTCCAACAGGGAAAAAATTAAAGCATGTTTCAAGTTTTTGGAACACCTGCATGCATGTATTCTAATGCCAGCCTCTTAATAAATTTTACATTTCTTATTTGCAATGCCTTAATTTTAACTATGGAAAAAAAATCTATTTTACTTCTTGGCATAAGGATTTAGCATCATCACTAAACTTTGATGAGTATCTTTCTTTATCTTCTTTTACCCTCCTTTCTACTTCTTCTCTTTTTACCTTTTCTTTCCTAGCCCTAAAGGGAGCCTAAATAAATGAATTTCAGCATAAATGTCATTATTCAGAAGATCTATATTTTTAATTATATTACTAATATATTTAAGAACAGATCATACCTGACCTTCAATCATTTCATATATAAAGCAACCAAGGCTAAACCAGTCAGGACTAAATGTATATTTTTCATTATCAATAACTTCAGGAGCTAAATAAAAGATTAATAATTAAATCAGCATGAACAGACAAGATCTGAATAAAATCATCAATAAATCTATTAAGTTACATGATAAAACTGAATATTCTATTATTTATTTAACCTTCATTGTATCTGATTTTATACAGTAGCACAGCTAGCATCCTCATTTAGGAAGGATTTTGAACCATTGCTACTCGTAAAATGAAAAAAGAAATCCTTATGCTACATGTCATTGAAGTAGGATTTGTAGTTAATACATGACACATAAAAACAACAATGAATAGCACAAAGAAACCATAAAAAAAATTATTATTTGTGTGTTTAAATGTTTCATAAAAGAGATAATACATACGGGGCCTGACTTGCAAGTTTTTATGCCAAAGGCACTTTCAACTTTTCGTGCCTCCTTAGAATGGTTATTTAATAATACTAGTTTTTTTAAAACATATTACATGCTTATTCATAAAGTGCCCAACTCAAACAAGTGTATATTATTTATTGTAATGTGTTTTTAACCGTATATTAAGATATATTTTTGTCATTTCATAGTATTACTATTTAAAATACCATATTTTTTTATAATTATGATTATTTTATTGAAAATTTAGAATAAAAAAAAAAAAAAATGTGCCCTTCAGAAATTTTATGCCCAGGGCACAGGCCCTGGGTGCCTGTGCCATAGTCAGGCCTGCATACATACAACTTTTGTTATTGTTACTAGCTTTTTCTTTCATAATTTTGTTTTGAAAAATAGAGGTTCCTAGTATGAAGCTTCGAAATTAGTTGAATAGCAAACATTTTTTATAAAGTTTCTGCTTTTCTTTACTTTGATTTTTATACATATTTTTGCTACAAAGTGTATTTTATGTGCAGCTTACCAATTTTCAAATATTCTGGTAGAGTAAAATACCTTAAAATTCCTTCCCAATTTCACTGCACCAGAGTTTTCTGGTTTGCCTAAAATACATATCATTATGTTATAAAGACCAAATTGCTTTAAATGTATTAGTTGGGTTATTTACACACATGCTCTTTTTTTTACTTTTTCTAATCTTCAAAGCAATATTTATTACATTATTGGAAACATCTAAGATTATATTGAGAAAAATCTGAAAACTGTTTGATAATCTCATGATATACCAATGGGAAATGCTTTCTTTGCTAGCCAGCATATCACTTAAAAAATTACTTGTTACAATAATTCAAGATTCACTTGATTTGGAACTGGAGTGGGTGTAGCTTACATGAGTGTATTGCTGCTCTGAAAGCTGTCAACACCAGGTATATTTCAAAAAAATCCTACCACTGTAATAAATAGGTGAAGGTCCACTAACATATCTATATCTGAAGAAACCACTGTGCACAAAACTACAAGATTTAAAAACAAGATTTGGCTGGAATGTATTAGGATTTAACATACTTATTACCTACCATTGATTTTAGCACCTCATGCATACATCATAACACTTCATACAATTACAATAGTTTTAAAATCTTTATCAATTGATTTTATTTATTCACTTATCATTCCATAACTAGATACCCATATTTTAGGTGCGATTGTAATTATGTAAATACGTAACACCTATAGTCGTTGTTCAGTCCGTCAGTCTGTCTGCATATAACAGAACAAAAACTATCTGACCGAATCATTTGAAATTTTTAATAAACCATTGTTGCATAATTTTGTTGAGTCATTTCAAATTTTATGAAAATCTGAAGTATAGTTTAATGACAGGGACTTTCAGAAGTATTTCACTACATTATGGCCAATGGGAAAAAATAGTTTCAAGTGCATTTTAATTGTGTTACTCTTTCGAACATAATAAAATTAGTATGCATCAATGAAGTACATACTAAAATATACATTCTGTACAATGTGTGGTATAAAGAATATTTGTTATTAATTTACAGGGCCACACAAAAGTATTCAATTGCATAATGGTATAGGAGGAAACATTGTTTCAGGAACTTTTAATTACATTAAACTATTTCACATTTTACGAAATTGATATGCATTCCTGAGGTTTACTACAAGTTACTTTTTGTATTGAAGAAGGAAAAAAGTATTTACAGGGACACACTTAAGATTTCTGCTACTATACTGTATCCAAAGTACTGCATACTACTACAGCAAGACCTAATCATTTTTAAATATTTTTTACAGTAAAAGCAAACCTCATTTGCTATGCCTGACGTCCAATTTCAGACTTGTTTACATCTGAAGTCGTAACTTGACACTTATCACCATCTTTTACTTCTGTGTTGTATCTTCAATACCAAGGGCTTAATCCTCTACCACACACATTGAATGATTTGAGGATTTTGATGAACACTACATAGCATTAGGTTGAGAGTGATACATATAGACTTCCAGTTTCACTATTGTCATTTGTATCATCCAGATATTTCCAGAAAAATGTTCTAGCTTTTGGACTGTGTTAGCTGTTCCTGCACACATGTTGACCTTTTTCTGCTATAAATAGAAGCATATGAACAGTTCTTGCTACTGCTGTGAAAAAGACTACCTCCTTTAAGAATGAATAAAAAATAAAAAATTCTGCTTCTCGGGATGAAAATTGCATAGATGAAATGGTGCAGATATACAGATGAGTGTGATGAGGATGATTGTCTCATTCCTATCCTATGCAAAACATAGCTCAGTGCTCTGGTCCAAGAGGGTCCACTAGCCAGTCCCTGAGTGGCTTTTAGTAGCAGGAGGGATAGATTGCTTTCTTGATGGCAATCAGTAGGGAGGATTTCTCTGAGGTACCCCCTCTCCCCACCATATGATGTAGTGGTATATTGAGAACTCAAGGTGGTTTCCTTAGTCCTCTGGGTTCATGAGTGGTAACAATTATTCCCTTTGAAAACAGCCACACTGCATGTGGCAGAAGCACTTTGGTGCCAAGGTACTAATGATCAGAAGGTAATATGGGATCATCTGGCTCTTCAGCTTGGAGCCTTAGAGAGGGCAAGTCCATGGATCCAGAGAGGAAATTACCACACTGTCTCAGGCTTGCAAAAGGTACCTTTTCTTATTAGCCATTTGAAGAATAATGTCATTCCTCACACAAGTTTCAACCTTAAGGAGGCTTTGGAAAACTTTCCAATGAATCTTGAGATTCTGTCTTGGGGCCTGGCTCTACTGTGACTGTCCAGTTTCCCTGGATCTAATTAGGGAATCCAAAATGGGGCATCCTGAACCAGCAGTTTATAATGTCTAGTACATGAGGATTGAAGTACTGTTAGGATTGAATTTAGACACTTTTCTCTGAGAGGGATTTTTGTGACTCCTGGACGAAGGCATTATAAAGTTCTTGAGAGGAAAGGAAAATTACACTTTTTGATAATTGAAAACACAATCTCAAACCTTCCAAAGGAGGGGCATCTCATTTCTCTGGAAAGAGAATGACACCCCTGGGCCACACCCTGAATTCAATGCTGAGTACTGCAGTGACCAGAATTTGCATGGTTTTGGGTGCAGTACAAGCAGAGGGATAGTAATCTTCTTTGTCCAGTATTTATGTTTCCAGAGCAATGTCCTAAGGCAGCCTGGCTAACTGTAGCATGCATAAATGGATTCTGTGTAACTGGGCCTAGATTATGGTTCTCTATTTTACCCAATAATAAGATCAATGACTTGCCAGCTGGAAGGTGGAGAATTTGAGACATACGAATTTTGCAGCTATTTGGTTCCCTAATACAGACCAGTGTTTGGTTTAGATGAGTATATATTTTTTTCTACAGACCAAGGTGAATCACAAGGTGATAGCATTGCTGAAGTTGGTTATAGAACTTCCAGTCTTGCCAGTATCCAGTAGATTCCCAATCTAGTACAGTACAGGACCTATTATTTGGAATCCTTAGAATCGAAGGCTTTTCAAATTTTGGATCCTTCCAAAATTAGTTATTATATAGAAATTGTTATTATTGTTATTATAAGTATGAAGTTTTATAACACAATCCATGACACAAAACTAGATTTTATTCATTCAAAAAATTATCTGCAGTTGCTGACAGCATCTATAGTATAAGTCTAATACAATATAAAATATCAGATCCAATTCATACTTTTAATTTCATTTTTTAACTGATAAGACATAATAAGACCTGCTTACATTTCTCTTTTTTTTTCTCTACAAGCTGTGTTCTAATTCATGTATATTTTTATTAATTCATGCAAAAAGATTAACAGTTTATTAATGCAAAATTATAAATGTAATTGCTATTTTATTAAATTATTTACTTAACAGTTTTTATGCAGTTTAGCTATTGCATTCCTAAATAAACATTTACTTCAATTTATAAATACCAAACTAACAATATAATCCAAAATATCTTCTCAATAATATTTTGATGAATTGTTACTTCATTGGTTTCATATACAATTTTATTACTAGTATGTTTTCTAAGCACTTCAGAACTATAAGTATGTAAAAATAAAAATTCTATAGCACCAAGCAGTATTGCAACATGTCTATAAGATTAGATATACAGTCCACTCCCTCTAATCAACAAACACCTATAATCTGCACTATATTTCAGATGTAGACAGTTAAAATCCCTTTTTTAAGCAAATTAATGTACTTTTTAACCGTAATAAAAGTTATCTAATCTGATGAATTTATTAAGAAATTTTTAATGCATTTCTGCATTCATTAGAATTAAATGTTTTGTGTATCTTGTAAATAACTACTAGACTGACATATTCAGAAGAAATTAGCTAAAACGGTAAAATTTCTTTTAAAGAGGGGTTAGCTTGAAGATAAATATTAGTTACAAACTTTTGTTAGATAGTGATAAAGAAATCCTGAAAGGCTGTTTATTATAAATTACCATATTTTCCAGAAATAACACCACAGTTACTCTTAAAAAAACTAGAAAACTAGTTTAACGGCACACTGGGTATAACACCGCATGTCACATTTGTTATAAAAAAAAATACAATACCTTTTGAGCAATTAATTAAAATTATTCACTGATGGATATAAAACTAATTATATTGAATTTAAATTAAATAATTTGGCTTTTAATTGCACTTTCAACATTATTTTAACAAATGGAAATAAATAATAATAATATAGTACTAAATAATTAAGTTTACACAGCCAAAAATTCATTAAAATCTCCGTTTTTGGTATTATTGCAGGATAGTTTTAAAATTTCAGGTGTCAAACTTTGGTCGTTGTCTATGAAATATGAAATCATTCCCATCAATATCAAAAAAGCAATCCAGCTGATGTTTATGCTCGAGCTTGGCTATTTATTTTTATGATTAATTGAGCTGTTGCCAAATGTGAGTATATATAGTCTTTTAATGCTGATAAGTATTACGAACATAGAATAAATGACACCATCAAAGAATGAAGGAGGGAGAAAATGGGACGAGATATTCCTTATATGGTATTAACCTTCCCACTGCCGCAACCAGATATCTGTTCACTGGGCTGCAGTTTTATAGCAGTTGAAACTTTATTTAAATTAATATAATTCTACAAATATAATCCAGTTTTGAGAAATTAAGTTATGATTGATACTTTCAAGGCTTATAAGCATATGTGTAACAAAAAAATTATACCATGACAGAAAATCCCTCTTTTATCAACATTTAAAATAAATTGCAGAGAAAAAACATTACAATTTTGCCCTTTTGCTTGGCAGTCAGGGAGTTAAGGATTACAATCCCAAGACTAATTTCCGATCCCAGGATTTTGGGATTGTTCAGATTCAATCCTGTGATCCTGGGATTATGAACATTAGAATCTCTCTAATATCATCAGTTTTTACAATAGCTAAATTTCACAACATTGTAAAAAAATAAAGTAAAAATACAGCTTCACTTATGTAAATATACCAAGTTCAAAATTTATTACTTTAATAATAAAGTATAGAATAAATTACAACAACTGGAAATTAAAACAAATATGCTGTTGATCATTGACAATGTAACAAAAAAAAATTGTTTATTTTCCAAATAATTTCTTTCATTTGATGTTAAAAAAGTCTTTAAATGGGTAAATATCTCCACCATGAAAAAATAATTAAAATCACTAATTAAATTTTGAATTATTCTCATAACCAAATATCTAAAAGATTACAAATTTAGGATATCAAAAACACAAGATTTTCCCTTACATACACACATATAACAATAAAAAATTAAATAGATGTATTATTTAAATTTCTAATGGGTGATAGCTGTTAAAATTCGAAAATATTGCATAACATAAAAAATTATCACATACAAAGATAAAAAAGAAGATTAGTTTAAAAAGCTCAATGTTTCTTAACTAATCAGTTTCCCTTTGAAAATATGATCTAAGAAATATCAAAGCATCAAAAGTATCATCTCCAAGTCTACTTCTAATTTTACTTGCAATAAATCCTGCTGCTGAAGATGCTCGCTTTGCTTCTACACTCACAGGAGGAATTGTCAGCAAATATTGATAGGATAATTCTAAATGATGACTGCATACTCCTCCATTTTCAAAAAGACATCTCGTTTCCAATTTGTATTGATAAATCCTTTTGTTTTTGTGTTTCAAGTTTGACAGTTTGTATGCTTTTTTTTTATTTCTTCTAGTAATTTTTCCTTATATGTTCGGTTATCCATTTGCCATTTCACAGTAGGCTCATTATGTGTTATTTCTGTATCTTCAGAGTTGCTATTGTCTATACTGTTTAGACTTTCAATTATTGCTTTCACTTGCTTCTTAATAACAGTTTTGTTAGGAATAGAAAACATATTGCTAGTTTCTGCACTCAGGTTATCTCGTTTAGGATAATGCAAATAATTCAAAAACACCTGATAATTCCATACAACATCATTCTCTAATGCATAGTTTTAGCGTGTGTCATTTTGTAGGCAAATTTTGATTTTTTTCCTCAGACAATTTGTTTAAAAGAATTTTTAAGGCTACGTCTGCGGTTAGCAAATAAAATCCCTGCAACAGATTGCTTCTACAGTGATTTGTATAAGTTTGAGGACTTCAACAAATTCGTTTATAAGAAAATAGGAATCGTCAATGCAGATCTCATGCTCTAAATTGATTAAAGCTTTCTGTTCACAATTTTTCAAGAAATAAAATTGTTCAAGCATAGTTACTAGGCTATTCCATCTAGTCTTGCAATCTAAAAGAAGGGAAAGTTTATTCTCTTTTCTAGATTTAACATACTTCTGAAGAACTTCATCCCTTGTTCCAGATCATTTAAAAAAAATACTAATTTTTGAACTTTTTTAATAAGTTCATTGAGTTTCATCAAAGTGTAAAAAGTTCATCTTCGGAAATCAAAAACTCTGACTCTAAATTTTCATAAGATTCAATATCTTCATCTTTATCATCTTCTTCTAAGGCTAAATTTTCATTTCTGCAGCATGATTCAGCTACTGTTTTACTGGATAAAAGTTTCTGGTTCTGTATTTCGTTGATTACAATATGAAGCATTACAAACTGCTAAACAAATGCCATGAGCAAAACAAAGCTGTTGATCAACTTCAATTTATTTTCCAACTTTTAGCATTACATTTGGTCCATCAGTTACAATAGCAACAACGTCTTTTTTAATTGAAATATCATACTGTTTTGGATGCAGTGTTAGTGTTTCAATACACTTTTTTGCAGTGAAAGATCCATGTATGTGCATAAGCCCTAAATTCCAGAATTTGTTCAAATTTACATTTCTTGAATGGACATTATATTCATAAATCACTTGTTTGCAGTAGATGTCCATTTGTCAAAAGTCAAACTAATTTTTTTCCCTGAAGTTTTAAAAGTTTGTATTTCTCTTGTAATTAACTCCTTTATTATGAAACTATAGTTCACTACACAATTTCAAACTGATACTGGAGATTTTGCCAAATCATTATAGCCTTTAGCTATCAGTAAATTTCTTAAATCAATTTAAGTGATGAAAATGTTAAATGAAAAACCACCTTTAGCAGTCATTCTCGATAAAATCAAATCCAGTGATTCCTTATCACTACTAAAATAGTCCCCAGTTTTCAGCTTTTTAGAAGGCAATTTATCTTTTGTACAATCTTGACTTGTGGAAGGAAGACACGATATAATAAATTTTTCCATCTTTTGACCTTAAATAGCAGTACCATACTGAAGATGAATCATTATCTTTCCGATCAGCAACGAAACCCTTTTCATTCGACATCTTTAAAGCAAAGTAAGTATGAACACACAAAAAGCAAAGAAGTTAGCACATAATGACTATCATACACAAATGCAATGCTTATCAGGAAAATCTAATTTAAAAATGACCTACGAAGTGAAGATAATTTCTACACACACAGCAAAATCGAAATAAACAATTTCATTTTTCCTGACAAATAGCTGTATGTGCTACATCAGTTTGCAAGTCAAAAGATTTAATCGCTTAGAAGTGTATGTAAAAAATATTTGAGGTATATATTCTTTTTCAATCATTTATAAACTTCATGAAAACTGATTTTTTCCCCTCCAAAAGTGAAAGTTTATATCTGTTTTAATTTCAGCTGAATATTATTCCACTAAAAAAAAAAAAAAAAAGACAATCCTGTAAATCCCAGGATTTTTTCTGACAAATCCCGGGATTTTTAAGATTAAAAATACAGCAGGATCCCGGGATTGTAATCCATATATGGTATGCAAGATGCTCCGAGGCAAATTTGAGGAGAAGCATTTAGCTGGATGTCATACTTGGTAAAAGGCATTTTGCTGCTCATGAAAATTGCATCGCTGATGTTTCTTTCATGCAATACATTGGTTTTTTTTCCTTTTACAGGTGCATAAAATAACATCATGCATTCCTTTTTTTTTTTTTTTCTCTTTGAATCAGATTTTCAAATTTTTAAATACAGATTGTCAGTAAATTTAGTATTATTTACAAGCCGCACCTAGTTACAGGCCACATTTTTGCTCTCAAACCCAAAAAATCTAGTTTAACACCATGGCGTTATTTCCAGAAAATACGATAAGAGGTATATAAAGAATAATAAGCCAACCATAAAGCAACCCACTATCACTGCAATGTTTGATAGTTTTTAAAATAAGCAGAAATGTTTTCTATTGATTTTGTATAATTATATCATTTAAATGTATTTCTAGTATTTAATATAGTTAAAAAATAAATAAAAGCATTTTCTTAATTATTATTATTTTTTTTTAGTACAGTTTAACAGTAATTTACAGTATGATTACTATATTGTTGATAAATTTCCAGTATTAGAATGTAAACAAAGAAATGACTTGTAATCTGCATTATTCAATAATCTACAAACCCCCTCATCCCGATCTGTGCAGATTAGAGGGTGTGTACTCTATATTAGATATATTCATGAGAAGTCCTTAAAGAGCAAAGAAAGATGCAGAAAATCTTTTCCAGTAATCAGATATTATAAAACTCATTAGTTGCATAAATAAAAATACAAAGAATTAAAATATTATTAAAAAGGTAATCCTGAATTTATTTATTATTATCATCACAATTAATAAAGCCTTTCCCATCATAAGGCAGCCAGATTCTAGCAAACAAAGAATTAATATTTTAAAGCTATTCGATATCAATTACTTTTAATATGGAGAGTAGGAACATCCAAAAGTTGTTGATCAAAACCCTTCAAGATATTGCTTTTGTGTCAAAATTTTTTTACATAATTTGCAAACATTTAATTTCATACAAATTTAAAAGTAGAAAAATATGTTGCTTTAAAATGTTTTTACTGGTAAAAATTACAAATACAAATTCATGAAATGCTGCATAGAGGAATAAATCAATTTACTTTTGACCGATTGAAAGATTTTAATGTACTTTACTTTTAGTTAGGTAAAACAAGAAAGTTCAAATATAACTGGAATACATCCGGTAAAACAAGAAAGTTCAAATATAACTGGAATACATCCTAACCTATTATCTTCTTAAAAGAAAATAAAAAGAGCATACATTAAACTTACCCATATAACCAACAGTTCCAACTCTACCTCTGACCATTTCACCTTCATTAATTTCTGTTGCTAATCCTAAATCTGATATTCTAACATGCCCTGTACAAATAAAATATATGTTTTAATTACATTAGAAAATATAATCAGAGAACATTAGAAAAATTTATATTGAAAACAAGTACATAATAAAACTAATGTTCATTCTAGAAATAAGGGCATTGTGCTTATTCACTTAAAAGGGCACTACTGCAGCAGAAAAGAGCATTTTTGCTAGAAAAAAAATTGTTATTGCCTTTAGAAGAGGAAAAAAGAAAGTGGCAAAATACATAATTTTTAAATATGATAAATCAAGTAACATTAGTTTTGAATGATTTTATGATATAAAAATTTAAAATACAATTAAATTAAAAGGTCATTGAATAGTTTCACGTTCTTTTTCTTAAAAAAAATAAAAAAAATCATTTTTGGGCACATAAATTTAGAAATAGTACGGAATAAAAAAAAAATTTATTAAAAATCTCTGGGTAAAATCAGTCGTGCATTTTACTATTAGAAAGAGCAGGGTGCATTTTTAAATTTGAAAAAGAGCAGGGTGCTGCACCCTTCAAAAATGGCCTAGAATGAACACTAATAAAGCATTTAACAGACATTCTCACCTGTTTTCTAAAAGTGATAAACACCAAACAAAAGTGGCAAAAGTTTGCATTATATGTATCAGCAGTATGCACTTGGCACCCCACATTTTGGGCTATGATTACCAGTTTATATGGTATCATTGATTGCTTGAGTAACATTTTTTCCTGGAATTTTCTGCGATATTATCACATTTTCTACAAATCAATGTCTGTTGCATTTTTATTTTATTTTTTGGGAAACTATTACAGTCAATTCCAGTTCAGTTATGATAAAGCCCCATATATGTGATTAAATAAGTGGTTTGTAAGTGGTTCTACAGAAATATTTTATCCACTTAATGCCTACTGAATTTATCAGTTGAATTTTGGAACACCCTGTTCATACATATCATGTAGCAACCACCAAAGCTCATGGAAGCAGTGAAAAGTGTTATTTGTTTTTGATTTCCCATCATAATGGATAGGATTGACTGAGGAATCATTTAATTAAAGACATACTAGATATTCAAATGAAGGAGGAAAAAAACAGCTGAAAAATTCTAGGAGCTTCATTATTCTTCCAAAAGTTTTCAAAAGAAATGCTCTCTAACTTTCAAATAATTTGACCGGTATAAAAGATCATAAACATCTGATTAAACACCATATTTTCAATAATACATTAGTCTAACATTACGATGCCACTCTAAAATTGAATCAAACATGTAGCATCTTCAAATTGCACTTGTTTCATCTCTAAGTAACCAACAACAAATCTTATCTGCACTCCTTCATCTGACAAACTGTCTGTGTTTTTTTAATCTTCTCTGGCATAAGATCATTAATAAAGTCAGCCAATTCCTAATCTCCAATCAGCATTGCTTAGGAAGGATTAATTTACTAGTTCTGGTGTATTAATTCTGACATCAACTTCCATGGTGCTAAAACTTTTTCTAGGTTTTTGAAAATCCTCGACCCAGGTACATAATGTGTAAATAAAAATAATCTTTGGCAGCTAAAATTGGAAGTTATTAACCAAATAATTTTATTGAAAGAAAAAATGAATTTATTGATATATAATAAATCTAAAACATTGAATATTATGCTAGCACTTTTAATAAAAGATTTTGAATAAGTGGGTTTTTTAGAACAGAATACTTTAATTTGCACAATATCTTAATTCATAAACAATTTTAAAAGGGTTTGATGTACACAGAGAAATTACAGTGAATTTTACAAGGAATTTAAATAAAAAGGTTATATTCAAAGAATACTTTTAATTAGTGCAATTTTTAGGTTTAAGCAAATTGGAATAAATATTTTTAGGTGGATTAAGATTTTATACCTTTTTCATAAAGAATAATATATTAGTTTAGATTTAGGGTTTTAATTTAATAAGCCAGAATAATGCATGGAATGTTATTAAAAGGGAATTAAGAAAGTATAATGTAAACTTTGGTGAAGAAATTATGCATTCCAGATAACTTTTTATCTGGTTAACTGGTTGGGCTTTAAAGCAGCATCCATTTGATA
This sequence comes from Maratus speculifer, assembly GCA_964019185.1. Classification (NCBI taxonomy): domain Eukaryota; kingdom Metazoa; phylum Arthropoda; class Arachnida; order Araneae; family Salticidae; genus Maratus; species Maratus speculifer. The sequence goes on from OZ025293.1 coordinate 416,351,192, forward strand.
AGTTTTATGGAATATGTGTAGTTGTGGTATTACTTCTAATTTTAAGTTAATTATTAGATTACTTGAACTAAGAATCAGATGCAAGTAAAATTAAATGTTAAGAGTTTGAAAGAAGGTACTTTATGGGAATTCCTAGGGGACAAAAATTCTTCTCCACATAATAATTAAAAACATATATAATATAACTCTATATGCTTCTCTTTCAAATACTAGATGCTTTTATCAAAATATACAATTGTTTCAAGCAATGTATGTGTTAAACTGGCAGTGTATGACACTTTTTTTCTACAAACATCCTAACATCAGTCTGAAATGTCATTTTGGATAACTGGTTTTCTGGTAAACTGGTTTCCGGATAAATGATTCCATACTGTATATACTTCTATCATATTTTTGACATTTTCACCAAAAAATATCATTCTCTTCAGCTTTTTACTTAATGTAATAATATATTTGCTAGTAGAACCTTCCTACCTTACTCACTTTTCATGTGAAAATGACCTTTTCTCCCCTCACTGATGTATATATGGCATATGTGGAAGCTGGCATAGAGAATGACACTTCCAAGTACACAAATTCCGAATTCTACACCACTTCGCTTCTAGGGTAAGCTTTAAGACCCCTCTAATTTTTAATTTTTATAGTAATGATTTTTGCAGTGTACATTTAATATAGCTACTACAAATCTCATTGCTGTAATATAAATACCAGATAAAATGGGATTTTTATCAAAAACTTAATAGTTTTGCCCATCTATAATGGACTTCAGGATTAGACACCCCATTTGATTGGAATAGATGCTTCAACTAGTATCACCACAACCTACAAACTATCACACTATATGATACCTGTTTCAACAACATCCACTAAATATTTTATGAAAAATCTTAATAAACATGTAATATTTCACTGCCATTATATCTTATTAAAACATGCAACAAAAACCAAACTTGCCTTTTATGATGAAAACATTTCATTTAAAGAAATAAATCATTGTATCTTCATCTATTATGCTGTTTTATAATAATTGAGTAGAAGAACATCATTAGATCCATCACAATCCATCTCAATTCCAATAACTGAGAAACGGTGACTGGGAAACCTAATTCAATGAGGCATTTTTAACATAGATTTAGCTTTGTTTGAAATTCATCATGTTGTAAACCTATAGCAGGCCTTTTCTGCCAGTAGGTAGGATGGTCCTGCTGCTCAAAGTTTAACTATCCTTTTATTTACCTTTCATAATTTTGTTCATCCATAAATAACATAATTATCTCCTGTCTATTCTCTTCCATTCAACTCTTACTGAACTATTACCTCTTCAACAATACTATGCCTAGAATTTAAATGTCCCTGTGTTATTTCTCCTATTCCAGCATTTACATGCAAGGAAGGATACAACATGATGCAGTAAATGATCCTGAGACACAGAAAGTGGACGTTGACAACACTACAATGCATAAGCATGCACATTTGTTCATCAACAAACTAATATGCGATAAGAGTATCGACTAGTCCAATTAAAGAACCCAAGTCCTCTTTTAGCTCTGCCACAAATAGTCATCTGGAAGATCTGCATACCATATTCCAGGAAATTCTCAAACACATGATGATGAAAGTCAGCCAATTTCAAAGGGGCAAATTCGTCACAAATCGAATAATGTTAATTGATATTACTAACAGCATCCCTTAAAAGACTACCATCACAAAATCCACAGATCAACATATGATGACTCTCAATACTAAGATCAGCGGTTTAAATGCTTTAAAGTATCATCCGCAGGTAAAGGAACACAAAAGAAAATTTTTACTCAGTCATCCAACACTTTAATCACCTCAACCAAGCATCTAATCACAAGCCCAGAGACAAACCTATGAATCAATAGACCAGCTGAAAAAAAATCCATTCAACAAAATATTCTCTATCTTCCCCAAACAATGAAATCTCTTCTCTGTAAAAGCAATTAAGCAAGACCTACAACAAAAAAGACTGTTACTAACATAGCAGCCAAACCATATCACATTAAAATAGTCTGCTGATCTGCAGAGAGATCACCAACAAGAACAAACAGTCAATCATTTTTATGTACTGAAAAAGAAGAAACATCAGCAAAATAATCCTTTTTAATATTTCAATCAACATTTCACATGAATTTCTAACAGACTATCTCCACACTCTTAAAAAAGATCCATATTATTGACAACCAAATCATAAAATTTTCACCAGCCAAAACAGACACTGCAATCAATTGGATCATCCTCTTTGCTATCCCTCAAGGCAAATTCTTCAGGGTAGTCTTTTCATCAATCCAACAAGATGCTTAGCATAGCATATACATCAGTGAATGCTGCAGACACTATATTTCAGTTGCTTCACTAAATCATGCAAATTCATAGTGAGGTGTGACAAATGTGTCAAATTACACAAACATGCATACAAAATTCCCCAGTTGCATAAATTGTGTAACATACAAAAATGAGCATGCATTGACTTCATGATAAATTAAAATGTCTCAGAAAATACATGGTCTACTTTCTAACACTAGTATTAAGAAATGCCAATGACTCATATCTAATTATCTTTCAATACAGAAGCCTCCAAGTATATTCCTCATCTCTAAGGAGATTATTCAGTGCCACATCAAATTCTTAAACCCTCTGTGGCCACATGAGTTGCTGCTACTAGTTTATTGCAAGTCCTCTCCATCCCAAAGATACTTTACAAAATGGTATGATTTACTCATTACCTGAACACTTTTTCTATATGAACTTTAATCATCGCGCCATCATCTCTCCAATCCATCAATCACCATGGAGATCTGTAGTAAGGGAACAGGGTACAGACAATTGTCCTGTACCCTGTTTACTGGCAAAATCAATCATAGGAGGACTCAAATCTCTACAATTCTGTCTACACAGCATTAAAGGAAAATCCATCTCTCAAGTTTTTAACACCTTTGCTGCCTAGTGTCGGGTTGGGGGATATGTTAGGCAGCAAGGGTTTTACTTATATGTCATCAGCTAAGTTCATCAAGCTAGTCACTGCACAATGATCAGGGAGGTTTATTCTACATACCACCTCTTGTTTCATTAACCAGCAGGTTCAGCTCTGGCTGAACAATATATTTATTTTTTAAACATCTTAATTGTCAAAGAGAATCATTATGTTCTACAGACTTGTTTTCATTACATAGCAGTTCTTATCAGGTTATCATATAAATGACATTCCACAAAATCAGAGTTATTTTACTACACAGTGGTGACATCACAAAATTAAAATTTAAAACTGCAGGTGATTCTTTCAAACTGTTAAATGTACAGTTATAAATATTCTAAATAAATTAGGCGATTTTATTTTCCTAGTTTTGTTCTTGTTTAAAGAGCTTGCCCTACAGAAATGGAGGTGAATGATAAGAGTTGAAAAATGAAATGTGTTGGACCATAAAATTTTGCAATCATTTGGGCAAAAACAGCTACAGAAAAAGCTACTAAATTAAAGAAAGAAGCTTACAGAGAAATGTTTTAGTGAGTTCATGATTTTTAAATGGCATGGCGATTTCAAAAAAGGACATTTAACCGATTCCTAAGCCTGGCCAACCAAAAAAATGTTGTGAATAATTGAAATGTTAATTTTGCAAGGAAATCTGAGAATGATATGCAAGGAGATAGAAAAGTCAATTAACATTTTGAAAATGTGAATATTTTTAATTTTATGCAGCAATTTACAGTTTCAGCATGTTTGTTCCAGATGGGTTCCTCATCACCTTACTAATGAAAAATGCAAACAATAATTCACCAATGTTGTGAGAGGAAACAGATGATTCAAAATAATCTAAATTTTTTAAAGACTGTAATAACAGGTGATGAAACTAGATTGCATATTATTGATCTCCTTACTAAGTCCACAACAAGTGTATGGAAACAGATTCTCCACCTCTTGAAAAAAAAAAAAAAAAAAAAAAAAAATCAGATAAACCAAATCTGCTCAAAAGGTCATGATGATTAGTTTCTTTGATCATAAAGGTGTAACCTGTCAGCCTTCTATGCCTCTAAAAACTATTGTAAATGATGAATATTATGTTTCAAATTTGAAAATATTGTGACAGTACATATCAAGAAAACATTGGACATTACATCACGATAATGGTTGCCTGCATGTTGCTACTTCTGTTCAGTTATATCTTATCAAATTTAATATTAAAATCAAGCCACATCCCCTTACAATCAAGATCTCATACTGTGATTTTTTTGTTGTTTCTGATGTTGAAGGAGAAGCTTGGTAGCAGAAAATTTAATACAGATTCTGAAGTTATTTCTGCAGTGCAGGGTTCTTGAAACAGCTTTCAGAAAAAAGCTTCTCCATTTGCTTTGAAAAGTGGGTTGAATAATGGGATCATTGTATGTCATCTGAAAGAAGGTATTTTGGAAAAAAAAGGATGGATTTTTTGTTGTATCTATTTTCTTGATTTTTTTATTATTTTACTCTCATTTTTAATGGAACACCCTTTTGAATTATTCATGTCTTTTAATGTTTGCACAACAGAAACCAAGATGTTGAATGGCTACAGGTTTGGCATAAAATCAACAAAAATAGCTATTTGAAGGATGAAAATAACTAAGTTGCAAAAAACAGACAAACAATTTTACTTTATCTTTTTCCATATCTGGAATTTCCTTCTTGTCATAGAAAGCAAAGGGAGGAAACAGAAATTTTAAAAGATGAGAGGGTAATACCAGAGTAATGAGGGTAATAACATGATACATTATCTATTGCTTCTGTAACAATAACAAATGGGGGAGAGTTAAAAAAATAAGATGCAAGATTTAGGATTGGTAACATTTCATTTTAGAAGGAAGGGAAAGAGAAGATGAAAATTCACTGAAACCACATGAAAGTTCAATTTTTTAATTTATTATAAACTTTAACAATAACATATATACATACCATGGTCATCTAATAAAATATTCTCAGGCTTTAAATCCCTGAAAGAATGATAAAAAAAGAAACATTACAATTAAGCCATATTAAAAGCACATAAGTCGCAGATAAATGAAATTTAAATTATTGATAATTAAACACAGAAAATAATCACCATGTATATTTTAACTAATAAATGATGAATCTACCCATTCTATAAAATAGTATTTTTATCTACATTAATATACTACATAACTGAGTTTATATTTTTTAGATAAAATAACAAAAAACACAATAAGTTGTTTTTACAGCAATAAATCCATTTCCATTGAAAAACAGGAAAATGGTTAACTCTTTAAATGCAGTTTATAATTTCATGTATAAGATTTTTTTTTTTTTCAATTTTTTTGTCAGATTACATAATGTGACAAAACAATCAAAACTTCATTACATTGAACTTCGTGTGAAGTACAAGAAAATTTGAGATAACAAAAATTGTAACATTTTCAACAATCTAGTTTATTAACTGTGTTATTGGTTTTTAAAATGTATAGTGTATTCTGGAACATGCTGCTTCAAGAATATAAAACAATTAGATGAAGCTATTTATTGTGACAACATCTACTTTTATTTAAGCATAAAAAGAAAAAAAAACATATAGTTTTCAATATGCATTTTCAAAATTTTATCATTAGAAGTTCCATTAAAATTTTCAAATGTGACACAGCTTTAAATGGTTCATGTGTTCTGACAATTCCAGTTTCATGCAACAATCTTGCCTACAGAGTTTATTGTGCTTCTTATTTATGATTTCTTATTGAAATTGTGAAATAATGGGTATAATTGAAGGAGAACTTTTCATTTGTACACTAATTATATATTTCTACATACTATGAAGCAAGAAATGGATAAGTTAAATAACTATAATTTTTTTAATTTGAGAAAATATTTTAAGATAATGAAGATTAAAGAAAAATACAGCTAAAAAGTCCCCCCCCCCCATTATTAAAACAGCAAATACATAAAGAAATCAGTTTTTTATATTAAAAAAAATATCAAAATTCCATTGAATGCAGGCAGACACTATAAAATTCATGATCTATGAAATAATAAAATTTTACAGTTTAGGATATCACGCACAATGCAATTTTAAAGCCACAAACATGATGTTGCATGTTAATATGAGCAGAGCAATTTATTTCATGTTTGTGTTAATGATTAGTGAAAAAAAAAACAATATTTACCTATATACAATTCCTTGAGCATGTAAATGTTCTAAACCCTGAGTAACTTCAGCAGCATAAAATCTTGCTCTGTCTAGTTCAAACCCAGGATCTCCACCCATATTGTATATATGAAATTTCAGATCACCACCATTCATTATTGTTAATACCAAACAAAGAGCATCTTTAGTTTCATAAGCATAGGCAAGACTGACCTGAATTAAAGAATTAAACTTCATCAATTAAAAAGGAAAATATAAATTCAGGTTTCAGGCAAAATAATCTAAAATATATTTTAACTCTTAAGAAAGAAAATTATCCGAAAGAAGAATGTAAAATAATTGCACAAAAATTAAAATGTTATTTGCATGTGCAATGTCACTCAGGCAAAATGTAAATTATACATCAATAAATGAAATGAAATTACATTTACTCTTATGATCAATTAGCCGATATCTACTCATATACCACAAAATATTTAAGAAGTTTTTCGCATTAAGTACTACCATTTTAATTCAAAATCTCATTTATGGTTTTCTAAAATGTAGATCAACAGTGTGTTACACATATTTATCTGTTATAACTATAGTGGCCACACTATTGTTCCCCAAGAAGCATCTGTAACAGGCAGAACAGAAAGAAAGAGAAACAGGAGGAGAGATTCTGTGCAATTGTAAGTTTCTTATACTTTTAAAACAATTTAATTCAGATAACGTGAGACACAGAAAATGTTAACACTAAGATAAAACATTACTTTAAATAATAAACATTATTGTTACTTCAACTATGAAATAACATATGCACACACACAATATGGAAAAAAGTTATTGCAAGGTTTGTGAATTATGTAAAATATAAAGAAAGAAAAGTACTAATTGAATTGTTCTTCATCTCTAATTTGCACTTTCTACTGAATGTTTAGTTACAAGTGCATTTAGCAGATCAACAACGAACTATATAATAAAAATAAAACATATAAAATAATTTTTGTATATGTTGCCCGCACCAAGTTATAGAAGAAAAGACTTGTTACCTTTCATGCATGCATGCATACACAGTTAAAAATTATCATACGAATGCTTATATTACATTTAATATTCAATAGATTCAATTCAAATTTCAGTAGCAATTTTTTTAGTGCACATTAGAGAACTTTCTGTTAGTTTCATGAAATTTTGTCAAACTCTTTGAATGTTAAAAGAAAAAATTGTGCCAAAAAAGGTTTATACTATCAATATGCATGCTTAATAGTAAATGAAGTATACCTACTGTACATGAAATTTTTAGCAAAAATTTAAAATCATTTACAATATACACTATATTGCCATTGATTATGGGACACTTGTGATTTTAGACATTTTACTAAATATCTAGAAAAATACATGAGGAATCATCTCGAAACTCTTAGTGTATAAATATAATAGTATACGTCATACATCTCCGTGAAGATTTTTTACCGAAACGCCATAGGGGACCGTCAACAAATTAAAAAAGAATGAATATCTTTTGAATAACCCTGTCAAAACTAATGTAGCAAAAGCGCTCAAACTCTAGATTATGATTGAATGCCTTATTGTAATACACTGTGTTCATTTTTATGCAAATAGCATGCACACTCGCAGAGTAATTAAGGTTTTTATAAAAATGGTCCCAAATTTTTCCAAGTTTTTCCATTATAATTTTCAGAGTTCTTAATATAAAATAACATTTTTTTCAGAAAATATGACAAACAACATTGCACACAGTACCCTGTAATCAGAATTAAAAAATAATAAAAATTGTATGAAAAATGAGTAGGTTTACTAAATAATTTTTTACTGCGCATGCGTCAGAGATATCAAAATTTCATTTGCATATTATGTTAGCTAAATGTATAGAGCAACTTTTGTAAAAGTCTCAAAATCATAGCTTGAAAATTCTGAAAGTAATCGTCTATAGAAAAATGACAAAATCCGTTGTTTCCAAAATGAAGCAAAAAAATGAGGGATTTTATCCAAATGCAGTAGTACATCCCATATTGTGTATTCTATATTGACACTAATCAATGAATATATGGATACAACCCCTCTTGTTTTTGCTTGATTTTGAGAATAACGGATTTTCGACTTATTCAATTGACGATTATTTTCAGAATTTTCAAGTTATGATTTTGTGATTTTCACAAAAGTTGCTCTATACATTTAGCTAACATAATATGCAAATGAAATTTTGATATCGTTGACGCATGCGCAGTAAAAAATTATTTAGTAAACCAACTCATTTTTTATACAATTTTCATTATTTTTTAATTCTGATTACAGGGTACAGTGTGCAATGTTGTTTGTCATATTTTCAGAAAAAATATTATTTTATATTAAGAACTCTGAAAATTATAAGGAAAAAACTTGGAAAAATTTGGGATCATTTTTATAAAAACCTTAATTACTCTGCAAGTATGCATGCTATTTGCATAAAAATGAACAAGGCTTATTACAATAAGGCATTCAATTACAATCTAGAGTTTGAGCTCTTTTGCTACATTAGTTTTGACAGGGTTATTCAAAAGATATTCATTCTTTTTTAATTTGTTGACGGCCCCCTTTGGAGTTTCGGGAAAAAATCTTTACGGAGATGTATGACTTATACTATTATATTTATACACTAAGAGTTTCGAGATGATTCCTCATGTATTTTTCTAGATATTTAGTAAAATGTCTAAAATCACAAGTGTCCCATAATCAATGGCAATATAGTGTATAATGATAAAGGGTTATAAATATATAACTGATGGACTAACTAATTCAGCATGCCACTGATTCTCTAAATGTACCCATAACTGAATCCTCACTAGAAAGTGCTTACAAAGCCAAAATTTAAAAACACTTTATCTAGGACTTTGTTTCTTTACATTAAAAAACTGATGCAATACCCCCCCTCCCCTTCTCTCAAATAGCAAACAACAAATGTCAGCAATCTTCACATTAGTTACTTAAAACTATTTTATGAGAAAGCAAAATACAATGTTTTTAGTTTAAATAATAAGTACAACTACTTTCCATTATGTTTCCACTAATAGACAAATTTGCTGTTTAAGAGTTTTGTTTTTATAATCTACAAACTGTAACCCATAACATTGCTCAAATAATATTAAAAGAAAGTTAAATGCATTAATTAAACAAAACATTTCATAATTAACCCACACTTTAACATATTTTACAAGAGACAATTCAGTACTTTGTATGAGCTTTGACATAATTCAGTCAAACAAGGAAAATTTTGTGCCAAATAATATAAACAATCATGAAACAAATTGCAGCCAATAAAAAAAGGCCAAGTAAAATCATCCAAAATAATAAACCTTTCCAAAATAATAAACCCAAAATAATAAACCTTGAAAAATAATTGAATATTTAAGGTTGTTGTTAAAACCAAACTGGATAGTTTTGTTTACAAACATATCAAATTGGCATATGCTCTTTTCAGAAACTATATAATTGAACTTTTTTTCTTTATTTTGCAGTAAAGGCAGAAAAGTTTCCAAAACTTTCTGGTCATGACAGCAATTATTTATAAGAAGATGTAATTAATATTCGGAAATGAAAAAAACAGTTCAATTAAAAATTGCTTAAATAGTCAAGCCTAAAAGTGGGATATTTATATATTTTAAAATTATTAAATAACATATATTAAATGTGAATAATGTCAAAAAAGACCTTTTTTAAACCATCAAAATTTGCTTGCAGATAGATTACTAGTGGTACATAGACCACGATTGTCAAATTTTGGTCTATAATTTATGCTTTCTACCTTGCATCTAATTGAAAACTATCTGTATCTAAGACTGAATTTAAAATTCTTTAGAGGCAAGGAACTATTATGGTAGGATGATTCCCTACTTCTACAATTTAATACATGTGTTAGAGATCCAAAATATTTTTACTGCAACTTTTTTCTTAAAAAGGTGAAGGGGAGAAGTAATATAAAAATTTTTAATAGCTTTTTCTTTTTTAATCAAATACTGTCTAGCAAAGATTTTCTAAAAACATTTTGTATTATTATTTTTAATAAATCTGTCAAATTATCATAAACTGAAGAATCTGTCATTTTTGATTTTATAGGCAACAGCTAGGATAACTTAGAGGTACAATAAAAATTCATCATACATCACTGTATACTAGTTTGTTTTATTTTATTTTCCATATAAAAATTGAATCACTTCTTTAAATTAACATAAATATTCATAAACTTCAACACACAACTTTAGCCTTAATTTCATTAACTATGTATTTTACTGAGACAGTGAGAAGGCTTTTAGATATTTTTGATTATTTTTAATATGCTAGCTTGTTTATGCTGAATGCTTTAGGACTTTTGCTACTTTTTTATAAAACATCTTATTTATATGAAATTTTATTCATTGCACATTTATGTTTATTTTTTTTTAAATTGCTTTTTGAAGAATTCATTTTAGACACTCTTTTTTGAAACTGAAATTTTTCTAGAGTCAAATTTTTTTTTTAAATAAACTATATTTAAAATTACATTAAATTATTATTGCATTTGTTACCAATGTAGCAAAAAACCCATACAATTGATGAATGTGGTTGCTTTAAAAATAATTTTGATGTGATGAAACAACAGCACATACAAAATCATTTTTTAAAATATGTTATAACCACTATACAGATAAATTCGGGTGGTTTGCTCAAAAGAAAGATTCCCAAAGATTTTATATTTTTTGTTTTGGGGCAATAGCCCCCAAAAGACTGTACCTGGAACTTCAGAAATCTCTTATGGGTCAATAATAATCATAAATATGCTCAAAATTCCATAAACTTTTATTATTTTTTCAAGTCAAACACATTACTTTCACTTTTTAAAATAATTTTCAGATTAATGGCATCACATATTAATAGAAATCAAATAAATGTAGGATCATATGAAAAGCAACATATGTTGCAATGGACATATGATCTTAAAAAAAAAATTATTAAAAAAATAGGTTATTTTTGCTACAAAAATATACAACTGTATGTTCAATACAACTATATTACTGTCACATGTAGAGGAGAATGGGGATGAATGGGACAATTTTTACATTTTTATTAATAATTTAAGCAGTATACAGTTGTTAATTTAAAAAATATTACTTAAAGAATACTTCAGCATTTAGCAACTTATTGACATACTAATTTCAATAAACAATTGTTTTTTAAATTTTTAATAATTTTTTTAACATGCATGTATACTGTCCCATTCATCCCCATGGTGGGGATAAAAGGGACAACTTTGGGGATGAATGGGACAGGTAAAAAAAATTATTCTAAACATCTTTTATTTGAAAACTGAGTTATACATTTTATTTTACGACATATTGACTGAAGCTAATATCAAATGACAACAGTCCTTTGGTCCTGGCAGTTTCCAGAGGTCTGGTAGTTGACTTTGGTAGTTTCATAACAATTCCAGATTAACAAAATGAATTTCTGGTGGTTCGGTATAGTAAAATAAGGAATTATTATCCTTTTTCTCAAGAATTGTACTTGAAGGTTATCATTATTGTTCTTTAAAACCCTAGCAACGTAATGATAAATATTTTTTCCCACATTTCTTTGTTAGGAGGAAGTCGTCTTCTATTATATTATCCAAGCTACAATTTTAGTGGTCCATTTTACTTGAAATCATGTTCAAATCGCTTTAATCTTCATCATGAAGGGATAAATTATCAGATTCATCACTACTGTCCTTTACTACAAATATTTCTTGAAGGCAGGCAATTCATTTTTCTTGTTTTCTGTTTTTTTACAATTTCCTTTTCCAAATATTGTTTTTCTGGTGTATCGGATAGGACACGACACAGTTGCCTCATTTTCTCCTCTTAACATCTGGTTTCTAGGTAATGACAAAATGTAATTTTGTCTATTATGGAATAGCCCTGGGGATAAATGGAGAGTTCCATTCATCCCCATAGTCACATGGTTATATAAAACAGTGATTAGGCTTGGATAGCACTGTCAATATTGTTCATTTGTATCATTAGTATAACAAGCGATTATATCATTTTAACATTAAAAAAAAATTATAAGGTTTTTCGAAGGTTAACTATGAATTAAATGCTAAAAAGTTTAAACAGAAAAACTTTATTTGGTTCTTGAAAAATACACTTTGTACAATAGCTAATCTTCTGTTATGGATATTGCTTTGAAACTATGTCTGTTGAATGACCTCAGTACTGCCATCAGTCAGGTAAATTATAAAATTATGTTTGGCGAACATATATAAATTTCTGTTGTCCCATTCATCCCCACTGTCCCCTACAATATATTCAAAATATTAAGTATTTTATGCAGTTTTTTTAACCCTTCATGTCCCAAATTATGAATTCATGAAAATTTTATTTTCTAAGGCATTTTTTTGTGAATTTTTGAAACTACATTAGGAGTTTCCCACAATCATTTAATAAATTTTAGAAAGATTTTTCTCATTAAAAATAGTTAATTAAATTTGAATTTATAAGGTATTTGTGCAATATTTATAATTTTTCAAATCTTCTATTATTTATTTTTAGTATTTTGTAGAGTTAGGAAATGTACAAATATAATGTTAAAATAAAAAGAATATTTCCGAATAAACTTTCGCTCCCCAATCTTTCAACACAAAAAAAAAAAAAAAAAAAAAGCTGAAAAGATGTAAATGAAAAATAATACTTCTAAAATCAATTTTGTTTTATACAACCTATAATGCTTTTGGAACAAGATAAAGGATCTATAACTTAATCAAAACTGTATTATTACAAACCAATGTATTGTAAATGAGTTTTATAACAAACTGTTTTCATGGTAATTTAAAATCCCACCAGGTTATAAAAAGTTAATATAATAACAAGAAAATGAAAATATATATTGCACAAGCTTTTATATTTTTATGTTGTTATATAGAGTCCTTTCTACCAAATCATCATGAACAACAATTTTTGAGAAAATAAGGTATTAAAGCAAGGATGTCATTATATACAAAGGAAAATTTTTAAAAACAGCTGACTTATGGGGTTAGGAAATCATCTCAGAAAGAAAATTAAAGTGATAATTAACAGTAATATAAAATAACAGTTTTAAAAGTCTGCTACAATATTAACAATTTGTCAATAATGCTAAAGAGATTTTGTAGTTTTCAATAATTTGGTTAGAGGGGCTCAATATGCTAGTTTGTATTGCAAAGAGTTTCAACATAAGTCTATTAAAAAACCTCAAAGTCAAGTGTACAAACTTCAACATAAATACATTTATACATTTACATTATGTTTATTATATATTTTAAAATTTATAAAACATTCAGTGAGAAAGTAAAAAGTTCCAACATACATAAAACTTTATATATTAATAATACCATATTTTCCTGTGTATAATCCGCAGTGTGTATTATTCTGCAGCTGCAATTTTCAGCCCTTTTTTTAAAATTTCAGCTGATAATCCATATATTATATTCCAAACTATACAAGGATTACTCATTGTTTTCAACATTTCAAACTCAGAGTAAAAATAGTAAATAGAGGGAGAATTCCCCCAGCGTTTCTTCAGCCAAGATAAGGATCACGTGACTCCAGGCAAGACCATTTCCGGTCATCGTAGTAATAGCGTTGATTTCTATGGAGGACATTCAACAATTTTTTGTTTGCGACTAAAAAATATGGTATCAAGCTGTGCCTATGGATGTACAGAGAGACAAAGCAAAACAAGTTCTGTTACTTTCCATCGGTATGCATTTATTTTTTATTACTTTTTTTTAATATTTAAAGGACTTTAAAAATGTATCATTCCAACTATTATACCGTTTACTCTTGTTATGATAAAAATAGAAAACATTTTACGTTTAATAACTTAAATGTATGTAATAATGGTATTTACTATCATCCAGTGTCATCAATTTAAATATTAAAAGTGTAAATTTGATTAATTTGAATTAATTTTAACCGTAATAAGAACATTTCTTATTACGGTGCTTGGCGATACATTTTTATCGCCAAAAGAAACTTGTTTTAATTTCTTTAAAAAACGTAAACACTTGCGTTTTTTATTTTTATTCTTTATCCTTTATTTTTATTTTTATTTTAAATAAATTTTTGCTTTAAATGAGTCGCATCTTTACTCTCTTGTCAGTTAGTTATTTATTTCACGTGAGTTAATATATCTTTAAATTTTAAAATTTGAAATCAATGCAGTTGTTTGAAATAAATACAACTTTCTAACATTTTTTAATATTTAATTGAAGTTTCTGAGAAAAAATGCACGAATTTGTTTTATATTTTGTCTTGTTATGTTTTCAGAATTTTTTTTAATTAAAATTAAATTTTGTGAAGTACTTTAAAAATTATAATATTAAAATTATAAATAAAAAATGATGGTTGGAATGGTATATTGAATTTAATCTTTTTATCTAACAAACATTTAATGAAACAATGTGTTATTTATTTATTTATTAAGTCCTTTTTTTCTGACTTGTACATGTCTTATATTCTTTGTGGTTCTTTCTCACTTATTAAAGTAATTTCTTTGCTTACTTGTTTATATATGTATGCTTTTGCATACATTAACATTTAAATTTGCCAACATATTATACATTTTTATTATTATATACTTTTAAAAAAGTATCATTTATAGAATACTATTTTAATTCATTTTATGTATAGCTTTCTAAAGGATGAAGACAGAAGAAAAATCTGGGAAACGAAATTACGAAGAGAAAATTTCAAAATTACAAATTCTTCAGTGGTGTGTTCGAAACATTTTGCTCCGGATTGCTTTGACAGAGAAAAATTTGGTGGTACATGGCTGGAAAAAACTGCTGTACCAACATTATTCGATTTTCCCAAACATCTGATTGAAAGAAAGGTTTTATTAGAAGGTTATTAGAAGAAATTAAGAAAGGTTTAATTAACAAAAAAAGTTTGGCTTGTTTGTTAATTTGATGTCATAGTAAGCAAATAATTCATCACTTAAATTTCCTTTCTCTCGAAATTTCATCTTTCTTCCTCCCCCTTCCCAGCCTCTGGTCTTCCAGCACACGAAGTTAAATTTCTTAACCAATTTCTTTATTTTTTTCCTGCCTATTTGCACTTTGTATTAACAATAAAAAATTAACTATTGCATTGAATTAAATATAAACAAAACCATGTAAAAGATTGAAAACTGAACGAAATTATATGCATTTGAATGATAAAAAATTTAAGCATGAAATAAATAAATATTAGCATAAATATCCAACGTACATTCAGATTTCTTTTACTACTGATTTGTATTTCTGTAAACTCTCAAGTGTCTGAATGACAGCATAAAAATACTGCACTCCTGCCAAGAGCTACGATAAAGCGACAAATCTAGCATTATTTCTAGCAACCATCCATCGCCAAATGCCTGGAGTCACGTGGGTCATCTTGGCAGCATTTCTTACCGGAGGAAGCAATGGGAATTGTCACTATCATTACTCAGATTTCAAAGTATCTCAAGCTTTAAAATAAATGGGCAAATAGGAAGGAATGATAAACTACTTCACTATTTATTTAGTTGCTTTATTTAAATAATAAGTGTAATAAAACGATTGCAAATAAAAAATATATAGAATAATTACAAGTTAAAAAATATAAAGAATAA
This sequence comes from Maratus speculifer, assembly GCA_964019185.1. Lineage (NCBI taxonomy): Eukaryota > Metazoa > Arthropoda > Arachnida > Araneae > Salticidae > Maratus > Maratus speculifer. The sequence continues at coordinate 416,366,959 of OZ025293.1, forward strand.
TTACAAGTTAAAAAATATAAATACTGAAGTTAATGACAGACTGGTTTCTCTTGACAAAATTTCCTCAGAATATCTCTGGATTATTTCTGAAACTTTATGATTGGTGTTTGTCTTGAGTTGACCACAGTTTTGCCCTGCTCTTTAATGGTTCTTTTAAGAACTTATTAATTTAGCTTTTAAAATTATGCTTGCTTGCTGTATATCCATCTGAAAGCAAAAGGCCCCTTCTATATTTACATTTATTTTATTGTGAGAATGAAATACAAAAGTTGCCAATAAATAGATCATGCCAAAAAGATGAGATGAAAGCAGAAACATGTTGGATTCAAGTTTGGGTAAAAAAAAAAAAATGAGATTTGCTCTCTGTCCTTTGAGGTTTCAGCTAAATGAGCAAGATTGCAATTATTGAAAGACATGAGTTGAAGAATACTTTTTTCTTCGAAGAAGCATGTTGCAAAAAAGCTAAAAAAATATAACATAAAAATTGGAAGTCACTCCCACAAACACATTATATGTGAATTACTCATGAGAAACTCTACTAATGGTCGATAGCAAACAATTATGTGAAGCTGATTACAATTTTATTTTATGAACTGGATATTTGATGTGAACTTCTGCTTAAAAAGAATTTCAGCAGATAATCTGCACTTAAAATGAAGATTTTTTTTAAATGGATAATCTGTAGATTATATGCAGGAAAATATGATAATAATAATAGCAAAAGTAAAGTTAAATTTAAGAAACCATAAACCGTTTTCTCAAAAATGCTCACGAAGAAAAGACGAATACTTTAATGAATGAAGCCTTAGCCTCCCCTTTTTAAAATATTTTATCCAAGTCATGTGTATCAGAGTATTTGAAAGATTCAAAAGAGAAAACAGAATTCATGTGCAGCAGAAAAATACAGTCATGATGTATGCATAAATTTAAGAGTCAAAAATAAAAGAATAAGAAAGAGAATACATACGACAAATCTTGAATTAATTTTCTGAAGTATATTTTTTTCAATCAAAACCATAGATTCACCTTTCCTTTTCTTTATTCTTTTCTTCTCTAGTTTCTTGCAAGCATACATTTTTCCAGTTGCTCTCACTTGGCAAGCACAAACTTCACCAAAACCACCTTTCCCTAACACACGATACATACGGAAAGTTTTTGCTGTAACAGGCTGTCTATGAAAAAAAGAAAGCATTCTTGATTTATATGCAGATCATACTTCTATGAATTTAAAAAGTTAACAAATTTAACTGAGATTTCATTAACTGTTACTTACATAACTTATTCAAGACCACAGCATTAAGGGAAAAAATGTTTCATCAGACCCATGGAAGAAATCTTACTTGCATGGGTCCAGGGAATTTTAAATGTTTAGCCAAACATATTAAAGAAAATGATAACAGTTTGTACTTCATTTATAATATTAAATAATTCTTGAAATATTAATTCACATACTGCATAGTAAAATAGACGAGTTATACTGTTATACTTAATTATATTTATACACACTTTAGAAATGTCTAAGATGTATAATTCTAGTATTTATAAAAGAATATTTTGAGTTACACAAAAATGCATAAAAATCACTGCAATAAATTAAAGAAAAAAATATGCATGCATGTGTGCAAATAATAAATGTTTTCATATTTATCAAAGGAAAATTTATAAAACTAAAGAGACCTTTCAGGTAATGCGCATACATTATATACACTTTTGTCTATTCTGAATCACTACAATCTGAAAAGCAAAAACTATTTATACATTTATCCAAAAATGTATAACAATTGAGTTCATAACTTCTGAAATTTCACTTTCACTAAGATTTTGTACTTTTTATTATATTTATTTATTTGCTTATTATAAAAATTCTACAAATTACGTTTCCAATTTGAAAAGATGAATTTGACCTCCATTCTCACAAAACATTCTATTGAAAATATGCCTCATAAATAAATTTTCATAGCAGAAATAGAAAAAAGAAGCAATAAAAAATACCCATCATTTAAATCACTCTCATCTTCACAAAGCATGCTTTGTATGCTTTTGTTTACATAAACAAAAGGGTGACACAATCACAAGCTTTATGTGTCAGAATTGAAAAACCATGTAGGATCATGTTTGTGCAATTACTGAACTCAAAAATCTTAATTAACATCATCTAGTATTATTTAAAAGGACTGTAAAATATTCTAATTGTAAAGTTCATATATGAACACATGGAAGGTTTCAATGAACATTACAGATGAACATTACAGATGAACTTGCAGACAGTGAGAAACAACTTTTTTGTGTGCATACTAAAAATAATTTAATAAGCATTTGATGAAGCTTTAGAATTTAGAGAGGTAAAGATGCTGCTTCACGCATGCAAAAACACCTATTATCTAATGTTAATCCCACAGAAGAAATATTTAAAGATACTGCATTTGTATTCAAATATTTGTAATTTTTTTCTATTTGCATTAGCTAGCTGAAATCAATGTGTACAAAGGCTATTTGTTACTTTTGTTTACAGCACTTTCTTATTTTTTAAAAGAGGATAGTTTTACTTTTGAAACTAGTTTCACCTGAAAAAAACTGATTTTTTTTTTTTACAGATGAAAATCAGCGAACTCAATGAAAAATAAATAAATAAATAAATAATAATAATAATAAAATCATTTAAAAATTTTGAAATGCAAACAATCTGTCTCAAAAAATTTCTTCCATAGGATTAACTTTAGCAAGTGGATATTTTTGTAAAGGTGAAGTAGCTATTTAAAAAGACTTCAAATTGAGATAAACACATTTAACCCTTTGAGCTCTGGGGTGTAAATTTCTTCAAAATTCCAAATGTCACATCGGCACCAGTATCTTGCTAAGGAAAAAAAAAAAACGATTAACGATATCCATGAAAAAATGCATTAAACCTTTTTCAAATGAATCTGGTCGAATTTTCTGGTGCCATTGTGACATTTCAGAATTAAAATTATGTGGTAGAAAATTCTACCATCAGAGCTCAAGGGGTTAAAGACTTCATTCAGAGTAACAAATATTAGTCAAGTGTTATGAAAAATATCTATAGCTGACTGACTTATTGGGATACAGCTAAAATTTTGCTGTGATGGAATTTCCAGGATATTTAGATAAATCAAAGGTTGCCAAAAGTGACTTTACTATTATGCTTTTGACTATTCCATAACAATAATTTTCATGATATATTTCTGTTAAAAATTTACAACAAAGATTGTTGTTTGGAAAATGTGGTATACAAAATAATAAAATTTTCCTGTGGCAACCCAGCTAATTAAAAATGTAAATATTTTTATCATGGCCCAAAAAAATAATAATAATTCTCTTTAAAAAATTCAAGTAAATTGGTAATTATGTTATTGAAACATCAGCATATATAAATAATAAGCATTACCTTTCCAGCCATTTCCACTGTAGATACCGATGAAAATACATGCTATCTTCAAATTCTTTAAAAGGTTCTCTAGAAAGAAATTCCTTTACAGCCCTACATATAAAAAAAAATGAACAATTAAATTTTCTAAGTTTATACAAACTTTGTTACAAAAAAAGAGGAGTTTCTTTGACAATTTGAATTTTACAAGGAATTAGAACTAAACAGGCTTCTTGTAGTTTAATTAGGAAACAAAACAATCAACAAGTTTTTCTTTTGCATTTCCTAGTGTCAAATTATCTAAACATAAAATAATAAAATGGTAAAAGTTTGATGCAAGTCCTTTTTGATAATAATTAAGGATTTATGATTTTTTTCCTAATAGGAAAACTGGCTTTTTTTGTTTCTTTCCTCCCATCTGAAGATGTTTAAATTAACTAAGTTAAAAGAAACGGAAAATTTAGTATGTGTTATTGTTAAAATTAAATGGAAATATAGTTCCATACTTAGAAAGTGCTCTTTCATGACTTAAAGAAAATAACATATCAATGCATTTTAAATTCCTCAAAAAACTTTTTCTTTAGTTTCTCTCTTTCTCTTTGTATGTACACATATAGTTCAGAACTCTCAATATGTAAACACAATAAATGTATTTCATGTAAATTAATCTTCAAAACTTCAGTAATACAAAAATAACTATGAAATGTAAACACTTTCAATAATCTTTATGATTTCTTGGCTGCTGCTGAAAGAATGTACAAAAAATATTAAAAACTGGTTTATATCCTTTTAAGTATGTGATTACCTTCAGGTCACTTTTTTAAAAAATTATGAAATTTTCATCAAACACACAGGTTTTTAGTTAAAACAGGGAATAAATTTAGTAGAATCTTAATTTTTTATATTTAGGCAAAATTTAGATAAAATTTAGAAAAGAATTGCATTTATGCCAAACCTTCTATAAAGAAATCCATTAAAATATTTGCTTTTTTCCAGCAATACATTAGTAAACCATTTACGTGTGTTATGAAGCAAAATATTTGCAATACCTCTTAAATTTACTAACATATACAAAATTTTGCATGCAAAACATTTTTTTTTTTTTTTTTTTTTTTTTTTTTGTAAAAGAAAAAGATTTAATGTTAATTTCTGCAGGACAAAAATTAATTATACACTGAATGAATCAGAAAAGCACTTTTAATTTCAGGAATTATATGAAAAACAAACTTATAACTTTGTTTTCAATTTAATTATGAAAAACGGTCAAGTACATCTAGTTAAAATTATTTTCAACGTTAGAACACCAGAATATTCAAATTCCAAGCATACCGGTTTCGGTAGCATATAGCATACCTTCCTCAGTGCTAAAGATAGTGGAAATTTGCTCATATATATACAGGGAGGATGGGGATTCAAGCGACAAGTTTCTTGACCAATAGCAAAACAGAGGATCCTAGGCAACAGCCAATAGGAAAACAGGGAACAGCTAATAGGAAAATTGGGTGGAAAATGGAAAAGATATTGCGAGAATTGCATTAAAAGATTAAGAAAAAATAGTTTTAATGTAATATTTCCAACAGTCTGATAATGGTGGAATAGCAAAATCACAATTAACGAGATTAGCAAGATTTTTATTGATATGGAAAGCTTCAAGGAAGTTAAGTTCTTGTATAGAGTAGGTTTAGTTAGTATCTTAACCGAATTGAAGTCAAAAGCATGACTCGTCTCCCAGCAATGTTTTGCGATTGAGGATTTCTTGATTTCTTGTTTTACAATATATTGCTTATGTTCTTTAATATGAAATTTTAGACTGTGTTTGGTTTGACCAATGTAAGAAAGACCACACTGACAATTAATATTGTAAATACCCCATGAATTTGATAATTCAACAGGATCTTTAAGGTTGGAAAGGGTGAGTTTATTAGTAGGAGTAAAAATTATTTTGAAATCGAACCGACTAAGAATTTTAGCAATGGAAAAACTTGATTTTGGAAAGAAAGGTAAGACAATGCTAATATTGGAACAAGTAGAAGACTGAGATGAGTTTGAGGAGTGAGAGTTTTGTAATTTAGAAAGGGCAGTATCAATAGAAGGGTTGTAACCTCTATCAAATGCAACTGCTTTAATGTATTGAATTTCATTATTGAGAGAGACTGAAAATCAGAGCAAACATGAAGAGCACGATTTATGAATGTGTAAAAGGCGGCCATTTTTTGACTTGGAGGATGACATGAACGAGCATGGGGGGGGGGGGGGGGGTAGAGAAACAGCAAAGCTTTTGCAATAGACAGATGTAGAGAAGCCAGTTTCACTGCGAGTGACAAGGGTGTCCAAGAAAGGGAGTGAACCATTATTTTCTGTTTCATACGTAAATTGGATATTGTTATCAATAGAGCTAAGAATGTCCTCAATATTGTGAAGAGAAGTGTCAAGTAAGGTGAATGTGTCATCAAGGTACCGAATCCAGAAAGGGAAAGAGAATTTATCAAAAAGTGAGCATTCAAAATAGTGCATGTAGAAATCTGCAAGGATGGGAGACGGGGGCGAGCCCATAGCTAAACCATCAGTTTGTCTGTAAAAATTGCCTTGAAATGAAAAGGTGGTTTGAGAAAGACAAGTACTTGTAAGGGAAATAAGTTCTTGAATTTCGAAGCTTGAAAAATGAAATTCACGGAGTCTTTGTTCAAGACAAGAGAGGGCGCCATTTATCGGGACATTTGTGAAAAGGGATTTAACGTCAAAGGAAACCATAGTAAAATTAGTCGGAGACAAATTTTGTATCATTTTGGCAAAGGTGATGGAATTCTTCACAGTGTATAAATTTGTTGATAGAAGGGGAGAAAATATTGTTGTTAAATATTTTGCTAAATTGTAAGAGGCTGTGCCAATATTTGAAACTATCGGACGAAGAGGGATATGGGGTTTGTGGACTTTGGGAAGAGTATAAAATCTTGCACAGTGTGCAGCAGAGGGAGAAATATAGGGATGAGAAGACTTAGGCAAGAGAGGACAGGATTTAACTATGGACTTAATTACTGATAATTCATGATCAGAAGGGTCCTGAGATAGAAGTTTATATGGGCCATCTTTAATAAGATTAGTTACACCATCAATATAATGCTTTTTATCTAGAACGACAATCTGGCCCCCCTTATCAGCTTTCGTAATTACAATATTGTTATTTGATTTAAGGTCTTTCAAAGCAGTTTTTTCGACAGGAGTGAGATTAGATTTTATACTGGAATTGAAATCAACATTAGCCATTATGAGATGACGTAAATTATCTTTCTGAACTTCAGTAAGATGACTGTTTTTGAATGCTTTTTCAATAGGAGCAATTAATTGGGGGAAAGAAGCTTTTTTAGATATTGCAAAATTGGAATTAAGTTTGAGAACTGAATATTGCGTTTCGGAAATATCAGAGCCAGAAAGGTTGATTACAGCATTCTGATTGACACTGGGGAGATCAGTAGGTACCAAGGGAACGGACAACTCAAGCAGACGGGTAAATTTGGAATTGAGTTTCTGGGCGTGTTTTCTGGAAATATTTTCAGCATGGTGCCAGGAATTTATATCCATGGACTTAAAATCAGAAAGATTAGCTGCCAAATTTAAGTGTAAATCAAGTAATTCCTTTTCAATTTTGGAAAGGGAGAGACGAGTATCTTTAATGACGGCCCGGAGAATAGCAAAGTGAGATCTAAAGACAGCCTTTTTTCCTGTCTATCGCAAAAGCTTCGCTGTTTCTCTACACCCCCCCCCCCCCCATGCTCGTTCATGTCATCCTCAAAGTCAAAAAATGGCCGCCTTTTACACATTCATAAATTGTGCTCTTCATGTTTGCTCTGATTCTCAGTCTCTCAATAATGAAATTCAATACAGTAGACTCCCTCAAATCCGCACAGCTTGGGACCAAAGGTTGTGTGGATTTTAGAATTTTGCGGATTTCTGGTCATTGCTTTGTTTATATTTTTTAAACAGTAATTGGAGTGCGATTAATAGTGCAATCGGAACTATAATGAATGCTTACAATATAATAAAATATTAAAATAAGTAATAAACTAAAATAACAAAAATTTAGACAATTTTTAAATTGATTAAGATATTAATAGCAAAGGTCAAGTTAAAATCAATAGTGTATGATTAAATATTCATTATAAAGATTAAATGTATTTTTCCAAAATTATTCAACAAAACTTGCCTTATAAAAGTACATTACTAATTCACATCAAAATCATAAAGTAAGGATTTTTTTTTCAAGTTTAGCCAGGCTTAATAATCAAAAATCTTGATTAATGTATAAATATATTTGGTAAGAAAATTGTGATTACCAATAATATCAGCAATATCTTGAATTTTTTCCAAAAAAATTTATTCTTCCTTCATGAAAAAAAAAAAAAAAAAAAAAAAAAAACATGAATAGAGTATTATTAAGAAAATTACAAATTAAAAGTATATGGAATTGATACAAAACTAAAAAAAATCAAATTTTGTCCCAATATCCGAACTGAAAGTTTCATTGTTTACATCCATAAAATATGTGCGGATTTTAGAGAGTTGCGGATTTCTGGTTTGCGGATTTAAGGGAGTCTACTGTACATTAAAGCAATTGCATTTGATAGAGGTTACAACCCTTCTATTATTGATACTGCCCTTTCTAAATTACAAAACTCTCACTCCTCAAACTCATCTCAGTCTTCTACTTGTTCCAATATTAGCATTTCTTACCTTCCAAAATCAAGTTTTTCCATTGCTAAAATTCTTAGTCTGTTCGATTTCAAAATAATTTTTACTCCTACTAATAAACTCACCCTTTCCAACCTTAAAGAGCCTGTTGAATTATCAAATTCATGGGGTATTTACAATATTAATTGTCAGTGTGGTCTTTCTTACATTGGTCAAACCAAACGCAGTCTAAAATTTCGTATTAAAGAACATAAGCAATTTATTGAAAAACAAGAAATCAAGAAATCCTCAATTGCAAAACATTGCTGGGAGACGAGTCATGCTTTTGATTTCAATTCGGTTAAGATACTAACTAAACCTACTTCTATACAAGAACTTAACTTCATTGAAGCTTTCCATATCCATAAAAATCTAGCTAATCTCGTTAATTGTGATTTTACTATTCCACCATTATCAGACTGTTGGAAATATTACATTAAAACTAATTTTTCTTAATCTTTTAATGCAATTCTCGCAATATCTTTTCCATTTTCCACCCAATTTTCCTATTAGCTGTTCCCTGTTTTCCTATTGGCTGTTGCCTAGGATCCTCTGTTTTCCTATTGGCTGTTGCCTAGGATCCTCTGTTTTCCTATTGGTCAAGAAACTTGTTGCTTGAATCCCCATCCTCCCTGTATATATATGAGCAAATTTCCACTAACTTTAGCACTGAGGAAGGTATGCTATATGCTACCGAAACCGGTATGCTTGGAATTCGAATATTCTGGTGTTCTAACATTGAAAATAATTTTAACTTTATCATATTGCACCAGGCAACAACCTATTACTTATTACAAGTATATCTGCACTCAGAAAGTTTAGTGCAATAAATATGAATTAAGTGTATTATTAAAAAAATTCATTTCTAAAACACTTTGTAAAAAGCGATATATGTAGGGTTGGGTATAGCTGTATATACTGGAAAAGTACACTCCATAACAAAATAATCAAAGCTCTAACAAGGAGTTGTCCAACAAAAATTGGTGGACCAGGAAGATTATATACAGAACAGAAAACTTAAAATTTCAGAACAATTGAATGGATTTTTTCGGAATTACATAGTTACAAAGTAACAAACTCAGTAAGGTGTTGAACCACCTCTAGCCTGGATGAAAGTGGCGCACACAGCATGGCATAGATTCATAAAGCATCCACATGGTCTCCTGCAGTATTTCTTGCCAAATTTGCTCCAATTGTCGGCTAAGTCATCAACATTTTCTGGTAGATGCCGTCTCCTTCCCATCATATCCCAGACATGCTCAATGGAGAGAGAGATCTGGTGACCTGGTTGGCCAAGGAAGTGTTTGACAAGCTTACAGACAGTTCATAGAACCTGTGCCATACATGGCACTGTGGGGTATTTGAAGAAATTGGCTGGCCAAAAGTCGATTTCATAACGCACGATTGAATGGAGGGATACAGGTTGAATCTGAGTTTTTGGGGAATCCTGTGATACCATTTTTATCTTGTTTAAGCAAATGATGACTTCCTGTTATCAGTTGAAATTAGAAAGTTGCGTTAAATCCATCGGCATCAGATCGTAGTGCATTGTGACTTTCTATTTTCGAAAAAGAATAACTTTATTTTTTAAAGTATTTAAAATCTAATCGTTATGGATAGTGGTGAGGCAGGTATCTATTATTATTTTTTTAATCTTTGAATTAAGAAAAAGATAGTTTTCGTATTTGCAAAATTTTAAAATAACGTATATTTTTCTATTATTTTTTTCCCATATTTCTAATTTTACAAAGGGTTTAGTTATATTTCCAAGCTTTTCCAAGCAGAGTCACTTGTTGTACCAATAAGTATAGACCCTTTATTTTGTGTTTTCGTTTAAAGTAGTTCCGGATTCGTCCACTTTTGAAAATGAAGGCAATATAAATATGCTCTTCTAAATTTCTGAGTAAGCATCCAAAATTACTATGTACAGATATTTAACTCATATTTATGATATAAATTTTAAAATGAAAAATATTGTTATGATTTATTAGAAAGTGATCATATTTCTTTACTTTTCAGTCAGTTTGATTGAAATGAATTATACACTATATTGCCATTGATTATGGGACACTTGCGATTTTAGACATTTTACTAAATATCTAGAAAAATACATGAGGAATCATCTCGAAACTCTTAGTGTATAAATATAATAGTATAAGTCATACATCTCCGTGAAGATTTTTTCCCGAAACTCCAAAGGGGGCCGTCAACAAATTAAAAAAGAATGAATATCTTTTGAATAACCCTGTCAAAACTAATGTAGCAAAAGCACTCAAACACTAGATTGTGATCGAATGCCTTATTGTAATAAGCCTTGTTCATTTTTATGCAAATAACATGCATACTCGCAGAGTAATTAAGGTTTTTATAAAAATGATCCCAAATTTTTCCAAGTTTTTTCCTTATAATTTTCAGAGTTCTTAATATAAAATATTATTTTTTTCAGAAAATATGACAAACAACATTGCACACAGTACCCTGTAATCAGAATTAAAAAATAATGAAAATTGTATAAAAAATGAGTTGGTTTACTAAATAATTTTTTACTGTGCATGCGTCAACGATATCAAAATTTCATTTGCATATTATGTTAGCTAAATGTATAGAGCAACTTTTGTGAAAGTCACAAAATCATAACTTGAAAATTCTGACAATAATCGTCAATTGAATAAGTCGAAAATCCGTTATTCTCAAAATGAAGCAAAAACAAGAGGGGTTGTATCCATATATTCATTGATTAGTGTCAATATAGAATACACAATATGGGATGTACTACTGCATTTGGATAAAATCCCTCATTTTTTTGCTTCATTTTGGAAACAACGGATTTTGTCCTTTTTCTATAGACGATTACTTTCAGAATTTTCAAGCTATGATTTTGAGACTTTTACAAAAGTTGCTCTATATATCTAGCTAACATAATATGCAAATGAAATTTTGATATCTTTGACGCATGTGCAGTAAAAAATTATATAGTAAACCTACTCATTTTTCATACAATTTTTATTATTTTTTAATTCTGATTACAGGGTACTATGTGCAATGTTGTTTGTCATATTTTCTGAAAAAAATATTATTTTATATTAAGAACTCTGAAAATTATAATGAAAAAACTTGGAAAAATTTGGGACCATTTTTATAAAAACCTTAATTACTCTGCGAGTGTGCATGCTATTTGCATAAAAATGAACACAGTGTATTACAATAAGGCATTCAATCATAATCTAGAGTTTGAGCGCTTTTGCTACATTAGTTTTGACAGGGTTATTCAAAAGATATTCATTCTTTTTTAATTTGTTGACGGTCCCCTATGGTGTTTCGGTAAAAAATCTTCACGGAGATGTATGACGTATAATACTATTATATTTATACACTAAGAGTTTCGAGATGATTCCTCATGTATTTTTCTAGATATTTAGTAAAATGTCTAAAATCGCAAGTGTCCCATAATCAATGGCAATATAGTGTATTAATTTGAAAAAAAAAAATTGCTTTAAAATAATGCATTAATTCCCTTTTAAAGCACTTTTCAGAAAATGAAAGGAATTTATTGCTTGTTGTTAACTTCTTTTGTCTAAAAAAAGTCGAATCAATTTTACATAAGTTGTTAAAAATTAGTTAAAGGTTGCAACATATTTAAAATATAAAAGAGATAAAATAATGTTATCTATCTAAGTTGTATATATTTATTATGCATTCTCTTTTCTACATTTCGTATTTATTTTCATTTAGGGTCTTCGAATGTCAAAGTAATGACTAGAAATGAATTTTTTAACATTACACAACAGCAAAACCACCAAATGTAAATGACAGACTGAATTTTCTTGAAAATTACCTTCTTAATAATAATACTTTTGATGATGATGAATTAAAAAATTTCAAGCACAATTTTTTCCAATTTAAGAGTAAATTCAAGAGCAAATGGATCACAGCTCTTCACAAATAAGATATTTTTATGAAAAATAAGGACTGGCTTGCAGGTACAGTAGAAATTAAAAAAAAAATAAATAAATGGATCAAGGTGGACAGCAAAAACTTTTACTGAATCCAATGATAGGACAAAGCGGAGAATGTTTGAAAGTTTGAGGAGATCAACAGATGTGGAAGTACTTACACATGCCGCTCAGTTAAAATTAGAAATTTCAGAAAAGATAGATGCTGCCCATGTGTCAAAAGAATTAACATAATCACCAAAGCAAGCATCCAAATATAAAAAAGCATATTTGAGAACTCAGCAAACAGAAAAGAAACACAAATATCCCTTTTTTTAAACATTATCATTTGTCGAAACTAATCTTTCCAGGAACCAATATGAAATTATAAGACAATATAAATAAAATGTATACCCATGCTACAGTCTTCTACAACAAGCTGAAATTGATTGCTATCGAGGAAAGCAGTCTTTTAAAATTACTGAAACTTGTGCATAAATCAATACTCAAGAATAACTTAATTTAACAGTGACATGATTATTCATTTATTTGAAAGAAGTTTTGGGAAATTTAAATGAAGAGGGAAAATGTGTATTAATTCTTGGGGCTGCGATGGGTCGCAACAAAAACAATAAAAACAAAAATTTGAGAGCGATTCCTCTTCCTCTTCCCATATTTCAGGGCTTATTTGTTCCAATTCAATTAATTTTCAGCATAAACAACAAAACTATCTGGCAAAACCTATTACATGCCTCACTACTACTACACCAATAATACAGCTCCCTACCACACTAATAATAATTTTTATTATAATTATTTATTTTTTAATACTAATTTTGCTCAATAAAACCAGTATAGAGTTGTAAAACATTAATGATTTTTAAAATAATAAACAACATTTATTTCAAAAAAGTCCTTTAGTTATTATTTGAAATGTTTAAAAAAAAAAAAAAAAAAAAAAAATCTTTGGCCGCCCAGATTTTTAAAAGCCACGCCAGGTAGATTTGTCAAATACACCACTGTGCGTGGTCTGCCATTATCTGCTGAAAAGTAATCTCAGGGTACTGCAAAAGGTATGGTAGTAAAACAGGTCTCAGAATGTCGTTGACATACTGCTGTGCTGTAAGGGTCCCTCTAATGACGACTAAAGGGAAACAGCACCCCAGACCATAACTCCTTGTTGAGGGCCTGTATGTCATGCAATAGTAAACAAAGGATCGGTATGTTATCCTAGGCATCTCCAGACATGGCTTTGATGATCACCAGGACACTGTTGGAAACGGGATTTGTCACTAAAGACTATACGTCCCCACTCAGTATCATTCTAACCTAATCAAATCTATCACCACTGTAACCTGGATTGACAGTGTGCAGATGTGAGTGGTAGGTGTACATTTGTGTACAGGTTGTTGATCCGATGGTTGAGAGCGATAAATCAGGTACTGTGACAGCTGATAGGACAATCACTCTGTCTTCCTAATCGGCTGTGGTTCTAAGTTGACTGCTATCATCATGATGCTGAAATGTGCCATTGTCCATCCTTTCTTGCCAGCATCTTCTGATCGCCACATTGCTTTGAACCAGATATCGAATGATTCTTTGATTTGCCCAACTTGCCTCTTTCAGTCGAATAATACAACCTCTTTCAAACACTGAAAGTTGCTCTTAATGAGCTCGAATCCTGTGGCGAAGCATTTTTACAGTCGTTGAAAAGTCGCTCAAATCCCAATTTGACAGAAATTTTACAAAACATTGAGAACAGTTCTTTATATACATCTGGATACACAGATACTGGATGTGCAGTTCCAATGCCCTGGAGATTTCACTATTCATTCATTGGACACTAAATTTTAATCATTTGCATGTTTGGTCAAAACACTTATGCATGCAAAATTTGAGAGCAATCTGATGATTCCTTCTTGGTGCATTTTTTTTAAAAATAGAGTGTATAAATGGGCATATCATAAAAGATCAAAGAGATATGAAGCTTAAATATCAAATATTGTTATTCTGCATCTATCTTTTTACAATCTTATCCTAATTAAAGTTTATGATAAACTTAATTCGGTAATAAAAGTAGTGCATACTTAAACTGCATTTGGCATTTCACAAAACTGAATACCGTACATAAATAAATATACATATTTTTTTACAATGTAGCTAAAACAAAATCCTTGTTCAAAGCTGTCATTGTGCTACACGTACTTTGGAATGAGATTGCAAAGTTGCAAGGCTGCCTTGGTCCATGCCAGGATATAGCATTTCAACTAACTCCTAAAGACAGCAGAGATATACAGTAGACTCCCTCAAATCTGCAACTCCTAAATTCTGCACATAATTTATGAATGTAAACAATAAAACATTCAATTCAGATAGAGGGACAAAATGACTTTTTTAATTTTTTCAATTCCATCTGTATTTTAATTTGTGATTTTTGTTAATATTACTGAATTTGTTATTTCATGAAAGAATAAAATTTATTTCTGAAAAAAATTTCAAGATATTGCTGATATCACTGATAATCACAATCTTTTTATCAAATATATTTATGTATTATACTTATGTATTAATCAAGCTTTTTTGATTAAGGGTGTTCTCAACTGTTCTGTTCAACAAGCGCAAAACGTTTTGACACATTTACAAATTCACTTTTTAACAGAAAGATATAAAATTGGAATGCCTGACTATGGAAGCCATTTTGAATCGAACTTATTTTTCCATTTTATGATAATTAAATTACCTATCTAGTTCTAAGCTATTTCAATCAAATGATCACCCACTTTTTTCCTGCTTTTCAACCGGTTTTTCTGCTTTCGTCGGGAAATGTACTCAAAAGTATCAACTTTGAAGGCTTGTTATGAAAAATCTATTGTGTTTTTAGAAAAACAGAAAATTGAGTGCAATTAGACAGTTTCTGAATAATAACACCTGCTATCTTCATGCATTTCCGAACAAAAATAAAGCATGTGTCACAAAGTTGCCCTTTTTGATTAAAGAACACCCTTAAGTCTAGCTAAACCTGCAATAAAATTTCGTTTTTTATGATATTGGTGTGAATTAGTAATGTGCTTTTATGGTGCAAGTTTCATTGAATATTTTAAGAAGAATACATTTCATCTTTATAATGAATATTTAATCATACATTATTGATTGTTAACTTGACCTTTGCTTTTAATATTTTAATTTATTTTAAAAATTATCTAAATTTTAATTATTTTACTTTATTACTTATTTTAATATATTATATTGTAAGCATTCATTATAGTTTTGATAGCATTATTAATTACATTTAAATTATTTTTTAAAAATGTAAACAAAGCAATGACCAGAAATCGACAAAATTCTAAAATCTGCACAATCTCTGGTCCCAAGCTGTGTGGATTTGAGGGAGCCTACTATATTGAGAGATCTACTCAATGCAATTTATTCTAATTAGTCTGCTTTCAGCAATTTATATTTATTGCTTTTATATTGCTACTGGGCATTGCATTACACAACGCTATCATTAAAAGTTGTTATCTAAGCTTTAAAATGTGATAGTACATAGAGTATGCCACCCCTATCATTATTAAGACAGATATACAATGTACTGGTAGAACTTTTTACATGTTTTCATAGTAGATTCCTGCCCTCAACTATTAGGTGGCCTCGTTTGGGTTCCTTATTATAGCTTCCTGAAAAGTAGCCCGATTCACTAGCTTATTTTCCCTAACAACTTTTTAGGTCCTCCAGCTATACAAAAAAAATAATTATCAGATTTCAGATATCACCAATTTTAAATATTAATTGCCATCAAGGGATTCTTGTTGGAGCTTCTTGAAAAATTTTTTGATTCTCTTGCAATTATCTTTAATATAATTCTAGGGACCTCAAACTACTTTATAAACTACTAAAAAAGAAAATTTTTATACCCTAGTTACCACTTTTTTTTAAATATTAATTTTCTTTATTAGGATAAACTTACATTTATTTACTACAGTTATAAATTAAAAATCAATGTTTAAAATTTTGTTAAAGGTAAGTTGTTATCTTAAGACAAGAGGATTGAATTTCATACATAAATTAAATATTGTGTTAATGTTACAGGTTATTCATTAACTTTATAGGAGGGAGGAATTCCATCATTTTGCAGCACATTCTTCCCTTGGGTTCTGTGAGCATGATTTCAATGGGAATTTAGCTCATTCAACTCAGCTTATGACTATTTTTTGTATTATGAAAGTTTCTTAAACTTCAGATATCAACATTTTTTTAATATTAATGACACATTCTTTTCTTGGGTTTCACAGCCCTGATTTTATCAGAAATAAGTTCATTCAACGATCATTTTGTGGATTTTAGTTCCACTTTCCAGTATCAGGGGCACATCCTTCTTTTGAGTTTTATGAGGGCAATTACAACAAGGTTTGATTCATTCAACATTGTTTTTGATCATCTCCAGTGCATGTGGGGCACTTTCAATATATGTTGCTTCAAAGAGCAGAGACCCAGGTCACAGGTTCATTCACAACAAGGTATGCTCAGAACAACACTGTCAAAGGCATTAGGGCTCTGGAAACTAATCCCATTTGAAACACTATGCTGCTGAAGGCAGTGGGGCCTCCCGAAACTAAGTTCATTTGAAAGATTTTCTGAAGGTATAAAATCATACAAACATGAGTTTTGTTTAAGGTTTTATAACAGGTTTAGGTAACACTGGACATGTAAGCTAGTTAATACTACATGTATACTTAAAAAACAGCTTAATATGCTTTGCAAAATAGCACTTAGCAAAAATATAAAGTGTATTAATTTATTAGCTAGATAAAATTTTCAAACTCCTATAAGCTAAGAATATTAAAGAGTTTAGAATTTAATTAAAAAAGCAAATAAAGCCTTTGTGCGCAAATGTTTAAGGATAGAGAGCCAACGAATATAAATGCACAAATAAAGTATGAGAAGGTAGCAAATAGCTATTTTGAATCTACTAACGAGATTCTTCATCAGTGCAAAACTCAGCGAGCTAAAAGTAGCAAAACTGAGCGAAGAAACTTAGTGCAAAACTTAGCTCGCTGAGTTTTGCACTGATGAAGAATCTCGTTAGTAGATTCGAAATAGCTATTTGCTACCTTCTCATACTTTATTTGTGCATTTATATTCGTTTAGAATTTAACTTTAAAAGTGAGTAACATTCAAAGATATTATCAATGAAATAGTTTTACAACATAAATATCTTCCTTACCGTGCACATTCTGCAAATAAGTCTCTGCTGGCTGTTGATAAATTTGAGCTACATCTTTCAATCAAATCTTCATTAACAACATCTACAAATTCATTTGACTGAAAGGTAATAATAATATTCAATTTTTAAATTAAATTTGTTTAGATAAATGTTTAGATTAGAGCTTATGAGATAACTTACATCTTTCATTAGGTATTTATTAAATACTTCTTGAGCAACTTCTGCTCTATCTTCATCCAGTTGTACTTCATATACTTCCTGCAAATATACAAAAATTCATAAAAGTTTATATATGTATATGAAATTTGCAATATATGATTGTGTAGCAAAATAGTTTATATAAATGGTAAATTATGATTCAGTACAAAAAAGTTCTTGTCATCCATTTCGTCCAGTGCTTATCTACTAATAAATTTTCAGATTGATAGCAGCTCTGCAGATTTTTTTTTTTTTTTTTTTTTTTGTACTTGTTTTATGTCATACTTTAAACTTTCAACCTACAGTTTCAAATTAGTATTAGCATCAGTAAGATTTCAAGTAGTTTCAGATCTTACAAACTAGAACATCAAACAATTTTCTGCATCAATACTCAATTCAGGACCGTCTTTTTTGCAAAGAATTTCTTATATATAATATTTTTTGATTCAGTCAATCAGAACACTACCTCCCTAAAAAATCCCCATTGTCCCATTCACCTACCAGCTGGCTCCATTGAGCCTGTCATGTTGCAGAGGGTTAATATTGATTATTGCAACTCTTTTGAAATGAGTATTTTAAATCTACAGCATCTTTGAAATAAATTTTAATGTCATTCATTTTTGTATATATGTAGATTAGGTGGCACTGATGATGAAACTGAGTCAGCTGGTATGGCAGAGGGGATTTTGCCATTGCAACATCACACAACCTGTTGTAAATCAAATTGAATAGCATCACAATGAAGAATTTTCACGTTTTCTAAATCTTCTAAAAACTATAAAAAATGAAAAGGTATGATGGGCAGTGAAATTACTTTTTGATTTTGAGCTATAATTACCGATTTGTAACTGTTTTTACATTGCATTATTTATCGTGTCACGAAAATTATAGTTTTCCTATGCTGGTCATACAATGTTATAGTTCATGATAACAAACACACATCTGTTGAAACCCATTCAGAGCGATTGTGCATTGGATACTGAGCTTAATATATCTACACTTTCTTTTTATCTCCTTATAAAATCCATGTGTATTACATTACTTATTATGACTGACAACACACCCTCAATACAATTATGTACATTTGTTAATAGTTTTTATATTCTGTCCAATTATTAGTACAGGTATGCATATTAAGACAAACAGATGCTATGATTTAATTTGCAGAACATGGCACTTAATTATTCTAAATAGAGAGCTATTCCTTTATCTGTTACCATAATTACATTAAAAAATTTCATATGCAATGGTGTAGTCGTAAATATATTATATAAGATGCTTTAAGCAAAGGTACACTCAAGGCAGATGTTATACCCTACAGAGTATATACAAAAGCTTTTTTGAAAAACAGAGGGTAAACAGTGCTTCTTAAAAAAATCCTTAAGGTATATAGTGTATATCATTGTAATGCACACCTTTACATTCATGTTTATATGCATATTTAGATATAAAAAAAAGATATTTTAGTTAACGTTAATGTGTTTGTTTGAATTATAAAGGAACAAATAACCTGGGCTGTAAAAACCAGAAAGATAAATTTACATCAATGGAATAATAATAATGGCCAAATCTAATTCTAGAACAGTTTTAATGTTTATTTATTATTTAAAAAATAATAACATTAATTTTAATTAAATGAAATTAAATGATTTAAAACAATTAAAATGTTAAAAGAATAGGGCCACTAACTGTTGAAAAATCAGTTAAAGAAAAAAAAAACTAATATTTAAAAGTAAAAATGCTCAAAATGACTGCAAAGAGAAAAGGGGGAGGGGAATATGTGTCTAACAATTGGGTGTTAAGAAAATGATATTTATCAGTAAAAATCACTGTTAAGTCATGCAACTACTTATTTCTTTTCACATCAAAATCCTAAGCGAAATATTTTGAATTTCAAACTAATTATATCACTCTTAAATCCGACTCTACCATGAATGAAACCGATATTCGAAGATTAGCTAAAAATTTAGTATATAGTATTGAATTTCAAAGTCATTGTACAAAAGTAAGTATATATTTTCAATATAAACTTGCACAATGTTAAACCTGTGGATAAAATCCTAACTGTAACCTAACCGTAGCTTAAATAAAACATAAATGTAATGTAACTGTCACCATATTGTAACCTATTCATAATTTAATAATAACCTAACTGCAACTAAATGTAAATTATAACCTAACTGTAATCCAGTGGCATAACCAGGAAGGGTGTCCAAAACCAGTAATATTGTGAGCTTTTTTCCTTGATTCACAGCAGAAAATTTTCTGGTTAGATAAGGCAAATAGAACTCTAAATAATTACTAAATTCAGAGCCCTTGGGCACTCACCCTAATTATGCCACTGTAACCCAACCAGATTTAAAATATAACCTAAGACTAACATAACCATAACCAAATTGCAACCTAACTGTTACCAAGCTCTAACTTAAAACTAACTATAAACTATCCTAAACGTGCATGTGCTACAAAGTACTTAGTTCCACTTTTCACCGCCACAGAGTGCAATGTTTTATACAAACATTCAACATAGATCACTGTTGTCTGGGGCCAGATATACCAGGTGTTCTACATACGCCTTACTGAATATTTCAGTTTCATTTTCCATCGTCAGGATGAGCACTCTTTCCTAAATAAACCTAAATCCTAACGATACTCCAATTTCCAATCTATCCATACATACATTACCCAAGAGGGTGAGGATACAAACAGCAATTTAAGAAATTTGCTGCAATTTCTTTTCAGAAATATTGGTAACTACCACTCAATTAAGAGACCAATAAGTATCTATAAGAACTTCCAACACGGCTCACTGCTGCATGCTTCATCAAATAGCAGGCAAGTTGCAGATGCTCTGTAACATGTCAGTTCCACTTTTCACCTCCAGGAGCACACTCATTCCTTAAACATACATCTGAATGAAACTCCATTATCAAACTTATTAGTAAATGTATTAGTCAAAGGGGTGGGGAAATGAAATAAGAATTTAAGAAATTTAGTGAAATTATTGTTTGGAAATAACCACTACTTGTGAAATATGTTCTGTATGAATATCCCACACAAGTGTCCACTGCCTGCGCCACTGTATAGCAGATGTGCGTTAATTTTGGAACAATTTCCCGTATTTAAAAAGCAAAAAAAAAAAAAAAAAAAAATGAAAAAATGCATTTAAAAATGTCTTCAAAAATAAAACACTTCTGAAAAAAGATACCATTAATAATATAAAAAAATGAGAATAAATTCAGTTTAAAATATAGCTATTTGCTACAGAAACAGAAAGCATTCAAATGCAAGGAATTATTGTTGCCAATTTTTAATTTCTAATGGTAAAAGAACCAGTAAGAACTGTTCTGATCTTTTACTTATTTAAAAACTATATGTCTTGCTATTTAAATATATCATTTTCAACTATGCGGCTTCAATTCAGCACAAACCAACCAAAAGCGACCATTTTTTTCCAGATATTATTGCTCAACCAATCAAAGTAGAGATAAAACAGAAAGCAGATGGGAAAAACAACAGGTGTTCCAGGCTATCAAGTTGGTTGCTAGATTGTGACGTCACTTGAAACTAATCTATTCTCTTAAACGTTCATTATTATTAAATATGTTTTCAAAGCATGTGTTTCACCTCCACGCTAAAATGTAAAGTTTAGTTGAGAAAACAGCCATTTTTGAAAGATTAAGCACCCAAACAGGTTTATTTAATTCTATCCCAGCTTATTTAATTATTTCTGTGAAAGTTTTATACAACCAACCAACCAACCAAAAGCAAGTGGAAAGAAACTTACTTTTAATGAGCGACGCTTTATGAACCAATCAACTGAAAGTAAGCGGAGCGATTAAAAAAAAAAAAAAAAAAAAAAAAAAAAAGTGGAAAAAGACATTTTTGATGAGAGTTAATTCAGAATTTTAATTAATTACTCAGCTAATAATTTGAATTTTGAAATTCTGAATGTCATGAACATCAGGAGAGACTTTGGGCTACTCTCAAATTTTTTTTAACCTTGTACCAGCCGTAGATTTCATTAGTCATTGCACTCACACAGACACAGCATTTTGTTCCTTTATTAGTATAGATATTCTGAAAATTTATGGAGGCTTAGCCCAGCAGTGTGTTCTTGTCATGAATATTTAAGGCCCCTGTCCTTGCTCGAGGAAACGCTCGCGGGCTAATGCTATTCCTATGGGGAAGCATTTTTCTAATAACTCTTTCGCATTTTGACATTTTTTAATAATTTTTTTTGCTTTGGATAGCTGAGGTGCATGCCGACAGCACACCTTTTTTACTTTTTCGATTTTGGTTGCAGATATTTTTTTAAAAAGCACTTTCAGTTTCAAAACCGGTTTTGAAAGTGAAACTAACTTTGTAAAAAATATCTGCAACCAAAATCAAAAAAGTAAAAAAGGTGCATTGTCGGCATGCACTGCAGCTATCCAATGCAAAAAAAAAAAAAAAAAAAATTATTCAAAAATGTCAAAATGCGAAAGAGTTATTAGAAAAATGCTTCCCCATAGGAATAGCATTAGCTTGTGAGCGTTTCCTCAAGCGAGGACAGGTGTCTTAATGGTTACAACAAGAACATATACCCACATAAAAAATAGGGGGGGGGAGTTGTGTTGACTTTTTCTATATTTTTGTGTATCATAAGTATAAGTTTTCATTTCATACTGTATTTTATTTAATGACTAATATCTTAGAAAATTTGAATACATTCATAGATGTACTGTTAAATTAAAAAAAATCTCCAAAACTAAATTGTTTTTATTAGACATATTTATTAATGACAATTCAAAATTATCTTAATTATTAATTGTTTATGTGACTAATTAGTCAATTATTTAAAAACTATTACAAGAACTATGTAATAGTTATTATAGGATAAATGAAAAAATATATTTTCTAAATTTCAGTTACTGTAATGTTATTAATTTCATTAGGATGTATAGAAATGATAAGGATTCTCAAGATAAATATATTGTTTATTCATTTATTAGTTAGTTTATAATATTTTCTTGCTTTTTGGATGTAATTAATATATTGCTTTCGGCAAATTGTAAACTCGAACTTTGCTTAAAAAAATTAAAATCTGTATTTGGATAATAATGTCACTTACACTTTTAAAAACATATTTTTATGCATTTGTACAATGTTGCATTATTATTATGTTTAGTTAATTATTACTTAAACACTATGTTTGACAGATTTTTTACCTTTTTTTTTTTTTTTTTTTTTGAAATAATAAATAAAAAATTTTGAGTAAAAACTAAGTGACGAAAAATTGCTATTAATTCTCAAAACAGTTTGTAATTTTAATATAAAAATCAAATTGATATTTTATTTAATTTTTTTTAATTTAATGTATTCTTAATTTATTAAATTAAGAACGTTATTAATATACATTACAAATTTTACTTTAAAATACTCAATACATAATCTATTTTATATTCAATTCATCATTACATTTTACAGTAGGTATAAACTGACATCTATCCTTTACCTGTTTATTTTAAAGTTACTGAAATTTAAAACTATTAATATAATTAATAATAAAACTAAAATATTTTTTTTGGAAGGGGGGGGGGGAAGAAAAGCAAAAAGGTTATAAAATAAACAACAAACTCCAAAAAGCCTTAGATTTGTCAGTTAAAAATTGAAAATAAAATTATTTAAATTTTTAAACTAAGAATATTAAATTTTAATCATAAGTATATTAATGAAACAATTAAGGAGAAAACAAATGTAGCACATTTCAAATCACCCAGTATTTTCATCTTATTCATTTCCTTTATTAGGACAATAGAGAAAGGATGTTTCTTTAAAATCATGAACTGACACAATTATTCAATATCATCACATTGATAAATAAATGCTATACATTTTAGGTCACTTTTAAAAATTAACTGTTTTATATAACGATTTAGTTATAAATAATAAAAAAATAAATACGTTAAAATTATAACTGAAACACAGTTTTCAATTGAGAATGAGTTTAGTAAATTTAAATTACAAGTATGTTTGCAAAAAAAAAAAAAAAAAGAAAATGTAACACATTACAGGATCAAACCCGAGGTCCATAGATCTTTGAGCTAATGCTGTATCGAATGAGCTTTTCCAATGTAAAGACGGTATTACAAATTAAGTTCTTAAGTTATATTACAATATTAGAATCCCCCACCCCCTCGAAAATGAAGGAGTGTTTTATAAAGTCCGTAGAACCTGAGACTAAGGGGCCTCTACCCTACAAACATATATAAAAATAATCAAAATCTGTAATTATTAAAGTTGGTCCTCTCCTTGTAAGAGAAACATATAACTCAGCTAGTTTTCAAAGGCAAAAAACTGGGACTGCTGAGTTGAAATGTATAACAAAGGGAAACACACAACTCATGTAACATATAGATGGAATCAACAGTATATACCGACTCTCTCCCCCCCCCCCCCTTTATAAAAAAATATATATATATGAAAAAAAATTTAATTAAAAATCTAAAAGAAATAACTTCGAATCATTTGACTCTTTTGGCATATTTTCATATGATTTTACATAATCTTAATTAAACTTTCTTTCCTCTGCGTGAAATGTCCACTTTCTTTCTTTGGCCTTCTTTCTTCAAACAAAAAGTTTAACATCTTGAAAATCTTAAATTACTGTTCTATTTGTTACTCTCTAATAACAATAGGTAAATAATGAATTATCTAAATTACAACAGATGTAAATTTTCCAAGTGGGTGAAAAGAGTCCGGGGCCAGGATTTGAAGCAGGGATGTATTGCCTGATAGCC
The DNA here is from genome assembly GCA_964019185.1 of Maratus speculifer. NCBI lineage: Eukaryota > Metazoa > Arthropoda > Arachnida > Araneae > Salticidae > Maratus > Maratus speculifer. The sequence continues at coordinate 416,391,199 of OZ025293.1, forward strand.
GCAATGCTTCAGCCAATTCATCCATGGTTCGAATCCAAGCCTGGACTTTTTTTTCACCTACTTTAAAATAATAGTGTTATAAATTATTCTAATATCTAAATTACATTATACGTTTTATAACATTCATATTTACTCCAGTCATGAAAGTGGGAAATAAGAAAAAAGGGGGAAATTTTTTTCCATCTATACAGTGGTGCCAAACTCTTATAATTTAAGTGTCATTTTAACAGTTACTTATACAACAAAATTAAATGTAACTGCACATATGATTGCTTCTTTTTTCTTAACGATAACATTAACAATAAATCCAAATAATCTGATCACCTTATGTGAAATACAGTCACTAATTTTCCTAAACAAATATTATTCTGAACGGTTTAGCTATTAACCCCTTCCCTTTTCAAAAATCTCTTGCTGATTTGATTTTTGCTTCAGAAATACATCTCAAAACAGGCATTAAAGAAATTACCCCAAATGCTGTATAAATAGTACAAAATATTCTATTCCAAAATGAAACTTCCTTTCATTTTGAATTTTAAAGCCTAAAAATTTCATTTATCTTTCATTTTATGTTTCATTTGCACAACAATTCAAGAACAAATTCCAAGGGTTTGAATAGACAATGTCTGATTACTAAATTTTCTAGGTGCCCCCCTCCTTCCCTTCACCCTTCCAAAGTTTTCTTTTCATTTTTTCACGAATCCAGAGAATGCCCAAAATTGCTTTAAAAAAAGGTGGAATTCCCCCTTTAGGAGGAACTCTTTCATGCCTGTTACTCTCTAACCTCCTCTCAGCAAAGTTTAAAATTCTTAAAATTATTACTTTTAAAGTTTGCATTATTTTTTTTCTATCTTTACAAGAAGAAAGTATTGGATTTGTGTAAAAAAATAGACTTCCTGTTTTTGATGGATTTATGCATTTTACAAAATCCTGAACACCTATTGATTTAATATTTTGAATCCCATAATAATCCAAACCAACAGAGTTGAAAATTGACCGAGAAACTGAAATTCATAACAGCCGTCTCTAGCTGAAAGGATTTTCAGTCCTTCTGAAGTGGGTGGTGAGCTGTCAAAGGGGTGGTCCCTCTCAATGATGGATGGGATAAGGAAGTGTTAACATATCCAGGCAGGACAGCAAGAAAAACAAGCATTTTTTCATTTTTACTCACAAACTAATATTTTTCTGTCTGAATAGTTTGGAGTAGAAAAACTTTTAATTATGGGAATTTGGAAGAAGTTTGTGTTTTTTTTTTCCAGAATGGCTTTCAGAAGTTTAACTAGTTGTTTACGCAAAACTAAACTAGAAGTTTAGTTAGTTGTTTACGCAAAAAGAAATTTAAGATATTTTATTTAATTTGGTTTCAGATAATTCAGATATTGATATCTAAGAAAACTTCTGCACTGTAAATAAAAATAATAATCCTAGTGTTCAAAATATTAACACTGCTAATATCATCTAAATAGTGGAATCCTTAAGAAATCTTTGTAATTAAATAGACTACAAATGGTGCATATTTTGAAATTTTTGGCTCATCGTTCCAGTTGTTACCCCCCCCCCCTTTTTTTTTTTCATTTGCATTATGCTTGTCATTATACATTGTTTGTACTTCTGAATAACATAATTAAAACAAACTTCTAGAAATTAATTCAAAAAATAGGAATTTTTACCAGAATATCTAGATAGTAAATTTCAGTTTATGTAGTAAATAAATATCTGTTATTAATTAAAGGAAATTTTTTTATTTCAAATCTCTGGTGTGATACAGAATGTGAATTTACTGAACAAAAAATAAAACCCTGTTCTACATTCATCACATCACAATATAACAAAGTAAATAAATCAGGCAGCAAATGAGCAGCAAGAAACTAAGTTGCTGCAGTTGTTTTTCATTTTTACCCTAATTTATTTTGCATTGAAGAAGAGGCTTCTAATATAAATTTTTGAAACAGTTACATGCAAAAATAGAAATTTATTGTTTACCTCTTCACTCAATTTCACTAATCACCTTTTAATCTTAATACAATGGGTTTTGCATGCATAGCAGTGTCCTGTGATGGAATATAACCTCCCTCTGCTTGAACTTGTATTTTTGAATATTTACTCACAAATCTTGGAAAAACTTTACCCAGCTCGGGCTAATTGGTGGTCATCTTGGAGAATGGAAGCCCCATTCTAAATTTTTCCACGGCTCAGAACTGCTCTAGGGTTACTGCTCTGTGAGTGATTGAGTTAGGCATTTTATCGCTCGATTGGCACACGAAAGGAGAAATCATGTAAAAAATAAGTTATTGTTAAAAATGTACTTTCTTTCTCCTAATCATAACCTAATAAATATTTCATCTTTAATAATGTAGAAATTTACTGAGCCAGAATAAGTTATAAAAAAATATTTAAGACAATTTTTAGTTTATTTTAGGTACACGAAAGGAGAAATCATGTAAAAAATAAGTTATTGTTAAAAATGTACTTTCTTTCTCCTAATCATAACCTAATAAATATTTCATCTTTAATAATGTAGAAATTTACTGAGCCAGAATAAGTTATAAAAAAATATTTAAGACAATTTTTAGTTTATTTTAGGTACACGAAAAAAGAAATCATGTAAAAAATAAGTTATTGTTAAAAATGTACTTTCTTTCTCCTAATCATAACCTAATAAATATTTCATCTTTAATAATGTAGAAATTTACTGAGCCAGAATAAGTTATAAAAAAATATTTAAGACAATTTTTAGTTTAAAAAATTTGTGTTATTAAAATTAAATGTTAGTTTTCTGTTTTGAAAATTTAATTCTTCTGAAATTTATAATATATATGTGCATTTGCAATTGATAAGAGTGTAAAAAAGAGACTTTTAAGATATTTACATTTTTGAGAAAAATACAGGGAGGTTATAAAATAAGTATCCCTATTTGGAGCTGTCTGTAGCTTAGCTTGAAGGAATAACCCGAATGAAACCAAAATCGGTACACATACTATTCAAGAAGGGGGAAGAAGAATGGAACAATAAAAAAAAGATAGTTACAATAATTGGCAACAGATGGCGCTACGGTCCTGACGGTGCAAATGCAGTTGTAAACATTAGTAAAATCAAAATGTAGTCATTTCTGCCATCAATGTTGTACAACATGGCTCTCAGTTTACCAGATCACGCTTTAATTTTAAAACTATTCAACGTTAAAAGTTCAAACAGTGCAGCTGCTTTACGTGAATTTAGGCGTGTGAAAGGAATGCGTAAAGGAAAAGGTCCTTTGATACCGTTTGCAGTGAGAAGAATGGTAAAAAAATTCACAGAGACTATCGTTTACTGTAAAATGTGGAAGAGGGAGGAAACCATTACCTCTCCGCAATCAAGAAGAAATTGCTACTGCGATTGTGGAGCCATCAGGGACTCCGGAAGCCAGTCCTAGTGCATGTGGAGTTGCCTGAAATTTGGATATTCCATATGCTACTGTTCGAAAAATCCTACGAAAGATAATCCAATTTTATCTGTATAAAATTAGTTGTCATTAACAATTGTTGCAGCAGAGATTGGATTTTGCTTTAACGTTTTTTAGCACGAATGGAGATGGATGATGCTTTCAGATGGAAGATTTTATGGGAGGATGAAGCCCATTTTCATATGAATGGGGCAGTCAATACACAGAACTGTAGAATATGGGCTTCAGAGCCACGAACTATTAATCACAAAATACCCCTCCACTCTCCAAAAATCACTGTGTGGTGTGGCTTTACTGCAAGTTTTATTCTTGGTCCTTATTTTTTTTGACGAGTTACGACCAACAGGCCCTGTAACGTGTGCGGTTACTGCACAAAGATACCTGCACATGTTACAAATTTTTGTAGTCCCTCAACTGCAGCAAAGACAGTGCCTGTCTGAAACAATTTTTATGCAAGATGCAGCCCCGTCCCATATTGGGCGAGCAGTACAACAGTTCTTACGGCAACATTTCACAGATAATAGAGTAATAAGCCAGTATTTTCGTATGACGTGGCCTTCTTGATCCCCTGATCTGACGCCTTGTGATTTTTGGCTTTGGGGGCACTTAAAGTCTATTGTGTACCATAGAGGTGTAGCAAATCTCAATGACTTAAAAGATCGCATATCACAACATGTGCGAAACATCCCTCCTGATACGTTGCATTCCGCAGTTGAGAACGTCGTCCACCGCCTGGATTGTGTCTTGCAGCACCATGGTCATGTGGATTCTGAACTTAATCGGCACCGCCATGCGAAATCTTAACCCCATTCAATGTGAAAATTTCCAATAAATTAGGTATGCCATCTGGTTTTGTGCCTTAGTTCTTTGTTCTTGTATTGCACATTACATTTCAAACACAAAAGCGTCATCTGTCGGCGATTATTGCAATTTTTTTTTTTATTGTTCCAGGCTTCTTTTCCCTTCTCAAATAGTATGTGTACAAATTTTGGCTTCATTTAGGTTATTCCTTCAAGCTACAGACAGCTCCAAATAGGGATACTTATTTTATAACCACCCGGTATGTTAACATCTGATTTATATAACGCCTATTTATTTAGACGTTTTATGTATAATTGATAAGAGAATGATGCATGAAAACTGAAGTTGTTAAATAATTCTTATTTATATATATATTTTTTACTAGTTTTAATTACGTTTAACTTATCTCAATGCTTTTACAATACATTACATCGATTCCTTTTTCCTACATTTAATACGTTAATAAGTAAAAACTAAATATATCAAATAATTTCAAAATTTTAATAATTCTTTAATATTTTTAGTATTCATATCAGACCCTTTTTTTTATTCAAGTAGTATTTTTTAATTTCCTGTAGTTGCGGAGAGGATTTTCACTTAAATACCATAAATAAGCATTAAATTAAAAGTGAAATTTGGTCGAATTCAATTATTAAAAGTTTAGATTTGAGGCTAATGCATTTATTTTTAACTTGACTTATTTTCTGCCATTAGAAAAATATTGATTAATAAACAAAAAGGGGGGGGGGGTGCAAAAGGTGGCAGTAAATTCTACATGTACAGTGAAACTTTCCTGTGCGACCACTACCCTAAATGACCCTTTTTTCATAAAACAAAATTCATTCTCATACACTTAAAAAAAAAAAAAAAAAAATCAGCGACTTAGTAATTTAAATTTACCGAAATCTGTTATGCTTATTAAAATTTTATATGTACACTTTACAAGATCATGATGGCAATCTACTAAACGTGTAACCAAAACTAGAGACAGCTGTACCTTTACAAAAGAATTTACTAAATTTTTTGTAATTTTACTAAAATTTTATCTGTAATCCTCGTTACCTTTACTTAAAAAGTTCTAGAAATCCGATTTTGTAAAAAAATTCTTAGTAACCTTAAAATCTTTGATTCAAAGTGCAAATCTGTATCTGTTACATAAATTTTTACTGTTGCCATTACATAAAAAGTTCTTGGAATATCATTCTACTAGAAATTTTTTTGTAATTTTCCAAATTTTTTTTATACAGTGTAGGCTCAATACTAATTTTACCTCCCTCCAGAAAACATCCCAGTTGAACTCCCTCCATAAGCGACCAATTTCTTTGAAGAAAATGAAAGAAATTCCATTTTCTCCTGGTCGCTTGAAGAGGGTTTTATTAGAAAAATAATTCCGGAGAGCATATTATTCATCAAACTTCTAAACTTTTTATTTTATTTTATTTATTTATTTAATTTTTTTTTTACGGTAATTTTTATGTGTTTAAATCTCTTTGTGTCTTTTTAGCTTTATCAGGGATATGTATAGGAAAATTTTAGGTCCTTTAAAAGGACCCTTCACCAAATAATTTATCTTAAAACAGGACCCTTCACAAAATTTTTTATCCCTAAACAGGGCCGATCACAAAACATTTTATCCTAAAACAGAACCCTTCACAAAATTATTTGTCTCTTAAACAGACCTTTCACAGAAATTTTCACCTTCAAATTGAACTTTTCACAAATCTAATCATTTAATAATAAAATCTGGCTTGTAAATACGCAGTCCAACTAGCCAAAGAGTATATTAGTTAGCTTTTTATATATGAAAAATAGAAGCTGAAGACATTGATAATTTAAAATTCACAAAATTGTGACTAGAAATTTCACAAATATAAGAAAAAAAGTTCACAATTGCACAAAAACAGGACCCTGGGAGAAAAGTTTGGACAGACCCTTGTTTATACTCTGATGATGAATTAAGAATGACTGTCAATAAACTCCTCTGCCCTATTCTGTCAGAAAACTCACAAAGAAATACATAAAGTAATGATATCGTCATTATTTGTTTCCACCAAAAATAAATAAATAAATGCATTTTTTTACTGAAATTTGAAAGGACAGGAAATAAAAATTATAAAAGATAAAATCATAAAATCGAAATATTCATAGTGAATATTCATAGTTTTATTTTTTAAGTTCTGCAGTAATTAACATATGTAATAAGCTTTTGTTTTGATACTAAAACATTAAACTTTCATATTTTTCCTGATGTGAAAAATAAATTTTAGTAACATTAATTGTTGCCCTTTTCAGCAACTAAAATCTGGTTTAAATATGACCTCCATTAAGAGATCACCACTCGGAGAGACCGATTTTTATTGGAATGAAAACACAGGGTGGTTAAAATTAAACTGACAGTACTCAGAGGCTCATAACTCCGGTTCTACTGAGCGGATCCGAATGAAACTTCAGATATATGTTATGTAGATCATGCGGCTGAGGTTTTCGTACAAAAAAAGTTTCAAATTTCGCCATCAGATGGCACTGTAGTGCTAAAACCATATGTAAATGAGTAGTTAGAGCAATTTCGTTATAAAAGCAGCACTTATAGTTCAACGAAATCATTCGTTCGCAGTGAACATGCCGCTGAACAAGAAGGAACGAGCTTTGATCGTAAAACTCTTTTATCAGAATGAGAGCAATGCTTCGGCAGCGCTCCGTGCTTATCGATGGATGAAAAATTTAAGGAGAGGACCCATGTCCATAAATGCAGTTAAATGCATGATTCGCAAGTTTCAAAATACTGGTTCTCTGGATGTTACACCTGGAAGAGGACGACGTGCAACGAAGCCAGCGATTGTGGAGGAAGTTGCAATTGCAACAGCTGAAGCATTTGCAAATTCTTCAAATGCTACTGTAAGTGGCCGCTCAATAGCACGAGCATTGGACATTCCGTGAGCAACCGTGTGCATGATTTTATGCAAAATTCTGAAGTCGATAAGCACAGAGCACTGCCAAAGCATTGCTCTCATTCTGATAAAAGAGTTTTACGATCAAAGCTCGTTCCTTCTTGTTCAGCGGCATGTTCACTGCGAACGAATGATTTCTTCGAACCATAAGTACCGCTTTTATAGCGAAATTGCTCTAACTACTCATTTACATATGGTTTTAGCACTACAGCGCCATCTGGTGGCAAAATTTGAAATTTTTTAACGAAAACCTCGGCCGCATGATCTACATAACATATCTGAAGTTTCATTTGGATCCGCTCAGTAGAACTGGAGTTATGAGCCTCTGAGTACCGTCAGTTTAATTTTAACCACCCTGTAGTTGCTTTAGGAATGTTTTACTTTACTTTGTTAATATGTTTGTTCAAGTCATAGTATTATTGATTGTGCAATATTTCAATTTATATAAATGTATCACTTTATCAAATATTGTAATAAAAAATTTAAATTATTTATCTAGATAATTTAATTAAGGTTGTAAGGGATATTCAGAAAAATCTGACAATGTATGCGTAATATTTTTTTTCCTAAATGAAATGATAAAAATAGATGAATCATAAAAACCTTAGCTCATAAAAAATATTAAGGAAAAAACTAAGAATAATACCCGTTCAATCAAAATTACTTTGAATTGTATTTTATCCTATAAAACATTCATCCTCATCTTGTTTTTTTAAGGGTATTTTTTGCTTGATTTAAAACTACAGTAGACTCCCTCAAATCCGCAAAGCTTGGGACCAGAGGTTGTGCGGATTTTAGAATTTTGCAGATTTCTGGTCACTGCTTTGTTTACATTTTTTAACCAATAGTTTAAATGCAATTAATAATGCAATCAGAACTATAATGAATGCTTACAATATAATAAAATATTAAAATAAGTAATGAACTAAAATAATAAAAATTTAGATAATTTTTAAAATGATTAAAGTACTAATAGCAAAGGTCAAGTTAATAATCAATAATGTATGATTAAATATTCATTGATGAAGATTAAATGTATTTTTCCAAAATTATTCAACAAAACTTGCCTCATAAAAGTACATTACTAATTCACATAAAAATCATAAAATAAGGATTATTTTTTTAAGTTTAGCCAGGCTGAATGACCAAAAAAATCTTGATTAATGCATAAATATACTTGGTAAGAAGATGTGCCAGAAGATGTTACCAGTGATATCTGCAATATCTTGAATTTTCCCCCAAAAAATTGATTCTTCCTTCATGAAAATAACATGAATAGAGTATTATTAAGAAAATTACAAATTAAAAAATATACGGAATCAATACAAAACTGAAAAAATCAAATTTTGTCCGAATATATGAACTGAAAGTTTCATTGTTTACATCCATAAAATATGTGCGGATTTTAGAGAGTTGCGGATTTCTGGTTTGCGGATTTAAGGGAGTCTACTGTAATTTCATTTGTGTTTTTATGGTTATTTCAGAGTATTACATCAAAAGTGATAAATATAAATAAACAAAACAAGCAAAAAAAATGGAAACTGGGAATTGGGTGGGGGGGGAGTGAAAAAAGTTCTAATATTTCAGAACACAGGGATGCCACTTAGAAAATAGCTAAAAAGAGGAAATTATGCGTAAAGTAAAATTTACGACATTTTTCACAACATTTATGCATGAATTTTGTAAACTATATTGTTTATAAAAAATTAAAAAAGAATTGCAGCTTTTTTTTTTTTTTTTTTTTTTTTGTAAACTTTTAATTTATAAGAGTAAATAAAAATGATTTTTCTTTAGTTTACTGTATTTTACATGAATTAATTTAATCTAGCAACAAATTCAGCGAGGAATTTTATGTATCACATCATTTAAAAATCAATTTAAGTAACCCGCAATAGATTCGATGATTATTCCAGGAGTAAATAGCAAAAATTTGAAAGTTTTTTTTTAAAATTTTGTTGTTTGTTTTTTCGCGATTTTTTTTTTTTTTCATTTGACGAAAATAGCTGTTTTATTTCATGATCGTTTGACGGAAAATGCCGTTTTATTTCGCGATCGTTTGACGAAAATCGCCGTTTTACATCGCGATCGTTTGACGAAAATCGCCGTTTTATTTCGCGATCGTTTGACGAAAATCGCCGTTTTACTTCGCGATCGTTTGATGCAAATCGCCGTTGTACATCACGGGGGGTACATCACGACATTGTACATCACGATCGTTTGTCGAAAAATGCCGTTTTACATCGCGATCGTTTGTCAAAAATTGCCGTTTTTTTACATCATGATCGTTCGACGAAAATCGTCGTTTTACATCGCGATCGTTTGACGAGAATCATCGTTTCGTTTTGAGATCGTTTGACGAAAATCACCGTTTCACATTGCGATCGTTTCACGAAAATCACCGTTTCGTTTCGAGATCGTTTGATGAAAATTGCTGTTTGAACAAGAGAGTAATTTTTAAAAATTTTTAAATCAACGGGATTTCAAAATACAGTAGACTCCCTCAAATCTGCAATCCTAAAATCCACAACTCTCTAAAATCTGCACATATTTTACGGATGTAAACAATGAAACCTTCAGTTCAAATATTGGGACTAATTTTGACTTTTTTAGTGTAATATTAATTCATATATTTTTTAATTTGTAATTTTGTTAATACTACTGTATTTATGTTTTTTCCTAAAAGAATAATAATTTTTTTCTTTTTTTGAAAAAATTTAAAATATTGCTAATATTACTTATAATAACAGTCTTCTTACCAAATATATTTATGTATTAATCAAGCTTTTTTGGTTATTAAGTCTGGAAACCTGAAAAAAAAAATCCTTATTTTATGATGTCGATGTGAATTAGTAATGTACTTTTATGAAGCAAGTTTTGTTGAATAATTTTGGAAAAATACATTTCATCTTTATAATGAATATTTAATCATACATTATTGATTACTACCTCAACTATTAATATTTTAATCATTTTAAAAATTATCTAAATTTTTATTATTTTAATTTATTACTTATTTTAATATTTATTATAGTGTTAAGCATTCATTATAGTTCTGATTGCATTTTTCATTACATTCAAATTACTGTGAAAAAATGTAAACAAAGCAATGACCAGAAATCAGCAAAATTCTAAAATCCACAAAACCTCTGGTCCCAAGCTATGAGGATTTGAGAGAGTCTACTGTATTAAGTTGATATCAATTAGGATGTCAGCGATTTTAATCAGTTCATTTAAATCAGTGATTAAATCGTGATTTAAATTGGTTGATTTAAAAAAAAAATCATTGATTAAAATCAAAAAATTTTAAAATTTATAAAACGACATAAAAGTACTAAAATCTAAGATTTGGAATTTTTTTACAGATATTTTGCCTTATGACTAAATGGGGGAAAAAAAAAGCTTTATGTATATTTTTAAAACTTAATTTCTGAGAATCATAAAACATTAAGAATAGCAAATTTGTAAAGGCATAAAAAGCATTTTATTCAAACATTTTATTTTAACTTAATGAAATTTGTGGTCTTAATTTCCTTTAATCAAGATGAACCAGTTCATCTTTGACCTTGTGCCCTTGCAGACATGTGACTACCTCAGCTGATGACCTTTTTTTTTTTTTTTTTTTTTTTTTTAAAGCTTGAAATGGGTCTGCTTTGTTTTTAAATTTTATGGTGATTTTTACAAAGCTTATTTTAATTATCAATTATCGCTAGTGTATTTGGTGTTTTTTTGCTCTCAAAGGCATAAGATCTTTAAGAAGATACAATTTAAAATTGGCTTTTGAATGGAATTTTCCGAAGCGATAGCACTGGCAAGAAGAAAAAGTGTTTGTCAAAAATCACTAATAATTCAATAAGTAATTTAATTATGAAAAAAGGGAAAATGTTATTCGTTTCTAAATAATTTCAATGACATACATGCATTTTCATGCCTTTACAAATAAAAATGCGTCAGAAAGTTTTTCATTATTGAGTAGGGAATTTGAAAATCAGTTTTAGATAATTCCAATGATTACATTATGGTTGTTACTATTTTAACAAAGCCTATTGTTTCTCTGAACCATCATAAAAATAACTAAGTCCAGTTACGGCGCGATTTGATTATGCAGGAAAAATAAATAGTGTAAGTCAAGTTTAGGCTCGGCTCGAGTCTGTTGTAAAAAATAAAACCTGGACTAAAATGCAATGTAATCGTCCGATACCAATATCTACGATATCTATGCTGAATATGTTATATTTTTGTATTTATGTCAAATTAGCTTCTTCTCTTGTGGCACATTTATACTTAAATCGGTTCTCAAGTATACTGATTAATAAGCGCAAAATTTCCGACGCATTTATTAACTCAATTTTGAATGTAAAGAAAGAAAATTGGGAAAGCTGGCTATAGAAGAGATATCTGATCGAAACGAGTTTTCCATTTTTTATTAAATAAATTATCGACTTATAAGCAATTTTGATCTTGTAGAAACACATTTTTCTACTCTCTGTGGGTAGTTTTTTTCCACTTTCGTCTAGAAATTCGGTTTAAAATGCCAACTTTGAATGTATTTTCTGAAAGATCTTTTTTGTTTGCCAAAAAATGCAAAACGTTCTTCAATTAACCCTTTATCTACCGACGGTATTTATAAGTACCATTAAAATAATTTATTATAAATTCTTTTAATAGGTCAGTTAGTTGTAATACTGTTTAGAATGAGTTAAATCATTTTGTTCCAAAAGCATTATTGATTAGCAAAACAAAAATATTTTTTTAAGGATGATTTCTTTTGTCTTTGCATCTTTTCAGCTTTCTTGATGCTGAGGGAGGGAGATGGGGATTTTTCAATGCAGAAATATTTCTATACTTATATTTTAAGAACATCATATTTGTAAATTTCATAATTCTACAAAATACTAAGAAAATAATTAAAAATAAAAGATTTGAGTGGGGTTATAAAAATTGTGCAAAATCCCTATTCAAATTTAATGAATCCTTCTAATTCATTCAATCCTTCTAAAATCCTTCAAATATTTATTAAATGATTATGCATAATTTAGTTTAAATAATTTGAGTATAATGCTTTAGAATGTAAAATTTCATGAATTCATAATGCGATAGATAAATGGTTAAAAATAGTTTTTGAATAACATATGATTATTTTCATAAGTTTCCGAACAAAAATGAATTTAAACTTGTGTTGTAATGTTAGTTGTCCTTTTGGATTTGAGAATAGTCTTATATGTCACTTATGATATCGGTTTCGTTTAAATTTTTATATCGGACCAGTATTTAAAAATCTGTTCTGTGCTTTTACCCTTGGCGGAAACTGTCCATCCTTCGCCAAAAAATGTGGTTGCAAGTAACAGGCGAAAACGCATATTTTCCCGTATCTCTCAATCACCCCCGCTCTTGACCTTTGAGAGGATACGGTAATTATAGCGAGCCACTTAATGGTAAACCCATATCTTTTAATAATTTTTTTACATACACAAATTTCTAATAATTATTTTAAAACTTCGAAGTATCTGGTTTTGTTATTTTTCAAATCTTATTCTTATACAATAAACAAATTGACGGAACTATGTCAAAATTAAAATACTTTTCTATGATGTTCTAAAAGTTTGATTAAAAAATAGAATAAACTGATAAATAATAATAAAATAATTCAATTAATTTCCTGCCTGCAATATCCAAGAAAGAAAAAAAAAATGCAGTGCAGGCACATCCAAAATCCTGATCCAGAAAAAAAAAGGCAAATGTGTTGAATTCATACCAAACGAAGAAACTAATAGAAAAAATGAAAAAGAGATAGTGGAAAAAAAATGTCCAAGATTTCTGGAGACTTCTAATTTAATCTTCTTAAAAGATAGATCATTTTTAAGCTAAAAAATGTAATATAACCACAAAAGCAAATATATAATAATTTTCTTTTAGTTACCCATGATTCAAACAGTGTTTGTTATCTTTAGAAACACCAAAAATCAATTTATTTTTGATATTTATGAAGACATTCCTTTTTTTCATTGATTTTCGAAAAGTTTCCGAGTAGTTTTATAGTGTATTATTTTTTTTTCTTTTTCAAAGAATAATTCGTTTTTAGAATGCTTTCCTTTCTAAATAAACATTTTCAGTTTTGCAGCTGAATTTACACAATATTTTTTATTTTTATTTCAGGTTATGTGAACACTTTAATTAATATGCATATAAGTTAGAATAATTTTCATATACATTAGTATATTTTCAAAATCTAATTTTTTAAACTAAAAAATTGTTTTGAGTAATTATGATTTAAAATTCAAAATAAATGTGAAATTACTCTTTTTTAGCATCATTAAGTAAATGAAAATTTACATAGAAATGGCGTAATTATATAAACATAAAAAATATGTATGCCTGAAATTTCCATGGGAAGAACAAAATACGCCATAAACAAAAAGAAATCTTTGAAAATTTCCCATTATCTCTAAGTGAAGCAGGGATGTACCACCTGCCAAAATTTTTATGAGGGAGAGAAAGCGGTGGGTTGTTTTTTCCACAACTGACCTGGTAAGGAAAGGGGGTGGGAGGGGAAATGAGGAGAATTCTTGGCTATTTCGCTGGGATACTGAGGTCATTCTATTTTTTGGAGCTTGGATCTAAAGAGTAGATTTTTAGATGTTCAACTGAGTCTGTATGTGACCAAAAATTTTGTAGGTGCTCTATCTCAAGAACCAATGCAAAAAATTTAACAAAACTTTAGATGCAGTTAAACCTTGATATAAACTGGAGCTAATTAGTTTTTGATGAATATTCCTAAAAAAGAAGCATTGGCATGCTGCCTTACAATTTCCACAATAGCTGTATCTCAAAAACTAATGCATGGATTTTCATAAAGCATTAGAATTCAGTTAGTCCTTGATATAATTTGGCACTGGCTACTTTTTGGTATTAATCACTAAATAGGTGGCACTGCCATGCTGTATTATTCATGATTATCACAATAGCTCTATTTGAAGAACTAATGCATGGAATTTCACCAAACTTCAGATTCAGTTAGTACATGATAAAAATGTATCCTGGTTCGATTTTAGTGTACATCACTCCACAGGTAAGATTGTAAAGCAGAATTTTTTAAAGATTTTGCAAAAGAAGACTCAGAAAATCTTTAGATTTGCTCAGAAACTAATGCACAGATTATCAATCAAACTTCAGATTCAGTTAGAAGTTGACAAAGGTTGCTGCTGACCAGATTTTGGTGTAAATCACTTTACCAGTGGCGGTGCTATGCAGCATTTTCAGAAAGTATTATCATGTATAAGATAGAAGAAAGTTTTGGGATTACCACATATGACTAGTTTATTTTTAGGAAGATGACTTACTTAAAATCTCATCTACATAATCTCGTATCTAAAATCTCCATCCTGTTTGAAATCGTTGTCCCATCCTTTCCTTCTAAAGAGGGGGAGGCATTTCTTGTGTGTGTGGGGGGGAGGGGGGGAGGAAGCAAAAGATTTTCAGTTTTGCTATTTGGTTGCTCGCATCTGTGAACTGTGCATATTTTATGTTTAAATAGAACCATATACAGATGTTATACCATGTATGTGTGTGTGTGGTTTTTTTTGGAGGGGGGGGGGATGACAATAAAAAATAGAAAAATTTTTGGGATGAGAATGAGAAATAATTTAGGTGGTTATTTAATTATTTTTACAACTAAGTTACAAATAAAGCACAAAAAAAAAAAATAAATAAATAAATAAATAAATAAATAAAATAAAGATTTTAAATTGCATGAGATGCACGGGTTGCAATGTTCTGGATATGAAATTAGGAGAACAGGGGCAGACAAGTTGGGGGAGGGGGGGGAAGCAGAGATTTCGGGAGCGAATGGTAATGTAACCTTTTGCAACACAGAGCACTTCCATTGCAAAAACGTTGAAGTGACTGAATGACACCAAAATTTACGTACAAATTTATTTGAAAATAAGAAAAAATATTTTTCTGAAACATAATATTAGAATTCTTGAGTCATTTTGATATTCAAGGACCACTTTGGGTGTTCCACATAATAGAACACTGAAACAAAGGTTTAAGTGATGTACTATTTATTTGTAACTATAGTGTATTAAAAACGGGTCAGAAATTAAATTAAAATTAAATAGTTTTATAGGTTAAATTATGTATGTTTTATAATAGAAGTGTGGGAGGGAGTTTTAGATTACTGATTATATATTGTTGCAATAAATAAAATAACAAAGAAGTAAATTTGAAAAAATGTATATTAAGTTTTTTAATTTTTCTGGCAGTTTTTGTTGAAAGAGATTTTTTTTAGGGGGGGGGAGGAAAGGGGGATTTTGACTGTTTTACAAATCAAAAGTTTAACAAAATACAGAAGATTCTTGCCCTTGTATTTGCTTTATTTACTTCTAAATTAATAACTTTTAATGACTTTAAGAGAAATCTTGATTATAAGTTCCTCCCAAAGTTAACTTCTTTTACTTTGGAAAAAAAGTGGGAGAGAGGAGGGGAGGCTTACAATCAGGATTTTATGGTATATAGAATTTGTTCACAAGAAAAAATGCATGTGTTATAGAAGTGGATTTTTATGAGGGATATATATGTATCATTATACGATATAATATGGTCAGACACAAGAAGTAATTTTTCCTCCTGAGTGAAAATGTGTCTAGACCAGGACTCAAACCCAAAACTTCCTATTTCAATAACCAATGCTCTTCTAATTGCACTATCTGGAAGACATCCTAGCCAACGCAACATTCAATGAGGTATTCATTTGGTAATGACACCTAGTCAGCTCAACAGAATAAACTGCAGGTAAAAGAACTCCAATAAACTATAAATGTGTAATTAAACCTCAATTATTTTTAACAATCATATGACTGGCAAATAATTCATACAAGTAATAATTTTCCCAATCTGAGAGAAAATGAGCCTAGGCTAGGACAAAAAACCCAAAATCTTTGTCTTCAGTTGCCAATGTGCTTCCAATTGAGCTGTCTGCAGGGTCGTACTGACCCACCGGGCAGCGAGGCAAATGCCTGGTGCACCCCTAGTCATGTTTTAAGCACATTTAAAATAATGTTTTCTGAGCTGCAAAAAAGACATTTTTACAACACATCAACGATAAATGCTCTCTAAGAAAATTAATGGAAACTATTAATTATTTTTTGTTATATTAGTCATGCTTTCTGCATTTAAGTACTTGCGACTCAAATTGTTGCCCGCTATTTTGGTATTTCTACATAATGTTTAAACTAACTATGAAAAACATGGAATACAAATTCAAGAAAAAAAATTTCATTTTTATTGTACTCATTTTGACAAAAGGAGACTTTGATAGACGCCCTGGGGCAGATTTTTTTTTTCTTCAGCTATGTGAGTATGTGGCTTGGGCCTTCTGTGACACCCTGGAACAGAATTTTATTTGCAACACAGTTGAAAAGTGTTTATGAATTTGGTTTCTCTCATCTGTCCATGCTAATCTCTGAAGGTATGTATTTCCTAACTGAATTAAAATTTTCATGCATCTAGTTACTAGATACAAATCTACATATCATACTCATGTCTGCTCAAACATTTCAGTTAATTTTCTGATTGCAGATCGAAACAGCTGAAATTGGGTTTTCAAATGTGTTACGCATTTCCATATAGTTGAATTAGATATATTTTAACTTTTTAAATGGTGCAATTTCGTTGCATTATTCTGACTGTATTGGAAAGTATTACATAATCTATGCTTGATTTTTTTTTCTTTCTTATTTGTATTAAATGTGATTTTTTACTCATGTTTCTTTTCCTCCAAAACATGAAAAATTCATGAACCAAAGCTCTTTTTTTTTTTCTTATTCTTTAGTCAAAAGCTGGAAATTTCTTCTACTAATAGATAAATATGTTCCAGCAACTTATTACCTGTGTTTTTTTTTTATATTTAATGAAATGCCTTCTTTAGGGTGTATGTACTAATTGCATTTTATCAAAAATGGTTAAATGCAAAATAATGAGAAAAATATAATGGGGTTTCTATAAAGTAAGTATTTTTCTATAATGTAAGTATTATAGTCATAAAATTACTGTTAATTATTTAAAAAATCAGTTTGACTAGATAATTTTACATCATTCCCTTATGAATAAAGAATAATTCATACATATTCAATATGAAGAAAGGAAGATGTTTAATACAGCAACCTGTTAAAATAGAACAACAAAAAAGTCAGAAGAATTTTTTCCAATTAGACAGGTTTTAATCTAATTTTATAATCTTACTTGTTTTAGCCAATATTGCAAAATATTTTAGTTTAAAGCATTATTCCGTATTATTGTAGTGCTTAGGATGTCCTGATTTTGATGTGCCTGTCCCGCTTTTTTTTTTCTTTTTTCCCCTCTGTCATATTTTTTGTGATACCAGGTCAGACAACATAACTTACAAGCCAAGTTTGGGTTAGCTCAATTTTATAAAAAGAAAGTCTAAACTATTGCTTTAGATGAAAACTTACATGAGTAGCTTTACATGTTTATCACATGCAAATCCTGATGTGAAAATATTATGTTAAGTCAATTCAGAAACCGTTTGGAAGCAGAAAAAAAAAATAATTAGTTGACCTCATCCCAAAACACACCAAAAATTAAAGATAATTAATTAAAATTGAAATATGATAAAGGAAAAAGGTAGGCTGCAGTTATCCACTGATGTCAATTTTAACTTTTAAGCAAAAAACCAATGTTCTTGTTAATATTCAAATTCAAATACATAGTTTTCTTTCAGAAAAAAATATTTTAGTGATCCTTTTGAGAAATTGATTCAAATAATCTTTTGCAGTATTCTTCTGAGTGTGTATCAGTGCATTGTTTTTTACTGAAATGTACAGACAAATGATTGCACGCAGATAGAGTTCCTGCACTGGTTAAGGTAACCCAATTTTACCAGATTATGACATGACCTATAGTTTAGATCGTGTAGGATTGACATTAATTTTATTCAATAGGATTCGAGACAGCTTTGGGTAGGATTTGGATTGACCTAATTTTCAGAGTACAGAGTTCCGAAATAGTAGAGTTTTCAGATAAAATTAGGCTATTCCCAGAGTTTAATGAAAGAAACTTTAAGTTCAGGTTTTGGGACAGGTCCAAATTCCTGGACCCTTTAATATGCATTATGAATTTGGCCCCCCATCAGGCAAGTTCTGGCGCTGTCCCAGCTAATACTGGTTGTAAGAATTTCAAAGAATTAAGTTACTGAAATTCAAACAGAGACTTACCACTATATCTAAAAAATTGTTGCATTTGTTATAATGAGGTTTTGTTTCGCAGAATTGTCTGAATAGTTGACGGCCGATGGGCTGCTGCTCTACAACATAAGAATACCTGCAATCTGCAATAGAAAAAATAATTCATCATTAAAAACTGCATTAAATGTCTAATCAATCATTAATAACATTTCAATTTTTAGAAAGAACCAATAATGAAAAATTGTATAAAGTTTGAAAAACATATACAGAATGTCTCTAAAAGATTGAAACATGCTGTAATATTTTCACATGCTAGATATGTAAATGCTATGTATATTACTTAACTGCTCAAAATAGGATGGGAATTAATGTTATGCTGATGAAATATAATACTGACCTTTATTTTTAAAAAAGTTACACTTTAGAAAACTTTTATATGGTCACAAATTCCTAAAAGTTATAAAAACTTTCCCTATGTTTATTTTTTTACTACTCAGAGCACATAAAAACTGTTTCTAAGTACAACTTACAGAACCCAAGGGACTATACAAAAAAACTTTAAAAATTTATTGCCAAAGCTATTTCAACATAATCTTAAATTCTACCTTATTTTGAACACTTTTGCTATACATTGCCTACATATGACCAACAGATAAAAAAACAAATAAAATAAAGCCTGCTTCAATCTTTTTAGAACACTCCATAAAAAACATTTTTTCCAATTTCATTTAATGCACAAAATAAACATTGTTTCACAGAGTGCAGTAGTGAACTAAGAAGCATAACTATAACTGACAAACTATTTTCAACAGTAAAGATTCATGTGAAAAAGGCAGAATATTTGCTAATAATAACAATTCAAATACTTTTCTGCTTTTTAGGTGCATTCATAATTATGTAAATAGTAGCACCTATAGTTATCATTCAGTCCGTCTATCTGTCTGTTGGCCCATTTACATACAATAAAGCAAAAAACTACCCAAACGAATCATTTGAAGTTTAAATATATAATTGTTGCATAATCTTGTCAAGTCATTTCAAATTTTCTAAAAATCGGATGTATAGTTTAATTACAGGGACAATCAAAACTATTCTATTACTTTACGGCCAGTGGGGAAAAAATATTGATAGATGAAGCCTTAAAAAAAAAAAAAAATTCTCCATTTTTTTTTTTTTTTTTTTTTTAATTAGTGATTGGAAGCCTCAACATTGAATAATTTAACTATGATTAACTAGAATTTCTTTTCATTTAATCCTTTCAGGGGCAAGTAATTTTATTTCTAATGTTGAATTCTCACTGGAATTTTTGAAAAATTTCATTTCAAAATAAGGGGAAAAAATTCTAATTTTTTATACTAAAGTTATAAAAGTAAAATTTTCTGATGCAAATCTGGATCAGAATTAGGTGGGATATAATGTGTACCACCACCCTTCAAGGGCTTAATAATATAAAAATGAGTAAAAGCTTTATCAATAAGTGATAATTTCAATTTAAAAAAAAGGGGGTTTTGGAAATATGCCAATAGCTAAGAAACAAAACTTAAAAATGCAGGCTTTAAAGAATTAAGTCAAAAAATGTGTAAATTTATAACCTAAGATAAAGTGCCTACAAGCTGGCACTTTAAAGAACACAGGTCAGTAAATAAAAGTTAGCTTATGTAATTTCTTTCAGATATTTTTAATAATGATTTTAGTAAGAAAGACAATGATCAATGAATAATGATTTTAGTAAAATTTTCCTTGTGATACTACAGTGTTTCATTTGGTTAAACTTCATAATGCATACTTTTAAGTTACATATTTTTTTAAGTTTTGTAGAGAAACCTTATTTATAGTATATTTTGAATTAATTTATCAACAAAATTAAAAGATTCAACACTATTCAATTCAAGATATACTATTACCAGGGCCCTACAAATCAGAAAATATCTGGTATCTACAAGAATTCTGATCACCAATAAAAAATATTCCTACTGTTGCCAGCATTTTTTCTTTCTTTTTTTTTTAAATCATGAATTTTTCAAAATCTACTTAAATTCCTTTATGAATAGATTAAAAAAGTAATCATGGTCATTGATAATTATGTATCTCAAACTGCCTTAACTCTTCAATAAAAAAAAATGAATTAAAAAAATAACAAATTTAGTTTTTTGAGAAAACTTATAAAATCATAACTGTGGGGGAAAAAACTAAATGAAATACAGGTACATTATAAAGTTTGACTGAATAAAGCATGCATCACTATAGGAAGAATAATTGTTTTTTATTAAAATCTTTTTTATATAAGCAAATTATATTACTTATATGAAAAAACTGATCAATATCCTTAAGTGTCCGCTTTAAGACATTTGATATTATACAGTTCACTCCCTTAAATCTGCAACCATGAAGTCCACAAGTGCCTCATCGAATATGTAAACAATGAAACTTTCAGTTTATATATATATATATATATATATATATATATATATATATATATATATGTACAGGTAAAATTAGATTTAAGTGTTTCAAGGATCTGTTTAGGAAAAAAAATTGGTCCTTCACAAAATTTTTCATTTCAAAATAGGACTCATCACAAATTTCTTTAATCTTAAAAAGAGACTTTATACAAAATTTTTCCAGCTCTAACTACACCTTTTCTAAATTTAAACATTTAAAAATAAAATCTGATCTGCCACTTTTACATATATAAAGAAAGATATGTATTTTACGTACATGTAACTTTCTAAAAGAATTTTAAAAAAGAACAATTATTTCAATTTTAAATATAGGATTTTTATTATTAAAATTAGGATTAAATTTAACATTTTTTTATATTGTTTAGAATGATCTTCATTTTTTCGCAATTTCACATGCCATATGATATCGTCATTTGAATATCGAATGCTTTCAATTGCATTTACAATAAAGAATTATTTCAATGGTACTTTGCATTATTTAAAAGGGGCATTAAAGAGAATTTTCCTGTACCAAAGGCTGCAATCAATGCCTCTATAGGCCGTTTTAAGTCCCATTTGCACAGGATATGATAGAGGTTCTCTATCCAAAATGATGCAATAAAACATCGCATCAACATCTGTGCGTCTGAAACCATCTGTGCAAATATTTTTGTCAGTTATTTCAAATTCATGTGAAAACCATGATTTTTACCCAGCATCCTAAGATGGGTGTTTACCCTATTTATATATATATTTTAATGCATAAGTCACAATAATGTAATTAATTTTATGCTTTTTCATGAAAGTAAAAATATATTTCTGAAAAAACCAGTGATTATAATCTTTTCACCCAATATATTCATGAATTAATCTTCCTTATTTTATGATTTTGACATGAATTAGTACTGTACCTTCATGAGACGATCTTTGAATAATTCAATAAAAAATTATCTCATCTTTATTATGCATATTTAATTATCCATTATGAATTATTTACTTGACCATTACTTTTAATATTTTAATCATTTAAAAAATTATCTTACTTTATTATTTCATTTAATTATTTTACTATACAAACATTCATTATAACTTTGATTGCATTATTATATTCAAATTATTGTTTAAAATATGAAAGCAATGACCAGAAATCTGCAAAAACCTAAATTGTGCATAACACCTGGTCCCAAGTTGTGCAAGTTCGAGAGAACCTACTGTATTCTTTATTATATAACATTTACGAATAAATTTATATCATTTTGTTTAAAGTTGAAGAGACAATGGCTATTCATAGAAGAGATTATTTCCACATTTAATATATTTTCATTAGGAAAAAATGTAACGCTATTAAGTATTGTATGTTTAATGATGTGTGAAATATGATCTACATAACACACAGCCTCACATTTTTAGGTGAGCGTTATGATTGTTACCTGGTAAGTATGGCTAAATATGTCTGAAATATACACATGCTCTACAGTACAGGGTAATTCAAAATGAATATACAAATGCAATTACCAATGTCTATAACTATTCATTTCGAAAATAATCTATTCATAAGAATTGTACAAAATGTAAAAGAAAGTTCAAATGACTCTCCTGGGTCATACAGACACCATCTAAACATCTTTTTTGTTCAAACATCAGATACCATCTCCAAGTGTTGTTAGCATTTTGGGGCATTCTGTCTGTTATAATTTCCTAATTGACATTTCTGTCAATTGTGTAGCGAAGATTTCATCAGCAGTTACAGTCAAGCGCCTCCAATTCCTAACAACATACACATATGGTATTGATATTTGAACAAAAAGGATACAGTCTACACCCTCAAATCTGCACAGCTTGGGACTAGAGGTTGTGCGGATTTTAGAATTTTGTGGATTTCTGGTCATTGCTTTGCTTACATTTTTAAAACAGTAATTTTAGCATAATTAATAGTGCAATCGGAACTATAATGAATGCTTACAATGTAATAAAATATTAAAATAAGTAATAAACTAAAATAATAAAAATTTAATTTTTTAAATGTTTAAAGTATTAATAACAAAGATCAATTTAATAATCAGTATGATTAAATATTCATTAAAAAGATTAAATGTATTTTTCCAAAATTATTCAACAAAACTTGGCTCATAAAAGTACATTGCTAATTCACATCAAAATCATAAAATAAAGATTTTTTTTCCAGGTTCAGCCAGGCTTAATAACCAAAAGATCTTGATTAATGCATAAATATATTTGATAAGAAGATTGTGATTACCAGTGATAATAGCAATATCTTGAATTTTTTCAAAAAAAAAATATTCTTCCTTCATGAAAAAAAACATGAATAGAGTATTATTAAAAGAAAATCACAAATAAAAAAATATATGGAATTAATACAAAACTAAAAAAATAAAATTTTGTCCCAATATCCAAAATGAAAGTTTCATTGTTTACATCCATAAAATGTGTGCGGATTTCTGGTTTGCAGATTTGAGGGAGTCTACTGTATTATGATGTCATCCATGTGATCAACAGAAATCACATAGAATATTTATAAAGCATGTAAAAAAGTTTTTGAACTTCCTTTTAAATTTTGTGTAATTCTTATTGATAAATTCCTTTTGATTAAATAATTATAGCCATTTATATTGCTTTTTAATTACTCTGCATTTCAATATCGCATTTTGATGGTACAGACTACTTGTGCAGATTATAAATTTCATTTTTAAATTTACATAATGCACAAAGTCCAAGTTATACCTGGAGCAAATCATTCTTTGTTATTCATTAAAAAAAATAAAAAATATTGTAATAAAATCATTAACTCCATTACAAAGCTCGAAATTAAGAAAATAAAGTTGCACTAATAATAAAATTTAGTCTTCCGGACAGTAGTAATTTTTTTTACAATGAGGGAATATAGATGCTTCTTAACATTTTCACCACATTTCTGTAATGTTGAATTCATACTGGAATTTTCGAAAATTTTTATTTTAAAATAAGGAAAAGCAATTTCATGACTTTTTTCAGAACCAAATTTATAAATGTAAAATTTAGTTTAATATTTCTGGTGAAAACCTTGATTAAAAATAGGTGGGATATAACTTATTCCACTACCTCTCAAGGGATTAACTGCAAAACTCATTGTTTACATCTGAAGTTGTGAGCTATAGAGAATTGCATTACAAAGATCTTCTGTATATACAATATACAGGTTGTCTTAAAATAGAAAAATGGAGTGACTGATTTTGCAATTCAATAACTTGCAAAGGGCAACAGCTCATCACCTGAGAATAGGTTCCATCTGTGTTTTTGAAAAAAATGGACCCAGACACCTATTGTGTTTTTGATGGAGGTTAAACATGTGGAGAAAGTTTTATTTGTTTATATCATCTTGATCTTAGAGCTTGATTCTGAACTCAGAATGCTGATGTTGGAGACAACAATAAAGATAAGTATTGTTGCCATTGAAATAACATTGTCTTTGATATTGACAGTTTTCTGAATTCACCATCAATTTAATAACCAACATTTAATATGTTGGATGATTTTATACAGTAGACTCCCTCAAACCCGCACAGCTTGGGGCCAGAGATTTTGCGGATTTCTGGTCATTGCTTTGTTTACATTTTTAAAAAAGTAATTTGAATGTAATTAATAATGAAATCGAAAGTATAATGAATGCTTACAATATGTTAAAATATTAAAATAAGTAATAAACTAAAATAATAAAAATTTAGATAGTTTTTAAAATAAAAATACTAAAAGCAAAGGTCAAATTAATATTCAATAATGTACAATTAAATATTCATTATAAACATGAAATATGTTTTTCCTAAATTATTCAATGAAACTTGCCTCATAAAGGTACATTACTAATTCACATCAAGATCATAAAATAATGAAGCTTTATTTCAAGTTTAGCCAGACTTAACTAAAAAAGCTTGATTAATACATAAACATACAGTCAAAGTTCTATAATCCGCACACCCATAATCCGCTGTTTTCTCATTGTTCTCTCATTTTTTTACATTTTTTTTTAAAATCGTTTTTGGATCACTAATTTGTAAATTTTTAAACTGTTTATTTCATTGTTTACATTTCTAAAATAACATGAATTATAGAAAACAGTGGATTATGGGTGTGCGGATTATAGATCTTTGACTGTATTTGGTAAGATTGTGATTACCAATGATATCAGTAATATCTTTATTTTTTCAAAATAAAATTATTCTTTCTTCACGAAAAAACATTAATTCAATAACCTTAACAAAATTTACAAATTAAAAAATATATGGAATTGATATAAAACTAAAAAAGTCAAATTTTGCACCTACACCTGAACTGAATGTTTCATTGTTTACATCCGTAAAATATGTGCAGATTTTAGAGAGTTGCGGATTTTAGGAGTGTGGATTTGAGGGAGTCTACTGTATTTATGAAATTTTAATTTCATTGTAATTCTCAGTAATTATTCTACTAAAAATTTTATCTTGATTATGAGCACTGCAGGTATGTTTTTGATATTGTTGGTGTAGTTATTGAGAAAAGTATTTCCATGGAAGCAGCTTTTTCGATAAAAGAAATATATAACGACATCGTTTTAAATCAGATCCTTCATAAAACTTGATGCATTCCAAGAAGTTTAAGATTTTTTAAAATGAAAATTTTGTTATATCAGTTATTAATTGGCATGCTGTTGTTGCCAGAGCCCAGAATTACCTCAAACATAATTAAAGCAGTGGTGAATTTCAAGTATTTTTCACTGGATGGAATTTATTTATTTTTGAAGGAAGAGACTTTAGCAGTGTGCATCCTCGAATTTGTATAATTTTGTATTTTAAGTGAAAATGTATCCTAATGAATGTAGAATTGGGACATCGGAAGTTCTACTGCCTTTGCAAATGTATAATCATGCATGCTATGCACATTCTGGTATAGTTTTGCAAACAAATCTCCAATTTGTATAATTTAAAATTTTAAATGAAAATATTACCAAATCCCTCACTCTTAAAATTTAAAATATCTCTGAACACCTAAAAAAAATTCTTCTTGAGAATAAATTGCCTTCTTCCCACTACTCCCAAATGGAAAATGAATAAAAAATCCTGGTGCAATTCTATGACATAAAATTATATTTTCAAAGGCAGTTAAGTAAAATATAAACAGCCCCGCTCCCAATCGATTGCATTAAACAACGTCTTGGAAAGAGTTTCTTTTGAAATATTAAATATCAATATATTTTTTAATGAGATACCTTTGAAAGCAAAAAAGAATTTACTGTCTATGAACATATTTTTTATTTCTATATGGGACACATTTAAGACTACAGAAAAAGCAATCATGATACAAATATGAAACTGAACTTAAATATACATATTTTTTAATATTAAATATCAATGTTTTTTAAAACAGAAAATACTATTACGACAAGGTAGATACAGCAGATTTTGTATGTTGTTTTCTATTTTAATCCAAGACATAGATGTCAATTATTCAATGATGGCAAGAATTATCTTAATAGCTGTGTACAAGTTATTGAATTTTAAAAATAATAATAAATCCAATGTAGGATGAGGCATTAATATGAATAGGAAGATTAACATTTCTACCTTCTATCATTCTCTACATTATTCTATTTAAATATCTGAAATTTAGGGTACTATGGTTATAAAGAATTAAGATATTGATGTATCATATTTATTCCACAACTTCATTTTGAAGTGGAAAAAAAATGTTATAAATGATTATATAATCAGGAACAGAATTGCAAATCACAAAACAAAATTATAAATCAGAATTACAAATCAAGCCAAACTACCTTAAGTATAATAAGAATTGTGAATACATTATACCTAGTGCCATCATCAAAAATATGACACAATCAGATTTTTTTTTTCCCCCTACAGAAAATTAGTTTTTTTTAAATCATTGTTGGATGGAATTTTTTGGACCAACATCAAAAAGTAATTGATTACTTTTTATATGTGTATATTTATAAATTAAATAACTATTTTAATTCATCTCTGGTTAAAAAAAAATCTTGGAAGTCCATGTTTAGTGGATAATAAATTTTATATATTAAATTTAACAACATATGATTAGCCAATATGTGGTTATTGGATATCTTTTTGTCATAACAGAATTTTGAAGAATTGTTTATATTCTTGTTAGTGTGTCTTTTAAAGTCTGCTACTATTCTTATTTTATTTATTTATTTATTTTTGAAAAGTTTATTTTATTTCCTAATTTTTAGTTACAGCAAGACATTATTATCCTGATTTCAATATCTGCAGAACAAATAATAGATAATAGCAACTATAATTTACAAAAATTATTAAAAGAAATTGTTAATAAAATCTTTGTACTTTTATTAGAAATATTAATTTTATTAGCATTTCCATTGTTATGATAAAGTTGTTTAGAAAAATACATTGTATTTACTACTAATAATAATACTAATATTTTACTACTAATATTATTAAATACATTATATTTATTACTTGTCTATCTACATGTAAAGTTGTAAAATATTCGTATATTTTCAAGATTTTTTTCATGTTATTTTTAAAAAAGACCTGGTTTACTTCACAGCTTAAATTGGGTTTTTTACAGTTTTTGCAATTGTATTTACATCCAGCAAACCTTAAGATTTACATTGATACCTACAAGCATCGAAAGTAGGTGTCAAAATGATGACACTATCAATGAAGTGCCCTTGCACATTAGAAAGGGTAAAAGTGCTTCCATATGTCAGTGCATAGTAAATTGCTTTGCTAGTGCAGTCAAAAGTAACCCATCCCCCTTCAGTCAAAAATGTAAAAAGAAAGATTTTAGCAAAAATTTTCCATGCTTAATATATGAACTGCAGCAATTTAATTTGCATACAGGCAGTAACGTCATCAGAAACAAGCAGTGATGATTGAATGTTGAGACCGAATCTGATGACCTATATCTGGCTGCCTCTATGTGAGAAAGACAATGTCCGATTCTGAGACTGTGCTTTGACATATGCTTTGGTCAAAGCTATAACAATCCTAGGCATTTTATATAGCAGAACTTGATGACAGTCATCTAAAAGAGTTTGATTATATGTGTGAGAATTGTTAACAAGCTTGACGATAATGGCTGGCTCACTAAAATGCTTGGCAATTTATTTTGTCTAATACCCCATGTATAAAATTATACCCTATGTGTTAAGGGTGTTCTTAACTGATCCGCTCAACAAGCAAAAAATGTTTTGACACATTTACAAATTCATTTTTTAACAGAAAGTTATAAAATTTTAATGCCTGACTATGAAAGCGATTTCAAATTGAACTTATTTTTCCATTTTATGATAATTAAATTACTTATTGAGTTATAAGCTATTTCGATGACGCAATCAGCCGTTTTTCTCATTTTTTTCGACCGGTTTTTCTGCTTTCATCAGGAAATATGCTCAAAAGTGTCAACTTAGGCTTGTTATGAAAAATCAATTATGTTTTTTTAAAAAACAAAAGAATGAGTGAAATTAGACAGTTTCTGAATAACAACACCTGCTATTTTCATGCATTTCCGAACAAAAATAAATTAATGCATGTGTCACAAAGTTGCCCTTTTTGATTTAAGAACACCCTTAATGAGGCTAACAAAAAACGACTTCAGTAATATGTTACATATGTCAATTTTAAGATCACTTGAATCATGTGATGATCAAATGCAGCTGCACAAAAAACATCACGTGATTCTAAAGATCTAATGCAAAAGGTAGTGTGGCAACCTGTCTTTTTGTTAGCCTCACACATTGAGATATCCTACCAGAACAAAATCTGAAATCTTTCTGGTATCTCATCTGATAACCAAACATATAGGAATGTGCTTTATAGTACACTGACATAACAGGCACTTATGCTCTGATATGCACAAGTATTTTACAGGTAGATTTTCACTTTTCAACACCTATTTCCCATGTTGATAGGTAACCATGCAAGTTTACAGCTTGATGGATGTGAGAACTTGTCCAGGTAAGACTTAAATTCGGAAAGATATCACAATTTGGAATGTTACTGCATCCAGCAAAACCAACAAGAAATATATGGGCATCAAAAGTGGGTGTCTAAATACACTACCTGGCCATTGATGATCATCCACTTAAGATTTTAGACATTTTGTTAAATATCTAGAAAAATACATGAGGAATTATCCTGAAACTCATTGTATAAACATAATAGTAAAGGGCATAAATTTCCGTGAAGATTTTTTCCTTTGTTAACTTTATAGGGGACTGTCAACAAATTAAAAAAGAATGAATATCTTTTGGATAATCCTGTCAAAACTAATGTAGCAAAAGTGCTCAAACTGTAGATTGTGATTAAGTGGCTTACTGTAGTAAACTGTGTTCATTTTTGTGTCTATAGTATGTATACTCGTAGAGAAATTAAGGTTTTTATAAAAATAGTCCCAAAATTTTCCAAGATTTTTGCTTATAATTTGCAGAGTAATTAAAATAAAATAATATTCTTTTCTGAAAATGTGACAAACAACATTGCACATAATATCCTGTAATCAGAATTAAAAATAATAAAAATTGTATGAAAAATAAGTAGGTTTACTAAATAATTTTTCACTGTGCATGCGTCAACGATATAAAAATTTCATTTGCATATTATGTTAGCTAAATGAACAAAGTAACTTTTGTGAAAGTCCCAAAATCATAGCTTGAAAATTCTGAAAATAATCGTCAAAAGAATAAGTTGAAAATCCGTTGTTCCCAAAATGAAGCAAAAAAGTGAGGTATTTTATCCAAATGTAGTAGTATGTCCCATATTGTGTATTCTATATTGACACTAATCAATGAATATATGGATACAACCCCTCTTGTTTTTGCTTCATTTTGGGAAAAACGGATTTTCAATTTATTCTATTGACGATTATTTTCAGAATTTTCAAGCTATGATTTTGTGACATTCACAAAAGTTGCACTATACATTTAGCTAACACAATATGCAAATGAAATTTTGATATCGATTACGCATGCGCAGTGAAAAATTATTTAGTAAACCTACTCATTCATACAAATCTTATTATTTTTCAATACTGATTACAGGGTATTGTGTGCAATTTTGTTTGTCACGTTTTCAGAAAAGAATATTATTTTATATTAAGAACTCTGTAAATTATAAGTAAAAATCTTGGAAAAATTTGGGACTGTTTTTATAAAAACCTTAATTTCTCATTGAGTATACATGCTATCGACATAAAAATGAACACAGTTTATTACAATTAGCCATTTAATCACAATCTACAGTTTGAGCGCTTTTGCTACATTAGTTTTGACAGGGTTATCCAGAAGATATTCATTAATTTGTTGACAGTCCCCTATAAAGTTTCGGGAAAAAATCTTCATGGAAATATATGACCCTATTATGTTTATACACTCAGAGTTTCAGGATAATTCCTTATGTATTTTTCTATATATTTATAAAAATGTCTAAAATCGCAAGTGGACGACCAACAATGGCCAGGTATTGTAGCTGACAAGCCATCAGTAAAGTGCCCTTAAGCATCACAGCATGTCTAAGTGATTTCATGAGTCTGTGTACAGCAAAATGACTTCATATGTTAGTACATATCTTCAGTCAGAAAAATTTAAAAGATAGTACTTTAATCATTTAAAAATTATCTAAATTTTTATTATTTTACTTTACTACTTAATTTAATATTTTATTATATTGTAAGCATTCATTATAGTTCCGATTACAGCATTAATTGCACTCGAATTACTGTTTAAAAATGTAAACAAGGCAATGACAAGAAATCTGCAAAATTCTAAAATCCGCACAACCTCTGGTCCCAAGCTGTGCGGATTTGAGGGAGTCTACTGTATTACAAACTAGCATTATCTATAAAACTTACAGAAATAAATATTTTTTTTTTTTTTTTTTTTTTTATCTAACTACATTGTTTTTACATTCCAAGAGTTATAAGTTGTTTCAAATATTGGACAAGAGAAAAAAATAAGTTTAAAGAAAGAGTTAATTCATAACACACACTGTGAGTAACAAAATATTATGAATTTTATTAAAATATTACTATTGTAAACAATTAAGCTATTATACCAAATTTTTTCTCACTTTTATTGAAAAATTCTGATTTTTTTTTTTTTTTTTTTTTTTTTTTCCCAAATCAATAACATTAAAAAGGATATTTTTAACAGAATCTCTTATTTACCAACTGTTATGTTTATGATGTTGGACTAAGATAGCTCGTAAAAATTAAGCATCTTTTAAGATTATTAAACATGAAAAATAAATAAGTTCTTAATTTGAAAAGCAACAAGAACAATGGATTAAAAAAAACATGCACTGGAATGTAATAAAAGTGGCATTTGAGGAAACCTTTACAAGGCAAATAATACATTCCTATTAATTAATTTAGAAAAATACTTATATTTAGATGCAAAAAAAATAACTATATACTCAGTTCCAAGATTATGTATTTTTTTTTTCCTTTCATACACAAAAATAATTATATTTTCTTTGAGTGTATGTTTTATTTATTTATGAACATTTTTCTGGAGAAATTGCCACAACATGGACAAAAGGAACCATTAAAAAACTGGAAGTAAAGAATGTAATGAAAAAACGTCCTCATCTATAATTACATAGCAGAAAGTTTTCCATAATTATAGATAAGTATGGATTAAATTTTTTCTTATTTTTAATAGAGAAATTAATGGATTTATGTACAAATTCACTATCCATTAAATTATTAGCTAAACTGTACTTGCACACAGAGATTAACTATCTTGTTCAAAAAAAAAAAACTAACCTATTTTGTTTTTCAGGTCTATACAATGGGATATGTGTGGAAACTGTAGTATTTTTTTCCATTTTTTACTTTTACCTTTGTTGCTGTCTGCCCCACCTATAAAAGAAAAAAAAATAAAGTAAATGAATTTGTGGTAATAAAAATAATTCAAATTATTACATTAATAACGCAAGTACTACAAATACATGATTTTAGCCATCAGATATGTTAATAATGGAAGAATCATTGTAGTATTCATCATTGATTACTGCGATTTCAATATTATAGTTATTAACATTTCATAAATCTTTCCATAAAATAAATCAAATCCCTTTTTCTAATGAAAATTTGCCTACAGAAGGCTTAGATTTATTTATTATAATTAGTTTAAAGAAGACATTGAAATAAAATAAATACTAATTTTATCATTACAGTCACCAAACAAAAACTGTCAGTTCACTACCTTCACTACAGTTCACTCACAGCAACCTTATTACAAAAGTTTATGGAAATATTTAGGTATTTTATACTCAGTCAGTGAAAATGGAAGTAATATTTACACTTTATTTGAAGTTTATCAAACCAATGAAAATGACATGGTTGATTAAACATAATTTCAAGTTTTAAAATGAAGGCAAGTTATGTAATTAACCTGGCAATTACCCTAATTGAACAACTTCAGGCAATAAAACATCTTATTGGAACAAGCTTAAAATCGTTGAAATGTTGCATGATAATAGACTAATAAACAGACTGAAATAAATAGACTGATTTTAATAACCCAGTGCCCGTGGATAAAAAGAGAATTTGGCCCCTATTCTAATAATAAGTTACTTTAATCCTAAGTAAAATCCATGTATTATACAATGACAGACTTCCCAAATCCAGGCAAATATCAATTCGCTGATCTGGCAACATAGTCCTGCACACTAAATACAGCATTTGACTTTAAATCAATGAATTATAATTTTTGTCTTTTTGCATTGACATAGCAAGAGCAGGTGTTTATTTAAGAAAACCAGAATAGTGATTGACAAAATAGAAATTTATTCTTGGAAGTCCTTTGATTTTTGAGATGGGACTTCAAATATTTTGAAGATATGCCGTTTCCTTACTTCTTATCTGAAGTTATTAAAATTAACAGAAAATTGTCTACATTACATTTACAACAATTATTTAAACCTTTCAGGGACAAAGTACTTCTGTTTGCCAATGTGGCATTTTGGAATTAAAATTAAGTGGTATACATTACATTATATTAGTGCCTTTCAAGGGGTTAAACGATTGTTATGATTTTGCTGCCGTGTAGCATTCACTTGAAAATATTCACAAGTAAGAAAATTGTTGAAGGCCCTTTTTTCTTTATCAGATTTTCACATAATACCAGTTTTGTCCATCCAAAATTCATCAGTTGTAATGAATACAATAGAGATCTAGATACTAGATGTGAAGGATCTCTAAAAAATTTCTGTTTAGAAAAACTACAGTTAAACTGACAAATTGACAACAATAAACAAATTTATATTTTTTAACTAGGCGAAAAAAAAATGTCTAGGAATCAAAACCCAAGACCTTTGGCTTACAATTTAAGGGGGCTCAGGGGTTGATCAATACAGAAAAAATGTAAACAGAGCTCTCGCTTAGAGTCCATATAAAAACAGAAGTATTCAATGTAATTAATTTAAACTTTCTGATATTTTAAAGGTATGTTTGTAGTTTTATAAAATTATAAAATGAAGTACTTCAATGTAATATAATAAGAAATATAGCAAAATTCATGTAACACAATTTTCGAAAAAAAAAAAATGTTTTATATCACCAACACCAAGATATCTTAATGTTGAATTAAGAACCTAATTTTTGCTTTAAAATGATCTGGAAACTTTACTCTAGAGAATGAATTAAAGATATAACTATAACTCAAAAACAACATTATTAAAAAAACTCACAAATTTAAAAATTGAAAAAACTCCTAAAAAATACAACTTTTTTTTCATTAAAAATACTCAAAATATTAAACTATCTAAACGATATTAATTCATTCTATAGATGATGTTATATGCATGCAAAAAAAATTTTCAAGCCATTCCATCAAATAGTTCTTTTAAATCTTGGTGTTAGTCGTCAAAAATAAAGTTTTGAGAAAATGCAACTTAAAGTTGAAATTATATGGGTGCGGCTATGAAAGTGTTGATACATAAATGCTTATAACTCTGTTAAAAATGCAAATATTTTTATGCAGCTTTTTGCATTGAGTTAAGAATTAATTGAATAATCAAACTAGATCGTAAAAAAAATTTGATTTTTTGAAAAGTTTTCAACCCCTGAGCCCCCTTAAGCTAAAAGGTCTTGGGTTCGATTCCCAGAGTAGGCACTTTTTAACTCAGTTGAAAAAATATCAATTTCTATGATGTCTTTACCAGTGGATATAAAATAATGAAGTATCTATGTATCCTCATCATTTCATGGAGTTCTATTTCCTGTGGTATTTTCTATAGAATTGTCTATATTGTTTACACAATGCTGTTGGCAAAGAGGTTGTTTGAAAGAATAGTGTCAGTTGTTTATTACTCTAAGTAGCTCAAGAAGAATGTTGACAATTTAAGCCAAAGGTTATGGATTCCAAACTCAGCCAAACACTTTTTCACTTGTTAAGCTGCTATCAAATTCACCAACTTTTATGAGCAATTTTTGAGTCAACTCCTGATTTCAGCCAATTTTCCATGAGAAATCGTCTCAACCAGCAGTGTGATAGCAACTAGCAATATTCTCAACAATTTTACCACTGCTTTAAAATATTCCTGCAGCCATGACTTTTCACCCAACTTCCAATATTTTAGCCAATCAGAGATAGGCAGTTTTTAAATATAATTCATTTCTCTTCTACCAAGATGGTGGACCCTGTGATCAAACTAAAACAGAATGATGACTAAGAAAGAGTTTTGATGTAATGCATAAAAGAAAAAACACATATTAGACTTGAGACATAAAGCACAGTCTATATATAAGTAGAACTTTGAAAAGGTGTTCGTATCAAGATAACTGAAATATCGATCGTACCTTCTCTTTCAGAGTAAAACAAAGGGAAGATAGCATGAGATTATTTTAAGACATATCGAAGGCAGGTACTTAGTCTCATAATTATGATAGTGCTTTTCTACATCAGTGTTAAAAAAAAATAAGCATTTGCAAAATCAAACACAAAAATGAAGAGTTTTATTGTTTGACAATAAAATTGCTGCCTTGATCAATTCTGAAACTTTTCACTTAGGACCTGCACATGCCTTTTTTTCATATCAAAGAATCTGGCGAGGAATTAGTTCCTGTTACCAATCATAGTGCATTTGCAATTCTCATTTACTGCCCACTAATTTGCAGAACAGTTTTCAAATCTTTTCTTCTTTCCACTTTTCACGTGAATATTTTGTAAACTGATGGATTCGGGTGTATAGAGCCTATCCATTTCTTGGTCCTTGTGATTAAGGCTGAAAGTCACCAGATTCCAAATTCCCCTCCATAATGTTCAGTCAATGAGCATTTAATGTATTCATATAATCAAATTATCTCTTCATGGAAGTAATAATTTTAATTTCATTTTTCTGTATTCTCATCTTAAAGGGTGTCACTTTTTTGTCAAAATATTTTTAAATTCATGCCTAATTTAATATTTTACGTGTTAAAAGCTGACAAAGTGGGAATAAAATTTTAACACTTCATATAAAATTAAGTGTAGATTTTAGAAATATTTTGAAAACTAAGAAAAAGAGAACGCTGCAAAAAGAAGTTAAAAATATTAGTTTCCTGAGAAGATATTTTAAATATAAGAATGCATTAAAGGCCCATAGACTTAACATTACTAAAGAGAATTCGGAAGCTGAGTGACTAGCAGCCTTGAGAACCTCCAAAACTGATGAATTGATGATTGGGAATGTTCCCTACTCTGATATCAAGGGAAATGATATATGATAGGACAAATATCAATTCATATAACTTTATAAATTGAGTTTAAAATAATAAAGCATAAGTAAAATTATTATTATTATTATTTTGTGTGTGTGTGTGTGATTGTAGCTGTACATATAAATAACATTATGTACAGCCCTTAAAAATTGGATGACAATTTTGGACTTCCTGTCTTCCTTTACAATGTCATACATTATCATTATTCGACCCCCCCCCCCCCCCGATCCACTAATAATAATCTTATCAGTATTAAAAATTCTTATTTTTACAAATTTCTTTATTTCTTTTTATATATTTGCAATAATATACTAGTAAAGTTATACATTTATTATAGGAAAGATTTTAAGTAAAAAAAAAAAAAAAAAAAAAATTGGAATTCACAGCAAATGTTTTGAAAGGTTGAAATAGAGGAAGGGCACACACATATATTTCTTCGTACCCTTTTGACGAAATTTGCCGTTTTTTCGCGATCTTTTGACAAAATTTGCTGTTTTTCCAGTGATTTTTTGACAAAATTTGCTGCTTTTCCCGCGATCCTTCAATAAAATTAGCTGTTTTTCCAACGATCCTTTGACAAAAACGGCAATTTTCCTTCGAAAAAAAATTTAGTTTTTTTCGGCGATCATTTTTCAAAATTCGCGAAAAATTTTATGTCCAAATTTTCAGATTTATGACAGATTAATTTTAAATCTGTGGAAATGACTGCCTTAATTTTTCAGAGAATTTGAAACAGAATCGATTATTCGAATACTTTACTGATTTAAATGAAGAAGTTAATAAAATATCATTATAATACATATTAACTTTATATCAAGTAACAATTCAAAGAAATACTATATAAAAAGTACTTAGTAATGGTCTTTTGTACTATAATGCATTTAACAGTAATATTGTTTTCTTGCACTTGCCCCTTGAATGCAGGTAAGTAGAATTTCTTATAAACTAAACTGCTGGACAACATTCTTCCCCACTTTTTACTAGCAATCAATTATATGCACATAACAACGAATTATATGCACATAAGGCAGAAGAATGGAATGGGGACCTTGGGATATTAAATATTTTGAAATGAAATTATTTATAATGATTTAATGGCTTTAATAATAAGTTTGTATTTTCTTGAAAATAAATAACAGATTAAACAAGTTGGAAATTGCACGTGAACGTAGCAAATGAGGTGCGTTCGTACGATAACGAAGTTTTAAAAATATTCAGATCTTGCTGGTATAGTGGAGTGTACTTCGGATACAGTATAGCAGTCGAAATCTTTGTGTTTCTGTAAATAAACAGGAGGTAATTTTTATTACACCTCAGCAACGTATATCTTATTCATAAAATGTGAAATAGTTGAATATAATTAAAACACGCCCCAAACAATGTTTCCCCGTATAGCATTATGTAGTAGCATTTTGTGTGGCCCTGTACTTTAATGATAAAAATTGTTTGCATCACAGATTGTACAGAATGCATATTTTAGTATATATTTCATAGATTCATGCCAATTCTATTATGTTCGAATGAGTGTAACATCATTAAAATGCATTTGAAACTTTTTTTCCCATTGACAGTAATATAATGGAATAATTTTGATTGTCCCTGTAAATGATCTATGCATCCGACATTTATAACATTTGAAATGACTCGACAAAATTATGTTATAATTATGTATTTTAAATTTCAAACGATTCGGTTGGGTAGTTTTTGCGTTGTTATATGCGTACAGACAGACAGACAGACGGACAGACTGAGCGACAACAATAGGTGCTACGTATTTACATAATTACGAACGCACCTAAAATGGGGTAACAGAGTATACTGATATATAAAAAAAAGTTATCAATAAAAGAAAATTTTGGTTAAATCAAAAATGGTAACGATATCAAAAGACAACCCGCCTCTCCCCACAGATATATCTTACTAAATAAAGTGCCAGACCTCCCCCACCCCTTCGCCCAAAAGTAATAAAATCATACATATACAACCCTTTACATAAAAACTTGATTTTAACCTTATTAATAAACCATAAGAAATCAAGAATCAAAAATTTATTTTACCTGAGCTCCTTCCACCCACATTGTTTCCATCTTATAAGGCTGTTTTCAAATGCTCTGCTCAACAAGCGCGAAATGTTTCGACGCATTTAAAAAATTTACTTTTTAACAGAAAGATATGATTGGAAAATCTGGCTAAGGTAGCGATTTCGAATCTAACTTTGTTTTCCATTTCATGGTAATTAAATTACTATTTAGTTATAAGCGATTTCGATCGTGTGATCACGCATTTTACTCCCGTTGCAAGACGAATTTTTCGGCGTTCACCGGGAAATGCGGTTCAAAACGCCAACTTTGACGCCTTATTGAGTTTGCAAAAAACAAAAACAGAAAAATGAGTGCGATTAGATAGTTTGTGAACAACAACACTTGCTAGTTTCATGCATTTCCGAACAAAAATAAATTAAAACTTATCACAAAGTTGCTCTTTTTGATCTAAGAACATTCTTAGGGCGACATAATATCCTTCATTTTGCAAAAAATGACAAAACTATGACTATTTAATATGTTTGCTTAGCTAAAATAATAAAATAAACACCCATTTCTGATGAAGTATCATCAAAGATCAAACAAATAAAAATGAGCAAAAGTGTATATTTACTGCATCGATTCCCCCTTTAAAGGATTCAGAATTGCAGAGAGGATCTTTTAAATTCACTTTTTCTCAATTTGTGTGCTTTCTATAGGAAAGAGTGGATGAAGTAGGACAGTGGGAGGAATGAGACAATAGGTTTTTCTCTTTATGCATCATTCTAAACATTTCATTAATCACACACAAGATGAAGCAATGATAGTCCCAATCTTCAGTTTAAGAAAAAAAAAAAAAAAAAAAAAAAAAATTGTATAAGCTTGCAGTTTAATAAAGGAAAAAATTATTTCAAGAATCGAAAGTCAAGAATCGAATCATATACTTTTTATGCTTTCTGTATATTAATGACTTGTTATATGTAATATTTTCACTATTTAAGGAACATTACACAGTGTATTATCCATAATTTAAACTAAGCTCAAAAGCAGCATTATGTATGGGTCAATCCATTTCAAGTGGTCCAGCACTGGTCGCCCGACTATTTTTTAAAAATCTGAAATTTTTTTGTACAACAACCCTAACATGATGGAAGTTCAAAATGACCGTTATTTTAATTTTACTATTTTTTGTTTGTGCATGGAGACCATATTTGATTCATCGTGTGCAGCAATTTTCTCAGATAATAGGATACACAAAATTGTAAATATCTCGTCTTTTATTTTCCCAATTGAAATGGGGTTTGCAGCATTTTGTTCAGAATAAAATAGGCTAAATATACAGTGGTAGAAAAAATTTGAAAAATAAATTTTTACAGGTGAAATTTTAGCACAAAATTTAAGATTTTTTCTAAAATCTATCCGTTTGCAAGAGGAAATTTTTCATGCAAGGGAAACTGTCAACTTTACACAATTTTTTCTACATAAAGGTCGCGAGTGCGTGTACTCATACGCCAAGTCCCAAATCTGGGAGTTAATTTCTCTTTGTGAAAAAAAATTCCGAAATTCGTCAAAAATTTCAAAAACCGCACTTTTTAGGCTTTATTATCTCTGGTGGGGCACGGGATAAAAATCTGAAATTCTGGCCTTTGATAGTATTGTGTAGTAGTGTTATGAACAAAAAATTTCAAGAAGGAGATTTGACTACAAGCTGAGATATGACATGGACAATATGCGAAAACAATACTGCCAAACTATTGTAACCTACTGTGTAACTGTTCAACAAGACTGTCAAACCTTACACAATTTTTTCTACAAATAGGCCAAAAGTGCGTGTACTCATACACCAAGTCCCAGATCTGGGAGCTGATTTCTCGTTGCGAAAAAAATTCCGAAATTCGTCGAAAATTTCAAAAATCGCACTTTTTAGGCTTTGATATCTCTGGTGGAGCACGAGATAAAAATCTGAAATTCTGACCTTTGATTGTATTTTGTAGTAGTGTTATGTACAAAAAATTTCAAGAAGGAGATTTGACACTACATAACACTACTACACAATACTATCAAAGGCCAGAATTTCAGATTTTTATCTCGTGCTCCATGAGAGATATCAAAGCCTAAAAAGAGTGATTTTTGAAATTTTCGACGAATTTCGGAATTTTTTTCGCAAAGAGAAATCAGCTCTCAGATCTGGGACTTGGTGTATGAGTACACGCACTTTTGACCTTATTTGTAGAAAAAATTGTGTAAGGTTGACAGTCTTGTTGAACAATTACATAGTAGGTTACAATAGTTTGGCAGTATTGTTTTCACATATTGTCCATGTTATACCTCAGCTTGTAGTCAAATCTCCTTCTTGAAAATTTTTGTACATAACACTACTACACAATACTATCAAAGGCCAGAATTTTAAATTTTTATCTCGTGCCCCACTAGAGATATCAAAGCCTAAAAAGTGCGATTTTTGAAATTTTTGACGAATTTCGGAATTTTTTCCGCAAAGAGAAATCAACTCCCAGATCTGGGACTTGGTGTGTGAGTACACGCACTTTGACTTATTTGTAGAAAAAATTGTGTAAGGTTGACAGTTTTCCTTACATAAAAAATTTTCTCTTGCAAACGGATAGATTTTGAAAAAAATCGTAAATTTTGTGCTAAAATTTCACTTGTAAAAATTTATTTTTCAAAATTATTCTACGACCGTACATTTAGCCTATTTTATTCTGAACAAAATGCTGCAAACCCCATTTCAATTGGGAAAATAAAAGACGAGATATTTACAATTTTGTGTATGCTAATATCTGAGAAAATCGCTGAACACGATGAAACAAAGATGGCCGCCATGCACAAACAAAAAATAGTAAAATTATAATAACGGTCATTTTGAACTTCCATCATGTTAGGGTTGTTGTACAAAAAAATTTCTGATTTTTTAAAAATGGTCGAGCGACCATTTTTATATTTTCTGGACCACTTGAAATGGATTGACCCGTATACAAGAAGCTTTGTGTTAAACAAGAAAGTGGGGAGAAACGGGACATGTGCAATTCCTTTTAATAGATAAATAAAAGTTGCCAACATGCAAACATTTTTAAACGACAATGTATTAATTATAACACTTATAATATGTTCATTTATTTCAAAATGTAAATAAACTGAATTGATACATTTTAATGTTATCTATGACTGACAATCTTGAATTTTCATTCCCTTCATGAAGATACTTGAATTGTATACTGTGGCACATACATTATCAACCTACAATCTTAGATTGTATATCTAGCTGACACTAGACTATTTGTGCCGTATAGCTTTGATACACTGTTGTCCCATATCTCCCTATTTGTGGGGAGGTATGGGACACATTTTGAAACCTAAAATTTCTTTAATTATAAAATAGCTTTTGCCTGTTAGTCTTCTGTATTGTTCAAGGGAGGTTAAAAAGTGTTTCGCCTTGCACTCTACAAATTAAAATTTTTGTGTCAAGCAAAGTTGATTCTCTTACTTTAGTAAAAAGTGTTCCACACCACCCCACTCTCTCCTACATCAGTAAAATAAAAATGTTATACGATACCCTATATCACTGTATCTCATGTTGCATCAATAAATAAAAATATAATTAAAAATTAATTCGATCGCTTTTGTTATGTTTTTATCGGGTCAATTTGGTAAGGATACTCCCACCATTCAAGAAACTCTGTTCGAGAAACTAATAAAATTTTTTTGTTGAATTTCTTGTTCGAGCGCGGAATTGTTCTACAGACCATTTGGGAGTAAGAGAATCGAAGATCCAAGTCCAAAACGAGGGGGGGGGGGGGAGTGCGCCCCGGGCGCCAGAACGATAGGCAAAGAGGGCGCCAAACGCATATTTTGTTTGCCGTTTGCTAGAAAAATGTATCCAACGCAAAGGAGGTATTTGCTCTTATAGATTTAACATTAGTTTGCTATTAAATAATGTACGCGTGACAAATTTTATTTTCACATATAGGGAAAAGGAAATTTGCCAAAAATGCTCCTATATATTTAACATCAACTTTCCATTAACTGTCTTCATTTAGATAGATAATGTTTACGTAAATGTCATTTAGATTTCTTTTATTTATCTGTAACAGAATCCTGTTTTAAATGAAAAAATACACATATCCAACAAAAAATACCAACAATTATGTACCTTTTAAGACGGAAAACTGTATAAAGCAGAATATTTTTCTGTTATTCTCATAGATTTAAGGAATAAATGTTTAACAAAGTTGATTACGTAGTTCAGTATCACGTATTTTAAGATTACATATTTTATATTTTAAAATAAATTGGAAATAGAAACTCGGCAAAATTCTTTTCGTAAATTTTCTTTGCAGAGGGGGAGGGGAAGGGCGGCGCCAAAATTCGTGTTAGGCCTGAGCACAAAAATGACTAGTTTCGGCGTTGCGAAGTTCTGCTGCATTTTTGCCCATATATATATATATATATATATATATTTAAATATTTGATAAAAGCAAAATTTCTTTTCTCTTCTCACGATGTACCTGCAGAGAAACGTTGCAACAAAACAGATTATTCAAATAAAGATCAAGCAACTAGAAAAAAAGAAAAAAAAATGAAATGACTTGATTTTACGTCAACGGTCGCAAATACGTTAACAACAATGTATTAGAATTACCAAACAAAGTTTCCGGTGGGAATCAAACGAAAAGGAAAGTGCGAGAAAATTATGTGGGTTAATTCAAAACATTAATTTTTTGTCCTGATTTTTGCATACATGCAGAAAAACATGAATAAGTAATTTAAATTCATAATCCACCTTCATATTTTCTAAGTTGTAAGCAAAAGACTTACATGCAAAATAATTTATTTCTTCTTCTGTTTAGAGAAAAAGAACTGAAGATTAGTTGAAACAAAAACAATATTTCGACTTAAATATTTTTTATTTTGTTGATTTTAGCAATTTTCAGGAGTTACTTAAGGCCCCTGTCCTAGCTCGAGAAAACGCTCGCGAGCTAATGCTATTCCTATGGGGAAGCATTTTTCTAACAACTCTTTCACATTTTGACATTTTTGAATAATTTTTTTTGCACTGGATAGTTGAGGTGCATGCCGACAGCGCACCTTTTTCAGTTTTTCGATTTTGGTTGCAGATATTTTTAAAAAGCACTTTCAGTTTCGAAACCGGTTTTGAAAGCGAAACTAACTTTGTAAAAAATATCTGCAACCAAAATCGAAAAAGTAAAAAAAGGTGCGCTGTCGGCATGCATCTGAGCTATCCAATGCAAAAAATTCAAAATGCGAAAGAGTTTAGAAAAATGCTTCCCCATAGGAATAGCATTAGCTCGCAAGCGTTTCCTCGAGCGAGGACAGGGGCCTTAAGGTGCAGTTTAACTGAAACTTCCCGATGGAGAAATCACATGTTACCCCATGGAAAACCTTAAAAGCGTGAATTATCCAATTTAATTATTAAAATACGTTTTTCACCATTAGAAAGTAGACGTCAGATGTCAACGATGAATGTTTTTCTAAATTGTTTCTTTAAATTAAGTATTTTTGAGAAGATGATAAATTTTCATCAAATGGAAATTGGACATTATGTGAATTGACGAAGTTATAAATTTTTCCTCTTTAACTCTATCTCCTTTGTTTT
Organism: Maratus speculifer; assembly: GCA_964019185.1. Lineage (NCBI taxonomy): Eukaryota > Metazoa > Arthropoda > Arachnida > Araneae > Salticidae > Maratus > Maratus speculifer. The sequence continues at coordinate 416,434,418 of OZ025293.1, forward strand.
AGTTCTTATTTGTTTGGTAATAGATGGTAATATAAAAGTTATAGATAGTGGATTTGATATGAGTTGACGAAGTTATGATCCCCCCCCCCCCCTTTCAGGCCATTCTTAATGATATCAAAAATCTGTCATATATAAATTTTCGACCCTTTCCCTAGAAGTAATAAGAAGTTTAAACTTCGTTGATATGTGTTATAATTAAGAAGTCATGGGCATTTTTTTCTATTTTCACAAAGCCCCTATTCAGCGAGATTTCCTGCCCCTTGATTGAGTTTGGAAGAGATTTGTGCAGAATTATGAAAGTTATCGTGTCCACATATATATATTATATATATAAATAATTGATAGAAGGTTTTGAAATGAGTTTGGTTTTGGGTTCTAGGGGTCATGATCTGCAAATTTTTATAACATTCTTATATAGAGGAGAAGTTAATAGTTAGTATTTGTTACAAAATCTATTTAAAAACTGCAGCCAAAACCGAAAAAGTAATAAAAAATACCCGATTAGACATCGACCTCAATAATAAAAAAAAAAGTTTAAAAATCTTATTGAATTGCAAGCGGGAAATTAAATACCGCTTTCATATAGGCAGGGGATTCTGTCGATCCAGACAGAATTTGGGACTCATTTATGGCCCATTTACAAAAACCCATTTAATAAAACAGACCTCTGCACAAAATTTCTTTTATAAAACGTGTCCCTTCACATTCTTTTAATAAAGCCGGCCCCTAAAATTTATTCATAAAATCATACTGTTGATTAATTATTTTTTTTTATACTGCTAGGTTTTAAAATATGTAAATTGCAAAGAAAACAAGTTCACCAGAAAGTTAAGTTTCAGCAAAAGGACTTAAAGAAGTTCCTATTAATAAAGACTTGGTTTGAATTTCAGTAACTGAATTTCACACTTCATTACAAAAAAATTACTTCTCAAAAATTAAATAAATTTTGCAAAAATGACTTTTCACAAAATGGGCCCCAAGGAAAAAAAATCTCTGCATCGACCCCTGATAGGTTTAACATTAGTTTGCAAATATCATCGCGCGGCTAATGAATCTGATGAAGGTATAATGAATCTCTTGGATCCGATTTTTGTTAATAGTGAAACCAATCCGTAAACCGGTAATCACGATATAATATTGGGCGGTACAAACAAGTTTTGAGGGTATATTTTATAAATTTTAGAAGCCTACACTAATCACATAAAAATATTAGCTCCCTATTCTCCAAACTTCTTTTGCTTCTTTTTTCTTTCTTTAATAAGGAAAATAACTTAATAGGATAGCCGAAGTCGATATCTAACATAGTACTTTATTTTTTCGATTTCAAATAGAGGACTTTTCTTTTAAATGGACGCATTTTCTTGACTGGTTCTGAAAGCGAAAATATCTCCATAAAGAAAGAAAGAAGGGAAAAAAAAAAAACCTACTACCAAAATTGAAAAATTAAAGTACCGACCCGACATCAGTTAGGCTATACAAGTAAAAACATTTAAAAATATGGAAATGCAAACGAGATATTCGAAAAGAATGCTTTCGAACATCTTCACGTGACTTAAAATGCAAAGAAAAAAGAAATTATTTTTAAGTACCCCCCCCCCCCCCCCCCCTCTTTCTTCAAATTCTTGTTAGCATTATTAATATTTTATGGCTAAAACTTCTTGTACATATAATAACTTTTCATATAAATCTGCTCGAAATGATCCCGTTTTGTACCGAAGATTGCTTTTCTTCCTTGGGAGCCTGGCTTATAGGGTATTCAGAATAAATATATTGATCTAGCCTGACCCAATGAAAGCTTTTTCCGGCGATGATAGAATTTCCTTCCGCACCTCCATAACGTCAAAAGCAAGCCGGAAATTCAGCGTTTCACTCGATTAAATGGAGAGACTTTTTTTTTTCATTTAAAAAGCTGAATTGAACCTAAGTATTTTTAGGGAAACCTTTAATAACACAGTTTATAAAATTAGCATGGATCATAGCAAAAGATTTGCCAAAGATTTCAGCGGCAGAATTGATTGAAAAAAAAAAAAAAAAAAAAAAAAAAAAAAAGTTACTGATCCCAAGGACCAATAAAGTATGAAAGTTTACTATCCGCATCATCACCTACTACTAATTATAATTTGCAAAAAATATGCAGTACATAAATATAAAAATGTATACAGTACTTAAACAGACACTATAAAATTATTGATTATGTATTTTATTTTCGATCATTTATTTCAACTGACTAAAAGTTGTTATTATTTTCAAATAAAATAAAATTTTGCGGTTCGAGTTTGGTTCGGTTTTCTCAGGGACGGGAAAATTTACGTTTATCTATTAGAGATTGGGGAAAATGTTGCTGGTCCTGCGGAACACTAAATCTTAAATTAGTGGTCCGATTGAATTTTTCTTGGTCTCGGACCAGCGGACCACCAAAGATTCCGAAAGCTGGATTTACATAAGGGGCCGTCATAAATGATGTCACTTTTTTTCGATATTTCCCCCCCCCCCCTTTGTCACAGTGTGTCACTTCGCCATACCCTCCCCCCCCCCTCCTTTGTCACATGTCACGCAAAATTACATGTACATATACTTGTAGTTGAGAAACAAAGCATTATGTTATAGATCATACTTTAAATTATATTTTAAAATTAAAATTTTGTTTTAATGATATTTGTAACTATAACAATAAAATGATTAGTTTACTTATTTTGAATGAAATAAGATTAACAGACAATAGTAATAAAATATGAAAAAGCCATTGAAAGCAGTAGTATTTTAGAATATGAAATGGAATTTTAATTAGTATGACTTCAAATTTTATCTTTACTTTATGAACACTAAATGCTTTACTTTCAAAATAACTTCAACATTTAATTTGCCTGTTTTTAATGCTTTTACATTAACTAAAATATGCGATGTCATATTTCTTCTGACCCCTTCCCACCCCCTAGTCACAATTCCATGAGCTCCCTCCTCACCCCTTCCAAGCGTGACGTCATTTATGGAAGGCCCCTAAGTATATACCAATAACCTAAGATACGTATATTAGAAAGTCAATGGTATATACCTTCCCCGCTAAATACACATACATACTGGCCTTCGCACACCAACTGTACTTCAAATATACGACGGGTTCATAACCGTTCGACAATGCTAAAAGTTAATGTCTTATATTGTTTATCAAATAATTAACATAATATAAACTACCGTCCAACTGAAATCTATTTTGCAATCTAGAACCGAATTTCGTTTATTTCTCGCTCAAGTTTAGGCTGAATTTCGGCCGAGTTTAGACCGAAAGGTAAACAAAACTGATTTTCACGAAATTTTAATAGATACAGATATGAAGAATTATTCATAAATACAAAAATAAATACATCAATAAATTTAGCTAATCGCTGACGGAATCTATTTTACAAAAGACACTCATGATTCTAATGCATAAACAAATATGTGCATGCATTCGTTAAAAAAGAAAAAAATATATTAACTGTCAAATCATTATATTCTATTTGTTTGTAATCAATAATCACATTCATTATTAACAATGCAGACATTCATGCAATGTTAATTTAATTCTTAAGTATTTTTTGTTTACTACATAAAATGCTTTTCCGTCCTCCAATAAACTTCTTTATATTAGAAATTTAAAACTTCAAAAACGCCAAACAGCATTTGCGTAATGCAATCAAATACACACACCTCAATTTTTTATTTTTATATGAATATTAATAATAATTTTTAATCGTATTTTGTAATTTAATAGTATTTTGAAAATACGTGTATTTGGAATTTTTAAATAGCAAAAATAAATTTGTACTTTTAGTTTTAAAACTAATGTATTTTGCATGGAAAATTGTTTTTCGTTGCCTTTTGCTGTATTATGCATACAATAAACTTCGTCTAAGGCGGACTCCGTCTAACGCGGAAAGATTTTCATGTCCAAGAAAATCCATAGAAATTTAATATACTCTATATAAAGACAGAAAACTGTCTATGACAGATATCCTTTTTCGTTCCGATCTATTCCGCCTTAGACAGGTAACTTATATTTCCCCATGTTCCATGTAACTGCACAATATGAGTTCATCGACATCTCGAGTAAGATTTATTCAATGACTCGAATAATCTATGACAATATTAAGGTGGTTCTTTAAATCCTAACGCAACAATCAAACACGAAACTTTCTTATCAACAAAACAAGTGGACAACATTCCTTCTTTTTCTCTTTTATTTGTTAAAAAACACAATCTTCATTTATAATGCACTTCACATACGGTTTCTTGAACAGTGGATATATATACATACACACATGAAGAATAGGAATGTCAAACGTTGGGGTATTCCATACTTTAGAATTAAATAACTTTATACTAATTTAGTGATTTTAATAATAACTTTGTAATTTCATACAAATAAATAACGCACTAAAAAGTAAAAAGGTTACCATGCTATTTGTACCAAAAACCATGTTACAAAAAAAAAAAAAAAAAAAAAAAAAAGGATTGGATCAAAAACGATATAGATATCAAAAGACAAACCCCCTATAGAGATATTTAACGCTACCATATGACACAGCCTCTCCCCCCCCCCCCCCCCCTAAATGATAAAGTTATATTTGCATAGCCTTTAATAAGACATGACTTTAAAATTGAGTAAACAATGTTAATGGAATAATTTAATACAAATACAATTGAAAAATCAATGGTTAAATCTATCATTTAATAGCCTGTTTTTAAAGAGATTCATTACCGAAAATATTACTGGTACATTTAATGTAGTTTATCGTATAAAAAAGAACAATAGGGCTATAAAATTAACTAACGTCAATCGAAATCTTCCTTTTTTTTCCAGAGAAAAATATTACAATTCTACCCAAAGCAGACTATTTTTTTTTCGGGACCAGCAATCCGAACTTTTTAAAAAGATGCCCACAATTTAAAATGCAATTAAGGGAAAAACAGTGTATAATCATATTTCGAAAATCTGTTTTATCTTTTAAGCAGAGCAATGAACGCTGAAAGACTCATTGAAATGCGTAGTTTTTAACCTGAAACAAAATTATGCGCTACTGTTTAAAAATTGGATTAATCACACACCGAGCAACAAGAGTCAAAATGCAACTCGAAATAATTTACCTTACCCGTAACAAAAAAAGTTAGCGTCAACCCGACTTGATGCAGGCTTCTAATCTGTATAATATCTACTAGAGATCGACAGAAAGTTTCGTTTTCGGTAAAAAAGTTGCAGTTGGGTTTCGTCGAAAATAAAGCCGGACCAAAACGCGACAAAAACTAACAGTATTTCAAGTCTTTTTCACTTTTTTCGGAAATTTTCAATATTACACATTGTCTTATTTGAGTCGATACAATTCAAATCAATCTTTGTTGATCAATCTGACTCAAGACGTGAGTGCAAATTATAAAGCAAGCAATGACTAAACTTTGAAGACTGACATGTATGACTAAACTTTGAAGACTCTTTTCACGTGCTTATCAAAAGTTAGACTTAAGGCTCCTGTCCTCGCTCGAGGAAACGCTCGCGAGCTAATGCTATTCCCTATGAGGAAGCATTTTTCTAATAACTCTTTCGCATTTTGACATTTTTGAATAATTTCTTTTCCATTGGATAGCTGAGGTGCATGCCGACAGCGCACCTTTTTTACTTTTTCGATTTTGGTTGCAGATATTTTTTACACAGTTTCACTTTCAAAAACTGGTTTCGAAACTGAAAGTGTTTTTTAAAAAATATATCTGCAACCAAAATCGAAAAAGTAAAAAAGGTGCGCTGTCGGCATGCACCTCAGCTATCCAATGCCAAAAAAAAAAAAAAAAAAAAAAAAAAAATTATTCAAAAATGTCAAAATGCGAAAGTTATTAGAAAAATGCTTCCCCATAGGGAATAGCATTAGCTCGCGAGCGTTTACTCGAGCGAGGACAGGGGCCTTAACAGTTATAGAACCGCAGAAGTGTTTAAAAAGCTTTATGAGAAAGTTCTAGTAAAACAAATTAATATCATATACAAAAATCATATAATATAAATACTAGACATTGCATTTATATCAATGGAGAGCATCATCAATGCATCAATGGAGATCGCGTCAAATTTCGTCGACAGTCAAGTGGCTAAATGAGTAAATGTGTCGGAATGAATTACATCCATAAGTGCAGTATTCCCTGCATTGAAAAACATTAGCTATGTTAATGGATCCATCTCTTAAACATAACTGAGATCGTGACAAAATAAACACATATTTCATTTCAGACTTTTAATTTAATAATAAACAATGAAATAAAAACCTTTGTTTGCATTTAATATCTGAAACCCTTAACAAAACAAGCCTGTCAACAGTACAGGAGAAACAAAACCAAAAGAGTAAATATTTACCTCAAGAAAAGAGCTTTATTTTCCGGAAACATGCAGCATGGGAAATGTTGTCGTTAAAAAATTACTTTCTTGAACGCTAAACGCAAATATTTGTGTATTAAAATAATTAAATCTGCGAAAAAATATGATTTTCCATTCTTATTTTTTCCATGGACATTTACATTTTTTTACTTTTTTTCCATCTTTACAAGAAGAAAGTATTGGATTCGTGAAAAATTTCGATTTTCTGTTTTCGATGGATTCATACTAGACCGGGAGGCGGCAGCACAGACAATCACTTCATCGAGTTCATGGATGAAAATCTAGGATTAGTTAAATCTCACTTGCATATTACAACGCAATCGGTTGCCAAGTGTTTCTGCCTTGGTGGGAAAACACATAAAAAACCTATTTTAGCGGTTACCTTTAATACACAGTTTATCAACGATAGTCATGCCAACGATACTCAATAAAAAGTTTTTTTTTTTTAAAGAGGGAAAACAAGCTTTAGATAGATACATTTTAAATTCAACATTTCTTACATAAAGAGTATGTGTATTGGCATTGCTTATGACGGACAATCATGAACACGAAGGATATAGGCCCTAAAGGGGAGAGAGTTCGCCGTTGGGGTCTTTCTAAGGGAACCTAGCCCGTATTCACGCAAAGAAATTCAAGGCTAGAAGAAAACCACGGAAACTCCGAACGGTTAGACCGACGGGTGCGTCTGAACTCCAACCCAGCATCTTCCATCTACCAGCTTCGAGAGTAGAACTTCTAGGCCACTGGAGGGGCCTAAGATCATGTGCAATTTCGTAAATTTTCATACTACATTTGATGGTAATAATTACCATGTACAGAGTTGCCAACTACTACGCCTTTTTAAATCGTACATACAAACATGTTTGGACCCACTACATTTTTTTAGTAAAATGTTTGCCAGATATGTTCAATGATGTGTATTAAAATGTATATTGCCATTTATTAGGTAAATTTTCTGATTCTAATATGTTTATTTGATTTAAAACAGGCGTAGAAGTTGGCAGCTATGGTTGTATAATAATATCGCAAGCATGTATATTTTTTTCACATATCAAACAATATGATAATTAACTTTAATACAAAATAATACAATGTATCTTTTTAATATACACTATTTATGTAAAATTATGAAAGATTCATAATCTATCTCAGAAGACTGCAAAGCAATTATCGATGAACACTCATTTCTATTTTCTGATGAAAAACAAGAAGTTCTTGAAGACTAATGATAAAAATTAAGCACTTTGAAGAGCCCTTAAATGTGAAAAGTAAAAATAAGGATTTCTTAAGGACCGGGAAGCCCGAGGATAATATAGAAGCTACTAGCTTTGTTGGAGAGCTGTAATCACTAGGTGCTGATTTCGGAATTGTAGCTTTTTTTCCCCTATTGCTTTGATAGCTTCAAAATGATACTTTGAGGTAATCGAAATCAAATTTTGATAAATCAAGGAGAAAAAAAAGAAATCTAAGTTTCGGGTTAAAACAAAAATAATGACTTTCAAATACTTTATGGATTTCGGATTAAAAATGAAAGAAAAGACGAAGAATCGGTATTATAAAAAGGATATATATAAAAAGATGCAGAAACTTCAAAAGTCAAATAGTTTTTTTTTCGTACGTTGAGTATTGCAACAGTTTTGAATAGAATTTGAGAACTTTCAGAAATATCTTTTGAAAAGTTTAATACTTTTTTCCTTAATCGTTAATTATTTATTTATTAAGGAATATATTCCCACGCAAGCTGAAAGTGGTTAACAATGGGATCCACTTTCTTAACTTTGCCAGACACCTGGGTTTATTTATGTACTTATTTAAATTTCAGTTATGGATTTACAATAACTAACTGATAACTAAGAAAGATTAAACAGCGGAAAAAGTTTAGATTTAATTTTTGTACATAAAATTTGATGAAACACAGAAACTCAAAAAGTACATTTTTTTTTTTTTTTTTTTACAATTTCTTAGGATTTTTTTTTTTTTTTTTTTTTTTTAATTTTTGCATTACCAAAACATTGAAAAATATTAAAAAAAAATATATATTTAGTATTTTTTTTTATTACTACTGTACTTTAGAAATGGTATCTTAGAGCACAGTAAAATCATTTTCATTTTTGTGCATTTCTGCTGAAAGCTGCAAGCCATTTTTATATAACACGTAGCTCATTAAAAGAGCGCTATAAGAACAAATTGCTCTTTAAAATCTTCTCTTAATTAATTCGCTCGCAATTACGTAAATACGTAGCACCAATAGTTGTCGTTCAATCCTGCCGTCTGTCCGCATACAACAACGCAAAATTTACCTAAACGAATCGTTTGAAATTTAAAATATATAAGTATTACATAATTTTGTCCAGTCATTTCAAATTTTATGAAAACTGGATGCATAGTTCAACTACAGGAACAACCAAAAGAAATTTTAACTTTAAATTTAATGAGTGAAATTAATGTTAAGAATAAAAAAATCGCAAACGGCGCAAAAAGAATTAAGGGAATAATTACTATTACTGACTGCATAGACATTTACTAACATTACTTTCAGGTAAATAGTAGCAAAAGTATTTCTTCAAACAAAATCATACTCCATTAAAAGAAATGTACTGTTAATAGTATACCAGACCCGGAAGGTTTAAGCTCTACATTGAAATCCTATTTGGTGCAAAGTATAGCTGATCGATCCATACGCATGTAAAATTTCAAAGACAAAGTACGGCGCAATTACTTCAGATACACTCACGAAAAGGAAGGCGGCCCATTAAGCCTATATATATTTAGCATAAACTAAAAGATGATAATTTCCGATCTAATGGCTATTAATGATTTTTTCTCCCTTTCTGGGATAATTTAGAGATTAAAATAAATGTTTAGTTTTGTTTTATTTTTTGTTTTGTTTTTTCCTTTGCCGACTGTACTTAAGATGATTCACCCCATTAAAAAGAACATCAGAATTAAGAAATGCACTTGATTTAATTCGTTAAAGTTTCACGTTCCCAATTGAGTAAATTGTCTCGTAAATGCAAGATAAGCTTGTAATACGTGCAAGAGGGGGGAAAAAAATGAAAAGAAAAAATCGTTTAGACTGCTTTTTAGTGTACCATTAGAACACACAATTTTTAAAATGACTTTGTTCAAAAGAATATTTCCTTTTAAATTAACAAATTACTAAACACACATTTTGATAAAATTAAAAAAACATTTCAGTAAATTAAACATGTAAAAACTAAGTACGGTAAGTTTGTAAAATGAAGATTTTATCTAACATAAAAAATATTTAATTTAAAAATTATATTTAAATCTAGTATAATTTTGCAATGTCATAATTTTCTTTGAATAATCAAATAATTCATTCTTTTACATAAAATAAATATAGCAAATATGATCTTTTTTTTTCCCCCCCAAGTAAAAGAATTATAGCCAGTATGTTGTTTTCTCATTTTACCTTTACAATAATATATTTATAGCAAATTGGATCTAAAGAAGAATGACATCTTATAAAGAACTCTAAAAGAAAAAGAACTAATTGGTATAAAAATGTTAACACAGTAAAAGCTTCATCGCTAGAAGTTGAATATCCCCCCCCCCTCTTTTAAACTTGTATACAGCAAATAAAAAATAAGTCGGGTGTAGCAATTCAAAAACTCTTCTGTCTTACACATGTTAATACTTCCTGGAAAATGAAGTATAGCAGCTAATATATAATGTCATTGTGTATACTACTAAACTAATGAAACAGGATGGAGTTTTTAAAATTACTGTAATTACTAATAGTTATAATTAATTAAAGCTTAAAAAAATAGATCGTGTTAGCAATAGCAGGTTTAACTTTTTTTGAAAACATAAAAATATTGCTAGCTATACTGAATTTTAACAAAGATAAGATATACGCAAAAAATATTATAAATAACAGCCTCGCCTGAAAAAAGCTCATGGGTCAACCATTAATTGTATTACAATATATGAACCACTAATTCAATAGAACATTACCACTTTGAAACATGTGAGGAAAAAAATAAATAAAATGAATACAAATGGAATTTTCAGAACCAAAGCATATATATATATTCAAAACGTAAAGTTGACATTATATTATTTAAATCTATTCAAAGCTCAATTTGAATGAAAATTAATAAAATTTAGTGCTTTTCTTGAATTCTGGTATTTATACTTATTAGGATGAACCTATATTACTCAAAACAAGAGACGCAGTAAAAGTACCATTCCAAAGTTCAAAAAACAGCACTAAATTTAGGTAAGTAAAAATCAATAAATCATGTCAACTTTACATTTCAATATATTTTTTTATGTTATATTACTAAATTTACTGCAGTTAATTGTTTTAAATGCAACGTAAGTTACCATGGAATGACCCGTATTTGAGCTTTCGTTTCAAATTTAAAATATCCCACTTACACTAAAGAGCATGCGAAAAGACAATAAAAAAGAATATTGTCCGCAGTTATACTGATGGCATAGAGCTCACAGCCTATACTACTTGAACGAAATCTGATAATTCTGCATGAAAAATCCATTTACACAAATTAAGGGGAAGGGCATTAGCCCCCGTTCCCCTTCTTAATACTTATCTAATGAACACCCAATATTAATCATGGAGGTGCCTCTTCAGAATTATCCTATACCTAAGATTTGAGTAAAAACTGATAATTCTGCAAGAAAAACCCATTTATATAAATTATGGGGTGGGACATTAGCCCCCGTTCCCCTTCTTATACTTATCGAATGAACTCTCAAAACTAATCAGGGAAGCGCCTTATAATAAGCCTATATCCAAAATTTCAAGTAAATCTGATATTTTTATCACGAGCTATCGCGTTACGTACGCACGTACATATATACATACAGAACGGGCGGGCACATAAGCTCTCAGGCTTTGATAGCCTGTGAGCTAAATATTGATCCGCTATTAAAATATACAGATATAATGGAAGCAGGACATTTCGGTCCCTTGCCATTTCGATTATTTGCAGTTGTTAGAGGCAATTATATTGTTAAATAAATAAATAAATCAAAAATTGTTTTTATTAAACGTACTGATTAATAACTAATGAAAATTATTATCATTCATGTAAGTAATTTATGAATTACTTGTTTAAAAAACTATTACATGAACTATATAAGAGTTATTGAAGTGTGAATACAAATATATATTTTTAAAAAATTTCGGTTAATGTTAACTTCATTAGGATGTATGAAAATGATAAAGATTCTGGAGAAAAGTATGTTGTTTATTTATTTATTAGTTTATATTACTTCTCTTGCTCTTTGCTAATTTCAAACTACAGTTGTGCTTAAAAAAATTTAAATCTACATCACATCTGGACAATAATGTCCCCTAACAATGATAAAAATTTTTATGTTTTCGTACAATGTTGCTTTATTATTGTTATAATTATTATTGTTATTAATAATTAAATAGATTTTATGTTATTGTCCGATTTTTCAAAAGAAATTCTGATTTCATATTTGGAAATAAAACATTTTTTGAATAAAATCTTTAAGTGCTAAATAACTGCTATTAATTTTCAAGATAGCTAGAAATTTTAGTATAAAAATTAAAATATTTTATTAAATATATTTTTTAATTTAATGTATTCTAAATTTATTAAATTAATAACATTATTAATATAAATTACAAGTTGTTACTTTAAAATGTACTCAATACATAATATATTTTATATCAGCTTATGTTTTATAGTAGCTATAAACAGAAATTTATCCTTTATCTGTTTATTTTACATTTAAATTTACTCAAATTCAAAACTATTAATATAAAAATAAAATAAATTTCTTTTCTGGGAAAGTGTGACAAAAAGGTAATTAAAAAAATAAATAATTGCAAATTGTAAATTTGTGTAATTAAAAAAAAATAAATAACAAATACAAAAAAGCTTAGTTTTGTCAGTAAAAAAAAATAAATAAATAAAAATTATTTACAATAACAGTTACATTATTACATAAAATTAAAGATAATCATCTTATTACAAAGAAATAGGCAAAATTTCAATAAAATTTGTTTACAAAAATGATCTTCAAGCGTGGGAAAACTGTTCGCACTAAATTACCAAATCGCCATTGTTTTCAGAATGTTTATGAAGGTAAAGTAACTTAAATATATTATATATATATATATATATATATATATACGATGCAACTTTGTATTATAAAAGCAATAAGAAAAATTTAATATTTGTGCTTCATTAAATATATCACATTTTTGATTAATTAAAGGAGAAGGTGTAAAGGAGTAATTTCAAAAAATGTTTACACATACATATAAGTATATAATTTAGTTATTGAAAACATTTCTTATTAATATTATGGAAGAAAAAAAAAGCACTTTTTTTAGCATTCAATTAATAACAATTTAAAAGGTTCTAACAAAATTATGAAATCAACCCAAAAAAAAATATTTATGGCATATCTAATATTAATAATAAATAGTAATTAAAAAATCCATTTTCTTAAATAGTAATAATAATTATAAAACAATGTGGCCTTTAAAATTATGTCAGATTGTTCAAATCAAACAAAATTTCAGTTTTCTCCGATTTCATTGCCACGAGTTATAAAAGTTTAAATTTATAAGAGTTTTGTATTCAGCTTTTTATAAAATTTGTATGTGTGTGTGGGGGGATCACCCATCCGGGGCACCCACCAAAAAACTTGGCATAGGTGTTTAATCGCCGGAGGAAATATTCCACAACCAAGCAGCCAAATTACAAACAACGGGCCATTCCATAACATAAATAACTTATACAGCGGGGGGATAAAAATATTTTTTAAAAAGGTGGCTACCGAAACGCAAATGACCGAAATGTAGTGTACCCAGTGTTCTCGCTGACGCTCGCCAATGCGCCAAATTGCGACTAAATTCTTCATTTGGCGAGTAAACAAACGATTAGATTCGCCAAATTGCTAGTCCTCAGTTTTTGCTTTTTCTTTCTTTTCTTTTTCGTTTTTTCGTGTGTGTGTTTAATATTTTTATTTTCTTTTAATATATTTGAATAATAACATACTTTTAATATATTTGTAACGGATAGTTGAATTTAGATTAATAACAATCGTTGTCGCAGTTATGAAAACTTAGATTATTTTAGAACATCTTGAGGGGAAAAAAAAGGATGGGAGGACTATAAAGGATTAAAGATAATTTTTTTTAGTGCTACACGGCGAATCTATTTGGCTAATATTTTTTTCATTTGGCAAATGTTTTTTATTTTTAATTAGCCAAACTACTAACGTTGGTCAAATGTCAGCGAGAACACTGAGTGTACCCAGATATAATCTACAAAATAAAACACTCATTCGGGTTGTAGTGATAAATTTATATATTAATGAAGCTATAATAAAAACCTAATAGTCCGCTTAATTATGCGAAACAAAACAAACACTTATAAAGTTATCTCTACAGACACTCCCATTTAATTGGTGTGAAAGTCCTACTTGTTGCCTTGTCAACCCCAACAGAAACATTACATTAAGATGCTTTTAAAATACTGAATAAGATTAAAGAATAAAAAAGGAACAAAGTCTTTAAGAGCACACACTAGTCACGCGGTAAAAGCCGAGCGCTAATGTAAAGTCTATGGGAGCGTTCTTTTCTAATATCTCGCTTAATTTTCAATATTTTTAAGTGAATTTTTTTTCTCAGGATAGCTGAGGACATTCTATTACCGGGCTAGTTTGTACTTTTCTGATTTTCGTTGTAGTTTAATTCTGAGGACCCTTTAAATTTTAGATTCAGTGAAATTCGAGATGTTGTGCCCTTTTTACTCTTATAAAATCTATTTCAGCAAAATTCAGAAAAAATTAAAAACGCTTCACGGAATATTAGTGTTTAAGCTTTCCAATGATATGCTTTCCATATTTTTACTGCAATTAGGTTGAGCAAAATTTGGAAATATTTTGATCAGAAATGGAATAAAAAAAGTGTTTTAATTATATGCGCTCCGCCTCAGCCAGTCTCCGCCTCTCCTGCCCTTTTGAAAATTATAATTGGTTAACACCAATCCATTTTAGCAAATGAAAGTAACTTTTTTCCTTTCATTGTATTTCCTTTCTGTTATTGGTTTATAGTAACGTGTTAAAATAACCTCCCTTATTTCAAGGTTTTGATTTATTTTTTCTACAATTATTGATAAATTTTAGCTAAAATAGTCTTGAAAAAAATCAACGACTTCTAATTTTTTGTTTTTATAAAACTAACGCTATTTTACTATTATTATATAACTATAACTAACTTCCAAGGAAGAAAATTATACATTTCTTTGTATATATATATTTTTTCAAGTCCATACAAAACAAGGTAGATTTGATACAAATTACAGTAAGCTCCTTTTTAGCAAAAAGGAAATTCTGATAATTTTAAAATATAATTGGAACTTTTGTGAAATACATAGGTAGCATTAAAAGGACAAGGAGCTATATTTGGAATTTATAAATTTCCTTATACAGCTTGCAAAATACATGAAACAGGGGGGGGGGGGGGGCAGGGGTGTGCAAAGAGAAAACTGCGCCCGGAGTAAAGTTCAGTTTGGCGCCCCATTCCCTGAACTTTTTCTTGTGACAGACTAAAAATTACGTTAGTAGTAAAAATTTGGCTCCCCCTAAATTTCGATCCCGGGGCAACCACCCCCATCGTCCCCCTCTTTTTCGCACGGCGCTGCAAGGAGTACATTTTGAGGAAGCTTATTCAACACCGCGCCGTCCGAGGGGGGGGGGCACATTTATACTATCAACATCATTCTTGGGCTGTTACAAGAAAAAGTTGGGAAAGGGGGCACCAAATTGAAACTTTGCCCCGGGCGCAGTTTTCTCTTCCCTGTGTTTGTGTTTGGTACTATACGATACTAGGCAGCCCGATTTCAGTCCAGTATTATTAAGTAAAACAGTAAAAAAAGTAAGCATTTTCAGTTCGAAAAACAGTTTTATCAAAAATAAGCAGAAATTAAAGTTAGAAAGTTTTAAAGATTGGTAATTTTAAAATTGTTAATTAACTTGTTTCAAACTTTAAAGAAATATTTTTTAATATTTATTACTTTTGAGGAAAACGATACACTTGTAACAGTCGTTAAAAATGGGGAATTTATCCTGCGTAATACATTTTATTTTAATATAACATAAAGGTATATTTGCAAAGACAACGAATTGCAAATATTTATCATTATTTATCTATACTAATATTATAAAGAGGAAAGATTTGATTGTTTGTTTGTTTGCATTGAATAGGCTCCGAAACTACTTGACGGATTTGAAAAATTCTTTCGCCGTTGAAAAGCTACACTATTTCCGGTGAACATAGGCTATAGTCGCCGCTTAAAAGGATAAAAATAAAACGCCGGATAAACGAATCAAAAGCAATTTGAGAAACTAAAGGTTACCTGCCCCACTAGACACATGACAATCACTGAAACACATATGAAAATCGTAACTATGCACCCCCCTCCTCCCCCCCCCCCCCCCAAAAAAAAAAAACATTTTAAACTTTTTAGACCGACCTGATATAAAACCGTGTTTAATTTTTAAAACTATTTAGCAATTACTAAAAAAAGGAAAAGAAATGCTGAAACGCAAATTAATTAAAGTTAAAAATAAATCACGAAACGATTGTTTTGGAGTTTTCAAAAAAGTTATAACAGATAGTAAATATTTTAAAGAGTAGTGAGCATCAAATATGGGGAGGCAGGATTTTTTTTTTTTTTAGGAGGAGCAGTCAAATATTTAAAATTGTAACGTTTTCTACAATTTCAAATGCGGACTGTTTCAATAAGCCTAGGGATAAATATTACTTATTTAATTTAATATAAAATTATAAAGAGGAAAGATTTGTTTGTTTGTTTGTTTGAATTGAATTAAATAGGCTCCAAAACTACTTGACGGATTTGAAAAATTCTTTCACCGTATGAAAGCTACACTATTTCCGGTGAACATAGGCTATATTATATTTTCAAAAAAATTATTTCAAATCCTTATTAAAATGGCAATATTGTAACCCAAGGTGTAGAAAAATGAACTTAAAAAATCTTTACATCGGGTGCGTTGCGAATACTATTGATTATAGAACAAAATAATGTACTACGACTTTGTTAACATGTAATTATCTAAAAAAAATGTCGCAACAGCATATGTCTAACTGTTATAGTTATGTCACAATAAGTGTTTTTTATTTTAAAAAATAATTAAAATGCCGTTTCTGTAAAAGCTTTTTATTGTTACTTTGGTATTGATTCTTATCAAAATAAATTACTTTAAAATCAAGACTGATTTAATGGTTGCCGTTTACCCCGCTCGACTAGGCTGCATCATAATGTGTGATATAGGCGTCACTGGGGCACGGGAGGAGAGTCAATGTCAGAGACGGCATTTTAATTATTAGGTTATGAGTGTGTGTGTAAAAATTTACAACTTGAAATTTTTCTTAAATATCCGTGAGAAGTCGGGGCGGGCTGCTATAATCTATATACATAAAGCAAAATCGTGTTAGTTACACCATTTATAACTCAAGAACGGATGGATCGATTTTTATGAAATTTTGTATGGAGGTATCTGACACCTTAGATTAACATATAAGCTATTTTTTATCAGACTACCTAAAATGAGGGTAATGTTTTTAGTAGTTGAATTTAATGAGATGAAGTGGTAGAAACAATTTGCGGTGTCAGCAGTGGCGGGGGACTGGGAGACTTGCTCTACCCGAAGAAAAGCGAGGGCGGGTCGCTAGTTATAGTATAAAAGTAAAAATAATGAAACTGTAAGGCAAAATATAGCAATTTTTTTAAAGTCTGCTATTTAGCAAATTTTATTCTCTAATACTTTTCAGAATTGTTTCTTCTTTGGAGTTTCTTGTCGACGTTCAACTAATGCAGCTTCTATCGAGCAGAAGGCTTTTGCATGTTCCAAAACATCATAGTATAAAGTATCGTGGACAAGATTTGTCAAGATACTTACAAACTTTACAAGTTCGTATATATTTAATGGGTGACAATTCAATATAACATTAAAAAACTTTTAGACGATTTTGCAGTTTTTGTTTGTCCTGGTACAAGGGCAGATCTGGAGACTCCTCAAAAAAGAGGGGGGGGGGGACTTTTCAGAAATTTGGAGATTCCAATCGCACCTGCAGCTCGTGTCGGGACATTTTTTTTTTCATCATGAGTAGGATCGGGGCTAATTTCTTTCGTTGCAGGTCGGGTTTCGGTCCGATTTACTTTCATTTTTTGCCGTTGTTCTGTTAAATACTTTTTTTTGCGAGTCGTGTTTGGGTAAGGTTCAATTCTACTTTGCCGCTGCGGGTTGGGTTGGGGTCCGGTTCTCTTTCTTTATTGCTGCTGGTTGGTATTGGGTCTGGTTGATTTCTATTTTGTGTGTGTGTGTGGGGGGGCAGGTCCGTAGCTAGAAGTGAACAATAGGGGGGGGGGGGCTCAAGAGAATGTAAGGGGGGCTCATAATTTTTTCTCTTGCATTGCCACAGAAAGATAAGTAATGCATATTCATATTGTAGGTACTATGTTTCTTATTAAAAAGTGTTCTAATAACTTCATTTTATACTAAGAAAATTATAGGATGATGAAAATTTTGAGTGTATAGTTGATCAAAATTAAACATCATGCTAGCTTCTTATGTGCCAATAGGATGAGGGAGGTGTTGAACACACTTATTTTAGATACAATTTAGTAATCCTGCAAAATTGTGAAAGGTTTTCAAGACTAAGTTAGATTTTTGAACAGAATTTCATTTGAATTTTCGGAACAGAAATTCATTGATTGACCTTGGAGTCTTTTCCAGGGGGGGCTCAAAATATTTTAGGGGGAGCTGAGCCGCCCATGGCGCCCCCTTAGCTACGGCCCTGGGGGGGGGGGTTGAGTTGAGTACTATTTTATTAGCGCTGGTTTGGTTTCGGTCAAGTTGAATTCTTACTTTTTTGCTACTGGTCGAGTGGATTTTTACGTTTTTCTTACGGACAGAGTGCAATTCTACTTTTTATTTGCTTTTCTCTGCATTCTTTTTTGTTGCTGTAGTTGTTTTGGGGTGAAATTAATTTACACTATTTTGGGTTCTGATCTGATTCATAGTGAATTTTCAATCTCGCAAGAAGGATTCGATTCGACCCCATATTTTAAATGAAAGTCTAAATATTTTCTCCGTTATGGACGGAAATAGTTTAAAGAGTATTATAAAAGAAAATATCGAAGATACTATAAAATGAAACTATATAAACGCCATAACAGACATTTCCAAATAGTTAATTATGAATATTTAAGATTTTACATTTCAATTTACATGTTAACACTGCTATTCGCAAGTGTTAACATGTACATTAAAATATCCATACGGAATGTCTCGAATAGAAGATACCTCTATTTAACGAACACTTTTCAACAATTTAGCCATCTTTTTTTGGTTGATTCCGTTATGAGTATATATTAGATATTTATTTTCTATATAAAAGATAAAATTGATATTAGAAATATAAATGTCGACATTTTATAATTCCACTAAAACATGAATTGTTTTTCTTTCATTTCGATTCTAAATTGACAAAAAAAATTTTGGTCGGGTTTTGATTTGATTTCTAATGGTATTTTCGCGTTCGGATCGGAAGCAGGGCAATACTATACGCTCAGGGGTCAAATATAATATATATATATATATATATATATATATTTTTTGTCGAATATTTGAAAAATGAAGTTATTTTAAGTGCAATTCTTAGAGGAACGCTCTTTTCTGATTCAAGGGGGGAACACGAGAATCCTCAAGAGGAGCGATTTCAAAATTTGGAGGTTCGGGCCAGGAGGTGATATTTTTCATTGCTGGTAGAGATTATTTCTAAATTTTGCAGTGAGTCGTGTTCGAATCGGCTTGAGATTTTTGCTGTGGGTCGGATTTGGGTCAGTTTGACTTACATTTTTCAAATTCGGTTCTGTTCTGGATAAAATTTCACTTCTGAGAGTAGCACTCAGGTTGATTGATTGGTTGGTTGAATGGGGTTTTATGGCGCAAAGTTACATCAGGATATGCTGCGCAAAGAAGAAGGTGGGGATTCGAGTTAATTAGAAAGTTTTGCTAGGGATTTTTTTTTTTTTTTGAGTTTGTTTTTTGTAGTAGGCCGGATAGATTTATACTTTTTTGCTACGGACCAAGTTTGAGCAGGCTGACTTAGGAATAGGTTTTGCACTAAAGAGCAAATACTAGATTTTTTTTTCTCTATAAATTATAACATTCAAGTTGAAGATGTAAAACACATTTTTTAATTCTATTAAAATACATGAACTTATTTTCTTTCATTTCAATTTCAGGTGTTCGGGTAAGGGCTCGATTTGACATAATTTGTAATTTTTGAGTTCGGATTGATATATTATAGGTCGGGTTGACTTTAAACGTTTAGGATTCGGGACATTTCTTCTTTTGGATTTTGACAAATTCGGATCTAGTATAAACTGGTTGATGACTGGATTTTTCAATAGATCAGACAATTTTTTATATGAAAAACTATATGTTTGAATATTGACGAGTACATTATATATATATTCATTTTTCTACTTAAACAAAAAAAAAATATTGTTATAATTATATGGGATACCTTTCCCAATTTCCTTCAAATATTAGATTGATTTTGTTTCATTTTAGATTTGTTGATCTGTTTTGTATCAGGCTATTCGGTACTGAATCAGATTTTTTTCTTTTATTTATTTATTTATTTATTTTCAGCGAGCTTGGGTTGGGTTAAAATTGAATTGCTTTTTGAGCCTGGGCATGGAAATTTAGGTTCGGGCAGACCTCTAAAAGAACGAAGTCCACGCCAGGCCCGAAGTGGAAGAAAAAATATAGTGTGGTCAAGTTTTGCAGAAAAAAAGTAAGATTTCCGAAAGGGTGAAGACTTGAGTAGAGGTCTGGACGGACTGGAGTTTCCAGTCTCGCCCCGGCCCGGACCGAATGATTGTTATTTTGGCCCGGCCCGGTATAAAACAAAATATTCGGCTCGAGCCTGGCCCGCTCGTTTACACTCTTACATTTCTAGGCCAGGCCCGGGCCGTACAGAAATCAGTGAAAACAGTCCAGGCCGAAATCGGCCTGCATCTTTATTTCGAAACAAAATCAGATTTTTATCATACAATTAAGATTTTTTAAAGATTACTGCATTCATATTTATTGGATGATTTTATAGAAAATTTTTACTGACAATACACAATAAGAACATTAATGATTACTTAGGTTCTTAGACTTTCAACATTCAAATAAAGATGCACTGAAAAATTAATATGGTTTAGAATAAAAGAAAAAAAAAGGAAGTTAAAATTATCATAACTTTTGAAGCTGTGTAATAAAAAGTACATTTATGAAAATACTTCTTTATCATTTTATCAAAGATTTTCTCAAATTTAGAGGATATAGGTGAAAATTGGGAAATTTGATTAGTAGCCAGTGGCCGGTAGACCCAGTTTCATTAGTGGCCACTTTTTAAAAGTTAGTAGCCACTTTTTAAAATTAGGTCAAAATGGCTTTTTTTTTTTTATTTATTTAGCAGCTAGTGAGTTACAAAGTTACACATATTTGGTTAAAAACAAAACTGTCATTCCACTGAAAGGGGAAAAAATGAATTGGTGATTAATACTGCAGATAAAATTGTAAGTGATAAACTATATTTAAATATATATTAATGCATTGTATAAAACAAACAAGGAAATTGTATTTTTAAATATTTTAAATTTAAAAATAATTTCACATCTTTCTTGATATTTTATTCTTACTTAAAATTGGTGGTAATTAAGTTTGGCGAGTATACAGATAAATATAAATATTCTTTGCTTTGGCTGAAATTTCAAAACTCCGGATGCATTATTAAGGCATAATCAGAGAGTGCCAATGTGTTGGTGAGGTGAAGGAAGTCTGCTTGGTAGCAGTAAAGTCAGATGCTAAATTTGCAGTATTACTCGCCTAAGGGGCGAGTCCTAATTTTTCCTATATTTTTAAAGTAATTGGCTATAATGTTTCAATCTTTCTTGACACCTACATAAACTTTAATCATAAATTTTTAAAAAAAATTGTACTAGCCAGCTATTACTGGTACAATTAGTGAGCATATGGCAAAAGTGAAAGATTTAAAATACAGCAATGTCCTTAAAATCTCCTTGCATCCAGAGGTAAAAATGGTATAATTTATTTGAAATGCATGTGGAATAAAAATTGATAACTATATTTTGTAGGAAAAAAAACTTTCTTGAAAACATAATACATATAAAGTTCATGGTAAAAAGCCAAAATATAGAAAATACAACCAAGTTGCTAAATATGCTTGTATCCGATAGAAAGAAAGAATGAACCAATTCACTAATTAGGTGCAAACAAAGTAGAGATCAATATATCCATGAAAAAAAAATCTGTATTTCACAAAGCAAATTAATAAGATTTTTTGATCGCCGAGTGGCGACTAAGTTGGCGATCGATGGCCGATTTTTAATTTAAAGTATTAACCAATTCCCTAATTATATGCAAAGAAAGTAGGAATGCATATATACCAGGAAAAAGTTGTATTTCACAAAGCAAATTAATAAGATTTTTAATCGCCGAGTGGCGACTAGGGTGGCGATCGATGGCCGATTTTTAATCGCCACTTTTACAACTTTAATCGCCATGTGGCGAGTGGCGACCGTTAATTTACACCTATATTAGAGGAGCTATTTTTTATGCATTTCTGATTTCATTTCTTTTTGGAAACACATGAGTTTAACAGGTGTTTTTATTCAGAAACAATGTAATGGAATGGCGTTGTCCATTTTTTGATAAAAGCAAATACAATGCGCAACACACTATATAAAACGCTAATTTTCATGATATTTATGAAAATATTGTGAAAATTAGAGTTTTGAATCGCATTTCCAGAAGCGACAACATGCAAAAGGAGAAAAATCTGAAACCACGTGACAAGAATCTCTTATACCTTAACAAGTATATACAAATATCTTATTTACCAAAAATGAAATATGCTGTTCGATTCCAAATCCCTTCAATAGTCAGGCTTGTCAATTTTGTACCTTTATAGTTAAAAATTAGTCAGAAAATGTGTCAAACTTTCGTGTTGTTCAGAAATGAATTTAAGAAACACCAAGGAGTATATTTCCAAAAAGTACATTAACAGTACGTTAATAGTTTTTATCCCTTTTACAAATAATGTTGTCTGCCCTACACGGCTTACGAATAATTAAGTCTAGTTCTGACCCCGACTATATGTAGAAAAACAGTGCAAACCTGATCTTGACCCGGCTCCAGTTTGCCAAAAAATTATTATATCCGTATAGACTCAAAGCAAACTGTCCGATGCTGATTTCTACGCTGTATACGTTACATTTATGTATTGATGTTGTTAAACTAGTATCTACTCGTGACGCACATTTATACTTATGGTCGTTAAACCCATATTCATTGAAAATAGACCTCATTTTAGCGTTTTTACCGAAATCTTTATAACACGCCGGCAGGCCCGTTAAACTTTTTTATCGGACTGGCCTATACGGCCTGTTTATTATTTTTTTTTTGCCAGTCTGATACAGGCCGATGCAGATCTCTAGACCTAAGCAAGCCCTAGTCTCATGAGTTAAAACTGGCCCGGCCCAACCCGAGCAGTGACAGCTTCGTCCAGTCCGATCAGGTCGCACCGTTCTCAATCTTAAACACGATTCATTTATCCTATGGACATCTAATATCATTTTGCAGACCCTTCATTGGGCTCAAAGGGGGAGGGGGCGATCGCCACATCGCTTCTGGTATTCATCATATTGAAATCTTGCTATTGAATCGCATCTTTTTATATGTCGACAGATGGTTCGTGGGAATTATTACATTGTTCTGCAATGAATAATAAATTTTGAAAGAAAACTTAATTGTAAAACACTGTAACATTAATAAAGCTAAACTGAGTGCGCGGTATCTTCCTTAAAAAAAAAAAAAAAAAAAAAAAAAAAAAAAAAAAGGACGGCGGGAAACAGATGACCAATTTTAACAGGTTTATTATGATTATATATAAAATGGAATGTTTTTATGGAAATTCTTTTTAACACAAAGTATACACGAAACAGAATTTCATTGCATTTCATGTTCAAAGTAGTGAACATAATTTAAATACGCTAGGGACAGTTTTTCTCCGAAGAGCTTTTTACAACCGAATTCTTTTGTGTAACTCTGTAATTGAATGGCAAATGTTTTTCGCCAAATATTATACCGCAAGCATTCTTAAGTCCATTTCAGAAGTTCGTATAAATTTCATTGTTTGTAAAAGAGTAACATTATTACAACAATACATCACGAAATTATTTTTAGACCAGAGTATAATAGATTACTATGGAGATCCTCTGTGTGTATACTGTAAGTGCTATACATGACATATTTTTTTATAATTGTCTTCCAGAGTACCTCTGTAATGTATATGAATTTCATTACTTTTAAGTTGGTATAGCGCTCCTTGAAACACCGCAAATGATTTATAGACACAGCTACAAGACTTTATAGCTTTCGACTTTATAGACATATATAGACATTTATAGATATAGCTACATAGATCATAGTGTAGCGGAATAATTTTGAGTGATCCTACACATTTCTTATGTTTCTTCAATTTTTTAAAAAGTGTTTAATTTTTTAAAAGTAATTTTTGGTCCTTAAAAAACTTTGTTAGTGTTATGCAGAATTTGCAAAAAGTCCTTAAAAATATTTAAGTTTTCTGTTATTTATTAATTGGAGGTGAAAATCTGAGTTCTCTGAAATTCTGATTTAGAAAAATAATTTATATCACCCTTGCCCCCCCCCCCTCCCCTTGTATCAAAATTTCGTTCCCGCCTTTTGCTCTCATCACAGCCTTCAATATTATCCCTTCCAGAAGTATCACTTCGCTGTTTTGCTGTCTATCTCACTGTATCCATGTTTACACAATATTGCCACTTTGTTGTAACAATAAAAAATCTATCACAAAAACTCCTCCCCACTAACTAAAAATGAGATTTTTCCCTCTCATCCTATTAGTAAATGCCTAGAATTTATTCATTGAAACTTTCCCACATTTTATTTTTTTTAAGCCCATTTGTTAATGTTTTAAAAGGCAAATAAAAGTAAGTCCTTTAAAAAACTTCTCCATCCCACATACACACCAAAATAAATAATTAATAAATTGTTTCTCCCCCCCCCCCCCAGCTCACAAATTTTATACTTTTAAAGTCATCGATTTTTCTAAAACTTTTACTGTAGTAATAAATAATCAAACATAGTTTTACTCTTAACCCCACAAAAATTTATGTTTTCCCCCTATTTCTCCTTACCAAGTACATAAAATTTAGTCTTTAAATCTCTTTATTTTGTGTTTAGCCATATTTGTTAATCTTTAGTCATATAAAGTAAGTCATCTAACAAATTCCCTTCACCCCCCTCCAAAATAAATAAATAAATACTTTTCATTTTTTCCTTCTCAGAAATCTCCAACAATTATATAAAGGAAATTTTAAACCAATTATTTATATGATTTACGATATTCGAACGAAATGTGGTAATTCAGCATAAAAAACTTTTTCTAAATTTAAAGGGGGGGGGGCGAGTAGCTACCCTTTCTCCCCCTATACTTATCCAATGAATTCTTAAAACTAATCGCCCCCAGGAGTATACCTTCTTTAAATATTCACGGGCTTCCTAACCCAAGCCACCTGAATGATCTTTCTCTTTTCTTTTTCCTCTGATTTCTATTGTCTTCCTTTTTTCTTTGTTTCACTCTCGTTGTGGTTTTTTTTCCCGGAGGTGAGGGCAATTTGTATGAGCCGGTATCACTCTGTATATCGATGGAGAATTGTAAACCACCCACGTGTTTGCTGTGTGTAACGTCACGTGTTTGTAGGAAAGAGTAGAAGTTAACCGGATTCAAACGCAACCCACAACAAAAAGTAAAAAATTAAACCCGACCAGCAGCAAAAAACAGAAGCGAACCGGACAACAAATTTTGTAAAATGATCGCGGAGAAAACACGAATTTCTTCAAAATATCGTGAAACGACGCACATTTTGTACAAAAATTGCAAAAAAGAACGAACATTTTACCAAAGAATTCACCCCAATAAATTCGGGTCAACCCGAACCCTTCTCGATAAAGTAACAAGTAAGAAAAATAACGCGTTAAGCATTGATTATGAAGCACTTTCCAATACTTAATGAAATCTTTAACAAAACTTTGTTATTTAGGGAAATAATAGTGTATAGCCAAATATACCCAAATATGTATTCCAGTACTTTTGAACAGCTCTGTATTTCATATGTCACTTGATATAATGGGAAAATTTAGTTTAGCAAGAAAATACCCAGTAGCTTGAAATTTATTTTTCAGCATTTTCATACTATCAGATGGAAACATACTTGAATACTTTTGTTCAGCCCTGTAGTTTACATTGTACCCATATTACACGTCAGCATTAGGCTAAAATTTATTGTAAACTAAAACACTTTTAAAACAACTGAAATCACATTCTCATAAATTATCATTCATAGGTGTCCATGTACCGAATTCTTTGCGTGGCCCTGTATATCCTTTTATCTATATTTTGCAAACATTTCTCAGTAAATTCAATGAAGCTCAGCGTAAAAATGCATAGCTTATTTAAGAACCACGTTTAAATAATCTATGTTCATATTCAGTAACGTTGGTGAGCTCTTTTGGGTAGCCCTGTATATCAACTATAACATTTATACATACCATATAATGTGCATATTTTTAGCGAAATATAAACGCACATATCATAATTAAAATTTAACTTTTTCAAAAAAATGTATAACCGACTCCAAAAAAAGCGCTAAAAAGAATTAAATAATTCTATAAAATTCTCTAATGACAAATCGTTATCCAATAACCACACATTGACTATCATGTACCGGTATAAAACGGTTAAATTTAATATATAGAATTTAATATCCACCAAACATAGGTTTTCCAGAGAATATTTTTACAAGAGATTAATTTACATATTTTTGATTTAATTTTTGAATATATACATATAAAAAGTAAGGAATTACTTTTTGAAGTTGGTGCCAAACAATCATAATCGATAATGATTTCCCCATTTTATTTATGGTACTAGACATAATATATCCACAATTCTTACTATACTTAAGATAATTTGGCACCAACTTCAAAAAGTAATTCCTTACTTTTTATATGTATATATTCAAAAATTAAATCAAAAATATGTAAATTAATCTCTTGTAAAAATATTCTCTGGAAAACCTATGTTTGGTGGATATTAAATTCTATATATTAAATTTAACCGTTTTATACCGGTACATGATAGTCAATGTGTGGTTATTGGATAACGATTTGTCATTAGAGAATTTTATAGAATTATTTAATTCTTTTTAGCGCTTTTTTTGGAGTCGGTTATACATTTTTTTGAAAAAGTTAAATTTATTTCCTACTTTTTAGTTATTTATACCGTAATACATAATTATGTGTACTGACATATGATGGCTCTTTGCAACGCATTACTAATGAACGCACTTTGCTGAGTTCTGATGTATTCGCCTTACTTGTCACTGTTTGATTGTCAACTTTTCAAAAGATACTTACAATATCGGTTAGTATCGTTGTAAATCTTTAGGTTTTCTGGATGTGGTAACTTCTTCAGATCTGGCACGACGGAAAGCTACCGCATTCATGAAATCTTAAAGTCAACATCTAATCGTACGGACATCGGAAGTGGTTATCGAAAGGTGACAATGCCTCAAGTAAAATGTCCTTACACATAAGCGCGCGGCAAAGCGCTTCCATATATGAGTAAACAGCAAAATCACTCCATGTATCTATGAATAGTAAAATGCTTTTCTAGTGTAGTCAATAGTACTCCCCCTTCAGTCAGAAAAAAGCAAAAAGATTGATTTTAACAAAAATCGCTCTATGATTCAATAGATAAACAACAACAATCTAATTCCTATAAATGCAGTAAAGGCATCGGAAATGAGCGGTGATGATTCGACGAGGAATCTGAAAATCATAACCTGTACTTGGCCGCATCTATAGGAGAGTGACAGCATTCGATGCCCAAATACTTTTTTCACGGACGCTTTTGTCCCAACTAAACTGTTTAAAAATTTGAAAATCACTCTACCGCTTTTATGGAAAACGATTATTTCAGCCTATCATGGAGCATTCTCATGGGTCAAAAGACAAATATTTTATAAAAGCGGGGGAGTGACGATGCAGAAAAAGGGTAAAATTTTTTACATTGTATGTATGAGATATTCCATAAAAGGGATGGAGTGACGATGCAGCAAAAGATAAATTTTTAACAATGTATCGCAATGCTAGGTATTTTCTATTATAAAATTTGATGATGATTTCCTGGTAGAATTGGATTGTACGCCGAATGATCCTTTATTTCTACACAGACATAAATACATAATCCATATTATTTTACAAATTCGTGGACATACACGGACAAGATAGCACAAGGAAATATTACGACACAAGAAAAGTACAACCAGGAGCTACACATAAAGAGTGTGTGCAACGGAGCCAGTGGGATTCGAACCCACAATCTCCTACGCTCTTAAGAGATTAGCAGCGTGGTGTCTTAACCACTCGGCTACAAGGACCCCCTTGATGACTCATTTTTGTCCAGAATCTTTTCAATCAATCGTATACTGTACTCCATGTGTCGTCATATTCACATCGAGGAATCCTACATGAACAAAATCTGAAATCATTCTGGTGTCTAATCCGGTAACCAAATCTGAATCTAAAGATAATTTTGCTACACATATCTATGCATTTTATTTTCCATTGATATGTAGAGATAATTTTTTCCTCCGGAGCAAAATATAAACGAAAGGATTTTCATCTTTTCAACAACTTAAGGATGTCGATTCGTATCGATGTCTATTTCCGCTTTAGTGAATGCGAGAACTTGTCCATTTAAGCTTTAACATTTCGGAAATTTATCGCATTCAGCAAACTTTAAGGCCCTACACTAGGCACAGAAAAAGACCTGGATGATAATGTGAAGTCTATGGGGGTGTTCTTTTCAAATATTTTGCTCAAATTTTAAAATTTCTGCGTGATTTTTTTTTTTTTTTTTTTGCATAGGATAGCTGAGAATATTCCACAACCGACCTAGTTTTTACTTTTTCAATTTTGGTTTGAGATTTTTTTTACAAATTATTTTAAATTTCAAAACCGGTTTAAACGGTTCTGAAATTAAAACTATCATTATATAAAACATACATAAGCAAAATCGAAGAAGTAAAAACTAGGCCGGTTGTAGACCATCCTCGACTATCCTATGCAAAAAAAATCATGTAAATATATTAAAATTTGAGCAAGATATTTGAGAAGAACACACCCATAGTCTTTACACTAACATCCGGGTATTTTTCTGAGACTAGTGTAGTGCCTTAAGGTCCACATTGAAATCTACAGACTTCGTAAATGGGCATTGAAAAACTGACAATCCATCAGTATACGTTAAAATTATTGTGAAAATTTACCTTTGTTTTTAAAGACTATCTATTTTCTGACTAATGAGAGCGTTCTAAAAACGTCTATGGAGCGTTTTCATTGGTCAGAAAATAGATAGTCTTTAAAAACAGAGGTAATTTTTCAAGATATTTTAAACAGGGTACACTGTTAAAAATTTGACCCTTTTGCTGCATCGTGCCTCCGCCGCTAATATAGAAAACGACTACTTCAACCTATTATGGAGCATTCTCATGGATCAAAAGTGAGATATTCTGTAAAAGCGGGGTAGTGACGATGCAGCAAAAGGGTCAGATTTTTTACAGTTTAAAGTACGCGTACACAATCAGAGCGCGTCAAGTTGCTTCTATGATTCAATGCATAGCAAAGTAATTCTAAATGTCCGTGTGTATTAAAATACCCTTTTCAGTCATAAAAACTAAAAAGGAAGATATTACTAAAATCACACCATGATTCAACATGCGTCTATATAAAAGTAGTAATATTTGAAGTTAAGAATGTTTTTTGATAAACGCGGTTTTCCAAAGAACAGAAAATTTAAGAATTTTTATTCCAGAACTTGGCGGTAGTCGCCTGAACGAGTTTGTTTTATGGGTGAAAGAAGTTAACTAGCTTAACTTTAATGGTAAGTTTATCAAAATTTTTCGCCATTTATATTTGTGCAAATGTAAATCTAGCACATAGCAATGTATTTAAATCACTTTGTGAATCCGGCATAACAAGCACCCTGATACACAGACACTCTTGCTTTAACGTGTAAGGCTCTTTAGAGATGAATTTTCAGCTTTTCGATATCGAATTCTCATGTATGGATCGATGTGGATCTTTCACTTTGGTGGATACGAGAATTGTTCCAGCTAAGATTTCGTACTTTGAAAAAAAAACTAGCATCTCCGCAACAGTGGTTAGGATCCAAAAGGATTATTCGCTATTAAGCAAAACAAGATTGACCAATCATAAGCCTTCATTTTTGAGAACTTTTCATTGTTCGAAGGAGAGAGTCTGGAATACATGGAGTGAAAATCTGCTATTGACACTGTAAAAAATTTGACCCTTTTGCTGCATCGTTACTCCATCGCTTTTATAGAATTTCTTTGTTTTGATCAATGAGAATGCTCCATAATAGAGTGAAGTAATCGTTTCCTATAAAAGCGATGGAGTGGCGTTGCAGCAAAAGGGATCAATTTTTTACAATGCAAGCAGTGCTAAAAATATGTATCCTTTAAATGTGCAACGATGCTACTGAATTCCATAGTGTCGATCACAGCGACATCTGCGGCATTTTCCTGATACATTATCTAGACTAGCAATAATTCTTGCATTTTTAGAAAATGTCCTGCAGATGTCGCTTCTATCTTTAAATTTCATTAGAATTGTTGCACATTTAAAGAATAGAACATTTTAGCGCTTTTTTTAAGTGTTACAGAGGGCGTGTTCAGCACAACTTACCGGTTACTTACCGACCACTTACCGATTGTAGACAAGTACGAAATGAAAATCAAAGCGAAGTGTGACGTCAGCTACAATGCAACAGAATAGTTTTCAATGCCACAATTTGCTTTTGTACTGCCCTAAAATCGGTCGGTAACATTGGTTACTTTTGTAAGTTGCTCTGAACCCGCCCTGAGATAGCCGATTTCCACACTATATCCCCTAGGTGCTACACTGTTAAAAATTTTAAACCTTTGCTGCATCGTCACTCCTCCACTTTTATAGAAAGAGATTACTTCACTGTATTATGGAGCATTCTCATTGGTCAAGATAGAGATATTCTATAATAGCAGTGGAGTGACGATGCAGCAAAAGTTTCCAATTTTTAACAGTGTATATTTCAGGTTTCTTGCATAAGAGAACTTGTCCGGAATCCAGGTAGAATTTGCGCTGTTAGCGAAACCAGATTAACGAATCAGAAGCCTGAATTTTAGCAAATTTTTAAATGTTTTAAATAAATTTTCTTGCTGATAAATCTCGTTTCGCAAACAGCGCAAAATTTATGTGAATCCTGGCCCTCGTCCAGTTAGGATTTTGCACTTTGAACACTATTAAAAATTTGAAACTTTTACTGTATCGTCTATCCATCGCTTTTATAGAAAATGATTACTTCATTGTACTATGGTGAATTCTCATTGGTCAAAATAGAGATATTCCATAAAAGCGGTGGAGTGACGATGCAGCAAAAACTTCAAGCTTTTAGCAGTGAAAAGATCGTGTGTCTATATAAACGTAACATAAAAGCATGCAAAAGGAACACTTCTAATTGGTCGATTGCTTCAAAATGAATTTGAAATGTAAAGTTTTTATTTTAAAAAAAGTTCTAATTATCAGATTTTTATGAAATTCGAATGGGACCATATGGGCCTCATACGCTTTCAAACAAAAAAAGAATTATCAAAATCGGTTCATATTTGCAAAAGTTATGCGTGAACAACAAATACATACAGGTCGAAATCATAACCTCCTCTTTGAAGTCGGTTAATGAAGTCGGTTAAAAATGCATTTCATCCCTCCATCAGCCATCATTGGACACATATGCGGTACTTCGGAAAGAATATGCTATTAAAACTCTTTTGTATGGTCCTGTAAATGCTATGTACTTCATATTATGCAAGACAGTAGCGTATAATTTATATTAAGCTTCAGTGACATATATCAATTTTATTATACATGAAACAGCTTAATATATTTAAAATATGCCACACACAATTCCCCCTTTTACCATTATCTAATGGAATTCTTTTGTGTGGCCATGTAAATGAATAATAGCTAAATTTTCATCTTATATTTTATAGAATGCATATTTTAATATGTTTGACAGGGTATAACATCTTTAAAATTTTTTTGAAACGATTTTTCCATATAGGCCGTAATGTAATGGGAAACTTTTGATTCGCCCTGTAGATAAACTAATCATGGTAGAAACTTTATTTTCAATAGGGTTCGTGCTAGGGTAAACGTCAATAACGTCCTAAAATTTCATGGCAATTCGAGTATATAAACGATTTTTCCCCATGGGCCGTAATGTAAATGAAAACTTTTGATTCTCCTTGCAGATAAACTAATCATGGTAGAAACTTAATTTTCAATAGCGTTCGTGATAGGGTAAACGTCAATAACGTCCTAAAATTTCATGGCAATCCGAGTATATTAACGATTTTTCCCCATAGGCCGTAATGTAATGGAAAACTTTTGATTCGCCCTGTAGATAAACTAGTCATGGTAGAAACTTCATTTTCAATAGCATTCGTGCTAGGGTAAACGTCAATAACGTCCTAAAATTTCATGGCAATCCGAGTATATTAACGATTTTCCCCATACGCCGTAATGTAATGGGAAACATTTGATTCTCTCTGTAGGTAAACTAATTAATGGTAGATACTTCATTTTTAATAGGTGTCGTGCTAGGGTAAACATCAACAACGTATAAAAATTTCATAGCAATCCGAGTATATTTACGGGAGTTAGAGCGCGGACAGACAGACAGACAGACGGCCATCCGACCAGACGGACAGACAAACCGAATGCATAAGCACTTTTCAACTTTGTTGGAAAGTGCTAAAAACCAAATCCTAAAGTGTCCCAAATGCGCTAAGCACTGCTAAAAAGTAAAAGTCAACCAGATTAAAAACAAAATGTAGCAGTCAACGAGACCCAAATCTGACCAAAAAAAAAAAAAAAAAAAAATCAGAAATTAACTTGAACAGCAGCAAAGAGTGGAACTCAATCCGACTCAATCTCGACCCAAGTAGGAATTAACCCAGACAGGAGCAAAAAATTGAAGCCAACCGGACCCAAACCCGACCCACAGCAAAAAAGTAAAAAAAAAAAAAAAAAAAAAACACGACCCACATAAAAAAATGAGCTCCGACCCGGGCATTACACTGGAGTACTCAAATTTCTAAAATCCTCCCCCCCCCTTGAAAACTCTCAAGATCAGCCCTTGGTCTTCGCCTCCCTTTATATCAAAATTTCGCTTCGCCTTTTGAATCTGTCACTATCTTCTAAATTGCACTTTACAAAAATATCACTTCGTTTTGTAGTTTACTCCACAATACCCATATTTGTAGCATACAAGTCACTTTAGTATATCAATAAACAATCAATCACAAAATTTCCTCCCCCCCCCCTCCCCACGACTGAAATTAGGATTTATCATTTTGTTCCTTTAAGTGCAGAAAATTTAGTTCTTTAAATAATTCCCACTTTTATTATTTTTTTAAACCGATTTATAAATATTTTGAACGGCAAATAAATAATAAGTCATCTAATAAACATCTCCCCCCTACACACACACACGAAAATAAATAAATAATGTGCTTATTTCTTTTTTTACTCAGCTCACAAATTTTAAACAAACACAAAGTCCACCATTTTTTGAGGGGGGGCATTGCACTATTTTCTCCCATACCCATATGTCACTAAATTTAAAATCTTTGAAAGTTTTTTTTTGTTTTTTTTTCCATAGGTTTATACATATTTTATTCTAAAAATAAATAATTAATCGTAAACAACCCATAAATATCGTTGTATACCTCCCCCCCCTCGTTCTTTTGAAGTACACAAAATTAAAAATCTTTAAAACACTTTTAAGTTACATTTTTCGTCCTATTAATAAATATTCAAGAAGGTAAATAAGCTGTCATCTATAAAACTATCCTACTATCTCTCCCCCCCCCCCCCAAAAAAAAAAATCCGTTTTTTCCCTCTACCTCCCCCCCCCCCCCTTCTCAGCTTATAAAATTAAATTATTTCTTTTTTCTCTCCGTATTTTAATAAAAAAAATAATTAAAACCTGAAATCCTCTTTCTGCACAAATAATTAAGTCTTTAAATATGTTTAATTTTTTATTTTAAGTGCTAATTATAAATCTCTGCTAACTATAATATTAACAAAATCTTTTTAACTATGTAGAAAAGTGTTAAAAATAAAGCGATAGAATGCATTAAATTCTACACAAAACACATGTTTACATTTTTTGCGTATTGTGTTTGTGCATTTCATACAGTAAAATATCTTTAGAGAGATATTTAAATAAAATATTGGGATTTTCACAACAAAAACCATTCTTAACTGACTGTATCATTTAAAAAACAGTTTTCAGAACCCCTCCCTCCTATAGACTTTACTGCTATGTCAGTGCTCAAAATTAAAAATTGTTAGAGCTCCTTGCGGCCTTTATATAATGCTTGTAAAAATCATCAAGAATCTAAATTTTCTTCCACCTGAAATATTGACAAAATATTTCGCTTTATTGACTTAACATAACACAAAGTTTTTAAAATTTGCTACACTTTTTCTGTCACATTTGTCACTACAAACAATAATAAATTATGTATTATGTCTATAAACGAGTAGGCTGGGATTAACACCTATTTCTCCTTTCTTCAAAATTTCTATTTTTTGTTCTCCCTTGCTTGCTTGTTTGCCTTTCCGCAAAAAATAAACAATGTTTAAATATTTAAATTTGTCTAGATATTTTTCTCATAATTTTATTAATTCATTCATCAACCTTCAGTTCTATTTATCTTGATAAGTTTCGTATTCTAAAAAGAATCCCCTCCCCTCTTACCCCCCCCCCCCAAAAAAAATAGTTATTTAAACTACTTGTACCTGATATCCCCCCCCCCCCCCTCATTCAATATTAATTTTTTATTTTTATTTTTTATTTTTTTTCTAATTGCGTTAAGTAAATAAAATAGTTTTTATTTTATAGTAATCTATCTAAATTAATCATTCGTTTATTTTCTGAAAATCAAACCATTTTAATTTTGGAACGCTAATCGTAAAGAGATTGAAATTCTTTTGAGCTCCGAATCGAATGCATTTACGCAAAGTACTGGGAAATCAGTTGAAAAAAATCCTTTAAAACATGAAATCGGCTGGAATTGCACACCTTTGAAGAGAAAAATCGTCGCAGATAATTGGTTAAGAGCATTCTATTTCCTAATTGGATGATTGCATGTCAATCAAAGTAATTTTAGCCCATCCTTCGAATCCGCTGAAAAAGCGCGTCGCCATCTTGATTTGCCTTGGCGTGTGACTAGTGTGTGCTCTTAATAACAAAGCGATTGCTCTTCGTTTTTTTTTACTCTTCCTATATATTTTTTCCTTACTCGGAAAAAATTTGTAGAGAAAATTGTAAGTTTTTTTATCTAGATATTTCTTTAGTATTTTGTATTCCGAACTGATAAAACTAAGATACTTTTATTAATCTATTTAGTAAGGAGTTTTTTCAAGTATTTTGCATTTTGAAAATAAATTTCGTCAAATTCCGAGCTGTTGTGGCATCGAAGACCCACAAGCAAGAAAAAAATACCCATATTTGTTTTGTCCAGTCGTTAATTTTTTTTTTCTGAAAATTACTACTATAAATATACTTTTTCAACTACTGATAAGTAAAGGGTTTTATTGAATAGGATGTTTAAAGTGAATGGTTCCCTCATAGCATGCATGGTCACAGTGACGTCACAATGACGTCACTGTGAGTCACTTTGGTCACATCACATCTGTGACGAAAATGCCACCACTCAGTGACGTCACATTGTGAGTAAGATGTGACTTTCTAAAAACATTTTCACAGTTCGTCACAATGTTAATGTCAAAGAAGTCACAAATGACACACTTTTCACAAATTGGTCACAATGTGACGTCACAAAAAAGATCTAAAACGGCCATAACGACTTCACATTTTATGTCACTGTGACTTCACATCGACGTCACGTGACGTCACATCGACAATCGATGGTCACAAAGTCACAATGTGACTTCACAACGACGTTGCAGTGACGTCACCATGTCTTACGGGTTGTAAAATGCTCTTTATTTTCATTTTTAATACATGAATGATTTATTTCTGTTTATATTATGCACCATTTTTTTTCCAGATGCATAAGTTTAAAACGTCCACGTTTTAAAAGTCCATGAAATTACAGTATTTTGGAGGCAATCCATTTAAAAATAGAAGATAAAGGAAATTAATTTGCCCAATCAAAATCTGAAATGACGGCACTGTCCAAAAGACAATGTTAAACTAATAGTGACGTTCTTATTTTAATACTCATACATATTTTTCTCTTTTTTTTTTTTTTTCTCCCCAAGACGTGATAAATTTATGCTTCATTATTATGGTTGCAGTTTAAGAAAACTTTCAATTTCGAAACCAAGCAACCCCCCCCCCCCTCCGAAATTGATTTTCATGAAAATTTGAAAATTGCATGTAACAGTAACGAGGGAACAAAAAATAGAAATTTTTCAAATTTAGAATAGGTTAGGTTCGTATAAGTGGGATTCGGAAATTTATCTTGTGTCATAAAGGAAACATTGTATCATTAAAAAGAAAAAGAAAAAAAAAAAAAAAAAAAAAAAAGAGCAGGAATCCCAAAATAAAAACAAACGAGATACAGTAGACTCCCTCAAATCCGCAAACCTAAAATCCACAACTCTCTAAAATCCGCACATAATTTACGGATGTAAACAATGAAGCATTCAGTTCAGATAAAAGGACAAAATTTTACTTTTTTTGTTTTATATCAATTCCAAATATATTTTAATTTGTAATTTTTGTTACTATTACTGTCTTAATGTTTTCTCTTGAAGGAAAAATAAATTTATTTCTGAAAAAATTCAAGATATTCCTGTTATCAATTATATTCATAATCTTACCAAATATATATGTCTTAATCAAGCTTTTTTTTTTTTTTTTTTTTTTTTTTTTTGTCACTAAGTGTGGCTAAACCTGGAATAAAACTTCCTTACTTTATTATTTTGATCTGAATTAGTATTGTACATTATTTATGAGGCAAGTTTCATTGAATAATTTATTCAAAACACATTTCATCTTTATAATGAACACTTAATCATACATTAAAATATTAAAAACAAAGGTCTAATTAATAATCATTTTAAAAATGATCTATTTTTTTATTATTTTAGTTTATTACTTACTTAAATATTTTATTATATTGTAAGCATACATTATAATTTCAATTGGATTATTAATTGCATTCAAATTACTGTTTAAAAAATGTAAACAAAGCAATGACCAGAAATCCGCAAAATTCTAAAATCCGCAAAATCTCTGGTCCCAAGCTGTGCGGATTTGAGGGAGTCTACTGTATGTAGTTAACAGTGCTGCTCCATTCGCATTTTAATATTCGTAAGTAACAGGTGTCATAGCACAGAAAGATAAACGTTCTTATTGTTGTAAAAATAG
Organism: Maratus speculifer; assembly: GCA_964019185.1. Lineage (NCBI taxonomy): Eukaryota > Metazoa > Arthropoda > Arachnida > Araneae > Salticidae > Maratus > Maratus speculifer. The sequence goes on from OZ025293.1 coordinate 416,471,530, forward strand.
TATCAGTGCGGTTCATCTAAAATGAAACTATATTTTCCTTCCGATGTTTTTTATAAAACACTCATTTAAACTATCATGTTTAACTGCGACATTGACATGACATACGATATAGCTGTAACTTGTGATCGCGAACATAACCAGAGAAAGTCTTTAAATGAAACCATTTAATTTTATTTAAGAAATAGAAAGGGGTTTAAGACATTGAAATGAAATTATTTTTTACACTGTATTTTTACAGCAAAATACGCTGATAATATGAGTGTCAGCACATTTTGCTGTAAATTTACAGCTATTTTGGTTTTTTAATAATCGGTAAATTTTGCAGCCTTTTTTTGCATTAGATTTAAAACACTGTTAAAAATAAAACAATGTTTTTAGCTTTTTTTTTTTTTTTTTTTTTTTTTTTAATTGTCCCATTCCCCCGGCATATTGCTTCTTTATTTTTTTTCTTATTTACATATTTTAGATACCAAGTATTATCTTTAAGGTACTTATATTTTATAGTCTTAACATTTTTATATAATCAAGTCTCTTATACCCAAGTATCGATTTTCCTTTCACGTATAACTGACAAAAATTTTAAATGTGCTTTTTTAGTAAAACATAACAATGAAAAACTTTGCTTGTTTGTCAAAATTTTAATTAGCTTACTGTATCATTCAGTATATGCTCACAGGATTATGTTTATCAGTTTGTTTGTATTCCAAAATACTTATCTAAAGTTAGAGTCTCGAACAATTTTAGGCTTATTTTTAGTTTAAATATTTTGTGTATTCAATATATTGATTATAACAATATATTTTTGAAAAAAAAAATAAATAAAGCAGAGTAATTTATAACTCTAAATATTATTTGTGGAATTTCAAAATTTTTTTACCTAAATAAATAGAAATAATTAAGCCTTAATTTTGATTCAGCATTTTTAAAAGTATTAATTTAAATAAAAATTAAAAAATTTAAAATAAAAATGTCAAAAAAGATTATGTAACTTAAATCATATTTAAAAGTAAATATTTTTTTTTTTTTCAAATTTGCTGAATCAAAATTAAAGTAAAATAATTGAAAAAGACATGTTCCAAGTTTGAACCATTTAAATAAAAAATGAAAAACCCACCATGAAGAAAACCGTATTTTTGTCTGTCCACACAAGTCGTTTCCACAACAACCATTGCTTAAAAATTAAATTTTGAAAACAAACCACAACATAAAAAATAATATTTTCTGTTCCAACTGTGATAGAAACACGATTTAAAAGTCATTTTAAGCAAAAAAAAAAAAAAAAAAAAAAAAAAATCTTTGAAGATTTTAGTGTCCCGGACCCCTGTAATAGATGCTAGAGGATCATTGATTGTGTTCAATCATCAAACAACTATTTATTTATTGTTGGTGAAAAGGGGTGGTCACATATCACCTTGATTATCGGAACTCTTCAAATAATTTCATTTCTTTCGTTTATGAACGATACAAATAGTTAGTTACAACTGTATGGCATGCCATCCTAATGTTGTAGTTAAGGGTGTATTCGAAAAAACGCTTTTCCATCTTAACCAGCTCGAAATTTTCCGATACAATTTCAGACACATTTTTAAAAATAGAAACATGAAACTTGCTGAGGGGATTTTTGAAGAGACGTATAAGGTGCCGTGTGATGTCTTTTTACGCTCAATTTATTAAAATTTGGTTTATAAACAATTGCCTTCTCAGTATGACCTTTTTTTTCGTTCACAGATCTTCTGCTTCGGAAAAATCGGCTCAAAATGCCGTTTTTGATAGCTTATTTTGCAATATTTTCTGCATTTATCAAAGAATCGACAACCACGGCACCTTGTGTACTTTCTAAATAAGACAATTTGCTAGTTTGATGCATTTGAGAGCAAAACTGAATTTAAAAATAAATCGGAAAATAAGTAGTTTGAATCGAAATACGCCCTTAAACATATTTTAAATGGCTGTATTATAAAGGTAAAAAATTGAAAATAGCTTGTTTTCGTGAAATAAAACGCACAATAATTTTAGAACAATATTACATGTACCTTTAGTTACCATGCACGTATTACATACGAAAATTAAAGTACGATGGTATAATTTACTTCCTTCTATCTTTACAAGTAGAAAGTATTGGATTCGTCAAAACGATTTCATGGTTTTTAGAAAACGTCTGTTACAAAAATTTTGCAGGCACTATCTCAAGAGCCAATTCACGGAGTTTCACAAAATTCAGATTCAGTTAGACCTTGATATAAATTAGTGCTGTTTAACTTTTGGTGTGCGGTGGTGACAGTATGCTGCATTTACAAAGGTGGCACTGCTATTCTGCATTTTTCATGATTTTCGCAATAGCTGCATCTCAAGAATGAATGCATAAATTTTCACCTAACTTCAAATTCAGTTAGCCCCTGGTATAAATCAATTTCTGATTATTTTTTTAGTATAAATCGCCCAACAGATGACGCTGCTATGCAGACTTTTTTTTACCATTTCCACAATAACTCTCAAAAACTAATGCACGGAATTGCATCAAACTTCAAATTCAGTTGACATAAAAAGTTGTTGCTGATTAGATTTTGGTGTAAATCACCTAACCGGTGGCGCTGATATGCTGCATTTTCCAGGGACTATTAAAATGAATGAGATGCAGAAAATTTTGGGATTGCCACATCCGACTAGTTCATTTAAGGATCTTTTAATTTAGTTTCTTATTCATCTTCTACTTCTTACATTCTTCTATCGATAACAGAAGAAAGTATTGTAATCGAAATTTCTTTTCAACGGATTTATACATTTATGGAGCGAGAGAGCCCGAAAACCACTTTTGACAAAATGCCTGTTTGTGCCTCTTTCTACCATCGAAAAGTATATGAAGTTAAGCATAGAATTGAACCAAACTTCATTTATATGTTTTTCATTGTGGCCAGTAGGCCACGGTTGAATTTGAGATTATTTTGTCGGAAGGCATTGCAACAGCGATTTTGGTGCCACTTTTATTGTATGTTGGAAGTGTAAGAAATAAAGTTGTGCATAGAATCGACCTAATTTATATATATACATATGTGTATACATATATAAAATTTGAGGACCCCAGAAGCCAAGGAGCATAAGTGATAAAATTGCAAACAATTGAACTAAGCGCACAGACGACCTAGAAATATGCTTATTTTTTTCTTTCAGGTAAAGAAATAAGTGATTTTCTAATTATGTGATTACAGATCAATTACTTTTGCCTAATAATAATCAATGTTGATTAATCATAAATTTAAAGAAAACTGTACTTTTTTTTTACAGTTATTGAAGTAAGAGTTCAAAGACCACAATGAAACAAGCGGCAGTTTCTTATATTTCAATTCAGTCAATTATTATTGATGCTCAAATTTGTCATCTTTGAACTCAATTTACTCCGAATCGAATTTTTGGTCACTTGTACCTCTTGGCTTTTGATGGTCCTTTAAAGGACCCTTCAGAAAACTTTTTATCCCAAAACAGGATCCTTCACAAAATTATTTGTCTCTTAAGTAGAACTTACACAGCATTTTTTCACCTTGAAATTGAACTTTTCACAAATTTAATTCTTTAAAAATAAAATTTGGTCTATAACTAAACAGTTGAACTCACCAAAGAACATATTACTTAGCTTTTCTATATATGAAGGGTAGAGCCCGTGAATACAGCAATAACTTAAAATTCTTAAAATTATGATTAGAATTTTCACAATAATGAGAAAAACTTGACGATTTCACAAAACAGGACTCTGTGTGAAAAGTCCCTGTTATTCTATGTTTGATTTTTTTCCCTCGATTTTTGAAAATAACCAAACAAAGAAAATTCAAAATGGATTTTTTTTAATTCAATTTTAATACATTTAACTAAACTCGTAATTTTATTTTAAATCTCGGAAAAACTGGAAACATTCTGCACAGTAAAATAAGAATCGTGAAATTAGGCTTCCAAATTTTCACTTTAAAATAGTTTTAGCGTTGCCATGGTAACAGATATTTTTAAATGGACAGAAATCTTTCACAACGCTACTTCTGAGAAGAGTTATTGAATGCATACGTGTTTGAAATCGATTTTATATAGACCAGTGTCGCAGAGGGCCCTTTTTCATTTGCAAAAAAAGAAACCCGGAAAATATAATTACGTGCTCCGAAACTTAATCTATTTCAGGAAACAAGAGAGTTCCTGGACTTTCTTGCTCAAATTATTGAATATTATTTTAATCCCTGCTTAACTTTGATTTGTAATCATCAAAATACAGCGAGTATTCTATTAAATATTAAAAATTAAGTTTAATTATTAAAAGCATTTCCGAAAATTTCCGTAGGAAGACAGTTTTCTCAAAACTCACAAAAACAAATCAGGAAATCTTATTAGAGAAAATTCCAGGAAATGTTGTTGAAAACATACAGCACGGATGACATTTCATAAACGGGAAAATCGATATCAAAATTTCGCAAGAGAAGTAATAGTAAACAATTAATTCGCTGATATCGCTATAGAAACTAATTTATTTCATAATTTTATTTGGGATTAGAACTGGAAATAAAAGGATAAAAACTGTGTAAATATTTTTATTAAATCATTATAAAAGCTTTACACTCACATTTTAAGGATCCTGTCCCTGCTGGCGAAGATACTCGCGAGCTAATGTTAAGAGACTACTTCATTCAAATAAAAAAGACCTGTTTGCTAATACTAATCTCATGGAAGAAATTTATAAAGATATCTCTGTTGCATTTTAATATTTTTAAATAATATTTTTTTTTCACTGGACAGCTGAGATCGATCTGTATGCAGGCCGTTTACTTTTTTGATTTTATTTACAGATATTTTTTTTATGCGGACGCTTTCATTTTCGGAACCGGTTGGAAAAGCGAAAGATCCTCATAAAAAATATCTTCAACCAAAATTGAAAAAGTAAAAAACGGTCTGCATTCAGATCGATCTCAGCTATCCAATGAAAAAAAAAATATATTTAAAAATATTGAAATGCTACCGAGATATCTTTATAAATTTCTTCCATTGGATTAGCATTAGCGAACGTGCCTTTTCATTTGATTGATGTAGCTCCTCCTTAAACCTACGGGAAGGTTTTTTTTTTTTTTTGGAATATCTCGTATGCAATTTGATTTTTTTGGAGAGGGGGGGGGGCATTGGATAGCTGAGGTCCATTTCGACATCGCTGTTTTTTTATTTTATTATTTTTTTTACTTTTTCAATTTTGGTTGCAGATACTGTTTATAAACTTACCTTCATTTTCAAAACCGGTTCCGAATTTTTACATTAGAATGCAAAAAAAAAAAAAAAATAAAAAAAAATAAATTGCATTATGCGACATTTAATAGGAATTTTACTGTGTGGACTACAATTTTCGTATTTTGCGATATTTTTCCACATATGTCAGTAAGGAATAGATCATGTGAATATTTACTTTATATAAAATTAGCTCTAAACTAATAGGTTCAAAAATTGGAGCGTTATAATAGGGGGGAGGGTATCACTGGAGAGTAACAACATGGGACAAAGAAAAATGAAAAGATAAAAAAACACCAACATTGCGTGACCTATCTGCAGCTATATGAACTATTTTACTTTATACCCGAATATTATACGACGCGTTCACAGAAAAGCCGAAGTAAATAAATAGCTTCTAAAGTAAAACAATTTTCATCAGAAATTGAAAATTCAATTTTTTTCCCCCTTTACCGGGAGAAAGAAATCTACATTTGAAAAACATCGAATCGCTCTTTCATAGAGATCGATGAAACCTTATCGTCATCCAGATATAATTAAAATATTTTTTCTCGATAGATTTTTTTTTTATCTTCAATAAAAAGCTCGCATAAAAAAGAGCGTGAAATTTTCACATATTCTATTAGAGGGAGTTTTTGTTATGCATTGTATACATACCAGTTTTAATTATTTATAAATTACTGCATTGTGTAAAAAAAGCGAAAAAGTTTTATAAAAAAAAATTGTATGCTTAATCAATATTCTTATCAACATTTAGTATTTAGAAATACAATTATACTACAGAATCCCAAGAAATACGAAAGGATAATGAACGCTAAATACAAGTTTTCCCAATCTAATATCTTCGATTCTGTGCGCTATATGATACATTGTGATATGATGACATGAAATTTGAATACTAGACATTTTAGACTTCAGTCAAATGAAAAGACCCGTTCGTTAATGCTAATCTTATGAAAGAAATTTATAAAGATATCTCGGTTGCATTTCAATATCAAAAATTTTTTTTTTCTTGGGGGGGGGGGGTAGCTATCCAATGAAAAGAAACTCATTTAAAAATATCGAAATGCAGCTGAGACATCTTTATAAATTTCTTTCACAAGATTAGCATTAACGAACGGGGTTTTTCATTTGACTGAAATAGTCTTCACCGACTTGAAACACCCGCACCGGAATGTTAATCCTATGGGCAGGTTGTTTTCTAATTTCTCGTTTAATTTTGAATATTTTTAAACGCATTCTTTTGCATAGGATAGATGAAATTAGTCTCTAATATGGCTATTTTTTACTTTTTAGATTTCAGTTGCAGATTTTTTTTTCTTAATAAAGGTACTTTCATTTTCGAAACCGGTTTTGAAAGTAAAAGTACTTTTATTTACAAAAAAATTGCAACGTAAACCAAAAAAGTAAAAAATGCCCATATTAGAGACCGATCGTAGCTAAACTATGCCAAAAAATCTTTTCAAATATTGAAGATTAAACAAGAAATTCGAAAACAACCAGCCCATAGGATTAAAATTGCAGAGCGGGTGTTTTCAAATGAGTGAAGAATCCCTTTAAATTTGTAGAAGGCCCAAGACTTCTCCTCGCATCAAAGTTTTTTTTTTTTTTTTTACTTTTTCGATTTTGGTTGCAGATACTTTTTATAAACTTACCTTCACTTTCAAAACCGGTTCCGAATTTTTACATTAGAATGCAAAAAATAAATAAATAAAAATAAAATAAATTGCATTATGTGACATTTAATAGGAACTTTACTGTGCTGACTACAATTTTCGTATTTTGCGATATTTTTTCACATATGTCAGTAAGGAATAGATCATGTGAATATTTACTTTATATAAAATTAGCTCTAAACTAGTAGGTTCAAAAATTGGAGCGTTATAATAGGGGGGGAGGGTATCACTGGAGAGTAACAACATGGGACAAAGAAAAATGAAAAGATAAAAAAGCACCAACATTGCTTGACCTATCTGCAGCTACATCTATATGAACTATCTTACTTTATATCCGAATATGTACGACGCGTTCACAGAAAAGCCGAAGTAAATAGATAGCTTCTAAAGCAAAACAATTTTCATCAGAAATTGAACATTCAATTTTCCCCCCCCTTTACCGGGAGAAAGAAATCTACATTTAAAAAAACATCGAATCTCTCCTTCATAGAGATCGATGAAACCTTATCGTCATCCAGATATAATTAAAATATTTTTTCTCGATAGATCTTTTCTTCTTCAATAAAAAACTCGCATAAAAAAAGAGCGTGAAATTTTCACATATTCTATTAGAGGGAGTTTTTGTTATGCATTGTATACATACCAGTTTTTAATTATTTATAAATTACTGCATTGTGTTAAAAAAGCGAAAAAGTTTTATGAAAAAAAAATTGTATGCTTAATCAATATTCTTATCAACATTTAGTATTTAGAAATACAATTATACTACAGAATCCCAAGAAATACGAAAGGATAATGAACGCTAAATACAAGTTTTCCCAATCTAATATCTTCGATTCTGTGCGCCATATGATACATTGTGATATGATGACATGAAATTTGAATACTAGACATTTTAGACTTCAGTCAAATGTAAAGACCCGTTCGTTAATGCTAATCTTATGAAAGAAATTTATAAAGATATCTCGGTTGCATTTCAATATCAAAATGATTTTTTTTTCTTGGGGGGGGGGGGTAAGCTATCCAATGAAAAAAAAATCATTTAAAAATATCGAGAAATCTTTATAAATTTCTTTCATAAGCAGGGGTGCCCAGAGAGGGGTTTGATGACGCAAGATGCGTCACACAATTTAGTTTTGGGGGGAAATTTGAGAAAAAGTAATTTTTTTGGGGGGGGGGGATTTTTTAATTCTTAATACTTCCCCTTTTTTACTATTAAAGAAAAATCTTGATTTTTTTAATGTCACTTTTAATTTTGTTCAACAGTTAATTTCCAGAAAAGTTCCTGTGTTTTCTTTCTTTAAATTCTAGATAAGGGCAATAAGAACTCATTCTGCTGTACTCAACTTGCTATCTTTTTAATGTGCATTAGATTATAAGTAGAATAGATTTTACAATTGATATTCTGTTTAGGGGGGCGGGGTCAATGTTAAAGTATGAAGATTTTTTTTTTTTTTTTGGGGGGGGGGGGGTTGCGTCATTGGGTTTGGGGAGATGGTCACCACTGTTCATAAGATTAGCATTAACGAACGGGTCTTTTCATTTGACTGAAATAGTCTCGTAAGGGGAGTCTTCACCGACTTGAAACACCCGCACCGGAATGTTAATCCTATGGGCAGGTTGTTTTCTAATTTCTCGTTTAATTTTGAATATTTTTTAACTCATTCTTTTGCATAGGATAGATGAAATTAGTCTCTAATATGGCTATTTTTTACTTTTTAGATTTCAGTTGCAGATTTTTTTTTTCTTAGGTACTTTCATTTTCGAAACCGGTTTTGAAAGTAAAAGTACTTTTATTTACAAAAAATTGCAACGTAAACCAAAAAAGTAAAAAATGCCCATATTAGAGACCGATCGTAGCTAAACTATGCCAAAAAAATCTTTTCAAATATTGAAGATTAAACAAGAAATTCGAAAACAACCAGCCCATAGGATTAAAATTGCAGAGCGGGTGTTTTCAAATGAGTGAAGAATCCCTTTAAATTTGTAGGAGGCTCAAGACTCCTCTCGCATCAAAATACTAAGTTTTTATTTATTTATTTATTTATTTATTTTGTTCTTTCTTTCTGGGTTGTATTCGAGGGGTTATGGGGGTTCGTGAAATTGTGACAAGTGGATGGGAAGAAGTGTGACATCACACATTGATTAAAATAAAAGCACTAAAAGTCAGATTAAATTATGAAATTTGAATTCATAAAGAAAAGATAAGATTTAAAACCAAATATGTTAAATTCTATTTTATTTTTCAAAATACTACTGTTCATTTTTTTTTTCATATTAATATTTCATTATTATTGTATGTTATGTTTTTTGTCCTTAATCTTATATCGTTCAAAATAAGTACACGAATCATTTCTATTGTTATGCTCACAGATAATATCAAAACATATAGTTAAAGTTTAAAATTTTCAAATACGATACGTAACATAGTGTTTTGTAGCTGAACTGTAAGTATATGTTTACGTAATTTACCGTGACATGTGACAAGAGGAAGAGAGGGGAGGGGGTATGACGAAATGTGACACTTTGTGACAAGGGGGGAGGGGGTAAAAAATACTGAAAAAATATTTGACATCATTTATGGACGGCCCCTATCACACGGTTTCTAATTTAAGGGTGTATTCGAAAAAATATTTTTCCACCTTCAACAGCTTGAAATTTTCCGATACATTTTGAGATGCATTTTTAAAAGCAGTAACATGAAACTTGCTGGGATGATTTTGAAGCAATGTATAAGATGCCGTATGATGTAATCTTTCGCTGAATTAATTAGAATTTGATTTATAAACAATTCTTTTCTCAGTTCGATCATTTTTTCGTTCCCAGGTCTCCAGGTTCGGGAATTTCTGTTCAAATTGCCAACTTTGACTGCATTTTTTGCAATATTTTCTGCATATATGAAAGAATCGACCCTCACGGCACCTTGTGTACTTTCTAAATAAGACAATTGGCCAGTTGGATGCATTTGAGAGCAAAAATAAATATAAAAATAAATCGGAAAAAAGCAGTTTGAATCGAAATACACCCTTAATCGTTTATCCTTTTTAAGAAAAATAATAGCAGGAAATCTCAGTTATTTTTTCCCTCTAAATAATTTTATCACATTTGAATTAGTCAATGCAATGGCCGAGTTGGCCTGTGCGGACATCATATCCTGGATCTATCTGCTATTTATCTGCCCGTGCTCTAACTCTCGTAAATACCACAATACTTTACTGCCATGTCATTTTTATTTGTTATTGGAACTCATTTACAATTCGCTTACGGGGACACATAGCTGTTATTTCTAGGTCAACTAATGTAAACTAAACATCTGCTATAATTAGGGATGATAATTTTCCGCGTTTTTTCCCACCAGTGTAATCTTAGAGAAAATGTTATTTTACTCAAACGAAAAATGCTGCGATTTAACAGAACAATATTTTCTCTAATATTATACTGGTATGTAAAAACGCGGAACACTCTCATCCCTATATAATTTAAAAATATTTGTCCCTCCCCCCTCCAGAATGGCACGTTTATTTTAATATTTCTACAATAGAGAAGCAAAAAACTAAGAACACACTGCCTGAAAATACGAAGAGCCCAAATGAAAAGGACAGAACTACCGTTACATGATCACTGACCCTACACAGCAGCGAATAAATATTACATCAGAATGTAACAGCAATTATACTGAGGAAATGATGCATCGGATAAGCTACCAGACGCACATAAATTGAGGCTAGTACAGAATCTACAGTTTATACCAGAAAGAAAAGAAAAAAAAACACGTTTATTACGTTAAAACAAATGTGAAATATCAATCGAAAATTGTGTATACATTAATTTTAAATCCATCCTAATTTGAATATTCTAATGTTCTAATTTGAATATTTTATTTTATTTATTTATTTACACAATTTAGGATTTTTTTTTTTTTTTTTAAGTATAAAAATTTAAGTGCTTGAACAAGATCGCAAAGTAGAAATATTTAACCGAAGCTCGGCTTGGCAGAAGTATAAATAATAATAATACCCCAAGCATAGATTATGAAACACATTCCAGGAAATGTAGACTACTGTAACAAAATGTCAGTTTAATAAGGTAAAATAGTGTGTCTTGGTAAAGAAACTGCAAACGCATACTCATTTGAATATTCAATTTCAGGAAGTTCCATCAACAGCCGATAAAGTACAGGGTGATTATAATTAAAATCCGAGTTTCAAAACGCTCTAAAAAGCGAACCACTCGTTAGAATGGCGTCAAAATTTAACAGCGTATTATTGAAGAAGGGGGAAAGAACATGAACAAAAAAAAAAGTTCCAAATTTGAGTGACAGATGGCGCTGTAAGCGTCAGTATATGTAAATTAAAATACCTGGCATGCGCACGACAATTTCAGGTGTTATAAAAGCGTTGGGACAATTAAAAACCGATTGGACGGATGCTTTTTATGCGGTTTTTGGCCTCAGGACAATTAAAAACCGATTTTTCCCATCCGATGTGGTACGACCTTGCCGTGGTGGACGGGCTTACGTAACTAACATTATCACACGCGTACAGTCATGCACACTGAACAATACAGTTGGTTTATATCGTGTAACTTACGCCTTAGCCGTTGTTTTACGATTTGTCTTTTGTAGTCGAAATTCTGACGCTTACAGCGCCATCTGTCACTAAAATTTGGAACTTTTTTTTTTTTTTTTTTTTGGTTCATGTTCTTTCCCCTTTCTTCAATAATACGCTGTTAAATTTTGACGCCATTCTAACGAGTGGTTCGCTTTTTAGAGCGTTTTGAAACTCTGACTTTAATTATAATCACCCTGTATATGGATTATATTGTATAGTCCTGTACATGTTTTATAAATCAATATATATACTATATAATATCTAAAAATGTATTTTTGTTAAGAAACACGCAGAGCAGCTGAAAATAGAAATTCCTTTTCAGCCGTTTTCGTTATTAATAAGAAATATACTCCAACTCTTTTGTGCAGTCTTATATATGATGTACAGATTTTATACATACCAGGTAATAATTATTTTGTGTGTCCTTGTAAACGAACGATAAATATTATACACATTATATATTTTACAGCAAGCTTCTTATAGTGCAAATCAGTAAAGTATATGAATTTCAGTAGACTAAATATCTTAACATTATTAAAATGCACGGCAAACGATTTCTTGCCATAAACCGCAATGTAAAGCTATTCTTTTGAGTAATTCTGTAAACGAACTAAAAATGCTACACTTTTTACATTCAATATCGGACATGCCATGGTAAACCTCAATAAAATTTATCAATTGGAAGTATATTTATAAAAGTTAGACACGGTCAGAAAGGCAGAAGACCAGGCAAACGGAATCCATAATAGACCGGGGGGCGGCAGCACAGACAATCACTTCATCGAATTCATTGCTGAAAATCTAGGATCAGTTAAATCTCGCTTCGCATATTAAAACGCAATCGGTCTGCCAAGACGTATCTTGGTTGAAAAATACCCAAAAACACGATTTTAGCGGTTGACTCGCAGGTTTACCACTGTGCTTTCTTATACCCAGAAATATGAAAATATGGAATATGGGAGTGATTGCGTTTTAATAGAGAAATGCAAATCGAGATTTAACTAATCCTAGATTTTTACCGCGCGGAGATTGTCTGTACTGCCGCCTCCAGATCTATAAGAATTTTTCAAATATATTGGAAAATGATTTTTAAAAAAAATTGGGAGGTCTAACTCAACCTAATTCTTATATTTATTTCACTGCATTTCATAGACTTTTATCAGAGACAAAAACTAGAAAATTTTCTTCCAAAATCCATAAAGAATAAGAAGTTTTCTTCCCGCTCCATTAACGAAGAAATGAAAAAGGAATTCACCACAGTTCTCCCTTACAAATTTAATTCTCACAATCACTAATCGAAAAGAAGTTCCTCCCATTACACGCTGCACCATTTTTCAAGAGACTAAATCAATAATTGAATCCGCTAAAGTAAAAGTTACTTAAGTTTGGCGTGAGTAGACGAAAGGACACGCAAAAACTAAGCAAACACCTTTCAATTATTTAAGAGTTTCTTAATAAATGAAATAATACTTACATCTTTATGTGCTTTTCATCATCTGTAGTGTACACCATCTTGCAAACAAAAGGAAATTTGATGGAAGTGAAATGTATTTAATGGAACCTGGACTGTCTTTCGCACGAAGACGAAAGAGGGATAAGATTCTTAAAGAACGAATTTCGTTTATTTTTTATAGAGATTCTCTTAATCCAATATCTTTATATATTAGGCGTGGTCCAACTCTGACCCACTTCAAGACTGTAAATTAAGAAGAGTAACTTCCACTTTATTTACTTCCACTTTATTTAATAACAGAAATTCTGTGTTTAAATAAACAGAACCTATTCAAAACAAGATTGACGACTGGCCGATTTTCAAATGGGAATGAAATTAATGAAAACACTGGCATAAAATTATTTTAATTTTATTGCTGAAATAATAAATGACATAAAAACTGATCTAAATGTACAATTAAAATTGAATAAATGAATTTACATCAAAGCAACTCCTACTACCCCAGGGGGCCCCCACAATGGCGTCACCTCATCAAGCTAAGTAAAATCAATTGTACCCCAATATGCATAGGTTGGACCTACAGTTCTTGAGTTATTAGGGTAAGAGGAAGTTACGGCATTTTTTTTTTTGGGGGGGGGGGGGGAGATTAAAGGGATTTCAAAAATTAAAAAGGGGGAGTACATGTCTCTATTTTTGATGGGGGAAGTCCAATTCATTGTCAGCAGAAACATTACAAACCTCCGAACATTCTACGCCAAATTGTAAGAATTTAGACAAATTGTAAGACATTTAGTGATTTCAATGCCACTACTGTTTTATACAGCGACAATAATGCACATAGAATTTTAGGTCAACTGTAAAAAAGATGAATTAAGTTATTTCTGAAGTTTTCGCTTGATTAAAAAATTTTAGCCACCACAGAATTTTGCTAAGATTTAAATGGAGGAAAACGGTCTGATGCCAGATCTACTTATGGAGACAGCTTACACCATACGGAAATTTTCTAACCATGTAAATATTGACATTGCTATGGTAAAACAAGCTTTTAAATGATTTCTATCGCTTCTGTTTAATGAAATCTAATCATTTATTGATTGGTGGTAGTAGTACATTATTTGAATCAGATATAGAGTTTGTTTTTAATATATACTATACGTACTGAATGCTGCAATGTTTTCCAAATGTCAAGCAGGGTTCCGGCGCCGGATCTCGAAAACAAAATGACTGGGGATTGACGGAAATATTAAACGCTATATTACGATAAATTGTCAAGTACGAGTGTTACTTGCGTTCAGAGGGTTCCGTACAATAAATATGAATTATTAAAAGTATTATTTTAAAAAACCGTTGCTAAAAGAATAATAAGACTTTATGTAAAAAAAAACTAAACAACATAGGGTTGTGTATAAACAAATTAGAGCTTTTTACTTTGTGCATATACTAGAAAAGTATGAATGGGTATACACCATAAAAGTTCAAACAAGTTTAAACATTATCTGTAGCTAACCGGAAAATATTTTAGATGTAACATTAGCAACTCAATTTCTTGCTTCTACGAGGAACTTGTTTGATATCATTAACCTTCCGTCTACCAGACGGGTCCATTGGACCCGACAGCAATATTTCTGGTGTCAATGGTAAAATGAGAAATTGTCGATTGACACCGGAATTTATAAAGGACTTGTCTAGATCTTACGAATTCCTTAATTTAAGCTTTCATTGTAAAAGCAAAATTATATTAAAATATTACTGGTGCCGTTTGCAAGTTTGGAATTAAAATTAGGTGTTGCCGTAGATAAATGGGTGTTTTGTCTGGTAGACGGAAGGTTAATTTAAATTAATTCTGTTGCGAAACAGTCGGAAGTAGGCAACTATAGCTACGGGTTCTAGGAGTGGCACTGTGATCATCCCAATCTGTAGCCAAATAGTAGGATAAGTCACCCACTCTCTTTCTTGACGTTCGATGGAAACAGACTCCAGACAAACGGTTGCTTTGTTATATTTGCATTATAACTATATCTCACAGTTAAGTGATACTTTATATGCAATGATAATATTTTATACGATTTATATTTATAAGGAATTAAACACAGCAACCGTTTGTTTGCAAACAAAATGTCTAGTTTCCATATTTTCCATTACTATGTTGTTCCTGTCGCCACACAGCAAGCAGCAAATGACGATTTGCATATTCATAGCCTTAATTCGATGGCGTGAGTGCCTTTAAATTGTGAGATATGTTCGTAATGAGGGCGAACCCGTCGAAGGGACGTTGACACAATCTAGGTGGGTAGCTGCAATCAAAATCCAATGCAAGTTCTGTCCTTGAAATCGAGTTTAGCTTATTGTATACACCTTCAAGTTGAGTTCCAATGAGATTGAACTCCAGTTATTATTCATACATTGGAATTTTATTTGTTTTATGCCTTAACGAAAAAAAAAAATTCTTTTGAATGCGCCAGAAAGTATTTAATTTGGATTTGAGAAGAGACGAGATAAAATTTTAAGAAGTCTATTGATAATAAAACTTCACTTCGGCCGTTTAAATATGTATGACATGTGGTTCTGAAACGATAGATATCCTTTTAATTTTAACTAGATCGCAATACCAATTTCAGACATTTCGAGAGAATATTTTGCGCTAAAATCTTGTCGTTAATTACAAAGATTATTACTTCATTTCACTGAAAAGCTGACGAACTCAGATCGTATGAGGATTTCGCTTTCATTTTATACAACTTTGCAAGTGAAGGATATAATTAAAACATGAAGATAGATTAAAACAATGAAACTTTATAAAATAAATCACCATAAAAACAAAGCAATTCCAAAGAAACGTTTAGAGCATTTTTTTTTCTCTCGTCTCCTTACAGACATGTTTACAGTAACTGCTGACGGGTTCTTTTATTTTCCAGCTCGAAACGCATCTTATTTTTGGTACTATATTTTTTGCAGTCTAAGAAGTTTACTCTTGTAAATAAGGATTGAACAAACTTTTGAAAGATTTTTTTTTTTTTTTGGGGGGGGGGGGGCTGCTGCTTGACTATGGAAGCGATTTGGACCCAAACTGAATTTTCATTTTTTGATCAATAAATTACCTACTGAGTTAGAAGCGTTTTCGAACCCGAGATGACATCTACCTTAGCTGACTATTTTTTTTTTCTGCTTTTGTACAGAAAATCCATTCAAAACGTCCATTTTGAAACTATTTCCTGAAAAGTCTATTGTGTGAATATGAAAATGAGTACGATAAGATAGTTTCTCAGCAACACCTGTTAGTTTAAAGCATTTCCGAACAAAAACAAAACTTATGCCATAAAGTTGCTTTTTCATTTAAGAAAAGCCTTAAGTGCATGTTATCACACGTAAGTAGCACATAACAGCTCACCAAAAGACTCAACACCAAATGGCAAAAAAATCATGAAAATCCTGATTTAGACTGTTTATTAAACCCTTTCAGGGGCAAGATATTTCTGCTCCAAAAATGTTCATATAATTTATTTACACCGTAATTTAATAGCAAATTTATCTGAAAATAATCAAGAGCTCTTTTTCACGTATATTATGAGATCGAAATTTATTAAAAAATTACTGATACCAATTAGCAATTGGAACAGTAAAATTAACCGTTTTCAGACTACAAACGGTGTCTTTGAAAGGGTTACGGGTTGCATTTTCAGAAAGAATCACGTTTTGAGTACCTTATCGCCAGAACAACGATTGGCACGGAGATTAAGTCAATGCTTAATCCTTTTCACTAAAGTCACCCTTTCTTGTTTGTGGCGTCAAACGCCTAGCGAATAGCAACCCTTCCTTCTGCAAAGAAATCGCGTTTATTGTTCATTTGTTTTTCCGTAAATGTTATCAAGCAAAGACTATAATGAGAGGAAATGTTATTCACAGTTGTTTACGATTAAAAACATAGTTTAAAACAACAAATAAATCTGTTCTTAAATTGTGGTGTGAATCAATTATTTGAACATTTTCGGAGCAGAAATACCCTGCCCCTGAAAGGGTTTACTGCGACTACCTGCGACTTAGAGAAGAATTCTAATTATAGACACAGAGTGCATATTAAATCTTCATAATTGGAATTATTTTCTAGGTTCCAGCTAATATTGATATTTTTTTCAACTAAAATGTAACTAAACTAAAGTACCAAAGGCGAAAATTTGGGCAAATTTAAACATTTTAAATAAATGGCAAAAACATACTCATCTTCGCTGAAGCTGTCGAGAAGAGCTACCCAATTTGCTTTACCAAGAAAAGTACAGGTTTCATTTCTTTTTTAACCAAAGTGTTATTAAATATATCTTTCGATATGCGACTTCGGGACTGAAGATAACTAATTATTTTTAGAAGTAATTTTTAACGATTTAAAACGTATGTCATTAAAACCACAATTTATCATCATTCTATTATGCTAACAATTCGAGAGGAGGGGGGGGGGGGAGATTTCTGATAAGCTCATAGTGATTTTTGGATAACATTGGATAACATTTGGATAACATTATATACAGCTTATCTCAAAATTGGTCAAAATGTCGATTTTCTTTTAATTAAATGGAAACCCATATTTTGAAACCTGATTTTACCCATACAGTAATTGTATTGCGAGATATTATACATTTTGTTAAAACAACCGGCGCAATTCCCGCACACAAATGAAAATTTTAAACGTTTAAAAATTTTCTACATGTTCATATTTTTAAAATTCTAAGGCCTTTTTTGTATTTGAAATAGAGATTTAAAATTTTGGTACATGATCTTTATTATATATGTAATAAATCTGCGCAAGGAATTAACCTAGGGCTTTTTTGTTATTATTATTTTTTTCTATAAAACTATATGAAGATGTGATAGATTTCATCATACTGTATCAGAAAAAAAAAGACATTAAATGTAATATTAGATGCATCTCAAAATTCATAAGCAGTCTTGTGTAATATGCATTTGAAAATCTTAAAAAAAAAAAGGGGGCAAAAATATTAATATTTAAATAGAAGAGATTTTTAAAAATTCATTTTTTTTAAACTTTTCTTTTAAAAAAAATTATATATAATTCAAATTTTCATCCATTACGCAAATAAATCGAGGGGAAATTTTTTAATAAACCCATAGTGCTTTTGGGGTGCATGGACATTATTGTGACGTCACAGTGGTAATCACGTGATGTAAAAAGAACGATTACCGAGTTTACTTTATCGTGGTCATTAAAAACAGCCTGATTACAAGTAAATGCAAGCGTAAAATACTTCAAATTTATTTTGTATGAATTACTTTCGATAAATACATCCAAACAAATCCATTAAAATTCACACATACTTATTAATTAAAATTTAAAATTTTCATTTTAAAAATAAACGAAAAGTATGCATGAAATTGCATTAAAATAAAGACAAGAACTCGTGTAAAACATATACGTATCTCTGAAAAGAACTAAAACTTCATGTAAAAACATAATACAGAGTGTTTCAAAAATGAAGATCATTCCTATGGGAAAAAAAAAAAAAAAAAAGATCCACTTCTATTAATTTTTTTCATAGAAATGGATTGTCCATTTATCACAGGAACTGATGGTCATTTTTGGAATACCTTGTATAGGCATAAATTTTCTAAACACAATGCTTTTCAATGGTGCGTTTTAGACCGTCATTCCCAAGCAGATGAACTATTTAGCTTTGAACCAGAAAAATAAATATTGCCTATCATGTGTTTAAGGGTGTTCTTAAATCGAAAAGGGCAACTTTGTGACATAAGTTTTAATTTATTTTGGTTCGGAAATGCTTGAAATTACAAGGTGTTGTTGTTCAGAAACTATCTAATTGCACTCATTTTCCAGTTTTTTCGCAAACGCAATAGATATTTCAAAACAAGCCGTTAAAGTTCCCGTTTTTTTATGCAAGCAGAAAAAACAGCCAGCGAAAGGGAAAAAATCGCGCGCTCACGTGATCAAAATAGCTTCTAACTCGGTAGGTTTAAAATGTAACAATCAAATTGAGAAACTCAGATTCGAAAGCGCTTCCCTAGTCAAGTCTCAATTTCTTATCTTTCCGTTAAGGGAAGATAAGAAAGGGCAACTTTGTGACACATGCATTAATTTATTTTCGTTCGGAAATGCATGAAAATAGCCGGTTTTGTTATTCAGAAACTGCCTAATTGCACTCATTCTTTTGTTTTTTAAAAAACAATACATTTTTCATAGCAAGCCTTCAAAGGTGACACTTTTGAGCATATTTCCCGACGAAAGCAGAAAAACCGGTCGAAAAGGAGGAGAAAAAAGGGTGATTGCGTCATCGAAATAGCTTATAACTCGATAAGTAATTTAATGATCATAAAATGGAAAAATAAGTTCAATTCGAAATCGCTTTCATAGTTCGGCATTAAAATTTTATAACTTTCTGTTAAAAAATGAATTTGTAAATGTGTGAAAACGTTGAACACCCTTAAAAAATGAATTTGTAAATGGGTCAAAATGTTGAACACCCTTAAAAAATGAATTTGTAAATGGGTCAAAACGTTGAACACTCTTAAAAAATGAATTTGTAAATGGGTCAAAACGTTTTGCGCTTGTTGAGCGGAGCAGTTGAGAACACCCTTTAAAGAAGCTCCGCATACTCTGTTTCTCAAAGAATACTCTTTCTATATCTATAAACGTTTTTAATGACTACAACAGTGATTGTGCAGCATAACCGGCGGGGAATTCAAATGTTTCGGACAGCACTAATTTAACCCTTTCGGGTCCGATTTTCGTTTATTTAGAAAAAAAAAATTACTATTATGTTAATAACATTAACACTAGCTAGCCAAATAGATTAATTAAGAGTTTAACGAATATTTCATTTCCTGAATTATAATGAATGTTATTTTGCGAACCATTCATGTTCATATGACAATAGGCTACTAAGGAAGAATTTTTAGAGATGTTTAGATTAAATTATATTACAAAAATATTTAACTGATATTACAACTTTCGAATACTTTTTATACTTTATTACGCATGTTTCTTTTAGAAAAGTAACCTTTTATTTTACATTTAAAATGTAAAATATATGTTTAAAATAAAAGAATCGTAAACGGTTCAAAGAAAATTTATCAATTTATCATTATTATTATTACTACTACTATTATTAACTGCCTAAACGTTAATGAAGTCATATACAAAAAGCACAGACACATACTAACATTACTACATGTACACAGTAACAAAAGTATTAGTTAAAACAGAATAACACTCAATTGAAAGACACGTGCAATCAATACACCAGACTCGAAAGGGTTAAGATTATTTTCTCCATGTTTAATCACTGAAAAATATGAGATCAAATAAGACAATGATTATTTCTTTAAAAAAGTAGTACCCAGAGCCTTTTGAACCACTCTATTCAAACAAAAATGTATGAATAGGAAAGGAAAACCTATCTAAAACACGACGGTATAGGTACAGGATGGGATCTGTCTGACATCACAGAAATAAACAAATATTCCACAATCCTGCAATTCATGTTATTTGACAGGCTTCTACTATTATTTTACGCACGCATTGCTCTCATTTGCTGAAAATGAATGGTCATCGCGAATACGCAGGAAACCGAGTACAAAAACCGTAATAATGCAGTTGCCGGGAAAGAAAAAGAAAAACACTTTTCCTTCCAAGGGTAAAATACTTCCTCAATGCATTCATAATTCCAAGTTCAACTTTGGAGTAAATATAATTTTTAGTAAAATTAAGTCGCTATCTAAATGGCAAATATTAGGATATGTTGAAATTTAACGATTACATCAGTAGTTCTTTGGTACGCTAATTAATATGGCAATGAATGTTCGACCGAAACTGAATTTCGGTTACCCTTCTATTTTCGACTGAAAACGAAACTGTCTTAAAATAAATTTAAAATAATTAACACACCCATACATTATTGACCAGATATATATGTATATTTAACTACCCCCCCCCCCCAAAAAAAAAAAAAACTGATTTAACGATTTATGAAGGATCTGAGCCTACAGCACCCAACCCTATTAATAATGGCCCTTGCCCCTGAGGTGCTATACAGCATAATGTCCAAGTCAGGTGGTCAGGCTGACGCGAGACCCCTCAGTGCGAAGTTCCCAAACAAGCTCGGCATTTATCGACCCCGAAGGGATAAAAGGTTGAATGAACCTTGCACAGCCGGGAATTGAACTCGAGACTTGTAACGTGGTAAAAATTGCGCTGAAACGACGATACTGGGCTGTATATAATTACTAATTTATTATACGCATATAGAAAACATTTCTAACAAACATTTATGTATTTTTCTGTGTGTATGTGCGTGTGTATAGCTTAAAAAAATCAATAAAAATAATAATACGACTTTTATATTTTATTATGTACTTTGTAACAACCAAGAATTATGCGCATTTATCAATAATTAACAATTTAGTTTAAAAAAAATGAACAAACTGAATAATGTAATATTTAATTTTTAACTCGGGGTTTCAGTTTATTAATATTTTGTATTTAAATTAATTTAAATAGATTCTTAAAAGTTTTTTTATATATAAGAGTAAAATTTAATATGTTTTTCGAGAAAAAAAAATTATAAATTTGTTAGTAATTGAGAGTATTTTAAGTGCAAAAATAAAATTGTATCAATTTCTTTTCGGATATGTACATCAAGATCAAATTAAACATTTACTGCCCACAAAAAAAAAAACTGTCCCTGCAACCTCAACATTTTTTGAAATGGCGACGCTGTTTGGAAATTTTATCCTGGGACCCAAGTTGTTTCATTAGCCCACCCACTGAAACTTTTAATTATTTGGAATAAAAGGCAAACAATTCTTCAATAACACAAGATATTTTTTATTATACGAATTTCTTCAAATTAAAAAGATGTTTTAGGTATAAATACCTTTTATATACGACTTTTGTAAATGACTATAATGTGTGTTGTTCTCTATTTTTGTTCCACACTTTTATTCCAGCGCGTTCGAGACATTTCGGCAGTACAAAAAACGAAACAACTATACCACCATTAAGTCTGCAAATTTTAATAAGCATGTTAAAATCATTTACAAAGTTTAGTCATATGTGCATTGCTTATAATTTGAATTCACGTCTTAAATCAATGATAACTGATAATTATTATAATTATAAAACGTGAAGCACATAGCTGTAAACAAAATCTCATTTGAGCCAAAACTACTCAAATCGATGGACAATGTTGAAAATTCTCGAAGGAAAAAACGAGATTTTATACTCAATTTTCGTCAGTTTTGGTAAAGGCCGAATATTTGGCAGTTTCGTCAAAATTCAGATTTTGTGCCGAAAACGAGACCGAGTTTTCGGTTGAACTCTAATGACAAAGTATGGAGATATTTTTGAATTTTTAGTCATACGTGCATTGCTTATAATTTGAATTCACGTCTTAAATCAGTGAATAACTGATAATTCTAATAATTATAAAAAGCGAAGTACATAGCGGTAAATAGAATCTCATTTGAGCAAATATTGCTCAAATCGATTAACAATGTTGAAAATTCACGATGGGAAAAACGAGATTTTAGGAATACTGAATTTAGGTCAGTTTTGGACAAGGCCAAATATTTGACTGATAGTTTCGCCAAAGTTTAGATTTTGTGCAAAAAGCGAGAGGAATCTTAACAGAAAGGAATCTTAATTATAAGTTATAAAACGAGATTTCTTTTTTTTTATATACGACTCTTTATATGTTTTTTAAACGGACAGAGCCGGTTTTCACCCATTTCTGTACGGGCCGGGCCCAGACCTAGAAATTTCGGCCCGTGCAGACCTCCAGAGTGGATCAAAATTGCCGAACAACTTTGAAAAGAAAATAAACGGGTGAATCGTTCTATTCAATGTAAAATAACATTAAAAAATAGAAAATCGAGTATATATTTGGAACAGTCTTCACCTAACAGGATTCAAATTTGAAGTCCTTTATGTGCGATGGATTCCTCTAGCCCATCGGTAATAGACAGATAGAAAGAGAAAAGATCTTTCTTTTATTAATATAGATTAGCAATCACCTAATTAAATTTTCCCATGGATTAACAAAAGATTTCAAAATAGGGGAGGAAAGGTAAAACAGCTCCTAAATACACAACAGCATGCAAAAAAGACGAATTTTTGTATGCTTTTAAATAGTACTTTACTGTTTTTTGAAAAAAAAAATATGGAAATGACAGTTTATATAAAATTACAAAAAATTAAACGACCGTTTTCACCATCTGTGAATTCCTTATTGAAATCTTTTAATTTAATCAAAAATCCAATTTGAAAAACAAATATATTTTTTAATACAGCGTTTAAAAAAAAAATTATGGCAGCTGGCAGCTATAAATTCTGAACGACACTAAAAAAATGTGACTTGATTGTGCGGAAGGAAACCATTCAGCTAAAACTGATTTCATTTCATTACAATTGCCTCAATCTCAATTCAACAACCTAATAAGTGGTTCCACACGTTCCATTTCCCCCTCTTTCCTTATCGTTCCTTCCTTTTCTTCAATATACATTCTTCCCGTTCCCCTTTACATTTAATTCATTGGAGTTCGACACATTTATTCCTTTTTTATTATTATTCAGGCTGCGCTTAAATACAGGGATGCCACTCAGAAAATAGCAAAAAAGAGGAAATTATGCGTAAAGTAAAATTTACGACATTTTTCACAACATTTATGCGTGGATTTTGTAAGCTATATTGTTTATAATAAACTAAATAAAGAATTCACTTTTTTTTGTAAACTTTTAATATATAACAGTAAATATAAATGATTTTCTTAAATAATCCAGCAACAGGTTCAGTGAGGAATTTTATGTATCGCATCATTTTAAATCAATTTAAGTAACCCAGCAATAGTTTTGATGATTATACGAGTGATTATAATAAAATTTGCAGTTTTTTTTTTCATTTGACGAAAATAGTTGTTTTGTTTCATGGTCGTTTGACGAAAATAGCTTTTTTATTTCGTGATCGTTTGACGAAAATCGCCGTTTTATTTCGCGATCGTTGGATGAAAATCGCCGTTTTACATCGCGATCGTTCGATGAAAATCGCTGTTTTACATCACGATCGTTTGATGAAAATTGACGTTTTACATCGAGATCGTTTGATGAAAGTCGCCGTTTTACACCGCGATAGTTTAATGGAAGTCGCCGTTTGACATCGTGATCGTTTGACGAAAATCGCTGTTTGACATCGTGATCGTTTCATGAAAATCGGGGTTTAGTACAGCGATCGTTTGACGAAAATCGCCTTTTGACATCGCGATCGTTTAACGAAAATCGTCGTTTCACATCGCGATTGTTTTATGAAAATCGCCGTTTCACATCGCGATCGTTTAACGAAAATTGCCGTTTTACATCGCGATCATTTTTTGAAAATCACAGTTTTGTTTCGCGATCGTTTGATGAAAATTGCTGTTTTTATACTGTGACCGTTTGATAAAAATAGTCGTTTTATTTTGCGATCTTTTGACAAAAATTACCGTTACATTTCGCGATCTTTTAACAAAAATAACCGTTATATTTTGTGATCTTTTAGCGAAAATCGCTGTTATATTTCGCGATTGCTTGACGAAAAAGGGTTTTGTATTTCATGATAATTTGACGAAAAGGGCTGTTGTATTTCGCGATCGTTTAATGAAAATTGCTGTGTAATTTCGCAATCGTTTGACGAAAACTCTTGTTTTATTTCGCGATCGTTCGACGAAAATAGTTATTTTATTTTGTGATCGCTTAACGAAAATCGCGAATTCTTAAAAATTAAAAAAAGCGGAATTCCGCCATTTGGCGGAAAAGTGGCATCCCTGTAAATATGTCTTGAGCTTGAAAATTCTACTCCAATTCAACCCAAAACTATAACAAGAAGAGAAAAAATGTATAACCCAATTATTGAAAAATAGTCTGCAATTCTATTTCAGACTAATTCTATTTTTATGTTCAAAGATGAACATATATCAGGGTTGCTACACAAATCTCCTTAAAAAAAATCCTGACTTTTTTTGAAAATTTTCGCTGAATTTTCAGTAAAAATCGGCTTATATAAAATCCTCCATGATGGACAACTTTTAATCTAGATAAACGCTAAAAAAGTACACACTGCATGAATTTCAGATCTTAAATTATTTTTCATTTTATGCTACTGTTTTCAATTTCACATAAAAATTTTAGATTGTAATTTCTTCATTTACAAAGATGATCTAGATACGGAAAGATAATAGCGCATCAGAAATTCCCTGACTTTTCCCTGAATACTTCGAATATTTTAAATTCCACCTGACATTTTCCTGATTTTTTGCCTAATTTTTCGAATTACCTGACTTTTCCAAAAAAAAAAAAAAAAGAAGAAGTCAGGGACCGATATATGATGCTCATTAATGTTCCAATATAGTTTTCTATTAAATATATATATATATCAATGTGGTATACGTTATTAAATTCAATGATTCATATATTGTAATACAATTAATGGTTTTATATATATATATTCAAGAGTTTGAAAAAATTTGTCAACCCGACCGTAACAAAAAATTCTGCGTTAACCCGAGCCGACCAGTAAATCCGGATAAAATCGAGTTACCTGACTATGTAGAACTGTTTTAATAAGGATATTTGGATATTTTCACTTTTGAAAGCAGTTCAGAAAGTGAAAGCATCCCCATTAAAAACGTGGAAGAAAAAAAATATGTAAGTAAGTAAAAGACTGCCTTCGGCCTAGACTATCAAACAAAAACAAAACAAAAACAATATATCGAAATGCAAACAAGACATTAAAAAGATTCTCTCATAGGATTAACATAAGTGAGCAGGTGTTTTCGCGTGAAGAAAGCAGTTTCTTAACCTCCTCAGTCCTGAGACCAGGGTTGCAAAAAACCCAACCCAAGTGGGTTTTTTCGGATTTTATTGGGTTTTTTCGGGTTTTATTGGGTTTTTTGTTTTTTTAAGAGGTGATGGAAGGGGAAGTCTCTTATTTCTAGAAAGTATGCATTATATTTAAAAATCTTTTGATATTTTTACTAATTAATTTAATATACAATAAATTTTTATCAAAATAACACAAATCAATGTCAAAAGTTGTAAAAAAATGTTTTTACTTCCGATATTATATGATATAATATAATAACCACATAGCACATATTTGAAAGCTATTTTAATAAATTACTTTTTATCAATATTCCCCACTAAGAACACATTTTTTAAACAAATGTTTTATTTTTTATCAATCAAAGGATGCTTGATAATATTTTCAATATATCTATGGTTCATTGTATAGAGCAGTTTATTCTCTAAACGTAATACAGAGCTATTACTAAAAATATTTTACAAATGAATTTCAATTATCTACATAACTGATTATAATTATTTAATTTGAATATTTTGAAATGAATTTATAATACTTATATAATAAACAATGATGTTTATTTTTATAAACAAGTATGGATGGTACAATATCTATTAGAAAATAAAATATTGAATAAAAATCTTGATTTAAATAAACAATATATATATATTCGAGTGTTTTGAAAAAAGTCCCCTCCTTTCCCTTTTTTTTTCCTTTTAACCAATACTGGCCAAAAGGGAATTAGTCAAATTTGTATCTGGTTGGGACATTATGAAATTTTACATTGTTAAATCTTTAAATAAAAGATCTTGTCATTTTTCATCGATGTGAAAATGTTATGATTAGTTACATACATTGATTTTGGCCTCTTTTTTTTTTTTTTTTTTTTTTTTTTTTCCATCATAATATTAAAAAGTTTTTTAAGAATTAAGCGCAATATTTTATTTTGACAATTTTGGCTTTGTCATATTTAGCAGTACACTCACAATCTATTTTGATAGGATAGTGTAATTTTTCAAACACAAAAGTTAGAAAACTAATATAAAACCTGCTGAATATTAAACACTGACCACAGATATTAAAAAACCCAATAAAATCCGCTTTAATGTGGGTTTTATTGGGTTTTTTAGAGTGGGTTTTACCCAATAAAACCCACCCGGGTTTTTTTGGGCAGGTGAGTTTTTTGCAACCCTGCCTGAGACAAATATCACGAGGCAACACAAAAAATCCGTTTATAACGACTATGCAATATCTCCAAAGTTATATCAGTCTATATATCGATACCTATGATATCCACGCATTTAATAAAAAGAGCTAGAAATAATTTTAGTAATTCTAGAAGCATTTAAGTTAATTAAAAGGCTGTTATTTAGCGTCTCCTCCAGGCGACATCAAGGACTGAGGAGGTTAATTAAGAGGCAAAGAAAAAAAAACTAATTGATTTTTTGTGAATTTAAGTACAAAGAAGCCCTGTTTTAAAAAAACTATCCACATTTATTTATAAAAACAAACAGCTTTCTTTTTAATCAATAACTTTAACACTAGAACCGGACTACACTGGTTAATTTCAACGAGACCATATTATTTTTTTCCGATTCAAACAGCACTCCCCCTTCCCCCCACGTAAGTCAAACTCCATAGGAATAAGTATTAAAGAATAATTCCGGTTTAATGTATTTTTAAATGAATTGAGGAATAAATTCCGGCCATTCTATATTGTTAAAAAAAATAGTTTAGTCAGTAGAGAAAAATAGAGTTGTAGCACACCATTTCTTAAACGTTAGAAACAAAATGTGCTTGCATGCATAGAGTTTTCTTTTTGTAATGCTGAATTTTGGGACACCTTATTTTTCCAAGCACGTGCAAATATTCTTGGACTAAAAATACCGGCAGACATCCAGAATAGATCTAGCCTATCTAACAGTAGACATCTGTCATGCTGGGTCCCTGAGACACATGCACTTGGGTTCTTTTCTTTTCTTTTTTTAGAAAAGTGGATTTTCCTTTTAGAAATAAGAATTCTGTATATTTTATACAAAATATGGCTCCTTTGAGATTATTGCACGGAAGTTTCAATTACCTCCACAAGAAGAAATATGCATTCTGAAGGATGCATCTATTTTCCTCAGATTTCTTTTTAAAATTTATTTTGCGCGATTTATGCGACAAAACATATATGGGGAATCGCTATTACATGTCATGCTAATCTGTGTAGAATTGTTTGCACACGAATACATATATACGCGGCACTAATAATAACTAGAGAAATTCTAATAAATCAGAAAGAGATGACAACATTAGCAAGGATTAAGAAATCAGCATACTATGTAATTATATTATGTAATGCAAAACTACACACTGTAAGAACAGAAATAATTCCGAAACGCGTATGAAATTGAAAGGGCTTAGCCGTGATGGGATAGTAGCGAACTAAAGCAACTTTTCATAAGCAGATTATGGATCAAAAATAAGCGGTCATCCATTAATGATATCGCACAATTTTGTGAAATTAACTTCTTCCTCCCCCTAAGTTACATGTAATGGCATGAACGTACAAAGGAAAAAAAATATAGAAAAGATTGCATTGAAAGCAAACTTGATAATATTTAATTGCTTGAAAAATTTTAAAACTTTTAAAAGAAATGTGTTCTATTTTAAACTTTAACATCTTAAAAACAACAGTTTACATCACTCGCATTATTATTTTAGTATTCTTTATGTTTAAAAATATTGTTAATTCTTTTTCGTTTTAATGAAAAGGGCCTTTCAGATAATATTTATGCAGACATCACTGATAAATACTTTTTGCTAAATCCACAAGCTCTGAAAAACTATCATATGTGATGAATGGCGGGTCTAACGGTGAGGTCACGGATGTCATGACGCCCCCTCCCCCTCCCCCCCCCCCGTGCTGAACTGCAGAAATATTCTAAAAGTTACTTTAAAAATTAAATACACCTTAAATCCTTATCCCCCCTCCCCTTCCCGTTCAATAATGCGAATTTTTTTCATTCTGTAAAAGTTGTAAGGTTGTAGTCTCATTCTGTAAAACTCAAATCAAAATTAGGTAACTCCTGACACATTTGTGAAAGCATTTTTAATCTCGAAAAACTTGCAATTGTACATATTCGGAAACTATGGGAATAAAAAGTGTTTTCCATTTTAAAAATAAAAGCAGGTAAAAAAAACTTTCAAAAAATTTCATGGAATTCGGCATTTTAAACTAAATTTCCAGACGCGACTGCTAATTGCTCCCTCATGACGAAATTTCTGTGGCTGTCAAATCCTAAAAAATATCGTAAAATGCTAACTTGACAACATTTTTAAATCATTTTATGCATTTATAAAAAAAAAAAAAAATGAAAAATTCCAATTTCATCATATCTGAATGAAAATGAATTAGCGAAAATATCGGGAAAATCGCCACTTTTAATTTAAGAACAATCTTCAATATAATAATTGATTATGAAGTGATGCCCCCCCCCCCTCCCTCTAAATTGAGGACTGGATCTGCCATTGCATATGATGGACTATGCTTTACCAATGAATGTTATTTTTTAATTCGTTGTTCAACCTTCTTTAATTGAATATTTCGTTTGGCATAAATATAAATCACAGTTTGCTCAATCGTTTTATGCATCAGAAGAAATATGTCTACAGTTTACTTCTTTTCTTTCCATAATAAAATCAATAAATGAATCAAGAAGCCCATACATGGTTCATACAGATAAACCGTACACATATTTTCCAAAAGAAATATTAGTAGTTTATTAAAAGAATAATTCTAGTTCAAACATGCGTGTATTTTTGTCTCATTTAAGGTTAGATTTTCTATAAGAAAGTACTGGTACAAAAATTTTTCCTGGCAGTGAAATTCCAGGACCCATACTAACCCTGCCATACGAAATCCAAATCATTTCAGATTTGAGAATAACTGGGTCATTCTCATGAAAAGGTGCTTTTTACAGTCACATAACAATACATTCCAGAAAATGTATCAAATTTCAGTTTTTTAAAAAATATGTGTATATTTAAGTTTTAAATAAGCCATCAAAATTATTTCTGACAAAATAATTTTAATAATTGACTTTGATTTTTCAATGAATATAAGTCAAATGTCTCCTCCGTGGACGTCCCAACATCTGAAACACAAAATAATTTTCATTGATTTTCAACAAATTTAAATAAAAAAATTTTTTTTTTTTTAATATTAACTAGTTTAAAGTCTACAGTTAAGTTTTAACTTAATATTTTAAAAATGTCTTTTTATTTTTACTAAAGAATTAGTTAATACACATTGTCCCAAGCCAAATGAGTCTCCCTCCATGGACACAGAAAATAACTTTAAAAAAATACAATAGATGACAGCATATGTCAAACCATCATGAGACAAGTTTGGAAGAAAGGTAGCCATTTTGATCTTTAGGAATAACTTGTCATTCTGTTGTGAATTTGCTGAATCTTTTCTAGTTTCTTGGCCACATTTAGAGTTTAGCAAAGTTCTCAGTATATACTCCGTGGTCATCACAAATAAGGTAAGGAAAGTTCTTTTATAACTATAATACAAACTTTAGATAGATTTATTATTATATTTATTTAGAATATACCGGGTGTCCTGAAAAGGACTGAACGATTTTAAAAATCAATAACTTGCAAACTTTTACAGATATTTAAAAAATTCTTGCACGAGAGTCATCTAAAAGGTCAAAAGTTTTTTTCCTGCGTTTCTGGATTTTAGTTCGAATTACAAGCAATAGATGGCGCTGAGAGCGCTAGGTGCTGTATTGAGACGGATATTGACGTCACTTGGCACTGAAGCAAAATAAGGAGGTTAAAGCTATGGAGTGGATCTTATCCAAAAATGAACTTTTGCTTTTACCGTCCGATTTTGAATGCAATCCATATAATTTTGATTTTGCTGGCGTCAGCCAATAATAGAGAAAAATATTATTTTCATGGGTACGACTCCTTTGAAATCTAAATGCGTGAAACAACAACGTTCGAATTACGACTTTTATTTATTTATTTATTTATTTATTTATTTATTTTTACATTCCAAGAATGTAAGAACTTTTGAGAACAGGATATCTTATTTATCTATTTATTTATCTGGGTATCTTTTAAATCTTTTTTATGTCACCTAGTCATGTCCTGTATTGTATTTTAAGTATGTGGGATTAACAGTTAACTTACAGGTACACCCAAAAGATTGCATCACATCATAGTCTATGGAGGAAATTCACTTGCAGTGTATATTAATGAAATACACAATTTCAAATGTATTGAAACTGATATAAATCACTGAATTTCAGTATAAGATGATTATGATAGAATGAGTATTTGGTATTTATAGCATTTAACGTTCATTTACAGGGGCACACAAAAAGAAACGGATTACTGTACTGTCTTTAAGTAATAACTGCTGGAAATGCGTTTTCAATTTCGGCATGCGCTTTTAAATTTAGCTGTTTTTTAGATACATTAATAATTATATAAGTGCATATCACCTATACTCGTCTCTGGTGTGTCCGTCCGTCTGTCTGTTCGCATATAACAGTGCAAAAATTACTCTGTCGAATCTTTTGAAATTTTAAATACATATTTATTGAAGAATTTTATCCAGTTATTTCAAATTTTATGACTATCGGATGTGTATTTCCAATACAGGGACAGTCAAAAGTATTCCCTTACATTATGGCCAACGGGGAAAAAGTTTCAAGTGCTTTTTGATGATATTACACCCGTCCGAACATAATGAAATTAACATGCATTTATGAATTAAATTGAAATACAAATGATGTAGAATATGCTGCACAAAGAATAGTTATTATTCATTTACAGGGCCACACAAAATAATTATGTAACATAACGGTATAGAATGGAACATACTTTGAGGCATATTTTTATTTTGTTACACATATAATAAAATTGTTATAAGTTACTTAGGTTTACTACGAATTTCTTACTGTGTGATAGAAAATTTGAAATATTTACAGGGACACACAAAAGATTTCGGAAAC
The DNA here is from genome assembly GCA_964019185.1 of Maratus speculifer. Classification (NCBI taxonomy): domain Eukaryota; kingdom Metazoa; phylum Arthropoda; class Arachnida; order Araneae; family Salticidae; genus Maratus; species Maratus speculifer. The sequence continues at coordinate 416,503,387 of OZ025293.1, forward strand.
TATGCTGCATCAAAAATGCTGTACGCTAACGATAATTGCTTGAAGTTTTAAGTTTTGATATGATTTTTTTAAAGTTTCACTACATTTTTGCATGTTACGCTGTGTATATAATTGGTGCAAATCATATACAGGGCTACACAAAAGAATTCGCACTCTTAACTAAGTGTGTAAGTAAATATATTAAAGGTGGTTTGTAAATGAGTTATGCATTTTTTACGTTGAACAGCTTTAAGTATATTATGATATGTTTAAAGAATAGAAATGAAATGATATACAGAGGCACTCAAAAATTGGATTAATAGCCGGCTCTGGAATCTGGATGGTAATCTCTGAAAGTGTGATTTCATTAGTTTAAAGCATGTTTCGGTTTTAAATAGATTTTAGCTAGATAAATGGCGTGTATTTAAAGATAGTAGGAAAAGTACAGGGTGATACAAAAGAGTTCAAATATGCTTCCGTCTATTTAAATAAATTGCTAAATGTCAAATTTCAACTTAACATGTGTTTTTAACGCTTTCCAACATAGTTAAAAATGTTTATGATTTCTCTTTAGTTAGCCGTCTGCCTGTCTGTCTTTCCAAACTCTAACTTGCGTTGAAATAATTGAATTGGTTTGTAAGTGATATATGTTAATAAGATTTATTATGCCGTGTTGGGTATTGTAAACAAACTATGCATAATTCATGATTCATTTACACAGACACTCAGAACTATGCCATTACATTATGTTCTGTGAGGATAATTATATATGTAGCTCCTATATTCGTCATCTGGAATGTTCTTTTATCTGTCCGCACATAATAGAGCAAAAACTACCCAACAGAATGCTTTGAATTATAATATATATACTCGTTGCAGAATTTTCGTTACTCATTTAAAGTTTTATGAAAAGCTAATCAAAACTTAAAAGGATATTAATAAATGTTTTCTTCATTCTATTAAAACCTATTCTGCGTGACTAATTCAATGATATCCAATGATAGGTGATGATTCTAGGTTGTCATTATGATTATGGCTCATTTAAGGTGGAGGTAGTATTATTTCCCTATTACTATGAATTTAATATACATAATCGTAATAAATTTTGTATTTGGGTATTTTTACAAAAGAGTGCAACAGCTATTGCACCAAATTTTCAATGTTTATACTATGAATATTCTTTGTTCTAAAGAATAAACCATTTCCGCAATTTTTTTACGACATAAATAAAACTCTACTAAAGAACTTCTTTAAAAGAACTAGCATTTCTTAGAATATAACAAATTTTTTAAAATAGCAAAATTGATTAATTTTTAACAACAACAACAACAAAAAAAAACTACTAAATCGTTTCACTTTATTTTAAAATATGATGCACAAAGTATTCTTTAAATTAGATGATAAAAAGTAATTTAATCCGAGAAAATACGGCTTTCTTAAATGTAAAATCGTCTGCAAAACTCGTATGCTGCTCGTTAAATTCACTTCCAGTTTCTAATCGCTGCTATTATATAAAAGGATTTATTATTTCCATGACAACAACACATTTCATTGAAATTATACCAATTGAGTCCAAAATCGGGCTTCATGTCGAGTGCACAGGTCAAATGTATGTTGTTCAATAAAAACAAACAAGCAAAAGTTCAAAATCGGGCCCTAAGAGCAAGATTGCATTGTCAAACGAGACCCACTCCACAGCCTTAAACTCCTTATTTTGCTTCAGTTCCAAGTAACGTCAATATCCATCTCAACAACACACCTAGAGCTCTCAGCGCCATCTATTGTTCGTAATTCGAACTAAAATCCAGAATCGCAGGAAAAAAACTTTTGACCTTCGAGATGATTCTTGTGCAAGAATTTTTTAAATATCTGTAAAAGTTTGCAAGTTATTGATTTTTAAAATCGTTCAGTCCTTTTCAGGACACCCGGTATGTACCATTTTGGTAACCACAAAACCAAAGTACTTAAAAATTCAAAACTTAATTTTTGTCTCCTCCGTGGAATTCCCCTCCGTGGACTTGGCATGGCCACGGAGAGGATTTCATTGTCCACGGAGTAGACAGTATCTTAAAAACTAGGGTATTTTTGACCAATTAATGTAATATGGATAAAAATTAATATAAGTAAATACTTTTTAATGAAATTTAATGATTTTTGTACTTTTATTTGTATATATATATATATATATTTAAAACAACTGCATTATTATTATAAGAAGGTAAACAATTGAAATAACAATATAGACTATTTATAATATTATAGTTTCAATAATATGTAAAAAAAAAATTATAACTAAATACATTTATTTATTTACTTTTAGGAAAAATGGGAAAATCAAAAATTAAAAAGTCAAAGCAGTCAGATGCTCAAATTCAGAAGAGAAGAGAGCAGAAAAAACTTAGTATGAGACGTGCTAGACTGAAATTAAAAGAAAACCCTTTACTGTTAGAAGAAGCTAAGAAAAAGGAGAGAGAGCGATATCAAAAAAGAAAAAATGCTGGGAAAATTAGAAGTGTTAAAGATATGATTGAACGCGAGAAGAGAATGATAAGAAAAGTCTGGAAAGAAAAAGCAAGGAAATATCGCAAAGAAAGAAAAATTGTGGAAGAAACTGAACTGCATATGAGAGCAAATACTCCAAGTTCACCTTCTGAACTGAATAATGCTGGAGTTGTCCAAGAAAATAATAATAGTGGAATTATGAAAGGAAAGAAGATTGTTAGAAGAAACCAATACAAATTAAAAAAGAAAATAAAAGAATTAGAAGAGAGAAATAAAAAACTGGATACTAGACTTGAAAAGTATAGAAAACGATTAAGTAGATCAAAGAAAAATGATGAAAGTAACAATGAATCACCAAGAAGAAAAGTTAGAAGAGAACTGAACAGTAAAGACAGAAATAGTAAATCTATAGTGTTTAGAAAATTGCTGTTTGCTGAAGCTATTAGCAGACAAATACATAATAACTTTAAAAGGCAAAATTCACGTAAAATGAAAAAGACAATGTTACAAGTTTTGACTGGTAAAATTGTAAAGAAGTACCGCTTATTCAATCAGCTGAAAAAAAATTACTTCAAGTAAAATGCTTAGTAAATGTCAAGATAAAACTTTTCAGATTATGTCAAACAGGGATAATAAATTTGAAAGAACCAGGTTAAATGTAATGAAATTCCTTGAAAGTGACAAAGCAAGCCGTTTGTGCTCCGGAAAAAAAGAAACAATAACAAGAAAAAAATTGAAAAAACAAAAACGTTATTTGAATGACACTATGTATAATTTGCATAAAATGTTTAAAAAAGAATATCCTCAGTATCAAAAAATTAGTTATCCAACTTTTTGCCGTCTTCGACCTTTTTGGGTTCTTTATCCAAAAGCTTCTGATAGAGAAACATGCTTATGCAAAGTGCATGAAAACATGCTACTTTTAATTAAGAAGATGCATAATTGCAATATAATTAGTGAAAAATGTACATCAGAAGTCCTTAAAGCAATGTGCTGTGATTCCAAAAGTGAACTTTGCTTGAATCGAGAATGCGATCAATGCAAATTGAATAAAATTAAAATAAAAGATTTTCAAGATGAGCCTGTACTTTTTCAGAAATGGATCAGTAAAAAAGTTCCTGTGGCAATTAAAGGTGAAATAAAAATGTGCCCCAAAACTATGAAAGTAGATGTTGAGAGTACTAAAAAGGAAATAGTAAAATTATTTTTTTCTGAAATTGATAAGTTATTGAAACATGTATCAAACATTGTACACCAATACGAAGAGGTTTCGAATATAAAGAAAAATTTGAAAAGAAATGAAATACTGATGTACATCGATTTTTCAGAAAATTATATGTGCAAATTTAATAGAGAAATCCAATCTGCCCACTTTGGTGGTTCAAAGCCACAGGTAACTATACATACCTGTGTTATGTATTGTCAAAAAGATATTAAAGAAAATCCTGTCTCTTATGCAACAATCAGTGCATGTAATAGACATGATGCAGCAGCAATAGTTGCACATTTGCTTTCACTCAAAGAAGACATAAAGTCGCTTATACCTAATTCGAAAAAGATCCATTTTCTTAGTGATGGGCCAAGTGCTCAATATAAAAACAAAACCATGTTCCAATTGATAGGTGGTTATTTATCCTCTCAGTTTAACGTGGATGAAATCCATTGGCACTACAGTGAGAGTTCACATGGAAAAGGTGCACCAGATGGAGTTGGAGCAGTAATTAAAAGAACGGCTGACAATTTAGTAGCTCAGCAAATTGATATTCCAAATTGTGAGACTCTAGTTTCAGTACTTCAACAACACTGCAAAAGCATAACAGTTAAAAAAAATGAAGAAATTTCTGTAAATAACGTGGAAAAAAACATTCCTAAATATATTTCACCATTTCCTGGAACAATGAAAATTCATGAGGTTGTGTTCAAAAGAGGTGAGACAAATATTGAAGCAAGATCTCTGACATGTCTCAGTTGCAAAAGTGATAAGTGTGCACATTACCATTTGGGAATGATTCAACTTGAAAAAATGCCAAAGGATAAACTCTCCTATTATGATGTGTATTCAGATTCTGAGAGTGAAGAAGAAATTGAAAACCTAAGAAAGCCTAAAAGAAGTGATTATGTTGTTGTGCAATATATAGGGAAAAAAGCATCAAACATTACATTGGCTTGATTATGTCAGAAAACAACTCTGAAGAGTGCACTATCAAATTCATGCGAAAATCATCCGGAAAAAATAAATTTATATTTCCAACTGTTGAAGATATTGCTACTGTCGAAATTACTGATGTTGTCCACATTCTAAAACAACCTATGTTGGATGCTAGAAATCATTATATTTTTGAAATCAAAGACATTCAGCTTTTTAAAAATTTAGGCTAATGACTTACAGTTTTGCTGTTTTACTAAGTGTATTTTCTTTTGTTTAATTAATAATTAAATGACTGGTATTGTTCAAATCTTATGTTATGTGATTACTTTCCGTTTTCCTTTATTTGAATCATAAAGTTTAATTAACTAAAACATAGTAAGTGTCATTATTTAAAAAGTGCTATTTGTTTAAAATTGAGTGTTTTGTTGCATCCATTTTTAATAGGTATTCTTATTATTTAATTATAAGAAAAAAATGTATACCAATACCAATTGTGGCCAGTAATTACTCATTTATGCTTTCATTCAAAATTTTAAAACATAAATGTCCCCTCCATTGACTATCATGTCTCCTCCGTGGACATATAAAATTTTAAAAAGGTTAAAAACTAGAGAAAAACAAAATAGAAAACTTGACTACTGATATGAGGGTATTATTAAGCATAAATGAAAACATCCATGCAATTGAGGAAACATTTTACACACTTTTGTAAAATAACTTTTTTTTTTTGCTATTTGTACCTTTTTCATGAGAATGACCCAACTGATACAAACAGAATGGTACGCATACACTGATACGGAAACAACTGACGCCGAATCGTCCGAGTTCGAACACAATTTCGCATCTTATACCGCACTCGACTGTGACTGCATTCGTGAATTATACAAATGTAAGCAGCGTTTCAAGTTAGTTTCACTTTGTTTAGTTGCGCATTGACTTATACGATTAACGAGTCATATATCTAAGAAACGATTCGGTATTTCGTATCTTAGAGAATACCCGTTACTTAAAAACGAATTTGTGCGGTTTGCAACAGCTCTAAACATGTGACGCAGTCTATCTTTCTGTTAAATCCTTTTCTCTTTAAAATCTGACAAAATTAATGAGGGATCCCCTAAAGTTGATCTTCTGTTTCATATATAATAGGCAAAAGTTTTGTTATATGTATAATAATTAGGTGGCTGTCTCCCCTCTCTTTCGTTCCTCGCACACAATTCCCCGGGGATTACAGAAAACTCGCAAGTTAAAAACGTTTTCCTATTTCATAAAATTTATGGGAACACAGTATAACGTACCCCCAATAACAAATTTGAAATTGTTGAAGAGCGTAATTTAGGACTGATTAATTGCATATAGCTTGCGTTTGACAGTTTTATGTGACAATTTAACTCGGTTAAAATATCAGTTTTTTTTTTTTAATTATTATTATTTCCGTATTCCGAATTTAAAATTTTATCCCATTATGAAATGAGTTGAAATTCAAATAATTCGCCACAAATGTCTTCATACAGCAAAACAAAATAAAAGCTTTATTTAATTGTAGATAGCTCATTTTCCCGCAAATGGTCACTATACACTATCTACCAATAAGTATTTGGACACTTTCAATTTTTGACATTTTGTCAAATATTTAAAAATATACTAATCTGATTCTTCTGGAACTTCAGGATTATAAAGATAATGTTTGACCTCATATTTATCAACATCTATTTGATAAGCAGGGCAATTAGGGGGCCGACAAAAAAATCAAAGAATAATAGAAATATATGGGATCACCCTGTACATGAAAATGCACGAAACGTTTTATCGCTGCAGAATACAAATATGTGGGTACTGTACAATATATACACGAATTTTCATAAGAATAGCACGTATATTCATGGAGAAAGAGCGATTTTTTTGAAAAATTCAAAAAATTCTGGTATGTTTTTTGCTTACATCATGCAGGGATTTTGACCAAATTTAACGCGAATTTCAGAAAAATTGGCAAAATGTAGTAGAAAAAATATAGCGCAACTGGAATATAGATATATTTAATATTTTATGAAATATGAGTAGTTGTATAAAATAATTTTATCTGCGCATGCGCAAAAGATAAAAGAATTTTTTTTTTTTTTTTTTTTTTTTTTTTTTTTTTACTACATAATTTAATAGTCAATTCTACGGAGTAACCCATAAAAAAAAAATAATATCCAATCCAATATCGTGAAAATTCAAAAAGATATCACTATTACAGTATGCTGTTTTCACTTTGCTCTCTAAAATCGGCTGAATAATAAGGGATTCTCCACAAATTGACATTTTTTTATTAACTAACTTTTAGGAAAAAATTAGTATTTAATGAATACAATATCTAATACAATATTTCTGCTAATAAGTATCTTGACACCGGTGATTAGAAAAGAAAAATAGCTTTTATTCACATCCAGGACAAAAACTAAGAGAGGGGGGGGGGGGGAGAAGGGCATGTGCCCTGGGCGCCAGGCTGAAATTGTGCCAAATGTAGATTTTATTTGGCGATTTTTTTTTTTTTCATGTCTATGTTTGGCAGTCTATGCCCTGTGGAAAATTTTAATGTGGCTAATTATTCTGAAGATTTGTTTAAGAAGATTTATTTCTGAAGATTAAGCGCAGAGCTAACATTCCGTAATTGGGTACGCAGCCGAAATTTGATGTCTAACAAGTGCGATTCTGGCAAAAAAAAGTGATTTAAAGTGTATGAAAGTTTCAAAAACAGGGTTAATAATGCTGCAAACCACACCCCTTAAATTGCATTAATTGGCTTTGGACCTAATAAGGAAACTTTCCCCAAGCACAGGATAACAGCGCCCAATGTTGATTGATTAAAGTCAAAATTGAACAGGCATATATTTATGTGAAAGTCATATGCAGTTTGAAATTTCGTGCACTAGTTCCTAAGGTATGAGTAATGCAGTAATCGTGAAAAAACACAACATAGTGATAGTATCACCACCTATTGGGTGACATACACCAAAATCTAATCAATGTCTAATATAATAGGAAATTTGATGAAATTATGCGGATTAATTCTTGAGATGCACAACTTTTATATGAAAAATTCAACATAGCACCGCCGTCTATTGGATTATGATTATATACAACCAAAATTAATCAGCACCAATTTACATCAAGCTATAACCGAATCTCAAATTTTACTCAATACCGTGCATTAGTTGTATTTGAGATAAGAAGGCGGCCAGAAAGTGAACTGGCCGCCTTACAGCACAGACTGGCAGACAGACATTTTCCAAAAATCTTCAAATTGTGTCCAGGATATCCTAAAATTTGAGTACCTGTCAATAAACTTAAGCTGAAAATTTCACGATTCCAATGCTTTAACTGTTGAAGAAAATAAAAACACTAACTACAATGCTGGCTAAAAATGTGCACATTCGCATACTTTTGTTCATTGTAATATAACTTTAGTAATTGCATGACACTTTTGAGTACGTATTGAATAACGATGATTTGACTGAATGCCAATGCACCGTCTTTGGCATTATACCGCCCCCTGATGAAATATTTTTGTACTAGTATTTTCTTATAGAAAATCTATCCTTAAATAAGAAAAACATCACGCTCGTTTGAATTATTCTTTTAATAAAAAAATACTGATATTTCACCTGGAAAATATTCGTACGGTTATCCGTACGAGCCATGTATGGGCTTGTTGATTCATTTATTGATTTTTATTATGGAAAGAAAAAGAAGTAAACTGTAGACTTAATTTTCTAAAGCATCAAAACGATAGAACAAACTATGATTTATGCCATGCGAAGTATTCAATTAAAGAAAGTTGAACAACGAGTTGAAAAACAAATAATAATAATGGCTTGTTGATTCATTTATTGATTTTATTATGGAAAGAAAAAGAAGTAAACTGTTGACTTAATTTTCTAAAGCATCAAACGATAGAACAAACTATGATTTATATTTATGCCAAGCGAAGTATTCAATTAAAGAAAGTTGAACAACGAGTTAAAATAATAATAACAACATTTATTGGTAAAGCATCGTCCATCATATACTAGGTCTGATGCTGACATAAATATGGTGGTTGTCGAAGGGTTTTTTTTTTTTTTTTTTTTTCTTCTTCTTCTTCAGCGAGTGTATGGTTTCTTGAATTTTGAAAGAAAAAAAATTAAAAGTTTTTTCGCTTCATTCTTTTGAGATTAAACTAGCCAAGGAAATCTTTTATAAAATGCTGGTGTCTAAATTTAAAGAACCAGATGCGAATCTACGTTAAAAAAAATTCGCCTTTGACAACCGCTAATTTTGTGTCAGCGCTGAGGCATAATATTCAAGGGGTGCTGTTCTGTGAAAACCCGAGAATTGGCATACACATAAATCATCAATAATTAATGAGTTCTTTGCTGAAAAGTACACCTTTTTCCGAGAGCTAAAAAACGTACACACTTCTAACTTGTTTTAAGTTCTTACACAAGTTTTATCAGATAAATCATCAATCAACACATAAACTCAAAAATGTCATGCAATTCTTAAAATTATTTTAAAAATAATAAAAGTAGGCGAATGTGCTTGTTATAAAATTCCTATTTTTTGGCCAATAGGTTGTATTTTGTTTAAGGAAAACTACTGCGACGCCACGCCCACTAACATTAATTTTACTCTAACATTTTACACTCCTTTACTATATACGAGGTAGAACCCGTCGAAATTCGACGAAAGAAAATGTTTGAGGGAACTGATTCATTGATTTATAATAAATCTACAAAATTACTTACAGTAAAAAACGCACCTTATATTGATCAGTCTACATTCTCAAACAAATATTATAAAAAAATACATCTTATATTGATCAGTCGAACTCTAAAACAAATATTATTTTAAGCTAAGATTAATAAAATACTATAAAACTCAGTTGTCCAAATTTTTAACATTAAACTTTAATCTCATACTTTAATCAGTAAAATGTAATAAAAATAAGCTATTACGATGAATTTATCAATTGAGACTTATATTTGGTATAAATGCGAATGAAAAAACAAAATTTATTCCAAATTGACACTGTCAGAGAATTTCACGCGAAATTAAAACCCGTCATAATTTTTATCTTCTCAAAATTTAAACACTTTTTTCTCATAACATATTTACTAAGTTTAAAAAATGGTATTTTAATTTGATCATTTTAAAATCACTATCTCAAAACTTGAAGTTATTTAACTGATGAAATTACGGAATTTTATAAACAGACGATTTTTTTTCCGCAAAATATACGCATTTTATTTTATTTTTTCCATTTTAAGAGAAAAAGGAGTGATTCTGTTGCCACAATTACAAAATTGGTACTAAAAACTGTAAAAAAAATTAATATCTCAAAAACAAATTGAGATACAGCTTTCAAACAAATTGCATTCAAAAGTAAATTTTTTTTCTCGATACGACGGTGTAAAAATCTGAAATATGCGATGTTTAGAAGTATAAAATTTATAGTAGCGAAAAATGCAAAACTGAAATTGCATGGGAAAGTGTTGCCATTCGCAAAATGATGTATGCGTTACGCACAGATACGTTTGGGCTTTATAATATAAATAACTAAATGATATCAAAGTGTTTATGTATTTTTTAATTCATGCTGTAACGACCCCGGTGGCATATTTCAGATGTGTATATTGCTGGGACGATTACTGTTTCTAAACCAATAGGAGACCGTCATTATCACGGTCAAGTACACGCCCACACAGTTTGATTGACAGGAACTCGTGGACAATTGATCGTGTGTGTTTATTATTTATTTGTACTTGGATTGTTTGAATTTGTACTCGGTAATTAAAAATTAAAGGTACGAAAGAATTTTTTTTTTTTTTCAAAATGACTGAATTTTATTTACTTCAATTAGAAATTATACTTCCTCTGATCCTGAAATAAATAAATAAATAAATAAATAAATAAAAATTAAAGTAAGAATTTTGCTTATACGGATATTTTCGCAGAATACTTTTTTTCCCATTTGTTTAATATATATATAAATCATTTTGGAACGATATTTAGAATATTAAAAGGGTTTGAAATTTTTTTTTTTAAATGTCTTATTTATTAATAAAAGACAGCCTCCAATAATTAAAAAAAAAAAAAAAATCACCAACGGACTCTCGGCCCGCGATGGACTCGAACCCATATCCTCCGGTTTCAAGCTCGACGCTCTAACCATTCAGCCAGTCAGCTCACTTTCATCCGCAACAGATTATCGTTATAATTAGCACCGTCAATTGTCCACGAGTTCCTGTCAATCAAACTGTGTGGGCGTGTACTTGACCGTGATAATGACGCTCTCCTATTGGTTTAGAAACAGTAATCGTCCCAGCAATATACACATCTGAAATATGCACCCCGTTGATCCCTTGACTTTGGTGCGAAGCTCCTGTCTACAATCTCGCAAGAAGCGAACTGACTGTGTACTCCCGAATTCGGACTGTGTCTACTTCGCGTGTTGGCCAGACGGAGCTGATATGATATAGCCCACTGAACTCGACAATAATACGGAGAGCTAACTTCCTATTCTAATACATTGAGTCCAGCGGTCCGCACATGAATACAATGACAAAGATTTTGCGACGATCTTTAGCAAAACATAGATTTCCTCCCATAGAATAGTATGTAGCAGATATTTTCAAATTGAATTTTGTTTTAAAATTAAGTCGAATTTGCTACAATTTTCACTGATATATATTCTTTTTTATAAAAAATCTATTGATTTTACTTAAATTCGTCTCAAATTTCTAATTTGATGTTAGTTAAAAAAGAAATTTTAGTTAAACTCAACAAAAAATAAAGAAACATTTATTAAATTTATTGAATTTCGAAAGGACTTAGAAATAAAAGTTATTATAAGACAAAACCGTAAAATCAAAGGAAACGTCAATATATTCATTTTTTAAACTCCGCAGTAATTAACTTACGTAATTAATTTTTGTTTTGATACTTAATTTTTTATATTTTTCCCCATGCGAATATATATATACTTTTAGTAACATTGTTACCTTTTTCTCAACACTTGTTTAAATCTAACCATGTTTAAATCTAACCATGTTTAAATCTAGATTTAAACATGGCCTCCATCTCGGAGTGACCAATTTTTATTGGTATGGAAGTCGTCGCTTTAGGGAGCAGGGATATGTTTAGGAAAATTTTAGGTCCTTTGAAAGAACCTTCACAGAATAATTTATCTTAAAACAGAACCTTTCAGAAAATTCTTTATCCCCAAATAGGGGCATTCACCAAAACAAGTGTCTCTTAACCTTACATAGAATTTTTTTTTTACCTTAAAGTTTAATTTTTTACAAATTTAATCACTTAAAAATGCAGTCTGGCCTGTAAATAAAAAGTTGAACTCAACAAAGAAGACATTACTTATATATATATATATATGAAGGGTAGAACATAGTTTAAAATTCACCAAATTAGGACTAAAATTTTCACAGCTATAAGAAAAATTTCCCAATTTCACAAAAAAACAGCACCCTATGAGAAAAGTCTAGACAGACCGCTGATGAGATTTTAATGTATATTGCATTTCGAAGCCTAAGAGAGGAGGAGGAGGAGAGGAATCAAACTAAAAGAAATTAACTTTAATATGCATTATCATAAATTAATATCTGGGAGGAGGGGGATAAGCTTTCCTATTTCCCTTTTAATCGTATAATTCTTATTTTATTTAAAGCTAAGAATAGATCGTCCTCATTTGGAAATAAAGCACACAACCTTGACAAATCTAATAGAGCCTTGTTACGCCAGGTTTCTCTTCCTAGGAGGTTCCGCTCTTAATGGCTAAAGGGATGTGTTCAAACCATTAACAAGATAAGTTTAGACGAAGCAGATGAATTCCCATTACTCTTGTGCTTGATTGCATCGAAATAATTCTTTACGAAGAGTTTCGTGGAGAACAGTGGCCTTAACCCTTTACACTACGAATTTTTCTGTCTTTATGAAGAAAATTACTTATAATCTAATAATGGGAAAAACAGTAAAATAAATTTTCAGCTAAAATTTAACATTTTATAATGTGTGCCAAATCTACACAATTGGGGTTTTAAAACAGTGTATTGCTATATTTTGAAACAAAATGAGCTTAAATTGATTCGTTTTATCTGCTCAACACTCTGCAACTTTTTTTATATTAATATTTTTAAGAATTCAGTAAAAATAATAGAAGTAAATTTTACTTAAGCTGGGATACGTTTAGGAAAATTTTAGGTCCTATAAAGAACCCTTCACAAAATAATTTATCTTAAAACAGAAACTTTCACAATTTTTTTTAACCCCAAACAGGACCCTTCACAAAGCATTTTATCCCAAAAGATGACCCTTCACAAAACTATGTCTCTTAACTAGATCTTTTACAAAATTTTTTTACCTTCAAACCTTTCTTACCTTCCTACCTTTTTCACAAATTTAATCATTTCAAAATAAAATCTGGCCAGTAAATAAATAGTTGAACTCAACAAAGAACGTATTATTTAGTTTTTTAAATATATAAGAAGGACAGAACCTGAATGCATCGATAATTAAAAATTCATAAAATTATGATTAGAATTTTCTCAAATATAAGGAAAACTTCACTATTGCACAAAAACAGGACCCTGTGAGAAAAGTCTGGACACAAACCCCTGCCTTAAGGCTGTTCTCAACTGCTCCGCTCAACAACAGCAAAACGTTGACACATTTACAAATTCATTTTTTAACGAAAATATTGAAAATTGGAAGATCTGGTTATGGAAGCGAACGCCGTTTTCCACTTTGTGATCAATAAATTACCTATTAAGTTACAGGTGAAATTGATCACGTTTTCCACCCCCAATTTGACCCAATCGCGGCTGTCGGCCTAACCGTTCGGAGTTTTCGTGGTTTTCTTCGAACCTTGCGTAAATACGGGTTAGGTTCCCTTAGAAAGACCCCCACGAAAGGCACTCTCCCCCCCCCCCCTGGTCCTATATCCCTAGAGTAGATAATCGGACGGCAAAAATAAACCAAAACCAAACCAAACCACCCCAATTTGACTAGTCTTTCTGCTTTCGTCGGGAAATTCGGTTCAAAACGCCAACTTTGAAATATTGCCTGAAACATTTATTGCGTTTGTAAAAAATGAGAAACTGAATGCGATTAGACAATTTCTGAAAAACACCTACTAGTTTCATGCATTTCCGAACAAAAATAACTTAAAACGTATGCCATAAAGTTGCCCTTTTTGATTTAAAAACAGCCTTAATAACTTGATCTTAATATTTTCAGAAGAACAAACTAATTTTTTGTCTAATGCAGCCATCTGAAATGGTCAAAATAAATGATATTTCAATCTTTGGCTTGTTCTTGATCAGCAACAGAGATCCTATTGGCCAAATTCATGGCACACAATGTTTTAAGTATGTACCAGATATGACACATGGTGCAGTGAAGGGTTAAGGCTTCTATCCCTGCAAGCGAAGACAATCGCGAGCTAATGCTACACCTACGAGCAGGTAATTTTCGAATATCTCGTTTGCATTTCGACATTTTTATTTTATTTTTACATTGGACAGATGATGTCCACCTCTACATCGCCTCCCCCCTTTTTTATTACTTTTTCAATTTCGGTTGCATATATATTTTAAAAAGTTACTTCCACTTTCGAAACCTGTTCCGAAAATGAAGGTGGCATATAAAAAAATAACTGCAATTAAAAATCAAAAAAGTAAAAAATAAAAACTAGCAAAGTAAAAAAATTTTTTTTTTTTTTTTTTTTTTTACTGCGACTGAAACTTTTTATTTTAGAACAATGGCAATTTTTCAGGAATTTTCAATTTTTCAGATTTTTTTTTCTTTTCGTCTGAAACAAATTAACTTTTTTAAAAACTGTTTTCCACCACTTGATCTTATATTTATACTCTATCATTGTTATTATTACAGTAGAACCCCGTAAATTCGGGCCCCGTTAATCCGGATTGATTTGATCATTTTTTTCAAGTTTGAGAAGAGATTGGCTAATTTCCATAACATTAATTTGTTTCATCATCATATTCTGAATTTAAAAAAAAAAAAAAAAAACTTTTTCTAAAATCTTTTCGGAAGAATTAAGCAAAGTAAACATTTTTACTGTCTGTAATTATTCAATAAGTTTAATATAAAGGTGATTTCTGTAAGTATGCTTCATTTTATTCCATTTTTTTCTTATTTTCCGGATAATCCGGATTGGGTCTTTTCCCAGTTAATCCGAATTATCGGGGTTCTACTGTATTTTTTTAATTGAAATCACTCGAGTTCTTTAGGAGTTAATGGGGTTTTTTGCAGAAAAGTAAGAAATTTTCGGAGAGCTAAAAACCCAACTTACGAGAAATTCTTACACATTTTTTACCAAGCATATAAAATAACTTATACGTGTATAAAATAGTTTGTTCTAACTGAGTGATAATCAGCGCACAGCCCAAACTACTGAAAATGTCAGAATAAAATTAATGTGAATAGGAATGGCGTCCCAGTCATGTCTTCCTTTAATGGCTTTGCAAGGGGTGATTCTGGATTAATTTTTTTTTTCGGAAATTCGCATCGCATTTTCGGAAGTCGGCCGGGGGGGGGGTCCCCTTCCAGCGATCTTCGGAGAAAATCGGCGTTTTCCCGCTATCTTCAGCGAAATCAGCAATATCTTAGCAAAATCGGCGATTTATTGCGATCTTTGCCGAAATCGGCGGTTTTTCCGCGATCTTTTGACGAAATCTGCGTTTTTCCATGTTTTTTAAAGTGAAATCATCGTTTTTTCGATGATCTTTAGACAAAATTTGCATTTTTACGCGTTTTTTTTTTCTCGAAAACGGCGTTTTATTCCCGCGATCTTTTGACGAAATCAGCGTTTTTTCCGTGATCTTTTGATGAGATCGGCGTATTTTTTCAAATATTCTTTTGACAAAATATTTTTAAGCGATCTTTTATCGAAAACGGCGTTTTTTCCCGCGATCTTTTAACGAAATCGGCGTTATATCCGCAATATTTAGACGGAATCGCCGTTTTCCCGCGGTCTTCAGAAGAAATCCGCGTTTTATCTGCGATATTTGGTGAAAATGCCGTTTTTTCCGCGATCCGCATAGGAAATTTGCGTTTTTTATCGATATTTTGATAAAGTTTGTTTACAAAAACATTGACGAAATCGGCGTTTTTCCACTAAATATTGACGAAATGCATGCTATTTCGGCAATCCTTTCACGAAATTTGCATTTCTACGCAATTTTCCGCGCGCAAAACCGTACAAGTTGCCAACTATGCGGAACTGATAACCCAATTTCAAATTTTCGGAAGAGGATGCCTTAATTTTTCGGAAATTTCGGACAAGAATCACCCCTAGCGCTTTGCAAACAAATTTGCTGGCCATATCATAAAATGCTTGTGATCTAAGAAAATCGGTCGAAAATTGCAAATTATGGTGCGCATGTGCAGTCACATTATACTACATGTCAATTCCTCTTCATTTAAAACTATACATGAATACATGGCTTATGCGGTCTGAAAACAAACCAATGTGTAACGCCATGCAGCAGTCTTTTTCGTTAACCTCTATAATCTTCACTATGACGTCACATGTCCATTAAACTACTAGTGGATCATTTCCAAAATTCGCTTACATATGCTGCCTCGGAGTAAAACAAGTAAAAAAATGCGCGTCAATCACAGCAAATGGAAGTGCGTCCGTGCTATAACGAAATATTAATTAAAAATAATCAGATCTTGGTGTAATAGTATACAATGTTTTCGATACATTCGAAATCTTTTGTGTGTCCCAGTAAATATTATCTGCTTTATATTATACAGAAAATAACTTCTAGTAATCCTCAGCAACATATATCAATTTCATAAAATATGAAATAGTTTAATTAAAACTCGCCCCAAACAATGTTTCCCCCTTACAATTATGTAATGGAATACTTTTATGTGGCTCTGTAAATTAATAACAAATATTCTTTGCACGACAGATTGCATAGAATGAATATTTTAGAATATACTTAACATAGATGCATATCAATTATATTATGTTCGAAAGTGTGTAACATCATTAAAATGCACTTGAAACTATTTTCCCCATAGGATATAACGTAAAGGAATACTTTTGATTGTTCCTGTAATTAAACTATGGATCCGATTTTCATAAAATTTTAAATGACTCGACAGCATTATGCAACAATTATATATTTTAAATTTAAAACGATCCGGTTGGGTAGTTTTTGCTCTGTTATATGCAGACAGACGGAACGGCGACTATAGGTGCTACGTATTTACATAATTACGGTTGCACCTAAAAAAAGAAAATCCAATTATACATTAATATTTAATGTTTTATTTGAACTATGCATAATATGGAGAAGACTATATTAAATATTTCTAAGCAAAAGTATAAAAAGACAAAGATTAGTGCCAAATCTGTTACCGCACATTTTTTAAATACATTTTTTTTTTTTTTCACTATTCTATTGTTATTTTTCTTTCAAGTAAGAAATAGCGATACGATTTTCTTAAAATTAAATTTACATAAATATATATTGCTATTATTAGAAAAAAGTTCTTGTATAAATTTTTATGTAGTCAAAACGTGTGGTTATAAGTGACTCATTTCAACTTAAGAATTATTGATAAGTATCATGTTCTGAAAATTAGGGACTTAAGTCACTTCAAATTAAATTGATTTTTAAAACTAAAAAGAAAAAAGAAAAAGGTGAATATTTTTAGCACTGTAATGTACTCATGCATAAGGCAAAGAACTGATTAGACAGAATTTGAGAGTTGAAAATGAGAGGTCAATATATACGCGAGATAGTAAAAAAATAAATTTTTCGTAAGAGATAAAAAGTGGACAATGGTCACTTCCCTGTGATTGAAATAATAATAATTTCCCTTAGTTGCTCTGCACCCATTTTCCATTCTGATAGAGTTTCTTTCAATACAGAAGCATTCCTTTCAAAATTTTAATCCACTTCTTAAAAAAGTTCAACTTGAGAATGCTTCTAGCTATCCAGGGCCGTAACTATAAACTTGGGGGCCCCGGGGCAAAACCTCCGGTGGGGGCCCCCCCAGGGAGTGCAAATTGTAACTTTGCACCGGGCATAGTTTATTTTCTCGCACACCGTTGTTTAAATGTACATAGTATGATAAGCCCAAAAATGACTAAAAAATGTAGAATTGGACAACTACTCGGCAGGCTCTTGGCGGCGACGCCATTTTTGCCGATCCCACTGAAGTTAGCATAGGGAAGAAAATATGGACTTCTGATTGGTTGAATACTTTAAAGAGCATTTTATTTAGGTTCATTTTTGAGTATATGTAACTTAATCATGCGTTTCTGTTTAAAAACCTTTTGAAAGATGGATTGTGATTTTTTTTTTTTTTTCGATTTTATGTATTTATTAATATACTAGTTGACCCATCCGGCATTGTCCGGGACACGTTATGATAACCTTAAGCAAACAATTAACACTTTAGATCTACAATTAGTCAAAATTAAGCATAGCATATGAATTATTCGTTAAATAATATTTTAAAGAAGTGCATAAAAATGAGTAAATGCTTTAAAAAAGGCCTTTGGACCTCAATAAAAACATCAGGGTGTAGGTCCTGAAATAAGAGTCCAAAATTCAACTTTAAATTTATGCATTGAGAACGTTTGATAATAAGTTGTGGAAATATGCGTGGAGAACAAAAATTTCAAGGTGTCTGAGCCGAGACCATAGGGAGTCTCAAGCTTTTAAATGGAATGTAAGAACATGGGAATAACTAAGTGAAAAAATAGTTCCAAGAATGAAGATCGGATTAAAAGAGGGTAGTTTAATAGCAATTTATGGTACAAAATCTTCAAGGGGCCAGGAACTTATTTCGCATGTAGTTGGGTATAAAATATTTTTTGTAGTTATTAAAGTAATGGGAGGACGCTAAAGCAATAAGAAAGAAAATTGCAAGCAATCCGAATCATTTTTAAAGAAATTGCACCAACAGCCCCAAGAACACGATTAATATTCAAAATTGGTAGTAGCTAGACTATGGCGGTTTTTTAGTAACTGATGGATTTAAGAAGTTGTTTAAAAAAAGGAGTTAATTGAACCATTTTAAAAGGGATTTATAATAAGGGTCCAAAAAAGACAACTGACAGTTAAAAAGAGGGCCCTAACAGGAAAACATGTTAAAATATCTTAGTACTTAGCTCTTTAGATCTACAATTAGTCAAAATTAATCATAGGGTATGAATTATTCATTTTAATAATATTTTATCGAAATGCACAAATTGATTCGGAAAATGTAAAAAAAAGGGGGGGGTCCTAGCTGCGGATGAAAATATGAGAATCTTGTCCCTGAAAGAAGAGTCCAAGTCAAATGTAAAAATTTTGCACTGAGAAGGGGATAAATTTAAAGAGTGGACTATGTTTGCCTCACAAAATGTTCAGGGGCCCTAGACTGAGTCCTATGATTCCACAGGAGGCCAAAGTGTCTTATATGGAATGTCAAAACATTAAAATATCCAAATGAATAAAGAATCCTAAAAATGAAGATCGGATTAAAAGGAAACAATTTATTGTTACAAAAGCTTCAACGGGCCCCAAGGGGCCAGGAATTTATTTTGCATGTAGTTGGGTATAAAGATATTTTTCCTAGTTATTAAAATGATGGAAAGACGCTCTAACTATGTTAAATAAAATTGAAAGCAATTTGGTTCATGTTTAAAGAAGCTCCATCAAGGGCCTTGAGAAAGCAATTGACAAACAAAATTAATGGTATAGCTGAATTATGAGAAATTCTTTTGTCGTTCATGTAATAGGTAGAGAGAGGACATAAACAATTGATAGAAAAAAAAAAAAGCTAGTGAATTGGACCATTTTTATGGGAGCTATAATATGGGGTCCTGTAGAGACCAACTGACAGTTAAAACCAGGGCCCTAATATGAAACCATGTTAAAATATTTTAATACATAGCGCTTTAGATCTTTAATTAGTCAAAATTAAGCATATAGTAGGAACTATTCTTTGGAATGATATAATTTTTTAAAATGCACCAATTGATTGAGCAAATGTTTAAAAAGGGGCCCTAGGGTCCGAATAAAAACATCAGGTTTTCTGGATTGGTCCTGAAAGAAGAGTCCCAGGCAACTTTAAAATTTTGCTCTAAGAAGATCAGAAATATAGGAAGTGAAATATGTTTATTTCACAAAATGTTGAGGAACCCTGGGCTGGACCCTATGATTCCACAGGGGAACACAGTGTCTAGTATAGAATGTCAAAATATTAAAATATCTAAATGAATAAAGAATCCTAAAAATGAAGATCAGATTATAAGGAAGCAATTTATTGACAATTTATTATTACAAAAACTTCAAGGGGGCCTGTACCGGGCCCGAAAGGGCCAGGAAATTATTTCGCATGTAGTTGGATATAAAAATACTTGTGCAGTTATTAAAATAATGGGAAGACGCTAAAACTATGTTGAATAAAATTGAAAACAATTTGGATCATTTTTAAAGAAGCTGCATCAAGGGCTCCAAGAAAGCGAATAATATTCATAAATAGTGGTAGCTGAAGTCTAACAAAATTTTTTGTTGTTCATGTCGTAGTTGGAGGACCTAAAATGTTGTTAATAAAAGCTAGTGAATCCGACCATTTTTAAGGGAGCTATGATAGAGGGCCCCATAGGGGCCAACTGACAAATACAATCAGGGCCCTAACATGAAAACAGGTTAAAATGTTTTAGTACATAACGCTTTAGACCTTTAATTAGTCAAAATTAAGCATAGAGTATGAATTATTTGCAAGAATAATATTTTTTAAAAATGCACCAATTGTTTGGGTAAGCGTTAAAAAAAGGGCCCCAGGCCCGAATAAAAATATCAGGGTGTTGGTTCTGACATAAGAGTCCAAGTTTCTGTTTTAAAAATTTGCACTAAGAAGGTGAGAAATTTAGGGAGTGAAAAATGTTTAGCGCACAAAAAGATCAAGGGTCCCTGGGTCGGCCCTATGATTATCTAGGGGGCCCCAGTGTCTTATATGGAATGTAAAAAATTGAAAATATCTAAATGAAACAGGTATCCCAAAAATGAAGATCGAAATTAATGGAAGCAATTTATTAACAATTTACTATCACAAAGACTAAAAGGGGTCCTAAAACGGGCCTCAAGAGTCCAAGGTCATAAATGAAGAGTACAAAGGCGAAAATATCTAAAAAGAGAAAGGTACCTCAAAACGGAAAAGATTAGATAAAAAGGAGTCAAGCTATTAACAATTTGGCGCATAAAAATTTTAAGGGGCCCAGGGCCCTGGCCCTTAAAATATTAAAAATCTGAGCCTCAAGTGCATCAGGGCCTGTCTTGGACTATCTTCACCTAAAATTTCAGACTTCTATGTGCGGTAGATTTTGCTAACCATCGCAGTCACACTCTCACACACACATACGCAGACATACACAAACAGAGCGTTTTGTTAACTTATTAGTATAGATAAGAAGAAATATTTTCTAGAATTTTTTAGATGCTTTTTACATTATTCAGTCGATTAGAAGTCCATATTTTCTTCCTTATACTAGCTTCGGTGGGATCAGCAAATATGCTGGAGCGATATGATGACACATTCGACTCGACATTTTGCTGTCTGCTGTAGAACTCCTTTTGCATGCGAAGCGTAAGGAGTGTACTGACAGACAAGCAAAAACATCTATTCTAACACTTTGATTTTTTTTTTTTTATTACTAACTTTGAAGTATGTGCTGGGCATTTTATAGGAACTTAGACTAGAAACTAAAATCAATAGTTTTTTTAACCATCAGTTTGGGGCCCCTCAGGCTTGGGGGCCCCGGGGCAGTGCCCCGGCTGCCCCGGCGGTAGTTACGGCCCTGTAGCTATCGCTTCTGAAAGTCCTACAATAAAATGAAGTACTGTATTTTAGCATTCCAAGATGTTGGCTTGAAATGATTTTTTGATTTTTTAAGTATCACTAAATTGATGTGAATAGGTTTCAATATAGTTAGCTTCTGTGATTTCATATAATTACACAATTTTAAAGCACTGAATAATAATAATTAAAACAGTCTAATTAGAAACATAGAAGAAACAGTTTACTAATTTAATTAAAAACTATTAATTTTTGTTTGTCCTCTTTTACAAATCATTTTCCAACATACTACCAGAAAAGAGAGACTTTTTTTTTTCAATTTTTTTTTTTTTTTTGGGGGGGGGGGGGTCGATTTATACAAGAGTATATATGGTAATTTTACATGGTAACTGACTCTATATTTGATAACGAATTAACAGTAATCCATTTGATTTATATTAAGAAAAAATAACCGTTTTAATGCTAGAAATATTTAAAGCAGTTCTTCTATATATAACGGATGGCTCATATTAAACTTTAAACAATTGAATTTTCTCCCTTTTCTCCCGGGACAACGTAAGCGAATTTTGAAAATGGCCCTGGTAGTCAGATTTTTTGTGCTAGTTAACTGCAAACAAGAATAGAATTTATAAATCAAACCTTGACACTTCACGAGTCAATATTATTATCTTCTATTAGAATGTGAAAGCTCCGAAGAAAACAAGGATTTATAGCGATCACTTACCTGAAAAGACAAGAAAAAAAAATATATAAATAAAATGCAATACATATTAAATCACACATACGCACATAAACAACGCCTGCATTCAACTATTAGAAGTATATGCAAATATTCTATAGACATACGTACAATAAAAACAATAAACCCAACTGGAGAGATAAATTAGCCAGAGCAAGGAATCGAACCAGGGGACCACAGCGAACTAGGCTGTTTCTCCACCAATGAAATACCACTTTATTTTTGTTTAATAATGGAAAATTGGAGACCCAGGTATCGGCTAGAGTGGCTCATTGGCAGAGCAACCGCCTAGTACGCTGTAGTGGGTCCTGGACTTGATTCCTGGCTCTGGTTTCACTTCAGTTGGGTTTATTGTATTTATTGTACATATCAGTAAAATGCAGTATACTTAACCTCTTCAGACCTGAGGTGCACAAATGTGTACCTCCATTCTTTTCCGCATAAAAATTAAAAGGTTCGATTTTTTGGCTTTTTTACTTCATTTTTAGAAAGATAAATGTTTTTCACTTTAAAACAAAACCAATAAATATCAGCACTGATGAATATTACTTCATAAAATAAATATTAATTTCATTTGTGTTTCGAAAATACCTTCAAGATATTGTGGCCAAAAAAGTAAGAAATATTCATGATTATTTAACTTAAATGCTTTACAATAAAAAAAAAAAAAAATTGAGGATTTGCTGATCATTTAATTGTTTAAAGACCTTAATTTTACTATAGCGTAAATTTATATTACTGTTTGTTAAACTGATGTTTCAATGTAATTAATATTTTTGTATCCATATTTGTAAACCTAAATTACCAGTACTGATTCCATAAAAATTACTCTTTGTCATCTATGGTGTCATTTCGATTATGCAAAAGCAATAAATATATATTTGTAGAGTTCTTTTATCTCAGGTCTGAAGAGGTTAATAAGCGAAAAACTCAGGTGATAAAGATGGCAAAAAAGTTAATCATCATACGATTGAAAATAATCTATGGCCCTCCTACCATCTGCTTATTTGAAAAACAAAATAATACTCATCGATTTTAATTGATAAAGGAGGCATTTGAAAATAAAAAGCAAATAAAGATTTGGAATTTAACAGCTCATTTTCTCAAAATAATGGTTGTGGCGTTAACCACCATTATCAACAGAGCTCTGCATGTTTTGTATAATTATATATCACTAGAAAACCAACCCGGAGTTGTCAGATAAGAGTCTGCCGAGGAAAAATAAACCCGAACCCGGCCTAAGGCTGCAGACACACGCTTTTAATGTTTAAACCAATTTAATTTTCTCCGATGAGAACAAGTGAAACTTAAAAACGGCCCTGACGAATGGAAATAATATTGGGATGATTTAAGAAAAGAAAAAGATATTTTATTAAAGTATCAGTTAGGTACGGATTCGCTGCAACATGGGCCTGCGTTTTATTCAACGATGTGGTGCCACTTGCATATCATCTTTGTTTTTACACAGGCAAAAATAGTGGGGGGGTTTTGTACAATTACTTTATTTTCATAATAAAATACTCAGGTTTTTTTTTTTTTTTTTTTTTTTTTTTTTTTTTTTTATTATTATTATTATTATTATTATTATTAGGTTTTCAGCTTGACAATACATATAAGAAAAAAAAGTTGCATTTGTTTTGAAATTTATCAAAAAAAAATTTTTTTTTGCTGTCCTTATAGTTTTTACATGTGCTGTACTGCATTTTGAATAATGGGTTTAATGATGATATTAGCAATGATTTTTTTTTTCTGGTCATTTTTCATTTGTTAAAATGTTTTAAATACACGACTGTATACGAATAAAAATTCTATTTTCCATATTTTTTATAGATTTAAATTCCTATTCATATTGATCCTTTTTCAAAATTTAAAATTTATAACATTCGAATCTTATTTAAAACTTCATTTATATGTGTTTGGATCTTGTGTTAAATCTTCATTTATAATTACAACATTTAATAATGTGCTGATCCAAATTTAAAATTCATACTGTTTGAATCTTTTCTTACAACACTACTTCCTTTCGTCTTCCATTCTGACGACCGGCGCAATGCCCCCTCTACTCCCCCCGCTTCCCAGTTTTGGCCCTACGTACATACCGTCTGGTTTATTTACGACTGCAACACTGGTGACAGGCCGAAATATCATTCGAGATTCGAGTAATAATCGAAATGCATGCATAAAGTTAAATTGCCTTTTACATCCTCGCAAAGCAATAAAAGTAATCTGTCACGATCACGTGACGCAACTAATAATTATTCCCTCCAATTGAAATAAGGGGAGCCAAACGTATTATAACTAAGGATCGACCTAAACATGTTTTAAAAGCCGAAAACGAATTACGGCAATCATCCAATTTAAAACGAAAACGTTCAAATATTTAAAAAGTAAATAATACATACATCAACATATATAATTCAGAGGTCGATGCAAGATCCCCCCCCCCCCCCATTGAGGTCCATTTCATAAAAAGGGAGATTTTTTATATTTTTGTGAAAAGTACCTTTTATAAAAGAAAAATAAAATCCAGTTCCTCTAATTTCAACCAAATATTAATTAATAATAACTTATATAAGTCCTCCAGCTAAAGTTTTGCTTTCTGTGGAGCTTGTTTGTTTACAAAATGCACATTTTAAAATCAAAACAAAAAAAATAATGAAGAGTATGTTTCTGCAAATGGAATTCTGTGAAGGGGCCTATTTTATTAAAAATAATTTTATGCAAAAAAATGCATTAAACCTTTTTCAAATAAATTTGGTCGAATATTCCGGTGCCGTTGTGACATTTCGAAGTTAAAATTAAGTGGTAGAAGATTCAACCATCAGAGCTCTAAAGTTCTAGGAAGCAGCTTAGGAATTAACTAGGGTCAGGTGGAGCAGTTATGACCAGGGAGTAATTGTGACCACCCCCCTAATTAGGGCCCGACTTAGACAGTGGAGGGGGGGGGGGCTTTCCATCTTAAAATTTTTCATGAATTACACTGAAGTGATTAAAACTAAAATTCATATCTATTGTATGTGTGCATAAATTTCGTACAGAGTTCTAATCACATCTATATATATAATAGCAGAAGAAAGGTACTTTGAAAAAACTATAGATTTTTTTTTGTTATAGGAATATAAGAATAAATGTGAGTAAACTGTAAATACAGTTAGTTCTTGATGTATGTACAGTTAGATCATTGAATGATTAGCACTAGAAATCGCATACAATTTATTTATAAATAAGAAAAATAGATTTTTTACATACACAGACAAGATTATTGGTTTGGACAATAGCTAAAACTGAAAAAAAAAAGGACTACTAACGTACTAAGTAAGGGGTTTGACATTTTTGGGGGGAATATGAAACTATTGGTTTAAGACATAACAGCAATTTTTTCGGATATTTCTAATTACTATAAAATTTTAATTGGCTTTTTTGATTATGTAACTAGTACCTTAACCTCTTCGTCCTGGAGTACCCATTTGGGTACATTAAAACAAAAGCCAAAATTACACCCAAAAATTTTTTATAAATGCATAATTTCTACTAGCACTATTCAGATACATCACAGTGTCCTATATTACCAATAAATTTGCTACATGTTTAAAGAAGGAGGAACCATGTGACTTTGAAAATGAAATATTTCCAAGATGGATGACGACAAATTTCCAACGACTTCAGCCAAAGTATGTGAATAATACAGATTTTTTAGTGAATTAAAAAAATATATATTGCATTTTTTATAAACTATAATGTTTCAAGAATGGTGTGGAGTTGTTTATAAATGTTGTTCATATGTGCATGGATGTGGAAAACATCTGTAAATATGTTGTACCCATTTGGGTACTCTGGGGTCTTTACTATTATACATTTCCAGCTAAAGAAACTTATTTTCTGTATAACTATTGTGTACACTTGGCTATTAAAAAAAATAGGAACGAATAAATTATTTAATTTAGTCTTACAAAGCAATTTAAAAGGACCTTTTTCATTTTTAAAAATAATATGAAGTAATACACTGAGTTTACTGCTAAAATATGTCATAATTTTTAATAACTTTAAAAATTTCTAACACGTTTTGAATAGTTGTACAAGCCCACATGTATTAGTCAAAAAAGTCTATAATAAATAATACTTTATTAGAAGATTATTATTAAAAGGTATGTATGCTATTACAAGATATTTATAGTATGTGTATAATAGTATATATCTATGGCTTCCGGTAATAACCAGGTAAGGCACATTTTTAATATTTTCAGTAATTAACGTTTAAAGTTTTCAAATGTCTTTTCATCATTACTTTTATAAAATAGATTAGAACTTAATAATTTTCATTACATTCAATTAGGATATAGGACAGGAGCCTCTTTTTTTTACCAAAATAGTTTTATAAAAATAGTTTTTATTAATTGAGAACGATTATTACTCTTTTTTCAATTTTTAAATGAAAATTTATAGTCGCCCTATGACGGGAAGTGTTCGATTTTTTTTTCAGTGTTATGGCAGATGAAAGCTCTCATTTAAAGCTATATTTTCCCAAAATTATCTCAATTTTTTTTTCAAAAATGTGTCTTACCTGATTATTACCGGAAGCCGCAGATATATTGCAGTAGCAAGATATATATTACAATTATTACAAGGTATGTATAATATTTTTGCGCAATACATAACTTTAGGTAAAAAATCATTTAAGTTGTTTAAATTGATATAATTTTTAAACAATAAATAGGATTATTTTTGTAAAACAAAATTAGTTTTATTTGTTTAAAAAATGACATTTATTCAATTGAGACCTGATGTACCCATTTGGGGACATAAATTAACTGTTTAAGAATTTTAAAAATAAAAAACTAATTTTATTTTCTTTTTTCTAAGCCTAAAAGCACCATAATTTGCTAATAAAATAATTTTTCTATGCAGTTAGATTTTTCTCGGGACTGAAGAGGTTAAGGAGGCATGGGGCACGGAAAAAAAAGAAGGAATTTTGGTTCCTTTTGGCCATTTTTTGTCATTTGGCACTTCAAGAAAAAAAAAAACCCTGATATATGGTCTTTGCCCCTCCCCCCTCAAGCAGGGGGTCCCGCGGCAATTGCCTCGCATGCCCCTGCGCTCGTCAGATCCTGGTCATAATGGAAAAAACTATGGTAAAATTTTGTTTCAGGCTTAGTTATTAACCTCATAACGTATTTTACATTTTAGATATTTTTTATCACTAGTCTGAAGCATTTTTGAAATTTAAATGGCAATTTGAACAGAGTCTACTAAAATTTTTGATAAACGGATTTGTCACTTTGGTGTTCTAATGGTTTTAATTACCCCCAAACAAATGTGTGTCCAGCACATATAAAGAAATAGAGGGGTCATAATTTCCCTACTAGTGCTCTTAATTGCCCCAAACTTTTGTGATTGGGAATTTTTGATGGGGGGGGGGGGGGTAATTAATTATAACCATCCTTTTAACTTAATAAAAAAGGGGACTCTGATAATTAAAACTTTTAACCCTTTGATCTCTGGTGGATAAATTTCTTCAAAACTCCAAATGTCACATCGGCACCAGAATTTTGCAAAGAAAAAATTCGGTTTATCATATACACGAAGTTAAGTTTTAAATCTTTTACAAATAAATTTAATCGAATATTCCGGTGCCAATGTGACATTTTGAAATTAAATGATTGAAAATTCAACCATCAGAGCTCAAAAGGGTTAAAAGGCCTTCTTAAAGGGTCAAAGTTACTTCCTATGCACTAAAAATACCACTTTTCCAAAAAGAAAAAAAAATAATGTTGAAAATGTATGAAATGGTCATAATTACACCCCCCCCCCCCTCCAACTCTACTTATCAATAGATAAGTAGCGAAAGCTTCTTCTTCTATATTGTATTCTTCAGTCTCAAAAGGAAAAAAAAAAAATCTGAAGCAGTCTCCATTTTATCACTTTACATGCTGACCTATAAGATGAATGAACATAAACACGCGCGTGTCAGCCGGCTTACAACACATATACCCTTCAAGATAATAGGTATACAGAGCCACCTGGAAGAGCTTACCTGCTGCACATGTATCCGAAAATTAATATTTCGCACGAAAAAAAAGGGCGATTCAGAGGTTAGAAACTTCTCGCAGAATATCAAAGAAGCGTGTTTCGATGCATCTATGGAAGATTAGAATTCATTATTTCCCAATTTTTATGACTTAAAAGAGATGATGTCAGAATCAAATCCGGTCTGTGCAACTTTTTCAAGAACACAGAGAAAGCGCTCATTATCTTCACTCAACTTTGACCGAAACTGTTAAATCGATTAACTGAAGGAATCGGAAATTTACATATATGTACCGTAAACTCTCTGTAATGCGGGCCTTGTGTAAGACTGAAATCATAATGGTACTAGCAGTCTTCGCCCGCTAATGCTGGTCTGTTTTTCTAAAGGAAATTTGAATCAAACGAAGTACATTTAGTAAAGATATATAAATAATAATATCTAATCAAATATCTATAATTGTTGTCTTATTCAAATAATCTTACATTATCCCAGTTCAAAGTCTATGCTGACGACAAAAAAACTCTAAAATGACTGAAGTACCTATGTTTAACTAAGGAAGAGTTTCTGGAGATATTTAGAAAATATTATATTGCAACAAGATTTAACTAATATTGCAACTTTCTAATACTTTTTGCACTTAATTGCAGGTGATTCCTTCAGAAAAGTAACCTTTATTTTAAATTTTAAGAGCGAGACATATTTAAAACGAAAGAATTGCAAACGGTCCGTAGAAAATTAAGCAAATATTTATTATTGTTACTAAATGTCTAAACCTTAATGAAATCATATAGTAAAAGAATACACACATACTAACATTATTACATGTAAATAGTAACAAAAGTATTTGTTATAACAATATAATACTCGATTAAGGGTGTATTCGAAAAAACACTTTTCCACCTTCAGCAGCTCGAAATTTTCCGATACAATTTCAGACATATTTTTAAAAGTAGAATCATGAAACTTGCTGAGGGGATTCTTGAAGGGACGTATGAGGTGCCGAGTAAAGTCTTTTTACGCTCAATTCATTAGAATTTGATTTATAAGCAATTAACTTCTCTGGAAGACCCTTTTTTTCGTTCCCTTATCTCCCACTTCGGAAAAATCGGTTCAAATTGCCGTTTTTGATTGCTTTTTTTGCAATATTTTGTATACTTATCAAAGAATTGACCTTTACGGCACCTTGTGCACTTTCTAAATAAGAGAATCTGCGAGTTTCATGTGTTTGAGAGCAAAAGTGAATTCAAAAATAAATCGGAAAACAAGCAGTTTGAATCGAAATACACCCTTAAGCGCTTCCCTAATTTGCCAGTGCGTCGGGGCAACGTGCTTTTGCCAATCATGATCTGTCCGAGTAAACGAGTATCCATACTCCGATCACTATTTATTATTCTCACCAGTAAATTTTTCAGGGTTGCCACTCTAATCTTGAAAAAAATTCCCTGTGTTGCAACGTGTTTATTCTATGATGAGTGTGCAAAAATATATGCGTGTATGTATGCTGATTAGACATCTTATACCCAATTAATTGAACATTATATGATATGAGCAGATGAAAAAAAACCCTTTAAAGTTGTTACACTTATTATTAAATCCCACATTTTACATTAATAATAATAAAAACAGTAAAGCAATACTCAAACATACTGCTAAAAAATACTTTGAAATATTTGTAAATGAATCTTAAAATATCTAAAAACTTTGTATCTAATAATTTAAAGAATATAAAATTTTAAAGAATCTTACTTAAAAATCAGTTATCTTGAACATATCACAAAAATTGCAGAAATAAAAAAGAAAAGAAAAGCTACTTATTTTGTGCATTCAAATTAATATTTATATTAAAATACAGGACACATAAAATATAGGATAACTTTGACACACAAAATGGTTTATTTCTTATCTTAAAAAATATAAGATAATATTCGGCTTTCAAAATAAAAGCCCGAAAAAAAAAAAAAAAAAAATATATATATATATATATACACTATATTGCCATTGATTATGGGACACTTGCGATTTTAGATATTTTACTAAAAATCTAGAAAAATACATGGGGAATCATCTCGAAACTCTTAGTGTATAAATATAACAGTATCGTTATACATCTCCGTGAAGATTTTTTACAGAAACGCCATAGGGGACCGTCAACAAATTAAAAAAGAATGAATATCTTTTGAATAACCCTGTCAAAACTAATGTAGCAAAAGCGCTCCAACTCTAGATTATGATTGAATGCCTTATTGTAATACACTGTGTTCATTTTTATGCAAATAGCATGCACACTCGCAGAGTAATTAAGGTTTTTATAAAAATTGTCCCAAATTTTTCCAAGTTTTTTCATTATAATTTTCAGAGTTCTTAATATAAAGTAATATTTTTTTCAGAAAATATGACAAACAACATTGCACACAGTACCCTGTAATCAGAATTAAAAAATAATGAAAATTGTATGAAAAATAAGTAGGTTTACTATATAATTTTTTACTGCGCATGCGTCAAAGATATCAAAATTTCATTTGCATATTAGGTTAGCTAAATGTATAGAGCAACTTTTGTAAAAGTCTCAAAATCATAGCTTGAAAATTCTGAAAGTAATCGTCTATAGAAAAGGGACAAAATCCGTTGTTTCCAAAATGAAGCAAAAAAATGAGGGATTTTATCCAAATGCAGTAGTACATCCCATATTGTGTATTCTATATTGACACTAATCAATGAATATATGGATACAACCCCTCTTGTTTTTGCTTCATTTTGAGAATAACGGATTTTCGACTTATTCAATTGACGATTATTGTCAGAATTTTCAAGTTATGGTTTTGTGACTTTCACAAAAGTTGCTCTATACATTTAGCTAACATAATATGCAAATGAAATTTTGATATCGTTGACGCATGCGCAGTAAAAAATTATTTAGTAAACCAACTCATTTTTTATACAATTTTCATTATTTTTTAATTCTGATTACAGGGTACTGTGTGCAATGTTGTTTGTCATATTTTCTGAAAAAAAATAATATTTTATATTAAGAACTCTGAAAATTATAAGTAAAAAACTTGGAAAAATTTGGGATCATTTTTATAAAAACCTTAATTACTCTGCGAGTGTGCATGCTATTTGCATAAAAATGAACACAGTGTATTACAATAAGGCATTCAATCAAAATCTAGAGTTTGAGCGCTTTTGCTACATTAGTTTTGACAGGGTTATTCAAAAGATATTCATTCTTTTTTAATTTGTTGACGATCCCCTTTGGAGTTTTGGGAAAAAATCTTCACGGAGATGTATGACTTATACTATTATATTTATACACTAAGAGTTTCGAGATGATTCCTCATGTATTTTTCTAGATATTTAGTAAAATGTCTAAAATCGCAAGTGTCCCATAATCAATGGCAATATAGTGTATATATGTTTGGTTGTTGTATTCATGTCGGCCAATTATCTACGCTATGGGATATAGGCCCTATGTGGTGGGATGCCCTCCGTGGGGGTCTT
Organism: Maratus speculifer; assembly: GCA_964019185.1. Classification (NCBI taxonomy): domain Eukaryota; kingdom Metazoa; phylum Arthropoda; class Arachnida; order Araneae; family Salticidae; genus Maratus; species Maratus speculifer. Next base: position 416,535,142 of record OZ025293.1, read on the forward strand.
TCTAAGGGAACCTAACCCGTATTTACGCAAGGCTCGAAGAAAACCACGGAAAACTCCGAACGGTTAGGCCGACGGTCGCGATTGGGTTCGAACCCAGCACCTACCGTCTACCAGTTTGGAGGTCAGAACCTCGCGGCCACTGGTGGGGCCAAAATATGTTTAGATATAGTATGGAAAAAAATTCCCTGTGTTTTCCAGAATTTTTAGGATTTTTTCGAAATTCCCTGGATTTTCCCTGTTTTAGGAGGGAATTTTAAAATTCCCTGTGTTTTCCCGGTTTTCCAGGTGGCGTGGCAACCCTGTTTTTACTGTAAATTTTGCATTATTTCATCCAAGTATTTTTCTGATCCAATCAGGCAAAAACGGGTGATAATAGATTAAAAATTCTGTAAAAGATGTGAAAAAATAACGCATTATTTTAAAGTTTTTAATACTGATCAGTTAAGGGTGATCTTAAATCAAAAAGGGCAACTTTGTGACATAATTTTTTATTTATTTTTGCATAAAAATGCATGAAACTACCATATGTTGTTGTTCAGAAATTATCAAAATGCATTCATCTTTCAGTTTTTTTTTTTCTTTTTTTCCCGCAAACGCAATAGATATTTCAAAACAAGCCGTCAAAGTTTACTTTTTTACGCATTTTCCGACGAAAGCAGAAAAAGCAGTCAACGAAAAGGGGAAAAACGCGTGATCACGGGATCAAAATAGCTTATAACTCAGTAAATAATTTAACTATCATAAATTGGGAAACTCCGATTCGAAACCGTTTTCCTAGTCAGATCTTTCAATTTTTTTATCTTTCCGTTGAAAAATGAATTTGTAAATGGGTCAAAACGTTTTGCGCTTGTTGGGCGGAGCAGTTGAGAACACCCTTAAGGGATTCGATTCAAACTGCTTATTTTCCGATTTATTTTCAAGTTCATTTTTGCCCTCAAATGCAAGAAATTGGCAAATTGCATTATTCAGAAAGTACTCAAGGTGCCGTAATGGTCGATTCTTTGGTAAATGTAGAAAATATTGCAAAAAAGGCTGCCAAAGTTGCCAATTTGAGCGGATTTTTCAGAAGCGGGAGAACTGGGAATGGAAAAAAAGGTCATACTGAGAAGATAATTGTTTATAAATCAAATTCTAATGAATTGAGCGTAAAAAGACATCACACGGCACCTTATACGTCACTTCAAAAATCCCCTCAGCAAATTTCATGTTTCTACTTTTAAAAATGTGTCTGAAATTGTATCGGAAATTTTCGAGCTGTTGAAGGTGGAAAAGCGTTTTTTCGAATACACCCTTAAGTGGTTAAAATGCGTACTATTAATAGTACACCAGACCCTAAAGTCTAAACATATGTTAGTTTTAAAATAATATGACAAAACTGTTAAGAATTGCAAGTAGTTTAGATTCTAGTAGATATGAGCGGGAAATCTGGACGACTATGAGTGAGAATGTGCGTACATTTTCCAGGAGTTTCCTTATTTAAAAAAGAAAGTAACTTCCTCTTTCAAGTCCACTCTGAAGCCATCTTTTCCATCGAGTAAGGCAATAAATTGCTTTTGCCTAATTAACTCGCCCGTTCCTCTGACGCAAAGATCTACTATGACAGGCCGTAAAGAGCACTTGCCTTCAAAACACAACAGAAAATAGCGAGCATCTTACGGCTCTTCTCAACTGCTCCGATCAACAAGCGCAAAAACGTTTTGACACATTAACAAATCCATTTTTTAACAAAAAGTTATAAAATTGGAATGCCTGACTATAAAAGCGATTTCGAATTGAACTGAAATTTCCATTTTATGATCATTAAATTTCCTATCCAGTTATAAGCTGTTTCGATTACGCGATCACCCCTTTTTCGCCTCCTTTTCGACCGGTTTTTCTGCTTTCGTCGGGAAATGTGCTCAAAAACGTCATCTTTGAAGGCTTGTTATGAAAGATCTATCGTGTTTTTTTAAAAAACAAAAAATTGAGTGCAATTAAGCAGTTTCTGAATAACAACACCTGCTAGTTTCATGCATTTCCGAGCAAAAATAAAGCATGTGTCACAAAGTTGCTCTTTTTGATTTAAGAACACCCTTAACAAATCCATTTTTTAATGGAAAGATACAAAATTGGAATCCATCACTATGGAAGCGATTTCGAATCAAACTGGCTTTTCCATTTTATGATAATTAAATTACCTATTCACTTAAGCGATTCCGATCACGGGATTATACCCTTTTCTCATGCTTTTCGAATGGTTTTTCTGCTTTCGTTGGGAAATGCGGTTCAAACCGCCAAATTTGAGGGCGTTTTATGAAAGATCTATTGCGTTTTCAAAGAAACAGTAAGCTGAGTGCAATTAGATAGTTTCTGGGCAACAACACCTGCTAGTTTCATGCAGCAAAAATAAATTAAAACTTATGTCACAAAGTTGCCCTTTTTGATTTAAGAACACCCTTACGGCTGATCTCAAACCCAAAAGGAGCTACTTTCTGACACATTTTTTAATTCTCTTTTGTTCGGAAATGCATGAAATAGGCAGGCGTGTATTTTTAAAAATATGTAGTCGATTTTTTTTTTTTTTTTTGAAGAGACAGAAAATTTTTCTTAAAATACTGCCAAATTGGCTATTTTGAACCGAATTTCCCTACGCGACACCGCAAGAAAGAAAAAAAAGTGTTTATCACGCGACCGCAATTGCCTAAAACTCAATAAGCAGTTTATTAAAAAGGAAAACTTATTTTGATACCAAACCGCTTCAGTAGACACACCTGGCAATTTCATGCCTTTAAAGCTTAACCCCTCAAGGACGCCGGTATATGTGCCGTTTAAGATGCTTAGAATCTTTGATTATTCTCATTAATAAAATTTTATTGTAAATTTTGACTTATTGAATCCGAGCATTTCCTCAATTCAATTAGGCAAAAATTTCTGCTCTAAAAAACCGGTGATAAAAGATTAAAAATTCTGTAAAAGACGCTCAGTCCCAGACATACTGCCCCTGATCTTTTTGCTTCATTTTGATAACGGATTTTGAGCTTATTCTATCGACGATCACTTTCAGAATTTTCAAGTTATGTTTTTGAGACTTTTACAAAAGTTACTCTATACATTTAGCTAACACAGTATGCAAATGAAATTTTGATATGGTTCACGCATGCGCAATGAAAAATTTTGTAAACCAACTCATTTTTCATACAATTATTATTTTTTAATTCTGATTACAGGGTATCTTGTACAATGATGTTTGTCATACTTTCGGAAAAGTACATATTTTATATTAGAACCCTGCAAATTATAAGCAAAATTATAATTTGCTTATAAGCTTAATTTTAATTTTTTGCTTAATTATAAGCCCTTTGAAAAATTTGGGACTGTTTTTATAAAAACCTTAATTTTTCTACGAATATACATGCTAGCCTCATAAAAATGAACATAGTTTATTACAATACTAAAGTTTGAACGTTTTTGCTACGTTAGTTTTGACAGGGTTATCCAATATTCGTTCTTTATCAATTTGTTGACGGTCTTCTATGTAATTTCGGGGAAAAAAACCTCACGGAAATGTATGACCTGTACTATTATGTTTACACACATGGAGTTTCAGGATAATTCCTCATGTATTTTTTGAGATATTTAATCCTTTATCTACCGCATTATGAATTCATGAAAATTTCACATTCTAAAGCATTTTACGCAAATTGTTTAAACTAAATTAAGAGATTTACATAAACATTTAATAAATATTTGAAGGATTTTAGAAGGATTAATTAAATTTTAATTTACAGGGATTTTGTGCAATTTTTATAACCCCACTCAAATCTTATTTTTAATTATTTTCTTAGTATTTTATATAATTATATAAATATTATATATATATATTAATATAATATATATTATATAAATATTATATATATATATTTCCGCATTGAAAAATCCCCACCCCCCTCCCTCAGCACCAAGAAACCTGAAAAGATGCAAAGGCAAAAGAAATCATCCTTTTAAAAAATATTTTTGTTTTGTGTAACTAATAATGCCTTTGAAACAAGATAAAGTATTGTATCTGTAACTCATTCTAAACAGTATTACAACTAACTGACGTATTAAAAGAATTTTATAATAAGTTATTTTAATGGTACTTAAGTACCGTCGGTAGATAAAGGGTTAACAAGATGTCTAAAATCGCAAGGTTAGTGCATATGAAATGAGTAAATTATCAACTTAGAATTAATCGAATATAGATTTCTAAAATTTTAATTAAACATCAATTTGAACGTTTGTTTAAATAGAAGGTTCAATAAAAAATATTGGCATAGTATCTATAAATCTAAAACTCACAAAAAATTCTATTTTACGAACATATACAATTCGTTTAAAACAGATTTCTTGATATCAATTCAGATATTAGTCTATGCAGATGCATGATACATAAGCGTGAGGGCGTTCACATAGGGATTCGAGAAGCACAATACGCGCGATTACTGCCTCCATAACAACCAAATTCCATGCCACTAAACTTGGTGGAAAGAAATAATGGGCACTTTTGGCGTTTGTTGGTAATACATTAGCATTTCTAAAATAAATAAAAGCGGGAAAAAAATGTATTCAGAAATCGGGCGTCTTATCAAAAACAACGTCAAGGGCAATTATCAGCAGCTATCGCGCACACCCACGGATAGCTCGAGAATGTGGTCTGACCCCGACTACACTGTTCAGCGTCTTGTACTTATTTTTATGAACTAAAGGAAGAGGAACGATACAGAAACTCACATACAGGGCCGTAGCTAAGGGGGCGCTATGGGCGGCTCAGCTACCCCTAAAATATTTTGAGCCCCCCCCCCCCCCCCCCCCCCCCTGGAAACTATTCCAAGGTCTCTCAAGGAATTTCTCTTCCGAAAATTCAAATGAAATTCTGTTCAAAAAACTAATTTAGAGTTAAGACCCTTTCACAGTTTTGCAAAATTGGTAAATTGTATCTAAAATAAGTGTTTCAATACCTGCCTCATGCTATTTGTACATATGAAGCTAGCCATTATGTTTAATTTTACACTAGTTATACACTCAAAATTTTCATCATCATATAGTTTTCTTAGCATAAAATAAAGTTTATACAACAGTTTAATAAGAAACAGAGTACCTACAATGTAAATATGCACTAATTTATCTTTCTGCGTCAGAGAAAAAGAAAAAAAAATTATGAGCCCCCCCCCCTAAATTCTGTTGAGACCCCCCCCCCTATTGTTCACTTCTAGTTACGGCCCTGCTCACATAGCCCCTTTAAAATATTAGTTGAAGATCTAACGATGAAGACTAGAAATCTACAAACCCTTTAGGGATTCTATATTTATTTCATAGGCCCTTCAAGATATTAGTTGAATATGTAGATAACGAAATTTTTGATTAATGCATATTTTGTGAAACAGCGACCATTTTCAGTAGCTTTTGGACTTTTTGTCTCACTGTTCCACGTTAAATCTACGGGACGAGTTACCTTGGCCACGGCTATACTTTCTCTTTTCAGCGTGTTGTGTTTATGTCGGCCAATTATCAACTCGAGGTATATAGGCCCTAAAAGGGAGGAGTGCCCTCCGTGGGGGGTCTTTCTAAGGGAAGCCAACCCGTATTTACGCAAGGAAATCTAATGTTCGAAGAACACGGAAAACTCCGAAAGATTAGGCCGACGGGCGCGATTGCGTTTGAACCCAGAACCTCTCGTCTACCAGATTCGGGGGCAGAATCTCTCGGCTACTGGTGGGGCCTTCCTCTTTTCAGAAGCTCTCATGCACATCAATTGTCAATCCAACAATTTTTAATATTAGCAGCATAGAAAAAGTTTTTCACCCCCCCCCCCCCCTGAACAAGCGATGGTCTCATTAATTTCATAACCGTAATTCCCTTGAATTGAGAATTTTACATAGTTTAGTTAAAATGCCGATTTCCTAACAATGCTAATAATAATTAGTTTGAACTATTAATTACTCTAATAAATATTTTAATTATTTATAATCATAATTCAGCAATTTATTTTAAAATGCCTTACTGAACTCCTGACATGCTTTTTGAATTTCAATTCTTCTGATATTCGTTGGAATAAAATTAATGATTTGCACAGAGACGCGCTTAGACCATCCCACGGGATTAATTAAAAAAAAAAAAAAAATTGGACTTGGGCCGGACCGAGTTCAGGCCTAATTCATTTTTTACCTCCGACAAACTCTCGCAGGGCTGGACCTGGACTTACTTGTTGTCAGACAGTGCCGCGAGGCAATATTTTTTTTAAAAAGTGCCTTCGTAATTCTATAAATACGTAACACATATAATCGTCCGGTAGTCCGTTCACCTGTCCGCATATATATATAAGCAGATGCAAAAACTACCCAACCCAATGGTTTAAACTTTAATATATATAACCATTGCAGAATTTTCTTACATAATTTCAAATTTTAAGAAAATTTAATCAAAACTTAAAAAAAAAAAAAAAAAAAGCATACTTCATTCTATTAAATCTAGCATACGTCATTAATTCGATGATATCTCATGATAGGTCACTATTCTAAATTCTAGGTTGCTATGGCGATGACATCCTATTTAAGATTACAGTCTATTATTTCCGTATGACTGAATTTAATATACATAAACGTAATAATTTTTACATCCATGCATTTTTGCATTTCGCATAAGAGGGCTACAGCTATTGCACCACGATTTGAATATTTATAAAACTGGTTATAGTAGAAATGCTCCTCATTTGCCACGTTTGACATACGATTTCCAACTTGTTTGTAAATTATAATAGTAAGAATCTTGTTTCGAATGCTTAGAAATATTCTACAACAAACTACGGAGCATTATTTTAAAAACTCCATTTTATTATTAATAAAAATATTATACACCTGCAAAAGATAAAACGTCTTTAAACCATTCTTTATCTTTAATTCTAAACTACATTAAATTTTTAACTCATTCTGAACCGATGGCTCTTACAAATATTTTAATTAATTGGCACCACTTACATTCAATAATTTACCTGTATATTCATAATCACGTAAAAACATTAAATACGGAAGTATATTACCTTTCTTGACTATTGGTGCGTAAAATGAATTCTGTAAGCAGATTTTGAAGGTGCATTGTGAACTCAAGGGGTGCAAAAATTTAGGCGCCAGGGAGTAGTCTCTCACCACTAAAATTTAAAAGTTTTTTTCGCTGAAATTTTAATAGCATTCTAACAATTTTAAACGAAATATTAGATGATGAAAAAAAAAAAAAAAAAAAAAACGAAATAAAATTTAGTGGTGAGAAACTGCCTGCTGGCGCCTAGACTTTTACACCACTGGGTGAGCCTTTAATCTGACTGTAATATTTCAAGAGTATAAGCTATTATTAATGCTGCTATGGCTTGTGGTTTCATGTAAACTGAAATATACTGTAATACTTTCCTATAATTATTTATGCAGTATTTTTTTAAAGAATAAATTTGATGACGACTGATTGCGAATTGTTTTTATGTTAAAAAATAAATCTTATTTTGCAAAAATTGATCAGACCGTGGCTTTTTGTTCGGGGGGGGGGGGGGGGGGGGGCACAGGACCGACCGCAAATTGCAAAAATAACGGACAGGAATGAGCTTTTAGATTTTATACAAAACGGGTCAAGGCAGCTTTGTTCGGGGCGTTCGTGGAAAATTTGGCCCGTGCAAACCTCTAGATATTTTTTTAAATACAAGGATGCTCCAGGCGACAGTTTTTATAACCGCTATTTCCAAATAATTATCTTTATCGTATAATTCAAGTAGAAATTTATCACAAAGATAACTGGCTGAAAATAAAAAATATTCACATTCAGCTACTCAAAATGACATAAATATGCACTTGTTTATATTTTAAGCCTGTTCATTACTACTTTTTTTTTCCATTTCTAAAGAAATATTACTTAAACAGAAAATTAAATTAATAGATCTTTACAAGAGATTTGACAATGAAACAACCATAACTCTGTGCGTGACTATAAAGAAAGAAAAAAAAAAAAAAACCGTAACAGAGACTCGTATAATGCTATTACGGAGACAGAATAATGTAGAGTTATTTCACATTTCCTGAAATAAATTAAATCTATCGTGTTTAACGTGGAACATATGTTAGGTCAATACATGACGAGGGATAATAAAATGTAATAGAACGTTGCGATTTAATCGCCCTCTGTTGGAAAAGCAGATCGATACAAGGGCAAAAGCAGATTAATCAATACAGACCTGTCAATAGTAAAAGTGCCTAGAAAAAGAAAACAAGAACAGAATAGAGATTACGGAGAGATTAGAGCGTACTCTTCAAATATGCATATACCATAACTGCAAAGTCAGATAAACATATTTTAACCAGAAATTTTATTTAATGAATGGAAAGATAACTGTAACGAAATTGAATATACATATAGAAGTTTTGCAATAAATTTCGCAGGCTAAAAGTTTAGAAATTTTTTTCCCTCTCGCCAAAAGACAAGAGTGAGATGCGCTAAGCTGGATGTCGTCCGGGTAGCTCAGTGGTGGAATATTGGCACGTAAAGTCGATAACCCTGGTTTAAATCCAGGATTGGATATTTGTATGGCTATTTGTATTATTTGACGAAATTGGCTGACGGGATAACCAAATAGTACCCGAATTAAAAATCACTTGATGACATAACAATCACGTGTATTATGTTTAATGTCATGCAATGTGACATTTATGATAATCCATTATTGGCATTTAATCTTGAAATTTGGCATTATATTTTTGGTCGACGGGATAATCAAGTGGTACCCAACAATGTATTGTGTTATAGTATCTACGGAATGAGGTAATAAAGTACAAAATCCTATAATATCTTGATAAAAATTTTGCCCACTGTACTCAAGCTAACCACCTTTAATGCGATAAACAGTAATAACTGGACGAACTTGGGCAATTAATTCCTCCTCGACGACAGTTAAGCCCTTTAATATTTAGGGATGTGGACCAGGATCCATATTATTAGCTAAAGAAAAAATATTTAGTTCATTATTTATTATACATTTATGGCAAGTCTTTTGAGATCCGTCAGAGTGAATGCCAAGCGAACGATGATGAAAAATTTTACAAAAATATAATTTAAAATTTTTTTGTGCATCTTCGAAATTTAAAGCATTTCTCCGAGCACATGCATTCTCTATCAGAAGAGATTCGTCATGTCGTCCTTTTGGCACAGATGTCATATACGCACCACATTGGCGCTATTTTTTTTTTTAGACGCCAATGTCATATATGCACCGGAGTTACTTCATTGGCGACAAAGTGTAGTTATTTTGCTTGACATGGTAACCCGGATGTTGTTTATTTATTAATAAATTGTTTGTTTACTTTTATTTTCTTTTTTTTTTTTTTTTAATTATATAAATTGTTTTGTTCCACAGGTATCAATTGAACTTTTTAAAATTTATTGTTATTCCCTTTTTAAAATATATATATGGTAACTGGTATTCGAAAACCAGGTTTTTGCCAAATTGGCGTCGGAAAAATCGCGCCGATATTGTGTGTATATGACATCTATATGCCGTCGTTTTTTACGCTGGTGTCTAACCTCTTGCCTTAAAGCTATATCATATTCGCATTCTTTTCATCCAGTAAGTATATGTTTCCTTGGCATTTTTATAATAGAACTAATACATTCTATAAATTGTTTTTAAACGGCAAACTATTTAAAAATAGTACAACATATACCAAAATAATAATATATATGTTTAATTTGGTTTGATTTTCAATCTTCGAATTCAAATAACTCTTTATATAATGAATTTATAACAATTAATTTTATTTGTTTACAATTTTTTTGTTGCCACTGTACGAAAAAAAAAAAATAAAAAAAAATAAAACACAATATAATTCTTTTAATATGCGTAAGTGACATCAGCGTAAATGATTTTGTCGGAATAAAGAAAATACATTTTATTTATTTAATTAATCATGATTCTATCTACAATTGTTAACTCCATGAATTATTTTTTATTCTGAAAATATGCATGCTTTATTTCTTATTTCTAAAAATGCGTCCGTAATGGAAAGACATGTAAAATAAATTAAAATAATTTTTTTTAAAGTTATTCTGTAAAAAAATTATATTGTGCAAATCTACAGATCATAATTTATATTTGTGTTTAATTTCAAATCAAAATATTGAAATGTTTTTTTGTAAAGCGTACGACAAAATGTAATTTGAGTGGGCTAGTAGAGGATTCGCTTCGCTCATCCTAATCAATCTAAAAAGCACGAGTTATTATGCATCCGAAGATAAATTGCGCTTTAGGCACTATCTTTCATAGCGTCCTTTGATGCCTTAACACTTACGGAGATTTTTGTTATTTTTCACAAATTCTATGCAAAATATTGTTTTATTGTATTTTTTGCTCATTTTATATTAATAAGTAGAAAAATGTCATTAAAAATATTATTTATGATAATTTTTTTAACGTTTAGAACCACCTTTTACTTCAAATAAAATTTTACTTTGCCCGGACATCTTATTTTTTTCTTACATAAATTTGCTTAACAAAAGTTATATTTACAGTTATACACATCGAAGCTAAACTCTGTGGCATTACAATCCATGAAGGATCAGTACCGACAGTGACCATCACTTTTTACTAGACCCTGAACCCATAGGCGCTATAAAGCATACGTCCCGACCACGTGGTCGGACTAACACGAGATACTCTGTGTTTAGTTAACAAGCAAGCTTGGTACTCCATTTTATCGACCCCGAAGAGATGAAAGGCTGAGTGAACCGTGCCTACTCGGGAGTCGAACTCGCGACTTCCGGCGCCACAGACAGATGTTCTGACTACTGCGCCACTGGGTTTACTACAGATCTAGTTTTACAGATTCAGAGTTCTACAGTTCTTACAGTTTTATAGATACTACTTTACAATTACTCACAATTTCAAAAATTTTTTACATATAGCTTTTCTTTTGGAAAAAAAAAAATTGCAAACTATCACTAAAAATGTGTAAAATTCTAAGCACTGAAAGATACAAATTCACCCAGTTATGCAATAAGAAAGATACAAATTCACCCATTCCATCGTTCAAGACACCACCAAAACGCTGAAATAGGATATGCTACCGCACCCGCTATATTGACCAGATCTGGCCCTTTCCGATTACATGTTCTGGTCAATGGTGCATGGCTTAACTGGGATACGCTTGGAAGAGGTGGAAAATCGATTGGATAAATATTTTCGGTCCAAAACGTGTGTCGTGTTATTACGTGTTGTTTACGTCGCGGTATTCATGTATTGTCAGAAAGATGGCAATAATGTCTAGCTAGTGAGGAACAATATAGTAAATAAGCCATTTTTTGTATTTCTCTCGAAATTTTCCATTTTTCATGGATAACCCCCCCCCCTCCCCCCAGAAACTTAGTTGCGCACCTAGTATTTAATTATAAAATGGCGTTTGCATATTTTGTTTTTATATTCTTCAGAAAAATTAAAAAATGCTTCACCTTGCACTCTATAAATTCAAATTTTTGTGTCAAATAAAGTTGATTCCTACCCCCATCTCACTCTCCCCTAAATAGTCTTTTACGCTGAATATTTTATTTTAACTTTTCTGTTGTTTCAAACGACAAATCAGCATTAATATGCTACTATAAGAAAGTTATTTGTACTGACATTTTACAGTATGGATTTATACTCTGAACCATAAAAGCTTTTAAAATTTTGAAATATCTTGTGCCATTAGTATTTTTTCATAAATTTACGCTAAAAATAACTATTTTCGTTCACTAATATTTCGAATAAAGATTATAAGGAATACTTCTTAATTGCAATTTTCACTCCTTGCATTTAAATGCATGTGGATTTTAGGGACTCTATTGTAAATACATGCTCCACTTAGAGCAAAGAGTCTGTTGAGCGATATACAGGGTGTCCGAAAAGTCTGGAAACGGTTAAATAACTCGAGAAATATTGATCAGATTGAAAAACAAAAATATACGTATTAAATATTTTTAAATAAGCTACTCAGTGATACTAAATTTGTCCCACGCAACCGACCCCCTGGGGGTCAAAGGGGGTCCAACTTTGAAATCTTAAATTATAACCCCCATTTTTTATTGCAGATTCGGAATCTACAGACAAAAATACGCAACTTTTGTATTTAATGTTTATTTCAAATCCTACTTTATCATGGTGTAATCGGGCATTTTCGAAAGGTACATATTTCGGCTTTCCCAACCGTTTTGTGCCTTCTTGGAACCTGATTGGCCAGAACTTTTGACGTCAAATTTCCCGTCTTTTGCAAGAATAGCAGTCAGTTGCGAATCAGTCACGGAGTAAGACAGAGGAAGGAAAAGTAATGTTAAAATTTTGCCTCATGGATTTTTCAACGATAGGGGGCGACACGCAGATGGTGGGCTGTCGATCGATGCTTCAGCAATGCTTTTCAATGGGGAAAATGTTCATTTATTTATTTATTTTTTCTTTTAACGAAAAATCTAAATTTTTAGAAAGTTGTAGAAATGAAAATCTGATTCAAGTTTTCTTCACAACATACATAGTTTATAAAGGGCGGGGTATGTGGATAATCATCGTTTCGATATGTTCTGCCTTTGTTTTTTAATCATTTAATTCAAAGGGGCGGGCGGATGGGAGTGTATGGGAATTACTACAGTGTAGATTAACATGTAAGACAAATTATTAAAAATACGCAAGTATAAAGTTACTTTGTGCTGATTAAGCAAAGGATGGGGAAATACTGTAAATTTCAAGTGAAGTTGGGGTTACAGATTTTGGAGATTGATTAATTACTGCAAATAAAAATAACATATTAACAAACATTTTTCAACAATTCTAATAAATATGATATTTTTGTAATTTAATTTTTTTTAATTTTTAATTTTTTCATTATTTTAAATTTAATAAGTTGAATTATTTGAAAATTTTTGATCTTTTAATTTTTTTTTTTTTTTTTTTTTTTTTGAAAAGTAATCTGTTGGATCTGTTGATTGTTTACAAAGACAGACGACTTTTTAATTATCATAGGGGATGGATAATGTAAAAAGAAAAACGTGCACTTATTTATTTAATTTTGCAATAAAATTTTAAACGTGACAAAATGCATAAACATAAACGTAATTTGAAAAACAAATCGATTTGTTACTTAAATCTTTTTTAGCCTGAAACGAGGCATTATTAATAAAATTAATTCAATTTTTTCTGCGTTTAATGATAATATTTGTAAGAAATAAGTTATACAAATTGAACATCTATAACAATAAAGAGTGTATGTGCGTGTGTCAACGCTGTTCTGAAGAGATAACCGCTGCATGTAGAGTTACAAAATTTGGAGGGAAGGTACCTCTATACATGTAGTTTTGCACCTCGAAGCCCGAATTTTGATTTTTTGATTAGAATTTTTTAATTTAATTTTTTAGGCGATTTTTGTGTTCTTTTTATGTTTCGAGGCGATTTTTCTATATTAGTGAAAGGAATACGGTTTCATTTTTTTCCCTCAATATAGTAATTTTTTTTCTCTTTTCAATAAAGTTTATTCGGAATTCGTGCGGCGATTTTGGGAACTTTTAACAATTTTTTATTGCGATATTCGGTATTTCTTCATATTTTGAGACTATTTTTAAGAATCATAAAAATAAAATTGTTTCAAACCCTAATTAACTAATTTTGCCTGGTATGATTTTTCAATTTCAGAGATTTTTTTCATTGCAATTTGCAGTACGATTTTCGATGTGGTTTTAACGATTTTTTGTGCGTTTAGCATCGGTTTTTAGTCAATTTTCTCAATATTGCAGATTTTAGTATGCATCATGGTCTTATCTATTTTTCAATTGCAGGTAAAAAAGGCAAAAACCCTAAAACTAATGAATTAGTGGTAAAGGAATTATTTTGAATATCCACCGTAACCTATACTAATAAAATAACTAAATGCACTGTCTGTGTGCATGTATGTTTTTGTGCGATGACTAGCAAAATCTACGGCAATTACGAGGCTCAAAACTTTCTTGAAAGTACCCCAGTCTCTCCTGATGTATCTGACATTGAGATTTTCAAAATTCTAATTATTACTTGAGTAGTTTCTCGCCCGTTTCCCATTGCAGCCCTTTTGAACATTTTTACCGTTAAATATTCTTTGTTCATTTTTAATCCAATTTTTCACACAGTCAGTGTCCGTGTATTTAAGACAACGTAATTTGACATATTTCGAATTAGAGATAAAATCACAAATTTCATGTTCCTTTAATATTATTATCTCGGAACCGTGCAACGCCGGGCGGGTCAGCTAGTTTACAAATAAAAACAAAATTCAAACCTATACGATATTTAAAGTAATCTAAAACGATAGATCCCCTTCGAATTAATTCTAAATAAATCTTAAACTTTTTAAATGCTTTATTTGTCTTAAAAGTCTCTGATCATTTTGCACACACTGTTATTTGTTTTAAATTTGTCTTGGCAATTATGTTTTTGTTTATATACAGGGAGTCCAAAAAAGTCGAATCCAAAAGTCGGTGTCCAAAAGTCGAAAATGGTCGAATAACTCGTGAATCTCACATCGAATTAAAAACGAAAAAATGAGTGTTTTAATTATGTTTGTAAAAGCTATTCAGGGATACCAAAGTTGACCTCTGGATATCAGAGGCATTCCAAATTTGAAATTTTAAATGATAACCGCCATTTTTAATTTTCGATTCGGACACTACGGGCAAAAATACCAGGGTAGCAAGTGGTTACGGATAATTTAAGTCAAAAAAAGGTGTTAATACCTTGGGGCTTGGTGGTATATTTATGAAACTACTTAATTTTAATTCCCAAACGCCACACAAGACGGAATTTATATAAAAAAATAGGTTTATTGAATTCCTGCAAAGCAGTTTTTCCTTAATTTCACATATAGTTGTTTTCAAATTTCGTCATCAATTTCTACGAATTATGTCAATCTTTGTAGATGTCAAATGATTCATCAATCTAAGTTTTAAAATGTCCTCATCAATTCATTTTTCTTTGTATTTCATTTCCTCTTGCGTTTCATGTTTTAAGCTAATTCATTTTTATGCAAAAATGGAGAAAATATTTTTCAATAATATTTGGACATTTTGCAGATGAAAGAGAATTTTAAGGATTTCGACTGATAATTTCTTTGCATGGTTTTCTCGTTCCCTTTTCATTATCTGGATAGCTTAGCCATTTTCACAAACAGGATACTTTCCGTGTTATAAAGTTTGTAAGTTATAAGTCCATGTTACAAAGTTTATTTATAAAAATTAGATTAGCCATTCAAACATTATGTAAAAAATATATGCATACAAAAAAAGAAAGAAAAGCAGCATGGTATACTTAAAATATGAATTTTCATGTGTGGACGTGCGACAGGGTACCAAAATTTCAAGCGGAAATTTCGTACAAAATTTTGATAACTGAATTTTAACATAACAGATATTGTTCAATTAAAAAATAAAATTCGACATAACAGTTGATGACGTTAACGTGAACACGCTTATTGTGAATTATTTTTAACTCTAACATTCCCACTGTCCCTATAAAAGAGTTATAAATTATGTGTTTTTTCTACTTTTAAGATGAACACGTTTAACGTAAAATTTTGCTCACTGTGAGCAATTCTCGATGTCTTCATAAAGATTTCGTTGCTTGATGTGAACAAAATATCCTAGAAAAATTGAAGTTTATTTTTTCTTTGGCAATAATGAGAGCTTTGAAAACGAGTTCTGTTGCTATTATTTTTTTTTTTTTTTTACTTTTGGAAATTACAATATGTATCATCAACTGCATGCCACCAGGATTAGGGTTGATTTCTATCTAAAGGGAGTATTTTGTTTCTTTCTTCACACATGGAAAATTCAAAATTTAGTATTAAAATTTTCATATTCGTTTCAAAGATAGCATGTGTTCAGACATTTTTTTTTACTTCGTTTACCAGAGTGAATTTATAAAGGTATTTATATGTAGTGTATAGTTTCTCAAAAAAGGCCACAAATTACAGCAATTCTTAGGTTTACAAGAAAAGTTCAATATTATTACATGAGGTACATTCGAAAAAATTTTAAAAATCTGAAATTGCTAAGAAATATGGAATCGCTAAAAGTACAACATGATTGATTTTAAATGGTATAGAAAAAATTGAAACAATTTGTGTGCTAAATAAGTTTGAACCAAGTCAAAATAGAATGTGAATCGAGAATAATGAAGAAGTCGAAACAGCATTAAGAAGTAGGAAATTCATGCGTTAAGCATAGATTATAAAACACTTTCCAACACTTCTTGAAATCTTTAACAAAGCTTCGTTATTTAGGGAAATAAAGTTACTGTCTGTATCTAAATATGCATTCTAATACTTTAAAGGGCCCTGCATTTGATATGTCGGTTGATATGTATGCTATATAATGGAGAAATTTAATTAAGCAAAAAAATGAAGTCCAGGTTGAAATTTCTTTTTAAGCAATTTATAGTAATAGATGGAAACATTCTCAATATTTCTGTTCAGCTCAGTAGTTTACCTGGTATCGTTATTACACGTCAGTATTTAGCTAAAATGTATTTTAAACCAAAACTCTCTTAAAATTATGGGAATCACATTCTCAGAAATTATCATTCATAGGCATCCATGAATCTATTTTTTTGCGTGGCCCTGTACATCATTTTATCTATCTTCTACAAACATTTCTTAATAAACTGAATGCAGTTCAGTATAAAAATGCATAACTTATTTAAAAAATACCTTCAAGTAATTTACACTCATATTCAGTAACGTTTCAGAGCTCTTTTGTGCAGATCTGTATATCAGATATAACATTTATACACATCATATAATACGCATAGATTTAGTGAAACTTAAAAGCGCATATCATGATTAAAATTATTGGGCACCCACTCTGGTTACGCCACTGCATTTAGTGTGTATTTTTTTTGTATTGCTATAGATGATACTATATGCAACAAAAAGGGTGTAATATATGTGTATTCTGTAAGCACACATTCTTGGTGCGCTTTATGAGCCCTCGCAAAAAAGGCTGTATTCTAATACGCCCTCATCTTATAGCCATTAGGAATTGCAAAAATAAAAAAATAAAAACTGCGTTATATGTAGGGATGAGATTTCCGCTTTTTTGCACACCAGTAAAATTTAACAGAAAATGCTATATTATGTAATCGAAAAATTTTTGTGATTTAACAGATCAACATTTTCTCTAAGATTATACTGGTGTCCAAAAAAGCGGAAATCTCATCACTAGTTATATGATACAAAAAAAAAACCCTTACTTTTATGCAATATAAAAAAGAAATAATCAGAGGTGTGGCATGTGGTGGGGGATAATTTTAACATCTTGAATCATAATACAGATTTTTTATTTCAAATTCGTATTCTACGAGAAAAAAATACGCAATTTTTTATTTAACATTCTCTTTCGTTTCGCCATAGATAATCTTATAATCAAGCAAAACACAGCCAGATTCGTTACATGAGTAGGAAATCCTATTTTTTATTGAAGTTCTGGTTTTAAAATTTAAAAAAAAAAATTTAAAAAAAAATTATCCTTCCGTCATGGACAGGAAATCGGAAATGTCTAAATTCTGAATGAATGCACTATTTTCAGCACTACCAGGATGAACGACAAAGACGTAGAATAGTCATTTCCAATATAACATGAAGCGTACGGCCCATAGGGGGACTATTTCACATTTTGGTGGCCAATTGCATATTTGTTACTGAGTCATTCACTATAAGTTTCTTTTCTTTTTCTATTTTATAAATGAATGTTGTAAACTGAAAATAAATGAAATACAAGCATAATTGCAAAAATCAATGATTTATTGAATTAAAAAAATGTTTTAAACTAAACATTTAAAAAAAGTAAACAATAATTAACAACAGAATAATGAGTATTTTTAAAAATTGGACTTTTTTTTCCAGAACTAAAGTTTCTATAAATATTTTGATAGTTATTATATTCTACAATTCTTTGAGACATTTTCAATTTTTTTATTTAATGAACTTTCTTCTTTTATTCGCTTTGCTACATATCGCACAAAGAATCTTTTTTTTTTTTTTTTTTTAATTAAACAACTAAAAAATCTGACAGTTTTGAGCATATACTTCTAAAATATATGAAATATCTAAATGAAGTACTATAGGTGCAGATTCTCAAAACTTTTAAGAAACCAGGGGCTCCTAAGCCCGAAAAATACAGTGGCCACCTTTTGTAAGAAATGCATAAAAGAATAGCACTTATATGTGCATAAAAGTCAGTAGTTTAAGGGGGGGAAATAAACGCACATCTACAAAAAAAAAAAAAAAAAAAAAAAAAAAAAAAAAAAAAAAAAAAAACGCAGACTATTTGCGTCAAATATAACTGCTTCACTCACACAATTCTTTTAATTTGAATGTAAAATTAAGTGTAACGTAAGTCGTAAGCTATGTATAGCCAGAAGACAAAGTTGATAGGAAGATAGAGTTTAAGGAAAAATATATCAATAAAAATAAGCTAAGCAATCATGGTAATGGGGAATATAAAATATATATATATATTTATTATTATCATTTTCTAAGAGTTCATATAAAAATGAAAATTGCGACTGTGTGAGATTATTTTGCATTTTAAATTTCAAAATACGATTGAAACATTTGTTTTTTAAAAAGACACAAGAAAAAAATATATTTAAAAATTCTTATTTTAAAAGGGCGATTCTGTTCAAATTTTCCAAACATTTAAGCCATTTGATTCCAGAATTTCAGGCATAAAAACACATCATGAAAAAATATCGAAAAAAGACCGTCCAAAAATCCATTTTGTTAATCGTTAACAACGAAAAACGAAAGTTCCGTGAAAAGGTCGCCAATGAATCTCTGAAAACTTCGTCCAAAAATTTGAAAAAAAAAAAAATGCAAATGTCAACAAATTGGAAAAGAAAAAAAAAAAAAAAAAAAAAAAAAAAAAAAAAACATGAATTTTGCAAATTTTAAAAAAAATCTATTTTGTTAAAATATCTAGGAGAAAAGCGTTTTTCGTAAAAAAAAAAAATAGAATAAATGCGAATTTCGCGAATGTTTGCGAAAGAATCGTCCCTTCGTCGAAGGATTACAGAAAAAAATTCACTAATGTAATCAAAGGATCGTAATAAGGACTCTAATTTTATCAAAGAATCACAGAAACAACACAATTTTTTTCAAATGACTAAAGAAAAACTCGACCGATTCGTAAACCGATTGCAGAAAAAAAGACAATTTTGTCAAAGGATCACAAAAGACTTAGTAAATTTCATCAAACAATTGCGATAGAAAACGAGAATTTCGTGAAAGCATGGCGAAAAATCCCCTGAAATTGCGTATGAGGATCTCTATAAAATCCTGAATATTATCAAAAGTTTACGAAAAAATGGAAACAAATGCTATTTTCGTTAAAAGATCTGAAGATATAAACGTAAAATTTGCCAAAGTAGGCGACTTAAACGTCAAAAATAATCACACAAGCAAAAAGTTTAAGTGGCGCACGTGGCGATTGGCGACCATGAATCTGCATCTGTAGTTACTGCAAACTTTATAAAATCAATAAATACTAAATCAGGGTCAGTACGATTCAAGCACTTTTAAGCACTCGTTATCAAAACTTTTATAAAATAATTTATGCCTTACGTAACGAAAAAAAATTACCTTTAATATAATAACCAGTAGTTTGCAAAATTTTTTATAGTATAATGCTTAAAATCTGATGAATATGTTTGATTTGTACGAACTCTGTAAATTGCATTAGAAAAGGAAATTAAATGGATACGTGCAGCTATCCTACACAGTAAAAAAAAATACATGATGAATATGCATTTAAAATTTTAAAATCAAAGTTAACCATAATAAATAAAAGATAATGCATGAAAACTAAAACATTCAAAATGGAAAACAGAGAAAATACGTTGAGAATTTTCTACTTAATGAGATGCTCAAACTGATGACCATTAACGACTTGACAAAGTCCTAGTCGCGCATAGAAGTTATCAATTACTTTCTCTAAAGTTTGTGGTGTTATCATATCAGAGAATTGAATTATCCTTTCCTTTAAGTCACCAATGTCTAAAGGTTTTGTGTGGTACACATTGTTTTTCAAGTATCCCCAGTAGAAATAATCTAAAGGGTTTAGGTCAGGTGACCTTGGCGGCCACTCAATTGCGCCTCTTCTACCAATCCATTGCTTAGGGAAAATAGTATTTAGTAAATTGCGCACTATTAGTGCAAAATGACATTGAGCACCATCCTGCTGAAACCAGACATTGCCGAAATCTATTTCAGTTATTTTTCGGATCTCCGGTATTATATGGCTCTTTAATAAATCGATGTACTTTTCACCAGTTAAATTGCCTTCGATAAGAAACGGTCCGACAACTTTATTGCACAATAGTCCCGCCCAAACATTAATTTTATTTTGATATTGCGTATGGGTATCTTTCATCCAATGAGGATTCACATCGGACCAATACCGCATATTGTGTCTATTAACTTCTCCACTTATTTGGAATGTAGATTCATCCGAAAAGCATGTCCAAATGGCGCATGGCGCATGCAAATATGCATGCGCCAACTTCTTAATTCTCAGTTGCTGCAACCAGTGTTGAATTCAGGGGGTGGCCCATGGGCAACATTCCTCCCCCCCCCCCCCCCCGAAGTAATAAAATGTCCCTCCCGGAAAATCTGGGATTTTGGGTTTCAATAGGCAAAAAGGGTAATCCCCCCCCACCGGAGCTACAAAAGTCCCTCCTGGAGAAAAGTGTCTGAATTCAAATCTGGCTGCAACGACCGTTTTCTTTGTTCGGTGTGGTCTCAGAAAGAGTGCCAAAACCGTATTTTGAGATTACACATCAGTGACATGATTTTTCTCCATTATACCGTCATTTATGTCGAAGGGAAATAAAGGTAAATACAAAAGTTGCGTATTTATTTCTGTATAATGTAAATCAGCAATAAAAAATGGAGTTCCTCATTCAATATTTCACAGTAGCATTCATATAAAAAAACCAAGGTGTCGGATGGGTGGTCAACTTTGGGATCACTAAATTGGCTTTTAAAAAAATAAATTATTCGATTGTTTTAAATGACTAAATTTTAAATTATGACAGAAATTGTTAAATTGAAAAAATTATATTCAATTACAAAAAAATATTACATTTATTAGAATTTTTGAAAAAAATATTGTGTATTCGTTATTTTGTAGTTGCAGTAAATAACAAATCATCTAAATCTCTAATCCAACCCCCACATGAAATTTATGCAGCTTTCTCATGCTACATTCATCGTTTGTATAGCCAGCACACACAAAAAATGCATATATATGTTTTTCTTTCGTCCTATATTGTACTCTACAGTAATAATTTAGAAAAAAGAACCTCTGCAGCCTTTTTAGATGATTTTTTTAAACTGCAGAAACCATCGAAGAGGAGATTATCCACAGATTTCGTTCCCTTTCCGACTTCCTAAAAAAATATACAGTGGACTCTCTCTTTTCTGAAGACTCGCGGGACCGACCAAAAATGTTCAGATTACGACAGTGTTCATTATAGAGGGAGATTGGAAGTGTATTACTACTACTATAGTTTTCGAGACAGTAATTGATGAAAAAAGGTCGACTCTATGGGGTTTTTATCATATTTTCTTTCTTTTAAGTTTTAGAAGTAAATTAACATCGGTTCTTTTCAGTTAGCTTAGTGCCTCTGTAATATTTACATTTATATTTATACATATTTGTGTATATAAAGTACATGCATGTAATATGTATGTATGAATTGGCACTCAGCTAACCGAAAAGTAGGTTGTAACAAACCTTAATGAATGCCCCATCATTTGAAAAAAGAAATCTGCTAAAATTAAATAGCAAGAAATGTATGAGCCTTTCTTTATTTGCCATTTTCTCAGTAATTGATCAATATAAGAAATCAATCTTTTACAGAAGGCGGCTGACAACAATGTGACAACAGGAGCTCAGAATTTAAATAAAGATTTTATTTGAACTTTTCAAATAAATTGCAACTGCAAATACAAGCTTAAAATGTAGCAGTGATTTTGTCTGTTTATTTCTTAATCGAGTTCGTTGAACGTTTTTCTTCTTCTGTAACATCTCTAAATTTCCATGATGAGATTTCGAATCCAGATTGCAAACGTATGTTCAGTATGCAGAGGGGTGAAGTAGAAATGGGGATCAAAAGTAATATTCATAATAGTGGGGTGTTCAGAAAAGACAGTGTGTTTTTTGTTAAATCTATGGAGTTTCGCTGGGACTGTCGTAATGCAGTCATAATACTGGGTGTCCACATTAGAGAGTGTTTAGATAGAGAGAGTCAGCTGTGCATTGCTTTAAGTAATTACTGAAAACTTGTTTAAAATTTACTTAACTTTTATTTTTTATAAGATTATACTTTCTTAATAATTGCAAGGTGTACCTAAACTTTTGGGCAAAACTTTAAGGGGTGGTAGTACACAGCAAAACAAACAATATTAAATAGGAAACTCAGGATCCCAAACGTCTTTCGAAGGAGATAGTCGCCATTAAAGTTTGGGGTCCAAAATTTTAAATGATTATAAAAAACGGAAAAATTGATCCAATCGTTTGTGGTTTTCACTAAAACTATTCTTTATGACAGTATTCTCTTGAAAATAAATTATAGAGATGAATTTAAAAAAAAGGAAAAAAGTTGAAAAGTTTAAAAGAAAGGGCAAAAGTTGAAATTTAATCCCCCCCTCCCCCCCCCCACCCCTCGAACACAATTTCAATTTTGCGCTACTTAATTACTCCCAACGATTGTGATTTTGAGTTAAAGATTTAAGTCTAAGCATTTGAAAGCATTTAATGAGATTAAAAAGATGACGGTTAAAAATAGTACTACGTTACACCAAAGTTTAAGGCGCCCACTATCGATATTTAAAAAAATTTATCTTTAAAATTTATTTTCAAGGAAATACTGATTTACAGAGTAATTTTCGCGAAAATCGCAAACAAATTGACCAATTTTCCGTTTTTTTATATAATTATTAGAAATTTGAACCTCACCCCCTCCCTCCCTCATTGAACACAGCTCAGTTAGCACTACTTAACCACTCCCAACGATTCAGATTTTGAGCTCAACATTTACGTTTATGTCTAAGCTTCTAACAAAATTTAATGAGGTACAAAAAATAACGGTATCGGCATTTTTTTAAATTTATCTTTGTAACTTATTTTCAAGAAAATACTGATTTAAAGAGTAATTTTAGTGAAAACCAAAAATTAAACGACCAATTTATCCGGATTTTTTTTAATAATCATCTGAATTTTGAACCTCCTCCCCCTTGAACACAGCTCAGTTTGCGATACTTAACCACTCCCACCGATTCGGATTTTGAGCTCAAAATTTAAGTTTATGTCTAAGCTTCTAAAAAAATTTAACGACATAAAAAAAATAACGGTAAAATGTAGTTGTTCGCTATTCCAAAGTCTAAAGCGCCCTCTATCCGCATTTTTTGAAATTTATCTTTATAATTTATTTTCAAGAAAATACTGACACAAAGAATAGTTTTGGTGAAAACTGCTAACGAATCGAGTAATTTTTCCGGTTTATATAATCATTTGAAACTTTGGACCCTAAATTTTAATGGCGCCTATCTCCTTCGTAGGACGTTTGGTACCCTTAGTTTCCTATTTAATATTATTTGTCTTGATGTGTACTATCAACCCTTAAAGTTTTGTCCAAGAGTTTAGATACACCCTGTATTTAAAACAGAATATCTTTTTTTCAAAGTTTTATATCATATTTTACATTGTCAGTCACCTGACGTGGTTTTAACAGAAATTTCAGTGTCAGTCGACGTGGCACTCCACGTATTAAATATTAAAAAAAAAAAAATAAAAAATACAGAAGTTGTTTTTAAAAAATGATTTAATGGATAAAGAAAAAAGGCAAAAAGAAAATTAATTTATTTCTATTAATGTTTTTGTTAAAAGCATATTAATCACTTTTGAAACAATCGCTACTGATGTTTTTTGAGAAGCACTATTCCGGCCAATCAGCGTTGCCAGTTTAGTTTCATTTTTTACTGCGTAATTTGAAATTCGCACCATAACTTTAAAAAAAAGGCAATTTCATTTTATATATTCGCTAAATGTTTGTCATTAAATAATTATTTTGGTACTTTCCGATATAAAATCAATAGTTATATATTAAAAAAAAGACAAAACATGGAAGATAAAATATGGTTATGAAAATAAAATGTGTATCTGATGTATTTTGTTCGTACACCACGATCTTCCAGGATCCGAAGAAAGCGTTAAATACAAATGTTACGTATCTTTGTCATTAGAATCCAAATCTGCAATAAGGAATGGGAGTTATTATTAAAAATTTCAAAGTTGGAATCCCTCTGACCCCTCAGGGTTCGGATTGGGTTGGGGGGTCAACTTTGATCGAACCAAATGCATATTTTTTTAATACGTTTTTTTTTTTCGTTTTTCAATCTGTGTATTTCACGAATTCATCGACCGTTTTCCGATTTTTCGTTCACTCTGCATTTTGAAATATTTGTTATTTTATCGCTATAATGAATAAATAAATAATTTTCTACACTAACGTCCTGTTATAAAACCTAAAAGGTCGTCTCTGTCAACAAATAATCATTTCGTCTAAAGTTTTCCGACACCACACCATTTACACATTTTTTTTTAAGGGGGAATGCACCGTGTTTTTTAATAGTTTCCTTTACTTGTGAATTTCCAACAAATATTCTAATTAATAAAAAAAAACAGCTAATAATTTTTATTTATTAATGGTGCCATAAATAAAGTACACATGCACCTTTTGATGACGCACATATGGACCACAAGTCCCGAAAGTACTAAGGAATTAAAATATATTTTAGATTAAAAAAATTAAAATACCGATTTCTTTCTATTGATTAATAGTTTCTCTGATTTAGTCGCACCTTATAAGAACAATGTGTGTTTGCCAATCATGATTTGCCAATATCACGTAATTAAATTTATGAAAAACAATTTAAAATTTAAAAGAATATATTAATTTACTAAAAATTATGATATATCTCAAAGAACTATTGAAAAAATTTCTGCCCTACTTCAATCATGAAAACCTTTAATCCCACACCCACCTGATTTTTTTTCGTACGTGTACTGGAATTTCTAGAACAGGAAAATTTTCTTGTTGAAAATCACTGGTTAAAAAAGGAAAAAATACGAGTTTTTGAAGTAGCTTTATTTATTTTATTAAAAAAAAAAAAAATACTGATATTTCACTTGGAAAATAACGAGACCTATAAGTACCCTGAATTTACGATGTCTTGTATCTTTCTATAGTAATAAGAAAAAGAAATACAGCCTTACAAGCCGTATTAGATTTTTTTTTAACAGCAGAATCTATTGAAACGCATAATATACACACATCCCGCCCCCCCCCCCCCCCAAATAATGAAGGTTATCTTTTTTCTATTCAGGAGGGCAGGTGCTTATTTCTACGTTAAAAGTTCGAAATACGCAAGTTTTTAGTTAGAAATGTTTGTCAGGATACAATAAAAATCGGAATAGAAAACTAATATAATGTATTTCAATAACATTTTGGAGAGAAAATCACATAAAATACTATAGCATCATCGAAATAATCATCACTGGCGGTTTTCGAGAAACGGTATTCCTGCAAAACGGTATTCCCTCCTCAATCTCCTCAGACGGGGAGCCCCCCCCCCCCCTTTCACGCAGGCCTGAATGTCCGGATGGAGAAAAAGGGGATTTAAAAGGGAATCAAAAATTCCTGAATGAGCTAAAAATAATTTTAAGTAATAGATTTATTTTTACAGCACAGTCACAAATAAAAGACAAAAACCAAGTGAAAAAAAATGTTTAAATTACTTTAAATGTGTATACTAAAGATCCTATTATTTACACAATTTTTTTTTTCCTCTGAATAATTAAAATAAAAATTTGCTTTAATTCTACATGCATTAATTGCATAAATATCCAAAGTTATGAATTATTAAATTTGTCCTTTGGTTTTTGTTAGAATGATTTCGTATTTTAAATGGCTTAAAAAAGGAAATGAAGCGCCAAGTACCTTTAATAAACTATGTATGTTGTGAAGAAAACTTGAATCAATCAGATTTTCATTTCTACAACTTTCTAAAAATTCAAATTTTTCGTTAAAGAAAAAATAAATAAATAAATGAACATTTTTTCCATTGAAAAGCATTGATGAAGCATCGATCGACAGCCCACCGTCTGCGTGTCGCCCCCTATCGTTGAAAAATGCATGTGGCAAAATTTTAACATTACTTTTCCTTCCTCTGTCTTACTCCGTGATATTCGCAACTGACTGCTATTCTTGCAAAAGACGGGAAATTTGACGTCAAAAGTTCTGGCCAATCAGGTTCCAAGAAGGCACAAAACGGTTGGGAAAGCCGAAATATGTACCTTTCGAAAATGCCCGATTACACCGTGATAAAGGAGGATTTGAAATAAACATTAAATACAAAAGTTGCGTATTTTTGTCTGTAGATTCCGAATCTGCAATACAAAATGGGGGTTATAATTTAAGATTTCAAAGTTGAACCCCCTTTGACCCCCAGGGGGTCGGTTGCGTGGGACAAATTTAGTATCACTGAGTAGCTTATTTAAAAATATTTAATACGTATATTTTTGTTTTTCAATCTGATCAATATTTCTCGAGTTATTCGACCGTTTCCAGACTTTTCGGACACCCTGTATACATCGAGCCCAAGCTCGCTTCATCACTAAAGCAGTCTTTTTAAAGATTTTAAATCACAATTTTTTTATTACAAACTTTTCTACGTTAGTGGATCGTCATTTAATTACAAAATAATCGCCGATGACATGAAATAGCTTCTAAGTAAAATTGGTGGCAATATAAAAGGCACGGAATAATTATTTTCACTCGCTCTCATCTCATATTAGAATTCCTTAGATAGTCACATCATAAATTAAAGTACATAAAAGAAAAGAAAAAGCTATTAAAGAATTTTTTTCTTACTTCAAAGATTTTGCGTACTGTTTTAACAATTTTGTGAATAGCAAATCATCTTAATAAATTTAACCTAATTTTTCCCAAACTCACGAGCAGGAATCAAAAACACAACTGACTTAATTGAAAATTAACATAAAATCTGAACAAAACAGCGTCATGCCTTAAAAGATTTCCGTCTAACAATTTACAGGTATTCAAAATGCTAGTCCATTAACATTAGAATAATGCCATATTATTACTGTCTTTTCAAAACAGCCCCATCAACGCGCTATTTTAATAAATGTAATTTAACCTCTCCCCAATTTATGAGCGAGCAACCAAACAGCTGACAATGAACATAAAACGTGAATGAAATAACGCCGTGTCTTAAAAGGTTTCTCGCGCTATTAATGATTTCTTTCAACCAATTAAAATTGAATGAAAACACATTCTACACTCATTATACTACTACTGTCATATTACTGCTGTCCTTTCAATATCCCAGTGATCTAAAACCAGAGCAGAATATGAACGATGACAAATTGAATTTATAACAGGGGCTGTTCATTACGTACACCTTTTCAGTTCCATACACTATACCTTTCATTATACCGGGAGTATAATGATCATTTAGAACTCGAATCAGTGATTATCTTTCGTATGGATGGTTTTCAATGAAAGGGGAACAAATTATTGGCTCGAATACCTACCTCACAGTCTGGCGAAATAAATCTAAAATAGTTTCTGAACTTTCTATAGCCCAACTTGGAAGATAAATTAAGGGGTAGCCTGCAATCGACGAAAATTGACGAAAATAACGATTTTCTACTTTTTTTTTTGGCTTAAATTATACTTTATTATCCCTAGTCCGCTAAGATGACAGACTAGACATTTCAGTTCTAGAGACATTTCAAAATTTACTTAACTTTTTCAAATTTTGCCAGGAAAATCGAACAATTTCTTGATAGAATCATTTTTATGTCATTTTCGTGTCAAAAATGGACCTTAAAATGCTTAAGTAAATATAATTTAAAAAAAATAGTTGAAAAGGGTACCTAGTACCTTTAAGGGTTCTAAAAATAAATTTAAATTTTTAGGTTGCCTTTACTGTAGATTAAATAAAACAAATAGGCGCGCGTCAAGCGTGGTAAATGAGGTGTGTTCGCACTATAATTAGCTTTATGTAGTCGGATCTTGGTGCAATAGCTGTTGCACCCTCATTCAAAAATATATGAAATTAAGATATATATATATATATATATATATATAGATTCAGTAATACGGAAATAATAGGCCTTCAACTTAAATAGGACGACGTCATCATGGCAACCTAGAATCATTACCTATCACGAGATATCATTGAATTCATTACGTTACGATAGGTTGGTGTTGTATTTATGTCGGCCAATTATCTGCGCTATGGGATATAGGCCCTATGAGGTGGGATGCCCTCCGTGGGGGTCTTTCTAAGAGAACCTAACCCGTATTTACGCAAGGTTCGAAAAAAACCACGGAAAACTCCGAACGGTTAGGCCGACGGTCGCGATTGGGTTCGAACCCAGCACCTACCGTCTACCAGTTCGGAGGTCAGAACCTCGCGGCCACTGGTGGGGTAACGTTATGATAGGATTTAACACAATTTAAAAAAATATATATTAAGTTGTGATCAGATTTTCATAACATTCGAAATGACAAAATTCTCCAATAATTACGTACAAATTTCAAAGCATTCGGTTGGTATTTTTTTGCGTTGTTAGTTAGACAAACGAACGGCAACTATAGGTGCTACGTATTTATATTTAACTACGAACGCACCTAATAAAACAATGTAAATTATAAGTAAAAATAATAGTAATAAAATAAGCGTTTATTATAATGCGCTAGAAAGGATGATTGATTGAGATGCCTTTTTTTAAGAAATAAATTGCGAGCGATTCTTTTATAAGTTTATTTTTTTAATAAAATGGGTACTGAAATTTAAATCAACATCCATGGCAAGGAAATCACTAATAACGTCATATTCAAATGATTTGAGCCACAGCGGAATATATACGGTGATAAATTCATGACATGGTCTGTTCATTACGTACACCATTTCAATTCCACACACCCATTCATTATAGCCTCGGTTCTCGGCATAATGATCATTTAGAACACAAATCAGTGATTACGCTTTCCAAATGAACGCGTAAGAACAGTTTTCAATGAAAAGAGAACAAATTACAGGGGTCTGTCCAGACTTTTCTCACAGAGTCCTGTTTTTTTTTTGTGAAATTTTTTCTTATATTTGTGAAAATTCTAGTTGGAATTTTCTGAATTTTAAATTATCGATGTCTTCATGTTCTATTTTTCATATATAAAAAGCTAAGTAATATGTTCTTTGAGTTCAACTGCTTATTTACAAGTCAAATTTTATTATAGAATGTTTAAATTTGTAAAAAGTTCAATTTGAAGGTGAAAAAAATTCAGTGAAAGGTCTATTCAGCGAAGGGTCCTGTTTTGGGATAAAATGTTTTGTGAAGGGTCCTGTTTTAAAATCAATTATTTTGTGAAAGTTCCTTTAAAGGACTTAAAATTTTCCTAAACATATCCCTGATAAATAAAAAAAAAAATGTTTTAAAGATAAGCTTTTAATATAACTCATTAAGGGGCTACTTCAGTCAAATGAAAAGACCCATTCGCTAATGCTAATCCTATGGAAGAAATTTATAAAGATATCTCGGTTGCATTTCCATATTTTTAAATGATTGTTTTTGCATTGGATAGTTGAGATTGATCTGAATGCAGGCCGTTTTTTATTTTTTCGATTTTGGTTACAGATATTTTTTTATGAGGGTGCTTTCGTTTTCCAAACCGGTTCCGAAAACAAAAGCGTCCTTATAAAAAATTTCTATAAATAAAATCAAAAAAGTAAAAAACGGCCTGCATGCAAATCGACCTCAGCTGTCCCATGCAAAAACAATCATTTAAAACTATGGAAATGAAACCGAGATATCTTTATAAATTTCTTCCATAGGATTAGCATTAGCGAATGGGTCTTTTCATTTGACTGAAGTAGCCCCTTAAGGCTGCAGGTGACTCATTTTCCGAATTCCCCTCCGTAATGTTAAGCCCATGGGCGTTTGGAGCATTTTTATATTCAAAATATCTTTAGGAAATTAATATTTTTAATTTTTTTTTTTAATGTTCTCTTCTTTAAGTATGTCTGTTTTTTCTTAGTTTTCAAATTATCTTGTCGGGAATTAATGTTTTTCCTTTCTTTTTTCAGTGTTTTCTTTAAGCAGGCCTATTTTTTTCCCTTAGTTTTCAAAACATATCTAACAACTATGCTTAATTTTATATGAAGTGGTAAAATTTTATTCCCACTTTATCAGTTTATAAAACATAAAACATTAAATTAAGCATATTTTAGAAATATTTTGAGAATTAAGAAAAAAAAAAGGGACATCCTTTAAAAAGAGAATACAGTGGAGCATCGTTTATACGACGCTGAAGGGACTACCGAAAAACGTCGTATAAACGATAACGACGTATAATCTATTTTTTCTTCCAAAACTAGAATTAATTTAGTCTTCAAGTAATTTTAATTTTTAACTTGATGATTTGCATGAATTTGTAAATTAATCAAACCAAAATAAACAAATAACCAAAAAAAAACGGGGGGGGGATTAGTAAGCAATTTAAATATGAGTACCTTTATTTATGTTTTACCGAAAGGTGTATCGGAAAATCGACGTATAAACGATTTTGGGCGTCGTATAAAAGATATATTTTTACATTAAAATGAATAGGAATGAATCGGGACCATATTAAAACGTCGTATAAATGTAAACGTCGTATAAGTGATCGTCGTTATAAACGATGCTTTACTGCACTGAAAAAAAAGAAGTTAATATTAATTTCCCGAGGTGACATTTTGAATATAAAAATGCATTAAACGCCCATAGACTTAACATGACTGAGTGGAATTCGGAAATGATTTTTATGATAACAGTCAAAACTGGTTCCATTTTTTTTTGGGGGGGGGGGGAGGGGGCTTGTAATTTGTAGAGTTCTTAAATATAAAATATTTTTCTTTACCTAAAATATGACAAACATTATACACAATACCCTGTAATCAGAATTAAAAAGTAATAAAATTTGTATGAAAAATGAGTAGGTTTACTAAATTTTTCATTGCGCATGCGTAAACGTTATCAAAATTATACTTGCATATTGTGTTAGCTACATCTACTCAGCAAATTTTGTGAAAGTCTCAGAAACATAGTTTGAAAATTCTGA
Source organism: Maratus speculifer (assembly GCA_964019185.1). Taxonomy (NCBI): domain Eukaryota; kingdom Metazoa; phylum Arthropoda; class Arachnida; order Araneae; family Salticidae; genus Maratus; species Maratus speculifer. The sequence goes on from OZ025293.1 coordinate 416,566,424, forward strand.
AAGTGTTCGCCGATAGAAAACCTCAAAATCTGTTATCCCCAAAATGAAGCAAAAAGATGAGGGGCTGTAATACCACCCCCCCCCTTTTTTTTTTTTTTTTTTTTTGGCTTTATTTCGGGAACAACGGATTTTGAGCTTATTTTATCGACGAACAGTTTCAGAATTTTCAAGCTATGTTTAAAAAAAAAAAAGACTATATATTTAACTAACACAACATACAAATTAAACTTTGATAGCATTGACGAATGCGCAATGAAAAATATTTTAGTAAACCTACTCATTTTCATACAATTTTTATTAATTTTAATTCTGATTACAGGGTATTGTGTACAATGTTGTTCGTCATATTTTCGGAAAAGAACATTATTTTATATTAAGAACTCTGCAAATTACAAGCAAAAAACTTGGGACTGTTTTTATAAAAACCTTAATTTTTTTACGAGAATACATCATACTTTCTGTAAATAAATTGGGGTAGGGAGGGGGGCCAACTTATAAAAATTTAAAAAAAGAAGAAAAACTTCAATTATTGTAGAATTCTGGCTCTTTACGTGTATGTATAATAAAATATGTACAAATATTATATTAATTATAGTTATTTTATTAGTATTATATTAGTATATTATTATATAATAAATAATAACAATAACTTATTAAAAAACTTTCATTCTCTGTTTACTTACTACTTTTTGCATTGGCAAGAGATCTTTTGTTTGATTTTGTGCAAAATTGAAGTAAAAAGTTAGGGAACGACTTATACACGACCTATATACGCTAAGTGAAAACATACGTGATGACTACGTATCATTATTCAACAAATGTTTTTGCATTCTGAAGGGTCGCGGAAGCAAATTTTAAATATTTCCTTTACAGAACATTGGATTTTTACCTGAAATATGCACTCTACTCTACTAAAAATATGTCAATTATAGCACAACAAATGTTAAAATTGGGCTGCAAAATTTCAACTCAACGGACAGACGAGGCAAATTACATTAATTAGAAGTTTGAAAAAAAAAAAAAAAAAAAAAAAAAAAAAAAACATTTCAATGTGTGTGTGGAAGAAAGGCCTATGTTACTACAATGTAATACAAATTTAAAATTTCGGAAAGTGGAGGAAAACTATAGATGGCGGTAATAAGCAATGTCCTGCGTACCTAGCGCAACTTAGGCCCTTATTCGATCTTAAGACTTCTAGTCCCGTCAGGCGAAGACACTCGCAAGTTAATGCTAAACCTGTGGGGATGTTACTTGCAAATATCTCGTTTGCATTTCGACATTTTCATTTTTTTTTTTTTTTCTGCGTTGGATAGCTGAGATCCATCTCAAAATCGACCTTTCCTTGCTTTTTCGATTTAGGTAGTGGATACTTTTTTTTTTATATAAAGTTACTGTTACATTTGAAACCGGATCCGGACTTTACTTTGCACCCTGTACTTATACTATGGCTATACACACAAAGAAAAAAAAAATAGACAAAACAGTAGAAAACATTTTTTAAAACAAAACTATGTTATTGATGTTATTATTTACATGCCAATTCCTGCAATTTAATTGGGGGGGGGGATGTTTTATTACTACTAGTTTTTAAGCAGGTTTGAAAATGTTAAGTAATAATAATATATTCCTTTTTCTCGACACATAGCGTGGTATACTTTTTAAGACAGTTCCCTTCTCATCAATGCTAAATTTTCTGACACTCTCACTCATTGTTTTGGTAAAAATCGTCTGCTTTCATTTATGTGAAAAAGCTCCAGTAAGAAATTGTATTATTCGTTACCATGGTAATTTATTCTTTTTATTTTATGTTTTTTGGCAGCATTCTATGTTTTGTTTTGAAGTTTTGTGATTATTCGAATGTAAAAAGATGATGGAATGTTGATAGCCGACCAATGGCTCGCATATTTCAGTGTTAAATAAAACGCATCTATAGTCTACATTTGTTGTGTTTAAGAACCAGCGTGTGTTGTTTTTATTAGTGTAAAATCCGCTAAGACCATTTTTGGTAGTATGAACACTCATTTTTAAACAAAAGCATAAAATTGACAAGCCTGAATATTGAAGAGATTTCAAATGGAATGATGTTTATTTATTTATTTCTGATTTTGATTTTTTCTGATGATAAATTACCTATCGAGACTTAAAAAACTGCGATCACGTGACAACGGACTTTTTTCGGTTTCCGCACTATAGCATCCAGAAATTTGACTCAAAACGCCCAATTTGACAGTATTTTCTGAAAGCTCTCGTCTTTACCAAAAAAATGAAAAACGCCATTTGAGTACATAGTTACTGAATATAAGAACACGTGTCCAGAATGCGAAAATGAATTGAGAAATGCGCCAGAACGTAGCTCCTTTCAATTTGAGAACAGCCTTAATTGAGCGTTCACACTAACTCAATTTGAAAAGTTAATGATATTTAATTCCATCTGAAATGAGAAAAGTGCTTTATTAAAAGCGGGGAAGAACGAAATCAACAAGGCTTCTTTATAATGATGCAAATAACCTTTGCTCGGGCCGCATCCTTCAATCGAGATAAAAGCCGGAACTAATTAACTAGAATAATTGATAGACTAAAACCCCGAAACATTAGGCTAAAACGAAGGGAAAATATTGTGCAACAACGACATTATTGCACCACGGTGAAAAAAAAAAAACTAGAAAACAGGAATTTTGCTTTTTCAGAACTTAGTGTCACCAACGATTTAAAATATAGCTTTTGTGTTTTGATATGCGATTTACCTATTCTATCCATTCCAATCATGTATTATGATTTTATTTTAATATTTTTATTAGCTTTATTTTGGTATTATGTGAGCCGGTAACCCCAATTTCGTATTATTTTGCTTTTCGTGGCTGTTGAAACCACATTTTATTCGTAGTTAAATTAGTGTTCATTCTAGAAATAAAAAGGGCATGGTGCTATTCACTAAAAAGAGCAAGCAGAAAAGGGGGAAAAGCAGAAAAGGGCACTTTTCCAAGAAAAAATTTGTTATTGCCTTTAGAAGGGGAAAAGAGAAAGCGGGAAATTACATATTTTTTAAGTATGATAAATCAAGTAACATTCATTTCGAATGATTTTATGATATAAAAATTAAAAGTACAATTAAAACATGATTGAATAGTTTCATGTTCTTTTTCTTAAAGAAATGAAAATTTATTTTTGAGCACACAAATTTAGAAAAACTACGGAATAATAATAATTTTAAAAAAATTATGAAAAATCTCTGGGTAAAACCAATGGTGCATTTTACTACTTTTAAAAAGGGGAGGGTGCATTTTATAAATTTGAAAAAGGGCAGAGTGCTGCACCCTTCAAAAATGGCCTAGAATGAACACTAGTTCAATAGTATTTGGGGACTGAAAATTCTATTATGGTTCTACAAATTCCAAGTATTCTTTTTATTTCATTTTTTTATGTTTTGTTGATATATACATTGTTACACAATCAATGTTTTTATATACAGATAGGTAGATAGAGATTGACATAAATATAGATTGTACAAAACATATTTCAAGTTTTAAGACTTAAAACACGTGCTTTTATTTTATATAAAATGAAGTCATTCGCATCTGCTGAAGAATTTCATATTTACGATCCCGTCTTTTAAAACAACATCTACAGAAAAGTATGCATAGGACGTCACTATGAATAATAAACAAATCCAGCAGAAACCGATGTCGTCATACAAGAAAGCCGACACAAAGAAATCTTAAATCTAATTATTCATATGCCTTCATATGTTTGTAACATTAATATGGATACTTAAAACTAAATATAGTTCATAATAGCTCCATGTTTAATTCGAAATCCCTCGTTTATATTTTTTCAAAATAGCAGCAATTTTAATTACTTTTTCAGTTGTAATAGGAAAAAGGGCAACAAAAAGTTATAATTTTTCCAACCATTTTTCCCTTTACTTTCTAGAAAAACAGAAGTTTCCAAAATTCGGGCAATAGCATATCAAGAAAAACTGCAGTTTATTATTTTCCGTTCCTTAAAAAAAAAGAAAAAATCTTGCTGAACTATAACTAATAAGAGATTTTAACTTTGAATAAGAAAACTTTCGCAAATTTGAGATCGTGGCAACTTTTTTTAAAAAACATTACACAGTTGAGGGCATGCATGCATTTAAAAAGAAAAACAATTATACACAATCAAAGTGGAAATCTTAAAAAAATAATAATAATAATAAAAAATATATAAATAAATAAAAAAATAAAGAGGTAAATTTGTCATAGGGAAATACTTGAGGTCCACAAAATCCTTGTCGTACGACCCAAAGTCACATTTTTTTTTCTCTTAAGTTATCCCTCAAATCGAATCAAAACAGGCGCAAAAGGAATCAAGCATACCCGATTCTAAACACTTTTACATGAATCAAAACCCGCATTCAAAGAAAGTCGATCTCCAATTTAATGTAATTAAGAAAAAATAATCTATAATCATCTCTCTAATATGATCGTTATGTATTATATAGATAGATAATAATGAACTGGTAAAGATTCATTCATATGCAAATGCAGTAAAAACTCAGTGAGGCTGACTCTGTGTAAGACAGAAAACTAACTCTGGTAGGTTTTAAAAGTCCCTACAAATCAATACCAGAGTAAAATTTGTCTAAGGCGGAATATTGCCTACTACAGAAAATTTTCTTGGTTCCGATTGTTTCTGATCTAACATGTTTTGGACTTTCTTTTGAAAAATAAGGTTGGGAGAAAAAAAAAACAGTGTATACACTGAAGTCGTAAACATTTACGGATAGAGTGTACGCCAGTGCTTTACTAGAGAAACAGAGGGCAAACACACAGCTTGTTCTCAACTACTTCGCTCAACAAAAGCGAAACGTTTTCACACATTTACAAATTCATTTTTCAACTGATAGATAAATTGCCTGACTAGGGAAGCGCTTTCGAATCTAATTGAGTTTCCCAATTTATGATAGTTAAATTACCTACCGAGTTAGAAGCTAATTTGATCACGTGATTTTTTCTCCTTTCGCTGACTGGTTTTTCTGCTTTCGTCGGAAAATGCGTGAAAAAACGTCAACTTTGACGGCTTGTTTTGAAATATCTATTGCGTTTACGAAAAAACTGAATAAATTTAACTTTTTCCAAAAAATGTATAACCGACTCCAAAAAAAAGCGCTAAAAAGAATTAAATAATTCTATAAAATTCTCTAATGACAAATCGTTATCCAATAGCCACACATTGACTATCATGTACCGGTATAAAACGGTTAAATTTAATATATAGAATTTAATATTCACCAAACATAGATTTTCCAGAGAATATTTTTTACAAGAGATTAATTTACATATTTTTTATTTAATTTTTGAATATATACATATAAAAAGTAATGAATTACTTTTTGAAGTTGGTGCCAAACAATCATAATCGATAATAATTTCCCCATTTTATTTATGGTACTAGACATAATATATCCACAATTCTTACTATACTTAAGATAGTTTGGCACCAACTTCAAAAAGTAATTCCTTACTTTTTATATGTATATATTCAAAAATTAAATAAAAAATATGTAAATTAATCTCTTGTAAAAAATATTCTCTGGAAAATCTATGTTTGGTGAATATTAAATTCTATATATTAAATTTAACCGTTTTATACCGGTACATGATAGTCAATGTGTGGCTATTGGATAACGATTTGTCATTAGAGAATTTTATAGAATTATTTAATTCTTTTTAGCGCTTTTTTTTGGAGTCGGTTATACATTTTTTGGAAAAAGTTAAATTTATTTCCTACTTTTTAGTTATTTATACCGTAATACATAATTATGTGTACTGACATATGATGGCTCTTTGCAACGCATTACTAATGAACGCACTTTGCTGAGTTCTGATGTATTCGCTTCACTTGTCACTGTTTGATTGCCAACTTTTCAAAAGACACTTACAATATCGGTTAGTATCGTTGTGAATCTTTAGGTTTTCTGGATGTGGTAACTTCTTCAGATCTGGCACGACGAAAAGTTACCGCATTCATTAAACCTTAAAGTCAACATCTAATCATACGGACATAGGAAGTGGTTATCGAAAGGTGACAATGCCTCAAGTAAAGCGCGCGGCAAAGCACTTCCATGTATGAGTAAAGAGCAAAATGACTCCATGTATCAATGAATAGTAAAATACTTTTCTAGTGTAGCCAAAAGTACTCCCCCTTCAGTCAGAAAAAGCAAAAAGAAAGATTTTAACAAAAATCGCTCTATGATTTAACAGATAAACAACAACAATCTAATTCCTATAAATGCAGTAAAGGCATCGGAAATGAGCGGTGATGATTCGACGAGGAATCCGAAAATCATAACCTGTACTTGGCTGCATCTATAAGAGAGTGACAACATTCGATGCCCAAATACTTTTTTCACGGACGCTTTTGTCCCAACTAAACTGTTAAAATTTTGAAACTCACTCCGCCGCTTTTATGGAAAACGATTATTTCAGCCTATCATGGAGCATTCTTATGGGTCAAAAGACAAATATTTTATAAAAGCGGGGGAGTGACGATGCAGCAAAAGGGTAAAATTTTTTACAGTGTATGTATGAGATATTCCATAAAAGGGATGGAGTGACGATGCAGAAAAAGTTAAATTTTTAACAATGTATCGCAATGCTAGGCATTTTCTATTATAAAACTTGATGATTTCCTGGTAGAATTCGATTGTACGCCGATTGATCCTTTATTTCTACACAGACATAAATACAAATTATTATTTTACAAATTCGTGGACATACAAGGATAAGATAGCACAAGGAAATATTACGACATAAGAAAAGTACAGCCGGGAGCTACGCATAAAGAATGTGTGCAACGGAGCCAGTGGGATTTGTACCCACAATCTCCTACGCTCTCAAGAGATTAGCAGCGTGGTGTCTTAACCACTCGGCCACAAGGACCCCCTTAATCACACAAAATGAGTCCACAAGGACTCATTTTTGTCCTGAATCTTTTCAATCAATCGTATACTGTGCTCCATGTGTCGTCATATTTACATCGAGGAATTCTACATAAACAAAATCTGAAATCATTCTGGTGTCTAATCCGGTAACCAAATCTGAATCTAAAGATAATTTTGTAACACATATCTATGCATTTTATTTTGCACTGATATATAGAGATAATTTTTTCCTCCGGAGCAAAATATATACTAAAGGATTTTCATCTTTTCAACAACTTAAGGATGTCGATTGGTATCGATGTCTATTTCCGCTTTAGTGGATGCGAGAACTTGTCAATTTAAGCTTTAACATTTCGGAAATTTATCGTATCCAGCAAACTTTAAGGCCGCACACTAGGCATAGAAAAAGACCCGGATGATAATGTGAAGTCTATGGGGGGGCGTTCTTTTCAAATATCTCGCTCAAATTTTAAAATTTTTACATGATTTTTTTTTTCATAGGATAGTTGAGGATATTCCACAACCGGCCTAGTTTTCACTTTTTCAATTTTGGTTTCAGGTTTTTTTTAAAATTATTTTAAATTTCAAAACTGGTTTAAACGGTTCTGAAGTTGAAACTATCATTATATAAAACATATATAAGCAAAATCGAAGAAGTAAAAACTAGGCCGGTTGTAGATCATCCTCGGCTATCCTATGCAAAAAAAAATCATGTAAATATATTAAAATTTGAGCGAGATATTTGAAAAGAACACACCTATAGTCTTTACACTAACATCCGAGTCTTTTTCTGAGACTAGTGCCTTAAGGTCCACATTGAAATCTACAGACTTCGTAAATGGGCATTAAAAAGCTGACAATCCATCAGTACACGTTAAAATTATTGTGAAAAATTACCTTTGTTTTTAAAGCTATCTATTTTCTGACTAATGAGAGCGAGCTAAAAACGTCTATGGAGCGTTTTCATTGGTCAGAAAATAGATAGTCTTTAAAAACAGTGGAAATTTTTCAAGATATTTTAAACAGGGTACGCTGTTAAAAATTTGACCCTTTTGCTGCATCGTCCCTCCACCGCTAATATAGAAAACGATTACTTCAGCCTATCATGGAGCATTCTCATAGATCAAAAGTGAGATATTCTATAAAAGCGGGATAGTGATGATGCAGCAAAAGGGTCAGATATTTTACAGTTTAAAGTACGCGTACACAACCAGAGAGCGTCAAGTTGCTTCTATGATTTAATGCATAGCAAAGTAAATCTAAATGTTCGTATGTATTAAAATAACCTTTTCAGTCATAAAAACTAAAAAGGAAGATATTATCAAAATCACACTATGATTCAACATGCGTCTATATGAAAGTAGCAATATTTGAAGTTAAGAATGTTCTTTGATAAACACAGTTTTCCAAAGTACAGAAAATTTAAGAATTTTTATTCCAGAACTTGGCGGTAGTCGCCTGAACGAGTTTGTTTTATGGGTGAAAGAAGTTAACTAGCTTAACTTTAATGGTAAACTTATCAAAATTTTTCGTCATTTATATTTGTCCAAATGTAAATCTAGCACATAGCAGTGTACTTTAATCACTTTGTGAATCTGGCATAACAAGCATCCTGATACACAGACACTCTTGCTTTAACGTGTAAGGCTCTTTAGAGATGAATTTTCAGCTTTTCGATATCGAATTCTCATGTCTGGATCGATGTGGATACGAGAATTGTTCCAGCTAAGATTTCGTACTTTGGAAAAAACTAGCATATCTGCAACAGTGGTTTGGATCCAAAAGGATTATTCGCTGTTAAGCAAAACAAGATTGACCAATCATAAGCCTTCATTTTTGAGAACTTTTCATTGTTCGAAGGAGAGAGTCTGGAATACATGGAGTGAAAATCTGCTATCGACACTGTAAAAAATTTGACCCTTTTGCTGCATCGTTACTCCATCGCTTTTACAGAACTTCTTTATTTTGACCAATGAGAATGCTTCATAATAGAGCGAAGTAATCGTTTCCTATAAGAGCGATGGAGTGACGATGCAGCAAAAAGGTTCAATTTTTTACATTGCAAGCAGTGCTAAAAATTTGTATCCTTTAAATGTGCAACGATGCTACTGAATTCCAAAGTGTCGATCACAGCGACATCTGCGGCATTTTCGTGATACATTATCTAGACTAGCAATAATTCTTGCATTTTTAGAAAATGCCCTGCAGATGTCACTTCTATCTTTAAATTTCATTAGCATTGTTGCACATTTAAAGCATATAACATTTTAGCACTTTTTTTAAGTGTTACAGAGGGCGTGTTCAGCACAACTTACCGGTTACTTACCGACCACTTACCGATTGTAGACAAGTACGAAAGGAAAATCAAAGCAAAGTGTGGCGTTAGCTACAACTCAACAGAATAGTTTTTATTGATGCCACAATCTGCTTTCGTACTGCCCTACAATCGGTCGGTAACATTGGTTACTTTTGTAAGTTGCTCTGAACACGCCCTGAGATAGCCGATTTCCACACTATATCCCCTAGATGCTATATTTCCGGTTTCTTGCATAAGAGAACTTGTCCGGAATCCAGGTAGAATTTGCGCTGTTAGCGAAACCAGATTAACGAATCACAAGCCTGAATTTTAGCAAATTTTTCGATGTTTTAAATAAATTTTCTTGTTAATAAATCTCGTTTCGCACACAGCACAAAATTTATGTGAATCCAGGCCTTCGTCCAGTTAGGATTTTGCACTTTGAACACTGTTAAAAATTTGAAACTTTTACTTTATCGTCAATCCATCGCTTTTATAGAAAATGATTACTTCATTGCATTATGGTGAATTCTCATTGGTCAAAATAGAGACATTCCATAAAAGCGGTGGAGTGACGATACAGCAAAAACTTCAAACTTTTAACAATGAAAAGATCGTGTGTCTATGTAAGTGTAACATAAAAGCATGCAAAATGAACACTTCTGATTGGTTGATTGCTTCAAAATGAATTTGAAATTTAAAGTTTTTTATTTTTAAAAAGTTCTAATTATCAGATTTTTATGAAATACGAATGGGACTACATGGGCCTCATACGCTTTCAAACAAAAAAAGAATTACCAAAATCGGCTCACATTTGCAGAAGTTATGCGTGAACAACAAATACATACAGGTCGAAATCATAACCTCCTCTTTGAAGTCGGTTAAAAATGAGAGCAATTCGATAGTTTCTGAAGAACAACACCTGGTAGTTTCATGCATTTCTGAACAAAAATTAAAACTTATGTCACACAGCTGCCTTTTTTGATTTAAGAACACCCTTAAAAAATCCAGAATACACCTCCACATACCTTTTATACTACACCCCTGGTTAAACCGATCCACGAAAATTAAAAACTGAACCGGAAACTCGAACCTGACCCGAAGGTAGGATGTGACGGGTACAGTTAAAATTGAGTTACCCGATCCGAGGAAGGATTCAGAACACTCAGAAAATAATCAGGAGAAAAAATCAATAGATTTCAGGAGAATCTCTTCGGAAACATGCGGCGAATGAACTGCGGCAAATCTCTATGTGGGACATATTAAAAAGAAAATGCCTAATACCTTGTTCAGATAAAAGGACCAGACCAACCTATCTAGAATTGAGCCCGGATACGAATATCTCAGCTTTTAATACTTTCTGACAAAGTTGAAAATGTTTATGCATTCGGTTTGCCTGTCCGTCTGTCCACGATCAAACTGTCGTAAAGTCACTAAGGCATGTTTGGTACTATGTATGGAAGTATGTTGTATTAAGAGTTCATTTACAGAGAAGCTCACAAGAATGCCATTACATTAGAATATGCGGGAAAAAAAATAGTTTGTAGAGTATTTTAATGAGATTGCGCCATCTTAAATTGTATCGGAACTGATATAAATCACTGAATGTCACTACAAGATGATTACGACAGAAAAGTATTCACAGCATTTGTCGCTCATTTACAGAGACACACAAAATAAATAAGTTACAGTATTGTCCGAGTAATAGTTACAGGTAGTGCATTTTGCAATTCGGAATGCGCTTAACTAAACTGAACTAATTTTTTTTACATGTTACTCATTGTATATAAATTCTATTACGCACATAGAGAGCTGCATAAAAGAATTCACGTACTATTCTCCTTATTAGCAAAAATTCCTTAAGGCTGTTTTTCTCAACTGCTCCGCTTTACAAGCGCAAAACGTTTTGGCATATTTACAAATTTATTTTTTAACGTAAAGATATAAAACTGGAAGGCCTGACTATTGAAGTGATTTGGAATCCAAGTCTCTTTCCCATTTTGTGATCAATAAATTACCTATTGAATTATAGGCAAAATTGATCATGTTTTCAACCCTTGTTAGACTGGTTTTTCTGATTTCGTCGGGAAAATTCGGTTCAAAACGTCAACTTTGACAACATTTCCTGAAACATGTATTTCGTTTGCAATAAAACGGGAAACAGTGCGATTTGATAGTTTCTGAACAACACCTGCTAGTTTCATGTATTTCCGAAAATAAATTAGAACTTATGTCATAAAGCTTATGGAGAATTTTCAACTGAGCTATACGTATCTCTAAACCAAACTCAATTTTGGCAGGCATATATTTAATAGATAAAAATCTATACATCATATACAGGGCTGCTCAAAGAATTCGAGTAATTTTCCGATTGTAGGTAGGAACAACTGAAATTGGGCTCATAAACGTGTTATGAGTTTTCATATGGTTGAATTAGACATAATATTTTAACTTATTAAGCGGTGCAGTTTTGTTACATTATTTTGAGAATTTTGGAAAGGGCTTTATAATCTACGCTTCACGCATTTTTTTTTTTCTTTTTTGTTAGAACAAAGCCCTGATCTAATGTCATCGTACTATAAAATTGGAAATTTCTATGAACAATCATCTGCCCAAATACTTTCTGTAGAAAATCTAAATCATAATGCATTCGAGACCAGAGATCTGTATGGATCCGGGCCGGGCCGGCGATATATAGGTGAATTTTCAAACTGGCCGGACCAGCAAAGAAATTGAACAGGCCATATGGTTTCGACCCGGGCCGATAAAAAAAAAAAAAACTTGCCAACAAATCTTTATATTGGACCTACCGGTCCAATAAAAGATTTGCACAAAACGGATAAAATGAGCTATTTTCAATGAATATGGCTTTCGCAAGAATAAGTATAAATGTGCATTATGAGCCGATGACTAGTTCCCGACATGAATACAGAATTGTAACTTGTACACGGTAGAGATCGGCACCGATCGGTCAGACATGATATCTGACCCAGGTTTAAAATTAATTTTTCCCAGCAGAATTGTGCCGAGCTGAAATCAAGCTTGCATTTTTTCCCTACATAGTCAAGCCGGGCTGGAACTGGATTTAATTGTTTGCAGGATATGTAGGGCAGGCAAAATTTTTATATAAGTACCAGTAGCAATAATGAAATTCTGTTAACGTAATCTTTGGAATTATACCTCAAGGTTGTTTTTAAATTCACTACTCAAAAACGCGAAACTTTGACATATTTCCAGATATATTTTTAACAGTAAAGGCATAAAATCAACGAGCTCGACTATTGAAGGGATTTGGTTTCGAATAGCGTTCTCCATTTTTTGATAAATATAAGAGAGCAGAAGAGAAATATAAGATACTTACCACGTAGCTCCAGGTTTTTCTCCTTTCCTAAGCTGCCGCTTCCGAAAATTCGATTCAAAACGCTAATTTTAACAGTATTTACTCAAAGTTATATTGATATATCAAAAATGGATAACTCCATTCGAGTACATAGTTTCCGAATAAGAACACTTGCCAATGTTATGTATTTCCGAAAAGAAATTAATTCAGAAATGTAACAAAAAGTTAGCTCCTTTGTATTTGAGAAAAGCTTTAATAAATGACAGAAATATTTTCACAAATTACTTTTTATTATACAGCTTCAAAAGTCGATGATTTTAACTCTTTTTTTTTTTTCTTTTACTCTAAACTACATTAATTTTTCAATGAATCCTTATTTGAATATTGAAACGTGTAAGAATCTAAGTAATCGTTAGTGAAACGTGTAAAAATCTAAATAATCATTAATGCTGCTATTGTGTATTTTCTGTCTTGCAAATACATCACAATTTTAAAATATACTGTAAAATTATCCCATAAATATGTATCCAGTATTTTTTAAAGGAATCTTTATGTTGAAAATCTGAATTTTTTGTAGAAATTGTGTCGGGCCGGGCTCGGTCCGAACTTTTTATTTTTACACCGGGCCGGTCCAATATAGCTTTCGTTTGAGCCAAGCCGGGCACATAAATTCCGGCCCGTGCAGACCTCTACTGTAGACACATATGAATATATTTATTCTAAATTTATTCGTCGATAATGTGCTTAAATAAAAAGTATTTGCTAAAAAAGAAAAACAATGAAAGAAATTAATTTTTATCTATCAGCTTACCAACATATTGACAATTAGAAAAACCTTTAACGTTACCTCTTACTTTTGTGAAAGGGCACCATTTGCAAATTTTATGACACATGCTGTTACTGCAAAAAAATTCTCTCACAAATACCATTAAACAAACAAAATTAATCTCATCGAAAATTATTTTTTTACTGTTCATATATGTGACTCTGCTTTTCTTAAATGTCTATTATTACAGTCAATGTGCCTTGAAATCTATCTTATTCCTTTCCTTTAATTAACTTAATAAAATATTATTTAAGAGTTTAAAAATACATTTTCTATAAGTATTTTTTGTTTATTATTTTATAAATATACACTACCGAAAGTTAAATATAGAAAATAAATTTTAAGCCCTAAATAACAAAAATTCTAGATGGATTTTACTGCTTTAACATTACTGCTGAAACAAACAACAAAATCACGATTTTCAAGCATTTTTGAAAATCGACAAATTCGGTATCATCTTAGAAATTCAAAACTTACTTAATCCCTTGGGGACGAGTGCCACATATATGCGTCGCATAAGTTGCTTTATAATTTATTATCATTCTAAACCATGTTTTAGTTTTCAGGGCACTTTTTCCGGTTAAATTAGGCAAAAATTTCTGTTCAGAAAAACCGGTGATAAAAGATTAAAAATTCAACAAAATATTCTCGTTGCAAAGGGGTTAACCGTTTATCTACCGACGGTACTTGTAAGTACCTTTGCGGAAAATTTAATAAAAAAAACGTATTTAATAAGTCCATTAATAAAAGTTATTTTTCTTACCGCACAATATACTTTACTCGATCTCATTTACATAGAATAGAAAAACTGTCGAAGTTAAATATTTTTTAAAAAAGAGGAAAAAGTTACATGAACAGACTTGCCAAGTTCTGAAGCCTAAAAAATCAGGAGATTTTATCTCAGAAATCAAAAGATATTTTTGTCAATGAGAACGCATTAATTTTTAAATGTAAACAGCTTAAGTGAAAGTTAAAATTTCAACTAGGCTTGGTTATTATTGAAAATTAAAAAGAAATATGTCCCTCTTACTAAAATAAAGAAAACATATACACATTTAAGGTAGAACAGATTTAAGCATATGATATTTAGGATGTTTCAACATATTTTTGATTTGAGTAAATATTATAAAAAGGGAGATGTTTTGCCCCTTTGTTGGTTGATGGTTTGTTGTTATTATTGAAAATTAAAAAGAAATATGTCACTCTTACTAAAATAAAGAAAACATATACACGTTTAAGGTAGAACAGATTTAAGCATATGATATTTAGGATGTTTCAACATATTTTTGATTTGAGTAAATATTATAAAAAGGGAGATGTTTTGCTCCTTTGTTGGTTGATGGTTTGTTGTTATTATTGAAAATTAAAAAGAAATATGTCACTCTTACTAAAATAAAGAAAACATACAGATTTAAGGTAGAACAGATTTAAGCATATGATATTTAGGATGTTTCAACATATTTTTGATTTGAGTAAATATTATAAAAAGGGAGATGTTTTGCTACTTATAAACTTATATAAAACTGTAGTAAAGATCATAAGTAAGTCTTAATCAAGACAGATTATTAATAATTCAATACACGGCAATAATAACAGTATCAAGTCTTAAAGATTTGTTGTTTATAATGAATCTGAATGTAGTTTCACATAAAATATTACTGATCAATCATACTAAAAAACAATTACACCTGCATTAGAGTTTTCATCACTGAATCGCAGCACATTTGATTTTAAAATAAAAAAATATTAAAAAAAATGTGAAAAATCTGGAGAAATATGTCAAAAATCAGGAGTACGGAGAAAAATCTGAAAATCAGGAGACTTGGCAAGTCTGCATGAAATATTTTCGACGGTAAAAGCCTTTCCACTTAACAGAGAGGATCATAATACATTTAAAATAAATTGCTTTTATAAAAGTTGTAATATTTCCATAAGAGTATTTTTAGTTAATTAGATTATTTTTGTAAATACTTTACAAAAAAAAAATTATAAATACCGATATTTAATCAGTTTAAAAAAAAACACTTCTAAATTTCACATTATCCAAAAATTCCAGTATATTTTCAGGTATTAAAGAAGACAATTATTGATGCCAAGCCATTTCTTGATAAATAATTCGGTAGACAAAGGGTTAAGCATAAATATACAGAAAGAAATTTAGATGAAATGATAAAAACAGAACAAAAGAGCTATATTGACAAAACAAAAGAAAAGCCATACGTTTCACTTATGCTTAGATAGAAAGGGGGAGGGGAGAAAGAGGGATTAAAAGAGATCCTATCTATAAAGATCTATACCAATACCTACTTGACATAAAGCCTCCAGACGAATTTTTGACGTCATCGTTCGTCGACTCAACTTCCAAATGGAACTTGCGCGTTAAAAAATAATGGATATTTATACATCTAATGAATTTTTCTACTACATGATTTTATTTTAATGATAATTAAGTTAAACATTTGTTTATTTGCTTCATATTGTTTAAATCAAGACAGATATTCAAACGTTTGTTTTCTTTTACAGACATGTAACAATCTGTTTAAAAGTCTTTCAAATCTGATAAATTCATATTTTACAAAATAAACATTAATAAATAAAAATTTTAATATTCTGCTAGAAATTTTTATTTACACTAGCTAATTGCTCTGATTAATGTTTAAAGATAAAACGAATAAACATTAATGCATTGAAGAATTGTTAAAAATATTAATTAAGCCTGTTTTTTTTTTAATTCATCAATAATATTAGACCGTATAGCACAAAAACTCTTTTCAAAACAACCTTTTTGTGAAAATAATTTGTATTTGCAATTCTTTTGCCTTTTTGAAAAATCGCTAGAATTTATATTACTTATTTAATTATCTAAGGTTGTTTACTTATGTTTTAATATAAATTCTCTGTTCAATTCTGAAGAGTAATAATTAGACCCATTTTACAAAATGAATCTTTTTTTTTTTCTTTAATTAAAAAAGTTTATTATTACAACTTTTCTTCATTTATTAAATCATTTATAAATCTACTAATGTGCTGTTCTTATTATACAAGGGGATATTTATTTACTCTAAAAGCTAAACAATTACAAATGTTAAAAAAAAAAGAATAAACACCCTTCCCCTCCCCGACTCCACGCACACTAACTCTGCAACAATTATAATAGAAGAAAGTTTATGCTACCAAACGATTGAAAATAAAGTCTACTTTTAAATGATATATATATAAAATTTGCTTAGGGGGCCATCTACAAATCAAAAACAGACCAACTTTTTTTTTCAATGGCAACAGCTAATTTTGGTAGTACATTTTAAATTTTCTGTTCAAATTATGTCTAGACACCGAGCTTCAAAATCATTTGGACGATAAGTGTTTGAATTCTAAGCATTGAAATTTTAGAGCTAATATTAAATTACATTTTCATATTTCCAAAATATTAACATTTGAATATTTCCTGAAATTATAATCCTAATGTGATAATGTTTTGTGTAGTTATAACACTAAATAAAAAAATAGGAGATAGGTACAATGAATTTGTAATTTTAAAAATTTTATATGAACTACGAAGTCAATATTAAAAAAAAAAATGTATATGAATTGCAACCGTCTTATATTTATTATGTCCTGCTTTAAACGAATTCTCGATTTCAAATTTATCTTCCAAGTAGTTTTCTAATTATGGTTAAAATGTCAATATGGTGATTTAAGGGGCCGTCTATGATATGCGTAAAAGCATGGTTTCAAAAAATACATATATTTTAGACATTTTATTGAAACATTTGGACTGGCAACAGTCGAAATATATTAAGCGAGTTAAATGGTCATATTGGCAAGAAATAAATCATTAATAGAAATGACGTAGTCATTCTACAGCATTTCAGCAATAGAGAACCGAACTTCAATTTGGATACAGCCTCTAAACTACGTTCATTTTAAAATAATTTCTTTGAAATTAATCGTTACGAATTTCACGAAAATTTGTATTTAGGTTAATTGAAGAGTAAAATTTATTTATGGTGTCAAAAATGGGCATTAAAAAAATCTAAGTTAAGTTTTGTTTTTTGCATAATATTTGCAGATGGTCTCCTGAGTAAATTTTAAATGCATAATTTAAAAGTAGACTTTATTATCAAGCATTTAGTACCAGTAACTTTCTTCGACAATAGTTTGTTACAGAGTTAATAGGGACTGTTAACTCCTCCCCCTCCCCCCCCCCCCCGCGACTGTACTAGATTTTTACATAACAGATTTATACAGATTTTTACATAAATGGCATAATTAATACTATTTAATAATTATTTTTAAAAAATTCCTTTACATCTATACTTGTAAAAACCATCACCTGTAATTGTCTGCTGAACCTGAAGTTTGTTATTGAAAAATAACTTATTTTTCCAAAAATAATGTTTCTAATATTAATTAAAATTTCAAATTTAGGTTTCATATGATTATACTTTGAATTTAATTTTTTACATAGTTAATGCACTTTATTTTTGAGCATATGTTGGTTTCTTCCAGTTATTTCAGTTTCTTCCACTGTCTGGAAGAAACCCAACCCCGTTGCCATGATTAATTATTAGCCTCGATGGGGGCGGAGGGGGGGGGGAAGAAATATTCCAATTTTTCAAATATTTTTTCAATTATCTAAATTAATATAAACATTTAAAAAAAATTATTACTGTGTACGGTTAAAAAACACATTTATGTCAAATTTCGAAAACAAACAGTTTTCAGTTATACAGGGTGTTTCGCTATCAGACCGACAAACTTCTAGGGGTGATAGTAGACATAAAGACAAACATTATTAAATAGGAAACCATGGGGCGCAAACGTCTTCTGTAGGAGCTAGGGGCCATTAAGGTTTAGAGTCCAAAAATTCAAACGCTGATAAAAATGAGAAAAAAGGGTCGATTTGTTTGCGGTTTTCTCTAAAATCATTCTTTATATCACGATTTTTTATTTTTTTTATTTTAAAGGTTAAGTTCGAAAATTGTCGGTAGAGGGCCCTTTAGACTTTAGAGTAACGAACAAATACTTTTTGCCGCTCTTTTGTGCATGGGGTTGAATTTATTCTAAAGTTTAGACTTTAACTTAAATTTTAAGCCCAAAATCGGAAACATGGGGATCGGTTAACTAGCGAAAATTTAACTGTGAACCGAGGGGGATATTTTAAACGCTCATAAACATTGGACAAACTAATCGATTTTGTTGCGGATTGCGTATAGGTCATTCCCTTGGTAATTATTTTATTCAAAATGACGCACAGCTGTGGTGTCCTCATTTTTTCATAGAGGGCGCTTCCGACATATCTCCGATATTTCAATGGCATTACTCCTGGGTGTTTTACTACCAGACTATCATACTTCCAGGAAGTGTTAGGGATGGAAAAGCGACTCGGAATCACATAGGAATGTAACGTTGAAAATGTCTTTTTTGCGAGTTATGGTTAAAGGAAGCAGAGAAAAAAAACCAACAGAAACAAGCAGAGAAACAGAAACACGTTAATATGACATAAAACAGTTTGTTTTAAGGTTTTACTAGAAAAGATGTTCGAAATTACGACCAGAAGTAATTCGACATGCTTGACAGTGGCATCGCATGTAACTCCTCACGCTTTGAAAGATTCCTGGAATCTTTGATAGATTTCCGAAAGCCACAGAAATACGAGCTGCTAAGTCTTTAATTGATGGTACGGGATTCTCATACACCCAACTTTTCATGTGACCCCAGCAGAAGAAGCTCATACTTGATAGGTCCGGTGATCTGGAAGGCCAATAAACCGGGCCACCACGACCTATCCACCGCTGTCCATTAGTTACGTTGAGGTATCGGTGAACATCATTGGTAAAATGTGGAAGATCATGCTGGAACCACATAGAGCTGCGCAACGAGAGAGAAACTTTCACGCGCATTACCGTTCAGCTCCATCTACCGCAAGAAAATCGCAGCGCCATCTACTGTCGCTGTCAAGCTTGCCGGACTTTTCCTGGTCGTAATTTCGAACACTTTTTGCAGTAAAACCTTTAAATAAACTTTGTTCTGTCACTTTAACATGTTGCTGTTTCTCTGTTTCTGTTGTTTTTTTCTCTGCTGTTTTTTAAACGTAATATGCAAAAAAGCAATTTTCAACGTTACATTCCTATGTGATTCCGGTCATCTTTGCATCCCTTACACTTCCTGGAAGTAAGGTGGTCTGGTAGTGAAACACCCAGAAGTATTGCCATTGAAATGTCGGACATGTCTCGGAAGCGCCCTCTATCAAAAAATGAGGACATGAAAGCTGTACGTCATTTTGAATAAAATAATTACCAAGAGAATGACCTACACGCAAACCGCAACAAAATCGATTAGTTTGTCCAATGTTTATGAGCGTTTAAAATCTCCCCTTTGGTTCACAGTTAAATTTTCGCTAGTTAACCGATCCCCATGTTTCCGATTTTGGGCTTAAATTTTAAGTTAAACTCTAAACTTTAGAATAATTTCAACACTATGCACAAAAGAACGGCAAAAAGTATTTTTTCGTTACTCTAAAGTCTAAAGCGCCCCCTATCAACAAATTTTGAACTTAATCTTTAAAATTAAAAAAATTAAAAATCGTGATATAAAGAATGATTTTAGAGAAAACCGCAAACAAATCGACCCTTTTTTCTAACTTTTATGAGCGTTTGAATTTTTGGACTCTAAACTTTAATGGCCCCTAGCTCCTACAGAAGACGTTTGCGCCCCATGGTTTCCTATTTAATAATGTTTGTCTTTATGTCTACTATCACCCCTCAAAGTTTGTCGGTCTGGTAGCGAAACACCCTGTATAGTTTTATTCGCACTTAGCTTACTTCTTAAAACTTTAACACTGAATAAAATATTTAGAAATACTTCATAGGGGAACAAAAACATTTAAAAAGAGCATGCAGAGAAAAAAAAAATTTCCAATTTTCTGAAAAGAAATTTGAAAAATACGAATGCATGCCACGGCTATTGGTTTAGCATATAGGAGATGGAAATTTGATATCAGAGTGATGGAAGGCTGAATGGGGGGAAAAAAGAATGAGATTTCCAATTACCTTTTTTCGAGTATGAGGCATATCCAGCCCTGTAATAGATGCAAAGATTTCGAAAATAGGAAAATCAAAGTTCGCGGATTCAATCTTGTAAAGATGAAATAAGATAAGCCGTTAATATTTTAAAAATTCAATTTTAACAAGTAACGAATTGCTTTTAAGATTGATCTTAAATCCATACAAGCTTCTTTCTGAGACAGCCGAAACATGATTATTTAAAAATGTATGAAAAATTTTAGGCATTTTTACTAAGACAAAGAAATCCAATACGATTTCTCATTTTCTTATTTAAAAAATCCCTGTCGGCTCGGCTTACAAGCAGATTTCGAAGTACTAATTTTACTAATTGTAAGAGTTGGTCCAATCAAAAACTTGTCATTTGAATGTTATTTTAAATTTCTATTTATTTTAAGTTTATTTATATTTCTGCGTAGATATGCAAAACCGCAGAGGGGTTACCATCTGGAAAATTTGGTTCTGTCGCCAAGTTTGTTGCCTAGTTGGCGATCACAACTATTTGTCAAAATATACGCCAACATGGCACTATTTCCGATATTTCGCCAAATTCCCATAGACTTCATTATAATCCAATAGGATCCCTTTATTTTTATTTTATTTTATCGGTAAGAGTTGTTTTCTATATTTTTATTTAAGCGGTTATAGGGTTTTTTTCCGTTTTCCCAAAAACACTCCCTATTTCCACCCCCCTTGGTCCGATTTTGAACATTAACACTTTGACTGCCATTGGCTATCATATATGATAACCAGTGATGTTTCCGTTGGGACACTGGCTATCAGATATGACACCCATGGTGTTTCAACACTTCAAGCCTTGGCTATCAAATACAGTACGAGTTGCATGAAAATGGGGCATATAATGGTGGAGTTTGATTGTTGGGCTCTTTACGATGTATTAGATGTACGTGGTTTGTGCAAATTGATATATGTGCCGATTGTATGAGCTAAGTTTTGTGGAAAATTAAATATTTTCCACAAAACGTATTTTTATAATTTGTGAAAAAATAATAAAAATATGAAAAATTCTAACAAAAAATAATTAAAAAAATAAAATATGTATTTAAAATTTTTCCAATTTAAGAGATTACACTGTAGAAACAAATCTTAAGCGATTTCAGTGATAAATGACAAATTTAGTTGGCTATCAAATAAAATAACCATGACCACTCATAGAAGAATTTACACTAACTTTCGTGGGGTGCTTTGGCTATTATTTTTGTTAGCCCGGGTGAAAACCTCCCTATGTGTTGCAAAATGAGTCAGATTGAAAAATATTAATTTTATATATAATTTTATGTTGCAAAAATTCAAATACACACACAAAAATGGCACCCTGATGAACACTAGCAGTTTTCGCTTGGCAGTCAAAGTGTTAACGAACTTGACCGAACTTTATTTTATGCCAATTGATTTTATATATCAGTTTGGAAGAGATTTGAGCAGAATTATCGTGTCCATAAAAAATTGCATAAAGTTTTTTACTGATGGTAGTCTTGAGATCTAAGGCTCATGATTGGAGTAGATCCGAATTTTTTTTTTTTTTTTTTTTTTTCCAGAAATTCCAAGATAGAGGAAAACGCAATAAGTAGTATTTTATATGAAATCTACCTAAAAATGAGTAAGCAAAATGAAGCAGTTTTTGTAAAATATTTACCATCATGTATTTTACTTAAAAGCAGAGATAGAAATGATTTTTTTTTTGACATTAAATGTAGGCATTATAGCCCATATATAAATCAAAAGAAATTAATTCCATGTATGCATTAGGTTTCAAGAGCTAATTAACTGCATATTTTGAACAATATCTCTGTTTACACTTTTCTAAAAAACTTGAATATATCACTTTTTGTGTGTGTGTGTGCCGTTAGAAAACATACTATTTGAGAACAAGAAGCAATTTTCAATTTGGCCTAAAAGAAATATAATTAAAAATATTTTATTAACTTTAAAAATTCTAAAAATTTTAAGAACATATTTTTCATTATTTAAAAAATCACTCAGACTTAAAATGCTAGATATTTTTAAAGAAACAAGTTAGTTACACAATTTTGGAAAGTTTCAATTATTTACCCCTAAATAGAATTTTAGAAAAGTACCAAAGAATGAAAAACATTTCGAAAAAAGGGGGAAAAATATATATATATATATATATACACCAAGCAGTACTTAACTTAAAATATATTGTTTTAAACCTTCTAGCACTATAATCTTTATAATTCATTAGGCCGATAATTAAAAACTCAAAATTTGAATCATTTTCTTTCATGTGCCCTTAATAAAAATTCAGCAATTAATTTGAAATTACTTTAATCCACATTTGTACGATAAATATCAAATTCTTTTGAGGTGTCTCTGTAAAAAGTCACACATGACAACGAATATTTTAGGAAAGTAACGTTTACCGTGTACTTCATCTTACTAAAAATTCGTAACGATTAATTTTTTTTTTTTTTTTTTTTTTTTCCAAAGGAAAAAAAAAAGAAAAGAAAGTTTACTAGAAAGAAAAAAATAAGTCATACAAATGGACAAAAATAGCATTTTCAAATCCTAATGATATTACAACAAAGCCATCTATAAAAAGTATATATATATATACAAATCGGATCATTTGCTCAAAAGTTATGCGAGGATCATACATAAAAAAAAAAAATCCTTTTCCTAAAAACTAATCTTTCGTTTAATTTGTTATAAAAGGCTAGTTCAACTTCAGAAGTCAAATGACTTAAAATCAACACTAACACAAGTCACTTTCCGAAGTCACTCAAGCGACCCGTTCTCTATAATGACGTCATATTCAAGTCATTCAGATTTATTGGAAAAGTCATTTTACGCACGCTAAGAATGAAATGACCAATATCGATCAAAGTGGCGCTGTTTTATAACGTGTTCCCATGAATAATATATGACTCAAGAAAAGTTAACTATCTTCTTAGATTAATGTTCTTTCCATCGATTTACATACAAAGTATTTTCTCCCCTTCGGTAGTTTCCATCTTCAGTGAATATTCAGTGATTTTGCACCTATGAGAGTTCATTTTTTAAATGATAACTAAGCGGAAAGCGAAGTTCCTGCAATGCTCTATTTTAAGGCGCGGCATCCTGCAAATTTTAAAATCGACAAAATGTAGCCTTGTCCCTTCTTACAATAGTAAAACTGGTCCTTTAATTCCATACAAAAATTTCTCGTAAAAATTTTTTGCCCAAACAACCATATTGTCAAAGTCTGTGTAGCAAAGAGCTTGCAAAAGGCACAACTCTGGGGAAATTAGTTAAACCGTATTTTTTATACATATTAATACAAAATATCGTCCGAAATTAGTATTACCTTATATCAGAGGTGATTCTGAGCAAAAAAATTCTGAAATTCACAGCAAATTTTCTGAAAGGTTAGCACAGACGGGAGGGGAACTATATTTTGGGGGGGGGGGGGCTTTGACAAAATTTGCGAAGTTTTCGCGATCTTTAGATGAAATTTGCCGTTTTTTGCTATCTTTTTATGAAATTTGCAGGGCTTTTTCGCGATTAAGAGTCGAAATTTGCCGTTTTTCGCGATTTTTTGTCTAATTTGTCGTTTTTCTCGATTTTTTTTTTTAACGAAATGCACTTTTTTTGGATATTTTGACCAAAATGCCCATTTTTTCGTGATATTTTGAACGAAATTTTTTCGTGATATATTGAGAAAATTTGACAAAATGTGCAGCTTTTTTTGACGAAATTTAGTTTTTTTTGGCGAAATTTCCTTTTTTCCAAACGATTGACGAAATTGATTTTTTTCTTCTTTTTGGCGACCTTTTGCCGAAATTCGCGAATTATTTCTATGCCCGAATTTTCGGATTTATGACCGATTTTTTTTTCCATTTTCGGAAATGATTGCCTTAATTTTTCGGAATTTGCTTTCAATGGTTTCTTTGTGTCAGATTATCCATTTGCATGCGTTTCACTTAGTTCGGATAATATAACGCAAAGAAACCATTTACATAAATGTTACTTACAATTTTGAATAACGTGACACAAAGGTTAAATCAGTTTATAGACATAAATACATTTCAATGCATAGTATAGATTCTAGGGATGCACCGAATATTCGGTATCTATTCGGTATTCGGCCTATTCGGCCATGTTACCGAATATTCGGTTAGGCCGAATATTAAATTATTCGGTTGAGCCGAATATGAAACTATTCGGCCTGCCGAATATTCGGTATGGCCGAATATCAAAGTATTCGGCCGAATCCAATACCTAATAAAAGCTTTTAAAAACTTTTTACTATTTCTACTTTTAACTGTCAATTTTTTAACTTATATTTAAAATAATTAGAAACAAAATCATTTTTAAATAAAATAGAATGTTTTTACATTATTTATTTGCTGTTTGTAAAGTATAACTTAAAAAAAATTAACCATGAGAAGGATTAAAATGGTGATTTATTAGGATTCTCCTTAGGAATAAATTATGTGCTGATACAAGTTTCTAATTTTGTTTAGTAAATAATCTGTTTCTTGCTTTTCCCCCCAAAAAAGTTCTTTAAAAGAAAAAAAAAAAAAAAAACTTTTGAGATTAGTAATAGCTATCAAGGCAGACAATTTTTGTTCATGAAACCATAATCAACTTATTGAGTCATAAGTACATTGTATTTGATCTCACGCTAGGTCAAAACTTGTGTGTTTGTTTATTGCATTAACAATAAATAAGATAACATGTTTTCAACTCACATGCTTTGGTTTCTATTAAAAATGATATGATGAGAAGGGTGGAAAATACCACCATTCATAAGAAAAGAACTATGAGCCAAACATACCTTTATTCAGAATTAAGTTGAAAGTATTTGTACTTTATATTGAAAAAAATCTGCCTTGAGTTATTTAAAAAGGACAATCATCAGACTGTAAAAAAAAATTTCGGCCATTTTTTCATTATTTGATTTTAAAATGTTTGTTTTGATTCATAGAAAATTTTATTAAAGTTTCATAATTGCGCTTCTTAAATAACTCAAGCCAGATTTTTTTCAATGCTAAAAGCTCTTGTTTATCAAAATGTAAGTTTCTTTTATTAAATATTATGTAAAACTGTTTTAAAAAGTAACATTTTAATACCTTTAAATTTTGAAATATAAAAAATATTTGGAAAGCCGAATATTCGGTATTCGGCCGAATAGTTAACTATTCGGCTGGCCGAATATTCGGTATTCGGCCCAACATTTACTATTCGGCCAGCCGAATATTCGGTATTCGGTTCACCTGTCGGCCAAATATTCGGCATTCGGTATTCGGCCAAAATCACTATTCGGTGCATCCCTAATAGATTCAATGAAAATTATATATTTAACAACGAAATGTAAATTGAAAACAGTTTTTTAGATGTATAAATATATATTTTACCAAATCAAAATGAAAAAAAAAAACAATTTTAAAACAAACCTTTTAAAACCATATTAAGGCATTACTTAAATTTTATATCATATCTTTTAAAACACACCCATATTCTGAATTTATAGGAGATGTATGTAAAAAAAATGCAGAGGTGAATCTTTTCATGTTGAGGACAACTTTTGCACATGCAATTATAAATAGAAAAAAAAATGATAAATGAAATACTACAAAAATATTTTTTTAATTAACTGCATGACGACACTCAAAATTTGATATATAATTATTTTTAAAATCCATATTCAAAATTCTTAGAGCCATAAAATAAACAGCTGCGTCAAAACTTTTAACCCATTACGGATTTTTGTATTGATATATACTCATGCCAAAAAAAATCGCTGTATTTACCCACTTTTTTTTTTTTTTAATCACTACTAAACACAACACATTCTCTCTTGCAATAATATATCATTCCATGGTGACATTTACAGAAAATGAAGGCAATTATTTTACATATAATTATTTGAAAATTGCATTCTAAAAGATATTTTCACTATAATAATATTATAATAGGTCCATAATTCATAAAAATATCGCGAATTTAAAATTTAAATTAATTTCTAAATATTTTTTTATGAAGATAAGTGACCATTGCATCATGAAATTGGAAAAAAATAAATAAAAATTGTTACATTGGCTTCTTATCTTAATTTTTATCAAAATGAATTGACTTTTTAGTATTAAAAATATTTATGATTTATGCCCTAACAATTAATTTAACTTTTAAAATTAAAAACGTATGATTTATGACCTGACTACATTAGTGAACATATTTAACAATTAGCTGAACTTTTAATATTAAAGATATTTACGATGTGAACCTATTACAGTATTATAATAATGAAAAGGACTTTAAATGCAGTTTTAAAGTATTTAAATGTAAAATAATTAGCTTTATCTACTGAAAATGTTACGTTAGTCACATGAAATAAAATCCTTATACTTTTTTTTTTTTTTTTTTTTTTTTTTTTTTTAACTCAACTAGTGTCTTATCTATTTTGATAGTCCATTTTGGTGTTTAGCTCTATCCATTTTCTTCCTAGAATGAACATTAACCAAACTAATCGGATGCGGCAATCCCAAACCTTTCTTTTATCAAATACATGTTAATATTCCTTAATTCGCTATCACAGTGCGAAAATTAAATGACAATCTATGCCTATCGCGGGGTTTCTAATGATACGAAATTCCGTTCATTAGTTTTTGAGATATAATTATCACTAAAACTGCGTAAATCATGCAAAATGCAGCATAGCAGAGCCACTTGTTAGGTGATGTATAACGAAACCTAATCTGCAACAACTTATGTCAGCATATATGTCAGCTAAATCTGAAGTTAGATGAAACTGAAGTTAGTTGAGACGCATTAGTTCTTCAGATACAGCTATTGAGGAAATCGTGAAAAATGCTACATAGCAGAACCACCTATTGAGAGATTTATATAAAAATGTAAACAACACCAAGTCGTATTAAGGACTAACTGAACCTAAAGTCTTTATGAAAATCCGTGCATTAACTCTTGAGGTAAGAGTTAATGCGGAAATCGCAAAAAATGCAACATAGCAGTGCCATTTGTTGAGCGATTTACACACAAAGGTAGAAAACGTCAATTCATGTCAAGGACTAACTAAATCTGAAGTTTGATGAAAATCTGTGCATTAGTTCTGAAGATTGAGCTATTACGAAAATAGTGAAAAATGCTAAATAGCAGCGCCACATATTGAGCAATTTACACTAAAACAAATCAGCACCAATCAGGGTTGGCGAGTTTTTGCCGAAGGTGGAAAAAACCGTGAAAAAAATTCTGGTAAAAACCGTCCCGGCAAAAATAGGTTTTTGCCAAAAAGGTGGCAAAAATAGACTGTCCATTTAATTTTTTCCCCAGAAAGAGAAAAAATGTTTCACGAAAGAAAAAATAAACTGCATACTTAATTGGAAAATCAATTTTATTCTAAATTTATTTAAAATTTTAAGTTAAATAAGTATAATTATGCACTTTATGAAAGAATGCTAACTTTTATAACAAGATTATAAATGAAATAAATTCCAATTTTATATAAATGAATAGAAACTTCTTTATTCATGTTTATACAATTATTAATAATTTACATAATAGAACTGTTGAGATTGAGTAAAGCACTTATGTTTATAGTTTATATATGTTAGAAATTCAAAGAAACAGTTATAGTAACCTAAATTTAATTTAATATAAAATTATATTTAAAGCAGAAAACTATTAAATTTCAAATTTTTCAGCAATATCTTCCTCATAACCTAAATTTTGCTGTTTTAGCATGGCATAGGAGTAAACAAGTTTTGAAAGAGCATCTGTTGATAGCTTATTTTGAATCTTAGTTTGCACAAATGAAAAATTTGAAAACAACCTTTCAATAGCAGCACTACTTGCTGGCATATTTGAAGGTGTGCTACTAATGAACAGAAGTTTTTTGAAATTGCACATGTTTATTCAATACTTCTCCACCAATTACATGCACTGACACTATTAATCACTTCTGCAAAATATGAGCTAGGAAAGGGTTTTTCTTTGAGCTTAAAATTAATAATATAAGATAGAAAATCAGGATTGATTTTAGATAACCATGCTTTACAGCTTTCTTTTTGTTCATAATTTAGAAGTTCATCTCTGTACTTTCGATGTAACAAATACGCTACAAGATGACATGGCAAAATCGCTTGTTCAAATATCTTTTTTTAGTTTTGAAAAATGTGGCTTTAACTCTTCATTTTTCAAAAGATTTAGCCATACATGACAAGCATCTGCTATGGTGGGGGAAGGGGGAATATAATACAAAAAGATTAAGTGACAACAGGCTACTTACTGAAAGTAAATCTAAATAATTTAACATTTTGTTCCTTTCTTGGGGAGTAAAAGTGACAGAAAAAAAATCTAGTTTCCTAATAAGCCATAACAGTTTTTTCAATATATAATTTTCAATTTAATTTACTTATTTTATCTTTAACAAACTAGTTTCATCAGATAAATAGCTATAAAATAGTACCAAAGACTTAGATATTTACATTCCTTAAGTCTCATGACATAAAACAAAAATAACAATTGTATAAAATCTTTTGATAATTAAAAAAATATATGAATATTAATGACTGATAAAATACTTTACTTACAGGGGTCTGTCTAGACTTTTCTCACAGGATCCTGCTTTTGTTAAATTGGGAAGTTTTTCTTGTCTTTAGTGAAAATTCTAGACATAGTTTTGTGAACTTTAAATTATAAGTGTTTTCAGGTTCTAACCTTCACATATAAAGAAACTAAGTAATATATTTTTTTGGTGAGTTCAATTGTTTATTAACAGGGCAGATTTTATTTTTAAATGATTAAATTTGTAAAAAGTTCAATTTGAAGGTGAAACGTCTATTTCAGAGAATGTTATGAAGGGTCCTGTTTGACGTTAAAGAATTTTGTAAAGGATCCTATTTTAAAATAAATTATTTTATGAAGGGTCCTTTAAAGGACCTAAAATTTTCTTAAACATATCCCTGACTTAAGAAAAAAAAATTTGGTATGTAATTTTTTATTTCGTTCTTAAATTCTTAAGTAAGAGTGAATCCCACCTATTTTTTAAAGATTTAAATTATTTAATATTAATTAATTAGCAAATTAAATTAAAATATTAAATAGTACACTGTTAAATTTAATTGTTTATACCATTATTATTCTTATTAGCATGCAGATTTTATTACACATTAAAGACAAATAGGTTTTTTCCATTTTTGCCATTTTTCCCCTGGTTTTTTCCAGTTTTTGCCACTGTCCTAGCAAAAATACCTTTTTGCCGGCAAAAATGCCAACCCTGGCACCAATTTATATCACGGATTAACTGAAAATAATTTATTAAATTCCGTGCATTAGTACATGAGATAGAACGGCCACAATATTTGTGGCACATACAGATAGACATTTTATAAAATCTATGACCCCTAAAACATTTAAATTTGTCGAAAACCGGAAGTCGAAAATTTTCACGAATCCAACACTTTCTTCTTGTTAAGCTAGAAAAAAGTAAAAAAAAAAAAAATATATATATATATATAAGATGCAAACAATTTATACAGCCCGAATTTTCCAAAAGGAACTGGGGAAAGAAAAAAAAGATCAGCCTTACTAATCGGCTTGCCGTTATCTTCTTCGTAAAAGAAACCGTTGAAGCTTAAGCAATTAATTAAAAGAAGAGAAATCAAACATCCTGCAAAACAAAAACCGATTAGAGTGGAGTGCAGCTTCCTGCACACAAGAAACCGACACTCTCATTTTCTTTCAACAACTTCCTATCAAGACAACGTGCTCGTGTTCATTAATTTCGTGAGACTCATTCATTAACGCAACTAAATGGTCGAATAATACACTCCCTTCAGAAATAGAAAAGACCGCATCCTACTGACGAACAACTCGCGATGAAACTAGTCGTTTTAGTCTTAGGCCCCTGTCCTCGCTCGAGGAAACGCTCGCGAGCTAATGATATTCCTATGGGGAAGCATTTTTCTAATAACTCTTTCGCATTTTGACATCAATGAATTTTTTTTTTTTTTTTTGCATTGGATAGCTGAGGTGCATGCCGACAGCGTACCTTTTTTACTTTTTCGATTTTGGTTGCAGATATTTTTTACAAAGTTAGTTTCATTTTCAAAACCGGTTTCGAAAGTGCTTGAAAGTTTGAAAGTGCTTTTTAAAAAATATATCTGCAACCAAAATCGAAAAAGTAAAAAAGGTGCGCTGTCGGCATGCATCTCAGCTATCCAATGCAAAAAAAAATTATTCATTGATGTCAAAATGCGAAAGTTATTAGAAAAATGCTTCCCCATAGGAATAGCATTAGTTCGCGAGCGTTTCCTCGAACGAGGACAGGGGCCTTAAAGCTCCTGTCCCTGGCCGACGAAGCGCTCACGAGCCAATACTATTTCTATGAGGAGGTTATTTTCAAAAATCTGGTTTGCATTTTGATATTTTTATTTTATTTTCCTCCATTCGGACAGCCGGGCTGCATGCCGACATCGCTTCTTTATTTTTTCAATTTTAAATGCAGAATTTTTTTTTTTTTTTTTTTTTTTTTTTTTTATAAAGTTAGTTTCACTTTCAAAACCGGTTTCGAAAGTTCCTTTTTAAAAATTATCTGCAATTAAAATCGAAAAAGTATAAAAGGAGCGATGTAGGCATGCACCTCGGCTATCCAATACACAAAAAAAAATATATATATATTTAGAAATATCAAAATGTAAACGAGCTATTAGAAAATATAGAAAGAAGGGGCCCTAAATAGGCCTCAAATTTTGTCTGGATCGACTCCTGAGTTACGTGACAAAGACCTAACGTCTTTGTCACGTAAACGAAACCTCTCATAGTTCAATAAATTGTTTATTTTAAAAAATGGGAAAAGGTTCGATTTCAAAACGCTTTCATAATCACGCCTTCCAATTTTATATCTTTCTGCTAAAAAAATGAATTTATCAAAACGTCTCGTGCTGGTTGAGCAGAGCAGTTGAAAATAGCCTTAATCCATATTCAAAATTAATTCAGTTATTTGTTTGTTAAAATCCTAAAAAGCAGTTTTGGATAGACTTAAAAAGTATTAGAAAATTGACACTATTTCTGAGGATTGAGAAAAATTTCATTTTTGTTTGAAAAAAACACCTTTTAGTGTATGGCTTATTATTTTTATATTGGTGTAAAAATTACACCAAAAAGTTTTGTACCAATGTCTGTAAAAGTTTTTTCTTTTAACCTTTGGAAGTATATTGCCCCTAAACATTTTCTTTTGCCTGACCCCATTTAACCCTTTCCGGCGCAGTGTGTCCACTCCAGGCCCACTTAATTTTAATTCCAAACGCCACCAAGAGTATTTTAAAGAAATTTCGCTTTAACAATGCAAGCGTGAATTTAGGAAATTCTAATTTCAATAAAAGTCGTTTTCAAATTCCGATATCAATCAATAATTTCTCATTTCATGATCAGAATTTGGCCGCGCCGGAAAGTGTATAAAGAGAAAGCTAGCCCTAACCACGATACCATGAAAAAGGCAGCAGCTGCGGTTATAAGGAACAACGATTCATATGGACGCAGGCACTCCGCTTTCGTGAACACCGGATTCCGTGACCGGGATAAAGACTTAACCAGAATTTCATTCACAGACATATTCAGCAGAAAAAGAATAACCACCGATTTATTAGAACATTATTCCTACTAAACTAATTGCGCGTTATCTCTTCATATTTAATAAGATATTCAACATGTCTACAGAGAGTTGTGGCCATTGGGCGATTGAAATTCGATTCTTCAGGCAGTTCTCTATTCCAAACGGGCACCTTTATGACACAAGTTTTATTTATTCATTTGTTTTGTTGTTATTCGGAAATACGGAAAACTAGAAGGTTTTTTTGTTGAGAAACTAATCTAATCGATATGTTTTATCACTTTTTTGTGTGTGTGTGTGTGGGGGGGGGGGGGGCGGCAAACGAAATAGTGTCAAAATGCCGTTTTGATCCGAATTTCCGCGCGAAAGAAGATTAACTACTCGAAGATAGGGTGAAAAACGTCTTTGTCACGTAAACGAAACCTCTCATAGTTCAATAAATTGTTTATTTTAAAAAATGGGAAAAGGTTCGATTTCAAAACGCTTTCATAATCACGCCTTCCAATTTTATATCTTTCTGCTAAAAAAATGAATTTATCAAAACGTCTCGTGCTGGTTGAGCAGAGCAGTTGAAAATAGCCTTAATCCATATTCAAAATTAATCCAGTTATTTGTTTGTTAAA
Organism: Maratus speculifer; assembly: GCA_964019185.1. Lineage (NCBI taxonomy): Eukaryota > Metazoa > Arthropoda > Arachnida > Araneae > Salticidae > Maratus > Maratus speculifer. The sequence continues at coordinate 416,599,091 of OZ025293.1, forward strand.
ATCCTAAAAAGCAGTTTTGGATAGACTTAAAAAGTATTAGAAAATTGACACTATTTCTGAGGATTGAGAAAAATTTCATTTTTGTTTGATACGGATATGAAAAAAAACACCTTTTAGTCTATGGCTTATTATTTTTATCTTTCATTATTTTTAATTATTTTTTATACATGCTTAAAATGATTTTTCAAACATCAGAGTAGATAAATTCTCTAATCAGCATTGAATTACAAAAATTAACTATTTAATTTAGAAAAAATTCTACAATTAAGAAAATAGGAGCAAGGGGGGGGGGGTATTTAATTTAAATGTATGACGCGGGACGCCTAATCTCATGAATTTTCATAGTTTAAAACGTTCAGGCATCGTAACATACAGCACATCATTTCTTTTGGAGCAACCAAGGTGTTAAGGCCCCTTTCCCCGCTCGAGGAAACGCTCGCGAGCTAATGCTATTCCTATGGGGAAGCGTTTTTCTAATAACTCTTTCGCATTTTGATATTTTTTAATAATTTTTTATTTTTTTTTTCCTTTTGCATTGGATAGCTGAGGTGCATGCCGACAGCGCACCTTTTTTACTTTTTCGATTTTGGTTGCAGATATTTTTTTATGAAGTTAGTTTCACTTTCAAAACCGGTTTCGAAACTGAAAGTGCTTTTTAAAAAAATATATCTGCGACCAAAATCGAAAAAGTGAAAAAGGTGCGCTGTCGGCATGCACCTCAGCTATCCAATGCAAAAAAAATTATTCAAAAATGTCAAAATGCGAAAGAGTAATTAGAAAAATGCTTCCCCATAGGAATAGCATTAGCTCGCGAGCGTTTCCTCGAGCGAGGACAGGGGCCTTAATCCGTTGTAGGAGGAAATTTATTAGTCGGAACCATCTGTTATAGTAATTGCAAAAAACTCAAAAGATTCAATGGCGCAGAATATTTCAAGAGATTCCAAGAAAAATATGCTAGAAAGAAATATTTAAATTCTTTTGGGCATTTTAAACATCAACTCCGAAGACAAATTTGTATTTTTAATGCAAATTTTAAATGGTAAGGAGGAGGCTCGGCAACTGAAAGTGTACTAAGAAATTTAAAGAAAAACTGTAATCATAATCTAAAAAGTACATAGCTACCTTGTTAGACATCGGTCTCCGATATCCTATGAAAAGAAATAAGGAAGGGGGGGGGGGAAGCAGAAAAAGTACAGAAAAATAATGAAATGCAAACGAGAAATTTGTAAAGAAGGCTACTACCGGTTTAACTTTTTTATGAGAGTGGCTGCCTGACATGCGCAGCCTTTAGTTGCTTTATAAAGCAAAAGGCACTGAAAATCTGTTCATAGTCTTTTGTGATTTGTACTTCTCAAGCAATTTTCAGAAAATATTTATAATAACTGGACCTTCCGAAAAAAAAATATAAAAAGATAATTTCAGAATTTTAGACATAAAATAATAATAGTAGTGTAACGCTATAGGTATACAGATGTGATGATAGCATAAGCTATAGTATTATTTGAGAAACAGTGAGTGTACGGAATTTCTTTAAAAAATCAAACAGGTACAAGGCGGAAACCACAATACCCTCCTCCCATTGTTAAATCACGCCTTTTTTCGCAAAAAAGAATGTTTTTCTTTTTAATAAGAACCTTTTATTACACCCAAATCACGTTTTATTTATTATTCTCTTCCTCCTATTTCTTTCTAGATACATAAATAAAAATCGTAGAAAGCGGAATATAAAAAGCAGCAGGATTCGTAAGTATATTTGTGAAATATCAGATATTTTCATATCTACATTGAAGATTATAATCTAAATATTTTCAGACTTAAACTGGAAGCTAATGCATATTGCTTAAAAACTTAAAGGGGACAAAAAAATACTTAACAGGAAATTTAAATTAAAAAAAAAAAATCAGTTTATAGATAGTTTTATTCTGAATTTTTAAAAATGTCTCAACAATGTGAAAAAAAAAAAACATTCAAAAATATGCATTATTTCTTACGTTATAATCATTTATAGGCGGTGAGTACAATTGAAAATCCATTGATATTGAAATTTTAAAACACGTTTTCTCAAACCAGTGATTTCGGAGTTTGTGCTTACTGCTACTTTCAAGCTTGTATATAGTATTCCTTTAAGATCCGATGTGATGTATCCCTTGTACTTGCCATGCCGGCTGAAAGTAAAACATTGCAAACGCTATCTGTTGATAAGAATGTATATACAGGGTGTTTCCAAAATTTTTTTACAATAAAAGAGGGGTGATAGTAAACATCAAGACAAACGATATTAAGTAGGAGACCAAGGGTCCCAAACGTTTTCCAAAGGAGATAGCCGCCATTAAAATTTAGGGACCAAAATTTCAAATAAACATAAAAAACGGAAAAATCGGTCGATTGATTTGCGGTTTTCACTAAAATTATTCTTTATGTCGGCATTTTCTTGAAATTAAATTATAAAGATAAATTTCATAAAATGCCGATAGAGGGCGTTTTAGACTTTGGAGTAACGAACAACTATTTTTTGCCGGTATTTTTTGCATCTCATTAAATGTTTTCGTAAGCTTAGACTCAAATTTTTAGCTCAAAATCTGAAAGTGGGAGTGGTTAAGTAGCACAAACTGAACTGTGTTCAGAGGGTTCAAATTTCAAATGATTATAAAAAACGGAAAAATTAGTTTTAGCAAAAACCGCAAACGAATCGACCAATTTTTAAATGAGCATTTTCTTGAAAATAACTTTTAAAGATAAATTTCACAAAATGCCGATAGAGGGCGCCTTAGACTTTGGAGTAGCGTAAAACTATTTTTAACTGTTATTTTTTTAAATTTCATTAAATGCTTTCAAATGCATAAACTTAAATTTTAAGCTCAAATTCTGAATCGTTGGGAGTGTTTAAGTAGCAAAAAATTTAAATGTGTTCGAGGAGGGGGGAGTGTTAAATTTCAACTCCTGAAGACACTTCAATTTGCGCTACTTAACTACTCCTAAATATTCAGATTTTGAGCTCAAAATTTAAATTTAAATCTAAACTTCCGAAAACATTTAATAAGTTTTTGCAAACATTTAATTAGACCAAAAAAATAATGGTTAAAATTAATTGTTGGTTATTCCGAAATTTAAGGCGCCCTCTAATGGAATTTTTTTTTAAATTTATCTTTAAAATTTATTTTCAAGAAGATACTGACTTAAAGAATAGTTTTATATAATTATTTTAAATTTGAACACCCCCCCCCCTCCCTTAAACACAGTTCAGTTTGTGCTACTTAACCACTCCCACTTTCAGATTTTGAGCTCAAAATTTAAGTTTGAGTCTAAGCCTACGAAAACATTTAATGAGATGCAAAAAACAACGGCAAAAAATAGTTGTTCGTTACTCCAAAGTCTAAAGCGCCCTCTATCGGCATTTTTTGAAATTTATCTTTATAATTTAATTTTAAGAAAATGCCGACATAAAGAATAATTTTAGTGAAAACCGCAAATCAATCGACCGATTTTTCCGTTTTTTATGTTTATTTGAAATTTTGGTCCCTAAACTTTAATGGCGGCTATCTCCTTTGGAAAACGTTTGGGACCCTTGGTCTCCCATTTAATATTGTTTGTCTTAATGTGCACTATCGGCACTCTTTTATTGTAAAGGGGAAAAAAAATGGAAACACCTGTATACTTCATTTTTACTGCAAACCAGAACAATCGCTCGATTCCTGTCTTTAGGTGCGTTCCTAATTATGTAAATACGTGGAAGCAGGACGTTTCGGTACCGCCATTTCGGTCCCGAGACATTATGATGGTTCTTAGCCATTTCGGTCCCTTCTCCTGCAAACTGAAATTTTGTAAAATAAGACAGTTTTATAGGGAACATTGCAGAGTTTTTAAACTGAAGGCCATAAAATTTTAGTATAATGCGATTAAAAGTGCCCGAAAACCGCATACTAGTGATTTAACTCTTATCCAAAATATTATAATTCACACAAATTTTGTATGGCAATCCTAATCATAATTGGTAATCGTAATTCTTAAAACAGTAATTTTATCATAAAAATCAAATTAATATTTTATTAAAAATATTTTTTTCTAATTAATAACATTGTTAATTTGCATAATGAATTTCCCTTTAAAATAAACTCAATACATAATCCATTTTATATTCAATATATCATTATATTTCCTAGTAGTTCTAAACTGAAATTTATCTTTTACTTGTTTATTTATTGTATATTTAAAATTGCAAAAATGTAAAACAATTAGTATAGTTAAAAATAAAACTAAATTACGAATTATTTTTTTTTTCTAGGAAAGTGGGAGCGAAAATGTAATACAAATAAATAAATAAAAGCTTAGTTTTGTCACTTAAAAATCGAAAATAAAATTATTTAAAATATTATATTACATTTTTATATATTTTATTAAATTGTATATTATATTTTATGTATAATATTAATATTATATTTTGAAATATTATAAAAATTTTATGTAAATAAAATAATAATCTTATTAGAATGAAATAGGCCCAGTTTCAATAAAATTAGCTCACAAAAAATTGTCTTCATGGCGTAAGAAGACTTAAAAAATGCAATCAATAAGTACTATTATTAACATTAACACATTCGCTGCCAATCACGCGCCAGCGCGTGATATGGCGCCCCAACGTTAGGGGGCCACTCACGCGCTGGCACGGGAAAATCTTTCACCGATTCTTTGTTATAAAAAGTAAATCGGCTTCTGGGAAAACCACACTTCTGCAGTGCGGCATTAACTATCATCACGTAAGCGGCAGCGAACGTGTTAAAAAAAAGTGGCAGAGGCAAATGTCTATAAACAATTTTTTTTTTCATAGCTTGCCCAGTAACAAAATCACTATTGCTTTCGCAATGTTAATAATGAAAAGTGACTTATGAAAACTAATTTATAAGATGCAACTTTGTATTATAAAAATAGTAAAAAAATAAAATAAAAACTAGTCGTTGGGGGGACCACCGTAATACTTACCCATCATGGATACGCATAATATAAAATATGAAAATAAAACGCATTTAAACTATAAAACGCTTCGCAATTCCAAAATAAAGTTTAAACGCATATTTAAATAGTTTTAATATACATAGCAATGCTCTATCAATGAATTGCTGATGAGCCGATTTCGACAAATTATATAAAACTCCAAAATACGCCAGTAGTACCGGATTGCGTAAAAGAAGCATCCTTATAGCTCCAAAAATAAAAATCATTAACTAACAATTTACTGCGTCGGATTAAGCGTCTCATTTCCAATTGAAATATATCTTTGAATTGAAATTTGAATGAAATACAGGGTCATGAAAAATCGAAGATTGTGAAAAACAGGATTACAAATATCTCGACAACTATTAATCCGATCGACTTCGTTCTTTATGCAAAACTTGTGTTATTTTATTGCCTTTTACGTCCCCTCCCTTAAAATAAAACATTTCGAAAATTTTTGTATACCTTTTATCAGAACGAACATTTCGAGAGTCCGAAAAAAAATAGTTCCTGATAATCGAGGTTATTGATATTAAATAGGCCTCGTCCCATTCTTGCGTATTAAGCACATACAAAGTTTCAAGTCTCTATCTCAATTTGTTCGGGAGATAGAGCGGTTACAGACAGACAGACACACAGACGGACGGACGGCAATTTTTTTTCTCTAAAAATATGTTTTTCGGAATCGGCAGTATCTGAAACGTGTAAATCAGTCATAAAAATTTTTTCGATTTTAAAAACGTTTTTACTTACCCATCATACATAGTATAGGGTAAATATTGCAATCGTTTTAAAAATCGAAAAAAAATTTTTGAAGGACTTACAAGTTTTAGATAGTGGAGATTCCGAAAAACATTTTTAGAAAAAAAAAAATTTTGCCGTCCGTCTGTCTGTCTGTAAACGCTCTATCTCCCGAACAAATTGAGATAGAGACTTGAAATTTTGTATGTACTTAGTATGTAAAGATGGGACGAAGTCTATTTAATATCAAAAATTTCGATAATCCGGAACTACTTTTATCGGACTCTCGAAAAATTCGTTCTGGTGAAAGGTATATAAAAAATTTCGAATTTTTTTTATTTTAGGGAATGGACGTAAAAAGCAATAAAATTACACAAATTTTGCATAAAGAACGAAGTCGATCGGATTATTAGTTGCCGAGATATTTGTAATCCTGTTTTCCACATTCTTCGATTTTTCATGACCCTGTATTCCATTCAAATTTCAATTCAGAGGTATATTTTAATTGGAAATGAGACGCTTAATCCGACGCAGTTAATTGTTAGTTACTAGAATTATTATTTTTGGAGTTATAAGGATGTTTCTTTTACGCAGTTCGGTACTACTTGAGTAGATTGGCGTTTTATATAATTTGTCGAAATTGGTACATCAGCAGTTCTTTAATATAGCATTACTATGTATATTAACAGTGGTCTTTTGATCTTTTGAACACAATAAAATTCATAAGCATCTATGAAATATATACTGAAATATACATTGCGTACAATTTGTCGTGCAAAGAATATTTTTTATTAATTTACAGGGCCACACAAAAGTATTCTATTACAAAACGGTATAGGGGGAAACATTAATTGAGGTGTGTTTTAATTATATTAAACTATTTCACATTTTATGAGACAGGTTCCGTTTTAACAGGATTTACAGCATTTTATGTTCCAAATTAAAAGCCTTTGTCCCACTTTTTGCGGCATCGAACCGGGCTACAAGAAGTTTAGATATAGTCATCAAACAGCTCGAAACGGTCGAAAAAACTACAATATGTACAACGCAATGATAGTAGAAAGGTTAAGAACCAGGTGACAGCCTACCGTCCTTGATAAATTGCATTCATTCGGGCTTAGATCCTGTCCTTTCATAGATCCACTCCTACCAATTAGCACATTTCCATGAAAATTCGTAGGCCTCCTGCAACGATTTCAATTTGAAGAAAACAGTTTTATTACAAATAAATGAGTTTTAGGTCTGCATGCCCACCAAGAGCTAAATGGTAGCTGACGTCAGGGATCATTTAGAGTAGAACCACAAAATAAATTAGCAACATAAAAATAAATACATAAGAGTTTGCCCACCCACTCATCATGAAACAGCTTTTGTCAGCCCTTTTGGGTATGGTGCAGGGTCGTAGCTAGAAGTGTATAATAGGGGAGGGGCGATTCATATTTTTTCTCTCTCTCTCTGACGCAGAAAGATAAATTAGAGCATTATAGGTACTATGTTTCTTATTAAATGTTGTAATAACTTCATTTTATGCTAAGAAAAGAATATGATTATGAAAAATTCGAGTGCGTAACTAATGCAATATTAAGCATCATGTTAGCTTCATAGGCGCAAATAAAATGAGCGAGTGTTGAAACACTTGTTTTAGCTACAATTTGGTTTTAGTATTTCTGCAAAACTGCGAGAGCTTCAAAAACTAAATTAGATTTTTGAACAGAGTTTCGTTTGGATTTTTGGAACAGAAATTCATTTAGTAACCTTGGAATCTTTTCCCAGGGAAGGCTCAGAATGTTTTAGGGGGGGGGGGAGCCGCTCCTAGCACCCCCTTAGCTACGGCCTTGATATGGTGCACTTTACCGACCGGCAGCGGTTCGAACATACTATGCCCTTTCACCGCCCGGTCAGCCGCAGATCGTCCGAGACACCGGCTTGGTTTCGGCCTAGACTGACGCGCGGGAATATATGCGCTTTTCTTAAACTCTGATAAAATTGTACGCTTCGTGTTATTCTAGGGTAACGAAATTTAATGAAATCTTTTACTTTAATCATATTAGTGTTAAACAATACTTATTTTATCTATTACAATCGTTTTCAGTTTATTATATACAGACTCTTGCTGAACGGCAGTCAAGACAATCTGACAGGTCGTCGAGATAAAACTCGCCGAGACTATCCTTTCTATTCATTTCTACGGGCTAAAGCTTATAAAAAAGCACCGATTATCTGAATAAAGAATGCGAAATGCTTGCTGTTTGCTACTTGTCAATCTAACCTAACCAAATCAAACAGAAAGATCAAATGTCGATTAATCGACGACCGCTCGGTAAGCGCTGGGGAGCAAACGTCGAATAATCGACGGCCGGTCGGTAAGCGCTGGGGAGCAAACGTCGATTAATCGACGGCCGTTCTGTAAAGTGTTAATAGTAGCACATATCTTTACAATTTTGTCGTTTGCATGCAGTAATGAGAGTATATGTTTTTAGATTATTCAACATTTAATTATAAAAAGGATAGCTTAAAGTTCTAAACCATTGCTGAGCAGGGTTGGAGAGTCGGTAGGAAAAACGGGCGACTCAGACTCCGGCCTGGCTTTATACACTAACTAGTATTGTTGATTAAATTTATGAAGGAACGCAAGGAAAGTAAAGCAATTTTTTTACTATTTCGGTATTAATTCAATTTTTAAAGCTTTGAAATTAAAAAAGGAAAAAAAAAACATTTTTCGTTTTACTAATTTTTCAATTTTGCATCTCACAATCCGAAAAATCCAACTATCGAAATCTAAAGAACAAAACAAATTTTACTATTTCGGATCCGTGGACTTGACAAAGGGAAAACTTTATAATTTTTATGTTAACTCGCGTACCCCAGAGCAGAAAAAATTCGATGGAAGGGGGAGGGGGAAAGATAAAGATTAGAGATGGGCAATATCGTTCCTTTTAAGGAACCGTTCCAGCCGGATTCGTTCACTAAAAGGAACGAATTCGAGAAAAAGGGACGATTTCAAGGAAAAAAGGAACGAATCCGTAAAAAAGGAACGATTCCGACAAAGGAACGATTTTGAAAAAAAGGAACAAATGCGAGAAAAAAGGACGATTTCAAGAAAAAAAAGGAACGAATCCGTAAAAAAAGAACGATTTTGAGAAAAAGGAACGAATTCGAGAAAAAAAGACGATTTCAAGAAAAAAGGAACGAATCCGTAAAAAAGGAACGATTCCGACAAAGGAACGATTTTGGGAAAAAGGGACGAATCCGAGAAAAAAAGGAACGTCTTCGAGATAAAAAAGAAGGAATCCGATAAAATAGGATGGATTTTTAAAAAAAAAAGGTTCCAAGGGAAAAAAACGCGTCCGAAACTATTTTACGAAAAAGGGAACGAATCCGGAAACAGGGATAACAGATCTCGAAGCAACATGCAATCCCTAATATTTATTATTTATAACTAATTTATTTTCTTACGTATTCATTTTTTTCATATTGTTTCTTATTGTTTGCTTTAATTTTTAAATATTTTGGACAGATCATTTTGTTTTTAAGAATTCATTTTATTCATCTGTGTGCGCTATTAATTAGCATAGTTATTTCAAATCCCCATAATATAGGTATTCCCTGACTTTATGATTTATTGTATTAAGCATAATTCCTCTTGAAAATTTGCATTTGGTTGACCTTTCATTTATCGCTATAGTTTATCCATGAAATTTTACAGTAGCTTTGGTTTTGGTCATCAGGCTGTTGCAGCGATCTATTAGATTTTCAATGTAATCATTGCTTTCCCTCCAAAATCTGTCGTCAAATGACCTTCGATTTATTTTATTATTTTTGCGTAGGAAATTTCTTTATTGATCTAATATTTGACATCGGGGTCTATGATTTGTTTCCTCTTCAAAATTCACCCTAACGTAATCTTTAACTTATATATCGGTCCTCATAACCGGCCGTTTTCCAAGTTGGTCCATTTCAGTACGATTCCTCAGGAATTGGGAATTTCGGAGTCTGCCCATTTCGAGAAAACTTCCGATACAGTTTCAGACACATTTTTAACCCTTTCAGGCACACTGTGCCAGGTCTGGGATACCTAATTTTAATTCCAAACTTGCAAGCGGCACCAATAACATTTTAGTAAAATTTTGATTTTGTAACAAAGGCTTAAATTAAGGAATTCAAAATATCTAAAAAAATCGTTTGTGAATTCCGGTGTCAGTCAATATTTTCTTATTTTACTAACAGATTCTGCCCGTGCCGGAAAGGGTTAAAAGTAGATACGTGAAACTTGCTGAGATGATTTTTAAAGAGATGCGTAAGAGGCCGCGTGATTTCTTTTTTTTTCGCTCAATTCGTTAGAATTTGATTTATAAACAATTACTTTCTCAGTATGACCATTTTTTTCGTTCGCAGATCTCCCTCTTCAGGAAATTCAGTTCTAAACGCCGAATGTGACAACAGTTTTTTACAATATTTTTTGCAAATGTAAAAAAAAAAAAAAAAAAAAAAAAGAATGACAAGCACGGCGCATTGTGTACTTTCTAAGAAAGAGAATTGCCAGTTTGAAACGTTTGAGAGCAAAAATGAATTTAAGAATAAATCAGACAATAAGCAGTTTCGACTGGAATACACCCTTAACCCCTTCGCTTGTTTTTTTTTTTTTTTTTTTTTTTTTTAGAGGGGGGGGGGGTCAGGGAATCCAAATTTGTATTTTCTCAGCCAAAATTTCTCCCGGCAACTCCCCTCCCCCAATTTTTAATAAAATGCTCCCCAAAAGAAAATTTTAAAAAATTCAATTTTTTACTGTTTTAGCGAAAAAATATCTATAAATTTGGATGCAGACAAAATTTCCAAGAAATACGATGCATAACATTATGGCGCAGGATGAACGGGGAGGGGGAAACATCGTTTGCTTTTTCTCTCCTCCGAACTTTCAATAATTCTTATTTTATGTATTTGGGTCATTGAATCCGAATTTTTTACTCCTCACCCCCTCCCTCCAGAAAAAAGTAAAATAATCGCCAATATATATTTTTATATTTTTTGAGGAAAAATTATCTAGAAATTCAGAAAGTAGACAGAATTTTCAAAAAAGTACGATTCATAACATTATGATTTAGGATTAATGGAGTGTGTGCGGCGGGGAAGCCTGCCTCACAGCGCTACGTGCACTAAGTTGTGCAATTCCGCTTTTACCAAAATTTGTGTGCATGTGTTTGAGGGGAAGAATTTGCCGGGAGAAATTTTCATTCAGCGATCCACAAAACATAAAATAAGTCTTTTCTAGAGCTACCATGAATTTTGCTAGGTATAGCCCGTATATGATCTCTATTGCCTTGACTTGGGCGACCAGGGTCGTCCAAAGAGAAAACTGTACCCGCGGCAAAGTCTCAATCTAGCACTCCCCTAGTAAGCTGGGGGGGGGGGTTGCACCCCCAACTTTTTCTTGCGATAGGCCAAAAAATAACGTTGGTAGTATAATTTTGGCGCCCCCTAAGTTTCCGCGATCGGGGTGACCGCCCCTGTCGCACCCCTCCCCTTTTACACGGGGCTGCAGACGATACAGTGCCACAGCGCATGTTGAGAGGCAGACTCCCTCCTCCAAGTTCATGCTGTGTCACGTATCTTTTTTGTAGCAAATTTTGCCTGCTTTCTGAAATTCCTTTTTTCCAAAAACTTTTAATTATATATATATATATATATATATATATATATATATATTAAAATTAATATTTTTTATTATAATACCCAAAAATAAACGTATTTTGGGTATCATTTTACCTTTTCTTTTTCTTTACTTTTTTTCTTTTTTCTTTTTTTTTTTCTTTTTTTAATTGAGGATTTTAATGAGAATTTAAAAATTCGGATTCAGCGATCCCAAAACATAAAGTAAGTCTTACAGGAAAAATTCGGAGGAGTAAGGGAGAGCGAAGGCATATCATGCGATTGGTTAACCTCCATCTGTCCTGATGTCGCCTATAGGTGACACAAAAGAACATCCATTAAGTTCATTTAATGTAATCTAATTTAATAAATCTTTTAATTTAATTTAAAATTGTTAAAATTACTTACTTCTAGAGGTTTTTACTAAATGCGTGCATATTAGAGGCATCCATACATACTGATACATCTTTGAATATGTTTTACAGTAATTTTAAACTAGTTTGTGTAGTCCTTCTTAATATTTGTCTCAGATTTGAGGAATTTAAGTGGAATTGCATAACGTAATGCATGTAGCGCCGCGGCGCATGTTGAGAGGCAGGCTTCCTTCTTCCCGTTCATCTTACGTCTCAGTCATGCATCGTATTTGTTGCAAATTTTGTATACTTTCAAAATTTCTGCATACTTTTTAACTAAAACGATAAAATAATTGATTTTTTTCTTAAATAAGTTTTGGGAGGGGGGGAGGAAGGGAGTATTTTACCAAATTTTACGGGAGTTGCCGAGGAAAATTTTGGTGGAAAGTTGAAAATTCGGATTTAGCGAATTAAAAAACATAAAAAAAGCCTTTTTCCAGAATTATCGTGTGCTAGGTAGAGACCGAATACGGTCGCTATTGCCTGGACTATTGTTCAAATAGATTTTCCTCTATGTAATAAATCTCAATGTAAGTTGATTAAAACAATCTTCGAGAGTTTCAAGGTTGTTTTTTAATCATATTCTTCAGGAGAGAAAAACAAGACGCCAAACTTATAAAGTGATACATGAACGAGCCCTATTAGCTGGTCTTATTTTCTTCTGTCTTTACAAGAAGAAAGTATTGGATTCATGAAAATTTTCGACTTCCGGTTTTCGACGGATTTATACGTTTTAGAAGGTCCTGAACACGTAATGACTATTTTTAGAAAATGTCTGTCTGTGAGTCTGTCTGTATGTGACAAAAAATTTGTGGGCGCTCTATCTCAAGAACTAATGCTCGAAATTTAATAAAATTTTATATTCAGTTAGACCTTGATATGAATTAGTGCCTATTGGTTTTTGGTGAAAATTGGCCAGCAGGTGGCGCTGCTATACTACGTTTTTCATGATTTTCAAGATTGCTATATCTCAAGAACTAATGCACAGAATTTAACCAAACTTCAGATTCTGTGACCCCTTGATATATATAGACGCTGATTAAGTTTTGGTGTAAATTGGCCTGCAGATGGCGCTGCTATGCAACGTTTTTCATGATAGCTATATCTCAATAACTAATGCACAGAATTTCACCAAACTTCAGATTCCGCGATATCTTGAGATACATAGCTGCTGATAAGGTTTTGGTGTGAACTGCCCTATAGGTGGCGCTGCTATGCTACATTTTGTCCGATTTTTGCGATAGCTATATCTCAAGAACTAATGCAGAGAACTTCATCAAATTTTAGATTCTGTTACACTTGAATATATAACATAATTAGACGCTGATTACATTTTGGTATTAACCTTGCAACAGGTGGTGCAGCTATGCTGCATTTTGCACGATTTTTCCGATAGCTATATCTCAACAACCACAGAATTTCATCAAACTTCAGATTTTGTTACAAAATGACATATAATATAATTACACGATGATTACGTTTTGTTATAAATCCTTCAACTGATGGTGCTGCTGTGATAGAGTTTACACGGTTTTTTTTTAAACTAGCTATATCTCAAGAACTAATGCACAGAATTTCGTCAAACTTCAGATTCTTTTACACCATAACATAATTAGACGCGTTTTTACGTTTTGGCATAAATTGTCCAAGATATGGTGTTGCTGTGCTACGTTTTGCAATTTTTTTGTTATAACTATATCTCAAGAACTAATGGACGAAATTCCATCAAATTTCAGATTCTGTTAGGTCTTGACATAAATAGATGTTTATTAGGTTTTCGTATAAATTACCCAACATGAGGCACTAGGGTCACCCGGGGTAAAATGGGTATATTTTATTTATTTATTTTATTATTTTACCAGACAAATTTTTAAAATAAATTAAAATTATGAATAAAGTGCTTACATATCTGGCAATACTTAAACCTTATAAAAACAAACTGGCGACGCATATAATGGGCTTAGCAACCATTTTGTTTTTCAGAAGATAGAACAAAGTGTTTTTAGTGGTTGAAAAACTTCTTTCCAGAAAAATATACAGGAAGAATTTTAGGAATAAACTGTTTGATATTTACAGAAGAAGGATTCTTCTAACTGAAAACTGTTAAATTAAGTAAATTTATTTACTCACAAAAATTTTATAGCGTTTTTTGTCATATGGGGTAAAATGGGTATAGGTCAAGATATGAAGATTGATCGAAGTTGAAAGAAACTTTTGAGGGCAAATTGTTATTGATCCTATGTTTTAAACTGAAATTATGCTTTGTTATATGAAATTAGGCTATTACTTATATCATCAATTTATCATTTATATTATAAATTAGGCTATTTCGGGTGACATTATAATACATGCAAATTGACTAAATGTACAGGAACACAAGGTAAGAAAAATATCGCAAAACTAAATTAAAACACATTTTCTAGTACTGGCGAGGCTATAAAAAAACTCAGAGAAAACGCAAGAGAGTACAAGCAAAGGTACGAGAAGTTTTAACTACAGAGCAGGTAGCTGCAAATCTAAAAAAGTACAAACAGTTAAAAGAATCGAAGCAACCCATAAAATAGAAGTTAAACCAAAGGTTTTCACTGCAATGAATCCAGTGATTGGCAATTGAGTCCCTGTAAAAGTTAATGTAAAGAAGTCTGTTCAAGAATTCACAGGTCTTATTGATATCCCTGATGAAGGTGAAAATACTGTGAAGTTTGCAACAAAGTCATCTGCTGGATTATTTTTATATCTTTCCTGAGAAAGACTATGTTGCTGATGTGAACGCATCCTAATTGCCAGAGAGCTATCTCAACAGAGCTGCAATAGTCCTTGCCAATATACACTTTGCATGTAAATTTTTATTATGTTATGCCTATCTGCATAAATTGCTTTTGATTAAACATTGATTTTCCAGTGTAATTTAATTTCTCATTTTTTCCCTACAGATATTCATGCTGATATCTATCTGCTTTTGAATTTCATTAAATAAAAAAAATACTTTTAAAGAGAAACACGATTCACAGCATGTGCGTAAACTGATGTGGTGAAGTATAGGATTTGTCAGTACTCTCATCTTATTTACATTAGTTTCATAACAGTGTTTTTATATGTCAAGAAAAAAATGTAAGCAAATTGAAGTGGGGAGTTTTTGAAGCCCCTTCCCCTCACCTTCCAAGTTTACACATGATTCAGAGGATGAAAATACAAAACTTTTAAATGGTTTACACATTAATTATCGTGTTATTAAGTATATTTAATTTATTATTCAACTTTAACCAGCATATACCCATTTTACCCCGGTGCATACCCATTTTACCCCGAACCACGAGGTAAAATGGGTATACACCGGGGTAAAATAGGTATAGTGTTTTACACAAAAATTTAAAAAAAAAGTAAACACAAATTATGTTTAATTTAGACCTAAGATACACAATGTCAAAAATATTGAACAAAAACATGAATTTATTTCATAATATTTCTGCTATGAAACATTAAAATTAAAAAAGATGATTTTTATACCCATTTTACCCCGGGTGACCCTACTAAGCTTATTTTCTCAGAATATTAATTAAATTTTGAGTTTTAGGCTTTTCGGATACCAGAATCTCATTAGACTATTTCAAATGTTCGAGGAAATTCGATAGTGGGTAACTTTGGGGTCACCATGTTTTTTTTTTTTTTTTTTTTTTTTTTTAATATTGAAATGTACTTATGAGATAGAAGAAAGTTTTGGGATTGACACATCCAACTAGTTTAATATGCTTTTTAAATAAATAACTCTACGATGAACAGGAACTTTTAATACACTTTGAAAATAATCTAAAAAGAGAACTAAATCATGTTTTATGTTTGGAAAATTCTGCTGTTGGAAAAAAATGAATGAAAATATGTTTTGAAGAGAAAAAAAATTGAGACATTAAGATAAAAATCTATTTTTTTTTCTTTTGACAAAGAAGATTGTCAAATTCAAATTATATTTGAGGAAAAATAGCATGAAACCAGTATTCTCGCTGTCGCTCGCCATTGCGCCAAATTACGACTAAATTCTTCATTTGGCGAGCAAACAAGCGATTAGATTCGCCAAACTGCTAGTGCTCAGTTTTTTTTTTTTTTTTTTTTTGCGTGTGTGTGTGTGTGTTTAATATTTTAAATATATTTGTAGCGGATAGTTGAATTTAGATTAATAACAATCGTTGTCGCAGTTATAAAAACTTAGGTTATTTTAGAACGTCTTGAGAAAAAAAAAAGGGGAGGGGGTACATTAAAGGATTAAAGATAAATTTTTTTAGTGCTACACGGCGAAACTATTTGGCTAATATTTTTTTCATTTGGCGAATGTATTTTATTTTTAATTAGCCAAATTACTAACGTTGGTCCAATGTCAGCGAGAACACTGCATGAAACCGAAATATACATAAAAGTGCATAGCTATTAAAATAATCGAAAATCAGCTATTATCCCATTAAAGTGCAATTTTTATGACATGATGATGTATTTCTTATATTATTCAAAACCGTTTCAAATCAGTTTTTTTCTTTCTTTTAATCTTGTTTTTCTTGAAAATTCATTATATATATATATAAATCATTTCGTATGATATATTTACCAATTAGAAAAAGTATTAGTGCATGTATCTAAGTCTATATGGTGTTCCATTACCTTCGGATCCTGGTACTCAATCGATAAAGCATACGTTTAGGTTCTCTATTCGAATCCTAGCTGGGGCATTTTTCTCTCAGTTATAAAAAAATCAACTTCGTAAATTATTTCTTTTAGATCAATTTTGCATGAACACGTCAAATAGTATAGTAATTAAGTCACAGATGACAGTAAATAATTTGTACGAGACAATATGTTAAATGAAGTAAAATATTACATTTTTATTTTTCTAAACATTAAATTTAAGAGGATATAATGCGCAGTTGTAATTTATTAAACGTTTATCCCCTCCTACAACTTTAATTTTTTTTCTCTTTCTTTCGTTTTTCTTCGTCTCCCCCCCCCCGCTTTTTTTCATACACATTTGAAGGTATTTGAGCAATACACTTTGCTTTAATAAATCAAAATATATCTTATTTTAAAATAAAATCGGTCCTTTTCGGAATGGTTTCATTTCGGAACTAGTCCGAGGACTCGTTCCTTTTCGGAATGGTTTAATTTCGGAGCTAGTCCGAGGACTCGTTCCTTTTCGGAAAGAGTCTGATCAATCGTTCCTTTTCGGAATGGTTTCATTTCGGAACTAGTCCGAGGAATCATTCTTTTCGGAACGAGTGCCAGGAATCGTTCCCTTTCGGAATGGTTTCATTTCGAAACTAGTCCGAGGAATCGTTCCTTTTCGGAATGGTTTCATTTCAGAACTAGTCCGAGGAATCGTTCCTTTTTGGAACGAGTCCGATCAATCGTTCTTTTTCGGAATGGTTTCATTTCGGAACTAGTCCGAGGAATCGTTCCTTTTCGGAAAGAGTCCGATCAATCGTTCCTTTTCGGAATGGTTTCATTTCGGAACTAATCCGAGGAACCGTTCCTTTTCGGAACTAGTCCGAGGAACCTTTCCTTTTCGGAACGAGTCCGAGGAATCGTTCTATTTCGGAATCGTTCCGAAAAGGAACGAATCCTGTTTACTAACAGGAACCGTTCGTTCAGTTCCACCGCCGGAACCGTTCCTTTGGAATCGTTCCTCAACAAATGACACATCTCTAATAAAGATGAAAATTTTACTGGTTCGGAAATGATTCAGGATCTACTAGAGTTTGAATTAAAAATGTTTAAAGACAAATGTGGACAAGTGTAGTATCTAATGTGGACACCGGTCAGTATATTGGGAATCTAACTTGGGTAGCCTGATATAATCCAAAAATAACAATTCCTTTTACGGATTTAAAATTACATATAATTGGTTTAATTTCACTTCAAAGTGTCTTACAAAAAAGCCGGAATCTGCCCTTTTTTTTTTTTTTTTTTTTTGCAACTCCGCAGCCCGGTTGTTAAGATTTCTGCTTAAAACTTAAATCATTCAAAGTTAATAAAATTATTTTTGTAAAAATTACTAAATTTAAATTTTGTTTACTGAAATTTAACGAATGTGTTCTTTACCGAAACCTAACGAATGTGTTATTTTGCGTGTTTTTCATATAACAATAATCAAAGAAAGATTTTTTGAAAACGTTTGGAAAATTAAACCAGTAGGGTAACATCCCCAGTAATTGGCACATTAAGGATTTGTCTTTAAACTTACTTCTATTTTCATTACCAAGAAATAAAATATTTACTTGCAAATATTTTTAAATCAAAGAGTGCATTATCTGTGCATCTATTTTGCCCACTAAAAGCAAAAATATTTGAAAAAGTATTTTTATAAGAATATATTTATAAAAAGTTGCTGTAATCACCAGTAATTGGCACTTAGACTTTTACACAATTAAAGTAACCCTTTTCAACTAAACAAAACGGTTGTCGATTAATATTTAAAATATACTATAAATCAGATAATAAATTGAAATGCATGCCTTTCTTAAGCCAGAGAAGAAGCATTTGCGACAAAAATGGCTGATTTGATACAAGCCATAATTGTTTCTCTTTCCTAGACACTATTGTCATCTAGTAGCATAAATCAAAGTTATAATCTTTAAAGTAAATGAGCATATAACTGGTATATGGTCTTGCATTTTTAAAAGACTGGATATAAATCTTATTTTAGGACATTTTGTAGCATGTGCCAATCACTGGTGCCTGCCAATTAATGGGGATGTTACCCTAGTATTTTTTATATATTTTATCACAAATTAGTACTTCGGAAAAAGAGTCCATAATTTAAATTCAAAGAGTGAAACGCAAGTTTGAATTAAAAGAAACGCCAAAAGTTTGCAAATACTTAAGACTATTGTTTTTACTAAATGCTGGAACATAAGTGAAGTCAATAGTAAATGGATAGACACATGCTATCACAATAAAATGCTAGAATTAAAAAAAAAAAAAATAGACAATAAAACTCAAAAGACGTGACCTATAAACCCCTTGGGGACGAGCGACACGTATTTGTGCAGCAAAAAGGCTTAAGAATCCTTGTTTATTACCACCAGTAAAATTTTATTGTAAAATTTGCCTTATTTAATCTGAGCATTTTCTCGATTCAATAAGGCACAAATTTCTGCATTTAAAAGCCGGTGACAAAACATTAAAATTTTCGTAAAAGGCTCCCGTCGTGAAGGGGTTATATATTATGAAGACTCGAAGAATGCCATTTTAGAAATATAAGAAAAATTCGGAAAACACCAGAAAATGAAAAATTCGCCGTTCTAATTTATTAAATACATAAATTTTAAAAAAATCACGAGTTACGAAAACTAGTACTTCTAATAATGCTTACACTTGCTGCAGTAAGAAAACATTCGCAACTAATCAAATTTAAAAAAAAAAAAAAAAAAAAAAAAAGGATTTGCAATACTTAAAAAGGAATGGTTTTGGAAGCACTTCAAGAAATAATATGCTGATCAATAGTTATCCCGACTCATTTCATGACAATAAAGCTGGTGGTACTTGCGTTTAATGACTTATTAAACCGTCATTCACAAATTATTACAAGTTGCAAATTGTAAGACTAACATAGCAAATGAGTTGCGTTCATTAATTTTATCAGTATTTAGATCTTGGTGCAATAGCTGTTGCACTTTTATGCAAAAATGCATGAATACAAAATTTACTATAATTCTATATATTAATTTCAGTAATGAGGAAATGAGACTCCATCTTAAATATGACAATCACCAGCAAAATTCTGTAACGATTACTTACATTAAATTTTAACCTTCTTGTCACACTAAGCCTCATATGAGATTCCTACTTCGTTTTTTTTTTAAGTAATACCATTAAATTTTCTACAATACACAGGAGATTTTTTAAATAGTTGCATTAAGGCCCCTGTCTTCGCTCGAGGAAACGCTTGCGAGCTAATGCTATTCCTTATGGGGAAGCATTTTTCTAATAACTCTTTCGCATTTCGACATTTTTGAATAATTATTTTTGCATTGGATAGTCGAGGTGCATGCCGACAGCGCACTTTTTTTACTTTTTCGATTTTGGTTGCAGATATATTTTTTAAAAAGCACTTTCAGTTTCGAAACCGGTTTTGAAAGTGAAACTAACTTTGTAAAAAGTATCTGCAACCAAAATCAAAAAAGTAAAAAAGGTGCGCTGTCGGCATGCACCTCAGCTATCCATTGCCCAAAAAAAAAAAAAAAAAAAAAAAATTAAAAATGTCAAATTGCGAAAGAGTTATTAGAAAAATGCTTCCCCATAGGAATAGCATTAGCTCGCGAGCGTTTCCTCGAGCGAGGACAGGGGCCTTAACCGTACTTCGACGTTAGTACTCAGGGTCCTGTGTTTGTGAAATTATGAAGTTTTTCTTATATTTGAGAAAATTGTAGTCATAATTTTGGGAATTTTAAATTATCGATGTCTTCAGGTTCTATCCTTCAGAAAATTGCGTTTTTTGGCGAGTTCAACAGTTTATTTATAGGCCAGATTTTATTTTTAAATTATTAAATTTTGAAAAGTTCAATTTCAAGGTGGAAAAAAATCTGAAAATTCTATTTAAGAGAAATAATTTTATGAAGGATCCTGTTTTGTGAAGGGCCCTGTTTGGGGATTAAAAAAAATTGTGAAGTGTCCTTTAAAGGACCTAAAATTTTCCTAAACGTATCCCCGGTGCTAGATAAATTTCTAGTATTATATACGAATGTTGCTTTATTGTTTTAGAAGAAAAATGAACTTATTTTTTGAACTGCTTTATTTATTTAAATATTTATTTATTTATTGACAGGTAAATGTTTTATTTTTTAACCTTCCCTTAATATGTGCATTCTTTCAAATTAATTTTAAACACATGATTCCTTTAAAAAATATGGACGTGTTTTGGGCCTCATATGAGACTCGAACCAAAAAAAAAAAAAAAGTAAAACAAAACAAAAAAAAAACCATAAAAAAAACACGAAAAAACATCGCAAAAACTCTTTTGGCACATTAGAATTACTATTTTAGACATTCGATGAGTACATTAGATTGGTATTTTAAAAGTATTAAAAGTTACAGTTTTTTCTACACTTCTATAATAATTTAGTGTCGAGAGGGTTAAAGTATTCGGTTGGATAATTTCGTGCTTGAACGCACGGATAAGACGACGATAGGTGCTATGCATTTATAGAATTACGAACGCACCAAAATTAGCTTCAGAAAGAATTAGAACGCAAAAATACGACAAATTTCTCATTTTATAGAATTGACAACTTAAGCCCAACTTATGGGGGGGGGGGGAGAGATTTTAATTGAAATAAGGAAACTAAACTTTCTGAAGATTTACCTAACTAATGCCACTATAGAATGTAATGGTGATATTCTACTTAAAAAAAGTCGAATGAATTTTTACTTCTTTAACTTTGGAAGATTTTCTACTTAAGGGTGTATTCGAAAAAACGCTTTTTCACCTTCAGCAGCTCGAAATTTTCCGATACAATTTCAGACGCATTTTTAAAAGTAGAATCATGAAACTTGCTGAGGGGATTCTTGAAGGGACGTATGAGGTGCCGAGTAAAGTCTTTTTACGCTCAATTCATTAGAATTTGATTTATAAGCAATTAACTTTTCTGGACGACCCTTTTTTTCGTTCCCTTATCTCCCATTTCGGAAAAATCGGTTCAAATTGCCGTTTTTGATTGCTGTTTTTGCAATATTTTGTACACTTATCAAAGAATTGACCTTTACGGCACCTTGTGCACTTTCTAAATAAGAGAATTTGCGAGTTTCATGTGTTTGAGAGCAAAAGTGAATTCAAAAATAAATCGGAAAACAAGCAGTTTGAATCGAAATACACCCTTAACACCTAAAAACAAACAAATTACAACAACCAGATATCAAAATGGCTGATTATTTTGAAAATTCAGCTTAAAGGTTGTACCAGTACATCTATTGATAATTTTGATTTTTTTTTTTTTTTTTTTTTACTTCAGATTAACTGAGTGGATATGTAATGTTCACATGTGCCCTCCCCTCCTCCCCCTACTTTCTTCTTGTAAAGATAGAAGTAAAAAGGGGAGGGTTATGCACATTTTGAAGGTGTATACACCCATGGTTCCGAAATGGTTAAAGTAGTTGCAAAAACCATGATATCAAATGTTACAACTACTGACATAAGCACCAGTCAAATAAAACAAACTTTTTTTTTTTTTTTTTACATTGCTATTCGGATAGGAATATACTTTGCTTAATTTTTTCTTAATTAAAAACATTTGCGCTGTCAAATAGCTCAAAGTTTTAGATCAAGGAGCTATTTCAGAAATATTGAGAAATCTTTGCACTTTTACAATAACTACACTATTAAAATAGAATAGTTATTTAACAAGATAAAAAATCGATAAATAATTTTTAAATAAATCTTTTAAAATCGACGAATAAGAACTCCAAAGTGAATGTAGTCGCATTTTGTTTTAACTTTTTCGTATCCTATTTATAAAATATCAACTAAATTCATCCTTGAGTGCATATTACAGGAATGCAAGCGTATAAAATCCATTTTGGAACAGAAAAAATCCAGTTTAAGAAAGAGGAGAAAAAACTGTACTGGAATTGGAAAAATCCAGTTCTAGAGTAGCAAAAAAGAGGTTTTAGAGAAAGCTGAAAATAAATTTCTCCGCCCACCGAAGAATTAGTTTAAAAGAGAGAAAGGATTTTTATAATTGATAAAATTACTATAAGCCATAACGGGAGAAAAGTTGAAAAATATTTTTGTTATTTAAAAACTTCTCAAGCGTAAATTATGCATTTTATTGGACTATAGGGAAACTTCCCAATGCGACCACCTCCATTAAGCGACCGCCACCCTGAACCACCATTTTTCCATAAAACGACACTTATTACCATATGATCAACACTAATTTTACCTCTATTCAGAGTTTGGTTTGGCCTGGGCTTGGTTTGGTTTATTTTATGACGACCGATTATCAACACGTAAGATATAGGCCCGAAAGGGGTGGGGTGCCCTCCGTGGGGGTCTTTCTAAGGGAACCTAACCCGTATTTAAGCAAGGAAATAAAAGGTTCGAAGAAAAAAACCACGGAAAACTCCGAACGTTTAGGCCAACGGCCGCGATTAGGTTCGAACCCAGCACTTGCCGTCTTCCGTTTGAGAGGTCAGAACCTCTCGGCGACTGGTGGGGCCTCCCATTCAGAGATCATCCCAGTACAGCTCCCTCCATGAACGACTAATGTTTTTAAGGAGATTAAACAAATTCCATTTTTACAAGGTCGCTTTAAGATGGTTTTATTCGAAAAATGATTCTGGATAGTGCAATATTCATCAAACTTCTAAACTTAGATTTTTAATTTCGGTAACTTAAGTGTTTATTCCCCTTTGTCCTTTTTAGGCAATGATTTTCACTTTGATGACAAATTATAAATCCCGGTCAAACTCTTGCCAAATTCTGTCAAAAAAACTCTCTAAGAAATAGAGTAATGAAAGCGTCATTATTTGTTTCCGTCCAAAAAAAAATTTGCATTTATTTACTGAATTTCGAAAGTACTTGGAAGGAAAAATTATAAACCGTAAAATCAAAGAAAACGTCAAGGTATTCATTTTTTAAAATCTGCAGTAATAAACTTGTGTAATTAATTTTTCTTTTGATACTTAAATTCTTTTATTTTTTCCCCCCCAATGTGAAAAATAAATTTTAGTAACATTCATTGTTATCTTTCTTCAACAATTAAAATCTAAATTTAAACATGACTTCCATTAAGAGGCCACTTCTCTGAACGGCATTTTTATTGGAACGGAACGTGGTCGCTTTAGGGAGGTTTTACTGTACTTTTTAAACTAAATAAAAGAAATCTTGGAATATATTCGGCCCATTTTCACCATTCGCTTACATTTTAGAATTTTATTTTTCAAACTTAATAATTTGTTTTTAAAATGGAGACAGGCGTTAAAGTACATGGTGAATGTTTAAGGTACATGGGGAAAAAAATTGGTTTTGCACTTTGCTTTATTATATAATATGTAAAATTATCAAGTCCGTTGCGTTACCATACAAAATTACTGAAAATACTCAGCTTTAAACTTACTAAATTTCCTAAAATCAACTTACTTTGAAGTGACTTATGTCCCTAAATTTCAAAACATGATATTTATCAATAATACTTAAATTGAAATGAGAGAGTTTTAGCCACAATATTTTGATCACATAGAAATTATACGAAAACTTTTTCTAATAATTACAGTATATATCCATGTAAATTATTAAATTTTAAGGAAATTGCATATTTGTTTCTTAGTTGAATAAAAAATAAAAGTAGAATGGTGAAAAAATGATAATCATTAAAAAACCGTGCGGTAACAGACTTGACACTATGTTGAAAAAGGCCGGTTAAAGATAAAATTTTTGACGTATTCAGTGCTGTGTGACTGCATTTAGCGGGTTTAAAAAATATTGATAATCTCGAAAATACAGATACTTTTTTGTTACCTATTCGATATTTTCAAAATAGTCAACTTATTGATTATTATAAATGTATTCAAATTCAATTTAAAATTATAAACTAAAATATATTGAAATAAGCATGAAAACTAAGTAAAAATTTTATTCTAAATCTCTCTTTATTTTTTCAATATATATTGAATTCAATACATACTAACTCGCAATTTACTTTTTACACGCACATTCACACATACAAAATAAGATAACTAAGATTTATTACCAAATAAAGAACTTGCATAAGGGAACTCTGTACTGTTTAAACTTTATTTTTATTTATTTATTATTATTATTTAAGCATTTTAAGATACATTTCTGGCATAATCGTAAAGGACTCAAGAAAAATGATTCTATCATGAAATTGTTCGATCTCCTTGACAAAATATTAAAAAAAATTGAGCAAATTTTAAAATTATCTTCCCGTACAATTCCCCTGAACATTTCGAGCTATTATTTATTTTTTAACTATTTGTAGAAGTGTCTTTTATAAATTTAAGTACCGGATTTATCGTAAGTTATTTAGTTTGGAAGAGAAAAAATAAAATGTGCAAATACGAGGAAAATTAGCGTAGTTTTTTTTTTTTTTTTTTTTTTTTAAACACGGTGACTGATACAGAACTTCCCATATAGGGACGCGTCAGTTACCGGTGACTGACAATGTAAAATAGGATATGAAACTAAAAAAATATCTAGTTTTAAATAATTACTAAGAAAGTACAATCCTGTCATAAATAAAAATTAAGTACATTTTAAAGAAATTTTCAGTAATTACTTAAAACAATATATCATATTTTAGACTGTCAGTCAAGTCACCGGTGACTGACGTGGCAATCAACGTATCAATATAGAATTAGATCGTAAAAAAAAAGGATTGCGGAAATTGCGATTAGCACAAATTTTCCTACTTTCACCGTCGAAATCGCGGGATGCGCAGCGAGAAAGTTATATATATAAACAGTAGGAAATACAAGAAATTACGATTAAAATGCTAAATTTATAATAATTTTAAATTCGTTTGTTATTAATATTATCAGTTTATCAATAATATTACTAATTATTTATTAAGCTTAAACTAATTATTCTTTTTTTATTATTATTAAATACGTATATTATACTGTCTACCATTCCACCGGAGATTTATTAAGCTATTTTATAAAATTAGTACAAAAAAAAAAAAAAAAAAAAAAAAAAAATTGTATGAAATTATTTTTTAAAAACACCAATTACAATTACAGACAATTTACGTTATACCAGTCTTTTAAAAAAAAAAAAATAGGATTCGGCGGTGTAGAAATTTTTAAAACAGATTTAATACCGCGATTTAATACCAATTTTACTTTTAGAATATAGAAAACTTAAATATGATCTTTACGCACACCCTCATTCTCCTGTATTATATAATACACTTACAAGGATTGGATTTCAGGGCGGAATGGCGGTATTCACGCCCGAAATTCCGCCCCTAAAAATAAGGTAGGCGGAAGCCTCCCGCCCAAAAAAATTCAGCTATTTCCGAAAATTTTTGCATTTTGAAACTACGAGCAACTCCTGCGAACGCCTTACAATTTTTTTTCAATCACGACCGATTGATACATGCTGGGCTTTTTTTCCGATTAAAACACAAACTTCAGGATTCCCCCCCCCCCCCCCCCGAGATCAATTGACAAGAAAAATCGATTTCGTCGCAAAGAGATGCGGGGGGAAAAAAACTTTTTGTCAAGGGTTAGCAAATAAAATGCAAACTTCGTCAAAGAATCGCGAGGAAAGAATCAAATTTCATAAAATTATCGCGGAAAAAATTCATATTTCGACAAATTATAGAAAGGATAATGGGAAAAATGTGTCTTTTGGAATACAATCGAGGAGAGCATAGAATTATGGAAAACGCGACTTTAGGTATAGAATTGCGGTAAAATAGATCATTCGGCAGAAGATTCCCCCCCCCCAAAAAAAAAAAAAAAAAAAAAAAGATACTTTCGGCAAAGAATCACGGCGAAGGATTGAAAAAAAAAGTCTTTCGGCAAAGGATTGTTGAAAAAACACGATTTTCATCTATGTCGTTGAAGTATCGTGAGAAAAATTCAAATTTCGTCAAAATATAGCGAAAAAAAAAGTTTCATGAAAGGATCAGGGAAGGGCAAATTTCGGCAAACGATAGAGGAAAAAAAACAAATTTCATCAAAGGATAGCGGGAAAAATGCGAATTTCGTCAAAAAATCGCAGAAAAAACGCGAATGTCGTCGAAAGATCTCCGAAAAATATGAATTTTATCAAAGAATCACAAGAAAAAGTTAATTTCGTCAAAGAATTAAAAACCTAATTTTATCAAAGGCTTGCGAAAAAACCTTATATTTCTTCAAATGATCATGGAAAAAAAAGCCAATTTCGGCTACGGATTGAGGAAAAACGAATTTCCTCAAAGGATTGAGAAAAAACGCGAATTTAGTCATTGAAGAAAAAAAAAAAAAACGTGAATTTTTGTCAAAGAATCTTGGAAAACACGCAAATTCTTTGTTGAATTCAAAGGGTTGTCCGGGATGCTTAATTCACATATGCACATTCATTTAGCGACCAGCGCCAATTCTGATTCCTGATTGGCTGTTTACTTTAGTCTTCCGTGGAGAATTTCTACTGCCATTAAATATACCAATATCTGAACTAAAAAAAACGTAAAAGATAGATATGCAAAGACAATTTCTAATTAAGATATAAATTTTAATTTAAAGGCGCCTAGCACTGACTTACTGGCTACTTTTTTGGCTACAGTTTCAGAAAACTTTTCGTTCTACTTGAAGGCGTATTGTTATTTGCTATAAAAGAAATGAATCTAAAGGAGTCTTACAGCATGCAAAACGTGGATCTTAAAGTGTAATAATGGTTAGCGTGTCATTCTAGTAAACTCGAGATTGGGGGTTGTGTCCTCGCTTTAGACTTTTTGAGAATTTTATTCCTATCTTTATTGACTTTTTTCAATTATTCTAAAAGTTTCTTAAAATCTATTCTTGTTAATAAAATCTACTTTTTAGTATTTTTTTATTTGTTTATATATTTATTTTTATTGATCTACTTCGGTTAATAAAATATTTTTGAATAAATTTCCGTTACTGAAATTAGTTCTTAATTTTATTTAAACTTTTTATTGATTTACTAACAGCTAATAATATATTATTATTTTAATCAATTTTTGTTAATAAAATTAATTTTTTATATTTAATTTTACTTATTTATACAATTATTTTTATTGATTTATTGTCAGTTAATAAAATATTTAATAAATCGATTCTTTTTAATGAACCTAATTTTTAAATATTTTTAATTCTTTACTTTCAATTAATAAAATAATTTTTTTAATCAGTTCTTCTTAATTAAACTAAATTTTAATATTTAATGTCACCTAAGTCTAGATTTTAATAATTAAAATGAAAGATATTTTAATGCAATAATAACATCGGAAAAAATGCATAAAAATATTTTTATTTTGCAATTATTATATTAATTGTTTTTTTTTAATTAAAATGTGGCTTTTAGGTAATATCAAACATTAAAATTTAGTTTCATCATAAAGAATGAATCTAAAAAAAAAATCATGTTAATATATTAATTGACAGTAAGTTAATAAAAATAAATTTTTGTAAAATTACAATTTAAAAATATTTTTCTATAATTTTAAATGATGTATTTATTAAAACATAACCCTTATGAGATATTAAACTTAATTTCATTAATAATTGATTTAAAAAACGATATTTTATTAGCGGATAGTAAATTAATAAAAATTACTGTAAAAATAGATAAAAATAAATATTAAAATTTAGTTTCATTAACAAAAATGGATTAAAAAATTATTTTTTAACGATAGTAAATTCAATAAGAAAAAATGTATAAATAATTATGACAAATATTAAGAATTAAATAACAAATTAATAAAAATAACTGTATAAATAAATACAATTAAGTATTAAAAAAAGTTTCATTAACAAGAATTGTTTAAAGAAATTATATTTTATTATTATTTATTTATTAATATTTATTTTTATTTATTAATAAAAATAACTGTATAAGTAAATAAATAAAATAAAATATTATTGAATGTATACAATAAACTTATTTTGTAAGATAGTTTATTTAGCAATTCTGATATCTACTGAGTAAAATCTTGACTGATAACATGCTAGTTAAAATAATAATAATAATAATAAGGTATAAAATTTAAAGCCTTTTTATGTGCTTCTGTTCACCAGATAATTTTACTCTTAATAAACAAGAGAATTTTTCTTCGAAAACAAACGCACTTTCAGTAACTCTAAAGTCGAAAATTGGTGGCAAAAGATTTATTATATCACCACCGTGATTTATAAAATCATTTCTCATATAACGCAGATATAAAGAAAACACGAATAATCATTTGCCTGCACTAGTGAAATTCTTTCAATCCAAATCTGGATATATAATCTCTTTTATCCTCTTTGTTTCAACGAATCACTGGGTAGTATTTCGACTGGTCGCTAAATGAATGTGCATATGTAATATACGCGTCCGGGATAAGATTTTTTTTTTTTTTTTTTTTTACACCACCCTCAGAAATTGAGATTTTGTGTTTTCAATAGTCAAAAAGGGCAATTTTAACCCGAAACTCTACATTCGCCCCCTCCCCCTTCCGAGTTAAAAATTAAGACATCAGATTTCCGTCATGGAAATAGCATTAGCGAACGAGTCTTTTAGCTTAACTGAAGTAGCCTCTTAAGGGTAAAAAGAGAAAAAAATATCCACACGGTAAAACCGCAAAAAAAGTGAAGTGAATAGTTTAATTATAATGTGTGAAATCACAGTGAATCAAGTGGCAAAAGTGTTTTTAACATAATTCTGCATTTAAGCATGTATATTTTTTTAAGTTGAGAGTCAGATTTAGATCTATTTTTAAATTGTTGCAGATGTAAAAGACATTTCATTCTTAATATGACAAATAGCGGGGCGAACAGAGAAAAAAAAAAAAAAAACGCCGATACATTACATAATCAACACGCATTACGAAATATTTTAAAATAAAATTACCAGAAAAATTATACAGATTTTTTAATTATAAAAGAAATACATTAAATTGCGTAAAGATTACTGTAATATAAATATTCTGATGAGGATTCTATTATAAACTTTTGATTGAGAACATTTTTACTACATCATGAAGCGGGAGTTTTCGAGTGAAACCTCCCCTTAATAGAACACTTCTTTTGATTGAGTATTAATTGTCTTTTAACAATTATTTTTATTAGATTCAAACAGTTATGATAGTACATATTTTTGTAAAGTATATATTCGTTACCAAACTTAATCATATTTGATCAAACTTCATCGGTAATTATTAATAATAACCGGTAAATTTGATAAATATGCAGGATTTATCAAATTTACCAAAAGACGATCATTAATAATAACCGGTTATTAATAATAACGGGTAAATTTGATTAATATGCAACATTTATCAAATTAACAAAAAGATATGGTTATTAATAGTAATCGATTATACCAAATTTATCAAATGAACCGTAACATATATACATTACATGCTTTATATTATAATTTGCACTCAAGTCTTACTCAGTCATGTCTGATAATGACATAGAAGTCCATAGCAATACATAATGTCTCATTTGAGCCGATACAGATTAAACCAATGAGTAACACAGAAATTTCCGAAAGGAAAAACGAAATTTTTGGAATACACGTAGTTTCAGTCAAACGGAATTTTGTGTCGAAAACGAAAAAAAAAAAAATTCGATCGATGTCAACTTTTATGCAATCTGAAGTTCCCTTGCTATTAAGATGCATTAAATAAAATTCGTATAAATTTTTCTTCAAGGAAATTTAAACTGCATCCTGGCCATAAAGAGTTACAATACAATTAATCATAATTAATCTAATTATAAAATAAATAGTTCCATGAATGACCTTTTATGCCTACTTTACTGTAATAATAAAT
Source organism: Maratus speculifer (assembly GCA_964019185.1). Classification (NCBI taxonomy): domain Eukaryota; kingdom Metazoa; phylum Arthropoda; class Arachnida; order Araneae; family Salticidae; genus Maratus; species Maratus speculifer. Next base: position 416,629,362 of record OZ025293.1, read on the forward strand.
CAAAGTGGGAAATGAGAAAAAAGTTAGATTTTTTTACGCAAAACTCTTAAAATAAAAGTGTCATTTATACAATAAAATTAAATGTAATTGCACATATAATTGCTATTTTTATTATTATATATTTTATTTAGAAAGTATTAACAATGCTAAAAGTGTAAATCCAAATATATCGGATCAACTATGAAATACAGTCATCCATTTTTCATAACAAATATTATTCTAAATGGTTTAGCTGTTAAATCCCCCCCCCCCAACCTTTTTTCCCCCAAAAGAAAAATATCCCTGCTAAATTGATCTTTGCTTCAGAAATCGAAAAATGCATTGCAGAAATTACCAAAATTAAACTTTTTTTCACTTTGAATTTTTTAAGTCTAAAAATATTTTCATTTTTGAAAGAAATTATGAATTTCATTAATACGACGACTTTCAGATGCTTATATGATATAAGCTCACTTTTCTTTTTATGTCTCTTTTGCACAACAGTTTAAAAACAAGAACAAACTATAAGGGTTTGAGTAGATGAAATGTCTTATTACTGAAGTCCCCCCCCCCCCCCCAATTATCCTTCCAAGATTTTCTTTGCATTAATCCAGAGAATGTCCAAAATTGCTTCGAAAAGGGTGGAATTTCTCCTTTAGGGGGAAGCCTTACATGCCTGGTAAATTAAGATTTTAGTTTTTGGAAATTCGCCTATAGTGTTGAATTTCAAATTATACCATGAAGGATTTGTTAGAAGTTATTCCTTTCGGTTTCATATGTTTAAAAATGTTCAAAAGTGGTACTAATTGTTCTCAGAAAAATAATTAATTATAAAAACTTATCTATACTTAAATTTATTAAATATAAATTCTTAAGAGAATTTCTAATATCTTTAAAACTTAATAGAATCTTAGTCTTACTATATCAGAGATTACTTCAAACACCATCAACAAATTCAATAAATTTTTAAAACAAAAATTAACGCCTAGTGGTGTTTTTAATTATCTTTAGTTATTTTTTTTTATGAAATGTCTAACAGCTTTTTAAAACAATTTTATAAAAGATCTCTGTTTCATTAAAATAGAATACACAAGTCATGGAAATTAAGCACCTCGAATCGAACTATAGAGACAATGGCTTTAATTGAAGATTATAAACTCAAAAGAATCTCTAGTTTTGCACAACATAAAAAAAAAATCCAAAAATATCACTATGGGAAAGATTTTTGTTATTTCCCTATATTAACACTAGATGGCGTTTCTGTTGTTTAAGCTCTTCTTTACTTTAATCATACATACATGCTAATTCACATATAAAGCAAACATGCGCAATAAAAATTGAATAAAAAAAATTCCCTTTTACAAAATTTCGAAATCAAATAATTCCTTCGATATTGAATTGTATTTTAGATCACCCCAATCTCAGCACTGATGTTAAGAATTGAGATATCATTTGTAACACTGGGCCAAAACCTTTCCCAAAATATCAATTTCCACCAGAATAAAATAAAGGGGGGAGAGAGGGTGGTATTCGGAGAAAAAAAAAATATTTATATTATTATGGACATTTTTTTTAAACATTATTTCGATTTTTAAATACACAACATTTAAAAGTCAAGAACAAATCAAGACAACAATGACACACTGGATCTTACTATGCAAATTTATACAAAAAAAGTAGTAAAGGCACTTTTTTTACTGATGGGCAAAAAAAATGGTGCTTTTTTTTAACCAAAAGGCAGACAAGATGCACTTTCCTGAAAAGTGTAGGGAGAAAGGGGGGAAGAGGCATTGATATTTTTAAAAAATCACAGACATTAAGCAAAAACTTTGCAGTTAAATTTGAGATCTAGAAAAATAAAATTAATTTTTACAAAATTTCAATAATGAAAAGCATGTTTAAATGTAAAAACAGTTATTCAGGAAAAACAATCATGTCACGGTCATCTCTAAAAATAAGTACAAATAACTGTTTAGCACTTTATCTAGTAATTACTTTATACACTTGTAAGTTCTGATCATTTCTGCAGACATTTAAAAAATACCATTTATGATTACACCTGTCCCCCAACTAAATGTGCACATGCTTTATTCATTAATTAGTGTTCATTCTAGGCCATTTTTGAAGGGTGCAGCACCCTGCCCTTTTTCAAATTTACAAAATGCACTCTGCCCTTTTTAAAAGTAGTAAAATGCACCACTGGTTTTACCCAGAGATTTTTAATAAATATTTTTTTTATTCCCTAGTGTTTCTAAATTTGTGTGCCCAAAAATGATAGATTTTTTTCATTTCTTTAAGAAAAAGAACATAAAACTATTGAATCATGTTTTAATTTAATTGTATTTTTTAATTTTTATATCATAAAATCATTTGAAATTAATGTTACTTGATTTATCGTATTTAAAAATTATGTGTTTCATTGCTTTCTTTTTTCCCCTTCTAAAGGCAATAACAATTTTTTTCTGGCAAAAGTGCCCTTTTCTGCTGCAGTAGTGCCTTTTGTAGTGAATAACACCATGCCCTTTTTATTTCTAGAGTGAACACTACATTAATAACTTATAAAATGAATTTGGATATAGATGAGCAGCCTTAGGCAGTGTTGAATTCACGGGGTGGCCCAGGGGGACATTCTGCCCCGGAGAAACGAAATGCCCCCCCCCCCCCAGGAAATTTTTTAAATTTTGCATTTTGTTTGTTCAAAAAGTACAATTCCCCTCACCCTGGAACTCTATAATGTCCCCCCAAGTGACCACAGATGTCCCCCCCCCCTCCTGGAGAAAAGTATCTGAATTCAACACCAGTCTTAAATGATATTTTTGTGGAACCAGCAAAAATGTTAGCAATTAATAAGTGTATAAAAAGTTATGAAATAAAGTAATAAATGAAACTTTGCTAAACTTAAATTTTACTAATTTTAAATAATGGTCACAACATATCAGTTTAAAAAAAAAAAAATTATTTTTATACATGTAAATTTCTTTTGCAAGTAGCATTACATTCTAGATTAATGAAAATATTTAAAAACTAGAAAATTGTGTAAAAAAAATGTTTGAAAAAAATTTAATTGTAGCCCCCCCCCCCCCAAAAAAAAAAAAAGTTTTTAAACAAAATAATTTAATGAAATTTACAATTTTATGTTTACTTTTTTTTTTTTTTTTTTAATGGCGCTTTTCAAAATGCAAAATGATTTGATGAAACTCAAAAATCTCAGATTTACTGTAATACTTTATGTTCACAGAAGAAAATTGTCATAAAGCGAATTGAGAAATTCATTGAATTTCACAGCATTCAATATTCGTGTTTGAAGAGTAAGTATGCATAACAGTGAAAATTATAAACACATGTTTGAAATATCCCGTATCTTATGACTTTTGCATAAAATTTGTTATTTCTACGTTATGTAATTAAGTACGGAAAGTGATAATTATTTTTCCCATGAAGACATGCAATGTAAGATTTGTGCACACATATGCAAAAAAAAAGAAAAGAATCACAAAATATTTCATATATAGCAGGACACTGAACATTAACCCATTTTCGGCCAAAGGTTCGTATACGAAACATTTCGATAAATATTTTTTTTAACACTCTGACACATTTTTTTCAAGAATTTTATTTTTCTTCTATTTTTTAAGGCTTTTGAAGGCATCCATAAAATATTAGTAATTCAACTGGAGTAAACACTTTCTCTTAAAAAATTTTCAAAATACGCTAGAGTTTTAATTTGAAACGCCTTTGACAAATTCGACTTTTTAAAAATATATTATTATTCCAATTGAAATGAATTATATGTTTTTAAAATAGATTAAAGTTGCAAATTCTGTATATGAAATAAGAATAAAACAAAAGTCATAAAAATATTATTCATATTCATATTATTCATTATAAGAAATAATATTTTATATTATTATATAAAATATTATTTCTTATATAAAATATTATTTTTCATGCACGAATCTTTTTTTTGTGTCTTAATGTATGTAATTTAAGCATATTTCAATAAAAATATTGCTACATTTTATAAAATTTCTGTGCTTGGCCTAAAATGGGTTAACTACAATATGATGCATTTAGCAAAAAAGCATAATACTAAAGAAGACAATACAAAAATTGTATTATGTTAGATGTATGGAAAGTCAAGCTTGGATAAAATCAATTTACTTGACTACATGCAAAATTATCTACATACAATCACATGCAGGGCCCTGCCTTATGTAGGGGCAGTTGCCCCCCCCCCCAACCAGGGCCTGATTATGATTAATTGGGGCCCTGGCCAAAAATAAATTAGGGGGCCCCTTTCGAATCAATACAACGTTATTCAAATAGAACTAATGGACACTCATATATGTATAAACATATTTTCACACATTGTATATAAATAAAAGAAAATTCTTAATTCCATCAATTCTAAATTAAATACCTAATTAACAAAAATATACTTTTTTCCCCTTAATAGAGAACAAAAGTCTAACTTTAGAAATTTCTTATATTACTTTAAGATTAATTTAAACTACAACTTACAGAAGAGGTGAAACTGGAAAAAAGAAAGTAAATATTTTATAATTTAATGTATGGATTTGGGGCCCTCTTAAGTTCCGGGGCCCATGGGCAAAGTCCCGATTTGCCCATGCGGTAATAAGGGCCTGCCCCCAACCCCATGAGAGTAATTAGGATTTTCACTAAAAAGTGCCAAATGATTAAAATTAGCCACAAGAGGAGTACTAGAGGACTGGGAGACTAGAGGGTGTGCAGATTTTAGAATTTTGTGGATTTACTTTGTTTACACTTTTTCACCCCTTCACAGCAGGAGACTTTTACAAAATTTTTAATCTTTTGTCACCGTTTTTTAAAAACAGAAATTTGTGCCTTTACATTATCATCCGGGTCTTTTTCACTCAGTGTGGGCTGCTTCACTCAAATGAAAAGACCCATTCGCTAATGCTAATCCTATGGAAGAAATTTATAAAGATATCTCGGTTGCATTTCAATATTTTTAAATGATTGTTTTTGCATTGGATAGAAGAGATTGATCTGAATGCAGGCCATTTTTTACTTTCTCGATTTTGGTTGCAGATATTTTTTAAGAGGATGCTTTTGTTTTCCAAACCGGATCAGAAAATGAAAGCATCCCCATAAAAAATATCTAAATAAAATAAAAAAGTTAAAAACGGCCTGCATACAGATCAATCTCAGCTATTCACTGCAAAAAAAAAAAAAAATCATTTAAAAATATTGAAATGCAACTGAGATATCTTTATAAATTTCCTCCACAAGCTTAGCATTAGCGAACGGGTCTTTTCATTTGACTGAAATAGCCCCTTAAACATTTTTGTTCATCCCATTTTTGTGATCTGAGCTACAAATTTAGTTGTCAAACTCTCTTGTCAGATTAGTGAGAATACTGAGGATTTTTGTTGTTCCAAATGGTTAAATGTAAAAGGCGCCAGGGGCACCTAAACCCAAAAAAATCGAGTGGCTACATTATGAAACAAACACATAAAAAGCAATAGCATTTAATATGTTCAAAAAAAAAAAAAAAAAAAAAAAAATTAATATATAATAACACAACAAAACTCATACTAATTATATCAAAAATTGATATTTAACACCATAATCATCATGTTTTTGATTTTACATTTAATTCACAGAAATGTATCAGATGCAACAATTAAAATGTTAATTTAATCGTAAAATTCTTGAAATTTGAATATTATGTATAATAAGAATATTAAACTACGTACAGCCAGAAGATAAAGTTGAACAAGCTTCAGTTTTCAAACAAATATATGTATAAGTTAAGCGCTCATGATAGTGGGGAATATTTGGAATTATTTTGATTTTGTTACACAAAAGTACATGATGTACATATTAAAAAAAAGTGAATGTGAGACTTTTTTTACACTATAAAAATCCAAATACACGTCAAAAATACATACATTTAAAAATAAATGTGAAACTTTTTTATACTATAAAAATCCAATTAGACTTAAAAAAAAAAACATTACATTACTTAAACTTTACATTAAACTTATACATTAAAAAAAGAAGGGGTGGGGGGGGGGGGGGAGACAGATTTTGAAAGTTAGTGGCCATATGAAAGAATTAAGTTGCTGCATGGCGACCATGAATCTGCAACTTTACCTCCCAGAGTGATTGAAAGACTTGTTGTTACATTTCAAAAGCTTATGCAAGCCCTTATATATATATATACAGTAGACTCCCTCAAATCCGCAAACTAGAAATCCACAATTCTCTAAAATCCGTATATATTTTATGGATGTAAACAATGAAACTTTCAATTCGGATATTGGGACAAAATTTTATTCTTTTAGTTTTGTATCAATTCCATATATTTTTTGATTTGTAATATTTTGATAATACTCTGTGTTTTTTTTTTTTTTTTCATGAAGGAAGAATAAATTTTTTTGAAAAAAATTCAAGATATTGCTGACATCATTGGTAATCGCAATCTTTTTACCAAGTATATTTATGCATTAATCAAGACTTTTTGGTTATTCAGCCTGGCTAAATCTGAAGAAAAAAAAAATCATTATATGATCCTGATGTGAATGAGTAATGTATCTTTATGAGGCAAGTTCCATGGAATAATTTAGGAAAAATACATTTCATCTTTATAATGAATATTTAATCATACACTATTGATTATTAATTTGACCTTTGCTATTAGTATGTTAATCATTTTAAAAATTATCTAAATTTTTATTATTTTAGTTTATTACTTATTTTAATACTTTTTTATATTGTAAGCATTCATTATATTTTCGATTGTAATATTAATTGCACTCAAATTACTGTTAAAAAATGTAAACAAAGCAATGACCAGAAATCTGCAAAATTCTAAAATCCGCACAACCTCTGGACCCAAGCTGTGCGGATTTGAGGGAGTCTACTGTATATATAAAGAAGTAGTGTCTCAAAGTTGCCTATTTTTCTTGCAATACTTAATATACAGATATAAATTATACATGGCATGAAAATTATATAAATGTATTAAACTATGTATAAACTGTTGTATGAATACATACAGTGCTTCCCCCCCCCCCATCCTAAGAGAGTTTCAGCATTGTGATGCACCATGCCTGCCCTTTTATTAACAAAATAGCACTACCCTTGTTGCCCCTCACTCAAAAATAAGTGTCCTTACTTCTCTTTGCATTATGAAATTTGCTTGCATAATAAAAACTGCATCATTTGTTGCCTTGAAAAGATTAATTTGACTTGTAAGTATAAAAAGTGCCTTTAATATACATGTAAAAGGTTCTGCCTTTTTTTAAAACTTAGGGCAAATTTCGCATATAATAATAGGTATGAAGCTTAATACTAGTCACTTCAGCATAATTAATAATTTCTATTGTTAGACCTCCTTCCCCTCGATGTTGATACTTGCCACAGTGTCTTAGATAGTCTAATTAGGGCCCTGTATAGTTATGTATCATTGAAGCAGAGAGGAAAACAGAAGCTGTGTTAGCCCCACCACAACATTTCAATGCCCCCCCCCCCCCTTCTGATTATGCATTTCGGGCCTAAAAATATCTCATATATATATATATATTTTAATCTATTATTTTAGATTTGGAAGAGTTGCTTCTTAACTTAATACCTTTTAAAAACTGCTTCAATTAGTGAAATGTTATTTCATGTCCAACCAAACAACATTATGCATTATATTTAAACATAACTAAATCATAATCAAAAATATCAAACGGGAGGGAAAAAGCATAACTTTTGATAGAATCTTGCATAATTAAGCTAGAATGTAATTTATTTATCAGGATTACTTTAAGAAAAAGTTAAATGTAGCAAATTTATAAACAAATCCCAAGAAAATATATTCTCACACTGTTTACAAGCAAATTTTAATGAAAATTTAGCATAAACAACTATTTATTTTCAGAAAAAATGTGCATGTGTGTATGCATAAGAAAAGTTTAAGTGAACATCAAGCATCAAAAACTCCTTTTAAATTAAAATTGCAAGTAAAACCTTTGGAGATAAGGACTGCATACTTAACATATAGTTTAACAGTAATACCTAATATAACAGTGTAATCAAATTATGCATTCACAATTCACATCCAAACCTGAAGCAGTGTATAAAAATAACTAAAATGTTTTATATTTCACGTAACATTAATATTCAAAAGGCAAACAATAAACAAACATATATATCTAACCATGCAGTGCAAGTGTGTTGATATAATTTTGGCATGTAAGCGATCAATCGATTGTGTGTATTTATTTTATATGCATCATAACTCATATATTTAAAAGACACGGATCCAGTGCAAGGCATAAGTTTCACAGTCAAGCGTAAATCCTATTTAGACATATAACATGCGAGATTAATGCAATTTTCATACACAAGATCCTTTTAACTAAATCTTACATTTCAATTTTTAGATTTTGAAGTATATCAACAAGCAAATATTTTACATTTCTTCGATCATTATGCAAAACTAAACGCTGCTAGTATCATGCAAGAATGTAAACACAGGCATAGTGCAAAATTAGAAACAGTCAAATAAGACAACAGCAAAATCAGGTGAAAGATTTAACTGAAATTCGCTATAAAGAAAATATATGTTAACATGCTCTATAATCAGTCAGCAACTATAAAAGTGGGAAATATTCACGTTGCCTCATACCATGATCCTAAAAAAACGCTACTAGTATCATGCAAGAATGTAAACACAGCATAGTGCAAAATTAGAGACAGTGAAATAAGACAACAGGAAAATCAGATGAAAGATTTAACTGAAATTCGCTATAAAGAAAATATATGTTAACATGCTCTATAATCAGTCAGCAACTATAAAAGTGGGAAATATTCACGTTGCCTCATGCCATGATCATGAAAAAAAAAAATTACTTCCTATAACGCAAAGCAGAAAACAGTGTAATGAATTGGCATAGAAGAAACATGCGTTGGAAAGATTGGCTTACCTTCTCTAGCCTTTAAATAGACCGTATTAGCAACAATATTCTCTAATTCCATTAGTTCCAGCGTGGTAAATCCAAAGAAATTGGGTTCGCAGCGAACCCCCGCACACACCAGCAGATAGTTAAGGAAAGAAAGCGGTTCGCACGCAGCCACCAGCCGCAACTGAGTGGACGATATCTTCCCAGCTCGCTCGAGGGTGGGGTAGTAATTCTAAAATGGCGAACGCATCTGGCCCAACATTCTCCTCTTGGCTAAGTTCGGCGATTGGACGAAATGCCAGCATCCTCGGAGCTACTTACCCGAGAAGCGCTGGATCTTTCTGTCTTTTTTTCAAAACAGCGATCAAAGAAAAACATACACTGAAGCGCTGTTTAGAAACGGGGATTTTTCAATCACTGATTATTAAAGATTTTAAATTTAATCGTTATATTTTGATTTTTTCTCGAAAATTATTTTCAAAATATTGCAAATAAGCAGGTAAATGAAAAAAAATAATAATAATAGAAAGAATAAAAAATATTTCCTCCTTAATGAAATGATATTTTTTTCAAACATTAAACGAAAGAAAAACACACAACAGCGATCGAAGAAAAACATACACTGGAGCGCTGTTTAGAGCCGGGGATTTTTCAATCACTGATTATTAAAGATTTTAAATTTAATCGTTATATTTTGGTTTTTTCTCGAAAATTATTTTCAAAATATTGCACATAAGCAGGTAAATGAAAAAAAATAATAATAATAGAAAGAATAAAAAATATTTCCTCCGTAATGAAGTGATATTTTTTCAAACATTAAATGAAAGAAAAATACACAACAGCGATCAAAGAAAAACATGCACTAGAGCGCTGTTTAGAGAACCAAGGATTTTTCAATCACTGATTATTGAAGATTTTAAATTTAATCGTGATATTTTGATTTTTTTCTCGAAAATTATTTTCAAATATTGCAAATAAGCAGGTATAAGAAAAAAAAAAATAACAGAAAGAATAAAAAATACTTCCTCCGTTTATGAAGTTATATTTTTTTACAATGAAATTATTTAAAATAGAAATAGAAATCCTTCAAATATAATATTTCTGGACGAGGGGGGAATTTAAAGTATGATGGCTTAATATTCACCTTCACAAAGATTTAAAATATAAAATTTTAATTACAATCTTCTGTAATACAAAATGTTTTTCATTCCATATTTCAGTCGTACGTGCATTTTGTTAAGCATGAATGAAAAAGTAATATATACGTGCAATATGCCGTGTAAGTTCAACTATGAATTCAACTGCGTTGTGAGACAAAAAAGTTTGAAAAACTTTGTTTTATACACTTTGGAAGGGACCCTGACTAAAAATGGGCATACTCGAAAAAATACATTTTTTTAAAACTCCATTTCAACACTGGGTCCACTCCAATGGTTTAGTTTGCTGCCCAGAAAATTGTGAATTTGTGGCAATGTTCACGGAGCGCTGCCAGGGCAGGAACCAGGAACAGGGCCTGATAACCACCCAGGTTAACATAACTAGGCCGTGGCCCTGGGCCCACTACTGCTAGGGGCCTCAAATTGAGTAAAATAATGTAGAAAAAAATCTTAAAATTGCAGTTTCCGAAATTATTTTCTCAAAAATTAAAATATATTTTGATTAACATTGCAATCGTGTCATGATATCTAATAATATCCTCATTCCCTATGCCCCCCCCCCCAAAAAAAAAAAAATGCAACAACTATTTCGCTGTGAGGGGGCCCCCTCTAGAAGGTACCACAACCTTAATCGGGCTCTGGGCAGGGGTGATGGTGCGAGATTTTTAAGATTTTCCTTGTACGAGAAGGATCATTCGGGTGGATTCATCTTCCTAAGTCCATCCTAAAACTGTCCATCCTATAGCTAAAACTAAACCGGCCACCCTACAGTCTGTAGTGGACTGAATGCAATCATTGTGTGTATAGTTGCCAACCTCCAGATATTTTTTACACCAGTAAAATCTTTCAGAAATATTCGCTTTATTCAATTGCGTAAATTGTGCAATTATATAAAGCGAGTATTTCTGGATAAAACTATTGGTGTGGTAAAAATCGGTAGGTTGGTAACAGTGGCGTAGCTAGCGGGGGCGGAAGGGGACGGTCCGCCCCGGATGTCACCCTCTTAGGGATGACACCCAATCTTTATTTGCAAATATATACACATAATATTGTAAGGTTTTGGAAAAGAATTTTGGAAAAAAAAAAATGAAATATCCAGCACACGAAGCATCAGAGTTAATTTTCTTTTCTTTGAAAATAGGAAATTTTATACAGAATGGGGTGCCTAAATAAGATATGCGCCAGGGAACAAAAACCAACGTATCCAATGAGTGGATAGCGAACAGTAAACTTTAAAAGACTTTTCTTCTACATATAGACACTGCATTGACTTATACGGACTATGGGATAAGTAATAAATCGCTCCCTCCCCCCTTTTTTAAGCAGGTGGACGAAAAGTAAATAAAGAATGATATGGTCATTTGTTATAATAATGTAGAATTGTGATTGAAAAAATATGTCGGATTGGGGGGGGGGACAAATTTACATACGACCCAAGTGTCACCCATCCTAGCTAACGCCACTGGTTGGCAACAATGTAGTGTGTAATATGCGAGCTTTTAGACCCGTTTCCTCAGAAACTAACTGACCGATTTTGATGAAATTTGGAATCCATATTCATTGGATTATTTTGATGCCGTGTGACCGAGACTTTTTTATGCAATTAAAACTTTTTATTTTAGAGCAATGGCAGTTTTTCCAAATTTTTCATACTTCATTTTTTTTTTTTTTTTTTTTTTTCTTTTCAGGAATGAATTACAAAATTTTTAAGCTGTCTGCCATATATGATCTTGTACTTATGCTCTACTACCAAAAAATATTTTATTGAAATCGCTCGAGTATTTTAGGAATGAATGGAGTATTTAGTTTAAAACTAGTACAATTGTTCGAAGAGTTAAAAACTCAAACACTTTTAAATTGTGTTGAGTTCTTGCACAGTTTTATCAAATACATGATTAAAGTTTGGCACAGATGTCACATACGCCCCACATTTACGCGAATGCAACAAAATGTCGATTTTATGCTTCATATGGTAACCCGGTCATTGTTATTTATTTATTAATAAACTATTTATTTACTTTATATTTTCTTTTATAAATTGTTTTGTTTTATAGTTATTAATGAATTTTTTGTAGTTTTTATTATTACCTTTTTAAAATAATTGAAAATAATTAAAAAATATATGTGTAACTGATATTTGATAACGAAGTTCTTGCCAAACTGGCGTCAGAAAAAAAATCGTGCCAATGTGGTGCGTATGTGACATTTGTGCGTAAAGTTTATATAAAACACATGAATAACATTTAGTTTATTATAATAAGTGGGTGTAAAATGCTAAAGTAAAACAAATGTAAGTGGGCGTGTCGTCCAACTCGTTTCTACCTTTATGGATTCTTCACTCACTTGAAAGAACCCGATCCGTAATATGCCACCGCCCCTCAAAGGGAGGTGGGCTAGATTTTATCCCACCTAATTTAAAGGTGTTTTTAAATCAAAAAGAGCAACTTTGTGACGTAGGTTTTAATTTAGTTTTGTTCGGAAATGCATGAAACTAGCAGGTGTTGTTATTCAGAAACTGTCTAATTGCACTCAGTTTTCTGTTTTTTTTTTTTTTTTTACAAACGCAATAGATCTTTCTTTACAAGCCTTCAAAGTTGACGTTTTTCAACACATTTCCCAACGAAATCAGAAAACCCGATCGAAAAGCGGGTGATCACGTAATCCGAATAGCTTAGAACTGTACAGGTAATGTATTGATCAAAAAGTGGAAAATTAAGTTCGATTCGAAATCGCTTCCATAGTCAGGCTTTCCAATTTTATATCTTTCTGATAAATAATGAATTTGTAATTGTGTCAAAACTTTTTGCGCTTGTTGAGCGGAGCAGTTGAGAAAACCCTTAAACAAGATTCGCACCCCCCCCCCCCCCAAACTTTTAACGAAATTTTATGCTTTTAACTTTGGGGACAAATTGTAGAGAAATTGCCTTTCCTTATTTAATTTTTTCTTTTTTTTCAGTTATTCCGGTGAGAATGCAATATGACATAGACATCGTTGCTTGCTTCTCAAAGGGTTAAAAAATGGGCAAATTGTTTTCGAAGATCTTGTTTAAATTTGATTCTTTTTTAACTTTTTTTTTTTCTTTCATAGAGTAGCTGAGGTCAATCTTAATAAAAGTACATTTAGTAAAAAAATCTGCAACCAAAATTGAAAAAGTAAAAATTAGTCTTATTAAAGATCGATCTCAAATGAAATTACCTTTATTTTAAAAAAATCTGCAATCGAAATTGAAACAGCAAAAAATAGCCTCATTAAAGATCGACCTCACCTATCCTATGCCCAAAAGAAAAAAATCGTTTAAACCTATTCAAATTTCAACGAGAAATTCGAAAACAACCAACCCCTTGATTTAACATTACGGATCAGATGTTTTCAAGTGAGTGAAGAGTCCCTTTAAAGGTCTTGTCCCTGTCCGCGAAGACACTCCCGAGCTAATGCTATTCCTATGGGGGGGGGGGGGCATTTTTCTAATAACTCTTTCACATTTTGAAGTTTTTAATTTATTTATTTTATTTATTTTTTTTTTCAATGAATAGCTGATGTCCATTTCACACTCGCCTCTTGATTACTTTTTCGATTTTGGTCGCAGATATTTTTTATAGAGTTACTTTCACTTTCTAAACCGCTTCTGACAGTTTTTTCTGAGACTAAAATTTTGTGTTTGGCAAATTTTCAGATTTTTTCCATTCTTCAGAATTTTGTTTTCTGAAATTAATTATACTTAAAAAAAAAAAAAAAAAAACTGTCTACCACACATGATTATATAACTATACTCTACTCTCTAAAAAATTTTTATAGAAACAGTTCGAGTAGTTTAGTAATTAATGGGGTTTTTAACTGAAAGTACGATTTTTCGGAGAGCTAAAATCTTATGTACGGCTAACTTGTGAGAAGTTTTATGAAACACAGTAATTAAAGCAAGATCCGCCTCACGCAGGAGCATGTGGAGCATTTGCCCTGGGCCCCTCTTTTTAGGCGCTCCTCATGAGAGCAATCACGATTTTCATTGAAATCCAAAATGCTTAAAATTAGCCAAAAGTGACCAAAATTCATATGTTTCAAAAAATTTTGGAAGGAAGTGTAATCCTCTTTCTTTCTCTGCTTCAAATACTCCCTTCACATATGAAGGGTAAAAAACTATATAATTAGATAACTAATGATTAAAATTTTGTTACAACAACTTAGTATGCTGTCTTTAATTCTTAATTGTTTCCTCGTAACGTGACAAGTTAAAAACCTTAATTAGGGACCAATTTTAAGCCTTCTGTTTTAGATATTTTACGCAGTGAAGCATAGTAAAAGTTTGCAAAACAATACTCGTGTCAACCAATCTATCATTTTTTTTTCCTACTATTATAAAACTACTATTTTACCTTTAAGATGTGACCATCTTTTTGGGAAACCTTGTATATAGATGTGAGCATTACCGAGTAAAAATTTTGTGCACAGATAGAATATGTATGAAGTTTATTACTAGCGATTTCCACATTATTCATTAAAAAAATCTAGAAATAAAAATCTCCCCCCCCCCTTCCCCAATCAGCATGGTGTCTATGCGAGGGCCACCCATAGACTTAGTCGGGCCCCGTTTGTTTGTATTTATGTCGACCAATTATCTACATTGTAGGATATAGACCCTAAGGGGTGGGGTGCCCTCCGTGGGGGTCTCTCTAAGGGAACCTAACCCGTATTTACGTAAGGAAATCTAAGGTTTGAAGAAAACCACGGAAAACTCCGAACAGTTAGGCCGACGGTCGCGTTTGGGTTCGAACCCAGCACCTACCGTCTACCAGTTTTGAGGTCAGAACCTCTTGGCCACTGGTGGGGCTAGTCGGGCCCTGAGTATATATAAACACACCTAAAGTATGTATAATCATTTGGATAAAATTTAGTAAATATAATAAATGAGTACAAGACGTTAGAGAAAAATTAACGCGAGTAGGCGTGGTGTCCCCGTCGTGTCTTCGGACAATTTATTTTTTCAACAATTTTGTTTATTTTTAAAAAGTTAGTCTTAAAAAATTTTAAAAGTTTAGTTTCAAATGTCAACCCACTTCATTTGAATGTAAAAAAAAAAAAAAAAAAAAAAATAATAATAATAATAATAATAATAATAATAATAATAATAATAATAATAATAATAATAATAATAATAAATAAAACTTTGCATATTTTATTCATTTTTTTAAGTTAAAATTTTTTTGACTTTTTTAAAATCCCTACTACTTTTTTTAAATATTAATATTTTTGCCCATTTTTTTAAATATATTAAAATGCACGTTATACAAGACTGCTTATGGATTCTTAAATACATCTAATAATATAATTAATATAATTGTTTACTGATAATGTAAACTGATGAAATCTAACACATCTTCATATACTTTTATTATTATTTTTTAAATAACATAAAATCTAAGTCGTAATTCCATATGCAGATTTATTACATTATATAATAAAGAACATAAACAAAAAATTTTAAATCTCTATCTCAAATATTCAAAAAGACTTAGCATTTTGAAAACAGGAAATTGAAGAAAATACGGACATGGAGAAAAAGCTGTATAACCCGTTACCGCCCAGCGATCTGTTTATAGATCACCTACAACCGAACAAAACTTTTAAATTTCAAAACCAGTATTTAAATACAGAAATTTTTGCATTATTTAATCTAAATTTTGAGTGATTAGATAACGCAAAATTACTACATGGAAAAAACTGGTGACGAAGAATTAAACGAAGTGTAAAAAAAAAGTTGGGTGTTAACGGGTTAAGAGCCCACTCTACAAATTGAAAAAGACCCGGATGATAATGTAAGTCTATGGGGACGTTCTTTTCAAATATCTCGCTCAAATTTTAATATTTTTACATGTTTTTTTTTTTTTTTTTTTTTTTTTTTTTTTTTTTTATAGGATAGTTGAGGATGATCTACAACCGGACTAGTTTTACTTTTTCAATTTTGATTTCAGATTTTTTTTTCTTTACTTTAACTTTCGGAACTGGTTTGAACCGGTTCTGAAATTGAAACTATCATACTATAAAAATTATATAACCAAAATCAAAAAAGTAAAAATTATCCCGGTTGTAGATCGACCTCAGCTATCCTATGGAAAAAAAATCATGTAAAAATAGCAAAATTTGAGCGAGATATTTGAAATGAACGTCCCCATAGACTTAACATTACCATCCGGGTCTTTTTCAGTCAGTAGTGTGGGCTCTTAAGAGCCCACAATAGTCACAGAAAAAGTACACAAAAAGACCCGGATGATCATGTAAAATCTATGGGAGCGTTCTTTTCGAATATCTCGCTCAAATTTTAATATTTTGCATGATTTTTTTGCACAAGATAGCTGAGGGCAATCCACAACCGGGCTAGTTTTTACTTTTTCAATTTTTGTTTCAGATTTTCTTTAAAAAATTACTTTAACTTTCGAAACCGGTTTAAACCGGTTCTGAAACTGAAACTATCGTAATATAAAAATATATATAACCAAAATCGAAAAAGTAAAAACTAGCCCGGTTGTGGATTGCCCTCAGCTATCTTGTGCAAAAAAATCATGCAAAAATATTAAAATTTGAGCGAGTTATACGAAAAGAACGCTCCCATAGACTTTACATGATCATCCGGGTCTTTTTGTGTACTTTTTCTGTGACTGTTGTGGGCTCTTAAGGCAAAACACAACTTGGATGTAGGTGTAACCCACTCACATTAATTTTACTCATGTATGGTAATTTCCGACGTATAATCCGCGGATCAAACATTTCTGTTTAGACCCAGAAATTTTATTTACTTATTGAAACCAAACATTTACCGCGATTTAAAAAGTTACATTTCATTTTTAAAAGGCATCTGGTTCGAAAAATAATTGTTTGACCCACAAATTATACGCCGTAATACGGAATATTGCCGTACGACGGAAATTACGGTAACTAAATTTTATCCAAGTTTTTATGTATACTTTAATTTCATGCGTTTGATAAAATTGTACAAAAATTTCGTACAAGTGAGAAGTGTCTAAGATTTTTAGATCGCCGAATAAATGTACTTTTCAGCTAAAAACCAGATTAACGCGTAAAGTAATCGAGCGATTTCGATTTAAATAAAAAAAATGATGATCGAGTATAAATGTGAGATCAATGTGGCAGACAATTTTAAAATTTGTTTAAATTATTTTCAGAAAAAAAAACTTTCTGAAGAATGGAAATTTTTTGAAAAAATGCCATTTCTCTAAAATAAATAGTTTTACTCGCAGAAAAAAACTGTCTGACATAAGCCTTGAAGAGAATCCAGTGATCATGGCTACCAAATTTCATCAAAATCGGTCTCGTAGTTTCCGAGGAAAAAGGGTCTTAAAACTCGCATATTTCTCATAGGCTTTCACCCTGTCTTGCCTTCCCTTACACATAGCTGTCAACATCTTCTGCTTTTTTGTACCACAAAAAATTTACAGTAAACTTTACCATACGCTGTAATGCTTCGATTAAATAAAGCAAAATATTCAATTATTTTTTTCTGGTTTAAAAAGTCCGAAGAGTTGGCATCCATGCCTTATAGCATGGCTGTTCAACGTACCCCGCGGGCGCCATGACGCCCTTTAGAGATTTTTTGGCGCCCTTTTGAAGGTTTCCTGTTATTATGCGTTTTAGCAGTAAAACTCCATTATAAAAAAAATTTCTCTTTAAAATCATTCTTATTTCTATGAGAACTATTTTCAAAACTTGCGAAAACATTAAAAACCAGAAATATACTTTGAAAATTTAATCATGCATATTTTCATGATATCTACACTGTAAAAAATATTCCTGTGACTTTACACCAAAAATGGTGGCAACTAAGTTGCCACCAAAAGTAGTGTAAGGAAACGCCTCAATAAACTGGTGTAATAAACCACCAGCAATCGACTGAAGTAAACAAACACCACTTTTGGTGACAACTTAGTTGCCACCATGCTTGGTGTAAAATAAGTAATACATTTAAAATGTACGTTATAATAAATTGTTTCAATTAAAAGGAAGTTTAGAAGCATCTTTTCGTTAAACTATTTATTTTAAATTATGTCTGTATTAAAATTAAAATGTAATTTTTAAATTATTTTTTATTTTACTGTTTAAGCACACTAAATAAATGATAATGTGAGTTGATAAACAAAGAGATATATTTATATGATTTTAACAGCAAAATAAAAAATAATTTAAAGATTACATTTTAAATTTGATACAGTCATAATTTAAAATAAATAGTTTCACGCAAAAAGGCTGCTAAACTTTCTTTTATTTGAAACAATTTTTTATAACGTACATTTTAAACATATAACTCGTCGGTAAACAACGAAATTTCCTATATATTTATACTTTCACAGCAAAATAAAACAATAATTTAGAGCTTACATTTTAAATTTAATACAGCCATAATTTAAAATAAATAGTTTGACGCAAAGAGGCAGCAAAACGTCCTTTTAATGGAGGCAATTTATTATAACATTCATTTTAAGCATATTACTAGTTGGTAAGCAACGAAATTTCCTGTATTTACATGCTTAAAAATATATTTTTCATAGGTCAATAATGCGTTCAGTAAGTTAAAAAACATTATACAGTCCTCCCCACTTAATCGGGTAACGGATAATCGAATACCCCGCTTATTCGAATAAAATCCTCCGGAACCGAATTTAATCCCATTGGGCTAATGTTATTTTCCCCCGCTTAACCGAATACTTTGAACGAAAGGTCCTCGCTTAATCGAATAGCAACTGAATGAGACAATTTGAAAAATGGGTGTGAAAAACACGTTTCAATTGGAATTTCCTCCACACTTTTTGTCATTTTCGATTCTTACGCAAAAAACAAATTTCCAACGTGGATTTCGCCTCGCAAGAGTACAAGGGATTGGTCAAGTGAGCTCCTTTCTTTGTTCTTTTTTTTTTCGAATAAATTTTTAAAATGGTGAAATAAATTGGACAGAAATTTCGATCAATTGTCAATTTTGTTGACTTTCGTTTGTCAAAGGACATTTTTTTACTTTTTCCATTTTTTACAGGTATTTTTAATGGAGACACTTTAATTTTCAAAACCAGTTCCGAAATTGAAATCATCTTCATTAAAAAAATCAACAATAAAAATCAAAAACTTAAAAACGACGAAGCCCTTTGAACAGATCAATCTCAGGTATCCATTGCAAAAAAAAAAAAAAAAAAAAAAAAAAAAAATTGAAATGCGGTAAATTTTTTAGGATTAGCATTAGCGAGCAAATCCTTTGGCGTGACTGAATAACCCATTAATAATAATGTCTTGTCAGTTAGAGGCTCAAGATGGTAATTATGATTCTATGCGAAAAATAACTCTTCCACTTTTTACTCTAAAATTTCACATAAACCACTTTCATCTATTTTTTAAACCTGTATAAATTACGTATATTAAATTTTATTAACGAAATTTGGACCCAATTCACACAATCTGCATTAAATGTAATGTAAACGAAATGCATGTGTTTACGGACATTGAACTAATGCGTATCTACTTGAATTGTTTTGTTTTTAATTCAGTTTGCATTGTTCTATTAAATTTTTAACGATTTTTTTGCTCTGGTAATTAAATATGCTGTATTTGATAATTTTGTCATTTTATTACACCTTAAATATTACATTTAATTGACTCCCCGTTTAATCAAATACCCCGCTTAATCGAATATTTTTTCTGGAACCGTCAATATTCGTTTATGCGGGGATGACTGTAATATCGATTTTTTTTAATGAAAATATCTTTTGTTAGAGTTCAGGCAAATCCTATACTCATTACGATATAAAATATTTTTGTAACGAAATGCATAATTACTCGTAACTATCACTATAAATTTAATTCGGAGTTTTTAGTTTTCTTAAGAAGGTAACAAACATAAGCTACATATGATATTAAATTACAATTTAATGCATAATACAAAAAATGCTTAACTAAGACAGCTATCAAATAAACAAAGTTGTATAAAAATGTTGATTACAACTTTTATACTAAAGGCATACTTCTCGTTAAATTCGAACATGTCGCCATTGTTCTTAAAATGGCAGTGCACTAATACATTATTAAAAAGCATTATCTAATTTAAAAAAACCCACATGCAAACATTATTTAGTCTTACATCTTAAATCTACAAAGAATAATAATAATACTGCTGACCATTTGTTTACTTTTTCACCTGCTATCCGAAAGTTAGGAAGAAGGATTAAATGCAAAGTAAAATGGCGGCGTATCGTCTGCACACATACGAAATCAAAACAGAAAGATGATATATTACTCTGAATTTGGTGCTACCTTTCAGTAATTGAGACTAAAGACTAAAATACCACCATTCCAAGATTATTCTTACTCTTTTTACGGAGCTACTACCGAAAATAGTGTAGATTTAAAGTTTATTCAGCAATTCATAACCCTGATTTAAATGTAATATTACTCCTTTGTTTTTACAGTGTAGTTATTGTTTATAAAGTGTAATTAAGATGGTTAAATTTAGTAATAATTGGAAATAGCTATTTTTAATATTTAAGAAGTAACAGAAAAATAACTTTTTCTCTTTTTACCGTCCACCCTTTTGAAGACACATGTGCATGTGCATGAAATTTAAGCTTTTTTATTTTGCTGTTATCGCACTGGCCTGGTTTGTTTTATACGAGGGATAAATAAGCTTAATTTTTTCCTTCTTGATTTTTGAAAATTTACGATTTTTCTTTTCAGTTTGCTTAGAAAAATTAATAAAACCGTGCAAAATACCATTTTTATTATAAGCATGTTTAAAATTTTCGGTACTTTTCCCTACAAACATTTTTGAGATAGACCTCATGCAGAAAAATGTATAATTTGAATTTTAATACATATAACTTCAGAACCGTAGGTGTATTTTGTCTACTGCCTTAAGATTCACTTCTACATCGCTAAGATATGCATGCATACTAATACTATGCAATAATACTCTCGCATGTTTTCAGTCATACGAAAAATGGCGCCCTTCATTGAGTACCAAGATCTAAAGTGCGCCCTGCTCACTGAAAGTTTGAAAAGCCCTACCTTATAGTTTCCATTTGTATAGGGAGGAAATGCACTGTTTGTATTAATAAAACTTACAATATCTCGCAATATAAGTACTGTATGGGTAAAAACGAGGTGCCAAAATAATCATAGTTAACCCTTTGAAGATGAACGACTCGTATGCGTGCCGCAAAAAGTTTTCGTGATCCTTGTTTATCTCCAACAGTAAAACTTTAGGGTAAAATTTGCCTTATTTAATTGGAGCATATTCTCGATTTAATAAGGTACAAAATTCTGTTTTTTAAAAACAGGGACAAAACATTAAAAATTTCATAAATGGCTCCCATCGAGAAGGGGTTAAATGAATTCCATTTAGTATTTAAAAAAAAAAAAAAAAAGTCATTTTGAGCAAATTTGAAGCAAACTTTCCCCTTAAATTATTATCTTTGGAATTTGGCAATAGTGAGTTTAGGATTAACAAAATAAGCAAAATAATAGAAAAAATTGAGCTTCTTACATATTAATTATTTTTTATTAAGTTTTGAGGAAAAGTTGCTTTTAATAATTTTTACGCCACTTTCTTTTTTTTTTTTTTTTTCTTTTCTTTTTTTTATATTGAGAAAGGGTAGCTGTTGTTTTCAACAACAGGAGAAACAGTTCTACATTTATAATAAGAGCATTTTTGATTTACATTAATTTTTTTCAAGTGACGAGCGATTGTCATTTCATAATTATTTATTATCTAATATTTTTTTCATCAATGAAAAGTATTGTTACACAATAAACCTATTATGATATTTCCTTAAATTTCAATTAAATTTTTGTTGAATAGCAACTTTTCTTTTTAATACAAACTAATGCACTAGCAATTCAATTGCTAAAACAATTCATTAGAAAAAAAAAGAGCTTGATTTCCTTTAAGGCATGTGTTTTGGTGTATTTGTTTTTTTAATATATGAAATTTTTTATTGAACACGTGTGTTTTCAGTTAAAACAGGAAAATTACTACGAATTGAAATAAATTTTTAAAAGATTTTTAATTAACTTTTCAAATTTAGACAATACTCAGGCAAATTTTAGCAAAGAATTGCGTTTATGCTAAACCTTCTATGAGGAAATCTATTCAATAAATTCCTTTTTTTTTTTTTTTTTTCAACAATATATTAGCTATTAGAAAATCACTTACGTGTGTTATGAAGCACAAGATTCGCAATTCCTCTTAAATTTACTAACACTTAAAATTTTGTATACAAACATGATTATTTTTTTATGTGTATTTTTTAGTAAAAACAACTCTTAACCCTTAAGAACATGATTTTTCCTATTTTAATCGGTCTAATAATGAAAAGAAAAATTATATTAATACTTTTAAGTGTTCAGCAAAAATAATAAAAGTAAATTTTTCCTTAAGGGTCCTGTCCCTGTCTGCGAAGACACTCGTGAGCTAATACTATTCCTATGGGGAAGCATTTTTCTAATAACTTTTTCGCATCTTGGCATTTTTAATGTTTTTTTTTTTTTTTTTTTTTTTTTTTTTTTTTTTTTTTTCTTCAGTGGATAGCTGAGGTTCCTCTCAAAATCGCTCCTTGATTACTTTTTCGATTTTGGTCGCAGGTATTTTCTATAAAGTTAGTTTAACTTTCTGAACCGGTTCTGCTTAAGAATAAGGTTTTTATAAAAATGGTCCCAAATTTTGCTTTTTTTTTTTTTTTTTTTTTTCAACAATATATTAGCTATTAGAAAATCACTTACGTGTGTTATGAAGCACAAGATTCGCAATTCCTCTTAAATTTACTAACACTTAAAATTTTGTATACAAACATGATTATTTTTTTATGTGTATTTTTTAGTAAAAACAACTCTTAACCCTTAAGAACATGATTTTTCCTATTTTAATCGGTCTAATAATGAAAAGAAAAATTATATTAATACTTTTAAGTGTTCAGCAAAAATAATAAAAGTAAATTTTTCCTTAAGGGTCCTGTCCCTGTCTGCGAAGACACTCGTGAGCTAATACTATTCCTATGGGGAAGCATTTTTCTAATAACTTTTTCGCATCTTGGCATTTTTAATGTTTTTTTTTTTTTTTTTTTTTTTCTTCAGTGGATAGCTGAGGTTCCTCTCAAAATCGCTCCTTGATTACTTTTTCGATTTTGGTCGCAGGTATTTTCTATAAAGTTAGTTTAACTTTCTGAACCGGTTCTGCTTAAGAATAAGGTTTTTATAAAAATGGTCCCAAATTTTGCTTTTTTTTTTTTTTTTTTTCAACAATATATTAGCTATTAGAAAATCACTTACGTGTGTTATGAAGCACAAGATTCGCAATTCCTCTTAAATTTACTAACACTTAAAATTTTGTATACAAACATGATTATTTTTTTATGTGTATTTTTTAGTAAAAACAACTCTTAACCCTTAAGAACATGATTTTTCCTATTTTAATCGGTCTAATAATGAAAAGAAAAATTATATTAATACATTTAAGTGTTCAGCAAAAATAATAAAAGTAAATTTTTCCTTAAGGGTCCTGTCCCTGTCTGCGAAGACACTCGTGAGCTAATACTATTCCTATGGGGAAGCATTTTTCTAATAACTTTTTCGCATCTTGGCATTTTTAATGTTTTTTTTTTTTTTTTTTTTTTCTTCAGTGGATAGCTGAGGTTCCTCTCAAAATCGCTCCTTGATTACTTTTTCGATTTTGGTCGCAGGTATTTTCTATAAAGTTAGTTTAACTTTCTGAACCGGTTCTGCTTAAGAATAAGGTTTTTATAAAAATGGTCCCAAATTTTGCTTTTTTTTTTTTTTTTTTTTTCAACAATATATTAGCTATTAGAAAATCACTTACGTGTGTTATGAAGCACAAGATTCGCAATTCCTCTTAAATTTACTAACACTTAAAATTTTGTATACAAACATGATTATTTTTTTATGTGTATTTTTTAGTAAAAACAACTCTTAACCCTTAAGAACATGATTTTTCCTATTTTAATCGGTCTAATAATGAAAAGAAAAATTATATTAATACATTTAAGTGTTCAGCAAAAATAATAAAAGTAAATTTTTCCTTAAGGGTCCTGTCCCTGTCTGCGAAGACACTCGTGAGCTAATACTATTCCTATGGGGAAGCATTTTTCTAATAACTTTTTCGCATCTTGGCATTTTTAATGTTTTTTTTTTTTTTTTTTTTTTCTTCAGTGGATAGCTGAGGTTCCTCTCAAAATCGCTCCTTGATTACTTTTTCGATTTTGGTCGCAGGTATTTTCTATAAAGTTAGTTTAACTTTCTGAACCGGTTCTGCTTAAGAATAAGGTTTTTATAAAAATGGTCCCAAATTTTGCTTTTTTTTTTTTTTTTTTTTTCAACAATATATTAGCTATTAGAAAATCACTTACGTGTGTTATGAAGCACAAGATTCGCAATTCCTCTTAAATTTACTAACACTTAAAATTTTGTATACAAACATGATTATTTTTTTATGTGTATTTTTTAGTAAAAACAACTCTTAACCCTTAAGAACATGATTTTTCCTATTTTAATCGGTCTAATAATGAAAAGAAAAATTATATTAATACTTTTAAGTGTTCAGCAAAAATAATAAAAGTAAATTTTTCCTTAAGGGTCCTGTCCCTGTCTGCGAAGACACTCGTGAGCTAATACTATTCCTATGGGGAAGCATTTTTCTAATAACTTTTTCGCATCTTGGCATTTTTAATGTTTTTTTTTTTTTTTTTTTTTTTTTTTTTTTTTTTCTTCAGTGGATAGCTGAGGTTCCTCTCAAAATCGCTCCTTGATTACTTTTTCGATTTTGGTCGCAGGTATTTTCTATAAAGTTAGTTTAACTTTCTGAACCGGTTCTGCTTAAGAATAAGGTTTTTATAAAAATGGTCCCAAATTTTGCTTTTTTTTTTTTTTTTTTTTTTCAACAATATATTAGCTATTAGAAAATCACTTACGTGTGTTATGAAGCACAAGATTCGCAATTCCTCTTAAATTTACTAACACTTAAAATTTTGTATACAAACATGATTATTTTTTTATGTGTATTTTTTAGTAAAAACAACTCTTAACCCTTAAGAACATGATTTTTCCTATTTTAATCGGTCTAATAATGAAAAGAAAAATTATATTAATACTTTTAAGTGTTCAGCAAAAATAATAAAAGTAAATTTTTCCTTAAGGGTCCTGTCCCTGTCTGCGAAGACACTCGTGAGCTAATACTATTCCTATGGGGAAGCATTTTTCTAATAACTTTTTCGCATCTTGGCATTTTTAATGTTTTTTTTTTTTTTTTTTTTCTTCAGTGGATAGCTGAGGTTCCTCTCAAAATCGCTCCTTGATTACTTTTTCGATTTTGGTCGCAGGTATTTTCTATAAAGTTAGTTTAACTTTCTGAACCGGTTCTGCTTAAGAATAAGGTTTTTATAAAAATGGTCCCAAATTTTGCTTTTTTTTTTTTTTTTTTTTTTCAACAATATATTAGCTATTAGAAAATCACTTACGTGTGTTATGAAGCACAAGATTCGCAATTCCTCTTAAATTTACTAACACTTAAAATTTTGTATACAAACATGATTATTTTTTTATGTGTATTTTTTAGTAAAAACAACTCTTAACCCTTAAGAACATGATTTTTCCTATTTTAATCGGTCTAATAATGAAAAGAAAAATTATATTAATACTTTTAAGTGTTCAGCAAAAATAATAAAAGTAAATTTTTCCTTAAGGGTCCTGTCCCTGTCTGCGAAGACACTCGTGAGCTAATACTATTCCTATGGGGAAGCATTTTTCTAATAACTTTTTCGCATCTTGGCATTTTTAATGTTTTTTTTTTTTTTTTTTTTTTTTCTTCAGTGGATAGCTGAGGTTCCTCTCAAAATCGCTCCTTGATTACTTTTTCGATTTTGGTCGCAGGTATTTTCTATAAAGTTAGTTTAACTTTCTGAACCGGTTCTGCTTAAGAATAAGGTTTTTATAAAAATGGTCCCAAATTTTGCTTTTTTTTTTTTTTTTTTCAACAATATATTAGCTATTAGAAAATCACTTACGTGTGTTATGAAGCACAAGATTCGCAATTCCTCTTAAATTTACTAACACTTAAAATTTTGTATACAAACATGATTATTTTTTTATGTGTATTTTTTAGTAAAAACAACTCTTAACCCTTAAGAACATGATTTTTCCTATTTTAATCGGTCTAATAATGAAAAGAAAAATTATATTAATACATTTAAGTGTTCAGCAAAAATAATAAAAGTAAATTTTTCCTTAAGGGTCCTGTCCCTGTCTGCGAAGACACTCGTGAGCTAATACTATTCCTATGGGGAAGCATTTTTCTAATAACTTTTTCGCATCTTGGCATTTTTAATGTTTTTTTTTTTTTTTTTTTTTTCTTCAGTGGATAGCTGAGGTTCCTCTCAAAATCGCTCCTTGATTACTTTTTCGATTTTGGTCGCAGGTATTTTCTATAAAGTTAGTTTAACTTTCTGAACCGGTTCTGCTTAAGAATAAGGTTTTTATAAAAATGGTCCCAAATTTTGCTTTTTTTTTTTTTTTTTTTTTCAACAATATATTAGCTATTAGAAAATCACTTACGTGTGTTATGAAGCACAAGATTCGCAATTCCTCTTAAATTTACTAACACTTAAAATTTTGTATACAAACATGATTATTTTTTTATGTGTATTTTTTAGTAAAAACAACTCTTAACCCTTAAGAACATGATTTTTCCTATTTTAATCGGTCTAATAATGAAAAGAAAAATTATATTAATACATTTAAGTGTTCAGCAAAAATAATAAAAGTAAATTTTTCCTTAAGGGTCCTGTCCCTGTCTGCGAAGACACTCGTGAGCTAATACTATTCCTATGGGGAAGCATTTTTCTAATAACTTTTTCGCATCTTGGCATTTTTAATGTTTTTTTTTTTTTTTTTTTTTTCTTCAGTGGATAGCTGAGGTTCCTCTCAAAATCGCTCCTTGATTACTTTTTCGATTTTGGTCGCAGGTATTTTCTATAAAGTTAGTTTAACTTTCTGAACCGGTTCTGCTTAAGAATAAGGTTTTTATAAAAATGGTCCCAAATTTTGCTTTTTTTTTTTTTTTTTTTTTCAACAATATATTAGCTATTAGAAAATCACTTACGTGTGTTATGAAGCACAAGATTCGCAATTCCTCTTAAATTTACTAACACTTAAAATTTTGTATACAAACATGATTATTTTTTTATGTGTATTTTTTAGTAAAAACAACTCTTAACCCTTAAGAACATGATTTTTCCTATTTTAATCGGTCTAATAATGAAAAGAAAAATTATATTAATACTTTTAAGTGTTCAGCAAAAATAATAAAAGTAAATTTTTCCTTAAGGGTCCTGTCCCTGTCTGCGAAGACACTCGTGAGCTAATACTATTCCTATGGGGAAGCATTTTTCTAATAACTTTTTCGCATCTTGGCATTTTTAATGTTTTTTTTTTTTTTTTTTTTTTTTTTTTTTTTTTCTTCAGTGGATAGCTGAGGTTCCTCTCAAAATCGCTCCTTGATTACTTTTTCGATTTTGGTCGCAGGTATTTTCTATAAAGTTAGTTTAACTTTCTGAACCGGTTCTGCTTAAGAATAAGGTTTTTATAAAAATGGTCCCAAATTTTGCTTTTTTTTTTTTTTTTTTTTTCAACAATATATTAGCTATTAGAAAATCACTTACGTGTGTTATGAAGCACAAGATTCGCAATTCCTCTTAAATTTACTAACACTTAAAATTTTGTATACAAACATGATTATTTTTTTATGTGTATTTTTTAGTAAAAACAACTCTTAACCCTTAAGAACATGATTTTTCCTATTTTAATCGGTCTAATAATGAAAAGAAAAATTATATTAATACTTTTAAGTGTTCAGCAAAAATAATAAAAGTAAATTTTTCCTTAAGGGTCCTGTCCCTGTCTGCGAAGACACTCGTGAGCTAATACTATTCCTATGGGGAAGCATTTTTCTAATAACTTTTTCGCATCTTGGCATTTTTAATGTTTTTTTTTTTTTTTTTTTTTTTTCTTCAGTGGATAGCTGAGGTTCCTCTCAAAATCGCTCCTTGATTACTTTTTCGATTTTGGTCGCAGGTATTTTCTATAAAGTTAGTTTAACTTTCTGAACCGGTTCTGCTTAAGAATAAGGTTTTTATAAAAATGGTCCCAAATTTTGCTTTTTTTTTTTTTTTTTTTTTTCAACAATATATTAGCTATTAGAAAATCACTTACGTGTGTTATGAAGCACAAGATTCGCAATTCCTCTTAAATTTACTAACACTTAAAATTTTGTATACAAACATGATTATTTTTTTATGTGTATTTTTTAGTAAAAACAACTCTTAACCCTTAAGAACATGATTTTTCCTATTTTAATCGGTCTAATAATGAAAAGAAAAATTATATTAATACTTTTAAGTGTTCAGCAAAAATAATAAAAGTAAATTTTTCCTTAAGGGTCCTGTCCCTGTCTGCGAAGACACTCGTGAGCTAATACTATTCCTATGGGGAAGCATTTTTCTAATAACTTTTTCGCATCTTGGCATTTTTAATGTTTTTTTTTTTTTTTTTTTTTTTCTTCAGTGGATAGCTGAGGTTCCTCTCAAAATCGCTCCTTGATTACTTTTTCGATTTTGGTCGCAGGTATTTTCTATAAAGTTAGTTTAACTTTCTGAACCGGTTCTGCTTAAGAATAAGGTTTTTATAAAAATGGTCCCAAATTTTGCTTTTTTTTTTTTTTTTTTCAACAATATATTAGCTATTAGAAAATCACTTACGTGTGTTATGAAGCACAAGATTCGCAATTCCTCTTAAATTTACTAACACTTAAAATTTTGTATACAAACATGATTATTTTTTTATGTGTATTTTTTAGTAAAAACAACTCTTAACCCTTAAGAACATGATTTTTCCTATTTTAATCGGTCTAATAATGAAAAGAAAAATTATATTAATACATTTAAGTGTTCAGCAAAAATAATAAAAGTAAATTTTTCCTTAAGGGTCCTGTCCCTGTCTGCGAAGACACTCGTGAGCTAATACTATTCCTATGGGGAAGCATTTTTCTAATAACTTTTTCGCATCTTGGCATTTTTAATGTTTTTTTTTTTTTTTTTTTTTTCTTCAGTGGATAGCTGAGGTTCCTCTCAAAATCGCTCCTTGATTACTTTTTCGATTTTGGTCGCAGGTATTTTCTATAAAGTTAGTTTAACTTTCTGAACCGGTTCTGCTTAAGAATAAGGTTTTTATAAAAATGGTCCCAAATTTTGCTTTTTTTTTTTTTTTTTTTTTCAACAATATATTAGCTATTAGAAAATCACTTACGTGTGTTATGAAGCACAAGATTCGCAATTCCTCTTAAATTTACTAACACTTAAAATTTTGTATACAAACATGATTATTTTTTTATGTGTATTTTTTAGTAAAAACAACTCTTAACCCTTAAGAACATGATTTTTCCTATTTTAATCGGTCTAATAATGAAAAGAAAAATTATATTAATACTTTTAAGTGTTCAGCAAAAATAATAAAAGTAAATTTTTCCTTAAGGGTCCTGTCCCTGTCTGCGAAGACACTCGTGAGCTAATACTATTCCTATGGGGAAGCATTTTTCTAATAACTTTTTCGCATCTTGGCATTTTTAATGTTTTTTTTTTTTTTTTTTTTTTTCTTCAGTGGATAGCTGAGGTTCCTCTCAAAATCGCTCCTTGATTACTTTTTCGATTTTGGTCGCAGGTATTTTCTATAAAGTTAGTTTAACTTTCTGAACCGGTTCTGCTTAAGAATAAGGTTTTTATAAAAATGGTCCCAAATTTTGCTTTTTTTTTTTTTTTTTTTTCAACAATATATTAGCTATTAGAAAATCACTTACGTGTGTTATGAAGCACAAGATTCGCAATTCCTCTTAAATTTACTAACACTTAAAATTTTGTATACAAACATGATTATTTTTTTATGTGTATTTTTTAGTAAAAACAACTCTTAACCCTTAAGAACATGATTTTTCCTATTTTAATCGGTCTAATAATGAAAAGAAAAATTATATTAATACTTTTAAGTGTTCAGCAAAAATAATAAAAGTAAATTTTTCCTTAAGGGTCCTGTCCCTGTCTGCGAAGACACTCGTGAGCTAATACTATTCCTATGGGGAAGCATTTTTCTAATAACTTTTTCGCATCTTGGCATTTTTAATGTTTTTTTTTTTTTCTTCAGTGGATAGCTGAGGTTCCTCTCAAAATCGCTCCTTGATTATTTTTTCGATTTTGGTCGCAGGTATTTTCTATAAAGTTAGTTTAACTTTCTGAACCGGTTCTGCTTAAGAATAAGGTTTTTATTAAAATGGTCCAAAATTTTGCTTTTTTTTTTTTTTTTTTTGGTTATAATTTGCAGAATTCTTAAAAAAAAATGTTCTTTTGAGAAATTATGACAAACAACATTGTTCGTAATACTCTGTAATCAGAATTAAAAAATAGCAATAATCGTATGAAAAATGAACAGGTTCACTAAATAATCATTCATTGCGCATGCAT
The DNA here is from genome assembly GCA_964019185.1 of Maratus speculifer. Classification (NCBI taxonomy): domain Eukaryota; kingdom Metazoa; phylum Arthropoda; class Arachnida; order Araneae; family Salticidae; genus Maratus; species Maratus speculifer. Next base: position 416,659,996 of record OZ025293.1, read on the forward strand.
GAATGCAATCAAAATATAATTTGCATAATGTGTTAGCTAAATATATAGAGACACTTTTGTGAAAGTCTCAAAAACATAGCTTAAAAATTCCGAAAATTATTGTCGATAGAATAAGCTCAAAATCCATTATTCCCAAAATGAAGCAAAAAGGCTGTATCCATATTCCATTGATTAATGTCAACATAACATATACACAGTATTGCACGTACTAACTATATTTAGATAGGGCCATTGATGAGAATGATATCCTCACGAGAAGAACATTATGTAATTTGTTCAGATCTTTCGTAGTATGTCCGTAAGGAGACCTTCCTTGTTAATTGATAGTCTAGCACAATTAATGTACTCCATAATTTGTAGTTATTTTCATATTCATAATTATTATTCATATTATTTATACTGTTATTCATATTGTTTTCATTATGAAATTTAAATTCAAAATAATCAGCGTAAATGTCTTCATAGAATAAAAAATAAAAAATAAATAAATTTTATTTGAATGCCGATGGATGTTTTTCCGCCTGATGTCGCTATAAATCAAAGAAAATTGAGTTAAAAGTGTATTATCTATTTTTATCTTAATGCAGCCAGACAGTGATATTTAAATAAAAATATTTAAATTTAGTTAATCTTTTTCTCGCTATAGCTTTTGCAGCATAAATGAAATTTCAGTTGAATCTACCCAAAGTAATATTAACTTGAAGTATAACTATCATAAGAGAGAGAGATAGAGATTTTAAATTTCGAGTTGGACAGTTTCCTAACACGGGCACAACCCGCGAAAAATAAAAATGAAGAATTTTTCGAAAAGTTTTATCAAACATAAATTTGACCGCAGCAGACGCTTATTCTGAAGATTAATTTAAAAAGAAATAAAAAATAAAAACTATTTCTATTTAATTATCGTATTTTCAACGTATCGTAAAAAAACCCATAAAATATCCATTTTTAAATTTTAACCCTTTCAAGTCCGATTTTTTTTTTTTTTCAATTTTGAGAGAAAATTACTTTTGCATTAATAATATTATTACTAGAACCCGAAAAGATTTACTGAAGTTTAACAAATATGTCATTCTCTGAAATCTTATGAATGTAGTTCTTTTGCGTACTATTTAATTCATTTTCATACGAAAATAGACTAAGGAAGAGTTTTTGTATACGTTTGGAAAACATCGAATTGCAACAAAATGTAACAGTTATTATAAATTTCTAATACTTTTTGCGTTCTATCTCACGTTACTCTTTCTGAAAAGTGACCTTTATTTTTAATTTAAAGAGTGAAATATATGTTTAAAATAAAAGAATCGCAAATGGTGCAAAGAAAATTATGCAAATATTTATTATTATTATTACTACTAAACGTCTAAATGTTAATGAAGTCATATTGTAAATGCAAAGCTAAATACTAACCTTACTACATATAAACAGTTACAAAAGTATTTGTTGAAACAGAATAATGCTTAATTAAAAGACAAGTATTATTAATAGTACACCAGACCCGAAAAAGTTAAAAATTTCCCACTAGTTATAGGTGTTATAAAAACAAATGAGAAACATTTTATTTTTACATACCCACACAAAGTTTGAAAATGGTGGACGCTTTCTCTGGGGATTTTAGAGAAAATCGTTCGTAAGATGAAAGCTTAAATTGTTTTCGAAAAGTTAGTTGAAAACACATTAGAGGAGTTTCATGAAATCGTCGCAAGTTAAATTAATTGAACATGGAACATCTCGAAAAATAAAATGAAGAAGATTTTGTGAGATATTTAACATCTGTATTTGACTTGAAAATAGATTTTTATTTAAATATCGCATTTCCAATGTCTTGTAAAAAACATAAGATCTCCATTTTTAAATTTCCCACCAAGTATAAAGGTGTTACAAAATCAAATGAGAAATATTTTATCAATACATAAGTTTGAAAATGGTGGACGCCTTATCTGGGTATTTTAGAGAAAGTCATTACTAAGCCGAAATCTTAAATTGTATTCGATATGTTAGTTGAAAACACCATTAGAGGAGTTTCATGAAATCGTCACAAGTTAAATTAATTGAACATGGAACATCTCGACATATTAAATGAAGAAGATTTTGCAAAATATTTACTATCTGTATTTTGTTCAAAAATAGATTTTTATTTAATTATCACATTTCCAACGTATCGTAAAAAGCATAAGATCTCCATTTTAAAATTTTAAAATTTCCCACCAGGAAGAGGTGTTATACAAAAACAAATGAGAACTATTAAAAGTTCAAAAATGGTGGACGCTTTCTCTGACAATTTTAGAAAAAGTCGTTCGTAAAATGAAAACCTAAATTTTGTTCGAAAAGTTAGTTGAAAACACATTAGAGGAGTTTCATGAAATCGTCACAAGTTAAATTAATTGAACATGGAACATCTCGACATATAAAATAGAGAAGATTTTGCAAAATATTTAATATCTGTATTTTGCTCAAAAATAGATTTTTATTCAATTATCGCATTTCCAAAGCATCGTAAAAAAAAAAAAAAAAAAAAAAAAAAAAACATAACATCTCCATTTTTAAACTTCCCACCAGGTGTTACAAAAATAAGTGAGAAATATTTTATTAATACAGAAGTTTAAAAATGGTGGACGCTTTATCTGGGAATTTTAGAGAAAGTCATTACTAAGACGAAATCTTAAATTGTATTCGATAAGTTCTTTATTTAATTATCGCATTTCCAACGTATCGTAAAAAGCATAAGATCTCCATTTAAAAAATTTAAAATTTTCCACCAGGAAGAGGTGTTATACAAAAAAAAAAAAAAATGAGAACTATTAAAAGTTCAAAAATGGTGGACACCTTCTCTGACAATTTTAGAAAAAGTCGTTCGTAAGATGAAAACCTAAATTTTGTTCGAAAAGTTAGTTGAAAACACATTAGAGGAGTTTCACGAAATCGTCACAAGTTAAATTAATTGAACATGGAACATCTCGACATATAAAATAGAGAAGATTTTGCAAAATATTTAATATCTGTATTTTGCTCAAAAATAGATTTTTATTCAATTATCGCATTTCCAAAGCATCGTAAAAAAAAACATAACATCTCCATTTTTAAACTTCCCACCAGGTGTTACAAAAATAAGTGAGAAATATTCTATTAATACAGAAGTTTAAAAATGGTGGACGCTTTATCTGAGAATTTTAGAGAAAGTCATTACTAAGACGAAATCTTAAATTGTATTCGATAAGTTAATTATTTAATTATCGCATTTCCAACGTATCGTAAAAAGCATAAGATCTCCATTTAAAAATTTTAAAATTTTCCACCAGGAAGAGGTGTTATACAAAAAAAAAAAAAAAAAAAAAAAAAAAAAAAAAAAAAAAAAAAATGAGAACTATTAAAAGTTCAAAAATGGTGGACACCTTCTCTGACAATTTTAGAAAAAGTCGTTCGTAAGATGAAAACCTAAATTTTGTTCGAAAAGTTAGTTGAAAACACATTAGAGGAGTTTCATGAAATCGTCACAAGTTAAATTAATTGAACATGGAACATCTCGACATATAAAATAGAGAAGATTTTGCAAAATATTTAATATCTGTATTTTGCTCAAAAATAGATTTTTATTCAATTATCGCATTTCTAAAGCATCGTAAAAAAAAAAAAAAAAAAAAAAAAAAAAAAAAAAAACATAACATCTCCATTTTTAAACTTCCCACCAGGTGTTACAAAAATAAGTGAGAAATATTTTATTAATACAGAAGTTTAAAAATGGTGAACGCTTTCTCTGGGAATTTTAGAGAAAGTCATTCGTCAGACGAAAGCTTAAATTGTGTTCGAAAAGTTAGTTGAAAACACCATTAGAGGAGTTTCATGAAATCGTCACAAGTTAAATTAAGGGCACATTGAAAATCTTGACATATAAAATTAAGAAGATTTTGCGAAATATTTAACATCTGTATTTTATTTAAAATTAAAGATAGAAATGAAAATTGTTTTACAGTAAATATTCACATAATGACGTGTATATAAAGCAAAAGAAATCAATTTCATGCATAAATTAGTTTTCAAGAACTAATTAGATATTTTTACCTTTCTCAATGAATTTGTTTCAACAATATATCTGCTTGGTACACTTAAAAAAAAAAAAAAAAAAAAAAAAAAAAAAAAAACTGTTGAATATATAACCTTAAAATTTGTTGTGGTGTCAGAAAACACACTATTTGAAAATAATAAAAAAGAAATTTCTTAAAAGAAATAAAATTAAAAATATTTTACTAAAAAACTGAAAGTCCTAAAAATTTTAAGAACATATTTTTCATTAATTTAAAACAAAATTTCACTCAACCCAAAAATGTTAGTTTTTTTTTTTTTTTTTTTTTTTTTTTTAAGAAACAACTTAGTGAAACAATTTTGGAAAGTTTCAATTGTTTACAAAAAATATAATTTTAGAAAATGATACCAAAACATAAAAAAAACGCATTTCGAAAAAAGGTAAAAGAAATATGCGTACACCCGCAGTGCTTAAAAAATATTATTTTAAAACCTTCAGCATTATAATTTTTTTAGATCCATAACTATTTAGCACCATAAACTTTTAGCTCTACATTTTAGGCCGATAATTAAATAATGAAAAAACTTAAAACATTTTATTTAGAGGAAGGGGTTGTCATAAGATAAATATGTGCTCCCATAAAACATATTTTGTTCTGTGAAATTTGGATTTGGTTAATAGGGGATCTTAACGCCCCGCCCCCCCTTTTCCACGATGAATCGATCTTTGAGGAACTTTTACATTTATCGAAAACGAAACAATGGTCAAGAAAAGGAATATTTAAGATAAGAACAGCCTTAGTTCAACAAGCACAAAGCGTTTTGATGCATTTACAAATTCTATTTTCAACAGAAAGATATGAAAGTTGAAGACCTGGCCATGAAAGCGATTTCGAATCGAACTTACTTTTCCCTTTTATGATAGTTAAATTATTTAACAGAAAATGAGTGCGATTAGCTAGTTTGTGAACAACAACATTTACTAGTTTCATGCATTTCCGAACAAAAAAAAAAAAATTAAAACTTACGTCACAAAATTACTTTTTTTTATTTAAGATCATCCTTAATAATCCAGCATTCCTCTTTCAAAGATAATTTTGCCTGCTATAAATATATCATTTGAGAAAAGTTTCTCATCTTTCTTAAAAAATAAAAAACTACTCCTTTTATTAAACAGGATTAAATAATTTTGATAAAATATCTCAAAAATTCACTGTCTTTTGTTAATGACTCAATTAGGATTCAAACTCAGAACTTTTAGTATAATAGGAATTTAACATTTAATATCTATTTTTTAAAAACGCTAACGAGCTTTTTTTTTTTTTTTTTTTTTTTTTTTTCAAAATTGGTTTGAATTAATCGAAAAAGAACTTATTATATAAAATATTTTACTGACTGGTACAACCTAATATTTATCAAACTCTTATATCAAACTTTCTACTTCGTATTTTCCTAAAACTATTTCCTCGAGCACAAAAAATAGTACAGCTAACTTGCCAATATCTACATGAGGTGCATTTCGCCAGCCCCCCCACCAACTCAATTTTTTTCGACAATAATACCAGTCGTTTATACCTCGTTTGTACCAGCAATCTTTTCGTTTGTACCTCATTTGTACTAGAGTAAGAAAGAGTTTTTAGTGGGGGGGGGGGCTGGAGAAACGGCCAGCCCCCCCCCCACCTCAACATTTAAAAAAATGAATAGAGCCAATCGTTTATACCTCGTTTGTACCCGTTTGTACCAGCAATTTTTTCGTTTGTACCTCATTTGTACTAGAGTGATAAAGAGTTTTTAGTGGGGGGGGGCTGGAGAAATGCCAGCCCCCCCCCCACCTCAACATTTAAAAAAATGAATAGTGCCAATCGTTTATACCTCGTTTGTACCCGTTTGTACCAGCAATTTTTTCGTTTGTACCTCATTTGTACTAGAGTAATAAAGAGTTTTTAGTGGGGGGGGGGGCTGGAGAAATGCCAGCCCCTCCACCTCAACATTTAAAAAAATGAATAGTGCCAATCGTTTATACCTCGTTTGTACCCGTTTGTACCAGCAATTTTTTCGTTTGTACCTCATTTGTACTAGAGTAATAAAGAGTTTTTAGTGGGGGGGGGCTGGAGAAATACCAGCCCCCACCCCACCTCAACATTTAAAAAAATGAATAGTGCCAATTGTTTATACCTCGTTTGTATCCGTTTGTACCAGCAATCTCTTCGTTTGTACCTCATTTGTACTAGAGTAATAAAGAGTTTTTTGTGGGGGAGGGGCTGGAGAAATGCCAGCCCCCCCACCTCAATATTTAAAAAAATGAATAGTGCCAATCGTTTATACCTCGTTTGTACCCGTTTGTACCAGCAATTTTTTGTCTGTACCTCATTTGTACTAGAGTAATAAAGAGTTTTTTGTGGGGGAGGGGCTGGAGAAATGCCAGCTCCCCCCACCTCAGTATTTAAAAAAATGAATAGTGCCAATCGTTTATACCTCGTTTGTACCTGTTTGTACCAGCAATCTTTTCGTTTGTACCTCATTTGTACTAGAGTAATACAGAGTTTTTTGTGGGGGAGGGGCTGGAGAAATGCCAGCCCCCCCCCCCACTTTAACATTTAAAAAAATGAATAGGGCCAATCGTTTATACCTCGTTTATACCCGTTTGTACCAGCAATTTTTTCGCTTGTACCTCATTTGTACGGGAGTAATAAAGAGTTTTTAGTGGGGGGTGGGGGGGGGGCTGGAGAAACGGCCAGCCCCCCACCTCACCATTTAAAAAAAATGAATACTATCAATCGTTTATACCTCGTTTGTACCCGTTTGTACCAACAATATTTTCGTTTGTACCTCATTTGTACTAGAGTAATAAAGAGTTCTTAATGGGGGGGCAGGAAAAACAGCCAGCCTCCCACCTTAATATTTTCAAAAATGAACAGTGCCAAACGTTTATACGTCGTTTGTAATAGTTTTACCCAAAAATCTTTTCGTTTGTACATCATTTGTACTAGAATAATAAAAGGTTTTTAGTGGGGGAGCTGGAGAAACGGTCAATCCTCCACTTTAATATTTTAAAAAATGAACAGTGGCAATCGTTTATACAGTGAAACCTCCAAATAAGGGACACCTATGGGACCGGAACTTTTGTCCCTTAAATAGAGGTGTCCCTTATTCGGAGTTTTTATTATTTTTTTAATTAATCATTCTGAAGGATACAAAAATAGCAAAACATTAAAGTTGATACTCCTTAAATGACCCGAAATGTATATAAATTATGTTAATTAAACAAAAATAAAAAGAGAATTAAAATTTTCAATTAATTACTAAATTATTTCATGATTTGTAGAATTATTCAATTTGTATTTTTTATGCAAACTGTTACATGCAGCAAAAAGTATAAAAACATTAGAAAGAATTTTACTTGGAAGTAACAATCAAAAGGAATTGTTTTGCAAACTTCAATTTTTCAGTATAAACCTTTCAAATGTTCATTTGCCATACTTATAAATTTTAGTTCATTACCAGCAGTATTTACCAAAGAAAAAAAATATTTTCAACTGTTTTGCGCATTTTAATGCAACAAATCTCTCAACTGTTCTACTTAGCAAGTGGAAAATGATTTGGCGTTTTTACAAATTCATTTTTTTTAATTGAAAGGTACAAAATTGTTAATGCTTGATTATGGAAGCGATTTGCAATTAAACTGTATTTTCAATTTTTGGAAAAATAAACTACCTGTTAGTAATACGTGATTTTTATCACGTGACAAAGACTTTTTACCCTTTCTTGAGTAGTTGTTTATCTTTCGCATGAAAATTCGGTTCAAAACGCAAACATTGATATTTTCTGAAAGGTCTTATTGCATTTGGAAAAAAATAGAAAAAATTGGTCTATTACATATTTTCTGAACAACAAAACTTACTAGTTTCCGGATAAAACTTGCATTTCCGGAGAAAAATTAATTAAAATATATGTCTTAAAAGTTGCCTTTTTGGATTTGAGAACAGCCTAAAAGCATATGTAAACTTCTTTATTTCACAATTTTCTTTTATTCTCCACTTTCAGAATCATCCTCACAATTTTCATCATTACTTTCAATGCGGATAAAAGCACTAATGTTGAATCAGAATTGTGGGCAAATAAGTGGACATTAATAGTGTCGTATGCCTCTGTATCAACATGACTGTCTGTCTGTTTGATAAGTTCACAAAAATCTGCATTTTCATTTTCATTTTCATCACAAACTACTTCATTATCTGAAATTCAAAAACCATTCTCTTTAGTCTCATTTTTAAGTGTCCCTTAAATCGAGTGTCCCTTATTCAGAGGTAAATACATTACACGCCCTATACCGAGGGACTGGGACCGGAAGTTTCGTCCCTTAAATAGATGTGTCCCTTATTCGGAGTGTCCCTTATTTGGAGGTTTCACTGTACTTCATTTGTACCTGTTTGTACCAACAATCTTTTCGTTTGTACCTCATTTGTCCTAGAGTAATAAACAGTTTGTATTTGGGGGGGGGGGGCTGTAGAAACGGCCAACCTCCTGCCTTAATATTTAAAAAACTGAATAGCGCAAATGGATTTTACCTCATTAGTGCCCGTTTGTGCATTCAATATTTTCATGTATACCTCATTTATACTAGAATAATAATTTTTTTTAGAGGAAAGGGGGGGGGGGGTTCTGGTCAATCGACTAGCACTCACCTCAATATTAAAAAAATAGTACAGCCTATCGTTTATACTTCATTCTTTTAGTTAGTACATCAACATTACTAGAATAATAAAGAACTAATGAGGTGGAGGTAGGGGAGGCTGGAGAAACGGGAAGCTCCAATTTTAGAATTTTACAAAATGAATAGCTGCAATCATTTATATCTTAATTATACTCGTTTGTAAAAACAGTGATTTCATTTCTATCTCATCTGTACTAGAATAATAAAAGTTTTTAGTAAGTTGAGGACACTGGAAGCGCACATTTCAATATTAAAATAGGAAAAAAAAAACTATAGATAGCCCCAATCTTTTATAACCCTTTTATACCTTATTTTTACCAGTGTAATAAGCGGTTTTTTGTGTGATGATGGAGAAACTCCAAACCCCTGTCTCAATATTTGAAATAATAAATAACGAAATCGCTTATACCTCCTTTGTATTCATTTGTACCAACAGTCTTTTTGTTTGTACGTCAGATTTAGTAGAATATTAAAAAAATTAATGGTAAAAAAAAAAAAAAAATTAGGAATTTAGAAAAAAAAATGGGGAAAAGGGCTGGAGAAATGGGAAGTATCCTTTTCAAAACTGGTCGCTAATAGCAATCCCAAAACTTTCTTCCATCTCATACATGTTAAATTTTCGAAATTTTCCATTACCGTGCCAAAATTAAATTGTAACATATGCCCATCAAGAGAATTTTAAAGATATAAAGTTCCATGCATTAGTTCTTGAGTTATGAACATCGCTAAAATCGTGTAAATCCGACAAAATGCAGCATAGCAGCGTTACTTGTTAGGCGATTCACACCAAAATGTATACAAAACCAATTCATGTCAACGATTAACTGAATCTGAATTTGGATAGAAATTCGTGCATTAATTCTTGAGAGTTGTTACAGATATCGTAACAAATGCTGTATAGCAGCGCCAACTGAAGAGCTATTTACAGCAAAATATAAACAGCATAAATTACTGTCAAGGACTTATCGAATCTGAAGTTTGATGGAAATCTGTGAATTAGTTCTTGAAATAGAGCTATTGAGGAATTCTTAAAAAAAAAATACAGCATAAAAACGCCACCTATTAACCAATTTACACCAAAATATAGAAAATGTCAACTCATGTCACGGACTAACTAAATTCATGAAAATTTGTGCATTATACCTGAAGATTGCAGAAATTTTTAAAAAATGCTGCATAGCAGCGCCACCTATCAAGCGGTTTACACAAAAACGTAAAAAACATCAATTCATGTCAAGGACTAACTTAATCTGAAGTCTGATGACATTATGGATATAGTTATTACGGTAATCTCACAAAAGGCAGCATAGCAGCGTTACCTGTTGTGTGATTTACACCAAAATCTAATCAGCACCAATTTATATCAGACTAACTAAATATATATTTTTTATAAATTCCATGCATTAGTTCTTAAAATAGAGTGCTCAAAAAATTTATGTCACATGCAGACAAATAGACTCACTGTTGGTTTTTGGAATTTCTGACTCCTATAGCTTTTAAATCCGTCGAAAACCGGAATTCGAAAATTTTCCCGAAAACGATATTTTTTCTTATAAATATAGAAAAAATAATTTAAAAAAAGGTAGTGTTAATTATTTATATCGTGTTTGTACCTCATTTGCTCAAGAGTAATAAATGGCTTTTTGTGGGAGATGGAGAGACGGTGAAAATCCCTCTCTCAATCTTTAAAAAAATAAATGGCTCCAATCGTTTCACCTCCTTTGTATCCATTTATATTAACAATCTTTTCGTTTGGTTTTAAGCTGTACTAGAATGATTAAAAAGAAATCAGTATTTAAAAAGCATGCATTCAATATTAACTGTTGTTATAATTGGCACGGATAGTGCCAATTATTTATACTTCATTTTTACCTAGAGTAATAAAACTTTTTCACTTTGCGAGGGGAAAAGGACCAGCTTCTATCTCAATGTTTTAAAAACTGTATATCGTACAAACGAGGCATAAACGATAAGAGTTTATGCATATTTTTAAATATTTAGGGGCAAGGACTGTTCCTACAGCACCTCCACTAAAAACTTTTTATTAATCTAGTACAAATGAGGTACAAACGAAAAAATTGTTGGTACAAATGGGCACAAACAAAATATAGACGATTGGCACTGTTCATTTTTTTTTAATATTGAGGCGAGGAGGGGGGGTCGTTTCTCCAGCCCCTCCTATAAAACTCTTTATTACTCTAGTACAAATAAAGTACAAACGAAAGATTGCTGGTATAAACGGGTACAAACGAGGTATAAACGATTGGCATTATTCATTTTTTTAAATGTTGAGGTGATGGGGCTTTCATTTCTCCGGCCCCCCACTAAAAACTCTTTATTACTCTAGTACAAATGAGGTACAAACGAAAAAATTGCTGGTACAAACGGGTATAAACGAGGTATAAACGATTGGCACTATTCATTTTTTTTAATGTTGAGGAGGGGGGGCTGGCATTTCTCCACCCCGCCCCGCTAAAAACTCTTTATTGCACTAGTACAAATGAGGTACAAACGAAAAAATTGCTGGTACAAACGGGTACAAACGAGGTATAAGCGATTGGCACTATTCATTTTTTAAATGTTGAGGTGGGGGGGCTGGCATTTCTCCAGCCCCCCCCCACTAAAAACTTTTTATTACTCTAGTACAAATGAGGTACAAACGAAAAGATTGCTGCTACAAACGGGTACAAACGAGGTATAAACAATTGGCACTATTCATTTTTTTAAATATTGAGGTGGGGGAGCTGGCCGTTTCTCCAGCCCCCCCACTAAAAACTCTTTATTATTCTAGTACAAATGAGGTACAAACGAAAAAATTGCTGGTACAAACAGGTACAAACGAGGTATAAACGATTGGCACTATTCATTTTTTTAAATGTTGAGGTTGGGGGGCTGGCATTTCTCCAGCCCCCCGCACTAAAAACTCTTTATTACTCTAGTACAAATGAGGTACAAACGAAAAAATTGCTGGTACAAACGGGTACAAACGAGGTATAAACGATTGGCACTATTCATTTTTTTAAATGTTGAGGTGGGGGGCTGGCATTTCTCCAGCCCCCTTACTAAAAACTCTTTATTACTCTAGTACAAATGAGGTACAAACGAAAAAATTGCTGGTACAAACGGGTACAAACGAGGTATAAACGATTGGCACTATTCATTTTTTTAAATGTTGAGGTGGGGGGGCTGGCCGTTTCTCCAGCCCCCCCACTAAAAACTCTTTATTACTCTAGTACAAATGAGGTACAAACGAAAAGATTGCTGGTACAAACGGGTACAAACGAGGTATAAACGACTGGTATTATTGTCGAAAAAATTTGAGTTGGTGGGGGGGCTGGCGAAATGCACCTATCTACATGTGTAATCTACTGCCATATTCTCGTGAACAGAAGGCTGTATGTTTGCATCACTGAAGCAATTTATCGTTCTTTGCCGGTTGAAAAGCCAAATATTATTATCTAGGTTATAAATTGAAATTAAATAAAATTATCCATAGGTTTTAAATCTTTTAAATATATTATACAACGCTATTTATTATTATTATTATTATTATTATTATTATTATTATTATTATTATTATTATTTATATTTAAATGGTGTTTTTGAAATTTGTATTCTTTGTTCAATTATATTGTTGTCTTTTTTTTTTTTTTTTTTTTTTTCATAAATTCACTGTTAAGGTAGCGTATTTTGTTTAACAATGAGTCATTTTTATAACAATATTGAAAATTGTAATTTGAAATATTGTAACAATTTAGTATTATGTGATAAGTTTCAAGCCTGTTTTAAATAGATTCCCCCCCCCCCCGAAGTCGAGCAACATGTTGTATGAATCGCCTCAGTGTGCGGCTTGCCTTAAGAGTTCTTAAAAAAACCAACTTCTTTACTTCGTCCAAGCAATAAAATTACCAGATAAATAAATATTGATTATTTAAATGAATAAATTTAATCATTTTTCTTTAATACAAAAATGCATATTTTTAATTAAAATCGTGACAAATCAATGAACACTGAAACCGTTTTTATTACAGTCCAATGTTAAAAAGGAAAAAATCGTACATTTTAAAAAATAAATAAATGCTACAAAATATCTAAATAAAAGACAGTTATTTACTAGGAAGGTTTAATATTTATTCAAATACGATAACACCGGTAAAATGAACGTGCATGTAACGGAAATTTCAAATGAGACCCTCTAATCAGTAAAATGCAATAATAATTGAGTTTTGTTAGGGGCTACTTCCCTAACGAGAAAATACCGGCTTGCTAATGTTAATCTAATGGGAGGAAATTAAAAAAAAAATCCATATTTTTAAATGATTATTATTTCTCTCTCTCTCTCTCTCTCTTTTTTTTTTTTTTTTTTTTTTTTTTTTTTTTTTTTTTCAGGGGATAGCTGGGTTTGATCTTTACAAAGGCAATCTTTCCCTTTTTTTTAAATTTTTTTGCCTTTTTTTTCTTTTTTTTATTATGAAGATACTTTCACTTTTGAGTGATTAATACACTGTACAGACAACTCGAAAGCGTTTCCGAAATTAGAAGCGGTAGAATAAATAAATAAATAAATAAATAACATTTATTTCAGGAATGCGCCTTTTAAGGGGACACAGTACCTTTGAAAAAATCACTTGGATTTTGTCAATATTGTAATATATGTGGTGGCACAATACTTAATATTAAAAATTATTATTATTATTATTATTATTATTATTATTATTATTATTATTATTGATGTTGTTGTTGTAAAACAGCCTATTTTACTAAAATTTATTATTTTTTGGGGTAATTTTTTTAAAAATCCCTACTACTTTTATAAATGTGTATATTTTGGCTTCGATTTTTTCCCTATACATTCATTAGAATATACTACATAAAACTGTACATGGGTGTTTAGATGTATGGGATTTTACATTTAAGATATTTTTTTCTCTCTCTTTCGAGTATATCAAAAAATGAAAGAAATTCAACGAACTCGCAATTTAAATGTTTTTTTTTTGTTTTTGTTTTTTTAAATAACCATAAATTTGAATGTTAAATCCATACAGATAAATATTAAACACCTAATGGAGAACAGTTAAAAAAATTTCAAATCTCTATATAAATTAGTAAAAAAGCCTTGGTGTTTATTGAATAAGCAAGTTATAAAAATAGGAACACGGTGAAAAAATCAGTTAGTTTTCCTTTTTATGGGTTTTTATGGGCGCGGGATCTATTAACAGCAATTACAATATCTCGCGATATAATTGTCGTATAGGTAAAAATAAGGTGTCATAAGATTCACAATTAAAGAAGCTTTAGTTAATATATATATATAAAAATGAAAGTCGATATTTTGACCAATTTCAATGTACTGTGTCCCCTCGCTTAAAACAATCGCTCCGTAATGTTAAACCGAAGGGCAAGTTGTTTTCGAATTTCGCGTTTAAATTGGAATATTTAAAAACATCTTTTATTTCTTTTACACAGGATAACTCAGCTTGATCATTAAAATGTTTCTTTCTTTCTTTTTAAGCTATTGCATAGCTTTTATCGCGGGCTTTGAGCGAAGCGACCGAATCTAGAAATTCCGTAACGAGAAAACCTAACACTTCCGTAACGATAATACCTAACACTTCGGCTAACGACGTTTCAGTTCGGCAAAATTCGGCACGGTATCTTTCGGCAGACTTCGGCAGACAATGACGCGGTATTTTTCAGATATTAGGATATCAAGTCTCAAACTTATGTTTCTTATTATCTAAATTTCATAGCGCGGCCAAATTTTGTTTGGTAATATATCATGAGACAGTGTTAATTTTTGGTGACAGGAGACCCCACACGGCGAGGATCGAAAAATTTAAAATGCTTATAACTCGCGATCTAATTTTCGTACCGCGGCCAAATTTTGTTTGGTAATTTATTATGAGACATTGTTAATTTTTGGTGATTGGAGACCCCCACGGTGAGGGTCGAAAAATCTAAAATGCTTATAACTCGCGATCTAATTTTCGTAGCGCGGCCAAATTTTGTTTGGTAATTTATTATGAGACAGTGTTAATTTTTGGTGACAGGAGACCCCCACGGTGAGGGTCGAAAAATTTAAAATGCTTATAACTCGCGATCTAATTTTCGTAGCGCGGCCAAATTTTGTTTGGTAATTTATTATGAGACATTGTTAATTTTTGGTGATTGGAGACCCCCACGGTGAGGGTCGAAAAATCTAAAATGCTTATAACTCGCGATCTAATTTTCGTAGCGCGGCCAAATTTTGTTTGGTAATTTATTATGAGACAGTGTTAATTTTTGGTGACAGGAGACCCCCACGGTGAGGGTCGAAAAATTTAAAATGCTTATAACTCGCGATCTAATTTTCGTAGCGCGGCCAAATTTTGTTTGGTAATTTATTATGAGACTGTTAATTTTTGGGGACAGGAGATCCCCCCCCCCCCACGGTGAGGGTCGAAAAATTTAAAATGCTTATAACTCGCGATCTAATTTTCGTAGCGCGGCCAAATTTTGTTTGGTAATTTATTATGAGACTGTTAATTTTTGGGGACAGGAGATCCCCCCCCCCCCACGGTGAGGGTCGAAAAATTTAAAATGCTTATAACTCGCGATCTAATTTTCGTAGAGCAGCCAAATTTTGTTTGGTAATTTATTATGAGACATTGTTAATTTTTGGTGACAGGAGACCCCCACGGTGAGGGTCGAAAAATTTAAAATGCTTATAACTTGCGATCTAATTTTCGTAGCACGGCCAAATTTTGTTTGGTAATTTATTATGAGACAGTGTTAATTTTTGGTGACAGACCCCCCCCCCCCCCCACGGTGAGGGTCGAAAAATTTAAAATGCTTATCACTCGCGATCTACTTTTCGTAGCGCGGCCAAATTTTGTTTGGTAATTTATTATGAGACAGTGTTAATTTTTGGTGACAGGAGACCCCCCACCGTGAAAGTCGAAAAATTTAAAATGCTTATAACTCGCGATCTAATTTTTGTAGCGCGACCAAATTTTGTTTGGTAATTTATTAAGCTATTGCATAGCTTTTATCGTGGACTTTGAGCGTGGCGACCGAATCTATGAATTCCGTAACGAGAAAAAATCCTAACACTCCGGCTAACGACGTTTCAGTTCGGCAGACTTCGGCACGGGGTCTTTCGATAGACTTCGGCAGACATTGATGCGGTATTTTTGCATAAGTTGATAAAAATGCTATGCAATAGCTTCACCGCGGCAGTCCCCGAGTGCCACACACATTTTTTTTATACTTTTTTGATTGCAGATATTTTTAATAAAGGTATTTGCAATTCCGAAACCAGTTCCAAAAGTGAAAGTACTTTTATTTAAAAAATCTGCAACCGAAATCGAATAAGTAAAAAAAAATATATACATAAATATTAACGACTGACAGCTATCTTACCCAAAAAAAGAAAAAAAAATCATTTAAAATTATTCAAATTTCAACAAAATATTCAAAAACAATTTGCCCATTAGTTTAACATTACGGAGCGGGTGTTTTCAAGTGAGAAAAATGTCCCCTTAAGAGTGTATTTCGATTCAAACTGCGTAATTTCCGATTTATTTTTGCATTCACTTTTGCACTCAAACGCATCAAACTTGCAGATTCTCTTATTCAGAAAGTACATAAGGTGCCGTGATTGTCAATTCTTTGATAAATGTAGAAAATATTCTAAAAAAAGCGATCAAAATCGGCATTTCGAACCGATTTTTCCGAAGCGGGAGATCGTTGAACGAAAAAAGGGTCATGCCGAGAAGGTAAATGTTTATAAATCAAATTCTAATGAATTGAGCGTAAAAAGACATCACACGGCACCTTATGCGACTCTTCAAGAATCCTCTCGGCAAGTTTCATGTTTCTACTTTTAAAACTGTATCGGAAAATTTCGAGCTGTTGAAGGTGAAAATGCGTTTTTTCGAATATACCCTTAAGAGACCACACTGAGTGAAAAAGACCCGGATGATGATGTAAAGTCTATGGAGGCGTTCTTTTCAAATATCTCGCTCAAATTTTAATATTTTTGCATGATTTTTTTTTTTTTTTTTTTTTTTTTTTTTTTTTTTTTTTGCATAGGATAGCTGAGGACGATCCACAACCGGCCTAGTTTTTAGTTTTTCGATTTTGGTTATATTCTTTTTATATTGAGATAGTTTCAGTTCTATAACCGGTTCAAACCGGTTCTGTATTTTTGTTTTAAAAAATCTGAAACCAAAATCGAAAAAGTAAAAGCTAGGCCAGTTGTGGATCGTCCTCAACTATCTTATGCAAAAAAAAAAAAAAAAAAAAAAAAAAAAAAAAAAAAATTATATATAGGGTAGATGTGCCAGTAATGGGCCACCTTCCAGTAATGGGCCACCTCGCACTTTTTGGTTTATAAAAAAATAATAAATAATAGTTAAGCTTTTATTATTTTTTTCTGAACTCTACCTTGCATGCTTTATAAGCTGGATTAATTTTTTACACTTTTCGTCAAAACAATTAGGAAGCAGAAAATAAAGTTTCACAGTTTTTCTGTTTTTCACTGAAAATCTTAGTGAACATGCTAAGAGCAGACTTTACTTACTTAGTTTTATATCTTTTTTATTTTCCCGTAAAAATTGAATGTTTTTGTTTAGTTAGCAATATAAAACATTGAATTTAATATACCAATGGCCATTTACAAAATTTTATTTATTTTTAAGATTTTAGGAGGGGTGGTCCATTACTGGATTGCTTATTTCGTGATTTGCCAGTAATGGGCCACCCAAGTGACCAATACTAAAAGTGTAATTTCAGTAGTGATAAAATATTTTGATTTAACTGAAAACTAAATAAACAAATTTAATACTTAAATTTTACTTACTAGAATTTAATAAAGACAATTTCTTTATAAATACAGTCAAGTCTCTCTATAACGAAACTCCATACATCGAATTTCTCTATATAACGAATTTTTAGTAGGAATGTTCCCCTTTTCCCATGATTACATTAAAAACAGTCTCTATATAGCGAAATATCTATCTCCATATAACAAATATTTTCATAAAATGTTCTTTATTCAGTTGTAAAAAAATACTTCGAAATCACATGAAATCAAATTTCCATCTCTTATTCCTAATTTATCGTTCAGTGCTGAGTTTTTTTTATATTACTCCTCTGCTTGAATTTTCTTGTTCCTTAAGTCCAACAAATTCATCAACCCCCTCCTTTCACACACCTTTCAACATCCTTCTCAAAACAGTGTTAATTGAATAGTTATACATATAAGAACGGGATCAATGGGGGTAATTGAAGAAAAAACAATTTACAATTGCTTCAAAAAGGCCGAATTTTGTATACAAGAGGATAATGTGGATTCTGAGGAAGAAGAAGATGCGACTTACGCAGACATAAAAAGAACAAGTTGGAAATTGCACGTGAACGTAGCAAATGAGGGGCGTTCGTACGATAACGAAGTTTTAAAAATATTCAGATCTTGCTTTTATAGTAAATAGTACTTCGGATGCAGTATATTGGTTGAAATTCTGTAAATATACAGGAATAGTAATTCTTATTACACCTCAGCAACGTATATCTTATTCATAAAATGTGAAATAGTTGAATATAATTAAAACACGTACCAAACCATGTTTCCCCGTATAGCATTTTATAGTGGAATACTTTTGTGTAGCCCTGTAATTTAATTATAAAAATTCTTTGCGTCACAGATTGTACAGAATGCATATTTTAGTATATATTTCATAGATTCATGCCAATTCTATTATGTTCGAATGAGTGTAACATCATTAAAATGCATTTGAAACTTCTTCCCCATTGATCGTAATGTAACGGAATCCTTTTGATTGTCCCTGTAATTGATCTATGCATCCGATTTTCATAACATTTGAAATGACTCGACAAAATTACGCAATAATTATATGTTTTAAATTTCAAACGATTCGGTTGGATAGTTTTCCGTTGTTATATGCGGACAGACAAACGGACAGATAGACAGACTGTCAGACAAACGGACAGATAGATGGACAGACAGACGGACTGAACGACAATTATAGGTGCTAACTATTTACATAATTACGAACGCACCTAAAAATAATTATCTGTTATTTTTTGTAGGGTGGCCCATTACTGGAACATAGGCGGTCCATTACTGGAACATAGGTGGCCCATTACTGGGCATTTGGGTGTTTAGACATATTTCTATTATTTAAAATGAAATTTTTATTTCTATTGGGAAATGTAACTGTGGGATTAGTTAAATATTGTTGAAAGATTAATCTAATATGAAAAAAATTGGAATACAATAATTATAACTATTAATAAAAAATTATTTTTTAGAGAAATTCCTTAAGGTGGCCCATTACTGGCACGTCTACCCTATATATATTAAAATTAGAGCGAGATATTTGAAAAGAACGCCCCCATAGACTTTACATTATCAACCGGATCTTTTTCATTCAGTAGTGTGACATCTTAAATATCGGAGGAAGTGTATTGGTTTATGAAGTTTTGAAAGATAAAGGAAATTTTTTCGGATTCATGAGTAAATTGGAAGAGGATGTATTATATTTTCGTAACCCTTCTTTAACCAAGAAACATTTCTTTTTTTAGGTTGTGAGGGAGTGACCTTTGCATAAAGGCACTCTAGTGTTTCTGAGATCGTGACGTCAATACTTTAACAAGTGTAAGCGTAAAAGCGACATCTATCCTCTCTTTTACTTTAACTTTCTAGAGTGTGTGTGCTCTTTCGGGTTCTGCAGTTAGCTCGCGGTTATTAGTAATATGTTAATGTGAAGTATCTCAGTTTGCAGCATATAAAAGCTTGGGTTTGAGTGAATGGAGAGTGTCTCTGGCACTAGCCAGCGAGAGAGTGTTTCTGGCATTAGCCAGCGAGAGAGCATCTGTGGCGGTAGCCAGCGAGCGAGGATTTCTGGTATTAGATAGCGAAGTGGATTATTGTTCAGCGAAGTGCTAGCAAATTGAAAAGTAGCAGCGAGCCTCCAGTGAAGTGTAAAGGAGTTTTGATAGTTGACTTGAGAGTTGGCCGGGGTAAGAGACTTTATAGTAGTTTCATTTTGATTATTTGTGAATAAAGAAATACATACAGCCACGGGCTGTCTACTTAAGCTTTATCTAGCAGCTCAGCCAAGAGATAGGGAGAAGTATTAGAAGGTGCCACGATTGAGCTAGGCCGAAGCTTGTGAGTATGTGTTTAGCCTTTTCATAGTATTCTCAGTTGTGTAAAATTAAGACTTGCTCCACTTCCCTTCAGCCCTCATCATTTTAATAAACTTTGTTGTTTTGTCTTAAGTTACTGAGTATGTCTGCATTTAACTCCCACCACGAGTAACCAAACGTTACAAATGACACTCAGCATGCATGTAACGTTACAAGGTGCGTTCGTAATTATATTAATACGTAGCACCTATTCTTGTCGTTCAGTCCGTCCGTCTGTCTGTCTGTCCGTCTATCTGTCCGTCTGTCTGTCTGTCTGTCTGTCCGTCCGTCCGTCTGTCTGTCCGCATATAACAACGCAAAAACTACCCAACTGAATCGTTTGAAATTGAAAATACATAATTATTACATATTTTTGTCGAGTCATTTCAAATTTTATGAAAATTGGATGCATAGATCAATTACAGGGACAATCAAAAGGATTCCGTTACATTACGGTCAATGGGGAAAAAAGTTTGAAATGCATTTTAATCGTTTGAAATTTTAAATACATAATTATTACATGATTTTGTCGAGTTATTTCAAATTTTATTAAAATCGGAAGCATAGTTCAACTACTGGGACAATCAAAAGTGTTTCGTTGCATTACGGTTAATGGGG
This sequence comes from Maratus speculifer, assembly GCA_964019185.1. Lineage (NCBI taxonomy): Eukaryota > Metazoa > Arthropoda > Arachnida > Araneae > Salticidae > Maratus > Maratus speculifer. The sequence goes on from OZ025293.1 coordinate 416,680,541, forward strand.
AAAACTGTTTCAGATACATTTTAATGGTATTACACTCATTCGAACGTTAAAAAATTGATATGCATCTATAAAGTACATATTATAAAATACATTTTGCATAATCTGTGGTGCAAAGAATATTTGTTATTGATTTAAAAGGCCACACAAAAGTATTCCATTGCATAATGGTATAGGGAGAACATTGTTTGGTGCGCATTTTAATTGTAACTATTTACAATTTTATGAGATTGATATATGAGAGTGATATTTTTAAAACTTCGTTATCATACGAACGCACCTCATTTGCTACGCTTTACGTGCAATTTCCAACTTGTTTTATAGTGTAAAGAATAAATGAATTTTGGGCATTTTCTGCAAACTACAAGTTTTTCTTTTCAATTTTCCTACTTAAGAACTTGTCATGGTCAAAATGAAAAAATAATTCTCGGTTTCTTAAGGGCGTATTCGAAAAAAATATTTTTGCACTCTTGACAGCTCGAATTTTTCCAATACATTCTCTAACTCATTTTCATAAGTAAAGACATGAAACTTCCGGAGATGATTTTTGAAAGGGTGTATAAGGGGTAGTGTGATTTCATTTTTCGCTCAATTTATTAAAATATGATTTATAAAAAAATATTTTCTCAGTATAATCATTTTTTTTCGTTCCCAGAATTCCCGCTTCGGAAAATTCAGTTCAAAATGCAAACTTTGACAGCATTTTTTTTGTAATATTTTCTGTATTTATTTAAAAATTGACCAGCACGGCACATTATTTAGTTTCTGAATAAGAGAATTTGCCAGTTTGATACGTTTGAGAGCAAAAGTTAATTTAAAAATAAATCTGAAAAAAGCAGTTTGAATTGGAACGCATTCTTAAATGGCTTTCTTTTGACTAGTTTTAAAAGTGTATTTCGATTCAAACTGCTTATTTTCCGATTTTTTAAAAATTCAGTTTTGCTCTCATATGCATTAAACTGGTAAATTGTCTCATTTAGAAACAACTCAAGGTACCGTGATTGTCCACTCTTTGATAAATGCAGAAAATATTGCAAAATAAGCAATCAAAACTGCATTTTGAACCGATTTTTCCGAAGCGGAAGATTTGTGAACGAAAAAAAAAAAAAAAAAAAAAAATTCATACTGAGAAGACAATTGTTTATAAATCAAATTTTAATGAATTGAGTGTAAAAAGACATCACACGGCAGCTTATACGTCTCTTCAAAAATCCCCTCAGCAAGTTTCATGTTTCTATTTTTAAAAATGTGTCTGAAATTGTATCAGAAAATTTCGAGCTGCTGAAGGTGGAAAAGCATTTTTCGAAATAACCCATAAGTCTGTTTAATGATATAAGTCGTTACTGATTCCGGAGAGCTAGCGAAAATAATAAGAAAAAAAAATCAAAAACTGTTTTGAAAGGTTGAAAAGATGCATGGATAGAAACACGTTTCTGCGTTAATCAATTCACCATGCCGTTCTTCAATCTGCGTGTGTTTGCAGATGTACGAAAAAGCGATGAAAAGCATAACTAGTCGCATAAATATTTTCGTTCACTCTAGTATATTTAGTAGTTTAGTCTTTTCGCAAGATACTGGTTTTAAAACTTATTTATAGTATAGAGCATTTAGATATTTATATTTGCCTTTGTAAATTACTTTTACTTTAAAATCTGTGTCTAAGTACACGCGTCAGAGAGAGAAAGTAACTTTTAATGTATATTCTATGCACAGTTTTCGACAAAAGTGAATTACTAAATATCATGCGCATAAGATGGATAATTATTTTAAAGAAATACATATAAATGAAAGACAATAGTTACAATAGTTTATAAATTTGCAAATGGCCTTTACTATTATTTTTAAGTCAAAAATCATCATTTTAAAATATCCGTAACATTATTGCTCAAATTAAAATTTTGTCGATTCATTTCAAATTTTCTGAAAATCGAAACTTGAAGAGATATTAATGGGACAGGAGGCATTAAAAACCTGATCTTTTAATTTTCTACAGAATCATTTGAAAATTGGTAGACTTGTTAATGACAATTTCAAACAGTTAAATTCAAAATTGGGTGTTAAATTAATAAAAAGTTTTTATAGAGTTCCGTACTTAAAAAGCGAAAACGGAACCATTATAAGATCACTCCCGTGTCTGTCTGTCCGTCTGTCACAGCCATTTTAATCGTAAACTATAGATCATGGAAAGTTTAAATTGTAGGAAGTAATAAAGACTATTGACCCTCATATTTACAGATTATTAAACATTTACAAATATATTTAGAAAGAGCATAGAGAGCTAATTAAGGGGGCTCAGGGGTTGATCGATACGGAAAAACATGTAAACAGAGCTCTCGCTTCGAGTCCATATAAAAACAGAAGTATTCAGTGTAATTAATTTAAACTTTCTGATATTTTAAAGGTATGTTTGTAGTCTTATAAAATTATAAAATGAAGTACTTCAATGTAACATAATAAGTAATATAGCAAAATTTATGTAACACAATTTTCGAAAAAAAAAATTATGTGCTATATCACCAACACCAAAATATCTTAACGTTGAATTGACATAAGAACCTAATTTTTGCTTCAAAATGATCCGGAAATTTACTCTAGAGAATGAATTAAGGATATAACTATCACTCAAAAGCAACATTATTAAAAAAATTCTCAAACTTGAAAATTTAAAATACTCCTAAAAAATACAACTTTATTTTCATTAAAAATACTCAAAATATTAAACTATCTAAACTATATTAATTCATTTTATAGATAATGATGTTATATGCATGCAAAAAAAATTTTAAGCCATTCCATCAAATAGTTTTTTTTTTTAAATATTGGTGTTAGTCGTCAAAAATCAAGTTTTGAGAAAACGCGACTTAAAGTTGAAATTATATGGGTGCGGCTATGAAAGTGTTGATACATAAATGCTTATAACTTCGTTAAAAATACAAATATTTTTATGTGGTTTTTTGCATTGAGTTAAGAACTAATTGAATAATCAAACTAAATCATTAAAAAAATCGATTTTTTGAAAAGTTTTCAACCCCTGAGCCCCCTTAAGTTACTTGAAGGAAAAAATCGTTTCTTTGTATATCGTGTGGGATATCTTGTAAAAGCTTTCGTTTACGAAGTATCATTACAAAAATACATTTGTTTTAATTTGAGGTATTATATTTTCAGCGATATCGTCGAAAATATAGCGCAAAAATTTCTCCTTTCCCGATCTTATTCCAAATCTACTGAAGCTAAAATTATGAAAAAAAATATATAGGTAGTAAATCTTACTTTAAACCTTTCAGGAACACTATAGGAATTACTCTAGATAGCTTAGTTTTTAAGAATAGTACATTTTTCTGTTATACACAACTTTCGATTTGTGAGCTTTTAGCAAAGATGTTGAGTAATGGTGGAAGTTACATATCGTAGCAGAAGTATAAACGCATTGTTGATAATGACTTTTGAAAAAAAAATCTTCTGTAATTAGCCGAGATATTAACCCTGAAAGATCAGAAATAAAAAAAATAGCCATTTTAGTACCAGAATGTTTTTAAAGTATTATTTACCTTATTTAATGCAAAACGTCCCTTACTTCGAATATAACGGCAACTACGTTACAAAATTTTTGTAATAAATAATAATAATAAATATGTAAAGAAACAATATTTTTGTGTGTAATTTTTCCAAAGCACATTGCATCATCAAAATTCAATTTTTGAGATTTTCTAGCTTCAAACAGACATCAATACAATTAAAACACCAACAATAATATCATGTGATAAATATGAATAAATCAACATTACTGTTCAAGATTATTCGTTTAAATTGTACTACATCTATAAACATTTTAAAATAATACACTTTATCATGTATTTTAAATATATAAATTATAAATTAAGTTTAAGACAAGATCCGAACATTATAAATTTTAAATTTTGTAAAAATATTAATATGAACAGGAAGTTGAATGCATAAAAACAGCGGAAAAAATAAATATTTAACATATATATAGTCAAACATCCGCATAAAGTTTGGGTAGACACATTCAGAGGTATTATAATTCTAATAGATAAAGTTTATTATAATTAAATTGTTATCGTTAATATTAACATTATTTTGTACTCATACTGAATACATTACATAATCAAAATTCAATTTTAGTCCCATTTTAGTTTCCACCCCAGACAACATTACTATAATTAAATAACATAAATAACAAAAACATGTATTATTATAAAAATATTTACGAAGAAAATAGGAAGAAAATATTACTCTTAAAATTAATCCTATTATTACTTCTAAATTTGCGAGGGTCCCAAATTATAGGGGCCCTGGGTATATGCCTCAGTTGTCTAATGCAGAAATCAGAACCTGATTATATGTTATCAGTGTTACGGCTTGTCTTAGCATTAGCTAAAATACGCTATCTTGACATATTTATTGAAATTTAGTTTTGCCGTTTGGCAATACTCAGTTTAGTGTTCATTATTGTTTAAATAGCGTTTTTTGTGTAGTGCAGGCCATCATAACGAGAAATATATTATTAGCTAATATTGTCTAAGAGGTCATTCATTAATTCATTATATAATGCATGTTAATTTTTGATTTCTATGTGGTATGGTTCACAGATTAATTCGGTTATAATGGATAGCAAAAAATGACTATGAGGTCACTCATCACTTATTTGAACTGTATGTAAATGAATACATTATTTATTAAAAAAAAAAAAAATTAGTTAGGTATAGTAATCTGATCGTATGTCCGCTTTATTCGAAGATGGGAAGCCATGAATATTCTATATAACTCTTCAGCCCTGATATTGCCTGTAGGAGACACTAAATAAAGCCATTTAAATTAATTCAAACTCTTTTAGAATTGTTAAAATTACTTCTAGACTTTTTTAATAAATGTGTGAATATCATAAACATCAATATATTCAATGATAAATCTTTAGAAATGTTGTATAGTAATTTTAAACAGGTTTTTTAGGCCAGTCAAATTGTCAGAAAAAAGGGCCGATAGATGCAAAAATTCTGCTAGAAGATTTTATGTTTTTAAAATGTTTATGGGGATGCTAGTAACAAGAATTAATGGTTTTCCAACAAAATATCTCGAGGCTAAATTTTGTGGAGCCAAAAAACCACAAAATTTTCGGACGTTTTTCAGTTTTTTGCCTATAACTCAAAAAATATAAATTTTTTGGGTACCGTACTCAATTACAAAAAGAAAGAACATTGAATTCTCTACAAATTTCATATGAAAACTGTTTTTCTAAAGACAATATTAAGCGCGCTACAGCTTTCTGAAAGTGACTTTTTTTTTCTAACTTTGTGGAAAAATTGCAAAAACGAAAGTGTGGCACAATTTTTTATTATTTTTTCCTCTTTAATGTAACTTATTTTGTGAGGGAGTGACCTTTAGTCATAAAGGCACTCTAGTGTTTCTGAGATCGTGACGTCAATAATTTAACATTTTGTAGGCGTAAAAGTGACATCTATCCTCTCTTTTACTTTAACTTTCTAGAGTGTGTGTGCTCTTTCGAATTCCGCAGTTAGCTCGCGGTTATTAGTATTATGTTAATGAGAAGTATCTCAGTTTGTCGCGTATAAAAGCTTGGGTGTGAGTTTGTGGGGTGTGTTCTGGCCTAGCCAGCGTCTGTGTGTTCTGGCCTTGGCCAGCGTCTGTGTGTTTCTGGCCTCAGCCAGCAGCCAGCGTCTGTGTGTTTCTGGCCTTAGCCAGCAGCCAGCGTCTGTGTGTTCCTGGCAGTAGCCAGCAGCCAGCAGCCTCTGTGTGTGTTCCGCCATTGGACAACGAAGTTGATGATTGTTTAGTAAGGTGCTGACGATTAGAGAATAGCTACGGCCTCCAGTAAAGCGGAAAGAAGTTCAGATAGTGGATTAAAGGTTCGGCCTTGGTAAGAAAGTTTAGAATCGTTCCGTTTTGATTATTTGAGCAAATAAAGAAATATCCACAGCCACGGGCTGTTTAACTAAGCTTTGTTCAACAGCTCAGCCAGGAGACAGTGTCAAGTGTTAGGCGGTGCCACGACTGAGCTAGGTTGAGGCCTGTGAGTATGATTTTAGCTGTTCATAGTGTTCTCAGTGTGTAAAATTATAGACTTGCTCCACTTCCCTTCGGCCATTATCACTTGAATAAACTTTGTTGTTTTAACCTAAACTACTGAGTATGTCTGCATATAACGTTACAAACAGCGCCCACCGTGGATTTGCCGTTACAAACGACACCCAGCGTGCGTGCACCGTCACAAATGGCGCCCAACGAAATGTCGGACATTATGAGATTGTGCCACGTGTGTATTTCACCGGTGAGGGTGATATTAGTGAATTTTTAGTGAAATTAGATGATTATATTTTGTTCAATAATATACCTGAGAAAAACAGGTACGTAGTGCTTAAATGCTCGTTAAAGGGCGAAGCACTTTTGTGGTTAGAAAATATAGGAAAGTTTTTGATTACTGAGGAAGCGAAAAGATTTGAACAAACTGTAATTGAGTTAAAGAAGGCATTTCCTCCCGTTAAAGATAAAAGTATTTTGAGAAAAGAGTTCTATTGTAATAAGCAGAATATATATGAGTCGGCGTCAAAATTTTATCTTCGTAAGCTGGAACTAAAAAATAAATTAGATTTAGATATTACATTTGAGGAATTGTTGGACATTGTTTTTCCTCTTTTTAATCCAAATATACAGGACTTTATTGAAGTTAGAGCACCGAAGAATTTTGCAGAAATGCACCAGATATTATCGAAGTATGAGTCTCGGCATAGCTCGGATCAACGGGATTTGCGTAACCCTCGGCAGAGACCTGTCACGGATGGTAATTTGAGAAATGAGGGGGAACGTAATTTTGTGAGAGGGGGGCAGCGATTTCCGGATAGTAATGTGCGTAATAGAAGTGATGGATTTGGTCGTAATATGTCGAATACGAGTAATGGTAATAGGAATGGTGGTGGTGCTAATAATTTTAGAAGTGGTGAGAGAAATATGCATGGAAATAGACAGAATAGTGGTTATGATCGTAGTGGGGGAGTACGGGACAGGAATGTTTCTTCGCAAGTAAGGAGATTAACTTCGGATGAGAATTTTGAAGGTAGATCAGTGCAAAGGAGAGGTGTGAGGAGGTCGGGTCAGTTAAACTGGTAAGTGACTGTATTTCGGAAGGTATGCAGTCACAGGTCAAATCGAAAAAGCCTTCTGTGAGTTTAAATAAAATAACTATTAATCCGGTTGAGTTACCTGAAGTGTTAATTGTGTTAGATGGTATTGTCGTTAAAAGTGTCTTCGATACAGGGGCAGATAAGTCGTTCATTTCTTTTGATTGTTATTGGAAATATTTTTCGTATAAGAAGTTGAAAAGGTCAAGTCTTGTGGTTCAGTCGGCACAGGGAGTAGCTTGCGATAATAAAGGTTCAGTAGAATTGGAAGTTGAAATTCGTTCGGTTAAGACATGTTGGGAGTTTTGTGTGTTAGATGGATTAACAGTGCATTGTATAGTTGGTGTGGATTATATGAGGGATAGAGGAATTAGTTTGGATTTCTTTAAAAAGTCGTTAATCGTGAATAATGATGAGAATGTGAGTAAGAGAGAGCCTGTTTCAGTGTCAGTTAATTTGGAGGAGTCGGGGTTAAGTGAAATGGAGAAGGAGGAATTTAATAAGTTTTTAAATGAATTTGGAGAGGTTTTTTCTGATAAACCGGGTTTAACGCATGTTGCGTGGCATGAGATTGATACTGGTTTAAAAGCACCTGTTGCTAGTAAACCATATCGTTATGATAAAGTTAAACAAGGTATAATTGATTATCATATTCAAAAAATGTTAGCGGACGATATTATAATGCCAATTGAGTCGCCTTTTGCATCTCCAGTAGTGTTATGTCGTAAAAATAATGGGAAAAGTTTAGATAATCCAGAGGCATATAGGTTTGCGGTAGATTATAGAAAGTTAAATGCGATAACGCAATACCCTCAGTATCCTATTCCAGTTATTGATGACATTTTGGCTAATATAACGAGTACGAATTATATGTCAACGTTAGATCTTACGTCGGGTTATTTTCAGATTGCAATGAAGCCGGAGGACATACCTAAGACTGCGTTTATTACTCGGGACGGTTGTTTTGCTTTTAAGAGAATGAGTTTTGGTTTATCGGGAGCGCCGGCAACGTTTCAGAAGGCCATGAATAATATCCTTAAACCTTTGCTTGGTAAGGGTGTCTTGGTCTATCTGGACGACATAATTATAATGGCAGCTACTTTTGAAGAGCATTTAAGATTATTGAGGGAAGTATTTACGTTGTTAAGAGATGCTGGGTTAACAGTTAAGTTAGAAAAATGTAAATTTTTGAGAAAAGAGATAAAGTATTTAGGAGTTAAAATTACGCGTGATGGTATTAATATAGATAATGAGAAAATTGAGGCAATTACGTCAATGAATCCCCCCAAAAATAGTAAGGAAGTGGCGACATTTTTAGGGATGGTGGCTTGGTTTGCCAAGTTCATTCCACGTTTTTCGGAGTTATGTGAACCGTTGTATAATTTAAAAAGGAAAAGGGTTAAGTTTGTATGGTCATCAGCAGCTCAGAGATCGTTTGAATTATTAAAAGAGGCAGTAGTTTCCCCTCCTGTTTTGGCTCACCCCGATTATTCGTCTCAGTTTGAAGTGTATTGCGATGCGAGTGCTGTGGGGGTTGGAGCGATGTTAGCACAGAAAGGTCGACCTATAGCGTTTGCGTCAAGAATTTTAAATGCAGCGGAAAGGAATTATTCGATTACGGAAAGGGATTGTCTTGCAGTAATTTGGGCTTTGAATAAATTTCGTTGTTTTTTCACTAATATACCGGTTAAAGTCATTACGGATCATTCAGCTTTGACAAAGTTAACTAATGGAAAGGGTTTGTCGTCTCGTATGGTCAGATGGTGTTTGAAGTTAGCAGAGTATAATGTGGTTATAGAACATAGGGCTGGCAAGGAGAATGCGGTAGCGGACGCTTTGTCACGAAACCCGCATGGTGGTTTAGAGGTCACGGAGGAAGTTAAGTGTTGTGTATTGTCGTCGTTGGTGTTAAGGTCACGAGAGCAGTTGATAAGAGAACAGAAGCAAGATGAAGAATTTGGTAGCTTGTATCGATATTTGGAAAATCCTGATGATGTCCCGAGCGCAGATGTGCCTATGTTTGAGAAGTGGTCCCAATCTTTTAAGCTTATCGATGGTCTTCTTTTTTATTCTAAAATTGTAAATTCACGTGGAGAATTAAGAGTTTTTATTCCGGCTAGTCTTCGTAAGGCCATCTTGAAAGAATTTCATGATAATCCATTAGCAGGTCACTTAGGAATCAGGAAAACTTATGCTCGAATTTGTGAATCCTGCTACTTCCCTAAAATGCGGGAAGCAGTGCGCGCTTATGTCTCCAGCTGTAGCACATGCCAACGTTATAATTATAAAAATGTAAGTCCAGCTGGCAAATTAATTCCTATTAAAGTAAATTTTCCTAATGAATGTGTAGGTGTAGATTTAATCGGTCCTTATCCATTGTCTAATCCTAAAAGATATAGATTTGTACTAGTTATAGTTGATTATTTCAGTAAGTGGGTAGAGTTAGTCCCCCTCAGGAAGGCTTCTGCACCTGCAGTTGCCGATGCATTTTTTGATAATTATATTTCTAAATATGGTGCACCAATTAGGGTAGTGAGCGATCATGGCCCTTGTTTTATTTCTGATATATTTAAGGCCCTGTGTGAGAAGCTGGAGATCGATCATTCTTTTACTGTTCCGTATCGTCCTCAGTCTAATATGGCTGAACGTGTAAATCGTACATTAATTCAAATGATTTCTTCTTATGTTGGTTCTCATCATGCAAATTGGGACCAGTTTCTTCAGCATTTTGCGTACGCACTTCGTACGGCAGTTCACGAGTCAACGGGGAAAACGCCTGCTGAATTGTTTTTGGGTAGAAAAGTTATTACTCCATTCCAAAGGTTAGTTATGGTGTCAGATGCAGAAAGTCAGTACATGTGTCAGGATATTGAGAGGTTGGTTAAGGAAGCTCAGGTTCAAATGGGAAAAGCGCAAGAAAAGCAAGCTCAGTATTATAATATGCGTAGAAGGGAGTTAGAAGTGAAAGTTGGAGATTTTGTGTTAGTAGAAAAGCATTGGTTAAGTTCAAGTCGTCAAAAGAGAGTAGCTAAGTTTGGTCCGAAGTTTGTAGGTCCGTTCGAGGTTTTGGAAGTTCGAAATAATAATTTGGTTGTTGATGTCAATGGTGAAAGAATGACTGTTAATCTGGATCAGGTTAGAGTGTATAAGTTTAGAGAAAATGGTAGTGAAGGTTCTCATATGTCGAGTGGTGTTTCGCGAAATTCCCGATCCAATGAGTGTCCCGAGTCCAGCACTTCTTCGTCTAATTCTTTTCATCAATATTCAAGAAGAAAATTTGGTCAAACAGCTCCAAAGACTGTTATTGAAAGTCGAAAGCCTAGCAATCCGAGAGCAAAGTATAATAAAAATAAGAGAACTGTGTCAAATACATCGGACTCTGTGTGTCATAAAAGACAAAAAATTATAAATTGTCCAGTTCCTCCATCTATTAGACAACAACCTCACAAGCATAAATTAACTAATAGTTCACCGTCTTCAGTGATTAATCCCCAGAAAAGATTTCGTTTGGACACTCGTAAAACTGTTAAGCGAAGTTTAAATTCTGAATTTTTGCCTAACAAGAAACTACATAGGTCCGGAAAGAAACGTGGCCTTGGATCTTCGGTAACTTCGGGTGCGTCTAGAAAGAGGAGGCAACTCTCAGATTACCGGCAACAACAGTGTGAACCTCGCCATGGAGTGAACCCAGCGAACCGGCCAGAGCAGAGTCGTCGAGTGGAACCTACGAGTATTCCACGGCATCCATTCAGAACCAGGCTCCAGGCACGACAGTCAACTGTGGCGTCACCGTACAGTTCTGATGACGAGAGATCCTTCGTACAAGCCTTTTGGGACAGGAGGAGAAAGCCATCTTGCAGTATGAAGCCTGCCAGCAGCGAATCGTCTCTATGATTGGGTGATAATGTTCTTTATTAAATTTCTATTAGAGTGCATATATGTGGTAGCAATGTGAAGGAATAGAAAGCAGAGAGACTGTTTTGTACTTTTGGCCATTTTTGGAATTTTTTGACGGACTCACGTTTAGTGCTTAATTGTGTTCAAAATTTGTTTGCAAAATTGTTAGTTTTATGTATGTTGAAAATTTTGGTCTTAACTGCTTTTTAAAAATTCTGGATCTATTGTTAAATTGTTATATTATTTGTTTAAAATGTTACTATATTGTTATTGTTCATGTGTTATAAAATGTATGTTAATGTATGTTTAAATTTTCAGAAAGTACAGATAGTATTTTGTACACGCGCCGCGGTTCAGGCGCGCACGTGTTTTGCGGTCAAGAAGTCCTTGACACGCGTTTCTATCTCTGATACTAACATTTAATGAATTAACTTTCTTCTTATCGTTCGTGTTTTATGAGTTGCGTTTTGTACTTTAGTTGGGAATGGTTTCCGCAAGTTGCGAAGTTTTAAGCTGCATTTGAATTTGAAATTGTATTGTATTAAAATTGAATGTTAATGTGATTTTCTTGCAGGGAAGTATACCTTTTGTTATGTATTGATTCTGCTATTTTTCTTTTAGTTAATACAGATGAAGAGATTGATGACGTCATTTTGTAAATTTTTGATATTTTTTGATTGTTGCATAAGCACAGCGATATGCCGCTGTACGTATGTGCCCCAATTATTGTTCAAGTGGAGTTAAGTCTGAAGAAGTTTGGGAGTTAGTTCATTGGCTAATGGGGATGTAGGTATTACGTAGTAGCAGAGTTAGTTTAGTATGAAGTACATGTAATTTTAGATGAAGTCGGAATTTGGATGAGGAAAGTTTTTGCGCATTGGGTTTTTTGGACTTGGTGCGAATTCTAGTATATTAAAAGTTATGGAGAAATTTTTGGGTAAAGTTATAGTTGCATTGCAATATTGAGGAAAATTTCGGAAGGTTAGTGTTTTGAGAAATTTTAGCACTCCCAGTGGAGTGGGTTGTTTTGAGAGAAGAAGTAATTAGTTTTGGATGTTTTACGAGTTTTTGGAAGTTTTACGGAGGCTATTTGTAAGATAGAAGAATGATTGGATTGAATATGTGATTATTTGAGGCAAACTGAGTTTTTTTGGGTTGTGATGGGTTAAAGTTAATATTTTAAAAGTTATGTTTCGGCGTTAAATTTCACCCATCACTGTGTTTTATTACGGCTCTAAATTTATAACAAGAAAAAGTTCTGGGCATGCATTTAGCCCAGCCCTTTTTCTCTGCGGAGTTCGAGGGGGGGTTGTGAGGGAGTGACCTTTAGTCATAAAGGCACTCTAGTGTTTCTGAGATCGTGACGTCAATAATTTAACATTTTGTAGGCGTAAAAGTGACATCTATCCTCTCTTTTACTTTAACTTTCTAGAGTGTGTGTGCTCTTTCGAATTCCGCAGTTAGCTCGCGGTTATTAGTATTATGTTAATGAGAAGTATCTCAGTTTGTCGCGTATAAAAGCTTGGGTGTGAGTTTGTGGGGTGTGTTCTGGCCTAGCCAGCGTCTGTGTGTTCTGGCCTTGGCCAGCGTCTGTGTGTTTCTGGCCTCAGCCAGCAGCCAGCGTCTGTGTGTTTCTGGCCTTAGCCAGCAGCCAGCGTCTGTGTGTTCCTGGTAGTAGCCAGCAGCCAGCAGCCTCTGTGTGTGTTCCGCCATTGGACAACGAAGTTGATGATTGTTTAGTAAGGTGCTGACGATTAGAGAATAGCTACGGCCTCCAGTAAAGCGGAAAGAAGTTCAGATAGTGGATTAAAGGTTCGGCCTTGGTAAGAAAGTTTAGAATCGTTCCGTTTTGATTATTTGAGCAAATAAAGAAATATCCACAGCCACGGGCTGTTTAACTAAGCTTTGTTCAACAGCTCAGCCAGGAGACAGTGTCAAGTGTTAGGCGGTGCCACGACTGAGCTAGGTTGAGGCCTGTGAGTATGATTTTAGCTGTTCATAGTGTTCTCAGTGTGGAAAATTATAGACTTGCTCCACTTCCCTTCGGCCATTATCACTTGAATAAACTTTGTTGTTTTAACCTAAACTACTGAGTATGTCTGCATATAACGTTACAAACAGCGCCCACCGTGGATTTGCCGTTACAAACGACACCCAGCGTGCGTGCACCGTCACAATTTAAATTACAGGTATTTGCGTGATAACAATCATGAGGAATTACAACGGTAACATTGTAAAAAAATTAAGAACATTGTAATTTTTTTTTATTATTTTACTCATCATTTTGCCTGTAACTCGAAAATTATAAATTTTTGCATAACATACTTAATAATAAAAAGAAAGATCATTGAATTCTCTATGAATTTTGTTATGAAAACATTTTTCTAAACCCATTACTAAGCGCGCTATGGTTTTTTGAAAATGTCACTTTTTTGTTTTTAATTTTCAGAAAGTGACCTATTTTTCGCCTCCTATCTCAAAAAAAAAAAAAAAAAAAAAAAAAAAAAAAAATTCATCACCAACAATGAAAATTAAATAGACCTATTGATTGATGAAAAATGAAAGCTTTAAGAAAGGCAAGCAGAAGATTCACAAATTGTAAACACCCTATAAGAAAACAATTACAAAGGGAGGGAGGGCCGGGGATAAATAAAAAAGGGAATGCAGATGGAAGATTGTGGTCAGTGACGTTCCCGAGCCGCTTTCGTTTAGATGCAAGTGTTCTTTTTTAAAGACATACTCTTCTAATATGCTGCTAAAGTTTATTGCATCTCTTCTCATGTAGTAATGAAAAATGAGTGAGCTCTAACCAAAATTGTGTTTCATTTGCCAAACGGCTTCAAATAGTGATACTCGCGTTGTGTACCAGAAAGGACTTGCAAGCTCTTTGAACATAGCGTTTAGCGTCAAAGTGATATCCATCAAAAGTGATATTCATAATTTTTTTGAAAAGTACCAAGGAATTTAGACTACAGGATGATTGCGGAAAAATATATGCGAATGAGAGAATGATAGCAGCATATGTTCGTCTGGGTGAAGATTCTACACCGACTATTGTTTGTCTCTCAGATCAAGCATTTCTTTCAAGATTCAAGATACAGTCAAAGATCTATAATCCGCACACCCGTAATTCACTGTCTCCTCATTGTTTTTTCATTTTTTTAAAAAATTTCTGAAAAAACGTTTTTGGATCACTAATTTGTAAATTTTTTAACTGTTTATTTCATTGTTTACATTCGTAAAATAACATGAATTATAGAAAACAGTGGATTATGGGTGTGCGGATTATAGATCTTTGACTGTAATTGCTTCGTATGTTACAAAGTAATCCCGGTGACTTCAACGAAAAACACTAAAAAAAAAGCCCTATGCAAAGAGAAATTTGATTCACAAAGTAATGAATTTAGAAGCAAAAATTATATTTTTGAAAGCTGCTGAAAAACGCGGGGATCAAGGGTCCCAGAAAGTAATTGAGCGTATTCAGCACGAACCTAACTTGCAGATGCCAACCTGACTTGCAGATACATGGTATTATAGTTTTTGTTGCGTAAAACTAGATCAATCTGTAACAAGTGGAGAGAAAAGAGGGCACCCGCATCATCCGTTGACGAAGCCTATGACCGAAACAAGAGCCTCTTTATTTAATTGCTTAAAACAAATAAAAAATACCAAAACAATAATTTCAAAGTATTAGAATTCAAGTTGAGCAGGTAAAAGAAGAAGCGGATGTCATGATAGTCACCTCAGCCAGTTCAAGAGCCGAATCTTTTAAAAGCGTCGTAATTGTCGGAAAGACATTGACCTTCTTGCGATTATGACGAGCTTAGGCCATAGCTGCCAACATCTTCCGCTTTTTTGGCCCGGAAAATTTTTATAATAAATTTTATCAATACAAATCGCCGTTATCTGCTGATTAAAAAAGACAAAAAATTCTGTTAAATTTTTCCGGGCTGAAAAATCAGAAGAGTTGGCAGCTATGGTTTAGGCTATCAGCACAGAAATCTGTTTTTCTAAAAGCCAGGATAAGGTAACATCGAAACTAAGTGGTTTTCAACCATGTCGTTCATATACAATTCAACAATGTTCTTTTCACTCATGCAATCTGCGGATGCGATACAATTCCGCTCTTTTTGGGCAAAGAAAGTCAAAGTTTTGTAATACTTTGAAAAAACATGATCAGCTTGGAAAAATAGCCTGCATGTTTAATAAACCAGATTCTACCGGTCAAGAAATTATTAAGGCTTCTGAAAAGACCATTATTGCACGATACAGTGGATGCAGAGATACCACGCAGAATTTGAACACCTTGAGGTTCCACTCATTTGCTAAATCTGCCACAAAAAAGCAAAGTTCATTTTGCAAGACTACCATCAACATAAGAGGCTGCGCAGCATCATTTTCTCCGATGTCATCATCAGGTACAAGCTAGACTAAGAAACAACATCCCTCCTGAAGGATGTGGGTGGGCTCACAGGATCTCTTTCAGCCAGTTCAAATGTGCCAAGACTCGGCTCTTAAATCCTTGCTCCATGTTGTGTCATGTAGCTGTAGAAAACGGTACTGCAAAGCATGTTCTTTTCAGAAATTAAGACTCAAATGCTCGGCAATTTGTAAAATATGTAATGGGATCAACTATAAAAATGTCAACGACATTATTTATCCAGAAGAAGGGGATATAAAATTGTCACCATAAGTATTATTTATTAGGTATTTACATTGAGTTAAATACCTAATATTAATGTTCTCCACTAAAGCTCTAAATACAAAAAAAGTTATAATGTTCTTAATTTTCTTTTACAATGTTACCGTTGTAATTCATCATGATTGTTATCATGCAAATTCCTGTAATTTAAATAAGTTACATTAAAGAGGATAAAATAATGAAAAATTGTGTCAAATTTTCGTTTTTGCAATTTTTCCACAAAGTTGAAAAAAAAAAAAAAAAAAACAGTCACTTTCAGAAAGCTGTAGTGCGCTTAATTTTGGCTTTAGAAAAATAGTTTTATTATGAAATTTGTAGAGAATTTAATGTTCTTTCTTTTTGTAATTAAATATGGTAAGCAAAACATTTATATATTTTGAGTTATAGGCAAAAAACTGAAACAAGTCCGAAAATTTTGTGGTTTTTTGGCTCCACAAAATTTAGTTTCGAGATATTTTGTTGGAAAACCATTAATTCTTGTTACTAGCATCCCCATAAACAGTTTAATAACATAAAATCTTCCAGCAGAATTTTTGCATCTATTTATGACAATTTGACTGACCTATTTGTGCTCCCTCGTAATATTTGTCTCACGACTGAGGAGGATAAAAAACTAGATCAAATATCTTTATTACCAATATTTCCAACATATTTTATAAACTGACGATGATTAAGGAAGTTTATACAAATAAGATGTATCTTTATTAGCATCATAAACTTTAAGCATATATTTGACTTTTATACATCTATTCGGATGTATATGTACTATAATACTTTCTAACAATAGTACTTGTGCTATTATTTTTAACACAATCTAACTGATTGGTATTGGTAAAGTTGTCATACGAATTGAATATTTAAAGCTGAGCGAAAAATTGCCCAGGCTGGGAATCGAACTCGGATACTTGGCTTACAAGGCCAATGCTTTACCTGTTAAGCTAAGCGGGCGTAACCGGCTGGGATTTTTCGCTCAGATAACCTTATTGGCCATAACATCTGGTCTGTCATTTAGACAGTAATAGACAGTAATAGTAAATTAAATAGTAATTTAGACAGAATAAGCCGCAGGTAATGGAACTCCATAGAACGATGGATACGTAGATATACTATTATTTTTAACACAATCTAACTGATTGGTAAAGTTATCATACGAATTGAATATTTCCAGATTCCAAAAAATCCCAGCCGGTTATCGCCCGGTTAGCTTAACAGGTAAAACATTGGCCTTGTAAGCCAAGTATCCGGGTTCGATTCCCAGCCTGGGCAATTTTTCGCTCAGCTGGAAATATTCAATTCGTATGATAACTTTACCAATCAGTTAGATTGCGTTAAAAATAATAGTATATCTACGTATCCATCGTCCTATGGAGTTCCATTACCTGCGCCTTATTCTGCCGAGCTGTCTAAATGACAGACCAGATGTTATGGCCAATAAGGTTATCTGAGAGAAAAATTCCAGCCGGTTATTGCCTGGTTAGCTTAACAGGTAAAACATTGGCCTTGTAAGCCAAGTATCCGGGTTCGATTCCCAGCCTGGGCAATTTTTCGCTCAGCTGGAAATATTCAATTCGTAATAGTGCTTGTGGTATTTTCAAATTTTTTCAATTACTCTGGAAATCATTTCTTTCATTCCATAGTAAATGTTTTTAATTTGCAATATATTCAAGGTTCGCACAGTCTACCACTAAATTTTAAGAATATTTTCGAAATGTGTCATTGGAGAAAAAATATCGTAAAATCTGTGAATGAAGGTGGGGATTACGAATGCTGTGGTTTAAAAATTAAATGTAAATTTTCTTATAATTTTAATAGTGGCGCCAGAGTCCTTGGAAATTCCAAGGAGTGTGCGAACCTTGATATTTGAATGGGTCATTGCGAAAACCACATAAGTCACAGAATCAGAACTTTTAATAAATAAATAAATAAAACTAAATTATTCAGAAGTAAACGAATTTTTATGGATTCTTTTTAAGACTTTTTTTTTTTTTTTTTTTGAAAAAGGAAATCGGATAACGGTCACTGATAATGGATAAGAGACATTCTCACGAGAATGTACAATTTAGAATCCTAAAAGGGTAAATATCAGAAAATGTAGCAAATTTTCCAATACGGCCATTTGTATGTATATTTAAGTGTTAACTAAAATGTTAACTTTCTAAACAAATGCATTAACTATACATTTCTAACAAAATAATTTTATTATTTAATTTTGAACTTTTAATAGGGAGTTTGCCTGTTTTCAGTTGAAAATTAATATTTATTTATTTTTCCTTTTTCGATTCCTACTTTCTATTGTCTTTAGATTACTCTGTATAATGATTTGGTCGAAATCAAAATTATTTTGTGTACTTCAGCCGTCCGCAGTGTTAAACCGTTTAGGAGTACAAAAAAAAAAAAAAAAAAAAAATTACGCAAAATACTTTTTACGCACCTTTTCAAACTGGACGGGATCAGAACACAAAAATTACTAAACCAATCTTGCTAAGATTTTTAAAACTAAAGTTAATAGAATTTATTAGAGATTGGACCATTTTAAGCCACTTTTATCAAAAACTAGCAGTGTACATCTAGTAAAGATTAAAAAAAAACTTAATATGTAATTAAACATCCGTAATTGTTGTCTTATTCATATAATCTTACATTATTCCGTTCAAAATTGATGTTACGACATAATAGATAAAATAGTTCTAAAGTGACTGAAGTACCTATGTTAAACTATGTTAAACTTCCCGCTTCTACCTAAACCTGCTGCTGAGATACGATGAAAAATCTCAAAGACGCTGGAAGTGTATAATTTGAAATAATGGTCAGAAAGCTTTACAATGATATATTACATGAGGGATGCCAGCTAAATTTAGAAAATTCCCCCTTCCCCAGAGTTCTAACTACCACGTCTCCTCGGTATTAAACCTTCCCGTGTCTTTAAAATTTCCGAATATTATAGCTAATATTTATCAGAGTGTCCCATAAAAATATCCAATCAGTAATGATAAAACGCTACAATTTAAAAAAAAAGTCGAAAAGTGCCTCTCGGGAGGAAGGGGGGGGGGCGAATCGGGGTGCGAGAAAAAAGTTCACAATATGAAAGAGCGGTCCGAGGACTTTCTGATGATATGTCACATGACGGCTCCAAAAGAAGTTTGTATTTTTTTATGACACTTGCACTTTAACCCCCTCGGGGGTGAAAATTTTAAAATCACTCAAAAAGTCTTTAATTATTTTTTTAATAGGTTTACTTTCTTCCGTTTCACGCTTCTACTAAAAACGACTGCTGAGATGTGCCAAATGTTCTAAATTGTGCGATTCCCCCTTTTAACCCCTCTAGGGGGCAATTTCTAAAATCGCTGAAATATATGTTTAATTATATTTTTAGTAGATTTATTTTCTGGAATTTCGCACAGCTACCTTAAATGGGTGCTGAGATACAGGAAGATGTTCCAGAATTTTCAACCCCCTCCATTTGCCCCCCCCCCCTTAGAGGGAAATTTTCAAAAATCCCATCTTTTCATGTTTCTGTGTTTAGTAGTTTGGGCTGTGTGTTGATTCAATCAGTCAGGACAAACTATTTTATATATGTATATATAAACATTTTTAGAAGCACGTCAAAGTGCGATAAAAGTGGCCAGAAATAGACCTTTTTTCTCAAATAACTGTTCCATTGCTGATTTTTTACTTTTTTAACCTAAAAGTGTTTAAAACTCTAGCCAATATCATCTACTTTCGTAATCCTTGATAAAAATTGATTGCAGAAGACTCTGGTGATCGATCGTTTCTCGCCCGATTGTAAATGCAATTCGGTCCATGTCGATCCATTTTTAATTTAAATGTTTTCGAAATGTTCTCGCAAATGACATTAAATAACATGCAAAAAAAAAAAACCTGAATTAAAATCCTTAAACCTATTTCAGAAAAATTGTTAAAAACACCCTTTCTGGCTTTCTATAGGCAAATCTCTCCTTAATGAATATAAGTCGAATGTCCCCTCCATGGCTGGCTATTCATCTAAAATAAGGTACCCTGGGGTAATAACGCCACGTTAAGGTTCTACCAATTTTCACGGCTTAGTTTTAGATTGTATTTTTCAAACAAATATAGGATCTGATACAGCAACTCATTGACTATCTAATATAAAGTAAAATAATTTAACAGATATGTTTTCATAAAATGTAATGGCGTTTTTTCTTGACCAATGCTATTTGGCGTTAATACCCACCTATATGGGTAATAACGCCATGCAAACAAAACTATAAAATAAAATGGAATAATGGCATGTAGCTTGCCCAATTCTAAAAATACAAACTCTACAGCTCTAGAAATTGACAAATTGCAATCTAAGCTATTGAAAATGTACAATTTTTTTGTGGCTCTGAAAGAAAAAAGAAAGGTGTGGTGGTGGCGGGGGGAGGAGGCAAAAGAATATCAGATTCTAAGCTACGTTTTGCTTAAAAATGACCATTTAAATAGAATTATTAGAAACATTGCACGGGTTATTTGAATCAGTATTTATATTCCCATGTATGCATTCTATGCGTTAGAAAATATTGATTTTTTTGTGAAAGTGAAAGAAAAAGGAGTGAGGGGGAGCTTCAACAGAATATAACACCTTGTGTCTCTCTTTGCTTAAAAAGTCCCGCTTAAATATGATTATAAGAAACATTGCATGGTTTTAACCATTGATAATGCAATATTTTAATTATGTGAAGTTTTATAATAACTAGAGTTATATGTAATAAATATTTTTGTTAAACCTTAACTGTTGTTAGCGTCTCACATATCGCTGAGTTTTTCAAGTTTCAGAGTTTAACTTGCAATTTTTAGTTTAACTATAGATACCGGGAAAATTTTGTTTCATTTGGAGTCCTATTACTATCTCTAGAGACTTTTGAATAGCTGAATTTTATTTATAATAGTCCTGTATATAAGGTTCAATACAAAAATAATATTCTAAAAGTTAATTTAACATTTTATTCATCGTTAGATTAAGCGGTCTGACAGGCCGCTCACAGTAAGTTATGCGACAATTTTTGTCACAGCAGTTAATACTATTATAGTAATCTAGTAAACAGTTTTTAACCCATAACTCCACACTAATGCGGATTCTCCAAACCTACAGTAAATTGTCGACGTTTTAAAGAACATACTTTAATAAATTTTTAATAAATTGAATAAAATTTTTGATTAAAAGATATTATCCCAAAGAAATCTCTTATTCAATTTTATACATAATTCATATGGTTATATATCATTATCTCTATATTAGAAACAAAATTAACTTTTAACTGCTGTTAGCAATCTGATTGAACATTGTACCCCCCCCCCCCCAAAAAAAAAAAGTGTTTAACTTGTATTTTCCAATTTAACTACAGTTACAACTGAAATTCTCTTTCGTTTGGAGTTCTCGTAATATTGTTAGAAATATTTGAATAGATTAAATTTAATTAGAATTAATTCTGTATAAAAAGTTTAGCGCAGGAACAGTATTCTATGATTTTTAATCATGGATCGCCTTTTAACCTTTAACTGATGTTACCGGTCTCGTAGACCACTATTTTTCTTTTAATTTTTTAGTTTAACTTGTAATTTTCAGTTTAACTGCAAACACTACCGAAATTTTGTTTCATTTGGAATTTTAGTACTACCACCAGAGACTAAATAGGTGAATATTAAGTATAATACTCTTGTATAAAAAGTTTAGTACAAAAACACAACCCTATGAGTTATTCCCGCCTTTTATTCATCTTTCAATTTTGCAGTTTCACAAACCGCATCACATTCATACGTTACAATTTCTGTCACATCAGTTAAAGGTTAAATTTATAAAGTTTTGAAAAACCGAACGCTGAGAAAGCGGACAGTTAAAATTTCAAACTCAATTGAACAATCCAGTGGAAATTTAATAGAAACCTGATTTTGAAGATGTTCGAATTTGAATCTCGAAAACATTTTGATATAGTTTTATTTACAAGAGTTAAAAATTATTTTTTACATTAGTAAAAAAAAAAATAATAATAATATAATAAAAAATAAAATAGAGAGATTATTTTTAAGTATTGGGCACCCCTCCCCCCTTAATCTTACCTTTTCAACAATGATGATAATGCTGTCCCATATTAATATATAAACCCCCTTCGGATATAAATCGGCCACTGTTGGGAATCAACCGGGGTAATAACGCCAATCCCTGGCGTTATTACCCCGGGATACTTATTGCGCAGTAAATCCTAAACTACAAATTATCTCGAGAAGATATCCAAAATCTTCTACAACAATTTGAAAGTACATGAAATACACTACAAATTTATGTAATAAACAAAGTATTTCCGGATAAAAAATATAGTCTTCACATCAAAAACCTTATCTCGCAAAATTTAGATCAAGAGTTAATTTTAGTTGCTTGTAAAAACAATAAGACCTAAAAATGAAACAAATTAACTTGAAACTGTTTTTTGCAATTTATATGACTCAAAACCCTTCTGCGCAGAGCACATGGATGTCATTTACCTGATTATTTCATAATTATTCAAAATATAAGCATTTGGCGTTATTACCCCGCCTTGCGTTATTACCCCAGGGTACCTTACAATTTTTATTTCACTGACGTTTAATGAATTTATTTTTATTCATCTGACGAAACCCTATTTGTCTCTGTCTTTTGTCTCTCTGTCTATCACAGAGTCCGTACACAAAAACTGTGTAAGTCGCAGACTTCGATTTTCTTGTATTCTGAATCCTCGTGTTACACGACAAAGTATAAAATTTTGAAGAAAAAAAATCGATTATTTTAATTAAATCAACTTTATCAGCATCAACCGTTCCTTTTTGCAATGAAAATTTTAAAAGAGAACCTTAATTTCAACATATTTCGTGCAGGCATCATAGCTTGGAGGTAAATCAGTTTTCTAGTAAGCATAAGGTTCTTAATTCGAACACTGGCACTAGAACTTGTAATTTTCATACTAAGATGGATTTAATTAAAAGAAACTTCGTATTTTTTGCCAATTTATGGGTTTATATATATATATATATATATTATCACTGACTTTCATAACATTTTTTAATACAATTTTAATTCTACTTTTAAAAATATTGTGATATATTTATGATTCAACATTTTCTATTTCGATTAAACAATTTTGAAAATTAAAATTTTATTTATATCTCCGCTATTTTTTTTAACTTTCGGATTTTCAAAATTTTTTAATTTTGGATTTTATTTAAATAATTTAATTTGAGCGTTTTTAGTTTGATTAAATTAAATAACGTCTTTTTATAATTATTTTGAAACTAAAATTATTGATGCTACCATCCATGTAAGAATTCAATAATAATAAATTAACAATTTGGATTTATTAATTAACGGTTAAGTTGTTTTGAAAGAATTATTAAACGAAACCCTCTGTGCGATCTACGATCACACTTCAACTTGTTTTATTTTTTTTTTCAGTAATAAATAACTATTCTAAATTTCCGGTGCAAATTTGGAATATCCGAATAAAAAAATCCACGAAATTCGAAATATTTTGATAGCATATATGCATAGCAAGGGCATTAGAACGTTAAGTTCTAACTTATTGTTTTTTAAAATGGTTTTATTTTTATTAAGGAACTAAACAAATTTATAAACTTTGCCCCTGGGCACAATATTAGTCTTCTCCACTGACAGAAAAAATAAATAAAAAATGTGTCATAAATGTCAGCACATGCCAAATCATGATTAGGTAGTTTAAAAGAAAGAAAACCTTTTTGTTTTTTTAGATATAAATTTTTGTTCGTTTGTGATATTTTTTTCAGTTTATTAGTTCCATTTGGAGTTCGTCAAATTTCTCAGTATATACTGCGTGTTAACTTAAATAAAATAAGAAAAGGCTAATTCATATTTATAATACAAATTTTCTAAAAGTCTAAAATTCTTCGACCTAAACACGAGTATACACGGTATTTAAAAGAACCAGAAACTTGTGCGAAATAAAATAGAGAAATTGACCTCTACTATTAGGTTATTTATTATGCATAGCATAAATGACAACATCGATGCAATTTTTAAGATTTTTTGTTACACTTTCATAAAAAATATATATTTTATTTGTCTTGCTATTTTGTACGATTTTGACAGACTGATCCGATCGAAATTAGGATAAGCTGACTGTCTAAATGATCAGATTATCCCAGCGTCATTTTTTTTAAACTGGGGGGGGGGGGGAGATGAGTACCGTACTTTGGGACACCTTCTGGTCATCTTAATTATCGACTCTTTCCATCATTTCGTACAATTCAGAATGCCACTAATATTAGAAGTCACCAACACTTAGTATAATCAAAATGCATTTAATAAGAATGACAATCTTCTTGTTATCTTACTTATCGACTCTTTCCATCATTTTATACAATTCACATTTCCACTAATATTATAACTTTCTAACACTTAGTATAATCAAAATACATTTAATAAGAGTGACAATCTTTCTTTCCACATCTGAAATTCGTTAAACTTTAATGGAGTTTTCGCGTGACTGTCCGAATAAAAACGTTGATGATGTTTACGCAGAATTTTGAGCAGTGAAATATTAATCATCATGTAATATCCCTGACGTTCTACTTAGAAACTTTTAATGGAAATTGCAGGGCTTTTTTGCGTATTTTAGTTATGGAAAGACAAGTTCGATTTCATTTTATTGTTTCATTTCAGTTATTCGTATAAATGATAATTATCTCGACAGTCCTGACGCCAAGAAGTTAACTAACAGAGAAGAATGTCGTGACTGTCCAACACAGACATTCTAAAGCTGCAAACAGACGGATCTACAAACTGTTATCAGAACTGGCATCTTTTATTGTGGAGGCGCGATGTTTTTGATCTTGAATGATTTTTAAGAGAAAAGGAATCTTCCCTCATGTAGGGTTGGGCTCCTTATCTCCTGACTCTTCTATTCTGAAAGAATCACAAAAGGGTTCTAAACAAAAGATTGCCTAGAATTCGGTTTAAGGTTGACAAAATAAAAAGAATATTGCCCAGTTAAACTGATGGCATTGAGCTCACAGGCTACGCATACTAATTGTACATTATAGCCTTATATTTTCAAGGGTTAATTCCGTTCGAAAAAAAATATTAAGGAGGGGGAATCAGCTTCCCCCTTTCCCCTTTTTATACTTAATCATTGAACCCTCTAAACTGATCAGGGACATGCTTTATCATATAAAAAATCCATATCCAAAATTTAGAGCAAATCGGAAAATTCTTAATAAAAACCCATTTATATAATTTAAGAAGAGTTATCCTTCTCTTTTATATACTTAACAATTAAACTTCCAAAACTATTCAGAGATTTGAACGAAATCCGACAATTCTGCGTGAAAAACTCATTTATATAAATTAAGGGGAGGGGCATTAGAACCCTCATTTCCCCTGTTTATATTTATCCAATGAACACCTAATACCAATCACGGAAGCGCTTCATCAGACTGATCCTATGTGTAAATTTTGAACAAAAACTAATATTTCTGCATGAAAAACCCTTTCATATCAATTAAGGGGAGGGGCATGAACCTCCCGTTCCCCTTCTTATACATATCGAATGAACTCCAAAAACTAATCAAGGAAGCGCCTTATCAGGATATACCTATATACAAAATTTCAAGTGGATGGGATAATTTTATCATGAGTTATCGCGTTACGTACGTACGAACGTACGCACATACATGCAGAACGGGCGGGCACATAAGCTCTCAGGCTATGATAGCCTGTGAGCTAATAAGCGTGTGCTCGGAGCCTTAGGCTTGATTTAAATGTTTGTTTTGACAATCTTATATTTTCCTTGAAACCTCTTCTTTTGCTCTCTTTTGTGGTTTATTCACAGAAGGATGAAGAGAATCAGCAATCGATCAGGTGATAAGAAAATTAACTAAACTTGAAGGAAAGATTCCCTTCTTGTAGGAGTTCCGTCATCGTCAGTTTCCTTTTAAAATTGTTAAAGATTAAAAACATCGCGTGTCTACAAGTGAAGACGCCCATACTGAAAATTATTGAACGATACGTCTATCTGTACCATATAGGTGCGTTCATATCGCGTTTTCAACAAACCGCGACAAATAAGTCGTACATTATTTTGCAGTCTTTTTTTCCCAAAAGTACTGTAGCAATCAACAAAAGAAAGTGGAGGCTTATCAATAAAAAGTGGTGGTGATAAATTTGTCCGATATCTTCTTTGTTGACCTCTAGACTAGCTTCTGCAGACGGACCACATGAAATAGAATGGCTGACTACATCAAAGATTCCATAGAGGCTGACAAACACGCCTTTTTAAAGGTACGTTTATGTCACGTTTTCATAAAGACCGGGACACAAAATCATAAATGAATTCACTGATTTTTCTATTCCAAAAGGTACTATAGTCACCAATAAATGAAAGGGAGTCTAAATAAAAAAAAATGGTGGTGATATACATGTCAGGGATCTCCAATATTGACCTAGACTGGTTTCTGAAAACTTACCACACCAAAGGTTCCGTTGAGGGTGAACGCATTATGATCTATCCCATATTCTTCTCATATAACTCGTAGACTTTCACAGACTTTCGGAGACCACTGAACAGGCCCCTACTTACCGGGATTCTAGCCAGTTTAGAGGGTTTAAGTTGCCTGGACAAAGGGGCGGAATTCGCCTGATCGCCGTATGGGGCGATCTACGATGACAAGTGCCTGGGTCGGTTGCTTAAGACTAATGGCTGCTGCTCTGAGCTGTTTATTGCCTGGGTTAAATAACTGAGTTTCATTTTTACATATCTGTGGGCCCGTTTGAGAATGTTTCGAGACACATTCTGTAATGTGTTTGGTGTGATAACGTTTATCGCTAACGTAATGTGAGTTTCCAGTTCAGTAATCGATGTTACCGGTTAAAGGAACACGTGATTTTTTTAATAGCCCCACAAGAAAAAATTGGGTGGTGACAGATCCGGACTGCGTGGAGGCCATAGTCCTTTTGTAATTAGCCGATTATAAAAAATTTTTTTGGAGAAATGACAGAGTGTCATTGGCGCAGGAGCGCCATCCTGTTGAAGCCAAACGAAATGTTCATCTGCTTCCTACAACGGAATAAATTCTGTTATGATCTCCCGATACGACCCTCCTGTCACAGTTGATGCAAAAAAGATCGGTCTCACAATGCGATTGCCTGACATAGCTCTCCAGAGGACAATTTTTTCGGGGTGAAGACTGCTTTCTTCATAAATGTGTGGGTTTGTGGATGATCAAAATCGATAATTACGTGCATTAATGTAGCCTGTTCAATGAAACCATTCATGCCACTAAAGAATATCCGATCTAAAACACCATTGCCATGTTTTCAAACAAAAGTTTTTAACAAGCGACAAAATTTGAGACGATACGCTGGATCAGATAAATTGAATTCTTGCACCAATGTGGTGCTTTATTCGTTTTTGTCTAAAATCATCACAACCAATGAAATTTTACTTACCTGTTATTTAGGATATAAAAACTGCTAATTAATTTATACCATAGAACTGTTACGTGAAAATTGAGCTTATACACAATTTTTGTCATTAACTCCTCATTAGATGATGCATTATCACCGTTATTTACTTACATATAATTTTTATTCCATTGGTATTTCTTTATACTGGTAATCGATAAAAAAAAACCTAACCAATATACCTATTAATCAAAAAAGGAACACATTGTTAACTCATTTAATACCACAGAACTATTATGTAAAAATTGAGCTTATAAGCAATTTTCGTCAATAACTCCTCATTAGATTAATTAGATGATGCATTTTCATCGTTACCTGCTTATATATGATTTTTCTTCCCCTGGCATTCTATTTAGATTTGTAATCGGTAAATTAAAAAAAAAAAATGAATCAATATATCTATTGATTAGGAAATAAACACGCTGTTAATTCATTTATACAGCAGAACTATTGCGGGAAAAATGAACCTAATCACAATTTTGGTCATTAATTTTTCGTTAAATGATCCATTACCACCTTTACCTCAATATAGAATTATTTTAAAGTAATAAAATTAAGTAGACTTTTTATAAATTCAACCATTTTGTCATATCTTATTAGAATTGTCAATTCTGTTGAATTATACGATAATTATATTCTGCTTAATTTTTCGGCTGCCTCCCTTTCAGATTCAATACGGGAGCCCATTTCTCCCTTATATCGGAAAATGACATCAAAGCTGTCATAGAAAGCTGCTGCGTGTTTTGACATGACCTTGTATTTTGCCTTACCCTCCCAATACAACCTGACTAATATTTCATAGAAATATCTATAACATGAGTATATAAATTTCTAATGATGTAGAGTTCCTCATATGCAATATAAGTTAAAACAGTTATTTATTGTATCGTACGGTATAAATGTGTGTGATTGTGTTTGCTGTTTCTTTTCGTCTAAATATATTTAAACTACTGTTATTAGGTGCGTTCGTAATTATGTAAATACGTAGCACCTACTGTTGTCGCTCAGTCCGTCCGTCTGTCTGTCTGTCTGTCTATCCGTCTGTCTGTCTGTCTGTCCGTCCGCATATAACAACGCAAAAACTACCCAACCGAATCTTCTGAAATTTAAAATATATAATTATAACATAATTTTGTCGAGTCATTTCAAATTTTATGAAAATCGGATGGATAGATCAATTACAGGGACAATCAAAAGGATTCTGTTACATTACGGTCAATGGGGAAAAAAGTTTCAAATGCATTTTAATCGTTTGACATTTAAAAAATATAATTATTGTGCAATTTTGTCGAGTCATTTCAAATGTTATAAAAATAGGATGCATAGATCAATTACAGGGACAATCAAAAGAATTCCGTTACATTACGGTCAATGGGGAAAAAAGTTTCAAATGCATTTTAATAGTTTGAAATTTAAAACATATAATTATTGCGTAATTTTGTCGAGTCATTTCAAATGTCATGAAAGTCGGATGCATAGATCATGTACAGGGACAATCAAAAGTATTCCACTACATTACGGTCAATGGGAAAAAAGTTTCAAATGCATTTTAATGATGTTACACTTATTCGAACATAATAGAATTGGCATGAATCTATGAAATATATACTAAAATATGCATTCTGTACTATCTGTGATGCAAAGAATTTTTATTATTAAATTACAGGGCCACACAAAAGTATTCCACTACATAATGCTATACGGGGACACATTGTTTGGGGCGTATTTTAATTATATTCAACTACTTCACATTTTATGAATAAGATATACGTTAATGAAGTATAATAAAATTTACTACTTTGCATATTTACAGAAACACAAAGATTTCGACTACTATACTGTATCCGAAGTACGCTCTACTATATCAGCAAGATCTGAATATTTTTAAAACTTCGTTATCGTACGAACGCACCTCATTTGCTACGTTCACGTGCAATTTCCAACTTGTTGATATTTAAAAAGGAATGCTTTCAGTACTGGATTGAATAACTAAACATAAATTATAACATTCTTAACTATAAGCACACTACAGTGACTTATGAAAATCAAATAATTTTGATCGTATGCATATTGAAAATTTTAAAAATTCAAATTAAATCAGAAATCAATAGTTATTTTTTTCTAATTTATACAAGAAATATTCTTTAATTTAGGAAAGATAAAACTTAATTTTAAGGTTAATTTTATAGAGCCAAATCATCAAATCATATACGGACATTTAAAGGTATGAATATAAATGAGAGTATAGTTATTTGTAATCTGAGCGATAAATATCTCAAATTTTTGCACGTGAAGGGATAAAAAATGTTTTGTATTTAAATAGAAAGTTTCATCAAAAGTGCATTTTTAAATAAAGGACTATAAATAATTGAAGATCAACCTGGAAAAGTTTTTATACGAATTCTAACTTTCAAGAGAAAAAATTGATCCATCCGAATTCTCTTTCAAAATCTTTTTGAATTCAATAAAAGACTTTTCAGTTCATATTTGCTGAACTGGCATCGCAGAAGTACGACTAATTAAATTATACTGATTTTTTTACGCTGAATAGCCAGAAAAAACTGGTAAAGGCGCGCGTATGCAAATAACGTAGGTATACCACCAATCAACGTAAACCAATACTGTCTGCTATATAAGACGATTTGTGTCTGGCGAAGCTGTTAGATCAATTCCTACTTCTACAATGGCAGTTTATTACGATTTAAATTACTTTGAACGTGGCATTATAAAGACCAGTAGCATAGCGGTCAGCACGCTGCAAATCGCGAGTCCAACCCTAAGGCTTTGTAAGATTTACTTAACCTTTTCTCTTCAGGGTTGATCAAATGAGTATCAAGCTTGCTTGGGAACAAAACATTGAGGGTCTCGCGCTCGGCTGACCACATACCAAGACGTATTGTTTATAGCTCCAAGGGATCAATTGTTAAGTCAATATGGTTGGTCAATGTAGACCCTGATCCTTCATGGATCGTACAGCCACAGGTTTAGCTTTAGAGCGTGGCATTATAACCTGTGCACGAGAGATAGGACATAGCAACTCCGAGATAGCGATGCAGTTTGGATTTTCACGAGTTTACTGTGAATATCAAGTATCCGGTAGGACACCAAATCTTAGATAAATGTGTGTCCGGACCATGAAAAAAACTGGACTGTCGATGACGGATGAGAATTCTTAAACGAGATAGACGCCCGACACTTCCTAAAATTGCAATAGATTTGAATGCTGGGGCATCAACAAGTCTCAGCATGCAAGCTGTTCTACGGAAAGACGTTGTTATGGACTTTCGGATCCGCAGGCCCATTTGTGCACTGTTGTTGATAGCACACAGAGCCGAAACTAGAGTGGGGCAGAGGGGGCACGTGCCCCGGGCGCCACCAGAACAGAAGGTAAAGGGGGCGCCAAACTAAGATTTTGTTTGGTGTGTTTGATATAAAGAATGCATATATGTGGGGGGCGCCAAAATGCATGTTTGCCCCGGGCGCAAAAAAGGCTAGTTTCGGCGCTCACAGCATAAAACTTATCGCCTCATATGGATTCGCTAAACCCTCTATTAGACTGTTGATGACTGGAAACACATAACCGGGTCTAACGAGTATCGGTTCCATTTCGGTGGACGTGCACGAGTATGGAGACATCCCTAATGAATCCAAGGACACTGCACGTCAACAAGGGGCTATTAAGTTGATGAAGCCTCTGTGATGGTATGTGCCCCCCTGATAGCTTGGATAATGTCTAAGTGATATCCCAGTTCTCGCCAAATGTGTCTTCTGTTACAGAACACACAGAAACTTGTATCCTAGTCTTCAGTTCTTCGACATCAGCAATTGGTGTCGCAAGGACTATGTTCTTGATACAGCTCCAAAAGAAAAAAATCTAGAGAAGTAATACCTAGAGTTGCAAAAAGTCGGTTTATTCCCAGGTTTATTTCCAATAGACCAGGTTTATTCCCAGGTTTATTCCCAAAAAACCGAATTATTCCAAAAAATCCCGGGTTTTTTCCAGGTTTATTCCTAAAAACCCGGTTTATTCCCGGGTTTAAACCGGGTTTTTTCTAACCTTTGCAACGCTAGAAATACCTGGAGAGCGCGAAGGCCATGGTGTTGGTCCATCCTTTCCAATCCATTAATCCGAAAATGCTTCATTTAGAAATCAGGTACTAAGAAAACCCAGCTTGGACTAAAAACTACTACAACTGACCCATTCAATGTACAACAAATTACACTGGTGTCCAAAATTTAAGCATAATTGGTAATTAAGTAATTATTTTTAAGTAATGAAAGAAATATGAATCGGAATGTGCTGAAACTCCAGGTGTGTAAACAAAATAGTACGCGTCACATATTTTCGCGAAGAGTTTTTCCCAAAATCGAACAGGGGACCGTCAGTTGGAAAAACTTGAACATTTTTTTTTTAAATCTTAAATTTCACATTTCTTTAGACGATGACGGATGATATTAAATTTCATTATTCTTTATTGTATGATTTTCCATACCATCATTGGCAAAATTTTCTCTCTTTAAATTATAAAAACAATGAAAAAATACATACAATACAGAAATCAGGGGCACAATTTTTTAGTCATTTTGGGGCCCAGGGGAAGTGAGAAGACTTCAAAAGCCTTTTGGATAACCAGGGCCTGACAACAGTTTAAGCAGATTACGATTACACTCTCCGATTCTTGGACTCAATTAGGCGTTCTTCATCAAAAAAGCTTGTACTTCCGCGTTTGAATTCAGCTGTCCAATATTTTACGGTTGATAACGATGGTGCAGCGTCCCCATAAAGTTTTCTGAGTTCTTCTTTAAAATCATAAATTGCTTTCTTTTTCAAAAATAAGTTTTTCATCACCGCTCAATATTCAATTTTTTCTATTGTTGAAATTTCACTAAAGTTTCTAGATTTAAATGGCTTCCATTCACAAACTAAATTACTTAGTGACTTGGCAAATTGCCATGTTTGATGTGAAAAGCAACTTTAACGAAATAAATCACTTTTTAAATTCTAGTAGCACCACCTCTGGCCGAGACCAGGTACTTATCATGCTGCACTCGTACATTGGTGTCCAAAATTTAAGCATAATTGGTAATTAAGTAATTATTTTTAAGTAATGAAAGAAATATGAATCGGAATGTGCTGAAAGTCCAGGTGTGTAAACAAAATAGTACGCATCACATATTTTCGCGAAGAGTTTTCCCCGAAATCGAACAGAGGACCGTCAACAAATTGAAAAAGAACGAAGATCTTTTGGATAACCCTGTCAAAACTAATGTAGCAAAAGCGTTCAAACTGCACATTATGATTAATTGGCTTATTGTAATGTACTGTGTTAATTTTTACAAGGATAGCATGTATACTCGTAGAGAAATTAAGGTTTTTATAAAAACAGTCCTAAATTTTTCCAAGTTTTTTGCTTATAATTTGCAGAGTTCTTATTATAAAATAATGTTCTTTTCTGAAAATGTGACAAACATTATTGTACACAATACCCTGTCATCAGAATTTAAAAATAATAAAAATTGTATGAAAAATGAGCAGGTTTACTAAATAATTTTTTACTGCGCATGCGTGAACGCTATTAAAATTTCATTTGCATATTATGTTAGTTAAATGTATAGAGCAACTTTTGTTAAAGTCTCAAAAACATAGCTTAAAAATTCTGAAAATTATCGTTGATAGAATGAGATCAAAATCCTTTATTCCCTAAATGAAGCAAAAAGATGAGGGGCTGTATCCATATTCCATTGTTTAGTGCCTAAACAATATTGCACGTACAACTATATTTAGGTAAAAACCCTTGATTTTTTTGCTTCCTTTAGGAATAACGGATTTTGAGTTGATTCTATAGGCTCCCATTTTCAGAATTTTCAAGCTATGTTTTTGAAACTTTTACAGAAGTTGCTCTATACATTTAGCTAACACAATATGTAAATGACATTTTGATATCGTTGACGCATGCGCAATGAAAAATTATTTACTAAACATACTCATTTTTCATACAATTTTTATTATTTTTAAATTCTGATGACAGGGTATTGTGTACAATAATGTTTGTCACATTTTCAGAAAAGAACATTATTTTATAATAAGAACTCTGCAAATTATAAGCAAAAAACTTGGAAAAATTTAGGACT
The DNA here is from genome assembly GCA_964019185.1 of Maratus speculifer. Taxonomy (NCBI): domain Eukaryota; kingdom Metazoa; phylum Arthropoda; class Arachnida; order Araneae; family Salticidae; genus Maratus; species Maratus speculifer. The sequence goes on from OZ025293.1 coordinate 416,713,908, forward strand.
GTTTTTATAAAAACCTTAATTTCTCTACGAGTATACATGCTATCCTTGTAAAAATTAACACAGTACATTACAATAAGCCAATTAATCATAATGTGCAGTTTGAACGCTTTTGCTACATTAGTTTTGACAGGGTTATCCAAAAGATCTTCGTTCTTTTTCAATTTGTTGACGGTCCTCTGTTCGATTTCGGGGAAAACTCTTCGCGAAAATATGTGATGCGTACTATTTTGTTTACACACCTGGACTTTCAGCACATTCCGATTCATATTTCTTTCATTACTTAAAAATAATTACTTAATTACCAATTATGCTTAAATTTTGGACACCAATGTACGAGTGCAGCATGATAAGTACCTGGTCTCGGCCAGAGGTGGTGCTACTAGAATTTAAAAAGTGATTTATTTCGTTAAAGTTGCTTTTCACATCAAACATGGCAATTTGCCAAGTCACTAAGTAATTTAGTTTGTGAATGGAAGCCATTTAAATCTAGAAACTTTAGTGAAATTTCAACAATAGAAAAAATTGAATATTGAGCGGTGATGAAAAACTTATTTTTGAAAAAGAAAGCAATTTATGATTTTAAAGAGGAACTCAGAAAACTTTATGGGGACGCTGCACCATCGTTATCAACCGTAAAATATTGGACAGCTGAATTCAAACGCGGAAGTACAAGCTTTTTTGATGAAGAACGCCTAATTGAGTCCAAGAATCGGAGAGTGTAATCGTAATCTGCTTAAACTGTTGTCAGGCCCTGGTTATCCAAAAGGCTTTTGAAGTCTTCTCACTTCCCCTGGGCCCCAAAATGACTAAAAAATTGTGCCCCTGATTTCTGTATTGTATATATTTTTTCATTGTTTTTATAATTTAAAGAGAGAAAATTTTGCCAATGATGGTATGGAAAATCATACAATAAAGAATAATGAAATTTAATATCATCCGTCATCGTCTAAAGAAATGTGAAATTTAAGATTTAAAAAAAAATGTTCAAGTTTTTCCAACTGTTTTAACTGTGTGGCTGAAAATATTTTTAAACTTATGTCTAGTAAAAGAATAATTTAAAATAACTATAATGGCAACTATTATTTTCAATAGTTTGAATTCTAACAAGAAAAAGTTTCTTTTTTATTATATTATTGCCGTACCTGTCAAATATTTTTGAAATTTAATTCTTTTCTGAAATTGCATCGACTGAATTTTTGAAAGATACTTTCGATGTCAGATTGTTAAAGAGAAAAATCTGAATATGCGGCTGAAATCAAATATTTGATTCCTGTCATATTACACTTTTCCAATTTATTTTAGCCGCATCTAGAATTCATGTTTTCAACATTGTTAATAATTTATTTTATTATTCAGAGATCACAATCAATACAGATGATACACATTTTTAAAGACTAAAATTAAATTTCTTTAAGGGGAGCTCTTCTTCTGTAAAATTTTCAATTTATATGCATATATAATAAGAAATATATATACACATATATATATTGTATCAAGTGCAAGTCATTTCTTAACACTTTTTCAACTTGTTATGTTATTGCCGACTTCGTTGGTTCTTCTTTAAGTATATGCTTTGTTCAATCAGTTTTATTTTTAGCTATTTGTTTTTGGCTTCTTTGTTCTAGATTTGCTGTATAGATAGCCCAAACTTTGCGTTTTTTTTAGTTTATTATGGCTCCTGGGAGGATGAAACTGCACATATTATATGTGAAACTTAAATTAATTTGGGACTAAAGATTCTGCGTTGGCTCCACAAATATTTCCAATTTTCCCATCTTTACTGTATTTTAAACTCATTGTCTCACTTGATATGCTGATGTGTGACAAATTTTTTTTATAAAGGAAAAAACTTCTTTTTTAATGTGCATATTTACTATTTCATTATTGTAGAAGATCATTTGTACTAGTTTATAATGGTTTATATGCATTAATAAGTCAAATTTATTGTATTTTAGAGTTTTATTTCACCATTAAAGTATTATTTTCACTTCAGTTATTTATATTTTATTGTCTTATGTGTAGTACTTCAAGTTTTGGATATCTTAGATTATTTTCCATTTATTTTGGGAATATTTGATATGTTATAAGGAGCTAAATTTTATATTTTTAAGCCCAGTGCCCATGAAATATGATGAAAAAACATATCTTTACTATGAATAATACTTGTAAGCTCCTCTGACGATTCTGTGAGTTATTCATAGTTTTTTTATGTACATTTTTGGTTTTCAATGATCATATTTGTTCATCTTTAGTTTTATACCAATTTGTTCATACATTTGTGGATTTATTTTAATTATACATGCAGCAGAGCTCCGATTATCCGGACCTGTGGGGACCGTGGCCGATCCTTTCAAGGAAAATCCGGAAAATTCGGCAACTTTAAAAAAACCGCTGTGGCAAATGTATTATAGGTAACTTCCCTTCATACCTTTTCCAGGCGTAGGACTGAAAATAACAGTAGTGCGCATTTTAGCATATTACAAATGGAGTGCTTAGAAGTTACTTTTTAAAAATTTTACTTTCTATAAAATTGGTGCAAAATTATACATGTAAGTACACATGGAAATTACATACATACACTGTACAAAAAAACGCGAGGGGGGAGGGAAGGGGTGCGGTTTCTCTTTCCGAAGTCACCAAGGGACAACAGAAGCAATTTTCGAAAGACGATTTACCTAGAAAAAAATTATGCATGGGACTCTTGCGTGTTAGAAATGAAACTTCTCAGGTTTTAGAAACACCATCTCTTTTTGCATTTGTTGGCGATTTTATTTCAGAATTAGGAAAAAGTTATTCAACGATTAACTTTCGTGATATCCAGCTGAACTTGCACTACCACGCCTAAAAAAGCTTCACTTCAAAAATTTTGGAGAATTTTTGGGGAATCCTTGATCGATCCGGTTAATTCGACAATGCGGTTAATCAACATCCGGATTACCGGCGTTCTACTGTATATGTATATATATATATATATATATATATATATATATATATCTTACAGTTTTTGAACGCTAGTTTGTTAAATGTATCTGAAATCCGTTTTTTCTTCCCCACCGATATTTAAGTTATGATTTCTGACACACAATATTTAAATCATATTATTCTTAAATTTTTAAAACTAATTTACAAATCAAAAACTTTAAACGCGTTTTTTCTTGAAACAAAATTTTTTAAATAGGATCTCATGCTTAAACCGTTCTAGCTATTGATGTTTTTTTCCTTTTTTTCCAAATTAATATAGAATACTAGCGGACCCGACAGACGTTGTCCTGGCACCGATTCCAAAAAATCAAATAAATGTACATAAATATAATAATATGCATGATAAATACTATGCTCTTAATTTAATTTCTTATTACAATTATGTAAGGAAATTATTTTTCACTTTGCAGTAGTTTTTGAAGTCGGTTCAATTTTTGATAGAAAAGTTTATTTTTCTCTTTTTAGTTAAAAGTTAATGATTTTCTGAAGTCGGTTAATTAAAATTATAATACAGGAAAAATGATTGCAAATCATGCACGTATGTTAGGAGTGGGGCTCGAACACACGACCTCTTTCTTCGAGAACCAGAGCTTAAATATGGCACCTTACACCGCTCGTCCATTCCGACCGCTTTCTATTCAGCGAACTTATTCAACACTTTTAATTTGCGAAAAATCACTAACTATTAGTTTTTGTCTAATTACTAAAAAAGTACTGAATCAATTTCGATGAAATGTGAATCTAAACCATTCTCGAATCCACTGGAACACACATACAAAATTTCATTAAAATCGGTCCAGTTGTTTAGGAGGAGTTCAATGACAAACACACGCACAAAAGATTTATATATACAAAATTTTTTTAAACTGGAGGGAAAAATTGCTAAAAAATTAAAAATTTTAATAATGTCTATTTTGTAAACTGTTTCGAATGCAAAAAACAAGCAAAATAATCATGCGTACAGAATAGATTATGAGACATTTTCTAACAAATTCAGAATATTATAACAAAACTTCACATTTTACGAATGTGACAGATGACGTCTAAATGAGCAATTTGGAAAACTCATAACGCATTTAAAAATTTGATTTCTGCCATTACCATGAATAGTCATTAAAATGCGCAAGTTATTTTACAGGCCTGTATATGATCTACAGTAATGCATGCATACTAGATAGTATGATGTAAGTTTGTCCAGTTAAATGCATAACAAAGTTTAATTTTTCTACTCAGCAATTTCAGCCAATAAAGGAATGTTGTTGAGAATTATTGTGCAATCCTATATATGACTTATATAATATTTAAAGATACAAAGTATTATTTAAAAAAAATAGCTAAATGTAAAAGCCCATACCACAACTGATCTGAGCGTCAGTAGTTGATTTATTGCTCATTTTCTTTTATAGCCAAATTCCCTGTACCAAACCTAGTATATACCTGTAAATAAACGGTATGGAACGTGAATGAAACGGTGTAATTTTGTGTACTCCATGTTCTATAGTAAGAATCTTTTAGTATACTTTAGTGACTTATATCTGTTTTAAGATGTTAAAAATACTGTAATATCATTAAAATTTACGACAAAATATTGTCCCCCTAACTGTATATCACGAAATACTTTTGAGTTACCATGAAATGAACCAAAGATGCTACAAACTGGATTGTTAATTCCGAACAATCTATAGTATACCCCCAATAAGGTATATCCATTTCATGGCAATTAAATTTTATTTATGCCAGTTTGAGCACAAACAGACTTGCAGACAGATGGACAGACAAACGGACACAGACAAACCGGATTCATAAACACTTTTCAGCTGGGTTGGAAAATGTTAATTAGTGCCAAGAATCGACTTCAAACGGCCGTCTTTTTGTAAAATTTGTCTTTATATTATTCATTTAAAGTTAGTATATGGTATTTAATTTAATGTATTTCAAGTAGCTACTGGATTTATTTATTTATTTTTAGAGGTTTGTTAAGACCACAGTCGTATTCACTGTTTACTGTATACGCTGTGCATAGTGAACTTTATAAAAGTTTAGATCCATTAAAATAATTCATAAGAGTATATTTACTAAAATGAAATAAATACAATGCCAAAAATAGGGTTTTTTCTTTGTGCGCTATATTAAGTAATATTTTTTTTTTTTTTCACATTTAAAATTATAAAAATGCTCTAAAAATCAAGCGTAATACGAAAATTTCCCCTTCACTTTTAAGGTTCTGAAATTTGAAATAAACAATTTACATATATATTTGTGAATCTATTCTTTCATTTATTTTATTTTATTTTTAATTTCATTTATCTTCTACTAGGATTTTGTCGCTAATTATATTGAAAGAGTAGTTCGTATATGAAATTAAAATTAATCTTTTAAAAATGCTTAGCAATTTATTTAATCCTCCCTTTTCAAAATCCCCTTCTTGTAAAAAGACATTTGCTAATTTATCTAAATTATCTAGATTCATTTTAATTACTCCGGATTTACCGGAATGGTAGACATCGTTTATATTTTACAAACAAAAAATATTATTAAGTTTATTATAAACGATTCATATATAAAAAATAACATATTCTTGTCAGCTTATTATTAATTAAAATATTAGCAAAAATTTGCTTATGAGTGTGTCTCTCTTAAATGAATTAATGTTAAGTAGATGAAAAACCTCTTAAAATGGATTATTTAAAAAACTGAAAGTTTAATAATTTTCAATTTTGTTATCTATATATACATACATACAAAATTACAGAACGATCCTGATATTATGTTTCCACGCAAATATATCCCGCTACAATAAGCTGAAATAACAATAAACCTGGTAAGGGGATTAATGATGTCATGGGATAAAAAAATCCGAAAAAATATATAATAAAAAACATCGTCAATAGGGGGAGAAATGTCACTGTTATAGTCTATATAGCCAAAAATGAACATAAAACCTGTAGCAAATAAAAATGCAAATTTATACTTATGTATGCGACAACAGCTGCAATATTTTGGGCAGTAATCGCATTCGCATGCGAAAACCGTCACGGAACATTTTCAGCTCTGGTTGAATATGCGTCTCACGTTACTTATGAAGTTCTATCCTTGCAATGAGTGCAATGTATACACCACTCGTCGTAACACGTTTAGTTACGTTACTCGTTGTATAAGTTTAGAACACGCCACAAGTTCTTCAAATCTTTATCAGTAAATTCATTGAAAGTATTGATTCTGAAGTTCGAAGAAACAGGCTCATTAGCAGTTCACTCAAGGAAAGGACTTACACTGGTGTCTGAAGTGATAAAATCAGATATTTCACAGAGTACCGATGCTGGTACCCTCATAGCATGCATGGTCACAGTGACGTCACAATGACGTCACTGCGAGTCAATTTGGTCACATAACATCCGTGACCAAAATGCCACCACTCAGTGACGTCACATTTTGACTGAGATGTGACTTTATTAAAAAATTTTAGAAAATTATAAATAATCTTCAAAACATGTTATTTACTTTAAAAAACATGTTTCTGGCAATTTAAATATCGTTTCTTTTGTCACAGTTTCGTCACAATGTTAATGTCAAATTAGTCACAAATGACACATTTTTCACAAATTTGTCACATTGTGACCACTTTGTGAAACGTCACAAACGAGCTCTAAAACGGCCATAACGACTTCACATTTTAGCAACTGCGACTTCACAACGACGTCGCAGTGACGTCATTATGCCTTACGGGTAATACACTGCTCAAAACAATTAAAGGATATTTGAAGTTTTATATAAAATAAAGATATAAACGAAATTTTTTTTGCCGAAAATAGAAGAAGAGAATCACAAATGCAAATTTTTCTGGTTTTCAAACTGTGGAGTATGCAAACTTTGAGTTCGACGTCAAAAACGTCGCTTCAGCGGCAGCGAATGAAATTTGACTTTCAACTGGATAAAAGAGAAGGAAGACAAGGATGATCGGCATTCAGTGATTGCTTTGTTTCGATGAGTACGATGTCTCAGCGAAGTCATTTGACAGATTCAGAAGCTTGGAGAATTGTTGGTAGGTTAGAATGGGGCCAAACTCAAGCCGAAGTAGCGCAAGCCATTGGAGTGTCACAAAGTGTCATTTCCAGGATCTGGAACCGTTTTTTGGAGAGTGGATGTGCAGGCCAAAGACCAGAGCAAGGTCGTAGACGGGCAACAATGCCCCATGAAGATCGGTATTTAGCGTTAACAGCTCGGAGACACCGAAACATGAACGCTACTCTTCTCCAACAACACCTTCGCTCGGCTACAGGCACCACGATTTCAACTCAGACTGTCCGAAACCGGCTTCATGCTGTAGGTCTGTATGCTCGCCGACCGATGGTATGTGTTAGATTAACATCAAGGCATCGTCGCGACCGCAGGGAGTGGGCAACCGAGCATGTCAGCTGGAGGAGAAATGACTGGAGCAATATTCTGTTTTCTGACGAGTCCCGTTTTTCTGTGCACAAGGATAATAGGCCTATTTTCATCTGGAGGGACCGTGGCAGTAGGAATAATCCTGCGTTCGTGCACGAAAGTGTCAGATTTGGCGGTGGAGGAGTGTTGGTGTATGGTGGCATCTCCATTGACGGGCGCACTGAGCTCTACATCATTCGAGATGGAGCTCTGACTGGTCGCCGATATAGGGATGAGATCCTCAGACCTATTGTAGTCCCTTACGCTGCAGCAATCAGAGATAACTTCATTTTAATGGACGATAACTGCAGGCCACATTGTGCTAACCTGGTGGAGGATTTCCTTTTCGAGGAATGGAATGGCCAGCGTGTTCTCCAGACATAAATCCAATCGAGCACGTTTGGGACGCTCTAGGAAGACGAGTTTCTGGCCGCCAACAACCCCCACAAACTCTCCAAGAACTGGAAAGAGCTCTTCTGGAAGAGTGGGGCAGAATACCCCAACTCGTCATTAATAGCCTCATTGAGTCCATGCCTCAAAGGTGTTCAACGTTGCTGGCCGCCCGTGGAAACCATACCCCCTACTGAAAATGATTTTCTTTGAAGAAAACACCTTTTCTTATTCTTTTTTTCTCATATGCACAAATTGTGTTTTTTTTCCTTTTGTACACAAATGCGCAATAAAATGCATTTTTTTCTGCCAAACATGTGTAATTTATTCTCATATAACCTACTATGTCTGTCGACCATGTATCAATCAGCTAAAAAGTTTCACAGATACAAAATCCACCTAAAACTGCAATATCCTTTAATTGTTTTGAGCAGTGTAGTAGCAACGACTGGGGTGTTGCATGAGAACTGGATTTGAATGTTTCGATGATATGGAAAGTCTTGCGACGAATTCTTCACTACTATCCATACAAGATCTGCTTGCAACAATTCAGTGCAACATTGTAACAACAATGTAAAATGGGAAAACGCATATGCTAAACATATTCAGTCTATCAATGTTTTAAATGAAGTTATTTATTATGTACAGTTGTGAAAAAAAAGTAAACACTCCCACTACACTTTTCTTCTAATTATTGTTGTAGAAAATTACTGGTACCGAACGATTGGAAATAAAGTCTACTTTTAAAGGATGTATATAAAATTTGCTTAGGGGGCCATCTATATATTAAAACGAACCCTAACTTTATTTTTTCAATAGCAGAACCCAATTCTTACAGGAAAAATAAACTCTACACCCTTCAATTAGCTTAAAAACGAATTTTCATGCAATTCGAACGATAAGTTTCCAAGAAATTAATTATTTTAAAATGAGCATATTTTAGGGGCTGCATTCAAATTGAATTTCGGTATACTCGATTGTTGACCGACAGAGCTCTTTTCTAATCAAGGAATCTTAGGCGCTAATCAAGCAGTCATTGAAGACTGCTATATACACTGCCCCCTCTACAATGCCTATTCACTGAGCAGACGACAAGCGTGAAACGTCATGAAGTGGAGGCGAAATCACTAACCTTATTGGTTCCACAATCGCCACGAAACTCAAAACGCGATCGTTGTCAGGGAAACGGCCTCCACTACGTCACAAGTGAGAAGGCATTGTAGAGGAGGCAGTGCTATATAACAGGATAGCATAAGAAGTTTCAAAATATCTAGTCACTTCTGTCGTAGATGACCCCATACACCATCATTTTGCTGTTTTTATGAGCGTACATTAGTCACGCGGTAAAAGCCGAGCGCTAATGTAAAGTCTATGGGGGCGTTCTTTTCAAATATCTCGTTCAAATTTTAATATTTTTACATGATTTTTTTTTGCATAGGATAGTTGAGGACGATCCACAACCGGTCTAGTTTTTACTTTTTCGATTTTGGTTATATATTTTTTTATATTATGATAGTTTCAGTTTCAGAACCGGTTTAAACCGGTTTTGAAAATTAAAGTAATTTTTTAAAAAAAATCTAAAACCAAAATTGAAAAAATAAAAACTAGGCCGGTTGTGGATCGTTCTCAGCTATCCTGTAAAAAAAATCATCTAAAAATATTAAAAATAAAGCGAGATATTTGAAAAGAACGCGCCCATAGACTTTACATTAGCGCTCGGCTTTTACCGCGTGACTAGTGTGTGCTCTTAAGCATAATTTGAAAATTACTTGAAAGAAAAAATTTAAATTTTGTATTTCCATAAAGCAGGATGTAATAAATCTAAATCCATCAACATTGTAGGTTGTAATTCATATTTTTTTCGAATTCATATTTTTTCATAATTAATAATTCATATCATAAAATTGTAAAAATTACAAATTCAACGTACTTATGTTTGGGTATTTTATTATTAATGCTACATAAAAAATTAGAACGTTAGAAGTATAATCTCAGAAGCTATTAATAAAAATATAAAAATGTAATTTAACATTAGAAGCACTAAATTTGGAATGTTTTTGATCCAAAAACTTATCATGCAAATGACTTGTTGATGACACTAAATTTGGTGTCCAGGCCGGAGATTTGAAATATCTTGTTAAAATTGCGTATTGCTATTGAACAAAATCAAGTTTGGATTCGTTCGGTACCAGTAACTTTCGTCTATGATAATTTGGAGGGGTTAGTAAGGGGTGTTTACTTTTTTCCATGACTGTAGGAGCTTTCGTGAGTTATAACCCCACCAGTGGCTGAGTGGTTCTGCCCTCGAAACTGGTAGACGGAAAGTGCTGGGTTCGAACCCAATCGCACCAGTCTGCTTAATCATTCGGAGTTTTCCGTGGTTTTCTTCGAACCTTGGATTTCCATGCGTAAATATGGGTTAGGCTCCCTTAGAAAGACCCCCTATGGAGATCACCCCCCCCCCAACTTAGGGCCCATATCCCTCGTGTTGATAATTGGCGGTCATAAATGCAACCAACCCTGGGTTACAAAATAACAATAACAATAATAAATAAATAAATAAATAACAACTAAAGAATTACATATAATGAATGTACTAGTGAAAAAGCTAAAATAGCTGTATCTTCTAACAAACTACAAACGAATGCATCCCCGATTCTTTTTTGTAACGTTCCTCTTCTCAGATTTCCATTCTCGACGTCTAGCTAGAGTGAAGCCAAATCATTAGCGTTGCCTCACAAAATCACAATCCATTTATCCTACTTTCTTTTCTCCTTAGATGTCTTCTTTGGCATTTCCCTCTGATCAGAGCTTTTTCTATTTGCTCCTTCCTTGGGATTTCTCTCAGTCGGCAAATCCCATTTTAACCTAGCAGAAAACTCAAATACGTGATTAGTCATAGCCTAATATAATTATCAAAAATCGATTTTTACCATCAGAAAATAAGGCCTCCATTGCAGCAGAGGTGCGTTTAAAAAAAAAAAGTCTCTTTGAATTTGAGATGTATACACTTTGAATTATTCACTTGATAAATTTATGTCATTTTCTTTAAAATGCTTAAATTTAAGGAGATGATTTAACAGGTCGAAAATTTTAATTCAAACGTGACAAATGAAGTAATCGTGAATGAAATGAGGTAAAACAGGGCAAATAAGCTAATATATTCATCAAAAATCGAATTTAGCCTCCAGAAAATAGGGCTCCGTTACAGCAGAGATGCGTTTTGAAAAAAAGTCTTTTTAAATTTTAAATGCATAAGCTTTGAATTTTTCACTTGACAATATTATATCATTTTCTTTTTTAAAAAAACTAAAATTTAAGGCGGTGATTTAACAAGTCAAAAATGTTACTTTAAACGTGGCAAATGTGGTATGTTCGTACTATAATTAATTTTATAAATATTCAGATCTGATCTTGGTGCAATAATCATTGCACTCTTATTTAAAAATGCCCACACTGTAAAAAAAAAAGGGTCGATCTACTAAAAATACTTTAGTGATCCTTGTAATTACTAAAAAATTATTAGTAATCTTAGTCGGTTACAAGAAAATCTGTAAGAATTACTAGAAAAAAGTTAGCAACGAAGAGAGTTAATAGTTTTATATTTTTAATAACTATTACTAAAACTCACTTGGTGTGGCCTTGATAGCATAGTGGTTATAGTAACGGACTCCATACTAAAAAGTCCCGGGTTCGATACTGGCCAACGCCAAATACGCCCCGAATGTATGTAGTGTAAGTACTCGTTAGTAAAGAGATTATGAAAATCCTGTCGGAGAAGTTAGCAATGTTTGATGCTGCCATCTATTGCAGTTTTGCCGAAAATCTTCCGCTTCAGAAGTCTGGATGCAGCTCGAAGGAACCTCCTGACCTTCGGGCGCACGTAATGGTTATTAAAAGTAATTTTGGAGCTATTACTAAAATTTGCTTGGTGGCTCATACTAAAAATTTTTAAGTTAGTTATACAAAAAATTCTTTTGTTCAGTTTACAAAAGAAATGCTAGTTTCACTTGCAAAAAAAAAGTTTGTAATGGTTACTAAAAAATTCTGTGGAATACAAATTTACTAAAAAAATTTTAGTAACCTCTTGATATTTTTTTTTTTTTTTTTTATAGTACATATGCAAAATTTATTACGATTCTATATATAAAATTCAATCATACAGAAGTAATACGACTCCATCTTAAATAGTACTTCATTACCACAGTAATATAGAAACATGACCTATCATGGGATATCACTGAATTAATGACGTATGATAGGATTTAACAGAAGAAAGAAACTTTTATTAGAATCTTTTTTAATTTTGATTCGACTTTCATAAAATTTGAAATGTCACGAAAAAATTCTGCCGCGATTCCATGTATTAAATTTCAAACTATTCGGTTAAACAGCTTTTACGCTTTTGTATGCACACAAATGTACAGACACAGGCAGACGGACGGACCAGACGACTATAGGTGCAATGTATTTATATATAATAGTTATGAACACACCTGAAAACGGCAAATAAAACAAAGTGATTTTCTTAGCGTGTAAAGTGAGCCGCTGATTTTGAAAATGGGTAAGTTCATTTTATTTTATTGTTCGATATTTAATGGTTTAAAAATATATTCGCAAATAGTATTACATTTTTTTTTTTTTTTTTTTTTTTATAAATTCATGGACTTATTTTACGTAAATTTAATATGCATTAGTGGTTATCCATGGTAAATGAAAAAAAAAAAAAAATCATGTTTTTAGTATTCGCTATGGACATGACGAATTTTCAAAAGCAAAAATTTGCTCAAAACGTTGAGATTTTTTTTTTCTTTTTTTCTTTTAATTGAGGTCTATAGCAATAAAGAAATAAGTTCATGTGTTAGTGTATCGACAGTATAAATTATTACATTATTTAACATAATACGATGAGTATTATTAATATAACGTAAAACTTATTATTCAGTAACAGATCAACAAAAAGACCCTGTTGATTTTGGAATGCCTCATATGCTACGCATTAAAAAAAAAAAAAAAAAAAAAGTAAAGATAAAAAATATTTTAGGAATATTATTTCCATAGAATATTAGGAATATTACTTATATAAAATAAAATTTAGGATAGGCCGAAGCAGGATTTTAAGGCCGAAACCGAATTTCGGTGATCTTCCTATTTCTGGCCAAAAACGAAAACGAAAATTCCTCGAAAAAATTTTTAAGTAATTAATACATACATAAATATACATAATTATTAATTAAACATACTTATTTATTAAATACTTTCATAATGATTTTTGAGAATGATTATCTGTTATACTAGATTTTTCTCAAGGAGTATTCGTAAACTTTCTGCCGTTTCAAACTAATTTTTTTTTATTATCGCAGATTTTAATGAGTAGGTGAAAAAGTTTAGTCCTGTATGCATTGTTTGCTTTATAACTTGCACTGACATCTCGAGTCAGTCATGACAGCCGAAGACAAGTTTTCGGCGAAACTCATATTTTGGACTGAAAACAAAACGAAATTTTCGGTCGATCTTTAATAAAAATTATCGAAAACTGTTTTTAACTTATAAATCTGATCTGAATCTTACTACTTCAGATAATATCTCTTAGAATATTTAAAACACTTTTGAGAGATTTAAATAGTAATAATAATAATAATAATAATAATAATAATAATAAAAGAAAAGAAAAAGACTGACGCATTCTTGTGAAAGATGAACCACAGTACTTTTCTTTTTACACATCGCTTTTTATCCAATCGCTTCCCCCCCCCCCCCCCCACACACACACAGATCAGAACAGAATTGTCTCTTAGAGTTTGATGTCGATCGCAGATCTCTTATCAATCGAGTTTAAAAACTTTTAAAGGCATTAATTCAAAAAAGATAAAGTATGCAAAAAGTCCACTGATGTCCCTCAAAAATAATGATAATAATAAAATAAAAAGTAAAAATTATAGAATTGACCGACTTTTAAAAGCAAACTTATTTAAATGTATTAGAATAAAAGAGCAAATGACAACAACATTTAGGCTTTGATAAGTAGTTAAAAAAATAACAGATTATTGTTACGTGTTACCAGGTCTGTGGTGTAAGAAAGGAAACGGTTAACGGAAAATAACTTTTTTTCCCAACTGTAGCCGATAGTGTTTTAAAAAGACCGCTGCCCGTTGATCTTACGAACTTTTTTAGGAAGATGCTTTTTCTATGCATGTAGATTGCATCTTGTAGCCTTATTTTGGATTTTTTTTTATTTAACTTTTTGTGGTATTTTTAGAATTTTATTTCTATTTCGCAGCGATTTTTTAAACATGAATAAAAGGAATACAATTTCATTCTTTTAACCCAATATAGTGATTTTTGTCCTTTATCAATAAAATTTATATGGAATCCGTTCGACGATTTTTGAATTTTTCGCTTATTTTATTTTATTTTTTTATTTTTGTTATTATTTTTTTATGTTTAATGCTTTCCAATTTGTTTCGCATTTTTTTTAACCTGAAAAACGAAATACATCGCCCAGATTTGGACACCGTAGTGAAGGTACAACGAAACGGTTTAATGAAAACGCTAGAAACCGATTAGATTTCGACCCCAAGTGCATGTAATATCGGCTTCGGTGTTTGAGAGTGGAATAAATAAAAAATCTCCGGGACAAATTAAAAAAAAATTAATGTGTATTGAAAATTTTAAAAATTTTAAGGTAGGGATTTGAAAAATGGAATATATACGTAAAACAATACTTGATTTCATAAATTCGAAATATCAAAAAATCCACTGGTTCATTTTATCGAAAAACTCATTTTTATATGAACGAATTAATTTATTCTGCATTTAATCCTATCGGAAATTATTTAAATCATATCTTGCCCCCTATTTATCTGATCCCCTTATGTAGCGATTTTTCCTTATTATAAAAGGAATGCGGTTTATTTTTTTTAACCCAATGTAGTAAATTTTATCTTCTTTTCAATAATATTTATTTCATAAAAATCGGTAGGTAATCTATCGAGATATTAATAAAATACTCATTAAAAGACTTGTAACAAAAAGAATATTGCCCAGTTAAACTGATGGCATTGAGCTCACAGGCTATGCACTCTAACTGTATATTACAACCTTATATTTCCAAATAATGCCCCTTGAAAAACAAATAAAGGGGGGAAAACCCCCCTTTCCTCTTTTTATACTTAATCATTGAACCCACCCCCCAACTAATCAGGGATACGCCTTATCATATAATAAACCTATATCAAAATTTGAAACTGGTCGGAATATTCTGCACGAAAACCCATATATATAATTTAACCCCTTGGGGACGAGCGACACGTATACGTGTCGCAAAAAGGCTTAAGAATCCTTCTTTATGGGTAAACCACCGGTAAAATTATACTATAAAATTTGACTTATTCAATCGCAGCATTTCCTCGATTCAAAAAGCAACAAATTTCTGTTTTTTAAAACCGGTGACAAATTATTAAAAATTTCGTAAAAGGCTCCCGTCGCGAAGGGGTTAAGAAGAGTTATCCCCCGTTCCCTCCTTTATATTAACCATTAAAAACCTACAAAACTATTCAGAGATTTGCCTTATCTGAAAGAACCAACATCTAAATTTCAAAGCAAATTGGATAATTCTGCATAAAAACCCATTTATCTAATTGAAAGGGAGGGGAGAAGGGCAATAGCCCGTAACCTCCTTTATACTTAGCCAAAAAAAAAAAAAAAAAAAAAAAAAAAAAAAAAAAAACAGGGATGTGTGTTACCTCTATGAATCTGTCTCCAAAAATTTAAGCAAATCGATTAATTCTGTATGAAAAGTTAGTGACCTAAATTAAGATGGGTAGTCCCCCTGATCTCCTCTTTATAAGGTGTTCTGGTGTAATAACGCCAGGTTGGGTAATAACGCCAAGTGCTGATATTACGCACAATTATGAAATAATTCGGTAAATGATACCTGTGGGCTCTGCTCAGACGGGCTCTGAGTTGTATAAAGCACAAACAACAGCTTAAAGTTAATTTGTTCCATTTGTAGACCTTATCGCTTTTAGAAGCAACTAAAATTAACTCTTGATCTAAAATTTGCGAGAAAAGTTCTGTGATGTGAAGACTATGTATTTATCAAGAAATAATTTGTTTATTACATAAAATTTTAGTGCATTTCATGTATTTTCAAAAGGCTGTAGAAGATTTTAAATATGTTCGCGAGCTAGTTTGTAGTTTAAAATGTACTGCGCAACAAGTATACCGGGGTAATAACACCATTCCTTGGCGTTCCATGTATGCATTCTATTACATAGAATGCATACATGGAAACATAATTACTGATTTAGCTAAACACAAAAAAGTGCAATGTTTCTAATAATTATATATAAGAGGTCCTTTCTAGCAAAAATAAGCTCAGAGTCTGACATTCTTTCGCCTCCCCCTCCTTCTTTTTCTTACACTTTCACAAAAAAAATTTAAATTTTCTATCGTTTAGAGTGCAATTTGTCCATTTCTAGGGCGGTAGAGTTTGTATTTTCAAAATTGGGCAATCTACAGGATTATTCCATCTTATTTTATAGTATTGTTTGCATGGCGTTATTACCCACCAGGGGCGTAGCTTGGAATTTTTATTGGGGGGGGGGGAGACCAAAATTTGGCGCCTTTTAATGCTTTGCCGCCCTTGAATTATTTGCACATTTTTTAGGAGAGGGGGGTAGTTATGCTACTTTTTACCTTTAGTTAATATTCATGGCAATGGCATCTATTTAGGTGATATAAGTGATGCAGCCAGGTTAAATTTCCATTTTAAGCGTGCATGCACATGTGCTGATAAAAATCTCTCCCAGCTCTTGTTTTTTCAAGGTCTAAAAAGGCAATGTAGAATGTTTGAAGAAAATCCGAAACCTGGATCCTTAAATTCATTTTCCTGGCATGATAAGAACAATTGTATTTGAAAGAAAAATAAAAATATAGAACATAAAGTTAATTACAAGAGGGTAGTTCCACGCGAACTTGTTTGTCTGTTACACAGCTGAAAATCGCTATGCTTGTTGGCCACCGTTTTTTCTGAAAAGTTCGCTTTGCCTTATTCAATTGATGAGATTTGTCCGCTAAAATAAATCACATTTTTCTGCTCTAAAATACTGGTAGCCAAAAATTATAGTATGACAAACAGACGTAACAGACAAACAAATTCACGCGGAATTAGCCAAGAGAGTTATAGTGGTTTCAAAGTACGCAGCTCCCGCCCGAAACTTGCTGGTCATTATAATTGAATTTAGCCTTCAATTTTTTTTTCTGGTGAGATCCTCGGAGATCGGGCCCACTACTATCACTCCTACCAATATAAACAAGTTGGAAATTGCACGTGAACGTAGCAAATGAGGTGCGTTCGTATGATAACGAAGTTTTAAAAATATTCAGATCGTGCTGATATAGTAGAGCGTACTTCGGATACAGTATCGTAGTCGAAATCTTTGTGTTTCTGTAAATATGCAGGAAGTAATTTTTATTACACCTCAGCAACGTATATCTTATTCATAAAATGTGAAACAGTTGAATATAATTAAAACACGCCCCAAACAATGTTTCCCCGTATAGCATTATGTAGTGGAATACTTTTGTGTGGCCCTGTAATTTAATAATAAAAATTCTTTGCATAACAGATTGTACAGAATGCATATTTCAGTATATATTTCATAGATTCATGCCAATTCTATTATGTTCGAATGAGTGTAACATCATTAAAATGTATTTGAAACTTTTTTCCCATTGACCGTAATGTAATGGAATACTTTTGATTGTCCCTGTAAATGATCTATGCATCCGACTTTCATAACATTTGAAATGACTCGACAAAATTACGTAATAATTATATATTTTAAATTTCAAACGATTAAAATGCATTTGAAACTTTTTTCCCCATTGACCGTAATGTAACGGAATCCTTTTGATTGTCACTGTAATTGATCTATGCATCCGATTTCAATAACATTTGAAATGACTCAACAAAATTACGCAATAATTATATGTTTTAAATTTCAAACGATTAAAATGCATTTGAAACTTTTTTCCCCCATTGACCATAATGTTACGGAATCCTTTTGATTGTCCCTGTAATTGATCTATCCATCCGATTTTCATAAAATTTGAAATGACTCGACAAAATTATGTTATAATTATGTATTTTAAATTTCAAACGATTCGGTTGGGTTAGTTTTTGTGTTATTATATGCGGACGGACAGGCAGACGGACAGACGGACAGACGGACGGACTGAGCGACAACAATAGGTGCTACGTATTTACATAATTACGAACGCACCTAAAAAGGAATGTTAAATCTCTCGATGAACATTCGACCCCTTTTCAAGGAAGTAACAGTGGTCTATATAACAAATACAGTAAAACCTCGATAATTCGGATTAATTGGGACCGGACCGAATCCAGATTATCGAAAATCCGGATTATCCGGAGAATTAGAAAATAATGAAATAAAATAAAACATACTTACACAAAATCACCATTATGTTAAACTTATTGAATATTTACAGACAGTAAAAATGTTTACTTTGCTTAATTCTTCCGAATAGATTTCAGAATTTTTTTTTTTTAATTCAGAATACGACGCTGGAACAAGTTAAAGTTATGGAAACTAGCCAATTTCTTCTCAAATTTGAAAAAAAATGACCAAACCGATCCGGAGTTCCGGATTAACGCGGTCCGAATTAGTGCGGTTCTACTGTATACTGAATATTCCAGTTTCTGTAAAAGGGAATAACATGTTTTCCCTTTTATTATCTTAGTTTCCCAGTAAATACATATAAGTAAAAAATAATCTGTATCGTACTGCAGTTATAACACAAAACGTTAAAGTAGTTGTTATTTTTTTTCTAATGTGCATTTTTTAAATCGGTCGCACGATCTATTAATTATAACAATTATATATTCTATTAATTATACAATAAATTAACGAATACTTTTTTTTCCTGTCACTTTTCAACATTAAAAGACAGTCGTTCAAAGTAAATTTAATTTTCTCTTTTGACAATGGCTACTTTAAAAGCAAAAATCAATTGTTTCCAAATCCCTTTATACAATCACTAGAATAAAAACTTATTTAACCCTTTAAGCAACATGTTCAATTCAGCAATAGTTATGCTGAATACCGGATATCATTAAATTTCGTCAAAAGTAATTTATCAATAGCAATTAGTGACGCAAAAAACTCAGATGCATAGAACATTTCAATCTCGATTTAAAATAAAGACATATACACATATATTTTGGAATTTCAGATAGAAGAGTTCACTTTGCACGTCGGTACATCGTGATGTTTATAAAGTTAATTGAAAATTGTTATTTTTCAGATAAATCAAATTTAAGCTGTAATGTCCACCGCAAGGCACAAAAAAGACCAATAATCAGAAGAGTGAAAATAACTTGAATTGTATACGTACAATTGATAAAACATAACATAATTATACTTAGGAATTATATTATAAAACAAAAATAGAGCCAAAAAAAAATCTATCGCTCAGTTGAAAACATTTTTGAAAAACATTTTTTTTTACCACTTGATCAGTAACCCTTGCAAGAATGGAATCAGTGCCACTTGATCAGTGCAATTACAGATCAATGCAGTAACAATGCATTTTTAATTCTAATGTTACAATTTTAAATACAGTATTTTATACAATAAAATCTGTGAAAATGCAATGTGTGGATAACAAAAACCTAAATTAAAAAAATAATAATGTAAAACTGAATATTTGTCTGGTCCATTGGATTGCATCTTACTATTTTTAATTGCTTTTTCAAAAAACATTTGCAAGTAAAGGTGTATTCCAATCCAAACTGCTTATTTTCGCATTTAATTTTGAATTCATTTTTGCTCTCAAATGCATCAGACTGACAGAATCTCTTATTCAGAAACTATACAAGGTGCCGTAAAGCTCGATATTTTGATAAAGGCAGAAAATAGTGTGAAAAATGCTGTGAAAGTGGGCATTGTGAACAGAATTTTCCGAAGCGGAAGAGCTGGAGACGAAAAAAGGGGCCATACTGAAGCAATGATTGTTTATCAATCAAATTCTAATAAATGGAGCGAAAAATAAGATCATACGGCACCTTGTACATCTCATCGAAAATCACTCCAGCAAGTTTCATGTTTCTATTTTTAAAAATGAGTCTGAAATTCTATCGGAAAACTTCGCGGTGTTGAAGGTGGAAAAGCATGTTTTCGAGTACACCCTTAAACATATATTTCTTTTAATTTTGGGGGAAGCTTCATTCCTGCCCAGTCCTGGGTTAAAACTAGGTCGGTTATTAATAATGTAACAGTCTCTAGAAATCACCATTATTCAAAAAATAGCAATCTGTTTAGGAAATAAATAATAAAAATTATTAAAACTTAAATTTACCGGAAAATTGAGAATGCTATTCGATTTTTTTCCACTAATAATAGCAATGATAATAAATGAACTCACAATTGCGTCAGAAATATAAACATTGTACTTTAAGAACATGCTTAACTAAAGGTAAATATGTACATTTTTTACCTTCGACTGCATCATCGTTTTTCATCCACTTTTTCATAAATTTCCATCATTTCTCCGCTTCATAACTTCTTTTTGTTTTTGTTCTCTGTAGTAAGATCCTAGTTTTCTGTTTTTTTATGTTTTATTTCAGTCATCACTCACGACTGAATTTCTTCTCTCTGGACGACTACAAAAGACAGCTTTTTATTTTTATTTTAAAAATTGAACGAAAAAATCGCTAGTTTTGAAAAGTCGCCTTATTAGTTTCAGTGCAATCTGACAACACTAGATAGTGGACAACAAAGATGTATGTAGGTGATGCTCGGAAATTATCAAACTTCACACAAGGAAGGACATAAGAGAGGAGTTAAAATAGTTAAGGTCAGATGACCCTGTCGAGGGCCACCAACCTTGGATTGGAATAAGGGGAGAGCTTTTCTCCGAAAGATCATATTACATGTAGTGATCGAACAATGTCCATTTCCGGAATGTGTTCTTGTTTTCGACTGGGGATAGCGCCTGGTAGTAATCTTAAAATGTCTCAAATGTAATGAATCTCCTATATTTTTTAAAACCATAATTTATTTCTTATAAATTTACAATAATAATAATTCCAAATCACGTTACTGTTATTTCATTATTTTTCTTTTTTTTTGTGTGTGTGTGTAAAAAATAATCTAAGAATGCCACATTAATAATAAAAATTTTAGGTGCCTAACGGCGCCTTTAAACCTTCCATGACGCCCTTTTTGAAACCCTCTTTTTTATGTGCCTGACTGCAGGGGTGCCCAGAGACGGGTTTGGTGACGCAATATGCGTCACACAATTTAATTTTGGGGGGTTGGGGGGAATTTGAGAAAAAGTACATTTTTTAGGGGGGGGGGATTTTTAAATTGTTAATATTTCCTTTTTACTGTTAAAAAAATCTTTATTTTTTTACTATAACTTTAAAATTTTTTCAACATTTAAGTTCCAGAAATTTCCAATTGATATTCTGTTTAAAGGGGGGGGGGGGGTCAATGTTAAAGTATGAAGTTTTTTTGGGGGGGAGAGGGGCTTTGCGTCATTGGGTTTAGGGGGGAGATGGTCACCACTGCCTGACTGAGCCTCTAAAGCTTCTGAGGCGCCCTACTACTAAAACATATTATAGAACCATTCAAACGCACTACAGTCGTTTCCACGCTTCTTTTCCCTTTCTATCTATTTCTAAGAGTGACCAACAACTACTATAAGAAGGAAATAATTGTACATCTATCCTGAAATTAATTACAAGTCTGTTTTTGATTTTTTTTTTTTTTTTCGGATGCATAGATTTTTTTCTGGATAGGAGTAGGAGAATAGAGATAGTAACAAATCTAAAATTAAGTGCCTTTTTCATGTTTTGTAAGTGAAGAATAACTTACTTTGTAATTTTACATTTAAAATTAAGTTATTTTATAATTACTTGTTACTATTAACAAAGCTTTTTTTCCGGGCGCCTAACGGCGCCCTCAAACCTGCTTTGGCGCCCTACTACTTGAACATATTGGGAGGGGAGGCTCCCCCCCTCCCCCCTAAAGCTACGTCCCTGTTACCCACCTGTGTGGGTAATAACAGGTGGGTAAATAATAGCATTGGTCAAGAAATCATTCCATTACATTTTATGATTACATATCTGTAAAATTATTTTTTATATATAAATAGCCAATGAGTTGCTGTATCAAATCCCATATTTGTTTGAAAAATACAATGTAAAACTAAGCCGTGAAAATTGGTAGAACCTTAACGTGGCGTTATTACCCCAGGATACCTTACTTACAGCATGAATTATAAAAATAAATCAGGAAAGTTCCTTATCAAAATGAGCCTATATCCAAAATTTGGAACAAAACAGTAAATTCTGCGTGAAAAACCCATTAACCTAAATTAATGGGAGTTACCCCCTCCCCCCCCCTTTTATAATGATCAAATGAACACCCAATACTAGTCACGGAAGCGCCTCGTCAGAATGAATCTATATCTAAAATTTGAATTAAATCTGGTAATTCTGCATGATAAACCCGTTTATCTAAATTAAGGGGGGGGGGGTAGCCCCTTGTCCCACTCTTTTGCTTATCCAATGAGCTTTCAAAACTAATCATGGAAATGCCCTCAACAGAATGTTGCTATGCTTAAAATTTGAATGAAATCTGATAACTCTGCTTGAAAAACACATTTATCTAAATTAATGAGAGGGGATTAGCCCCATGTTCTGTGCTAATTAGTTCGGAATAGTGGGACTGTACTGTATTAAATTTGGATTTTTTTTAACGTTGAAGAGCATAGTAAAAAACATGTTATGTTACATTCTATCAAAATGCTTTATTTTATTGATAAAAATGTAATTTTTATGTATTTTTTAACATGGTAAAGCCAAAATATAAAATTTCTAATGAGTCTTGAAAATCTTAGACATTATTTGATATTTAATATTTAATAATTAAAAATT
Organism: Maratus speculifer; assembly: GCA_964019185.1. Taxonomy (NCBI): domain Eukaryota; kingdom Metazoa; phylum Arthropoda; class Arachnida; order Araneae; family Salticidae; genus Maratus; species Maratus speculifer. The sequence goes on from OZ025293.1 coordinate 416,736,676, forward strand.
ATATATAATATTTGAAAAACTAATTACTAATAAGTTTTTTCCTCGGACTGAGCTTAGTATCACTTCATAACATTTTAAATCATTTTGCCAAATAAATGAACAAATGTTACAGGAGAAAGCTTTCATTTCCATTTTTGTTAAATAACATCTTCATTAAATAAGATACTCAAGTTTTAGGTCTGTTTTAAATCTTAAATATCTTTAATGCAGTTTCGGTTGAAAAACGATCTCATATGCCTAAAAACATATTTTGCGATGTCTTTTTTTCTTTCTTTCTTTTTTTTTTTTTTTTTTTATACTAACCACAATTACTTCAATTCAGTTTAAAGACCTTATTATCATCAACAAAAGACGAGTCTTACGCGTTATAATAACAGAAAAAAAAAGAATCTTAAATAGAATTTACTTTTCAAATCTCTAATAAATCCAAGCTATCACGTTTAAGAAAATGAGTGCATTGTTGCGACTTTTTAAATGAAATGGTCGAAATCGTAAATATTGAATACGTCATTATTGCGTAGTTAAGAAAAATATAAGAATTGAATAAATCTATTTCATTCTCATTTGCACGTACGATTTTACTTTTTATACAATTTTCATTATTTTAAAAGAAACAAACCTCTTTAAAAAAGCTGAATAAGAGATTTGGTCGGCCAGCCGTACTTTTCGCTTCTCCTGAATCTCGGTAATCGTAAACAATACATGATCGAAATATCCTTTCATTCTAAAAGGGTGGTTGGTGAAGGGGGGGGGGGGAGGATTGAATACATACATAAGAAAGAGTAAGGTGGTTTACCTGTTTAGTAATTGATAAACAGTTTTAAAAACTAAAACACACGCTTTTATATCAGGTTGGACTAAAAAGTTTAAAATGCTGTTTTGGTTGCATAGTTACGGTTTTCATATGTATTTCAGTGATTGTCGTGTGTCTAGGGGAACAGGTAACTATTAATTTCCCAGATTGCTTTTGATCTGTTTATCCGGCGTTTTTGATTTTAATCCTTTTAAGAGGCGATTTTTCAAATTGTTGAATTGTCATCGGTTTTTAATAAGTGTGCAAAGTTTCAGTTTAATCTGATGCCTTAAAGTGGATGGAAATAACGTTCAAAGATTCCGTTACATACATACGTACATACAGGGGAAACTAATAAAAGCGTATTAAGGGTGTATTTTGATTCAAACTGCTTATTTTCCGATTTATTTTTAAATGCACTTTTGCTCTCAAACACATCAAACTTGCAGATTCTCTTATTTAGAAAGTACACAAGGTGCCGTGATTGTCGATTCTTTGATAAATGTAAAAAATATTGTAAAAAAAGCGATCAAAAACGGCATTTTGAACAGATTTTCCCGAAGCGAGATATCTGAGAACGAGAAAAAGGGTCATGCCGAGAAGGTAAATGTTTATAAATCAAATTCTAATAAATTGAGCGTAAAAAAACATCACACGGCACCTTATACGCTTCTTCAAGAATCCTCTCAGCAAGTTTCATGTTTCTACTTTTAAAAATATGTCTGAAATTGTAACGGAAAATTTCGAGCTGTTGAAGGTGAAAAAGCGTTTTTTCGAATACACCCTTAAAAACCGTCAAAATAGGTGTCCATCCTATCTTGTACAGCTTTCTCAAAATAGGGATATCTGTTGCAAATATATTTGCTGTGCAAAGAAGCGAACATTCAAAAAACAAGCTAACAAAATTTTCGTTTCACAGATTATTTTTTAAGAGCCTTTATTTTTTATGACCTAATCACGGCACCTCTATTTTCTTTTTTTCTTTTCTTTTTTTTTCTTTTTCTTTTCTTTTTTTTTTCTTTTTTCTTTTCTTTTTTTTTTTTCTTTCTCTGGGAAGGGAGTATTAAAAATTCGAAGGTGTATTCCAATCCAAACTGCTTATTTTCTGATTTATTTTAAAATTTATTTTGCTTTCAAACGCATCAAACTTTCAAATTCTTTTATTTTGAAACTACACAAGTGCTAGTCAATTTTTTGATAAATGCAGAAAATATTGCAAGAATAATTATCAAAGTTAGCGTCTGAACAGAATTTTCTGAAGCGAGAGATCTGGGAACGAAAAAAATGGTCATACTGAGAAAATAATACTTTATAAATCAAATTCGAATTAATTGAGCAAAAAATGAAATCACAGCCCTCTTATACATTTCTTCAACCCCCCCCCCCCCCTCCAGCAGGTTTCATGTTTTTACTTTTAAAAATGAGTCTGAAAATGTCTCAGAAAATTTCGAGCTTTTGAGGGAGGAAAAATATTTTTTTTAGTACACCCTTAATCAAAACTCAATGTACAACAGCTTACATTTTTCTATATGTACAAGATAAGAAAAGAACAACATTTTTTTTTCAAGTATATTTCAAATAACATTATTTTTTTATCATTTCCTTAAGGGTGTTCTCAACTGCTCCGCTCAACAAGCGCATAAAACGTTTTGACACAATTACAAATTCATTTTTTAACAGAAATATATAAAATTGGAAGGCCTGACTATGGAAGCGATTTCGAATCGAATTTAGTTTTCCATTTTTTTAATCAATAAATTACCTATCCAGCTCTAAGCTACTTCGATCACGTCATCACCTGCTTTTCTCCGGTTTTTCTGCTTTCGTTGGGAAATGTGTTTAAAAACGCCAACTTTGACGGCTTGTTATGAAAAATCTATTGCATTTGTAAAAAAAAAAAAAAAAAAAAAAAAAAAAAAAAAAAAAAAAAAAAAAACTGGGTGCAATTAGACAGTTTCTGAATAACAACACCTGCTAGTTTCATGCATTTCCGAACAAAAATAAATTAAAACATATGTCACAAAGTTGCCTTTATGATTTAAGAACATCCTTATGAGGAAGAACAACTCGTTTGCTTTCGCATCATCTTACCAACGAGATTTACTGAATGTAAGCAACAAATCTTGTACAAAAACTCGTTAAAACAAGATTTTCCGCGATAAAATAATATGTAAAAAGAAATGTCTGATGGTGAAAATTAAACTTTTTCTTGAGATATTATAAGGTATGGTCGGAAATAAGTTTCTTTACATGTAATTATAAAAGGAATATTTGAATTTAGGAGAAATACTTTGAGCAATGCATCATTTTTTTTTTTCATAGATATTTATTTATTTATTTTTATATTTAACACAGAACTTTAAATTTTAACTCTACATTGTGCTAAAATTTGGAGGTTTTGCATTACAAAAATAGAAAAAGCTTCGAGATGTGCAAATATTTGTGTAAATTTTACCCTTAGTAGACGAAGGGACGGGAGAGGGGTAAAAAAGATGTGAGTTACCAATTTACTTACAGCAAAGGCCCACATAGACGTATCATTGAAGTACCTTCAGTGTGATCGTGTTCAGTGTGGTTCTATCTTTTTTTGTGGTCATGCGTTGTTTTTCATCTTTAATGGCTTTACAAGGAAACTGCTGGACATATTGCAGGAAGGAGAATTCTCCTTCAAGTTCGATCTAATCCTCTTATCTCATTTACATTGTAGAATCCATTGTTGAATCACCCGTCCTTTTGTTATAAACTACATTTTACGTATTTAGAATATGAGGGAGCACGTTTCGATTCTAAACGCAGCCTAATGTTTGTGGATGAGTGTAGGGGGGGGGGGGGTGCTGCTCCAAGGACCCGCAGTGCCTTAATTAGACCCTTTATTGGGGTAGTGTAAGAAATTATATAAAGTATTTTAAGTAAAGGAATAAGTGAGTTATTTTGAAAAAGTTCAAAAAACATTCCGACTGACAGTTTCGTAAATCATAATACAGGTAGACTCCCTCAAATCCTCAATCCTAAAATTCGCACATAATTTACAGATGTAAACAATGAAACTTACAGTTCAGATATAGGTGAAAATTTGACTTTTTTAGTTTTATTTAAATTCTATATATATTTTAATTTGCAATTTTTATTAATATTACTGAATCCATGTTTTTTTTTCATGAAGGAAGGATAAATTTATTTTTGAAAAAAATCAAGATATTGCTCATATCATTGGCAATCACAATCTTCTTACCAAATATTTTTATATACAATAGACTCCCTCAAATCCGCACAGCCTGGGACCAGAGGTTGTGCGGACTTGCTTTGTTTACATTTTTTAAACAATAATTTGAGTGCAATTAATAGTGCAATCAGAACTATAATGAATGCTTACAATATAATAAAATATTAAAATAAGTAATAAACTAAAATAGTAAAAATTTAGATAGTTTTTAAAATGATGAAAGTACTGATAGCAAAGGTCAAACTAAAAATCAATAGTGTATGATTAAATATTCATTATAAAGATTAGATGTGTTTTTCCAAAATTATTCAACAAAACTTGCTTCATAAAAGTACATTACTAATTCTCATCAAAATCATAAAATAAGGATTTTTTTTCAAGTTTAGCCAGGCTTAATAACCAAAAAATTTTTATTAATGCATAAATATATTTGGTAAGAAGATTGTGATTGCCAGTGATATCAACAATATCTTGAATTTTTTCCAAAAAAAATTTATTCTTCCTTCATGAAAAAACATTAATAGAGTATTATTAAGAAAATTATAAAATAAAAAGTATATGGAATTGATGCAAAACAAAAAAATCAAATTTTGTCACAATATCTGAACTAAAAGTTTCATTGTTTACATCCATAAAATATGTGTGGATTTTAGAGAGCTGTGGATTTCTGGTTTGCGGATTTGAGGGAGTCTACTGTATATAAATCTTCATACGTCTCAGTATTTGCCAACCAACCAACCAACCATATATAAATCTTCTGTGCGTGTGTTTGTCACTGAACTCCTCCTAAACGACTGGACCGATTTTAATGATATTTTGTATGCGTGTTCCAGTGGATTCGAGAATAGTTTAGATTCACATTTCATCGAAATTGATTCAGTACTTTTTTAGTAATTAGGAAAAAACTAATAAAGTTACTGATTTTTGGCTAATTATAAAGGTTGAATAAGTTCGCTGAACAGCGTGTGGACGGAATGGCCGAGCGGTCTAAGGCGCCAGATTTAAGCTCTGGTTCTTGAAGAAAGAGGTCGTGTGTTCGAACCCCACTCCTGACGTACGTGTATGATTTGCATTAACTTTTCCTGTGTTATAATATTATTTAACCTACTTCAGAAAATCGTTAACTTTTAACTAAAAAGAGAAAAATAAACTTTTCTATAAGAAATTGAACCGACTTCAAAAACTACTGCAAAGTGAAAAATAATTTCCTTATATAATTGTAATAAGAAATTAAATTAAGAGCGTAGTATTTATTATGCATATTATTATATTTAAGTACATTTATTTGATTTTTTGGAGTCGGTGCCAGGACAACGTCTGTTGGGTCCGCTAGTATTTATGTATTAATCAAGGTTTTTTATTTATGAAGTCGGGCGAAACCTGAAATAAAATTCCTTATTTTATGATTTTGATGTGAATTAGTAATGTACTTTTATGAAGCAAGTTCCATTGATTAATTTAGGAAAAATACATTTCATTTTTATAATGAAAAATTAATCATACATTATTGAATATTTAACTTGACCATTGCTTTTAATATTTTAATCATTTAAAAAAATATCCAATTTTTTATTATTTCACTTTATTGCTTATTTTAATATTTTATTATATTGTAAGCATTCATTATAGTTTGAATTACTTTATTAAGTACATTAAAAGTAATGTTTAAAAAATGTACACAAAGCAATGACCAAAAATCTGCAAAATTCTAGAACCCGCACAACTTTTGGTCCCAAACTATGCGGATTTGAGGAGTGTATTCGATTATCTGAAGATTATTTAAAATGTTAAATAAGTTCTGTGAAGTTATTCAATATTTATTTGCTTTTTAACAGATAATGAATGACTCTCTATGCGTATGTATGTATGCATGTAGTCGACTAGAAAAACAAACACCAGGAACTTTCTTTGGGAACGGAAAATAATAATAATATTTGAGAACACATGTAAAAAGAAATAAATATAAATGGGGAAAGAGGAAATACTAAGTGAAAGTTCACGTGAAGCTATATGTCAACTTATTTCTCTCGTACGTGAAAAAAAGACATTTTTACATAAATATCATAGTATGTGCACATCTCAGAGTTTGAATAAATTAAATATTTTTCGACGATATGTCCTTATATTCCTAGAACAAAACAACAAAACGGTGAGATAAAGGGTAACAATCGCAAAATAAGAAAATGGTACATGTGTATTTTCTATACCAGGAAAATACACCGTGTCCAGGAAAATACACGTGATAATACTAATAACAATAACTAGTTTTTCCTTTCTACAGGGTGATTCAAAAAAAGTTGACAAAATGATATGAAAAACCGGGCATACGACAAGGATAAAAATCACATAGAAACATGGCGCCGTAAACTAATTATTGAATCACAAATAATGTTTCATCCTAGCTCAATTTGGGTTGACGGTAATAAGTTTCAGGTAACTGAAGTATACTATTAGGTATAATTTAGGGTTATTATCCAAGCCCAGAGAAATACCAGGCGAGGGAGTTATAATAGATAATAAACTTATTCTGAAATTATTTCATAATTTTACTCTTGTTTTCTTTGCAGTAGTGCCCTTGTTCTCTGTTGTCAATATTTTAAATTCTGTTTTTTTTTTTTTTTTTTTTTTTTTTTTTTGTACAAAACTTCCTATTTTTGTGAATAATAATGTGTACCTGCAAACTTCATGTCGCACTGAGGAGTCCTATATCTTTTATAATCGGATTATAATTTTGCTCCAGACTTCTACAACACCGGTATACACTATATGGCCATTGATTATTGGACACTTGCGATTTTAGACATTTTGTTAAATATCTAGAAAAATACATGAAGAATCATCTCGAAACTCTTAGTGTATAAATATAATAGTATAAGTCATACATCTCCGTGAAGATTTTTTCCCGAAACTTCATAGGGGACCGTCAACAAATTAAAAAAGAATGAACATCTTTTGAATAACCCTGTCAAAACTAATGTAGCAAAAGCGTTCAAACTTTAGGTTATGATTGAATGCCTTATTGTAATACGCCTTGTACATTTTTATGCAAATAGCATGCCTACTTGTAGAGTAATTAAGGTTTTTATAAAAATGGTCCCAAATTTTTCCAAATTTTTTCTTTATAATTTTCAGAGTTCTTAATATAAAATAATATTTTTTTTTCAGAAACTATGACAAACAACATTGCACACAGTACCCTGTAATCAGAATTAAAAAATAATGAAAATTGTATACAAAATGAGTTGGTTTACTAAATAATTTTTTACTGTGCATGCGTCAACGATATCAAAATTTCATTTGCATATTATGTTACGTAAATGTATAGAGCAACTTTTGTGAAAGTCACAAAATCATAACTTGAAAATTCTGAAAATAATCTTCAATTAAATAAGTCGAAAATCCGTTATTCTCAAAATGAAGCAAAAACAAGAGGGGTTGTATCCATATATTCATTGATTAGTGTCAATATAGAATGCACAATACGGGATATACTACTACATTTGGATAAAATCCCTCATTTTTTTGCTTCATTTTGGAAACAACGGATTTTGTCCTTTTTCTATAGACGATTACTTTCAGAATTTTCAAGCTATGATTTTGAGACTTTTACAAAAGTTGCTCTATACATTTAGCTAACATAATATGCAAATGAAATTTTGATATCTTTGACGCATGCGCAGTAAAAAATTATTTAGTAAACCGACTCATTTTTCATACAATTTTTATTATTTTTTAATTCTGATTACAGGGTACTGTGTGCAATATTGTTTGTCATATTTTCTGAAAAAAATATTATTTTATATTAAGAACTCTGAAAATTATAAGGGAAAAACTTGGAAAAATTTGAAACCATTTTTATAAAAACTTTAATTACTCTGCGAGTATACATGCTATTTGCATAAAAATGAACACAGTGTATTACAATAAGACATTCAATCATAATCTAGAGTTTGAGCGCTTTTGCTACATTAGTTTTGACAGGGTTATTCAAAAGATATTCATTCTTTTTTAATTTGTTGACGGTCCCCTATGGAGTTTCGGTAAAAAATCTTCACGGTGATGTATGACGTATACTATTATATTTATACACTCAGAGTTTCGAGATGATTCCTCATGTATTTTCCTAGATATTTAGTAAAATGTCTAAAATCGCAAGTGTCCTATAATCAATGGCCATATAGTGTATATTAAATCAATAATTCATTAATAATTCTTACCATTAATTGATATTCGTTTTTCTTTCCTTCATCTCTCTACTTTCTTGATATAAATGTCTTCGTATACCGAGTTTTAATGAAACTTTTCTGCCTGCAGATGTTTGTTTTTGATAACATTTAAATAACAAAGGAGGTTTAATAAAGGCTCGATTAGTAGTTTTCTCTCGTTGTTTTTCATCCAAAATATTCTCTCATTTCATAACCATAAATAATTGTCAACTTCCGCTTATTAACTATTAGCTGTCCGGCATTGTCCGGACCCGCCGACTTTTCCAAATGAATCGCGAATATTTAAAATATCAATTCATATTAAAATTTTAAAAAAAGTCTGAAAACGAACCTTTGTTACGTGTGAGTAAACCAAGTGTGCTACGTAATATGTCCCAAACAAAGCTCTTCCAAAGAAATCTGATAGTTCAACTCTCCACTGCCATTGGCCGCACTCTTTTTTAAACAATCCTACATCCAAACAAAACTTCGTTATTTAACGTATCCTTAAAGATATTAGTCGAGAATGTAGGGACTCAAATGGGAGAAAAAATTCTGAAAGGAGGTAGAACGGGGGAGGCATAATTTAAAAGAGTGGTCAGAGGGCTTCCCAGCTATATATCACGTGAGGGGGTTGGAAACAATTTAAAAAGTGCCTCCGAAGACATGTATGGAAACGGGAATTTCATAATATAAAAGAGTGATCAAAGGACCGTCCAATGATATATCGCATTACAATATCGGAAAAGTTAGAAAGTATATAATACGTGTACATAAAATTACAGGGGGCTCGCGACAAATAGAGGAAGGGAGATTCATAATATGAAAGAGGGGTCAAATGACTGGCCAATGATATATCGCAAAAACCATACGATGGCCAGGATATTATCTGAAATGCAGAAATGAGGATAAAATAAATGGAGAAGTGGCTCCAAAAATGAAAAAAAAACGAATTAAAAAGTTATAGAGGCCAAGTTAATAATAGTTAATAATAATAAAAGGCCAAGTTAATAATAGTTTACTGGCAACAAGTATTGTGTTTCTTTATTAATTATATCTACTTTCAATATGCTCCCCCCCTTCTCTCCCGTTCTCGCCTTTAAGTTTTATATACACATATGTTTAATGATCTTCAAATCTATATCTTAGTTATATTTACTTCCCCCTCATTAGTCCGCAATTATTTTCTTCCATTTTCTAAAAGTAAATGGATAGATTGAGTGGAAATAAAGATCTCTTTTCATTTCAATTTTTAATGAATATGCCGATCCATCTCTAAATGATTTTAGAATTGTCTCCTTATTTTTTAGGAAATATTAAGAAAAAATACTGATTTTTTTTTTTTTTTTTCAAAATTAGATATTTGAATGTAGAAAATTCTTCTACATATGCATACATAATTTCAAATTGATGTCTAAAATAGTTTTCTTAATTTTCTCAAATTAGTGAAAACTAAAAAAATCCATCGTCAGCGACTTCAAATGAAAGTAGGTATTTTATTTGAAGATATAAAGGATTCTATCGAAATGAGCATGCGCAGGCTTAATTCCAATTTTCAGAAAAAAAGAAGGGTGATTATTCGATGAGTTTTTAATTAATATCACGACTAATTAACAAAAAATGAAAATTCTCAGTCTCAGATGCATTCGAACGTGTCTTAAAATAGACTCAGTCAATTTTTCAAACATTGTACATGCGATACATTTCGCTAGATATTGCAGGCACACACAAAGCGCGATACTTTCATTTATTAGTACAGATTATGTTAAGCTATTAAAATTTCTTCTTTTCTTAGGGCGGTTCTGAGAAAAATATTTTGTCGCGCTCAACAACGCGAAGTTTCCTGACAGATTTATTGGGTGACTTTTAAGCTTTAAAACATGATACTTACAGGCATGATCATCGAATTTTTTTTCTTATTTTCTTACAGTTTGAGTTATAAGCAATTGTTTTTACAAGGCGAAAACTATTTTCATTCCTTTCGTTCCCTTATCTGGAAATTAGGTTTAACGCACCAATTTTTATGATATTTTCTAGAAAATATTTTGCAGTTACCGGATAGAGGGAAAAACAAATTGATTGCACAATTTCTTAATAAGAACACCTGTCAATTTGATAAATTTGAGAATAAAAATGAATTAAAAATTTGTGTTAGAAAATAGGCAGTATGAATTTGAGAACAGTCTTAGTAGTTGTTATTAACCCTTTCCGGCACGGTTAAATTCTGTGAAGAATTTAACCGTGAGAAATTATCGACTGACACCGGAATTTACAAGCAATTTTTTCAGAAATTAAAAACTACTTAATTTGAGCTTTCACTGCAAAAGTAAAATTTTATTAAAATATTATTGCTACCGTTTACAAGTTTGGAATTTAAAATAGGTATCCCGTTGTATGCCGGAAAGGGTTAACGGAATTAACTTTTTCTTTTACCTTAATAATTGCTTTCTCCTGATTCCAGACATTATGGATTTCTTTTGTGTGTGAAATCAAAAACACTCAGATTTTCCTTGAAATATTCTGCGTGGAATATTTATTATTTTGCAATAATTATATTTACTCTACATAGTACTTGTGATCACATAAAACAAATAAGAAATTCAAGAAAAATATAATGCAGTATGCTAAAATTACATCGAATTCACTGAACTAAACTTTATATATTAGATATGTGCAAAAATCTTTCTGTTGTTTAAAGTTTAAAAAGAAAGAGAAAGAAAAAGAAAATAGATTACCTATTGTATACGTGATCGCCATCATTTAGTATGACCTTTTGCCATCTGAACTTCCAATAGATTAATTCTGGTTGAAAAATGAAATGCATTGTGGTTTATAAAACATCTAGTAATAGTGTTCTCACAGCCTTGGACGAAATGAAAGGTTTGAAGGTCCAAGCAATTCTTTAGCAATCGAAAGAGCTACATGATCATTAAACTTAGGGTGAAATATAAAGAAAAAGGTGGACAATTTCCACGGGAAAATCAAGATAATTAAAAAAACAGACGTCTTTGTAATTTGTCTGTCATCGCACGCAACTGAAAATTGGTGTTCGTTATAGAGAATTGAAAATGTAGGCCATGGACAAGTCATTTGAACTACAATTTTTCGATTTTAAATCTAGTCCATGTTTAGTTTTGTTTTGAAAATATTAGCATAAGGTAACAAATCGTAAAATAAAGTAATACACCACAGACAAAAATGCATTTTTCCCCTGAAATGACCCTTTAAGGCCCAAACAGACCTGGCCACTTCTTGCTGTTACTCGTCGGCTCGTTTGTTGTGGCGACACGGTGTTTTTGATCTTTAATGAGTTTTGCTGGAAAGGGACGGTTGTGCGGCAAAAGAGAAATCTTTCTGTCAAGTAGGGTTAGTGGCGCAGCCAAGGGGATGGTTTTAGGGTTAAAACCCCTCCCAGAGCTGAGAAAGATCGCTATAATTGCTGCTTATATGAATGAAATCCAAACTTAATATTTAAATGTTTTGGCGCATTTCGGAATCCGCCACTTTATTGAATCAGATTTCATTTAATAAAGTGATTCAATTAAATAGCGAAAATTCTACTTAAAATTGTGAAAGTGCATATTACATGAATCAGTTAAGTAAAAATTGGTAATTTGAACTAAATTACTTTTCTTAGATGCTTCATGCTAAAAAAAATGATGATTTCCGCCCACACAGACGCTCTTTGGGTTTAAGTATTATACAGTAAATATTCTAATTAGTACTGATTCTATTAACCGGCGATTCAAATAACCTTTATCAGAAACTCAAAACCCCCCCTTAGAACCGAATTCTGGCTGCGCCACTGAGTAGGGTTGATCTGCCTATCTACCAATTATTTTCTTCATTCCCTTCGTTCTATTATGAAGAAACCGCAAATGGGTCCTATACAAAAGGCTCTTCCAAGAATTCAGTTGACGGGGAGAGTATTTCAATGTCCACGCAGCCTTAGTCTATTATTGAGCTGAACGAGCGAAGCTCTTATGCGTCCACTCACGTCCAACTTCAGCACCAGCCGAGATAGTTTTTATTTTTATTTATTTATTTATTTATTTTCTACTGCCTTGGGACGGAGTTCGTGACATCAAAACACTTGATCTAATGCCTATAGATAATAGTACAAAACAAGTTGGAAATTGCATGTGAAGCGTAGCAAATGATGTGCGTTTGCACTATATGAAATTTTAAAAATATTCAGACCTTAGCGTAATAGTATACAGTACTTCTTGATACAATATAGTAGCCGAAATCTTTTGTGTGTTCCTGTAAATACTATCTGCTTTCTATTGCACAGAAAGAAACTTTTAGTACACCTCAGCAACGTATATCAATAATACTTTAATATTATTAAAACGCACTCCAAACCTAAACACCTTCCCCTTTTACTATTATGTAATAGAACACTTTTGTGCGGCCTTGTGAATGAATAAAAAATATTCTTTGCATCACAGATTGTACAGAATGTATATTTTAATGTATACTTCGTAGATGCATATCAATTTTACTATGTTCGAAAGAGCGTAACGTCATTAAAATGAACTTGAAACCATTTTTACTTAGCCATCATACGGTAGTATAGGGTAAGTCTTGCAATCGTTTTGAAAATCGAAAGAAAAATTTTGGCGGATTTACACGTTTTAGATACTGGAGATTCCGAAAAACATATTTTTAGAAAAAAAAAAAAAATTGCCGTCCGTCTGTCTGTCTGTGTGTCTGTAAACGCTCTATCTCCCGAACAAATTGAGATAGAGACTTTGGTATGTGCTTACTATGTAAGAATGGGACGAAACCTATTTAATATCAGTAGCCTCGATTATCCGAAACTATTTTTTTCGGACTCTCGAAAAATTCGTTCTGATGAAAAGTATATAAAAATTTTCGAATTTTTTTATTTTAAGGAAAGGACGTGAAAGGCAATAAAATAACGCAATTTTTGCATACAAAACGAAGTCGATCGGATTGTTATTTGCCGAGGTATTTGTAATCCTGTTTTCCACATTCTTCGATTTTTCAAGACCCTGTATTTCATTCAAATTTCAATTCAAAGATATATTCTAATTGAAAATGAGACGCTTAATCCAACGCAGCAAACTGTGAGTTAATATGATTATTATTTTTGGAGTTATAAGGATGTTTATTTTACGCAATTCGGTACTACTTGAGTAATTTGGCGTTTTATATAATTTATCGAAATTTGTTCATCAGCAATTCATTAACAGAGCATTACTATGTATATTACAAACATTTAAATATATGTTTAAATTTTGTTTTGAAATTGCAATGCATTTTATAAATAGTTTTCGCACGTTTAATTTTTATATAATATGCATAACCATGATGGGTAAGTATCACGGTGGCCCCCAACGACCAGTTTTCCCATTGGCGTAAATGCTTTTAATTGTGCCTTTAATTAAAGTATGGATGCGGTTTTCATAAAATTTGAAATGACTCGACAAAATTATGCAACATTTATAAATTTTAAATTTCAAATGATTCAGTTGGGTTAGTTTTTGTTCTGCTATATGCGGACAGGCGGACGGACTGAACGATGACTATTGTTGCTATGTATTTATATAATTACGAATGCACCTAAAAAGACCATATACATATATATTTTTTTGTCACATACATGAAAGGAGATGCAATTTTCAGTCGTGCATGACAATTTCCGGTTTTTTTCCTGTGCCATTTTGGAGAATAAAATGTTGTGTGCGCTTATTATTTTATTTATTTGTTTTTAGCCGACTGTAGATCATGTTAATATTTTGGGAATTTATAGCATGATTTAAGATCATTTTTATAAAAATATTCTTTAAACTACATTACCGTGTATATGTATCACCTCGAATATGACGTTATTTACTCAATACCCTGAACAAAGCTACAAGGAAATATTTCCGTTAAAATACGAAAATTCTACTGGCAATCAAGACATCAGTACTATTTCGGTATTTTAACTTAAAAATATTCTTTAAAATATATTACCGTATATATATATCACCTCGAATATAACGTTATTTATTCAATACCCTGTACAAAGCTGCAAGGAAATTGCAAACGCAATACACTGTAAAAAGATTTCCGTTAAAATATGGAAATTCTACTGTAGCAATTGAGACGCTAGTATTATTTCCACATTTTAATATAAAAAATTTTCCTTAATTCCAGAAAAATTTCCATTTTTTCACAAATTAGTTCCATGTTTTTTTTTCTTTATATTTCCGTTTGAAAAACAAAAAATAATTTTTCAATTGCAAATATACATTTTTATGATTTTTATTCTTCAGTTTTCAAAAAGACGTTATCATTTTAGTTCAGAACACCTATATTTAATTTGAACAACTGTGAAGAAATAACACTTACCTTTCAAGGAGGTCGAACCAGGGAACTGTCCTCTTCTAGATTGCTGCGTAGTACCGTTATGCCATGCCCCACCAGTGGCCGCGAGGTTCTGCCCCTGAAACTGGTAGACGATAGGTGCTAAGTTCGAATCCAATCGCGACCGTCGGCCTAACCGTTCGGAAATTTTCCGTGTTTTTTTTTTTTACCTTGGATTTCCTTGAGTAAATACGGGTTAGGCTCTCTTAAAAAGACCCCCTCCCCACCCCATGGAGGTCATTTCACCCCTTAGGGCGTATATCTCTCGTGATGATAATTGGCCGTCATAAAAAAAAAACCTTTACGCCATTTTCATTTTATAAAAGAAATACAAGATACTAAACACAGCACTTACATTTATAGAGATAATATTTTCCTATTAAATATACCATTCTGAATGCAAAAAATCTTAAAATAGGTACAAAAAATATGAGAGCTGAAAAACGTCACCTTTGACTTACAATTCCCGATTACTTTTTATAACCCATAGACGGAAAACTACATAAAAAAAAAGAAAAAAAACGGCGATGAAGTATTAAATAAAAGCGATAGCGGATGAACTAACACATTAAAGTAAACTAGATTACATCCAAAAGTCGAAGTAACATTGTAACTTCATTATGTACTAACGTAGTTATTTAATTTTTTTTATGAAAAATGAAGACGTTTTCGAAATGCTAATGAAATTTGAGACTGAAATTAAATCAACTAATCAGTGAGAAACTAAATTCTTTGATGGACTATTTTAGGAAATCTTAGTTTTATTTTTTTTAAATGTACTGCAATATATTTTAATTATTGTACAATTTTTTTATTAACAGTTATAAAATAATATTAGTAGCAATGTTTTTACGAAATTATTATTATTATTATTTTTTACTAGAGTGTTTAATATTAAATCTGTTCTCAACTGCTCTTCTCAACAAGCGCAAAATGTTTTGACACATTTACAAATTCATTTTTGCAACGAAAAAATATAATACTGAAAGACCTGACTATGGAAACGATTTGGAATCGAAATGTGCTTTCCGTTTTTTAATCAATAAATCACCTATTGAGTTATAAGTGATTTTGATCATAAACACGTTTTTCATCCATGTTTGAGTGGTTATTATGTTTAAACGTGGAGATTCGGTTCAATGTACACAAATTTTTCCGTAAAATTTTCCGAAATAGTTTCATTTTACCAAGAAAAGCATTACATTTTCCATGATTGAAAGGCAAAATTATTTTTTGCCTTTCAAATGAAATATAAACGGAAATATTTTGTAAAAAAAAAAAAAAAAAAAAAAACGGAATTTTTTCTGGAATTTACGGAATTTTTTTTGTTAAAATACGAAAATAGTACTGACGTCTCGATTGCCAGTAGAATTTCCGTATTTTAAAGGAATTTTTAATTTATTTATTTTTATTTATTTCAGTGTATTGCGTTAGCAAAAAGAAATAGACAAAAGAGTGCGATTAGATAGTTTCTAAACAACAACACCTACTAGTTTCCATGCATTTCCGAATAAAAATAAATTAAAACCTATATCATAAAGTTGCCCTTATGAATTTAAAAACAGCTTTAAGAAATATTCAAAAAATTTAAGACGTATAGCAAAGTCTTAAAAATATCCAATACCCAGAATCTGCGATAACTTCCTTTAAAAAAAGTTCAATCCCCATATTAGGCTTCTATCATAAAAGGCTTCTACCCCCATACATTTCTAAAATAGGTGTTTTGTATGCACTCTAATATTTAAAAGAGGAAAACATCTATTTCGTAGAAAAATATGACAATGAATTTCTATATAATCAGTTTTTATAAGCCATTCGGAATGAAAGCAAAGTCATAACCTGGTAAACCATTCTAAGTTTTGGACCTTTTCATAAGAATCCATAGGAATTATTTCAAAGAAAACTACCTACCTACACTGGTAAGAAAATAAATTTTTAATAACTTTCGTATGTAAACAACTTTAAAAATATACGGCTTCTTTTTCAGTGTTATTTTAAATTATATACGGCCAAAGAAAATATATTTATATACAACATAAAGAAAATAATAATAATAAATACATAAATTACTTATTCCAGGAATGTGGTTGTGTTGATGAAATCTGTCAAGTGCCATTATATTTAGATGAAAACAAAATGCACGATTCTAAGTATTTTTAAAATAATTTTAATTTTAAAGATATCTTATTCATGCATCTAGATCCCAAATAAAATTATATTCATAAAATTAAAAAAATAATTTTAAAAGCTGAAAATAAGCGTTTCATACTGAACAAAGAAGCCATACTAAAGTTTAATTTATTTATATTTCCTGTTCTCTTTTCAATATAATTAAATATTCCAAAAGTTCTGTTTCTAAGAAAATGCTATTAAAAACCTTTTGAAAAGGAAGACCTTTATAGATTATTAAGCTTTTCTTTCATATTAATTAACTATTTTCTGCAAATCTCAATTAAAACAAATATCTAATATAATATCGACTGCGTGTGGATTAGTGTTAACTATAGTGTTCTGAATACCCTTTTATCAATTTATTGCTAAAAATAAGAAATACTTTAGAATGATTAAATGCAAAGTAATGTTCAGTGTATTACTTAAAAATGCAATACATTCTTAAGTATTTATAAAAGTCACTTTCTTAAAATTAAAAATTATAGACAATGGGGCGCCTACACAAACAATTCTCTCATGAAACTCACGGTTAAAATTTCAGAATTAGTTCGCATATTCAAATGCAATCGGTCTGCTTGGACCGAAAGTTCGAGCATAGAAAGTTCTAGTTCATAGAAAATTCTAGTCCATGGAAAGTTCTAGCATTCTTTGAGAAAGTTCTAGCATAACAGACGATCATTTACAAAAATCATTGTAAAAGATAAATCGAGGTATGTATACTAATAAATCTATACAAATCCCTCTGTCTGTATGTATGTCTGGGTGTGTGTGTGTGCTGTGGCTAGCGGAAACTACGGCACGTACGAGGCTCGAACTTTTGGTTACATTAGCCCAAAGGATCTCATGATGCACCTAAGACTCAGAATTTAAAAATTATTACAATTAACAAAAATAG
The DNA here is from genome assembly GCA_964019185.1 of Maratus speculifer. Lineage (NCBI taxonomy): Eukaryota > Metazoa > Arthropoda > Arachnida > Araneae > Salticidae > Maratus > Maratus speculifer. The sequence goes on from OZ025293.1 coordinate 416,754,342, forward strand.
AGCTATCATCCGGGACCTGAACACGGAGATTTCATGTATTTTGTCAAAAGATGACAACGTTTGGCAGCAGGTGAGAGCAGACGAAAGAGAGCTTTTGCAGTGACGGCAGATGACGGCAGACGAAGACACTCGCGAGCTAATGCTATTCCTATGGGGAGGCATTTTTCTATAATAACTCTTTCGCATTTTGACATTTTTAAATATTTTTTTTTCTTGCATTGGATAGCTGAGGTCCCTCTCGAGATCGCTCCTTGACTACTTTTTCGATTTTGGTGGCAGATAATTTTTATAAAGTTACTTCCACTTTCAGAACCGGTTTAGAAAGTTAAAGTAACTTTATAAAAAATACTTGCGACCAAAATCGAAAAAGTAATCAAGGAACGATTTCGAGAGGCACCTCAGCTATCTAATGCAAAAAAAAAAAAAAAAAAAAAAAAAAAAAAAAAATATATATATATATATATATATATATATATATATATATATATTTAAAAATGTCAAAATGCGAAAAAGTTATTAGAAAAATGCCTCCCCATTAGAACAGCATTAACTCGTGAGTATCTTCGTGGACAGGGGTCTTAAGCAAGTCACGTGATTTTTTTATATTAGGATTTGTTAAAGCTACAGTCAAATTTTTAAAATATTACATTTATAGATTAAAATTTTATACACCATTGCGTCAAATTTTTCGCTGATTTCAGATATGAAAGTTTTATTACAGTGTGTTGATTAATTGTCGAAATGTTAATTTTTTTATAATTAATATGAGCATTTGTTTGAAAACATCGTTTTAATTCCTGCAACCTCTGACATTGTTAAAAGACGGTGTTATTAGAAGAGCGAACTAAGAAAATAAAGGTTACACTTGATAAATATTTATGAAAAATGATGCAGCGTGAAATACCACAATTTTCGAATGTTGATTTTTGTAAAAACCTTTAATTGCTGCTTCACCTGTTTCAAACTTTAGGATAGCTTATAACATGTAAGAAAAATTTATAAGAAAGAATGCCGCGTGAAATACCACAATTTTCGAATAGTAATTTCTGCAATAATTTCTTTATTTCTTGCGTTAAAGTGCCACACGCGAATTTGTTAAAATTAGAAAATCTAAGAAGCTAATCTATTTGAAAGTGAAAGACAGCTTATCAGCAGTGGTGTAGTCGTAAAAAAAACCAGACGGTATACGCTCTAAGCAGACAGTATACCCTGAGTGTGTATATACTAAAAATAAAAATAAAATAATAAAAATAAAGATAAAATTAGAAAATCTAAGAAGCTAATCTATTTGAAAGTGAAAGACAGCTTATCAGCAGTGGTGTAGTCGTAAAAAAAACCAGACGGTATACGCTCAAAACAGACAGTATACCCTGAGTGTGTATATACTATAGCTTTCTAGAGAAACAGAAAGTATATGGTGTTCCCTTAAAAAATCCAGAAAGTATACTGAAAGTATATGAATTTTGTTACATTTATGTACCAAAGAAATAGTAAAAATGAGTATTTTGGGAATGCTAATTCTTTCTACAGAAATGTTGGAAATTATGAGAAATTGTCCTATAAAGAAAGGACAGATGACGTCCTCTGAGTCGAATCACTGTGGGTCGGCAAGAAACATATGTCCGTTCTTCATAACTCCTACTGTACTCATAAGCTCGGGAAATTTGATTAGTCTACATTTAACAGGTCTATGATATGACTGGTCTAGATTGTCTGACTGGTCTAGTTGTGTGTATGATGTGTGTAGATTGGTTGATGAAAGTGTTGTTTGTAAACATGCTCTTTTCTTATTGCAAATTGTTACTGTTGTGGTCAAGAAGGTTTTATTAAAGACAAGTGTCACATCATGTTCCCAATTAAAAAAGAAGCATCAATAGAATTTAGGGCTAACAAATTTCTTGTTGATTTCTGTTATGAAATCTCAAAAACATTTGTCAGGCGCGGATCCACGGGGGGGGGGGGGGGGCGATCGGGGCGATCGTCCCCCCCCCCAAACTAGTGTTGAATTCAGACTTTTCCGGAAGGGATTTCTGCGACTCCGTCGGAGACATTATATTGTCCCGGAAAAAACGCGAATTTCATTAAAATATCGCTAAAAAGTGCTAATTCTGTCAAAGGTCGCGCAAAAAAAAAAGAATTTCGACAAAAGATCGCTAAAAAACGCGAATTTTGACACAAGATCGCTGAAAGCGCGAGTTTTGTCAAAGCGTCGCTGAAAAAGCAACAATTTCGTGAAAAGGTCGAGGAAAAAGCCCGAATTTTGTCAAATGTTAGCAGAAAAACGTTAATTTTGTCAAAGTATCGCGGAAATAGAGCAAATTTCGTCAAAAGGTCGTGGAAAAAGCGCTAATTTTGTCAAAGGGTTGGAAAAAGGGGAAGGCAAAATATCGCGGAAAAAGTACCAATTTCGACATAGAATTACTGAAAAAGCGCGAACTTCGACATAGGTTTGCATAAAAAACGCAAACTTCGACATAGGATCGCTGTAAAAGCTCTAATTTTGTCAAAGTATCGTGAAAAAACGCGAATTTCGTCAAATGATCACTGAAGAAGCGCGAATTTCATCACAGGGTCGCGGAAAAAAAGGCAAATTTTGACAGTGGATCGCGTAAAAAACGCGAACTTCGACATAGGATCGCTGAAAATGCGCGATTTTTGTCAAAGTGTTGCGTCAAAAGTTCGAGAAAAGAGCGCTACTTTTTTCAAAGGGTTGCAAAAAACTGCTAATTTTGTCAAAGTACCGCGAAAAAGTGCGAATTTCGTCAAAGGGTCGCGGAAAAAATGCGAATTTTGACAGAGGATCGCGTAAGAAACGCGAACTGCGACATAGGATTGTTGAAAAGGCGTAGTTTTTGTCAAAGTGTCGTGTAAAAAGCTCGAATTTCGTCAAAAGTTCGCGGAAAGAGCGCTACTTTTTTCAAAAGGTTGTGAAAAGGGAAGGCAAAGGAACTCGGAAAAAGTGCGAATTTTGACATTGGATCGCTGAAACACCGTGAACTTCGACTTCGGATTGCTGAAAAATCGCTAATTTTGTCAAAGTATCGCGAAAAAGCGCGAATTTCGTCAAAGGGTTGAGAAAAAAACGCGAATTTCCACAAAGGATCGCGAAAAAAACGCGAACTTTGACGTAGTCAAGTGATATCAATAAAGTACGATTAAATATTCATTATACAGATGAAATGTGTTTTGCTTAAATTATTCAATGAAACTTGTCTCATAAAGGTACATGATTAATTCACATCAAAATCATAAAATAAGGAAGTTTTATTTCAAGTTTAGTCAGACTCAATAGCCGAAAAAGCTTTATTAATACATAAATATATTTGGTAAGAAGATTGTGATTATCAATGATACCAGCAATATCTTGGATTTTTTCAGAAAAAAAATTATTCTTCCTTTATGAAAAAAACATCAATTCAGTAATATTAAAAGAAATTACAAATTAAAATATAAATGGAATTGATATAAAACTAAAAAAATCAAATTTTGCCCCTATATCTAAACTGAATGTTTCATTGTTTACATCTGTAAATTATGTGCGGATTTTAGAGAGTTGTGGATTTTAGGATTGCTAATTTGAGGGAGTCTATTGTATACATTTCTGAATCCTCATGACAAGAGATTTCCAGCGATACCACACCTAATGAAATCCGGAGTTAACAATTGTGGATGTTTCTTAAGTTACCTGGTGAAGTTTGAGAGGCTTGATCTGACCTCTAGAATCAATATTTTTATATAATCCGTTGTACATTATGTATTTTACGCTCTACCACTGCCACCTTTGTGAAAAAGTTCTTGCTAATATCGTAACCCCCTTCCCCGAATGAAAATCTTGATTGTGTCATTGATCCGTAATATGAAAATAACGTCAAGGATTTTAACTTCAAATGTCAGAAAGTAACCCTTCTAAAGAGAGATTCATTTTGTCCTAATTCTTGCATAACACTCGTAACCATGAAGCAATTAACTAATACATTGTATAGATTCGAGCATGTAATGCATGTTTAATCGATTACATTACAAGTAGGGGGAACTGGGGCACATTGATACAGCTTTTTTCTAAGAATTTTTTCGGTGTCCAGAAAGTAAAAATTTCAAGTTTTTTTTCCCATGTGGTGTCAGCAAAACTTGTGTAGTGTGATATAAAAATGTACAATCTTTGTTTTATATATTATTTTTGCATGTAACTTTAAAAAAATCAAAAAAAGCCATTTGTATCAATGTGCCCCATCCCCAGGGCAGATTGATACACCTCATGAGGCACTTTGATACGTCTGAGAAAAATGGAGATAAAATAACACCAATGCATATTTTTCATAGAAAAATAGTTAGCAAACCATTTTATATTTATCTATAGAAATTAAAATCATCCATAATTTATTTGTAAGCAATATCAAAGCAACCAAAATGAAATGTATAAGGACCTGATCTTCTGGCTGTTCCTTGTCTGATTGTAGGCTGTGGTAAATTTGTCATATCTGGCACTTCAACCCCAGCATTATCTTTTTCTTAGGAAAGATGAAAAAATTACCAGGTTTTCTGTTTATAAATCGGTTTATAAACAGAAAAAACAGGATAATTATATTAAAAAGTCTGTTTATAACATAATTATCCTGTCTGTTCTGCAGCTTGTTTCTCTTACTTAGCATTTCTCATGTCGAAAATACTTTTTTCTCTGGAGAATCGATATAAATTTGAGATTTTCCAGGCTGCCGTCCTTTTCTTTTGTTAGTTCTACAAGCACTCGATGTTGGGTAAGTTCGTACGTCTTCTGTTTTCAAAAATACAATAAAATGTTCTAATGTAAAGAAATTAGAGCTATTTCACTTCAATAAAAACTAATATTAGAAATTTTTGGTGAAAAAGGGTTGGATTAAGGAGTGTATGGTAAGAAAAATAATAAAAGGTAATGAAAAAATGAACTAGAAAAGGATTTAGGTTGTATCGATATGCCCCGACATAGACTGTATCAATGTGCCCCCATACAGCCTTTTTGAATAAAACGAGTCTCAAATCCAACACTTCACAATTTATCGAACAATAAAGAATGAGGAACTGATAAAGAGTAGTTCTAATTGCCAGAGAAAGTATTCTTTTTGGTTGAAAATACTGGAACTGTTGTATAATACCATTTCAATTCTACAAGTCAAATTTACTTTTGACCTACAAAAACAATAAATCGCGCGTCCCATTTCATCAAACTACAGAATCATTCCAGGACTTTCGGTATGTACTTGAGTGCACTAGCATCACCTTTTGGAGCTGTTGTGAAACTTCCTGTAAGGACCATGTGAGCAGTAGAGGGGGTGTATCAATGTGCCCCAGTTCCCCCTACATAGTACGTTGAAAATTTTCTCCGTATTTTAGACAGAAACATTTTGACACAACATAATTTCTTTCTACATTCACTTCCAAAAATTAAGTACGCAGAGGAAAACGTTAATTTGAGGAAGCTAAGCTGAATTAAAGACACTGCAATTCGCTGCGGAGTTAGAAAGATGTATGCAAATATGTTACGTTAGCTAATCATAGTTTCAAGTCGGGAAACGTACAAAAGAAAGCAGTCGTACAAATATCCTGCATTGCGAAATGTTACAGGAGTTGCAAGTAAATACTGATAAAAAGGGTTTAGAACTTTAGTATGTTTTGTTTTCAAGACAGATGTGTATGGCTTCTAAAAGATGAATGGAAAATTCTGAGCGTTGACGTGCTTTCGACTGCATTGAAGGAGACAATCAATAATAAATGTTGCTCTTTTCTTCGACGCTCATCATTTTGTAATTTCAAGATCATTTAAATAATTCTTAACCAACCAAACAATTGCCCGAAGAACTGTGGCTGGTCGTCCCAGAACTACGATCGCCTTGGACGATCGATATATTGCTGTTGTAGCCAAAGTGCGACCTCAAAACATGTGACATCTATGGTTGCAGCTGCCATTGCTAAGACGATACCTTCAATCACTGAGAACCGAAATCCACACATGAATGGACTGTACACCCAGGTACCCCGAGTTTGAGTTACTCTACCCGTCTATTCCAAAGGGGCACAATTAAGGTGGTGTCTTCAATATATCAATTGGAGTGCGTTTGATTGAGGTGGCGTTATATACAGGGATGAGTTTATATTTGCCATCCAAGCAGATGTCAAGTGTGTAAGGATTTGGACAGAAGTACGCACAGACAATCAGCGCCAGAAAATAACCGAACATGGCACATTTCACGATGAAAGCATCATGGTTTGGACAGGAATTTCGATTTGACATCGCACCGACCTGCACATCTTTTTACGGGATTCTGTGATGACTGCCCAGTATCGGGTGTAAGTCCTAGACTCCACTGTTACATTATATGCTGCAGCAGTGTTTCCTGCTTTCGTTTTAACGAGTGATAATGCACATCCCTACAGAGCCATTCTCGTCCAAAACTAAGGTACCCTGGGGTAAAAACGCCACGTTAAGGTTCTACCAATTTTCACGGCTCAGTTTTAGTTTGTATTTTTCAAACAAATATATGATTTGATACAGCAACTCATTGACTATCTATATAAAAAAAGTTATTTAACAGATATGTATTCATAAAATGAAATGGCGTGATTTCTTGACCAATGCTATTTGGCGTTATTACCCACCTATATGGGTAATAACGCCATGCAAACAAAACTATGAAATAAGATGGAATAATTGCATGTAGATTGCCCAATTCTAAAAATACAAACTCTACAAACTTAGAAATTGACAAATTGCATTCTAAGCTATTGAAAATGTTCAATTTTTTTTGTGAAAGTGTAAGAAAAATAAAGGTGTGGTGTGTGAGTGTGGGGGGGGGGGGGGGGAGATGAGGCAAAAGAATATCAGACCGTGAGATTCTTTTTGCTTAAAAAGGACCGCTTAAATAGAATTATGAGAAACATTGCACAGTTTTAACTGTGTTTATTTGAATCAGTATTTAGAATGTAGCTCGGCCACTGTAGGGAATCAACTGGTGTATTAATGCCAAGGATTGGCGTTATTACCCCGTTATAGTCATTGCGCTGTACATTTTAAATTACAAATTATCTCGAGAAGATATCCAAAATCTTCAACAACATTTTGAAAGTCCATGAAATGTACTACAAATTTATGTAATTAACAAAGTATTTCCGAATAAAAAAAATAGTCTTCACATCACAAAACGTTTCTCGCAAATCTTAGATCAAGCGTTAATTTTAGTTGCTTGTAAAAACAATAAGACCTAAAAATGAAACAAATTAACTTGAAGCTGTTTTTTGCGATTTATATGACTCAAAACCCTTCTGCGCAGAGCACATGGGTGTCATTTACCAGATTATTTCATAATTATGCAAAATATTAGCACTGGCGTTATTACACCAGATCACCTTACCTGAAGAATGATGGAACTGTGCATATAGAGTAACCGGAAAACTCACCCGACCTTAATAAAATTGAAAATCTTTGCTATGTGTGCTCATTTCCCACTCCCATTCACTTTCACAGAATAGACCTTATGCACACAAACTGAGTTCGAGGCTAAAATTCGTCTGCTGGCGGTATTTACTGGTGGTGTTTAGCATAGCAGTCTATAGCGTGCAAATTATTAATGCTTGTTTGTTAGAAATACCGGAAAAAAATTCTTTGTTCAAGCAGCATATACTTAATATATTGTAATATAAATTCAAAATTGTTGTTCTGCTTGCTAGAAAATTCTTTAAATTTGTAAATTTTCTGTTAAAATGTATCCAGAAAGGCTGAAATCGTCTGCTAGCAATGTTTGCGCCTGCGCATTTCGGCATTCTGGCGGTGCAGTGACTAGAATAACAAGTTAGCATACCGCCAGCTCTGGCGTGTGACGTCACGTGCATAAGATCCATTGCAAAATACTCTACAGAAGGAATAGCGATTACTGGTTTTAACGTTAATTGATCAACTCATAGAAAGCATGCACACACTCTGTAAACATTGTGTCGAGGTGAGGGATAGTTACAGACCTACCGTCAGGAGAAAAACTCTGAGAGGGGTTGCTTCTTCGGAAGATACCAACTGACAGAGGTGGTTTGAAATCCGAAGACTGCGATAATCTCCCCATTTTTTTCGCTCCTAGTACATACAAAAGAAGCCAGGTCACCTTAAAATAAAGTAGACGAGTCCGTTTCTATAGTGACCACGGGGAGGAAAATATTTTTCACGGTCTTTCTCGTTACGGGTGGACTGTACACATCGTATTAATGTTGATTTTGTTTGTTTGTTTTCGCTTTAAACATGGTTTTGTTAATGATTTCAGTATGACTTTATCTTATAAATTATGTAAATTCAATACTGTTTTCATCTGTGTAAGTAAATCTTTGTTTTGTTTCATGTATGAGCATATTTTCTACTTTCCTGACGCATTTCGTGTCAATACGAGCATTACTTGTCGATTTTTTTTTTTTGTATTTTACCTCTTTTTGCTTAACTTTTGACTATGAGTGTATATGTATTTGCACTGATAACGGGTGAATATAGCAGTTTCACGGTGAATGGTTTTTCTTCAATTGTTTTTGTACCTTGCCTTTATTAACCCGTCGTAACAGAATTGACCATGCACCAGACTGATTACATTGTTAGACGAACCCCATCAGTTTAAGACTCATTATGTCGTTAAGATAGTAGCATGACGCAACTACTGTAATCCAGCATAACAGATATTTATCTGGTGGCATTCGTCTTTAAAACGGTGCACGTAAAGATGGTTTACATTATAGTGTTACCATCCTAAGCATTGCAGTAGCTCTAGTGCTTGGCGTTGACATTTCTGGTGGGAAATCATAAGACCCAAGACCCAAGTAATGAACGAGAATACAAATAACCAATTAAACACACTGATGGTTGGGTCTTATAATTTAAGGCCAGGAACGTCAGAGCTTGGGACATTAACGTCATAATGTAAAAGGATCTAATCGTCTGGTGTCACATGCAGTCCTGTTACGAAGGATTAAGCAGCTGGTCAGATACGGCAACAATACGTCACCTGAGAATAATAAGATTATATCTGTGTTTTGAAAAAAAAGACTTACCGATATAGAAAGGTTTTATTTGTATCTCTGAAGGCATTTTTGCATCAAAATGATGTTATATATAATTTACATATGGTATAGCGGTTATGTTATGACATTATTTTAATCCAGAATTGCCTTCATAGATACGAATAGAACATTTCTATATCGATATGTCAGTTTTTTCTTAAACACAGATAGAACCTTATTATTCTCAGGTGACAAATAGTTACGAAGTTCTTTTGAAACTATCTGGTTACCAAAGGTTTTCAATTTCTACCTTCTTTCTCACTGATATATGGCAGGTTCATCGTATTAAAAGAAATCCCCTTTCGTTAAATGAGGATAATCCAATTGCTTCTCAAACTTTTCAACTGCTGAGATTCTTTTGAATCATCCTATATTAATTACAGTTGGACCCTGATTTAACGAGCTCCGATTTAACGAATTTCGCGATTTAACGAATTTCGCGATTTAACGAATGTTTCTTTTTCCCCGACTAAAATGAAGGCAAAACCCCCTGTTTAACGAATAATAAACCCCAAATTAACGAATTTTGCAAGAGCAGATAGAAAAAATTATGTTAGTGTACACTGTAAAAAATAAAGAGTTTTATCACATTTATTTTGGTTGTATGAAATGTGAAATAAGGTGTAAATATATTATTTTTTGAGTGTCAATACCAAAATAAATGTTACGATACACTTTGAATGTTCTATCACACCTCTTTTTTAAAAAATAGGCGTTCTGAATTACTCGAAATCGTTATAATTCGCTCTTTGAAAGACTTAATGGAATTCATCAACACCAAGGCAGGTGATTTCTTAATTGAGCGACAACAAGGCGGTGATTTAGTAGCGCGGGATTATGAGATATGCAAAATGGCGCCGTGGTTGAAATATTCTGTTGTGTTCCATGTAAAAATAAAAAAGGTTGTGTGAATTCGTATTATATTTCGCAGTAATAATAAATGATTAAAAAAATGTTGACATAGTTCGTATTAAGCACTTTTATCGACTTACAGCTGTGATTATTTTCATTTGCTTGGACAATTTACAAAATCAGTAATAAACATCTATTCTATGATGGCCGTAACATAAACAGCTGCAACTCAGTGTTTTTGCAAAGTTTTGGATTTTTTTTAAATAAGTAAGTGACTTTTATTTTCTTTCTGTTTTGTATACAATCACTCTTAATTCTCTGTAAAAGCTTGCATTTGTGTTATATTTGTTTTATGTATATATGTATAAATAAATACATAATACTTGCAAAATATGATTTTCCAGTCTAGCTATTTCGATATTTTAAAAATGAAAATTATTTAATAATATAAAAGACGTAAAATTGTCACTTTCGTACAGAGCTTTGAAATATTTAGTTTTGATTTTATAGTGTTTTACTGCTTTAAATTCCGAATAACTTGAACTAATAATGTTATATCTTGTTTTAAACATCCATTTTTTCAATTTTTATTTGTATTTTGGTGTGTTTTTAGAAGCAATATTAACATCGTGTAAAAATTTCATTATTTTTATTTATTTATTTATTTATTTTTTTTTTTTAGATGTTGATACTGAAAGAGTTAAAGAGATTGTCATGCTTTTATTTTTGGAAGCAGGACGTTTCGGTCCCGCCATTTCGGTCCCGCCACTTCGGTCCCGCCATTTCGGTCCCGAGACATTTCGGTCCCGAGACATTTCGGTCCCAAGACATTTCGGTCCCTAGCCGTTTCGGTCCCAAGACATTTCGGTCTCTAGCCATTTCGGTCCCAAGACATTTCGGTCCCTAGCCATTTCGGTCCGAAGACATTTCGGTCCCTTCTCCTGCAAAGTGAAATTTTGTGAAATAAGACATAATTTTAAAGGGAACATTGCAGAGTTTTTAAACTGAAGGCTATAAAATTTTAGTATAATGCGATTATAAGTGCCCGAAAACCGCACACACGTATAACTCTTATCCAAAATATTATAATTCACACAAATTTTGTTTGGTAATCCTAATCATAATTGGTAATTCTAATAATAATTGGTAATCCTAATTCTCAAAACAGTTAGTAATTTTAACATAAAAATCAAATTAATATTTTATTAAATATATTTATTGTTAATAACATGATTAATTTACATAATGAATTTTATTTTAAAATAAACTCAATATATAATCCATTTTATATTCAATACATCATTATATTTCCTAGTAGTTCTAAACTGAAATTTATCTTTTACTTGTTTATTTATTGTATATTTAAAACTACGGAAATTAAAACAATTAGTATAGTTAAAAATAAAACTAAAATAAGAATTATTATATTTTTTCTGGGAAAGTAGAAGCTAAAAGGTAATACAAATAAATAAATAAATAAATAAATAAATAAATAAAAGCTTAGTTTTGTCACTTAAAAATTGTAAATAAAATTATTTAAAATATTATTATAGTACATTTTAATATATTTTATTAAATTATGCATTATATTTTATATATAATATTTATATTATTATTTTTATGTATGATATTTATATTATTTTATTTATGTATAATATTTATATTATATTTTAAATTATTATTATATAAATTTTATGTAAAAAAAAAAAAAATAATCATCTTATTAGAATGAAATAGGCCCAGTTTCAATAAAATTAACTCACAAAAATTATCTTCATGGCCTGAGAAAACTTAAAAAATGCAATCAATAAACACTATTATTATTTTTTTTTTTTAAGTGGTGGAGGCAAATTTCTAAAAACAATTTTTTTTTCATAGCATGCCCGGTTACGAAATAACTATTGCTTTCGCAATGTTATTAATGGAAAGTAACTTATAAAAAATGTATACGATGCAACTTTGTATTACAAAAATAATAATAATGATAAAAAAAATCTTCAATAAATATATCTCATTTCTGAATCATCAAAGGAGAGGGTGTAGATGGGTGATTTGAGGAAATATGTATATATTATAATTTATAACTAATTGAATTATTAAAGACATTTATTATCAAACTAATTGGAAGGGGAAAAAATAAACAGTTTTTTATTATTTAATTAATGCCAATTTAAAGGTTCTAAAAAAAGTACGTAAACAGCCAAAAAAAATATTTATGGCAGTTTATATGAAATACTTTTTAGTTTATATAGCTTATAGACGTTTACATAAAATACTGATACTAATAATTAATAATAAAATTTAAAATATTTATTCTGATTAATAGTAAAACTACTAAAAGCAAACGTCAATATCCCCTAAATTTATATCACATTGTTTAACCAAACATAATTTTCAGCTCGCTGTGGTTTCATTGTCTCGAGTTATAAAAGTATAAATTTATCGGACTCTTATATTCAACTTTTTATAAAACTTGGGGGGGGGGGCGAATAATGTTGAACTTATAACATTTGGCAGGCCCCCAACAATTAGAATCCGACTTATAAGATAGCGAGCAAAGAAATAACAAGAAACTGAAATGACTAAGGATCGAAATGGCAAAGGACCAAAGTTGCTGGGGACCGAATTGTCTCGGGACCGAAATGTCTTGGGACCGAATTGTCTCGGGACCGAATTGTCTCGGGACCGAATTGTCTCGGGACCGAAATGTCTTGGGACCGAATTGTCTCGGGACCGAAATGTCTCGGGACCGAAATGTCTCGGGACCGAAACGGCGGGACCGAAATGGCGGGACCGAAACGGCGGGACCGAAATGTCGTGTACCCTTATTTTTCTATTTATTAAATTAGTAAAACATAATTAAAATGATCATTAATGCCCATTTGAATTTGAATACATTTAATGGAATATCTTAGAACTTCCATGAAAGGGGGGGGGGGGCGGGTATGTTCAGCCAGAGCTATGTGAAACGGGTGGCGAAGGGGACTGTAGCCCCGGGCGTGGAAACTGAGGGGACGCCAAGTTCATGTTATTATTGTCTTTTGTTTCTTCTCTTTTTGTAAAAAAAATTATATATATAAACATATTGGAATTTTTTTTTTTTGTGAAAAAAACACACATTTTCAAAATAACATGTTACTTCATTCTTGGAATCCAAAAGTGGTTATACAATACTGTTAGATACATTTTTTCCACATATGTTTTCCAGATCACCTTTGCCAAAATATAAGTGCAATGTTCTTTTATATTATTTAGTTGTAATATTAAATCTTTTAAATTTTCAAAATAAACGAAAAACATGCATTTAATAGAATTTATTTGTACTTTTACACTTTTCAATTTTGCGACACCTGTGACAAACAGAAATGGTGATGGGGGGGGGGGGGCGCCAAAATGAAATTTCGCCCCGGGTGCAATTTTCTCTTCGTACGGCGCTGTGTTCAGCAAGTAATCTTCTGGCAGGTCCACGAAATAAAGAATGTTAAACATATATTATAAATGAGACTATACCAAAATTTAGAAGTGCTGCAGCTACATTCTGCCCCCTCCCCCTACCAACCCCCTAAACACACTATGGGACCTATATAAAGACATTTTTAAGTATGTAAATATAGCAAATTACATTGTTTACTAACTGAGTATTATGTTTAAAATGCACGTTATAATAAATTACCTCAATTAAAAGGGAGTTTAGCATCCTCTTTGCATGAAACTAATTATTTTAATTTATGGCTGTGTTAAATTCAAAATGTAATCTTTAAATTATTTTTTATTTTGCTGTTAAAGTCATGTAAATATTAGGAAATTTCCTTTTTTACCATCTACTTACTTATTGTACTTTAATAAATGGTAGCAAAATAAAAAATAATTTAAAAATTATATTTCTAATTTAATACAGCCATAATTTAAAATAAATAGCTTCACGCAAAGAGGATGCTAAACTTCCCTTTAATTGAGAGAACTTATTATAACGTACATTTTAAACATATTACTTACTTTACACCAAAAACGGTGGCAACTAAGTTGCCACTAAAAATGGTGTTTGTTTACACCATTTGATAGTTGGTGGCTCATTACCCCAATTTACAAGTGGAATTTCATTACACCACTTGGGGTGGCAACTTAGTTGCCACCCTTTTTGGTGTAAAGTAAAGAAGTTTTTTTTTTACAGTGTAGGTTAGAAAAATATTGGATAGCTTTTCAAATAATAAGTTCATCTTGTATGAAACAGAAAAAGATTTTGTACTCAGTAATTTTCGACGAGGGAGGATGCAGCCACAGACTTCTCATATAAGTAGATTCAGTAACTTTTTCTTCAAGTTAAAGATTGGGAAGAATAGTTGATCAGCCGGATCGGTGGGTATTCACCATCAGACATTTACAGCGCAGATGAAACAGGATTGTTTCAGGACTTACAATCCGATAAAATGCTTTGTTGTAAGAAAAGATAAGTGATTTGGCAGGAAAAAATCAAAATTAAAATACGGCTTTGCTAGTGTTTAAGGCTGATGAAACTGGCAAGTTGAAACCATTTGTTATAGGAAGGGTAGCAAAGCCGCGATGTTTTAAAAATATAAAGACCTTACCGACAAAATATGCAGCAAATTTAAAATCATGGATGACTTCATCCTTACTTACAGACTTACTGACGTCTTTAGATAAGTCTATCCAGATGCAAAAGCGAAAAATTCTTTGTTTGTTGATCAATGTCCCGCTCAACCTCCAATTTGAAATTTAAACGATGTCCAAGCTTTCTTTTTCCGTCAAATTGAACAAGTCTACTTTAGCCATTAGACCTTAGTATGATTCGTTCTGTAAAGGATAATAAAAAGAAATTGCTTATGAGAAAAATTATATCATCGTTGGACGAAAAGTGGAGAAAAGATATAAAGTCAATGTTTTCGATGCTATATATTTTATGAGAAAATCCTGGGACCAAGTTTGTAAAAATACGATTGAAAAATGCTTTCAGAAATCGAGATTTCCTGGCACATAAGTAGATAGGTAGTGACAATGATGAAGATATGGCCCCTTTAGAAAGAGTTATATGGATAGAAATCGCTCCACAGCAGAACAGCAATTCTGATGCAGAAATCGATAATGAAATTCCCATTAAAACTATTACTTTTTCTCATGCATTACATGATTTGTAAACTGTAAAATATACCTCATGCAGCAGGACATAAATGTTTCAATATTTTCTTCTCTTCTTAAGTCGAAAAAGAACTTTTTCGAGTCAGGAATTAAAGAAATTCTCAAACATCTATTACATAGTACTACTTTAAAATTAATTAATGCAAATTAATCATTATATTTTCAGCTGCTGAATAAAAGATGCACAATTTCTAATTTTGGATATTTTTATAAAGTGACATTAGAGCTTTCCCATAAGGTAAATGTAGATTTTTTTTTTCTTTTTGTTTTGGATCCCGATATTACGAATAGCCCCGATTTAACAAATAAAGTTTACGGCTTCGATGAATTCGTTAAATCGGGGTCAGACTGTATATTAATTAAATCGAGCTAATAGCACACGAACTTTCCCTCTTTTACTGCAGGGATGCACTGTGTGCATCAAAACTATATTAAAATTTAAAAAAAAGTATTAAAAGGAAAAAAATGATGCTAAAAATTAAGATTTGCATAAGTTAGATTAGATGAATATTCGACTTTTTAATAACAAAAAAGTTGTAGCTCCAAATAGTTTGGTCACCAAAAGTGACCGATAGAGTGTGCTGACGCAAAATAAAGAGTGGCCACAAAATAGCATGAGATGTTCTAAATCCTCTAGTAGATAATCTACTTCGCGAAATGTAAAACTTGGTGTACGTGAACAGTGAAGTAGTCGTGCATGGTTTCGATTTCTAAAATAAAGGAAAATACCGTGAAAGTCACCAACAGGGGAAATGTTTGCGCTGTTTCCAAAGAAGAATAAATTTGTGTCAGATTTCGATGTGAATGCTTTCTTAAGATGTATGAAGCCCTCGTAAATTACAAAAACTTATATCAACGAAAGATAATAGTTTTGCTTAATTAAAATCTACAAACTACAATAGCTCCAGCATTTCGACATTGCATTTAAAGAGATGCCCATTCAAGAGTTTCCAAAATTTTCTCACTGCTCGAATCTTATAACATGCAGCTGTTGGAATACTAGAATGGTGGTCCTATTAAACCACATTTGTAATTATCTATATATGTTTTCACTTATTATGAAGAAATATTACGTCTGCACTTTCATTTGAGAATTCAGAATTTATTTTCCACCTTCAGCGCCAAAAATCTCCCGGTGAAGACTGAAAATAATTTTCTTTCCTTTAGAAATCGAACCCGCACACTTCATTATACACCGACACTAAATGGCATATTTGAACCAATAGATGACACGCTAGAGGGCTCAGATCAACTAACGTGATTTTATTGTCACGCTATACAGGGTGTCCCCGAATGCTGAGTACAAACTTAGAGGGGAGGTAGATGACATCGTTAGGTATCATAATTACACGGGAAAGCATGGGGGTAACCCTAATGGGATAAAGAGACACAAAGTTAGTAAGGCCACAACATAGAATGCAGTGTAAAACGCTTTATTAAATAAAAAATAATAATAAATAAAAAGTCCTAAAAGCATCATAGGAGGTGTTCGAAATTGCGGTCATTGGCTAGTATGCACGCACGACACTGAGATGACATGCATTGGCGGACACGTTCGAAAATACCGGCGTTTCACGGATTGTAGCAGCAGCGATGGATATTCATGCCACCAAGGTCCATTTCAGAATTGTCGGGCGTGTCGTAAACAAGACTCTTCATAGCACCCCAGAGAAAAAAAATCCAGAGGAGATAAATCAGGTGATCTGGAAGGCCAAGTGACGGGACAACGATGCCCAATCCACTTGTTTCGAAATGCCCCTACAAATGGTCACGTACACACCTTCCATAATGAGATGGCGCCCCGTCCTGTTGAAACCACATCCAGAGGGAAGCCAATCAAGAAATCTGAAAAAAAGTAGCCCACTGGCAACACTGCAGTCGACTTTGAAAGCTCACATGCAGCATCACCTATCGATTTCCGCCCATGCTTTCCTATATTTAATTATGATTCTTAACGATGTTCTCTATCTCCCTTCCAAATATGTACACGGCATTCGGTTACACCCTGTCTACGAAGCAGATTTATGTAAACCAGGCTTTCAATTAAAGGCATTCACAAGACCACTATGTTTTGTATACAAGAATACTATGCTTTATGTTTTACGCTCTGTATTCATAAATTAATTGAAATAGAAAGGGTTCAACATGGCTTTCGCTACGTGATAAGACGCGTCACACCTATGTTAGCATATTTCACAGTCTAGCATATCTCCCAATGTATTCACATACGAATTGCCGAATAGCATCTCTGATATCGTCAATGGCAGATCGGAACTTTAAATAAACTCACAACTGAAAATCTGGTGACCTTATAGGCCATTTTACAGTAGTACCATTATACAGTGACGACTTATTACACGGTTTTCTCCAAAAGTATTTAAAAGGATTGTCTTGACTGCAGTAGAAACATAGGGTAGGCCCCATCAGGTCCAATAGTTGATTAAAGCCAAGTTTTGTGTACAGCAGGCACCAATATACTCCTGCTACACGTACGTACATATAACATTGATTAAGTTTTTTGGTGACTACTGAATTGCTGATTTACAATGATTGGCTTGATTATTGCCGGGCAAACTTTCACCAATAAATTTTAACAGACATTTTCGCCTTATTTAAACTCTTTATTCATGTATAATTTGTGTCATAAATTATACAAATATTCATATTCCTTTTTACTGATGGAAGTTTATCCTTTTCGTAATCAGGCCTTGTTTACAATATAGTAATTATTTCAAGGATTTACCATGTTTAATTTGCTTTATTGCTACTATTAAGTGTTTTTTATTTACATAAATTTAATATAAAAAAATAAATTGCTTTACATTTTTATTTCCAGATTTATAAGCAGTAGGGACCGATTTACAAATTTTGGGGCCCTGGGCACAGAGGCTTATGGGTGCCCTCTTCCATCAATACTTACAATGGGATTGAGTAAAAAAATGAAAAAAAGATACTTACTAAAATAACCATTATTGACTTTAATAATTACTTAAAAATATCAATTAAAAATTAAATATGATAATCCTTTATTTACTTTTAAACAATTATTTCACAATTATGAAATTTAAATCAGTAGACGTTTTGTAATAAATTGTATGGTGTTGATCATTGTTTTCTATACAAGCCTTTATATCTGGAAAGATAAAACATGCAACAACTAATAAAACATTTTCGAAAACATAAAGCTACAATTATAAAATAAATAAATAAATAAATAAATGCTCTACTGCCTGAAACATACGCTCACCAATCTCCAAATAATCTAACGAGAACAGGAACTGGATTAAATAAGAATTAAAAATAAAATGAATTTTTAAATTGATAAGATTTAAAAAAAAAAAAAAAAAACTACTCACTATAATAAAATAATTATAAATGGATGTTTCAGACAAAATATGTTCAACATTATAAAAATGCAATATGAACATAATAGAATGTAGAATGAAATATAAAATTCTACTAGATGTTAAAATTACATCAGATTCCGGATAGTAATTGAAAAACTTTCAGCAGCGTTTGGGAGCCTCTGAAAATCAGTGGTCCGTGCCCCGAATGCCCTGCTGTAAATCAGGCACTGATAAGCAGTCGTCCAGCTTTTCTCCTTCTTCTATTCTGGCCTATTCTAGCCTGGCAGCATTACTCAGATATTCCTTCTCCCCTTTCAACAATCTTTACTAGAAATTAAAAATGTTTGATTGGCTGAAAATACATATATTGACACAAAAATACATATTTAGATAAATATATTTTTTAGACTAAAAAATACAAAATATTAATTATAATCAATACAGTGACAAAAATGATGAAAAAATAAGCATATAAAATCTGATAAAAAAGATAAACCTAAATATTTGACACTTAGTCGACAAATATGCACCAGAAACTGTAAAATAATAGACAGTATTTCAACATGTTGGGTTAAAAACAAAAGAAAAAATTCTTCTCATCGGTTAAGCACACACAGCTGATAAAATTTCAACAATGCAGTTATGATTTTATCAATTAGAAACAAAAAATTATCATTATATATGTATAATATTTTTAAAAAATGGCAAATTCTAAAGTAGTTGAAGTATAGAAAATAAACAATACATACTGCATATTGGGTGAAAAATACAGCTATTCGATTATTTTCACTTCTTTTATAAATTTATTGAAATCTTGTCTTAAGATTAAAGCATAAATACTTGTGCATTTTATTCGAAGTATTTAAACTTAAAAAATGCATATATTGGAAAGGAGTCGAGCTCACGGTTTTAATTTGGCCGTACAAATAATAATTATGGGAAACGAAAATTCTAATGCATACAAGTTAAACATCAGTCAACATGAGTTACAACTACAGTGTGTACCACCGAAATAAAGCTACCGTGATTTCGTACTATAATTGGACACGAAACAAATATCTAAGAAAGTCTATATTAGAATTGTACATTTACAAGGATTCACTCACTTCCTGCGCCACTTGATCAGAAAAGAATTAATGTATGGCGAGAAAAGTGTCCCGCCGAAATAAAGCCAATATATCTGCGATGCTTAGATATGACTTGGAATATATGATGTAGCATATCATGTGTCTTTCCCTTGAAGACAGTAGCATCAATAATATTCCAGGGCTCAAGAATGGACGCCTTCATTTCTGCCACAGACTTGAACTGTCTGACACTTAAAGCAAGCTCTACTGAGGTATTTTCTTGGGGATTGAAATGGAGGTATAGGGCAAGCTCTTCCATTATATATCCTCAATTATCCAAAAAAAATCACTCCTAAGAGGATTTTGCAAAAGTAATCCTGCTGGAAAATCCAACTTAGGCCACAATTTCTCTGCAATTGGCAATAAATGGATTTCTAGTAATTCTTGGTAATCGGTAGCTTATATGCTGTTTGAGGAAAAAGCCAGGTTACGTTTACTACCATAGCCGAAACCTCCCTACACTATAAATAATCCTCCAGCTCCACCATGCTGTCTTTTGGAGAAAATTTCTTCTCCTTTCCTCATGTCATGCCAATGGAAAGAAAGACTGTCTGAGCCATCCAAACTAATTTTTTTCTCATCTGAGAGAATAACAAGATGCTGCTTGTCCTTCCAGGTTTGTTTATATTTGGCCTCATTGACCCTGTTTTGCTTGTAGAAAGCTTTCAACATAGGCTGGTAGGCGGAGGCTTACTGGTGTTTGGTAGCTTCGACTATGGTGGTAAACTTAACCTGGCTTTTCACTCAGAACGCATACAGGCTGCCAATTACCAATAAATGCTAAAAATCCATTTACTGTCATTTGCAGAGAGAATTGGTGGCCTAAGTTGGATTTTCCAGCAGAATAACGGCCTCATAAGTTTTGCAAAATCCTCATAGGAAAGGCTTTTGAATAATTGGGTGCATGATAGCCTGTCGTGTACGTTCATCTCAACTCTCAAGAAAATGTGTCGGGTAAACTCAGTAGATCTGATATTCCATGTCATATACACTATATGGCCAAAGGTGACCGGACACTTGCGATTTTAGACATTTTATTAAATATCTAGAAAAATACGCGAGGAATTATCCTAAAACTAAAAGTGTGTAAACATAATAGTACACGTCATACATTTCCGTGAAGATTTTTACCCGAAACGCCATAGAAAGCCGTCAACAAATTGCAAAAGGACGAATATCTTTTGGATAACCCTGTCAAAACTAATGTAGCAAAAGCATTCAAGCTGTAGATTATGATTAAATAGCTTATTGTCATAAACTGTGTTCACTTTTATACGAAGAGCATGTATACTCGTAGAGAAATTAGGGTTTTTATAAAAACAGTCCCAAACGTTTCAAGTTTTTTGCTTATAATTTGCAGAGTTCTTAATATAAAATAATGTTATTTTCCGAGAATATAACAAACAACATTGTACGCAATACCCTGTAATCTGTAATTAGAATTAAAAATCAATAAAAATTGTATGAAAAATGAGTAGGTTTACTAAATAATTTTTCGTTATGCATGCGTCAACGCTATCAAACTTTTATTTGCTATCGTTATTACTTTTTTGGGTTTCGCTCATCAAACGAAACTCTTATATTCTCGCTTCGTTGTCTGTCCGTCACAGTGCTCGTATTCGGAAACTGTTTAAATAACGAAATGGATATTGTTACGAATTTTGTATATTTGTAAATATTTCCCTTTTATTATGGTAAAATTGAAGTGTAATTCATTCCAAATGTTTTGAATATCCATTGCAGGACCTCGGATGTTTTGCGGGAATGCAACCTTACAGGTTCTCGTGTTTAACATTATGCCAATGGGAATATCACCAAGGAATGTGTTTATCGCGAAGTTGGCGATGGTTTTGGCGACTCATTTTCATAGCCAAATTTGGCGATATATTGCCAATTATGTCGCCAAGTTGGCGCCATTTCGGAGACTTTCGAGGTTATCCCCCTATAGCTGTAAAGTGAACTCTCCCGCGAAGCTACGAGAAGCATCGAGAACCTTCTCTCCGAAATCTATAAATAGGGGTCTATCTTTGAATCAGTGGTTCAGTTTTCTTCCAGTCGTCCAACAGTGAAGATCTGTGACGTCTTTGTGTGTTGAGACTTGGGTCTTTCCGATTAGACATTGTATACGCTGTATTGAACTTAATAGTTCTGAGAAGAAATTTGCTGCGCTTTGATTTCATAGGAAGAATATCTGATTTTATTTGATGAATTGCTGAATTTTTGTGTTTTACTTTAGATACCTCTGTTTCCGTCGAGCTGTTTATTGTAAATTAACGCATTTTTTCTTTACTCTGTGGCATCAATCTTAAAAGAACCCCGAACACACAACAGTGTTTTTATTTATTTATTTATTATTATTATTATTATTATTACGTAAGAGCTTAATACACTCTGTTATACTCAAAATCATAAAAATTTCACAAAGTCTAACATTATTTTAACTATATCATTTCGTTCTTTTTTCAGTTTCAAAACATAATTTTAATGTCAGCAAATTTCGCAGAGTGCCCATATTACAGAGGTAAAACGTTCGTCTTCTTTGCAGAAGATTGTGGGTTCGAATCTGTCAAGCAGAATTTCAGATTTTTATTATTACTATTATTTTTTTTTCAAATGGCTTCACTTAAATGAAAATTCTTTTAATTAAATTCATATTTTTGTCATTTTAAAGGCTAATTATTATTTTTTATTTATTTATTTATTTTTGCGCAGCGGTAATTTTTAAAATCTGTTTTCTTTTTCTTTTTAGATAGAGAAAATCTGGAATCGATATTTTTGTTTACTGCTGCCATATACCGGCCATTTTTTGAAACAATAGACTTTCTATGAGCAAGTTTTTGCGATTTTAGACATTTTGCGCTATGAGCGATTTTAGACATTTTGTTAAATATCTAGAAAAATACATGATGAATTATCTTGAAACTCTAAGTGTGTAAACATAATAGTATTGGTCATTCATTTCTGTGAAGATTTTTTTTCCGAAACTTTATAGGGGACCATCAACAAATTGAACAAGATACATTTATCTTACGGATAACCCTGTCAAAACTAGTAGCAAAAGCGTTCAAACTGATAGATTGTGATTAAGTGATTTATTGTATCAATAAATGAGCAACTGTGCTCATTTTTATGTGAATAGCTTGTGTACTCATAGAAAAATTAAAGTTTTTATAAAAACAGTCCCAAATTTTTGCAAGCTTTGTCAAGTCAAAATCATAAGGTGTATTGCAAGCTTTTCTTTAAGAACTTCGGAAAAGTTAAAGCTGTGTCCGTGATTATGGATTCGATCTTCATGAGAGAATCAAAAGGCTTTTGATCTTAGTAATGTGGTCCAGAGCTTCTCTGAAATTTAGTCGCAATTTTTCTTCTCGTCCAAGTGGTACTGGAGCGGAGGTATGGCCTCTCCGCCCACATCTTATTGGAACTATCTTTCGTCTGGAGACTCTAGCCATTTTCATTTCTAAATTTAACGTGGACGCTTTTCTCTCCCATTTCTTGTTAAGAGTTTCGAAATGGCGCCATTTCGAAACTCTCATATAACGTATGAGATCAGAACGTATTACCATACAACGTAAGACAGAGAACACTGCTGTCCTCTGTCATCTAGGTGAGGCTTGTTGAGCTTAAGCTAATTGGTAGGACTCCCCACCTAGCTGAATCTGTCCTCTGTCATACGTTGTATGGTTTGTTCTAACTTTGAAACGGCGTTCTTAACGCTTGTGGCAGAAAATTCAGCTTGCAGAACGTTCGCCAAGATTTTGCAAGGACCAAAAAATTCCTTAGTCATATTCGTGCCAACAAATCTTGAATTTTTTCAAGCTTTCTATAAATTCTCTAACTACAATCTTTTTCTCACGATGTAGTTCTGTCAGATCTTTCAATAATGCATCAAGAGTCTCTAAAGCTCTTGGATAATTTTCCACGAATCTCGGTATAGCAGCAAATCAAACTGTCCATATAGTCGGGCAGAGAAGAAGCAAATATTTTGATTTTAAGTTTATGTTGCTTTCTTCTTCATAGTTAGTTGGGCAAAGAACAATGTTCTTGTAGACATATCTCCGTTTGGAAGATTCTCTAATTAGATTCGATATCGCCATATCTTGCAGAGCAACCATTCGTTGCAGGTCCAAGGAACAATTTGCACAATGTACAAAAAATATAAAAAATTTCTTGAAATCGAGAGGATTGTAAACTATGAAAAAAAGAGTAAAAGCACGAAAAGTGTGCTCACCACTCCCTGTTTTTCTTCTCTTTATTGTTTATTGTGTGAATTTCCTCCAAAAAGTACATTTTATTTTTTGATTCAATAATGCATCGTAAACAGATGTAATGCTGGAATTTCGCCTAGAGAAGGGGGGGGAGGGGCTGAGCCTGGATGAAATGTTCCAGGGGGAGCCACAGCTCCCCCATCTCCTTCAGTTGCTACGCCTATGACCTGCGTAGCAACTGAGAAGCAAGTCTTTATACAAATATTGTTTCATAAGAATCTAGAAACCGCTGTTCCTGCCTCTGTTTGCAGTTCTCCCATTTTTAATTAAGTCTGCTAACTTATTTTTTGCGATGGTCTCAAGAACAAAGTTATCAAATATAATCATAACAGAATGCATGAGAAGTTATATTCTTCACTTACTTAATTTAAACTCACCTAGGAAATTCGATTTTATTTTTTGTTCTCCTGAAAACAAATTGTGCTGTAACAAACTTATTAATACTCCATAATGTATCCTGTAAAACCATCTATTTGGATAGCAAAACAATCAGTATTTTGTAACCGTGCAGTTGTATTTTATTTTACTGCTATGACGAATGTTATCATTCTTATAATTTCAGAATCATCACAGAATTTCATTACAGAATCAGCCCTTATGTTATTCCCATGTTTTATATTAAAAAATTGCCACCATCATGTGTCACTGGGAGACAATATCTTGGTACTGGGCGACACTAGTGTCGCCCACTTTCTATGTTATTTTATACCCTGGCTGTTACCATTAATTTCCAATCGTTACTTTTGAAATCGGTTTGATATTTTCCGCGATCGCATAAAAATCGCCATTAAGAAAATTTTTAGAACGCTTTTCACCTCTTTTAAATTTCGATATTTTTTTAATAAATGTTTTTAGAGAACATTTATATTTATTGAGTAACCCCCATTACTGTGAATTGCCCCCTAAACCTACAAATTAGAGTAAAAATATACTGGTGTTTATTTTTTTTCTCAAAATTGATTAAAATAAACGTTTAATTGATTATTTATTAAGAAATGCAGCAAAATTATTAGCAATGTACCCAAATCGAATATTTCTATGACAACATCATTATTTGCAAGCACTTTTAAATTATTTTAAAATGTTGTACATAATTTAATATTTACATTAATAAGTATCTTTAATGCTACCATGAACGAAATAAACCAATACAGGGTGAAAAATTATCGTTTGTTTGGATTTGATAATATGGGATGTTTCAAAATTGAGAAAGCAACGTATTCATTTTTGATCCGAACATACTCAATTCGGTATGAGTACACCGATTTTTTCATTTTTGAGTATTTCATTTTTTCAGTGCAGTGGCACTGACATAAGACAGCCAATTTCGGAGCAAAGGCTGTCACCATCATTTTCACAATAACATTTTAAAAATCAGTTCCGTACTTACTGAGATTACGTATAAATCGCAATTAAGAACATTTTTAGAACTCTTTTCGCTCATTTTCACCCCTTTTAAATTCCGATATTTTAAAGAAATGATCTTAGAAATTATTTAGATCTAATAAGTAACTACAACTACCATGCCAATATTCATGTTTCCAGGATAACCAATATTTTCCACTGATTAAAATATTCAATGGGTTTATTGTAAGAAATTGCAATTTTATAAATAAATATATCTAAATCATATTTAAACTAATTTACTATATAATTGATGCTTAATTTTGAAGGAATTCTATACTTAGTTCCATAATCCATTAATTTCTTCAAAGTAAAATCATTTACAATATTTAGATTTGCAGTAATTATATGTCCATGATCATTATTAATGTATTTTTGTAGCGAAGGGTCAGTACATTTAGAGGAGAAAGTACTAACAGCAGAAGTATTTTATGAGAATGAGTAATAGTTAAATATCTTTCTACCTATCGATATTGGACATTTAAAAGTTTTTGAAATTCGAAGATTATTAATAGGATAATAAATAATAGGAAAATTGCTGTTTTTGTCATTTATTATAGAATTGATATTGATTTTATTAAATAATTGATTAGAAAAGGTAATTACAATTTGAGTATTAGCACTTTTGTTTTATGTTTTTTTTAGTACATTTATATTGAACAGATTAACTCTTGTCGTAATGAGATCATAAAAAATATCAGAGAAATGTGTGGAATTAGTTTTACTAAGAAATATATTTAAATATTGTACAATTTGTTTCATTTTAATTGCAAAGATATGCTGTCGTATTAATAACAAATTACAATTTTTTTATATAATTACTATGCTGGTTATTTATTTATTTAGTTATATATTTTTTAAAGCTATGAATGTTGATGAACATCTGCTTCTCTTTTTCCGTGCAGTTTCATATATATCTGGATTTATTGTAGTTCTAATTTCGCATTTTTTAGCTAAAGCGAAGATGAAACCCCGCACTTTATGTTTGAAAAAATTTCAAGATATTGCTAACATCACTGGTAATCACAATCTTCTAACCAAATTATATTTATATATATTTTTTTTTTTTTTTTTTTTTTTTTTTTTTTTTTGTAATTAAGTTTGGCTAAACCTGAAATAAAACTTCCTTATTTTATGCTTTTGAGGTGAGTTAGTAGTGTACCTTTATGAGGTAAGTATCATTGAATAATTTTTGAAAATTAAATTTCATCTTTATAATGAATATTTAATCATACATTATTGATTATTAACTTGATTTTTTCTTTTAATATTTTAATCATTTTAAAAATTATCCAAAGTTTTATTATTTTAGTTTATTACTTATTTTATTATTTTATTATATTGTAAGCATTCATTATAGTTTCCATTGCATTATTAATTACATTTAAAGTACTGTTTAAAAAATGCACACAAAGCAATGACCATAAATCCGCAAAATTCTAAAATCCACACAACCTCTGGTCCCAAGCTGTGCGGATTTGAGGGAGTCTACTATATTAGTTTTCGAGATATTGATAAATTTTACTTATCGGCGGTGTAATCCAAATGGACTGTCTCCTTTTATCGTATCAAACATACAGAAAAGAAATTCTTAGAAAGTGACTAATAAAATGGTTTTAATATATTTCAAATTTAAGAAGGTATTTTTTTTAAATTATTAAAAATTAAGAAAAAATATACAGTAGAGTCCCTTAAATCCGCACAGCTTGGGACCAGAGGTTTTGCGGATTTTAGAATTTTGCGGATTTCTGGTCATTGCTTTGTTTACATTTTTTAAAAAAATAATAAGGAAAATTTAGGAATGTAATTAATAATGAAATCAAAAGTATAATGAATGCATACAATATACTAAAATATTAAAATAAATAATAAACTAAGATAATAAAAATGTAGATATTTTTAAAAATGATTAAAATACTAAAAGGAAAGATCAAGTTAATAATCAATAATGTACAATTAAATACTCATTATAAAAGACGAAATGTGTTTTTCCTAAATTATTCAATGAAACTTGCATCATAAAGGTACATATCTAATTCACATCAGGATCATAAAATAATGAAACTTTATTTCCAGTTTAGTCAGACTTAATAACCAAAAAAGCTTGATTAATACATAAATATATTTGGTAAGATTGTGATTACCAATGATATTAGCAATATCTTTATTTTTTTCAGAAATAAATTATTCTTTCTTCATGAAAAAACATGAATTCAATAACCTTAACAAAAATTATAAATAAAAAAATGTATGGAATCGATATAAAACTGAAAAAATCAATTTTTGCACCAACATCTGAACTGAATGTTTCATTGTTTACATCCGTAAAATATGTGCGGATTTTAGAGAGTTGCGGATTTGAGGGAGTCTACTGTATAAATTATACCTTTTTTCGACATGTCTTGATGTAAGGAGCTTAAATATAGCGGCAAAAAGGGGTGGTTTGAAAATACAAAGTTGGTATAATTTTTAATACCGTAATTTCCGGCGTATAATCCGCGGATCAAACAATTCTTTTTCGACCTAGAAATTTTGTTTAGTTATTAAAGCCAAACATTTACCACGATCTAAACAGTTACATTTTATTTTAAAAAATTACTGGGTTGAAAAATAATTGTATGATCCGCGGATTATACGCCGGAAATTACGGTATGTAGTCGACTTATACAATAGACTCCCTTAAATCCACACAGATCAGGGCCAGAGGATGTGCGGATTTTCGAATTTTACGGTTTTCTGATTCTGGTTATTGCTTTGTTTACATTTTTAAAACAGTTATTTCAATGTAATTAATAATGCAAGTGAGATTATAATGAATACTGACAATATAGTATAGTATTAAAGTAAATAATAAACAAATATATATATAGAGAGAGATAGATAGATAGATTTTTAAATGCTTAAAATATTGAAAACAAAAGTCAAGTAAATAATCAATAATGTATAATTAAATATTGATTATAAAAATGAGAATCATTTTCCCTAAATTTTTCGATGAAATTTGTTTCATAAAGGGTGCACTACTATAATTCACATCAAAATCATAAAATAAGGAAGTTTTATTTCAGGTTTGCCAGACTTAATAATAAAAAAAAGGTTTGATTGATGCATTTGGTAACATTTGGTAAAAATATTGTGATTGCTAGTGATATTAGCAATATCTTGAAATTTTTGAGAAATAAGTTTATTTTTCCTTCACACGAATTCAGTAATATTAACGAAAATTACAGATTGAAATACATATAGAATTGATATAAAAATATAAAAAGTCAAAGTTTGTCCCTACATCCGAGCTGAAAATTTCATTGTTTAAATCTATAAATTATATGCGGATTTTAGAGAGTTGCGGATTTAAGGGAGTCTACTGTATTTCAAAAATTCTCAGCCGAACAATACCTCATGCATCTCTCTGCGACAAATTGGTGATAAAACAGCATGGAGTGCAGAACAGCAAACTATTTTTTTCCTCGGGACTGTAATCTAATTAAGTACATTATTAATTTGAATGTAAATTACTCTCTTTTCATAAAGAATTAGCTGTTGCTTTTCGGAAATTATGTAAAATGTAAACTGTTTATTTTAATGTATAAGAAAAAGGCTTGCTTGAAATTTTTAAGTTAAAATTTTAATTTCAAGACTGAATTTTGAATATTTAATAATAAAAATAACAAATAAAACCTCTCAAGTAAAAAAAAAAAAAAAAAAAAAAAAAAAAAAAAAAAAAAGAGCTTTATTTAAATTATTATTGATTTTTAATAAATCAATCCTATTAAGTGAAAATAGACTATTTCTTAATAAAATAATAATAATTGAAAACAATAAATTCTGCTTTATTAATGCTTATTGTTTTTGTCTATGCTAAAATGTTCGACAATAATTAAAGTACGTGAAGTTATTTAACGTGTCTTAAATTTTTTAATTTTAAAATGTTTTTTTTTTATTTATTTTTTTTTTTCGAATATTAAACAATCATCAATTACCATAATTTATTTTCTTTTAATTCCACTACTCCGGTGATTAATTAACATTCCTTGGTATAGTTTATTTCATTGAATTTGCCGTTTGGCGCAAGTAATCTGTAAGATTAGGAGAAGACATTTTTTTTTTAAATTTTCACGACCATTTTATTCCAATATTATTTATTAGTCATTACACATTCTGTCAACGTAAAGTACAATATTGAAATGAAACAACAGTTTAAAAATTATTTCATTACTCTGAAGGAAATAAACATATAGTAGATATTTCATAGTTCATTTGACAGATTACCTATGAGAATGATGCTAAAATCGAATTCTTTAAGAAAAAAAAATAATAATAAAATCATTTGCAGGTATATATTTATATTAATATTTATATATTTAATAAAAATAAATATCTTCCTAAAATTCCTACATTTATTTTCTATATATAAATGCATATATACACATAGATTATAAAATATTGTTATTTGTATAATTATTTGTACCTTTATATTTAAATAATGTTCATAATCCTATATGTTAAAAAGAATGAAAAATATAAATAAACATTTGTTACATTATCATTATCAGAAAGAGAGAGGATTAATTCACAACCAACAAGAAATATATATGTTTTCATGATTTATTTCACCCCCCCTCCCCCTATTACGCTTCATATACACACATACGAAAAGAAAGAAAAGAAAAATATATATTAAAGACAAAACAAACATGAGAATACATATTTATATAAATATTTATATATTTAGTAAAAATCTTCATCTTTTAAAATTAAATACATATTTACATACATCATATAAAAAATATGTATACGCAAAAATAATTATAAATTTATTTTAACTATGTTTATGATAATATCCTCTAGAAAATGTAAAAATATAAATATAACATTCATTATATTACTATCATCAGACGATTAATTTCGCAATCCAACAAGAAATATATACGTTTCCATGATTTATTTTCCCCCATTACGCTTCATACCCTCCAAAAAAATCGTAGAATCGCCCACCTCGCAAACAGCCGTGTTGGGATTGGGATCGAGATCGAGAGAGATGCTGGTCTCACTCCCGTCGTCCATTAATCGTTCGTTGGATTGTTGGAGAAGACGCTACCGGTTGGCGGCATTTCCCCGACTTCATCTACCGTATGTGTTTATATTTTAAACGGTTCTAGTAGCAATGTTTTGTTTTCCGTTTCGTTATTTATTCATTCTTTATCGCATGCTTTCATTTTTCCTCAAATAATAACGGTTTTCTAATATTGATTCGAGTTAGTAGTTTTCTAGCATTTCTTTGTTTGCAATTGCGTCGTCCATTTTAATAGCGGTGCGCATAGCTGTTCAATATATCTAATAATTAACTTTCTCTTTGAGCTGTTATCTTAGTTATGAATTAGAATCAAGAAATATATTGTTTTTTAGTCCACATTAAAGTAATTAAAATAAAAGTTACATTCTAGCTTCATCTAGTATATCCAGTTTTTTAATTTTATTATCTTAACTTGAATTTGGTAAGTATTGAAATCTTTAATTTTAGTACTTTAATAGTTTTAATTTCTTAATGCATAGTATTTTGCGTAATTGGGTTATATTTATTTATGTATTAGCTTTCCAGAATCCTTTGTTCTACTTCGCAATATGCTGGAATGTTTAACTGGTTCGTAAGTAGCGAGAGTGGTGTTAGGGGGAAGAGGGGGGTTCCTGGATCTTTTCAGTGGGGCTAACTTCTGGCTGCTGAAAACAGCTTGGTAATAGTTACGCATACGCAGTTTTCGCTTTGATTTTAACAGCAGCAAAAATGGACGGCCGGAGCGGGGAAGCTTTCTCTACCTTTTAAAATTACGATTCTGTAACGTAAGTCGTAAAAATTATTTTAATAGTTTATTAACAGTTAATTTCCAATCGTTTAGTTTTTCCCCAAAACTCAGTTTTGAATAATCTACTTAACAAATTACAAAATATTTTTTGTCATGTACGCGCATAAAATTTTCGGGTACAATCATTTAAGTTACATAATTTCGAACGCCGTTATTTTTGTACAAATGGAGTACCATCTTTTGATGACCGTTATTGTTAATTGACCAAATTTTCCTGATTTTTCACAACTCTAAATTCGGCTTAAAATGCTACTTTGACGATATTTTCTGAAGAATGCTGCATTGTTATAGAAAAAATGAAAAAAAAAAGTTTTATTCTTTGAAACTCAAATAAGAATATCTGAAAAATTTATGGATCTAGAGATGAAAATGATTTGACGATTGCGTCAGATATCAACGAATTTTTATTTGAAAATTTCCATATCTTTAAAAAGCTAGAACAAATTAACTTTCAAATGCTATTCTTTTTAATACTAAGCAATTTTTAAAAATCGTCCATACGATCGGCCATTGCGAATTTTAAAAAGGGGGCGGGGGGAATGAACTGCCATGTTTTAGCGTCCAAAACCCTTGCACGAAATTAGTAAATGCCCTTTAATTGAATTTTGTATCCTTTTAAAGGTTTTTTTCTCTTTTTTAAAAAGTTATTATTTTATGTATTCGTTATTGCATGTCTGATTCTGTCATATTTCTAAGAATTATTAGTAAATAATAATAATAAAAAAAATAAGTGATACCATATTGTGTAATCCAGCTTCATTTAATTGTGTTGCATCTTTGATGTTTCATTTAAAAAGAAAATCATAAATATCTAAATTTACATAATATTGTCACATTTCTTTGTTTTTTAATGTAATAGGTTAGTCATGAGTAAAAAATAAATTTTATTTCTTTGAATTATCTAACTTTGAAATAGTACAGCATTTTATATTACTGCTTTGATACAGAAAATTAAGTGAAATTAGCCATGCTTGTTTTTCTGTGGATTTATACTTAATCATCATTTATTGCTAGAAATTGTTTAATTTGGCTATTTTTAGAACAGATCAAAGGGACCATTTTTCTATACTCCATTACATTTCCTTATTCTTATATATTTTTCATAAAAGCATTTATTTGCATGTTTTATTATTTGCATTTCTAAAGTTATATAGTTTTACTTTATTCCTTGATGCTACTGTATTTTTTGCATTGTTATTTTAGTTTATAAAGTATTTGATCAGAACTGCACTTTGGACCCTAGTGATAGTTACTCAAGGATTCCATATATGTATTCACATAAGGTGTTTTTTAAAGGTAATATATTTATTTATTTATTTATTTTTGTAGCAACTTATTCTATATTTCTTTTTTGTTTTATTTAATTTTAAAATAATTATCTTCTAATTATTATGTACTGAATGCAAAATGCTCTTGCACATATAGCTCTGTACAAGTTTATTAAGTTTTATAGAAATAAACTAGTTGGTGTAACGTTTACTCAAGAATGAAAGTCTCTAAAAGGGGCAGTAAAGAGAAAACAGAAAAGGGAATTAGTTCCGTAAAATTTTATTTCATTAAAAGATGTTTTATTGTGTTTAAGAAATGACACAAATTTAACTTGAAGGTGTGATATTTTTTTAAAATAAGAATTTCAAATGATTTTGTCAATAAAACATAAATTCAACTAAATTATAATCTGCTTTAGTAATGTTTTATCTGAGGTAATAAGTAGTACTTTAATTTTTAAAAATTTGAGCACATGTGTTTAGAAATGTTGTTTGTATTGGGGTTATTTTTATAAGTTAGATCTTTGGGTATAATTAAGGATACCTTTAACTATTTTAAAGGCAGTGTGCAATCTACTGATTTAATTAAAAATAAATAAATAAATAAAAGAAGGTGGGTGCTGCAATAAGAGTAACCAAAAAATGACCTAGAGTAACACTAAAATTTTTACAGTACATTAATTACAGTACATTTATACAGATTTTTTAAATACTCCTATATAAACCATAAATCTTACCAAAAAAAAAAAATTGTTTTGAACTTAAAAAATGTTGCTGCTATTTTACATAAAAACAGCATTTAAACTTAAAAAATTTCCAAGAAATATTCATTCCATATATTTGCATAAAATTTATAGTAAAGTGCAGCACCTTTATCACTCAGGATAACTGACTTCCAGATATTTCTTATCCTACTTTAAAAATATTTATTTTTTGAGTAATTGTGAAATTCAATACTTAATTTTATTAATATTATTGGGAATTTAATCTCCATTTATATTAATCCTCTTAATATTGCTGTGCTTTTTTTTTTTAGTATCCACACCGTCCCCATATTTTCCATGTGCTGTACCAGGGCAAAATAATTTATGCTTGATAAATAAAATCAAATAAGCACCTCCCTCATAAGTAAGCTACATTTAATAGAATCTGTTTTCATAAAGGTGAGATCCGTTGAATAGCTTTTCTGGTTCAAATCTTGCAATGTTAAAAATTCTCAAATTAAAACCTGGTATTACAAGTGTTAATGAGAGAGATTGTAAATTAATTTTTATGCATTAAAACTTTGATATTTTAATTCAGATTCTACTCACAGCCACAATCTCAGAATTATTTTTATGTATTTATTCTCTAATTTATTTGTTACTTCAATTGTTATTCCATAAAGGGACTTGCTGATCCCCACTTGCCTACCAGGCTTTTTGTTTGGGGGGGGGGATAATTTTTATCTAATTAAGTTGGCAATTCACTCTCTTAACCCTTTCCGGCACACTGTGCTGGTCTGGGATACCTAATTTTAATTCCAAACTTGCAAACGGCACCAATAATATTTTAGTAAAATTTTGCTTTTACAATAAAATCTTCAATTAAAAATTTTAAAATATCTAAAAAAAATTTTTTAGTGAATTCCGGTGTCAGTCTATATTTTCTCATTTTAACAACAGATTTTGCCCGTGCCGGAAAGGGTTAAAGCAAAAATTAAACAGTAAATTATTTCTTAAATATTAAGTACTCATTATGAATGGCTGTGCATACTTCTTAACACTTCAGTTATTTCTACACCCTTTATCATATTCTCATGAATAATACTTAACATTTTATTCATTTTGATGAGTTTATATAAAATATTTAAAATAAATATGTGTGACTAAATTAAATAAGAACTATGTTATTTTTTCATTGATATATGTAAGTCAAAATGGTAGCAATATCATAATTTTTTGAAGAATATCCAATTTGAAACCCCATGCTACTGTATGGGAGGAAATTGTGTTTAGCCACAAATTTACCTCTAAAATTCTATTGCATTGTTTTCATGGATGGAATTTTTTTCTGAGTTCTCAAAATATTTCTAAAATCGTTTTATATTTTATGTGTAAAAAGCTTACGAACTGAGAGTAAAAATTTAACCCTTCATATAAAATTAAGTATACTTTAGAAAGATTTTGGAAACAAAGAAAAACAGACATCTTTTTAAGAAGTATATGGATCATTCCATACCAAATCAACCAGCGACTCAACCTGACCCTTTCAGATTTCGATGAAATTCTCAGGAATCATTCTGCCTGATGATATAAATGAGAATATATGTTCATATTTTTTTTTAAGCATCAAAATTTCATATAGTTAATTATTTAAATTTTGAAAAATCATCATTTTTTGGCTTGCTTACATGTTTTTAATTTTGAATTTCTCAAGTTCTATCAAACGTAAAAAAATTTATGACCACTCATTTCAAAGAGGAGTTTATAAGGTTTAATTTGATATGCAAGTCGACTATGTATAGTTAAAATAAATAAAATTTTAAATTTTTTAAAATTTGAAAATTTTTTAGATAGTCATTTTTAAAAATTTTGAAAAAAATTGTATGTTTGTTGTAATATTATAAGCTTAAAATTCTGAAATTTTTAGAGTGGGATCTCAATGGGATCAAGAGTTATTAAATAAAAGCAAAAATTAAAATTAAAGTACCAATTTAATTCTGTCTATTTTGCTATTTATTTAAAATTTGTATGGTAATTTTCAGCTTTTATTTCATAACTCCTGATCCCATTGAGATCCCACTCTAAAAATTTCAGAATTTAAAGCTTATATTACAACAAACATGCAATTTTTTCAAAATTTTAAAAATTTTATTTATTTTATTTATTTTAACTATACATAGTCGACTTGCTTATCAAATTAAACCTTATAAACTCTTCTTTGAAATGAGTGGTCATAAAATTTTCTATGTATGATAGAACTTGAGAAATTTAAAATTGAAAATAGTTATGCAAGTAAAAAAATGATGATTTTTCAAAATTTAAATAATTAATTGTATAAAAACTTAAAGCGATAAACAAAAAATAAAAATATGCTCTAATTTATATCATCATAGAGATTGATCCCTGGCAGTTTCATTGAAATCGGAAATGGTCAGGCTGAATATTGAATTTTTTTGGTTGATTTGACATGGAATGACCCATATGCAAAGAATAGAAGTTAAAAATATTAAGAAAGAAGATATTTTAAATATACAAATGCACATAGACTTTACATTAGTGAAGGGAATTTGGAAACTGACTGACCAGCCCCTTTCATGATAACAGAATGAGTTACTTTTTGTACTTGTTGTGGAGCTCTGTGGTATACATAGCAAAATGGACATACAGGAAACAGCAACGAAAGAATTTTTACACATAGCGATTTTTATTCAAACTGCATTCATTTTGCTCTTGAAGTTAGTTGCAATAGGGTTACAATTTCTTCTCTGCATATAGGCATTCTAAGTTTTTTTTTCCCTATACTTTGCATTTCATTTTTATTGAGATTTGCTGTTCTTAAAAAAATATTTTTTTATATGGTTCACCAAACATATACAGTAAGAATAAATTTCACATTAGTTTATTGCTTTTTAAATTAATCTAAGCTTGGAAGCAAAAGTTCAAAATTACAATATCTAGATGGGCCAAGTTTTCTGAATCTTGCTTAATTTTCTATACTCTTAAATTTTAAATTATTTTCCCTGATTTTCTAATGCATCTTTTTCTATTATCATTTGATAGGGAAAAAAGTTAAAAGGATCTTCTGACCTGAGGACTGTTTGATTTTATTTTAGCTATGAGCAAATTTTCAATATTTTCATTATTGTATTCAAAGTATGATACCATTTAACTTTGTTTTCTATAATAAATTACAACTTGACGTTCAAACCTATTTTTTAATCATGTATATATATTTTTTATTATTAATTTCTTTATTAATAAATATTTATCAATCATAACTTTAATAATTATGTATTTTTATTAGGTAGTAAAATCCATTCATGGTACTCATAATGAATTTTAAATTGTTTTAAAAAATGTGCACAGTTTTTAAATTTTATTAAGTATCTATGGATATAATATTTAAAATTGTATGTTTACATTTACCAACAGAAACAAATCATTGACAAGTTTCCTTAAAAAAAAAAAAAAAAAAATCCTTCTGGAAATTGGGAATTATGACTATTATCATTCTTCTCTTTTGCTAATATTTTCCTTCATTGAAATATTGTTTTCATTTGTTGAGTACACAAATTATTTATTGCATTAACCATGTAAGGGCAGGGGTGAATATGAAAAATATTGACTATATAGAAAAAAAAAATTAAAATGAATTTATATGAGGGACATTTCAAATCTAAAAATAGTTTTGTAATGTCTGTTTATTTTATTTTTCCTTCAAAGAAAAGAAGACTAGAGTAAATTTTAGAGAATGCAAAGTGAAAATTGTACACAAACGAGAATGTTTCATTTTCATGATATATTGTTTAAGCGAGACAAGAAAGACTCTAGAACTGATCATGGCTCTGTTATGTTGACAATGTAATTAGCCTGTCGATTTTAGTTTAGGGAAGTCTGTTTTTTTTTTCTCCTTTTCAAATGTTGTTTTGAGAATTATCAGTCTGTTTTGTCCTCCCGTTCCTATGGGCAAAGTTCCCTCTCTGCAGGTTTTGTAATCTTAAAAAGCATGAAAACTACTCTGGGTTTTTCTTGTCTCAGCCACACTGTGTTCTATATGACAATAGCTGGACCTTGATCATTCTTTTTAACTGGTACTACATTATTCTAGAGCTAATGGCATCAGAATAGCCAAGGATCATCTGCTAGAAGATCTGTGCAATTCAAGATAGAAGAGGAAATCAGTATTTTATTTCTGTTGGTTTCCTTTTTGTATAACTAAATGAATTAATATATTGTAGAAATAGCTTAGTTTATCTAGCCTCGATAGTATTAATCCATTTTTGCACATATAACAATAATAAAAATCTAAATTGTCACAGAAAAAACTAAAATAACCATTTGAGTGGAAATTATCTTTTCAAATGGTTACATTATGAAAACTTAGGAGGTAGTCTTCATAGTGAAATCGTATCAAATTTTCAATGTGAACATATTTTGCTCTTTGATAAAATTATCTTAGGATGCCATACCAAATAAGAAGTCATTCAGTCAAGTAAATAGGAATTATGAAGATTTAATGTAAACTATCTACATTGGGAAATCATTTTGTTATGTTTACAAATAAATTTAACATTCTTATCTCCAAAATTTTTAAACTTCATACTTCCTTAATTGCTTGACCAAATGACTTCCTATTGAGTATGCTGAGGTAAAATTTACGGAAAAGCCAAATATGTCAAAATTAGGTGTTTATATTGAAAATTTTCAGATTTAAGTGCAATTTCACTATGAAGATAACCCCTAAGCTGCTTTTATGTAACAAATTAAAATTAGACTATCATGGCTACACTCCATTATTTTTTTTCTCTCCCCTAAGCTATTATAAAGATATGTATCCTGTTTCCTTGAAAGATTTATGAATGAAACTTAACTTTTTATTTCCCAATTTTTCTAAAAAAAAAAAAAAAAAAAAAAAAAAAAAAAAAATCAATGTGAAATAATGGTTTTAATTTATGTTTGAACTGAAATAAAACAGAAATGCTTGCTGTTTTGTTTTTTCTGTAAAAGAAAAAAAAAATACTTTTCTGTTAGTGAGTACAGATGATAGTTATAAATAAGTAAATATTGTTTTAGGGTTTAATCTAGAAAAAAGAGTTTTAGCTTTTTGGCTAGTTACAGCCAAGAACTTTTAGCCAAATAAAAATAGTTTTAGCCAAGGAAAAAGTCTCAAAATTTCTACATACATATGCATTATTTTTAATTATGCAACATACAAACAATACATCACTCTGTAAGATTGACCCTTTGAGATAATGATTCTACAAAAAATGAATTTTTTTTTTTTTTCAAACTGTTCTTTCCGAATCAAGTTATTTAAATCCTTGATTGTCAGTTTATTTCTCAAATCCGTTTTTGTTATATTCATGATACTGAATCCCTTTTCATAATTTGCTGTTGACAACACAAATTTTGCTACAAATTCATACCAAGAAGTCACATTGGGAAACATGTCAGTAATGTCTTTTTTTATAGAATAAAAGAATATCAGTTAATTTCCTTTCTTAACACTTTGTAGCCAGAGCCCACGGAACAACTTCCATTCATGAATAATTTGTTTCTTTTTCTAAGTGGGAATCAAAATAAAATAAACTCTTAATTTCTTCTGCCATTACATACTAATTTTTTCATCACTTTCATTTGTTTTGTTATTAGGAAGCAAATTCTCAAATCTGAAAAACATACGACATGTATCTGATCCGATACATTGATAATTCAGAGCACGCATGCAAAAAAGGCTGCTGTCATAGGTAGATTTTTTTCAGTATTTGTGTGGTCCATTGAACTTCAATACCAATAATATTTAATAGTTTTTTCAGTTTTATTTTTCTGTGATTAAATAAGTCAAAGAAAATCTTTAAAAATATGTCTAAAGGGTCATTCCATGTCAAACCAACCAAAAAAATTCAATATTCAACCTGACCATTTCCGATTTCAGTGAAACTGCTAGGGATCATTTACCATGATGATATAAATTAGAACATATTTTTGTTTATTGCTTTAAATTTTTATGCAATTAATTATTTAAATTTTGAAAAATCATCATTTTTTGACTTGCATAAACATTTTAAATTTTGAATTTCTCAAGTTCTATCAAACATAGAAAATTTTATGACCACTCATTTCAAAGAGGAGTTTATAAGGTTTAAATTGATATGCAAGTCGACTATGTATAATTAAAATAAATAAAATTTTAAATTTGAAAATTTTTTAGATAGTCATTTTTAAAAATTTTGAAAAAATTGTATGTTTATTGTAATATTATAAGCTTTAAATTCTGAAATTTTTAGAGTGGGATTGCATTGGGATCAGGAGTTATGAAATAAAAGCTGAAAATTACCATACAAATCATAAATAAATAACAAAATAGACAGAATTAAATTGCTATTTTAATAGTAATGTTTGTTTTTATTTAATAACTCCTGATCCCATTGAGATCCCACTCTAAAAATTTCAGAATTTAAAGCTAATAGTATTACAACAAACATACAATTTTTTTAAAAATGACTATCTAAAAATTTTTTAAATTTTATTTATTTTAACTATACATAGTCGACTTGCATATCAAATTAAACCTTATAAACTCCTCTTTGAAATGAGTGGTCATAAAATTTCCTATGTATGATAGAACTTGAGAAATTCAAAATTGAAAATGTTTATGCAAGTCAAAATATGATGATTTTTCAAAATTTAAATAATTGCATAAAAATTTAAAGCAATGGACAAAAAATAAAAATATTCTCTAATTTATATCATCATGGAGAATGATCCCTAGCAGTTTCATTGAAATCGGAAAGGGTCAGGTTGAGTCACTGGTTGATTTGGCATGGAATGACCCTAAAACAGCTGTCATTTTTGTGTCAGTACTCAGGCTTAGTATTCAGGGGACTGTATTTAAGGCTCCTGTCCCTGTCGGGCAAAGACACTGGTGAGCTAATGCTAAGTATTTTGCAGATATTTTTTTATAATGATACTTTATTTTCGGAACTGGTTTTGAAAGCGAAAATAACTTTAAAAAATATCTACAACCAAAATCAAAATTCTAAAAATGTTGAAATATTAGCAAATAACTCCTCCCTCTTCCCCCCTAAGGTTCAGCAATAGCTCACGAGTGTCTTCTCCTGGCAGGGACAAGAGTTTTAAGATGCTTGCTCAAAGAGGACAGGACAAATTTTGAAGAGTTGCCATGGTGGACAACCCACAGTATGAGAA
This sequence comes from Maratus speculifer, assembly GCA_964019185.1. Lineage (NCBI taxonomy): Eukaryota > Metazoa > Arthropoda > Arachnida > Araneae > Salticidae > Maratus > Maratus speculifer. The sequence continues at coordinate 416,794,596 of OZ025293.1, forward strand.
TTTTTTCGCTTTCTTCACTATGGCAGCAAGTTTACAGAATTTTTGAACAATAAAATGGGAATGATATAGTATGTTTTTTTGCTGTCGCTATTTGTCTAATCCACTAAATGTTTTTAGGGCAAAAAAAGCTTTTAGTTAACTTTTTGGTTATTTGGCTAACCCTATGTTTCAATTATCATTAATTTGCATTGTACTCATTTCATTTAAAATATACATACCATTCACCAATTTCATTAGAAAGATATACAGGCAAAGTTCTTTAATCCACCAAAGTCTGGACCAAAGGTTGTGCAGATTATAGAGTGTTGCGTTGGTTGAGTCATTTTGTTTTTTCTGGACAAATTTACCTTATTCAGTATAATGAAAGGGTAATGAATGAATAAATATGAAATCTAATTTTTTATGCTATCTCATACAATGCAATTTTTCAAATTCTTTTATTAAAGAAATTCATTTAAAGAGATTTATTTTTATTGATTATTTGATATTATGAAAATTATTATTATTATTATTTCTTTTTTCTTGATTGGTTGACAAAATTTGCAATTTTTTTTTCTGAGACAATTTGTCGAAGTTTGTCGTATTTTTCAGAAATAGATTGGCAAATTTTACTATGTTCTTTCACAATCTTTTGACAAAATTTGCTATGTATTTTTGCAATATTTTTTCTTGATTGTTTATCAAAATGTGCAGGTTTTTTTTTTTTTTTTTTTTTTTCTGGCATCATTTGTCAAAATTTGTGATAATTTTTAACAGCAGATTGGGAAATTTCATGATAATTTTCTAACAAAAGTTGCTATGCAATTTCATTGTGTAATTGTTTCACTAAATTAGCTGTATTTTTCTACAATTGTTTGTTAAAGTTAGTTTTTTCTGCAATCAATTAACAAAATTCAAAATTATTTTTATACTCTATCATTTATTAAAGTTTGCAAAATTTATGGTAATTATCTCTTAATCCTTTCTGGCACACTGTACCCAATCCAGGATAGCTAATTTTAATTCAAACTTGCAAACGTCACTAGTAAAATTTTAATAAAATTTTGTTTATAGAATGATAGCGTAAATTAAGGGATTCTTAATTTCTAAAAGTCTCTTGTAAATTCCGGTGACAGTTTATGATTTCTCACTTTACCAAAGAATTTTCCTGTGCTGGAAAGGGTCAAGCAATGTTGATTATAAAAAATTGCAAAAAATAGGTGTGCAGATTATCGATCCTTGACTGTACTTTAAAACAAAGTAATTTTTATTTCAACATCTAAGTATTATTTCTTAAAGTTGCAAATAATGAAAAAGAAAAATCTGCTATTAGTGCAAGTTAAGATTTGTATCTAACAGAAAAGTACTGAAAAAAAAAAATCTTTCTCTGTTGCTTTTGTAGAATAATGATCAGCAAAAATATGTAGTATTAATTGAATTGAATGGGTAAGTAGAAAATGATCACATTCCAAATATTTGAAAAATAAAGTAGGATTGCTGAATGAATAGTAGCTGATAAATTTATCAGACTAAACCTATGTTTGAATAAAAGTGAACATTTTTTTTTTCTTTCCTCAACAGTTATATCAGCTGGAATGTTATCCTTTACCACTCACTCGTTCAATTGTGTATTCATGACCAGTGATGCCGCTGGACTTGGAAAATCCTGGGTCCCGGGGACCCAGGACTTCTAAAATTCTGGGTCCCTTTTTCAAAAAAGCGGGTCCCCACTAATAAGTCATATTTTTAGACGCAAAAATTGAACTTGTTCATTTGCAAAAGAAAAGTTAAATGCAATAATTATTGTTTTAATTAATGTACAAATAATTAAAGCCAATATTATTTTTTTTAAACTATCAAGAGATATTTACTTTACTTTTTTTTTTTAAATAAATGCGCAAGATATAAATTATAAAATAATGCTTATTTGAGTGTAGAAGATAACAAGTATCACTATTGTTCACATTTCTTTAAAAGGGTAAAACTGATTTATTGAAAAAGACATTTTTTCTAAAAGAAGAATACTTTTCAAAATAATCAGAACAATCAAAAACAGATTGTGAAGCAGGAAAATCTGTTTTTGGAGCAGCAAAAAACTATTCGGAAGCAGGGAAGTTAGTTTTTGGAAAAGAAAAATTCTATCCTGTCATTAACTTTTTTTTCACACCCCTTTGACGAAAATTGCATTTTAAAGCTATTTTTATCACGAAAATTGCATTTTAAAGCTATATTTTCACGAAATTTGCATTTTAAAGCTATATTTTCACGAAATTTGCCGTTTTTCACGATCTTTTGGCGAAATTTGCCGGGTTTTTTTCGCGATATTTTGACGAAATTTGCCGTTTTTTTCGCGATTTTTTAACGAAATGAGCCGGTTTTTCACGATCTTTTGACGAAATGTGCTATTTTATCACAACTTTTTGATGCAAATTGCTGTTTTTGCAAATTTTCTGACAAAATTTGTCGTTTTATCACGATTTTTGGATTAAATTTGTCGTTTTTTCGCGATTTTTATGAGGAAATCTGCTTTTTGTTCGAGATTTTGTAATAAAATTAGTCATTTTTGCGAATCTTTTGATGAAATTCGCCGAAAATTATTCGTTATTCCGCGATTTTTTAACGAAATCTTTTGCGATTTTTTGATGAAATGTGCCGTTTTTTCGCGATCTTTTGACGAAATGTACCGCTTTTTTGCGATCTTTAGACGAAATGTGGCATTTTATCACGATTTTTTCATGAAAATTGCCGTTTTTTGCGAATCTTTAGACAAAATTTGCCGTTTTATCACGATTTTTGGACGAAATATGTCTATTTTCGCGATTTTTTGAAGAAATCTGCTTTTTTTTCGGGATTTTGTAACAAAATTAGCCATATTTACGCAAAATTTTTGACGAAACTTGCCGGAAATTATTCGTTTTTTCGCGATTTTTTTAAAGAAATTTGCCTTTTTGCGAATTTCCGACGAAAATTACGCGTCCCGCGGGACGCGTAAGCTCCATTTTTTTGCGTCCCGTCGCCGATTTTTTGCGTATTTTACGCGCTATAGCGCGTCCGCGGCATTGACTTTAAAAAATAATGCGATTCTTCTGCTATTTGGTAACTAATCTCACTTAAATATCCCACTTTTTTTTTAATATGTCTTCTGAATTCTTCCCAGGGAAATCCTCTCTTGGCCCAGTACAGAAATGTTAGCCTTTTAAATTAATTTTTAAAAGAAATTTCTGCAGTTTTTATTGCAACAATAAAAGTGATCAGTTATCTAAATTATCTTCTCCCTACTGAAATTTTTGCTGTTCTTTTTTTTTTGCCTCATTGTTCCCTTCTCATTAATGAGAAAAAAAAATACTCTGATCATAAATCTTATTTTTAAACACTGAATTACTATCCTTATATACTGGCAGATAATCTGCACTTGAAATTTTCAAGGTTTTTTAACAGATAATCCGTGGATTATACGGTACTTCATTGTATTTTAAATGGGAGATGTGTTACAGGAAGGTAGCCAATATAGGTGAAGAGGCAAAATGTATAAAAAGCATAGTTTTGTGCCAAATAGTTGTAATTTATAGAAAGTTATATTACTTTTATAATTTAAAGAAAATCAAAGATGGAAAATCATTATTTACTTGTAGAAGCTTATAGTGAAGATGTTTTTAAAGTATGTGTAGAATGTGGTTCAGGCATTAAGTTTTATTTGATATTGATAACACAGAACTTGAAGGTAAAATTTCAAGCATTATTATGTGAAAACATACACACAACAAGAATTGGTAGAAACATCAATCTGCTGTCAATAGATCTAAACGTGTAATAACATAAATGAATTTGTAATTCTAACCAAAAAACTGAACTGACTTGCATATATCCAATACATACTCACTAGGTTATTACTTTTTGCAATAGAATGCATACAATTCTGAGTGCAGTAATATAAAGCACTCTAAACTAGCTATTCATCAGACACAGATATCATAGCTGCCAACTCTTCTTATTTTTTGGCCCGGAAATATTTAATAGAAATTTTTGACTTACTTAATCGGCAGACTACAGCGATTTGAAATGGTAAAATTTTTCTGAGCCAAAAAATGGAAAAATGTTGGCAGCTATAAACATATGCTTAAATAGTAAAAATAATTAACACTCCCCCCCCCCCTTTTTGTTTGTTTCTGGTACAAATGTAAGCTGTACATATCACTTGTGGACTGCAATAGTGGCACAACTCAAAAAATCAGGTTATGAGATTAATGGGTTTGAAGTTTCGAATTGTAATAACAAAGCAAGGAAGGCAACAGCAGCACTTCTGCCGTCTGTTGGTAAAGTACTGAACTACAAGATGTGCTGCTGGAAAGAATATCAATCTGCAATGCTGGAGAGTGCATTAACTCAAAATTGTATTTTTTGAGTTGTGCCACTATTGCAGCCCACAAGCAATGTATTGTCTGTTGGTTCAGAGTAGATTTTGTTGCTGTTTAAAAGTCAAGCAATTAACTTTTGGGGGTTGCACAGGAGCATGAACTTTGGAGCATAATACCGATGTGATTACATATCTCCTTTTTTTTAACCTCAACATTAAGAGAAATGTTTACAAATTTTTTTGAACAAATTTTATTTTCCAATAAGGACAACAAAAACAGTACAGAGCGATTCATGAATACCCATTTTGTAAGCATAAATTAGACTGTTCATATTAAATTTAAGCCTTCCTAGTTTATACTTGGTACAAAATTAAGCGTTCAATAGATCGTGTTAATCCCATTGCAACATTGAACTTTCCTTGCAAAGTTTTATTTCTTTGGCAACTTCCATGTATCTACTTCTCTAAATAATGTTGCAATGCACTTTTGACCTAAAGTGAAATTTTGGAAAACTTAAAGGAACAAGGTTATCACTCTGTCATCAGACTTTGCTTCTCATGATGTAATCCAACAAATATTCTAGACTTTCTTGGGTGAAATCAATGATGCACACACAGTTTACTTAGCCTGTTTACTCTTATATTCATGTGTTATGCTCTTTTCATTATCGTCATCTTTACAACATCGAGAATCTTTCATGTTTGCATGTAGGGCAGTTACAGCTCTCGGTGCAAGTTGTAAAAAGTGCATGCAGAAATTATTCAAAATTTCATCTGAAAAATATATAATTGAGGAAAAAGTATTTCAAGAATAATTGACACAAAACAAACAAAGAATTTTTAAAAACTTTTTAGAGTAAACTTTATTATTTACTTCTAGCAGCAAAGTATACCTGTTTTTTGTGTAATCGAGAATTAAAAAAATACTGAAACTCTGGATATAAAGTGGCAATGCTTCATTTCTAAGAATGACATCTGTAAATGTATCTGCAATTTTTATCCTTAAAAGGGAAATGTACTGCAAAGATTAATTAAAGGAGATATTTTTAAATTTAGTTTAGACAAATATTAAATTAGTAAATCACCAAAATAAGGTGATTTAATTCCTACAAATAAATCAAGTGGTGAAACAAAGAGGCTAAATGCCAAAATCCATCATTGAAATTGAATTACTTTTTTAAAAGAAAAAGAGCATTTTCATGAGAGATTGAATCATTTTATTTATGATTTTTCAAAACTGATTCATAACTTCTTAAATCTGAGAATTCTATAATGTGATTTTTTTTTCAACAATTTTTTCTTCAAATTTTGGCAAAACCATTTTGCAATATTTTATAAAAATCTAAAGCTGTATGAAAAATAAATTTTTTTGGCATGTAATTTTGAGTTAAAAGGTGTAATACTTATTCAGTTTATAAACTTGTAAAATTTCATCATTAAATAGAAATGTCTTCAGCTATTAACTTATGGTCCAGATTTGAAAAAATACAAACTGCTTCCATTGTGAAAGTGATATTGTGTTTAGTAGAAAATGTGCATTTTTTATCTGCCATACAATTTTACAAATGCCATTTATAGACGATCGAGAAAAAATAGCATAATTTGCATTCATTTTGATTCCATCTTTAATTCTTAAAAGAATGTAAAATTTTAAAAAAATGTCAAATCGCTATTCGGGGATCTGTTTAGAAAGAAATTGGGTTCTTTAAAGTTCCCTTCACGAAATTTATCTCAAAAAGGGGCCCTACACAACTTTTTACATTGAAAAAGTACCCTTCACAAAATCCTTTCTCTTAAAAATGCGTCTTTTCCAAAAAAAATTTCAGCTTTAGACTAAACCATTCATGAATTTAATCATTTAAAAGTAAAATATGACCTGTCACTTTTACGTATGTAAATAAAATATATGTATTTTATGTACATATATCTGCTTAAAAAAATATAATGAAGAAATTAGGAATTCAATAAGTGTCTTGCTTATCTTAAAAAAAATAATAATAATAAGGGGGTAAAGTGTAGTGGCTAAAAATGATTCAAAGCCAACAAAAAGTTTTTGCAGAAAATACCTTCAGAAATTCTGTCATAGTCAGAGCATCTAAAAGCTTTCACTATATTAATCTGTAGAGAGATACAACTTGGTGGTTATCAAAAGCTGGCATATATATTGAAGAAAGCCGCAAATGTATTCTAATTAAATGTTTTTATTTATTTTTGGTGTGTGAGGATGTGTTTAGAGCTTTATTAGGTGTTCAGAATTTTGTATCTTTTTATATTTTATAAAAAATTTAATTTCTAACTGTACAGGCTCATTGTGCTTTTAAGATACATTGAAAAAATAGGAGTAACTTGAGCAGTATGTTAAACATATATAGTCAAATGTATACTTACTTATGTCACTTGTGTGTTTGCCCATTCATTCTTTTTATCGGACTTGTTGCATAAAACTGTTTGACACAATGGACAAATGTCTTGCACATTCAGCCATTTGCGTAGACATACTGCATGGAAAAAATGTTTACATTTTGTTATCCTAGCAGATTTCATGCTCTGGAAACAAATTGTGCAAACATCATTATTTAGCTTAAGTTGTTCTTTGGTTGCTTCTTGTAAGAAATTTATTTTCTCTTCTGCTGATTGCCTCTGCAAAAATGACTCCCAGCCTCTTTTTCCTTCAATCCAAATATTAAAGTAAGCATGTAGACACATCATACATGCACGGATGGCACCAGTTGATTCAAACATAAATATCCAAAAGCCATTGATAAGCAAGTAAATTCCTAAAATAAATTCTGTCAAACTAGACACTGCTTTTAAGTAATAAATATAATCATCTAAATTTTCCCACAGTCCATCTTTGTAGGTATCAATGACAAAAAGAATGTACACTGTAATTAATGCACTTGCTTTGATGATTAACTCAATCATAAATGAAGTCAAGGCAAAAAGCCATGTATTAGGAGGGGCATTTTGCCACTGGTAAGTAAGAATAATGATAGGCGAAATAATCAAAAATATTGTTACTGCTAATGATCTGATATGTTTACTTAAGCTGGGATTTCTTGATGTACTCAGTGACAACAACAAAGGATTTAAAATGTTAAACGTGAAATGCAAAAAAGCTGTATAAAGTAACCATAAATTGCAGGTTACTTTCTTGTATCTTTCTGTTGGACTTAGGTTCGTTACCCCAGTTTGTAAAGATAAAAGTAAAAATAATACTGCAGATACATTCCCAATATTTCTTTCAGGTGGATCTGATAGCTGTAGAAACTTCTGGATGGCATATCCTATTTGTTGGCTTAAAAGTGAAATTATGCTTGCCATGCCTAAAAGAGCTATTATGTTTTCACTGCCATGTATTAAAATTCCCTTTAAAAAGTCTGTTATTGTCAGAGAACTAAAATCATTACTAACTGCATATATGCTGTATTCTGCCAACCTAATTAACCAAAAAGCTCTAAAAACTTGAGGTATATGCAGGTTAATCCAGTGAGTTTCTATCATTGTATATAACCCATAATTTTCTACTACATTATGGCACCAAGTAATACCTTTATAAATAGTTTCACAGACTCTTAAGCCATGTATCCACATACTGTATGCTAAGAGTAATGTGCATCCAATGGCAGTCAATGCAGGTAATATTTTTTTTATTTCTTGGGGAAAAGAAAGAGTTTGTGCTAAAGATGGAACTAAAAATAGTAATACTGTTGCACCTTGTGGTGGTATTTTGATTGAATTTGTAAGTGAAAATAACAGTGCTAAGCATAGTTGAATTGCATAAATTTCTGTTTCAAACAGTACATGCTTAATTAATGAATAATTGTGTAAATTTTCTTTATACCATAGAAAATTGCAGTTCAATTCATATGCTATTATTATTATCCCAGCAGATGCTAGACGAATGTAGATGGATAACAGCTGCATTGTATTGAAGAAGAAAACACACACAGCAATGAAGAGCACTGAAAAGAAATGAAAAATTAACATTTTTTGTGCCTATAAAAAATCATTTTAAATTACATGAGAAGTTATGAATATGCAGAATTTAACACTGATACTTTACAGTTAATAAACAGCTTATTTATTCAGTAATTGAGGTTCTAAAAATTTTACTGTTCAAAATGTTTTAATGTTGAAAAAAATACAAATTCAAATGTTTTAAAAATTTGTATGTTTTGGCCATATAAAGATGAGATTTTTACTGTTTTAAAACATTTTTTTCAATTAGAACCATATCTCTGAAACTAATGCTTTAAAAATTACTGGGTAACAATTAGAGAGGGCCCTATATTTTGAAATTAAGGAAATTTTTATATGTACTTATAAATTAAGAACTTTTTATGTTTATTTTTCCTAGAATGTTTTTGATACTGTAAACTACAATGTTGTTTGCATTATATTATGAAAAGTACTAATTTTGTACTTTATTTATAGGGTAAAAAGGTTTCTGGTGATTCACTTCTGAAGTTTTAATGTTCAAGCTCTTGGGAAACTATGTTACTAATTTATGGAACATGGTATCTTAAGGGCTTTCCCATTGAAACTTTAAATCTGCTGTAGAAGAATGAATAATGGCTTTCCATTTCAACTATGGACAATTTGAATTGTTTGTATGCAATGGATTTTGAGCAATCTGACAGAATGCCTGTATCCTTTTTTTTTTTTTTTTTTTTCTGTATAATTATATAGATATAATTTAATATGCAGTCTTTATAGATTTTATGTAATTTGAGTTTATTCATTTTCAATCCTTGTTAAAATTGAATTTGTTTTGGTGTCATGTTTAATGATTGGATTTTAAGAACAATGACCCCCCCCCCCCAATGAATGACTTATTTCCTCTGGCAGAGATTTGCATTTAGTTATTGTGCCAAAGCATTTTCTTTTGATTATTGCATAAGTGTCATTGCTCGTCCTCAGGCTTTTGCTTGCCTTCACTTAGCTATATGTCTCTACTATATGTACAGGGTTCATACTCATCGGGGGATACATTTTAGGTTGTAAAAATGAGGGGATATTGCCAAAAATTCCCCAAGCCTGGAGAAAACCCACCAAAATGACTCTACTGTGGAAAATTGAAGGAAGTTTTTGCTGTTTGTGTGGTTTGATATTGCATAGACATAGCTGCCAACTTTCAACTAATCTTCCGTAATACCTGGATTAGTTTGATCCAGGTTAACGTCATTTCAAACCAGAAAATATATTTCATGAATCTTTATTTAATTTTAGGATTGTTACTGGAACATACTTAATTTCATATCTTTGAAAAAATTCTGGTTCAAAACTCATTAAACCAGGGTCAAATTAACGCACGTATTACAGAAAATCGATGTCAGGGTGGCACCTATGCATAGATCAAAAAATACTTTTAAAAAATAAAGGACATTTTTAATTGATATTGGGACTTTTGTAGCCTTCATGTTATTCATAATGCTTTAAAAAGAGAGAGTAAAATCATAAAGTAGAAATGAAATTCTTTCAGCAAACTACCACGTTTTTAAGGACAGACTCACAAGGTATGGAGACTTCATCTCTGTTTTACTTAAATTGTTTTCCTTTAAATGTTATATTCATATTGTTTATTTAAGTGATGTATAAATTTTTTTTTGAGTTAATTTTTGATATGGAATAAGTATACATCCCGGAAAATAAATGCATCAGGGGATTTTTTCTTAGAAAACGATTATGAACCCTGATGTAATTTTAGTAGGCTTCTGATGCTTGTATTTACCAACTACTTTGATCTCTTTAGTTATTTTGAAAGCCTCAGTTGAACGCTCAAATGGTGTTCATCATTAACTCTTTAACCGTCTGTCCCGGCTTTCTCCATTTCTAGAAATCATGTTTAAATGGCTGCAGACAAAAATATTTTAAACGGAATGTTATTTTGAATCGTACATAGAAAGAAGTGATATTAAAAGTATTATAGCATCAAACTGTAATTAATATAAATATCTTGCAATTTAAAAGCATTCTTATAAAAATACATGAAAACCTTTGGACGGTGAAAGGGTTAATCCTGATTGGACGTCTCCTTGATAATGTTCAACCAAAGTTATAAATTTCATTTGAGCATTTGACATTTTTTTTTTTAGCTTGAAGTAGGTGGTGAATATAAGTATAAGGTCAGATCAATAACGATGGTTATATTGCATTTGACTAACCACTCTACTTTTTTTTGCCCATGACAATAGGAGGATGAAGTGGAGAAGATGCATGTCTTTGAGAAGCTAATTAAAGTTATTAGGGATAAATATGGGCCGGAATCGTAGTAGAAACATGACAGCAAGTGCTGCAGATTGATTCTAACAGCTTAAAAATATACTGTGCTTTAAAAATTGCACAAATTTACTGTTTGTCTCTGAATTGTAACAGCTTAAAAATATGCTGTGCTTTAAAAATTGCACAAATTTACTGTTTGTTTCTGAATTGTTTATCTTGTTTTGTCTTTGCAAATGAAAATTTTCCTTATTTTTATCTGTTACTGTTTTTTTATGATGGTAGGCTTGGTCCAGCATTGTTGGATTGAAGATAAATTTTGCCTTGCTGCAGATTGATACAGAAAATCAGAATGATCAGAAAATACAGAATATGTTCACTGCAGGCTACTTAAATGTTATCACATATCATAATTTTAAGCAGTAAATTTTATAAGTATGTGGAATCATTATACGGGTAAGAGGTGTTTAAAAAAAAAAGAAATTACAAACTTTGGCTGGCTGAGTCACTGTCTGCGCAAAGATATTTACTAACTTAAATTTAACACAATGTTCACTGCTCAGATAGCATTACTTGGGATATCAATTATCCTACAGGTCATGAAAAAACAAGGAATTCAAAAATTTAGGCAAAGTCAGGGAAACTTTTAATGTATCTTCCATCAGAATCTCTAATGTATTTTCCATCACTATTATTATTGTAAATGATGAAATCTTTACCGTATTTACTCGTGTATAGGGCACACGCGTGTATAAGACACACCCCTACTAAAAATTGTGATTTCTTAAAATCTCGTATATAAGGTGCACCATAAATTTGATATGCTAATGAAGAATGACCAAAGGAATTTCAGTAAAAAAAAGTCGAAACAAAAATTATACCAGACCAGAAAACAAGACGAAAATGCAATTTTAGACTTCGGGTTGTAAGAGAATGACGGGAAATAGGAATGAGTGACGATAAGGAGAACTGCTAATTAGTGTTTAGATAATGTCATTAGCTCTGTTGTATAAAAAACTGCAAGGAATGAAATAAATATGCAGACATGCAGTAATACATTTGCAATGTAACAATATGCAATAATGCATTTTTCGAGTTTTAAATGTCAATGATAAAAATAAGTGAAATATCTTTGAATTTCATTGGATCATAATCTTTAGATATATTTTTAAATGTATTTACTTATACAAATTTTAAAGAAGTTTTATATATTAGTGGAATTTTCATATTAACATGTCATTTACAGTGAATTATTAAATAAAATTTTGAATTCCAATCTTATATTTACTAGTGTTCATATTTCTTTTTATTTTTATATTTCATGTGTGTGTTTAATTTTGGATCCAAATAATTTTACAAATTTTTTCACATTTCTGCTTGATTTTTACCTTGCACATTGTTTCACTTCTTGCTCGATTTTTACTTCCCGTTATGTAACTTTTGGCTCGATTTTTACTTTGTGTGCTGTCTTTTTTTTATCTGTTACGGTAAGAAGAGAAAAAATAAACATGTTCCTTTATTTTCAATGAAGAATACAAATTTACAAAACTTCAAAAGAAATACCTCAAAAACCCAAACCAGAATGTAACACTACTGTAGAAATTTAGCACCGTTGAAATAAAGCTATTTAAATGTATGTCTTTTGATATTTATGGAACAACTGCATAAGAAGTTTATCTAATTTTATTGTGAATATAGATTTTGTAGATTTCTGCAAAATATGGGGGAAATTGGCAATTTTGTGTAAAATGGTTATAATATTTTGGTAGAAAATGGTTTTCTAGGGTCTAAAATTATATTACTTGAAATTTTATTATCTTTTTTGCATCAGCGTTTCTTATTTAAAAATATAGTTTCTTAAATGCTTGTACAAAAATTTATAACAAGCCATAAATACAAGTTATTTACTTCAATATGCTTAGATATTTAAAAAAAAAAAAAAAATTGAACTTGGTATAGTTTGTATATTAAATGTTGAATTGTTAGGTCTGCTTCATATTTTCCAGTGACATCACATGTAATTTTTTTATTGCATTTTTTTTTTCATACAAGGAAACAGTTGTAGAATTAAATTATTAAATAACTAGAAATGTTAGATCGTTTTGAACTGAAACAATAGCTATTAGAATTTTCAATGCTAGAAGTTTGAAAATATGGCAAAAAGAAAAAAAAAAACTTAGATTACATCTAGACTATAAATTATTAGAAGAGTTTCTTTCAAGATTTACAACTGGAGTATAGTTACAAATCGCCGATCATATACACTAAAACTTATTCAAAGTTTAAATTGCAAGAGGCCAAAATGTTTTTCTGAATTTGAACAATTTTTTGCCAAAATATAATACAAAGCTAACTGAAAATCTGAAGAAATTGGTTTTCATATCTTACAATACACTGGCCTTTTCAATTGTAGTTTGTTGAATAATATCTGCCAAAATTCTTGATGAATTGTCCTCGAACTTCAAAGGATTGAATGAACATGTTTGACTTTCTATTTTTCAGTAATGATTTAGTTGCAGGTACCATTAAGCGCCCAACAATAAATTTATTAAAAATGTTTGCTATCACCCATGTAAAAAAAAAAAAAAAATGATCTGTTGCTGTAGCAAATGGCTATGTGGACCCCATTAAGGGTCATGTATATTTGTGTTTAGTATGCTTATTCATGAGCTAAATTTAACACCAATCTTCAAAAACTGAAAAAGGAACAGCAAAAGCAGAATACTGCAATTAAAACAAATATTGAATATTCAATGAGATATGGACATTTGTATGAAAAATTGCATGACAGATTCAGAAACTTATATTTTCGTAAATTGGTTGTTGGCTTTTTAGAACTTATAGAAAAAGTCCAGTCAAATATTGTGAAAATTCTGGTACAGTGAGCTGGTTGACAAATTGTGGAAAATCCCTTATAATAAAGTTACTTTTAGAAAGTAACTCGCTATATTGCCCCTATCTTTCAGAATGTATAATTAAATTATTTCATACAACTGAACATATCTCATTATAAATATTCAATATTTTCATGTTTTAATTACAGTATACTGTTTCTGCTATTGTTCAAAAAACTATGTTAAATTTAGTTGGAAACTGTATGAACATGAAATATTTTTTCCTTAAACTTTAATATTTTCACAAATATACATGCTATGCTTACACAAATGCACACGACTGTTAAGCAGGACCTATTTGTTATAAGGGCAGACAATTTTGAGCATTTTCTGTTACATGGGTGATCATGAACAATATTTTATAATTAAATTCATTGTTAGTTCTTATTTGTCACTACAACTGAATCTTCACTAATATGAAATCACATGTTCTTAACATCCACAGAGTTAAAGGATGGTCAAGCATCTAGTCGCTGTTTCTTAACTTTTTAGGAATTTTACTATTGACATTCTTGTAGTGATGCATGTTGTAAAAAATTGTATGTTTGAGTATTGTTTGCCAAAATTTACTTGTTTCATTTACCTATCACTTACATTATTAAAATCTCATTCCAGTGATTAGGCCTATAAATTTACTTAACAAGGAAGAAAATTACAGAGCAGACTTTAAACTTTTTTCTAAAGATCAGACTTTTTCTGTCTTTAAATGCCCATGTCTTTTTTTAATATAGATTTGATGTCCAAAAGTATTGCATATTTCAGTAAATCACTGTTTTCTTAAAAAAAAAAAAAAAAAAAAAAAAAAAGATTAGAAAAAATTGAATATTTATGCACATAAACAGTATGCAAACTAGTTTTTTAATCAATCCAATTGGCTGTTTGACGGCCTGACAAATAAAGCATGAATTACAAAGTAGTAAGATTGTGAGAATTGATGACTGTTAATTTGTTGCTTCTAGTGATGATTTGGATTATTTTTATAAAGTTGATTACATACCAATGGATTAATTTACACATAGTCATATTATAAATTTTATTTAATCTGTTGGTATTGACAAGTCTATGGTTTCAAGACTTGTTTTGCTACATTTCAATGGATGACTCCTAATTTATTTTTCTAGTGTTGAAATTTGAATCATACAAGTCCTGTAGAAAGTTGTCTGCATGCACCATCAGATGATTGATTTTTGTGGCATTAATGGCCTGATGCAAGTGAAAATACCAGCATGGGCGATAGCAGCAGCGTTAAATGCAACTAGTTTTGTGACAAACTATATAAAGGTGATTTAGTCAACATGGTCTTTATGCCAGATGCTTGATATATCACATGGCGTCACATGCATGATTTATATCAACTTGCAGAGATATACATCCATTGATCATAATGCTGCACCATATGCATGCCACCAACGCTATGTTGATGCATTTCACATATAAATGTTGGGTTTTATTGCAAGCCAAACTCTCGCCACATCATAAAACACATTGTCATTGTAAACTAAACTTTGATTCGTCGGAGAACATTACATTGTTTTCTGCACCACTGATACTGATCACGTCTGTAATAAGTTAAATGAGACATATCAGATGTCTTACATATAAAGATCATGATGATTAACCCTTTTGGAATGAGTCTTTTACAGAATTTTTGTTTAATCACTGATTTTTCAAAATTGAAATTTTTATGTAATTGAATTGCAAAAATGCACTGATTAAATACGGCAAAATTTACTGATGAGAATAATCGAGGATCCTGAGCACCTTATGTGACATGTATACTGATCACTCATCCCCAAAGTGGCTGTATACAGTTTGTTGTGAAACTAATGACCTACCAATAGCATTTAACTCTGTCATTCTTGCTGGCATTGTTCAGGTGCACCAGGTCATTAAAGTCACAAGTCAGTCGTCTAATCATGTTATACACAGACAATCTTCTACAGGATTTCTATTAGCATTTTTCATTGATATGTAGCAATTCCACAGTCTGAAAAGTGTTGATTGAAAGATAGCAACAGCTTAGGCAACATTGGTCTGTTATGAGTCACTCAGCCATACCAATAACGTGACCACACACAAATTCACTCATTTGGTACCTAATTTAAAAATTAACTCATCCATTCTCACAATCAAATTAATTTGAAATTCATACTTTAGTTGTCCAATCCCCTAATGCTACTAATGTGTCATTGATTTGCAAAGAATAATTACCATTAGTTTGTATTGAATTATTTGTGTGAATTTTCAACATTTTCCAGAAAATCTTTTTGGGAAAAATCTTTTTTAAAATGTGCAACAAAGTAAAAAGAAGCAAAGAAAATGGATTGTATCTAAATAATCTGGAATATCCAGAGCTGAATTCCTGTCTATTTTAATGGGGAGAGGTGCATTCCAGCATTTACTGCAAAAGAAATGCCCATTTATGTATCTTCCAAATTACCTGTGATTATCTCTTTTCTGATTGCTAGTATGTTACATCCTTAGATTGCATTTTTATTATTTGAGACAGCAGACCAAAGGCTATTTGGATAACTTTATTTCTGTAACATTTTATTGCATTTCTGTATTATGTTAGTGTTTTTTGATTAATACTTTTATTGTTGCTTTCAGTTTCGATGTTAGATTGTCTTTATTCAATATTACTAACAATATATATTACATATTTTCTCAACAGGGACCATGAAATTATCAAATTGAACTGGAAAAATTTCTGCCTTATCAAAGTTTGAATCTGAATGAATTTTATTGTGTTTTGGTCTAAATTGCACTTTTTGCTATTGAAATGGTTTTTGTTAAGATCTGCCTTTGAAAGTGTGAATTTCTGGTATGATTTTAGTTTTTGTTTTGTTTAAAGTTACTTGTATAATTGTAACCAAAAAAAGCATATTTATTAACAAGATAAAAGTGAGAGTTTAAATAAGAGGGAGATGGGAGAATGCCAGTTTCATATTGTGATCAATTAGTTCATGCAAATATTTGTAATTTAAATTTAATGTATATACATCATTGAAAACAAATTCTGCAACTGTCATTAAGATTCTACTTAAAGAATGATTTTTGTATGTGTTGGCTTTTTTCCCCCTTTTATTTGGTGCATTCATAATTATGTAAATACATAGCACCTATAGTTGTTGTTCAATCCATCTGTCTGTCCGCATATAACACAAACTACCCAGCCGAATCATTTGAAATTTAAAATATATAATTGTTACATAATTTTGTCGAGTCATTTCAAATTTTATGAAAATTAGATGTATAGTTCAATTACAGGGACAATCAAAAGTATTCTATTTCATTACGGTCAATGGGGGAAAACAGTTTCAAGTGTATTTTAATGGTGTTATACTCTTTCGAACGTAATAAAATTGATATGCATCTATGAAGCATATACTATATTATACATTTTGTACAATCTGTAGGGCAAAGAATATTTATTATTTATTTACAGGGCCACATAAATGTATTCCATTACATAATGGTATAGTGAAAACATTGTTTGGTGTATATTTGTATTGTATTTAACATTTTATGAAATTGATATATGTTTCTGCGATTACTACATGTTATTTCCTGTATAATAGAAAGCAGATAGTATTTACATGGACACACAAGATTTTGGCTATTATACCAAGATCTGAATTCTTTAGGTGCGTTCGTAATTATACAAATACGTAGCACCTATAGTGGTCGTTCTGTCTGTCCATCTGTCTGCATGCAACAAAGCAAAAACTATCCAACTAAATCATTTGGAATTTAAAATATATAATTGTTGCATAATTTTGTCGAGCCGTTTCAAATTTTATGAAAATTGGATGACTAGTTTAATTATAGGGACAATCAAAAGTATTCTATTACATTAAGATCAATAGGAAAAAATAGTTTCAAGTACATTTTAATGATGTTTCCCTCTTTCAATTATATTAGAATTGGCATGAATCATTGAAGTATATACTAAAATATACATTCTGTACAATCTGTGATGCAAAGAATATTTATTAATTTACAAGGCCACACAAAAGTATTCCACTACATGCAGTGTGTATGGGGGAAACATTGTTTGGGGCGTATTTTAATTATATTATACTATTTCACATTTTATGAAATTGATATACATTGCTGACGTTCAATACAACTTATTTCTTGTATAATAGAAAGCAGATAGTATTTACAGGAATACACAAAATATTACAACCACTATACTGTATCCAAAGTACTGTATACTATAACAATATGATCTGAATAATTTAAAAACTTCATTATAGTATGAACGCACCTTATTTGCTGTGCTTCACGTGCAATTTCTAACTTGTTGTATTTTCAATGGTTTATTTTTATGCATTTGGTGATTTTTTATAATTGAGTTTTTTCCTTTAAACAGCATTCAATAATTGCCAAATGTAGATAAGAGTTTGCATAAATAAAAATTTTACTTAAAAGAATATCATAACTTGCTGGCATTGAAATTTTATTTGCAAATGTCCCTTGTAAAGATTTAATGTGCACAGCTTATTTGTGAAATTATTGTAATAACTGGTCTTATCATTTGGTACAAATGTATTTTTCATTAGTAGTCATATAAATTTTACAATAAGGAAAAACACGTTTCATTCCACTTCCCTGATACAAAATGCATTTACTGAAAGAAAAATTGGCCTAATTTAATACTTTCAAAAGAAACTGGTAAGTAGCTGATCAGTTACGTCGTGTATTAAAGATTATAATTATTTGAGAAAAAAATGTACTCTAATTTTGCTAATTAGTTTTCATTAGAATTTAATCATCTGGTCAATACCTTTTATACCGGGTGTCCAGTAAATGACTGACCCATTTTGAATGTAAATAACAAAAAAACTGTTTGAGATAAAAATGCGCGGCTTGCTGTATTGTTATTAGAATATAAATAAATTTTAAAATATGCACTTTGTTAATAATATTTAAAATAATATCTGTCTCAAGACTGAGGAGAGGAAATATAATACAGATGGTTCAATCACAAATATTATTTTAAATCACTTTCCAATCAACGTACCCTATTTTTGAAGCTGATTCGAGAGTCGATTCAACATATAGATTCAGATTCGACAACATATAGACTCAGATTCAGCCGAAAATCTCATATTAATGAAAATTAGAGTCATGTCTGTTTTAAAACAGCCTGTTACCGCCGGCGCGATATTTTTTTCCGAAATTTGAACTATATTAACAAAGTACATGTTTAAAAATTTATTGATTTTCTAATAACAATACCGCAAACAGCGCATTGTTATCTCAAACCGTTTATTTGTTATTTAAGGTCAAAATGGGTCAGTTATTTACTGGACACCCGGTATATTTAACCAATGAAACATACTTAAAGGACATTGTAAATCAACTAAACATCCCTCCACAAAAGTGAAGTAGTCTAAAAAGTTAAGAATTTTTTTTTTTTTTTTTTAATAACAAATAAAAAGACAGGCTTACCTTAAACCTTGTTGTCTTTAAACTATAATTTCACTGGGTGTTTATATATTTTAAGTGGTTGGAGCATCTCTTTGGGGACATTTAGACAGTTTGCAATGATTTATCCTAACAGACATCTATCTGGACAATGAAGATATAGATGACGAAAACCAGAATCCTCATTTTCATGTAAGTTTGCCCAACGATTGACTACATACAGTGACATTTGTATTGTTGCTGATTCTTTACAGCGATACTTGTATTTAATGTTGAATAAAACAGTATCTTTTTGTATTTTAGTTTTTTTATTCAATCTCATAAAACTGTAAAAGTCAATTATATTTTCACCTGTATTAAAATGTTTGAATGGATACTAAGAATTGTGTGTTTCAAAAAATTATTGGTTATCAAATTATGTAGTAAAAAGTGTAATTTATTTTTACACTTCAATAAAATTATAATTTTAAAGTAATAAACTGAAAAAAAAAACAGCTGTTTTTTTTTTTTTTTTTTTTTTTTTTTTTGCATCAATGAATTGAAATATGATTTTAATCTTAATTTACGCACATATACTAACCAAAATTATTTAAAAATAATTTTTAATGCATGCATCAAAACATACATGCTAACTTCCAGATTTTTAAAATAAAGAAAACATACTGTGAACAAGAAATTTATTTAATGACTGAAATTAAGATTTTAAAAGATTACCACATATAATGCAAAATAAAAGGGTTTTCTAGTTTGTTTTATCTTTAAAAAGCCAGGAGATAGTATGATTTGATTAGAGGCATTCAGTTAAATGTTTTAACTCCTGTAGCTGAATTGACTAAATATTTTGATAGTAAACAGTTATTTTTGGCATATTTTTATGGTAATTATTAAACAGGTGTTATCACCATTTGATTCTCCTAATAATTTTACCCACAGAAATGTAAACTGTTTACATTGTATATATAGCAGAGTGAATAATTTTTTTAAGGAGTTATTTTGACATTGATGAAAGTTTTCAATAAAACTAATATATGCCTGCAACAAAATTTAAAAAATGTTTTATTTTCAAACAATTTTCTAAAGTTTATTCATTTAGTAATATCTTTAAAAACATAACAAATTTTGTTATTTTAATTTTTATGTAAGTTTAAAAAATTGGGAAAAAACAATTTTGATAAATGACGTTAAAATAAAACGTAATTAAAATCATTGACTACCCCTTGCTGCGCGGAAATTTTCTCGAATCTTAACCTATCATTTTCTATTATGGTTTTTTAATTGGAAGTAATACACAATCTAATAGTGTTATTTAAATTCTACGGAAAAGAATATCTTTTCGAAAGTGTCAACGTTATTAAGATTAACTAATGTGTTACCACACAGTAAATCACGAATTACAAATGTATAAAATTTAATAAATTGTAATTGCGATAAAACTTTCAGGAATTATATTTTTTGTGCTTAGTGCAGTTTCTCTTAAAACAGGTAATTATTTTGAATATCCTATAGTTATGTATCTCTGGAAAAAGTCAGTGGAAATTTCAATGTAATTCTGAAGTGGCACGATTTCATATGAGAGATAGGGCATAGGACGAATCTCTTACAAAATTCGTAAAAGATGCTTCAAAATTAATCTCTAACCAACGTTGAATATTTTAAATATTTTATAAATAAATTATTCAGATTTCGATCCCCGGCGTGGACATTTTTCACTCTTGTTGGTTCTACGCTTAGCTAGGAATGTGATAATTCATTTATTAAATATTCAATAATTTCAAGCGGAATTTTTCTGCTGAAAATTAAAATTATGAATATTTTTTCTTTTTATGCTAATTAAGCAAAATATAAAAGTTAATTGCATAATTAGCTTTCTGAAAGTTTTGTTTGTATATTTAAAAAAAAAAAAATGAAAATGTCCTATGGAGAGAAAGTTGAATGGCATTCAAAAATCTGCTAAAATGAAAATTTCAAATGTTTTATCCTCGTTCTGTCTTTTATTGATTCGAAATCTGAATCGATAAATAAATTTGAAGAGGCATCGAGGCAATTAACCACTTTATTTTTCCCTTTTTATGGGGTTTCCAACTGAGTGGATAGTATGCTTAATTTCTTAACATAAGTTTAAAATGCGGTGTAGAAACTATACAGGGGTGATTCTCGTCCGAAAATTTGAAATTGGGTTATCAGGTCCGCATAGTTGCCAACTTGTACGGTTTGCGCGTGGAAAAAACAATCGCGGAGAAATGCAAATTTCATTAAAGGATCGCCGAAATAGCATACATTTCGTTAATATTTCGTGGAAAAACGACGATTTCGTCAATGTTTTTGTAAACGAACTTTGTCAAAAGATCGATAAAAAACGCGAATTTCCTGTGCGGATCGCGGAAAAAACGGCAATTTCACCAAATATCGCAGATAAAACGCTGATTTTTTCTGAAGACCACGGGAAACGCCGATTTCGTTAAAAGATCGCGGGAAAAAACGCCGTTTTCGATAAAAGATCGCTTAAAAATATTTTGTTAAAAGAATATTTGAAAAAATATATGCCGATTTCATCAAAAGATCACGGAAAAAATGCCGATTTCGTCAAAAGATCGCAGGAATAAAACGCCGTTTTCGAGAAAAAATCGCGTAAAATGCAAAGTTTGTCTAAAGATCGTCGAAAAAACAATGATTTCACTTTAAAAAAAACATGGGAAAACGCCGGTTTCGTCAAAAGATCTCGGAAAAACCGCCGATTTCGGCAAAAGATCACAATAAATCGACGATTTTACTAAAATATTGCTGATTTCGTCTGAAGATAGCGGGAAAACGCCGATTTTGTCCGAAGATCGCTGGAGCGGGGGGGGGGGGGTGAGTCCCCCCGCTGCGAATTTCAAAAAAAAAAAAAAAAAATTCATCCAGAATCACCCCTGAAACTATACGAAGATATTTCTATTATTTAATTCATTACTTCTTGTTTGAATAAAATACTTTCTCAGATTTAAGATTCCAGATTCCGCATCTTCATGAAGATTTACTTAGCGTGGATGCTGAAGTAAAAACAAGTTGTAATCGATATGTATTATCCTGAGTAATTTATTTTGTATCTGTAGCCCAGTAGAAAATATTAAGGTTCTTCTCAACTGTTCCGCTCAACAAGCGCAAAACGGTTTGACACATTTACAAATTCCATTTTTAAGAGAAAGATATAAAATTGGAAGAGATTTCGAATCGAACTTAGTTTTCCATTTTATGATAATTAAATAACCTATCGAGTTATAAGCGATTTCGATCACGTGATCACCCGTTTTTCTTCTGCTTTCGTCGGGAAATTGTTCAAAAACGACAACTTTGAAGACCTGTTATGAAAGATCTATTGCGTTTGTAAAAAAAACTGGGTGCAATTAGACAGTTTCTGAATAACACCTGCTAGTTTCATGCATTTCCGAACAAAAATAAATTAAAACTAATGTTACAAAGTTGCCCTTTTAGATTTAAGAACACCCTTAAGTAAAATTTTTGCTCTTGAAAATGATCGATTTATTAAGATATTTTTTATTTTTTGAATTAATCCAGAAAAATATGTTGAAGATAAGATTTTTTACCGATAGCGATAAAACTATAGAATGACGTAGAAGCGCTGAAACGAAAATGTGTAACATTGGGAAAGAGCTTCTTATATAAAATTTCCCGGGAAATATAAAAGATGAAATTGGTTTATTTTTTGGTCGTGCGTTCTTTAACCCTTACCGGAGCAGGGCACTTTCACTGCGAACATTTGGAAATGACTGACTGACATCGGAATTTATGTACAAATGTAATTTAAAATAAGAAAAATCTATTTTTCCCACATTATAAACTGAAAATATTTATACCAAAACTCTGGTGGCAAGTAATGGAACATTTTTTGTAAATTTGTTGCAGGTCTTTTAAGGTTGTTCGCAACTGCTTTGCTCAACAAGCGCAAAACGTTTTGACGCATTTACAAATTCCTTTTTTAACGGGAAGATATAAAATTGGAAAGCCTGACTATGGAAGTGATTTGGAATCAAACTAAATTTTCCATTTTTTGATCAGTAAATTACTCAGTTATAAGCACTTTTGATCACGTGACAAATCGTTTTATTCCTTCATTGACTGTTTTTTTCTGCTTCCGTCAAAAAATTCGGTTTTAAACGCCCACTTTGACACTATTTTCTGAAGGACCTACTGAGTTTAAAATAAAGCGGGAAAATGAGTGCGATTAGATAGTAAGGTAGTTCCTGAACAACATCTGCTAGTTTCATGCATTTAGCAATAAAAAGTAAATTAAAACTTATATCATCTTAATTGTCATATTGAATATAACTTTGCTGAATATTGAATATAACTTTGCTTTGAATTCCAGGTAAGTTCAAGTATTTTTCTACGTGTGCAACGAAATAACGTCTGAAATCAAAACTGTCAGGTGACTTTTGTCACCTGACAGTTTTACATGCGACGTTTATTTTGTTTGCAATTTCGCAATTGTGTCGCCCTGTTAAAATATAAGAAATAAAATACCGAAATGTGAATTTATCTTAATAATAAAGACTAGTTTCATATTTCCTCTTGTAACAAGAAAATTTAACTTTTAAATTTCACCCATACATATTTTTAACCCCTAAATTGTGTTGCCTGGGCAAGAACACTCTGCTTGCTTAGTTACTAAAAGCTTTTTCATACCACTAATTTGTAACTAAATTTGTCTTTATTGTTTGTCAGATATTTTTCGATTAAGTAAAGCAAATATTTTGATATGGAAAAAGTTGTATTTAGCACCTTTTTTTAATATATGTTGTCAAAGAAAGAAAAAAATGTATTTGTCTTTTAACGAATGTGAAAAAAAAAATTTATTCAAAGTATAGCTAAATCTAGAATGATTTGACATATATTTCAGAAAATAGTTTTACATTTTTTTCATTTGTTTATTCTTGATCATAATTGTTTGAATATATATACCTAACAAGGAAGGTCTCCATACGGGCATACTCCAAAAAATCTGAAAAAATTACAGAATGTTCTTCTCATGTGGATATATGCGTTTATATATATATAAAAAGAAAATGGCGGAACCTCCTTACCTTGTCCGTAAAAAAATAATGAAAATTTCGTTATTTGGCTATTTATCATCAGTTGGCGATGAAAAGCAATTTCAAGAAGTGTTTTTAATGTTAAATGCATTTTAAAGGAAAAAAAGTTTCATGTTCTACGTGTTTAGATAAATTAAATATCTTTCGTTTTGTCAGCTTTAGTTTGTTTTAAGTATAATTTCGTTGTATTAATATTTTTATGTATTTATATTCACATTTACCATCAAAATTTGAGATTTAAAACGAAATTCAAAGTTAAATTAATTAAAATTGTTTCAAGTTCAAAGTCCAGTTGAGCATTGTCAATTCGATTTTGTTGCTATGGAAATATTTTGCTTTTATTTTTGAATATGCTTAAATGTATGAAATTTTACTAAATAAGAATTTTTTATATATGAAAATATTTTTTCCAGAGGTAAATTAAATAACTACAGCAACACATAATATATATATATATGCAATTTAATATATACATGTACCGGGTGTCCCAAAAATGACTGATGGATTTTAAAATTCAATAACTTGCAAACGGTGACAGCTATTTAAAAAATTTTTGCAGGAGGGTCATGTATAATGTCAGGAGTTTTTTTACCGTAATTTTTTATTTTAGTTCGCATCTCAAACAATAGGTGGCGCTGACGGCGACTGAAGACCAGGGGATCGGTGCTGAGTGAAGCGTCGACCTGGCCTTCAATCGCCGTCAGCGCCACCTATTGTTTGAGATGCGAACTAAAATAAAAAATTACGGTAAAAAAACTCCTGACATTATACATAACTCTCCTGCAAAATTTTTTTAAATAGCTGTCACCGTTTGCAAGTTATTGAATTTTAAAATCCATCAGTCATTTTTGGGACACCCGGTATATAATATATTAAACTCTCTTATTGGTTTATGTTTAATTTCATTAAATATACCATTTACACGCGTTCTAAAAATCCAAAAGTTTTCAGTTGCATTAAAATCGTTTGCTTTTGGCGAGGAAAAGTACTGCTCGCCAAATCGTGTGACATTTTCGTCTTTTCACGCCAAATATTCGAAAGTATTTTATTTTTTACATGTTTTCTTCTGCAATTCCGCTGCTAATTTTCATTGATCCTTTATTACATACATGAGTAGTTTAATTAGGTTTTTTTTTTTTTTTCCAAAAAAATCTGAGTATGTCCACTATGGAGACCTTCCTTGTAAGTATTATTTATAAATTCATTTTAAAATCTTAAGAAAATATAAAGAAATGAAACTCCAAGTCGCAAGTCACGAACTTGTATTGTGCTATTCAAAATAGGTTTTTATAATGACATTCTCTTAAGAGGGCACTTCATATATGCGGGAACAGCCACTCGCTAATGTTAATCCTATGATGATTTTTTTTTAAATATATTTCGTTTGAGTTCCAATATTTTTATTTTATTTTATTTTTTGGAGTGGATAGGTGGGCTCGATCTCTACAAAGGCCGTCTTTTACTTTTTTGATTTTGTAAACATTTTTTTAAACTAGGATATTTTTACTTTCGAATTTTTTTTTTTTTTTTTTTTTTTTCTGTATTGGATAGTTGAAACCTATCTGTACAAAGGCCTTTTTTTACTCAAGTTTTATTATTATTAGAATATTTTTACTTTCGGAACCATTTTCGAAAGTGTCTTCCTCATTTAAAAAAAAAAAAAAAAAAAAAAAAAAGAAAAAGAAAACACCTGTATGCTTGATTTAAATACATTTTGCAATGGGAAATATTGTTTTTATCACCAGCGTTTTGAGCGATAGTCATCCTAACCATTCGTTTTGAAGCACCCTGTATAAGTTTCATTAATAGTTTATATTTTTCTAGAAATTTTAGATAGATTCTGTGCTTTATTTCCAGTAAGATGACGCAACTGCGTACAAATATTCAATATACGATCGTTAAAAATTGTATTTGTTTTGTTGGACTTTTCTGTTAAAACCTGGACTCAAATTAGTCATATTTGATATTTTCCACACCATAAAAAAAGTATTCCATTTCGTTTAACAGTTGATAATTGCTTTTCTTTCTTAAAAAAAAAAAAAAAAAAAAAAAAATCTTATTTGTTGCAAGATTTATTACACGACTGCTTCTAGTTGTTTTTAAATATTCAACTTTTTACTCGAAAACACGTTTTTTTCGGAAACTTCTCACCACAATTACGAAATTTGTTCTCATTCACCCATGCGGAAAATTGAGAATAACCAATTCCGACTCTAAATAACTGGACAGTTTTAGAGATAAATGTGATACACGATTATTATAGTCAATTGCTAACTGATTATCTTTCTCATGTTTTAAGTCTCCAGAAAGTTGACACTAATCCTCTTGTGCTTTTTCGCTGCAGATTATGTCTCCGAAACACAGCCTTAAAAATGCGCTCAAATCACGTTCATAAATTGATTCCCTCCCATGTTATTTGTTCAGCTAGCATTATTGACCGATCTATGAGATTTGTACTTTATCGAAAGTGAGAGTATTAAGGCGGTTGGTTCTCAAACTTCATGCTCAATAACGCGTAACTTTCTGAATCATTTTTAAACGTAAAGACAAAATTGGCAGGCTTGACCATTAGAGAATTTGGAATCGAACGATGATTTCCTGCTTTTGATGAATAAATTATTTAAGAGCGTACACTAGTCACGCGGTAAAAGCCGAGCGCTAATGTAAAGTCTATGGGGGTGTTCTTTTCTAATATCTCGTTTAAATTTTAATATTTTGACATGATTTTTTTTGCATAAAATAGTTCAGGACGATCCACAGCCGGGCTAGTTTTTACTTTTTCGATTTTGGTCATATATTTTTTATATTATGATAGTTTCAGAACCGGTTTAAACCGGTTTTGAAAATTAAAGTAATTTTTTAAAAAAAAATCTAAAACCAAAATCGAAAAAGTAAAAACTAGCCCGGTTGTGAATCGTCCTGAACTATTTTATGCAAAAAAAATCATGTCAAAATATTAAAATTTGAACGAGATATTAGAAAAGAACGCTCCCATAGACTTTACATGGTCATCCGGGTCTTTTTGTGTACTTTTCCTGTGACTATTGTGGGCTCTCGCTCAAATTGTAATATTTTTGCACAAGATAGCTGAGGGCAATCCACAACCGGGCTAGTTTTTACTTTTTCGATTTTGCTCATATATTTTTTATATTATGATAGTTTCAATTTCAGAACCGGTTTAAACCGGTTTTGAAAGTTAAAATATTTTAAAAAAATAAAAATCTGAAACCAAAATCGAAAAAGTAAAAACTAGCCCGTTTGTAGATCGTCCTAAGCTAGCCTATGCAAAAAAAATCATGTAAAAACATTAAAATTTGAGCGAGATATTAGAAAAGAACGCTCGCGTTCTTTTCTAATATCTCGCTCAAATTTTAACATTTTTACATGATTTTTTTGCACAAGATAGTTGAGGGCAATCCACAACCGGGCTAGTTTTTACTTTTTCAATTTTTGTTTCAGATTTTCTTTAAAAAATTACTTTAACTTTCGAAACCGGTTTAAACCGGTTCTGAAACTGAAACTATCGTAATATTAAAAATATATAACCAAAATCGAAAAAGTACAAACTAGCCCGGTTGTGGATCGTTCTCAGCTATCTTGTGCAAAAAAATCATGCAAAAATATTAAAATTTGAGCGAGATATTAGAAAAGAACGCTCCCATAGACTTTACATGGTCATCCGGGTCTTTTTGTGTATTTTTTCTGTGACTATTGTGGGCTCTTGGGAGCGTTCTTTTCGAATATCTCGCTCCAATTTTAATATTTTTGCATGATTTTTTTGCACAAGATAGCTGAGGGCGATACACAACCGGGCTAGTTTTTACTTTCTCGATTTTGGTTATATATTTTTTATATTACGATAGTTTCAGTTTCAGAACCGGTTTAAACCGGTTTCGAAAGTTAAAGTAATTTTTTAAAGAAAATCTGAAACAAAAATTGAAAAAGTAAAAACTAGCCCGGTTGTGGATTGCCCTCAGCTATCTTGTGCAAAAAAATCATGCAAAAATATTAAAATTTGAGCGAAATATTAGAAAAGAACGCTCCCATAGACTTTACATGGTCATCCGGGTCTTTTTGAGTAATTTTTCTGTGACTATTGTGGGCTCTTAAGAGGCTACTTCATTCAAATCAAAAGACTCGATCGCAAATACTAATCCTATGGAAGAAATTTAGAGATATCTCGGTTGCATTTTAATATTTTTAAATGATTTTTTTACACTGGATATAGCTAAGACCGATGTGTATGCAGGTCGTTTTCTACTTTTTTGATTTTGTTTACAGATATTTTTTATGAAAGCACTTTGATTTTCGGAACCGGTTTGGAAATCTAAAGCACCCTCATAAAAAAATATGTGCAACCAAAATTGAGAAAGTAAAAACAGGTCTGCATTCAGATCAATCTCAACTATCCAGTGCAAATAATAATAATAATAAAATAAATGAATAAATAAAATATAAAATAAAAATTTTTAAATGCAACCAAGAACCAAGATATCGTTATTAATTTCTTCCATAGGATTAGCATCAGCGAACGGATCTTCTCAGTTGACTGAAGAAGACCCTTAGCATATTAGCCAGTAGGGCCGATGTTCGGGGGTTCAATACCAATGCCGCCTAGCTGGATGATTATGTAAGGTTTTGAGGGTTTACTTTTACGACACAAAAAAAAATTCATGTTCACTTTCAACTCAAAAGTTCCCCTTGAAGGCCTGTGCAATCCTATCGAAAATATGCGAACTTTAAGACCCTTTTCCTCTTAAACTACCCTACCGATTTTAGTGAAATTTGAAATCTATATTCACGGGATTGTGCTCAAGATTTATGGCACACATTTTTTTCTGTGACTAAAACTTTTTACTTTAGAGGAATGTCAATTTTCCAGAATTTTATTTTTCTGAAAATAATTAAACTTTTTAAAAATTGTCTGCCATTAGCTCTCATCCGCAAGAAAAGTGACGACACAACTTGCGAAAATTCATTTTGCGTTTCATGCCACTAATAGTTCTATCCTAAGAATCTCTTGCTACACGTGCAATTTTACGTGTGTAGCAATGCGGGAAATCACTTTATTACGTCATAATATCCATTTGTGACCACAGAAGGGGGGTGGATTCGTGTGAGGAGGAAAAATGTTCCAACTCTCCAAACTCGTCCTACGTCTTTATTTTAACACATTCGCGACGGGAATCTTTTACGGAATTTTTAATGTTTTGCCACCGGTTTTCAAAAACAG
This sequence comes from Maratus speculifer, assembly GCA_964019185.1. Classification (NCBI taxonomy): domain Eukaryota; kingdom Metazoa; phylum Arthropoda; class Arachnida; order Araneae; family Salticidae; genus Maratus; species Maratus speculifer. The sequence continues at coordinate 416,823,804 of OZ025293.1, forward strand.
AAATTTGTGTCTTATTAAATCAAGAAAATGCTCCGATTAAGGGCGTTCTCAACTGCTCCGCTCAACAAGCCCAAAACGTTTTGACACATTTGCAAATTCATTTTTCAACAAAAAGTTATAAAATTGGAATGCCTGACTATAGAAGCTATTTCGAATCGAACTGAATTTCCCGTTTAATGGTAATTAAATTACCTATCTAGTTCTAAGCTATTTCGATGACGTGATCACCTGTTTTTCTCCTGCTTTTCGACCGGTTTTTCTGCTTTCGTCGGGAAATGTGCTCAAAAATGTCATCTTTGAAGGCTTGTTATGAAAGATCTATTGTGTTTTTTAAGAAACAGAAAAATGAGTGCAATTAGATAGTTTCTGAATTAACAACACCTGCTATTTTCATGTATCTCCGAACAAAAATAAATTAAAGCATGTGTCACAAAGTTGCCCTTTTTGATTTAAGAACACTCTTAAATGAGGCAAATTTTTCAGTAAAATTTTGGTGGTGAGGGTAAATTTAAGCCTTTTTGCGGGCCACCGGTGTTACGAGCCGGCGTGAACGTGTTAACCCTTTCAGGCGCGGGTAAATTTTGCTCATAAAATTAGAAATTATTGGTTGACACCGGAATTTAAAAATGACTTTTATAGAAATCAAGAATTCCTAAATTAACGCATTCATTGTAAAAGCGAAATTTCGTTAAAATATTCTTGGTGCCGTTTGGAATTAAAATTAAGTGTGCCCGGAGTGGACACACTGCGCCGGAAAGGGTTAAATGGTTTTATGATTTTCTGCAAGTTTTCATTCCTGCATGCAGAGCTAAGTAATACAATTTCATGTTGCAGTAAAATCATGCAATTTTTCGTTTTGCTTCTCCTGCGAAATTGACTTTTGTCGGGATGTGTCACTTTCTTGCGGTTGAGCGATACGATGTTAGATTTGTGCTGTACCACCCCCAAAAAAATATCAAAATCGCTCAAGTACTTTATGAGATAATGGGATTTTTACCTGAAAAATACGATTTCTCACGAGAAACAAAAAAAAAAACTTGACACTTTAGACACTTATAACTCGTATGTGAAGTTCTTACACAATTTTATCAAACGCATGAATTAAGGGTGTTCTTAAATCAAAAAGGCCAAATTTGTGACATAAATTTTAATTTATTATTGTTCGGAAATGCATGAAACTACCAGGTGTTGCCGTTCAGAAACTATCGAATTGTACTCATTTTTCAGTTTTTTCGTAGACGCAATAGATATTTCAAAACAAGCCGTCAAAGTTGACGTTTTTTACGCATTTTCCGACGAAAGCAGAAAAACCAGTCAGCGAAAAGGTAAAACAAAATCACGTGATCAAAATAGCTTCTAACTCGGTAGGTAATTTAACTATCATAAATTGGGAAACTCAATTAGATTAGAAAGCGGTTTTCTAGTCAGGTCTTTCAGTTTTTTAATCTTTCCGTTGAAAAATGAATTTGTTAATGGGTCAAAACGTTTTGCGCTTGTTGAGCGGAGCAGTTGAGAACACCCTTAAATTATATATAGATAAATTTTAGTTTCATGTTTTCAGTTTTTAGCTCACAGGCTATCATAGCCTGAGAGCTTATGTGCCCGCCCGTTCTGTATGTATGTATGTACGTACGTACGTTCGTACGTAACGCGATAACTCATGATAAAAATATCCCATCCACTTAAAATTTTGTATATAGGTATATCCTGATAAGGCGCTTCCCTGATTAGTTTTTGGAGTTCATTCGATGTGTATAACGGGGGGCTCATGCCCATCCCCTTAATTGATATGAATGGGTTTTTCATGTAGAAATATTAGTTTTTTTTTTCAAAATTTACACATAGGATCATTCTGATGAAGCGCTTCCGTGATTGATATTAGGTGTTCATTGGATAAATATAAACAGTGGAAATGGAGGTTCTAATGCCCCTCCCCTTAATTTATATAAATGGGTTTTTCATACAGAATTGTCAGATTTCGTTCAAATCTCTGAATAGTTTTGGAAATTTAATGGTTAAGTATATAAAAGAGAAGGATAACTCTTCTTAAATTATATAAATGGGTTTTTATAAAGAATTTTCCGATTTGTTCTAAATTTTGGATATGGATTTTTTATATGATAAAGCATGTTCCTGGTTAGTTTAGGAGGTTCAATAATTAAGTAAAAAATGTGGAAAGGGGGGGCTGTTTCCCCTCCTTTGATTTTTTTTCGATCGGAATTAACCTTTGAAAATAAAAGGCTGTAATGTGCAATTAGTGGGTATAGCCTGTGAGCTCAATGCCATCAGTTTAACTGGGCAATATTCTTTTTATTAGTTTCATATTAGATAATCTTTTAACCGTTATCGGTACTTTGTCACTTCCCCCGTGACTTCCGAACCAGCATCATCTCTTACACGAATTTATTCAATTAGCACCACTTTTTTAATACTTTCCAACAACGTTGAAAAGTGTTTATGATTTCAATTTGTCTGGCAGTCTGGCTGTGCCGTAACTCTGATAAATATACTCGAATTACCCTGAAATTTTTGGAAGTTATTTACATTTATCCTAACATGAGCCCTACTGCAAATGAAATTTCTAGCATGATAAGTTTATTTACAGGGACAGTCAAAAGTTTTCTGTTACATTACGGTTTATAAGGAAAAATCGTTTCAAATGAATTTTAAAGATGTTAAACCTTGTCAAACATATTAAAATTTATATGCATTTACGAAGTGCTCTAAAATATGCATTCTGTAAAGTATGCGGTGAAATTAATGGTTATTATTCTTTTAGAGGACCTCATAAACGTATTCCATTACATAATGGTAAAAAGGGAAATTGTTTGCCACATATTTTAATTATATTAAACTATTTCATGCATAAAAAAGTTGATGTACGTTACTGAGACTTAATACAAATTATTTCACGCAAAATACGAATTCCATAGCATTTACAGGAACACACAAAAGATTTCAATTAGTATATTCTATTTGAAGAACTGTATATTATCGATTATGGCTGATGGATGGATGAAATGAAATTTTAGTTATGGTATGCGCTTTTAAGTTTCACTAAATTTATGCATATTATATGGTGTGTATAAATGGTACATTTGATATGCAGGGCTACACAAAACAGCTCCTAAATATCACTGAATATGAGCGTAATTTACTTAAAGATGATTTTTAAATAAGTTATGCATTTTTATGCTAAATTGCATTCAATTTATTAAGATATGTTTGTAGAATATAGATAAAAGGGTATACAAGGCCACGAAAAGAATACATGGGTACATGGTCGCCTAATGGATGATAATTTCTGAAATTGTGATTTCAGTAGTTTTAAGAACATTTTAGTTTGAACTAAATTTTAGCTAAATACAGGCTGTAATAAAGGTACTAGATAAACTACAAGGCTGATCAGTTTTCAGTCTATTAGTAAAGAACAAAAGTATTCAAATCTATTAGTCACGTCTATTTCCGTCTATTATTATAAATTGCTGAAAGAGAAATTTCAACCTATTAGTCGTTTTCTTGCTAAACTAAATTTCTCCATTATAGTATAGCATATATCAACCGACAGATCAAATATAGGGATGTTCAAAAGTACTGGAATACATATTTGGCTATGGACAGTAACACCCTATTTCCCTAAATAACGAGGTTTTGTTAAAGATTTCAGGAAGTGTTTCTTACTTGTTTTATATAAGAAAGACTTTAACTGGTACTTTGAATGTGCATACTGCAAAATTTATGTTAAAAATATAATAGTGCGAGTAGAATTAAAAAAAAAAAGTAAAAAATTATAGCGTAAAATAATTGTGAATGTCCGTGGCGTCCGAGTCGGTGAATTGCCCTTGAATTTTTACGATTATTTCTAAAAAAAAAAAAGGAGCATACTAAAGGATTCAAGAAGGTTCAAAGAGCTTTTTAACACGTTGACTGCCAACTACGAGATAACTCGTAGATTGCGTTCTTTTCTAGGATCCCAACTACGAGTTATCTCGTACTGTGTTTACTTGTCATTTTTGTCCAGCTATACAATTAAACTCGCAATACATCAGTGCTAATATCGCTAGATGGCTTCTGGGAAAAGAACAAAAAATCAATGCTGGCTTGCACGAACAGAAAATTTATTAAAAAACGATCAAAGATGTAATTACCAACTACGAGATAATTCGTAAGCCAAAAAATGATTTTTGATGATACCTATGAACTAGAATTAGAGTCTTTAATAAGATAATGTGATAAAATCAAATTGTCATCTTTGGCCAGATTTCTGAAAATTGCCATGGCAGTCAACGTGTTAAGTCAATAAAACAAAAATCAATTTAAAAAAAAATCACTCATATCTTCAATTAACAACCCTTCGCAACGAACGTTTTTTACAAAATATATGATCTTTTATCACCGACTTTTTAAAATAGAATTGTATGCCTATTTCAATCGCAGAAATGTTCCTATTCAATAAGGGAAAATATATACAATAAAATATTACTCGTTGGAATAATTAAGGATTCTGATGACACTCACCGAAAAAGAGTTAAATGCATTTTCTCTAGCTTCAGCAGTCGGTGCAAGGGCATGCATTGGAGAAGGGGATCATGGTTGTACTCGGCACAAAGTTCAAGGGCGCTGTTGCGCTGACCGATTTCGCACTGAACTTTTCGAGGATTCATTTTTTTTCATCAAGTTTTTCAACACTTGAAAGCATTTGATGAATTTAGTTTTTTCAGTCTATCCGTTCTCTAAGTCTCATAAATGCACTCAATTTTTCTTGGAAATTTTACATATTATTGAAATTTAATAATACACGATCGGTACAGGGCCGTAGTTAAAGGGGTGCTAGGGGCAGAGGGGGGCTCAGCCTCCGTAAAATATTTTGAGCCTCCCCTGAAAAAGATTCCAAAGTCACTAAATGAATTTCTGTTCCGAGAATTCAAATGAAATTCTTTTCAAAAATCCAATTTACTTTTGAAAACCTTTCACAGTTTTGTAGCAATAATAAATTGTAACTAAAATAAGTTTATCAGTAAAAAACCCATCTTTATATATATATATATATATATATATATATATAATGGAAGAAGTCAAAATGTTGAGACTATAGCAATACATTCAGTACGTTTTCTGTTTTATGAAGTACTTAGCATTTATCGTTAATTTACAGTAACGCACCAAATAATTTTGTTTAAAAAAATGACTCATGATCTACAATTGCTGCAAGTGGATGTACACGTTATGGCATTTTTAAACATTTCTAATTTTTATGGCATTACGTGGTGGGTATACGAATTCTGAATGGTTTAACTTTTCAATAAGCAGAGGGAGCATCTCATCGCCTCATCTGGTGACAAACAGTGACAGGTGCTATTATTCACATACTCAAAGCATGCAACAATTATTAACTCAAAATATAATAGCAGTGATATCGATGCACATGCATCTTATACGATGAACATACAGTGATAAGTCATGAGACCGATTCAAGGAATGCCATGTAAAATTAATTTTCATAAAAAATAAAGCATTGTAAAGTTAGAATGATATTTTTTACTGAGAGGAAGGCCTATCTCAAACATTTTTGTAATGAAAGAAATCCAAGCGAAAAATCTTCATCTGCGTTGTACAGCCTTGCTGTATATCCTTTTTTTTCTTTTCTTTTCTTTTTCTTTTTTCTTTTTTTTTTTTTTTTTTTTTTTTTTGTCTTTATTTGGGGTTTTTTGTATACAAAGGATTGCTTTATTAAATTATCTGTTTAAATCATCTACAATAAACATAGTGTGCTGTAACATACGTGCTGAAGTATGTGCTTCAAGTCTGAATTTTTAAAGTGATAGTGACAGTATACCTTTAAAAATTTCTAAAATATTTACAAAGTATTTGTAAAATATACGCTGAATATATTTTTTTATGTGTTAAAAGCTTAAAAAAACCGACGACCTGCGAGAGACCTTTTAAACATAATTAAGTAAATATTTTAGAAATACGGTCGATGCCGGTTAAGAGATTCAAGGTTAATACCAGGTCCCGCTTAGTACGCGATTTTTATTATTATTATTATTATTTTTTTTTTTTTAAGGGGGGGGGGGGGACAATAAAACATCCCTCATAAGACTCATTCAAAATATCATGTTTAATACGCCAAACCACTTCCCTTAATACGCGATAAAGTTTCGGTGATTTGACGCAAAAATATCTCGGTTAACACGCGAATTCATTGACCAGTATGCGAAGTAGCTCTCCCTTCTCAATATTGAATTAAGGTAATGCTTTCCCTCAAATCGTTATTTTTTGCGAAAACTTTCGACAATATTTACTATTTTAAATTAAAGTTTAAACATTTAGAATTCCAAAAATGCTTTATTTTTGGTTTAGAGATAATTAGGATAAAAATTATAAACCAAAATATAAACCGGAAATGAACTTTATGAAACCGGAAGTGACCATTTAAAGAGCCGCAGAAAGGTAAAGAAAACATTTTAATAGAGAAATATATAATATATAATCTATACACAAATATATAAACTCCTACACATATGGCGGATTTTAAAGTTGTAAACTTTATACATAATTTTTTGTCCTATATCAAAATCTTAATGTGTGTTTTTCATTATGTACATGTTTAGGAGAAACATAATTTCTTAAAAAGTTTTTAAGATATTGAAATAAAATTTTGTCACAAGATTCTGCTCGTCTATTAGTATGTTATGAAGTAAAATTGAGTAGGTGGAGGTAAAGGTACGCACTTTCCATAAATTTTGATTTTTAACAAATACATTGGTCTAAACTTATGTGAATAATGATTAAAATGTTACATTAAAACCTTGACGACACACAACTACTAAACTTGAAACCAAACTGCTACCTAGCGGTCATAATTGTAGAAATGTTGCCTCATATTAAATTTAAATCAATAAATGCGTATCTTTTACCTCCATCCCCAACTTCTATATGGCTTATAAGTTTGTATATATTAATTTAAGAGATACTTTAATTGAAAAATACACATAAAAAAATCATGTTTTATATACCGGATCTGAAAAATATCCCCCCGGATAAAATCGACTGCATTCAGCACTGTCTCGTGTAGCCAGTTTAGTAGATTTTTTTTTTTAAATTCAGATATTTACCAGAATTTTCAAATAGTAATTTGCCTTGTTATAGATTAATTACGGCGAATATTACTAATCAGAAATGCGGCAGATATTTTAATTTTTAAAAAAATCACACTAAATTGGCAATACTGCAACTCTTTATTGTAAGAAACGCCTATTAACCCTTTAACGTTCATTGGTTTCTATACGAAACCACAAAATTTTAATTTCGGTATTAAACAATGGCACCGGAATTTTAATTTAAAAAAATCCATTTTGTTATGTATGTGAAAAATCACTTTTTCATATTTATAATTATATTTGTTCGCAAATTACCGGTGTAATTAATTTATTTCAACATCTTAGCAATCAAAATGTTTTGTCCGTTAAAGGGTTAACGCCTATATAAAGAAATACCTATTAACTGGGTACGACTGTATTTTATCAAACAAACCAATAGGAGGCATTCTATTAAAAAAACTTGCAGCGAAAATAAACTAAAAATATTGATTATCTGATCAGAAATTTTAAACTGCGAATGCCGGTGGAAAGAAAATTTTGAGGTCTGATTGACCGAGCTTTAAGACTTAAGGCTCCTGTCCCTGCCGGCGAACACACTCAAGAATTAATGATAATCCTGGGAAGGGATTTTTCTAATATCTCGTTTGCATTTCGATATTTTATTTTATTTTATTTGCATTGGATAGCCGAGGTCGGTCTCTACATCGCACCTTTTTTTACTTTCTTGATTTTGGTCGCAGATACTTTTTATAAAATTATTTTCGCTTTCAAGACCGGTTCCAAAAATAAAAGTGTCATTCTAAAAAATATCTGCAACCAAAATCGAAAAATTAAAAAAGGTGCGATGTAGAGATGGACCATGGCTATCAAATGAAAAAAAAAATGAAAAAAAAAATAAAAATGTCGAAATGTAAACAAGATATTAGAAAAATCCCTCTCCACAGGATTAGCATTAGGTCGTGAGTGATTACGCCGACAAGGACCGGAGCCTTAAGACTTCTCCGTTTTGGATTTTTGTTAAGATTTTTACAATTACAACAACAATAATAAAAAGAATTGACTAGCATAGTATGGAAGACACGTTACAATTAAAATAAATATCAATTACTGAACTATGTAAACTGATATTTTAAATCGAAATCCTAGAAAATTAAACTTCGAATCCGTGTTGAATTCAGACACTTTTCTCCGGAAGGGGCTTCAGTGGCTCCGGGGAGGGGAAAATTGTACTTTTTTGACCGTTGAAAATGCAAAATTTCAAATTTTCGGGGGGGAACATTTCATTTCTCCGAGGGGAGGGGAATGTCCCCCCCCCCCCGGGTCCATCCTCTGAATTCAACGCTGCTTCGAATGTGGAAATTTCAGTATATATAATATATATTCAAAAGAATGTTTTACAAACCTTGAATGTAGAGAAGAATTTCCAACAAAGTGAATCCATAATCTTCAAGCACATGTGCCGTAATCCACGGTCGCACAAAATAGTCCGCGGTGACATTATTGAAAAAATATTGACTGCCAAGTTCACTATGGGTGTCATCCGCTTTTGTCCGTAATTCATATTTTAAAGCTTTGTCCATTAAAAAAATGGGTGGCACACGTAGAGCTATGTCTAAAATTGTCCAAACTTTCATTTTCACCGACATTGCTCTCAAAATTTATTTCATAAAAATGTGAATTCTTTGCTAACCGCTTTGCTAAGACATTGCTCTTGCGTACAGCAGAAGGTTGCCAGAAGAAAAATGTATCAAAACAGAACGAAGAGTCGCCAAGCCGTTGAATGAAACTGGTTATGCTATGCATTAATCGAAGTGAACTCCAAGAGTATGTTTGTCGGCTAACGGTTCAGGGAATTCGTTTCTTACCTTAGTTTTTCGAAACGAATTATTATCGATGCAATAACAGCCGGTCAGAAGCAGGAATGTAGGGATAGAATCGGTATACCAGTGTTGAATTCAGAAAATCTTCTTATTGCTAAGGTTCCAGGGGGGGGGAAGGAGGGGGGGGGAATTGCACTTTAATCCATTGAAGCGCATAACATTTCAAGCATTCCAGGGGGGGGGGGTAATTTCAAGCCCTTATTACCGCATGGGCAATTCGGGACTTTGCCCATGGACCCCAGACCTTAAGGGGGCCCCAAAACCATAGACTAAATTATAAAATATTTACTTTCTTTTTCTAATTCCAACTCTTCCATATATTTAAGTTTTTAAATTCATCTTAAAGTAATATAACAAAATTGCTCAAGTTATATAAAAGAGTTTTGTCCTGCACTAAGGAGGAAAAAAGTGTACTTTGTATTGATTATTAATTAAGATATTTAATTTAGAATTGATGGAGCTAGAATTTTCTTCTATTTATATCCAAGTTGCGAAAATATGTTTGTGTCTTACACTTACACATATGAGTGACCATCAGTTCTATTTGAATAACGTTGCAGTGATTCGAAAGGGCCCCCCCCCTAACTTATCTTTGCCCAGGGCCCCAAGTAGTCATAATCGGGCCCTGGGTAATTTCAATGCTCCACGGGACCGGGCCACCCCCTGAATTTAACATTATGGTACACCCGCTGCGAAAAAAAAAAAAAAAAGGATTTGTATACTTTTTTATTTTTTCAAGAAAACCTATAAACATATACTCTCTAGCGCAGTGGCACCAACTTACATGGAATCTTAGCATGCCCAATTTTCATTGTCCTATTTAATTATTTATTTCATTACTTTTTAATTTTTTTTTTTTTTTATCCATAGAACAAAATTTATTTTGTCAATGACCATGTGTTTTGATTCTCCAAGTGACACCCCTAAATCCCAAATGACTGAAATGTCCATGTTTAACTTTCTTCTATTTCAATTTGTAGTCATGTTCATGACATGATGACATTACAATACATATTGATATTAGTGTTTTTATAAGGGAAAATGCACGAGAATGTAATTTAATAAAATAACAACTTTATAAAAACATGGTGGCGTGACTTGAAATTCTCATCCTTCACCATTTACTCACCCTTCAAAGAAGAACAAACTGGTCGTACCTTTTTTTTCAAAATATTTTTGAGTCAACCCAATATTTTTTAAAAATTAGCGCCACTGTTCTAGCATATACGCTCTGTTTCTCCAAGTAAATCTATAACATATACATTGATTATGTTGAAACTTTGACTGATATTTTATTAAAATCTCTTTTTGATTAACTTTTTTGTTACCATTATTTTATAATAATAATACACTATCTGGCCATTGATGATCGTCCACTTGCGATTTTAGACATTTTGTTAAATATCTAGAAAAATACATGAGGAATTATCCTGAACATAATATGTGTATAAACATAATAGTACAGGTCATACATTTCCGTGAAGATTTTTTCCCAAAACTTTATAGGGGACCGTCAATAAATTAAAAAAGAACGAATATCTTTTGGATAACCCTGTCTAAAGTAATGTAGCAAAAGGGCTCAAACTTTGGATTATGATTAAGTGGTTTATTATAATAAACTGTGTTCATTTTTATGTCGATAGCATGTATACTCGTAGAAAAATTAAGATTTTTATAAAAACAGTCCCAAATTTTTCCAAGATTTTTGCTTATAATTTGCAGAGTTCTTAATATAAAATAATATTCTTTTCTGAAAATGTGACAAACAACATTGCTCATAATACCCTGTAATCATAATTAAAAAATAATAAAAATTATATGAACAATGAGTAGGTTTACTAAATAATTTTTCACTGCGCATGCGTCAACGATATCAAAATTTCATTTGCATATTATGTTAGCTAAATGTATAGAGCAACTTTTGTGAAAGTCTCAAAATCATAGCTTTAAAATTGTGAAAGTAACCGTCTATAGAATAAACATAAAAGCAGTTGTTCCCAAAATGAAACAAAACAAAAAAAAAAAAAAAAAAAAAAAAAAAAAAAAGAGGGATTTTATCCAAATGTAGTAGTACGTCTCATATTGTGTATTCTATATTGACACTAATCAATGAATATATGAATACAACCCCTCTTGTTTTTGCTTCATTTTGGGAATAACGGATTTTCAACTTATTCTTTTGGCGATTATTTTCAGAATTTTAAAGCTATGATTTTGAGACTTTCACAAAAGTTGCTCTATACATTTAGCTAACATAATATGCAAATGAAATTTTGATATCGTGACGCATGCGCAGAGAAAAATTATTTAGTAAACCTAAACATTTTTCATACAATTTTTATTATTTTTTAATTCTGATTACAGGGTATTATGTACAATGTTATTTGCCACATTTTCAGAAAATAATATTATTTTATGTTAAGAACTCATAAAATTATAAGCAAAAATCATGGAAAAAATGGGACTGTTTTTATAAAAATCTTAATTTTTCTACGAGTATGCATGCTATCGACATAAAAACGAACACAGTTTATTACAATAAGCCACTTAATCAAAACCTAAAGTTTGAGCGCTTTTGCTACATTAGTTTTGACAGGGTAACCCAAAAGATATTCATTCTTTTTTAATTTATTGACGGTCCCCTGTAAAGTTTCGGGAAAAAAAATCTTCACGGAAATGTATGACCTGTACTATTATGTTTATACACTGAGAGTTTCAGGATAATTCCTCATGTATTTTTTGAGATATTTAACAAAATGTCTAAAATCGCAAGTGGACGATCATCAATGGCCAGTTAGTGTACTTCCTAGCGTATGCCCTCTGCCTATAGCTTATATACTTTTTTTTTACTTTTATAAACTAACCATAAGGGGTCTGCGGAATGTTAACCCGGATGAACGCGCGGGAGGCATACACCCAGTGTATGAAACAATTATACAACCATTGTGTATACTTGTGTAACCCACTGTATACAACCATTCATACACCCAGTGTATGAATGGTTTTAACTTTGTCCCCAATAAAATCAAATTATAAAAATCACTTTATTTAGACGGAGCCAAATCTTACAATTTTTGCGATAAAATAAGTTGAAAATTACTTTAAAAAATTAGTGGTTACAATTATAAAAACCATACTAACTCTGAGTCTTTTAGGCCCTGCGCGCGTCCTCCTGGGTTAATTGTACTTTGACCTCAGAATAAGACAAGAGCATCTTTTTTTCAACTTTTGAAATTATAGACATAGTATGCGAGCAGGAGCCTGGTCTCGGACGTTTATAGGTAATCTCAATGAGAAAAAAACTTACATATTTTTAACCTTTAAATGTGAATTAGGGCTCTTAAAAATGTTCTTCTATCCAGATTTCATCCGAACTTAACTTCTAGGACAAATATTGTCGCATAGAGCAGTCTCTTACAAGGAAGGTCTCCATTGGGGGCATACTCAGAATTTTTTGAAAAAAATACGAATTAAACTACTCATGTAGGTAATAAAGGATCAGTGAAAATTAGCGGCGGAATTACATTATTAGATATGTAAAAAATAAAATAGTTTGGAATAATTGGCGTGAAAAGCTGAAAGCGACGCGGGATTTGGCGTACAGTGCATTTCCTCGCCAAAAGCAGACGATTTTAACGAATCTGAAAATTGATTTCAATTGACTTCACTGTTAAAAATCTGCAGCATTTACTGCAACGTCACTCCACTACTTTTAAAGAATATCTCTCTTCTGACCAATGAGAATGCTCCATAGCACCGTGAATTGGCCGTGTCATACACTGTTAAAAATCTGCTGCATTTTGTTGCAACGCACTCCTCCGCTTGTATATAATATCTCTATTCCAACCAATGAGAAAGCTCCATTTCACGGCCAAGTAACCGTTTTCTATACAAGCAAGAGAGTGCGTTGCAACAAAATGCAGCAGATTTTTAACAGTGTATTTTTCAATTTGGAACAATTTTAATCAATTTAAATTGTGTTTTAAATGATAAAATATATTAATTTCATTTTGTTTAAGTACGTATAAACGTATGTGACAAAATTACACTTAAAGTAAAGTAAAAATGCAAAACTAAAATTACTTAAACTAAACTTATTTAAATAAATTGAACATAGAAAGTTTTTTCTTTAAAAAGTATTCGAAGCGTAAAAGCGTATTTTTCAAAATTTCGTTTTTTCGCCAACCGGAGATAAATCGCCAAATAAACGAAATTTTTATTATTTTTTTACGGGCGTTATAAGGAGATTCCGCCGAAATGTTTTTTATAAACATGTATAACTATATGAGAAGAACATTCTGTAATTTTTTCAGATTTTTCTGAGTATGCCCGTATGGAGACCTTCCTTGTTAGATCGCTTGCGCTTTAAAATAAACAAAAGGTTAAGATAAACTCGTATTCCTTGGATATTTAGCCATTTATTAGTTTTACAGTCATATTAGGGGAATTCAGAGCTGAGTGAATGTATGGCTGCTGCTACAAAATTAAACTCCTAAAATATTTGGAATCGTAATTATAGTCACTTGATCTTGATATAGAGATCCCACAGATCAGATCATCCTATTCCAACTCAAGTAGTCACGTGATAGACACAAAACAGAAAAACTCGCCATTTTCTTTCGCCTCTCTGCTTACTCTCACCATAAATCTGACGAGTTCAAAGCCGTTTTGAGGACCGTCCCAGTGGTGAATTCAAGGAGACAATCAGAGGCTTCTCCTGAATTTTTGATGATCTAAAAACGAGAAGTTCTTTACGAAATTTTTCCGCAGAGGCTCGTCACTTTACTATTTGGGCCGATTTCCATTTACGGCATTCGGGCCAGGCCGGGCTCGGGCCTTATTTTTTCCTGGAAAATCGGGCCGGACCTAACGTATTTTTTCCGTACGAAGCCGAGACTGATTTCATTATTTTTAGTCTTCACGGGTCAAAATAATCAGTTCCTGTTGAATCATCCTGTTGAATCTCCAAGTTTTCTATCCGCCTCAGGCGTTTTCATTCGTAGACGTCCACATCGTGGTAAATTTTCCACGCTGTTAGTCAACTATATTTTTAACAAGTATCGCATACCATATATTAATCACAGTTTAATAAAACAGCCACTTTGCTTCTTGAATTTCCCTCTTGCAACAATTTAATCATGCGGATTTTGAAATCGCGAGACAGTTTATTTACACGAGCCATTGTCCAGCACTTCAGAGCTGCTTTTGAACTCGCAGCTGGAAAATTTCTTCTTTTAAATCGGATTCAGATATTGTACGCATCATCAGGCACTCCTATCTGTCTTCAATGTGCAAATTTCAAACCTATTTCCTCACTGATCGATTACTATTTTCCAACTTCCGCCTTGATCGGATATTTTTTTCTAACGAGGAAACTTTTTCGCGTGTCGTATAATTACAAATTATATGATTGTTATACTGAATTCACTTTTTATTTATATTTTAATACGTGTTCTTTTATATGGAATTTTGTAAAACGCTCCTATGCTCATGAATCGCAAAATATATGCTTCGAATGAAAAAATCGTAAACTTGATAACACTGATCGGAAACTTTTTGCCAAGGGTTGTACATCCAACCAGTGGTGTAGTCGTTTAAAAGCCAGAAGTTATATGCTCTAAGCAGAGGCATACGCTCGAAGTAGAGAGGATGTAAATACAATAGCTTTCTAGAGAAACAGGTGGTATACGGTGTTCCTTAAAAAAAATTCAGAAGCTATACGGCGTATACCCCCGTATACCCTCCACTACATCCATGCTTTAAACTCTCAAGTAATGTTGGGGGAAATGTTATACTTTGGGTGTGTTATGGCTTCTAATGGACCAGGACCGAAATTCCATAACTCCACAATTTCCGAAACTCCGGAAGTAGAATGAAATGCACTTTGAAACGATACATCGGAAGGATTGAAAGCTGAATAACGTTACAACGGTTTTAAAGAAATTATTACGGTATTTCACCCAGCCCTAGTATTAACAAATACATTCTCATTAATTATCAAACTTTTAACTACTAATACTAATAGTAATAATAAAGGAAATTCAGCTATGGCTATTTGTTACGAATTCTATATATTTTTTCAATTTTAAAGCAAAAAAAAAAAAAAAAAAAAAAAAAGATGACAATCCATGTACTGTTAAATCCAGCCTCCCTGATTGAGTCGTAAAAAAAATCGGACTCGGAAGCCATTCGAATGAGGACCTTTAAGTATCATATTAAAAAAAAAGAAAGAAAACATGAATAGCTAATTTTCATACTTTGCAATACTTTCATTTGCTTGAATTTGTACATGATCGGAAGAAAAAAATGTGCTAAAATATAGCATTAGCGGTCAAAAATTGTGTGACTGTATGCCTATTTTTAGATATCTCGAAGCATGCTTTCTGAAACTGGGGACACCTGGCATTTTGCCAACATAGCCACTCTATAAATGCACCACTACTAATGATCTATTAGCAGATGGATTTTATGTTTTTTTTTTTTTTTTTTTTCTTTGCACTACTAATATATGATTTAATTTCTAATTTAATTCTACTTTACTTCGTAGTTATTTTAACTTGAAAATTTTACGGAAATAAAATATTCAGATGTGCTCTTTTGCCGTTTCATTTAAAAACAGTCCCCATGGACGGATACACTTTAAGGTTGTTCTTAAATCCAAACTGGCCACTTACTTTCTGACATATTTTAAAAATCATTTTTGCTCGTAAACGTGCATATAATTGGCAGGTTCTCTTGTTTAAAAACCACGTTTATGTAATCGAAGAGTTTTTTTTTTTTTTCCATTTTTCGGTGAAGGTCTAAGATTTTTCAGAAAATTTTGTCAATGTTGCCGTTTTGGGACACGACAGCTCGGGAAAGAATAAGAATTTTTCCTGTTCTAGCCTAGAATGTCAATCCGTTTTTTTTTTTTTTTTTTTTTTTTTTTTTTTTTTTTTTTTTTTGCATTTATTAAAATATGAAAGAGATGTGTCGTTCCCGGACATACATTTTGAATTTTGACTCGACACAGAACAAAGACTGGGGGTTTGAACGGGAGGGTCATCAGCGAAACCAGGGGGAGGGGCTCTGAAAATTTTTGTTGGGGCTAGTTCTGAGGGCTTAAACCTCTTTGTTAAATAAAAAGAAAATAGTGTTTTAAGTGATGAATATTAAAAAGGCTGATATTTCAAATTACATAAGAAAATTTATAAATAAGAGAAAAATTGTGAAAAGATGACTGTTTTTCAAAATTTCTATTTTGCAGAATCTATTAAAAATAATAAAAGTAAAATTTCATAATTTTAGAAACCTTTAAATAGTTAGTTTGATCTTGCGGTCTGGGAGGGGTTTCAGCCCCTTAGCTCCCTCCCCCCTCGGTGGGTGCGCCTATATGATGGTTACGCGGAGTATGCGGAGATGGTTTAATTCCCAAGATAGCTTGGGGATCATTTTATCAACCCTGAAGGAAGGATGAATCTTGCACAATCAGGCGTCGAACTATGGACCCATAGCATGGTAGAGCGACGCGCTTATTACTGAGTTACCGGGCTTTTATTTGTAAATAAAGACATGCGATTTTAAAGCACCTTTTCACCGAAATTATAAAAGTAAATTTTATTCAAAAATTCAGGTACAAATCTTGATTAAAAATTAATGAAAAAAAAATCTCACCGCCCTTCAAGGGCATGTACAATTCGTCACCTGAGAATAATAAGGTTCTATCTGTGTTTTTGAAAAAAAAAATGACTTATCGATATATAAAGGTACTATATGTATCTATGAAGGAATTTTTGCATCAAAATGATGTTATATATAATTTCCATATGACATTGCAATTATAATATGACATTATTTTAATCCAGAAATGTCTTCATAGATACAAATAGAACATTTCTACATCGACAAGGCAATTTTTTTCAAAAACACAGATAGAACCTTATTATTCTCAGGTGACGAATTCAAGGTAAAATTTCCGTTTGGAAAAAAAAAAAAAAAAAAAAAAAAAAAATTCTTTTGCTTGAGTTTTCACCATGTTCAAAAAACATCTCTTTCTTTCGTTCGAAACTTCGAGATTTTAATGTAAGTCTAATTCGGCGTTCCGGCTCGGGGCACTTGATCCTTGACCGGCCTCTGCTGAAGGATTAAGGCGCGTTCATTTTGAACTTGCAGCATATACATATGAAGACAAAATAAAGGCATGATCAGTGAAACTCGCCAAAGTTGCGATAGATGGTCGCCAAAAAGACGGTTAACTTTCAAGGCCAGTTCAGACCGTGACCTGCTTGTTTTACTTCCGCTACTACCTTACCAGTCTACCTACTGAACGATACCCCGCTAGAAAAAATTTAAAAAAAAGAAAAGGTTCATAACACCCGTGACTAATTTTTCTTATATTTATTCCGTCTTGAAGGTATCTAGGACCCTAAATTTTAGCCCTTTACTGCACGATTTTTTCTATTTTTATAAAAAAAAATTATTTGAAATCTATTTATCCGTCTAATAATGGGGTAAATAGTAAAATAAAAAAAAATAAATTTCAATATTTCAGCTAAAATTTTATATATTTTATGGCATGTATCCTATATACATGATTAGGATTTTTAAATATTGTATAGCTATATTTTGCAATTTAACAACTTAACTAATTCTTTTTTTACGTACAATAAATTGAAAATATGATATAAACGCCATATTTTCAATTTTTAAGCTAATTTTTTTAAGTTAAAGGCTTTAATTTAAACATTTCTGCCATTAAATAGCATGAAATTGTATATAAAACATTTACTGGTGTCAAAATGCTTTAAATGATACATTAAGCAAACTCTCCTCTACGTACAGGCAAATCAATTGAATGGTTAATTGGCTTACATTAATTAATTTTATCTGCTTAACAGTGTAAAACTTTCTTTATATTGATATTGTTAAGTATTTAGTAAAAATAATAAAAGCTAATTTTGCCTTAATAGCTTGATCGATTTGTGAAATGCAGCCATCTGAAATGGACAAAATAAGAGTTATTCCTTTCTTTGGACTGTTCTTGATCAGTTAAAGTGACGCTGCTGAAAATTCGGCCGGATCTAAACTCCACCGAAGCTATGTGAATTCTTGAAATTTTATTTTTTCATTCGGAAGTTTTGAAAATTGTTCATCGATTTACAGCTGTGTCGGCTAAACTGAGACTATTTATTGCTGTGAACTTCATTATTCATAATTATCAGTCATGACGAATTAAAGACGTGGATGCAAATTATATGGCAAATGCACACATGACTAAACTTTTTCGCGTGCTCATTAAAAGCTGCAGATTTAACAGGAATCAAAAATTTTCAGTTTCAAACCGCTGAAGTGTTTTCAATATGCTTTGAGAAAATTAAAAAAATAACAGATGCTCATTTATATAAATTATTACAAGAGATAAAACGAGGTGTGTATGCTTAAAATTAAAGTATTTTTTTAATTAATAAACACATATAATTTAGAAGTATGCATATTTAATAAAAACGTATAACTAATTAATAATTATATATATATTTATGTAGGTATTAATAACTTTTTTAAAAAATTCCGCGTTTTCTTTTTTGGTCTAAAATAGGAAGATCACCGAAATTCGGTTTTGGTTTCACCCTTAAAAACCTGTTTCGATCGATCCTTATAAAAAATAAAGCAGTGTTGAATTTAGTGAGTGGCCCGGAAGACATTCCCCCTCCGGAGCAGTGAAACGTCCCCTTCAGAAAATTTGAAAATTTACATTTCAGTGGTCAAAAATTACAATCCCCCCGGAACTCTATAATGTCCCTCCCCCGGAGCCACCGAAGTCCCTCCCGGAGAAAAGTGTCTGAATTCTGAACACTGAATCAAAGTAAAAAACAATCTCAGCTATTGCAATGGGAAAGCCTCGTGCGGATCTACAAATATTGACAAAATATAGAATGAAATCTCATCCACAGTGAAAAGTTCCGTCGTCATGCACCCATTTTTAGATCTTAAGCCGGGGGTCCATCG
This sequence comes from Maratus speculifer, assembly GCA_964019185.1. Classification (NCBI taxonomy): domain Eukaryota; kingdom Metazoa; phylum Arthropoda; class Arachnida; order Araneae; family Salticidae; genus Maratus; species Maratus speculifer. Next base: position 416,842,771 of record OZ025293.1, read on the forward strand.
ATCGTTTTGCCACGGTTGAAAATTTATAAATAGATGGAAAGCTTTAGAGTTTTTTCTTATTACTGCGTAAAAAATTTAAGCTGTTCTAAAATCAAAAAGACATATGTTTAGACATATTTTTTTATGACATAAGTTTTAATTTATTTTTCTTCAGTAATGCATTGAAGTAGCAGGTGTTTTTGTTCATAAACTATCTGATCGCACCCAGTTTCCCCATTTTTACAAACACAATAGATTTTTCAGAACATAGCGTCAAAGTGCGCGTTTTTTTCTGACTTTCCGTGCGAGAGAAGTCAAATCGGTCCAAACTGGGCTGAAAATCACCTTGTCATGTGATCAAAAAAGCTTATAGCTCAATAGGTAATTTCTTGATCTAAAAATAGAAAAGTGAGTTAGATTCCAGATTGCTTCCATAGTCCGGCTTTGCAATTTTATATCTTTCCGTTAAAAAGTGAATTTGTAAAGGTGTCAAAACTTTTTCCGCTTGTTGAGCAGAATAATTGAGCCTTAATATACCCAAATCGTGCGACTCAAAGTTCTGACTTTTTATTTTCTTACCTTTGAATTTGAATCTGAAAATTTACATTCTGAAAATTCGTCAAAAATGGACTTTTTATAATATTTAGCTCAAAGGCTATCAAAGCCTGAGAGCTTATGTGCCCGTCCGTTCTGTATGTATGTGCGTACGTAATATCATTATAAAGTCATTATAACTTTCATTGACAATAGAGTTTTCGTGTTCGGGTCGGGTATAACTAGATTTTTTCTTTCTTTGTATGTATCAAACGGAGCTTTCCTTTTTGCAATAAATGAATTTTACATCGAATTGCATACATAGATATTTTCCCCTCCTAACTCTAGACAATGATTGCAATACAAGTCGGATGAAATCGATCTTTGCAGTAACTGCATCAATAATAAGCTGTGAATGCTGAATAAAATAAAATAAATGACGCATTTAAGAGTTAAATAGCATTTCGAAAACGGGAATTTCTCATGCATGGGTGAATAAAATTTATTTCGTGATCGCAGCATATACTAACATTTTTTGATATAGAATACTGTAAATTTATATAGCAAGTGCAACTATTGTAAAAAGATACGGAAAAAAACAGTGTTGTAAGATTTTGGGATACAATTGTGTTTCTAATATGGTACAGAAATGTTTCCAAAGTAGTTAATCCAAAATTTTTCAAAACAAGGCAGATCATTAATAACATTAAAACAATCAAAATTTCTTAGATATAATGTATATATTATCTAAGATGTTTCGATTGTATTAATGTTATTAAGGATCTGACGTTTTATTAAGCCACTTTAGGCTACAAAGTAGGCCGTGGTAGCCTGGTGGTCATAACGTCGAACTCCCGACCGAAAGGTCCCGGGTTCGATGCTTGACATCAACAAAAAGCCACCGAGTGTATGCAGTGTACGCGCTCGTTAAATAAAGGGTTTCTGAAAATCCTGTGGTCGGTCGTAGCAGTTACCATGGGTAATGATCTCTGTGCAGAAACTTTTCCTTTCCTTCAGAGACATATCAAAATTGAGGAGGTGACGATACCTGGTGCTGCCATCTATTGAGACTTTCCGAACATCTTCCGCTGCAGAAGTCTGACTTCTTACCCCCTGGGTGCAGTTCAAAGGAAGCTCAAGCAACCCTCTTGCCCTTCGGGCACACGCCAACAACAGCAACAGGCTACAAAGTGAACTTTCCAATTTGGAACAATGCTGTACCCAGAAATCTTACAACCCAATTTGGGTTTTTTTTAACAGTGCAGCGCGGAAGCATTTTACATTGTAAAAAAAAAAAAAAAAAAAAAAAAAAAAAAAGAAAAAATATATAAATTTATTAAAGTTTTTCTAGGAAACTGGGATTCTTGAACTTTCCATGTCACTTGCAACAACAAAAATTCATATAAACAGATACACATTTGCACTGTAAATCAAAATATTTGTAAGGTTACTAAGAATATTTTAGGAAATTGGGATGCCTAGAACTTTTTATGTAACTGCAGCACCAGTTACAAATACAATTTTAGTAAGATTTACAGTAATTTTATAACATTCTTTTGTAAAGTTATTGATTTTTGTAGATTTACACCTCTTTTGTGCAGTGAGCAGATAAAAATTTTAATTATAATGCAAATTTCTCTAACATTACATCTGTAAAATTACAGTTCTTTAACAGGGTAGGTTTAGTAAGTGGAACTCAGGTTTGCGAGTTTGGCCTTTTTTTTTCAGAAATTCCGAATAGCGTTTTCTGTCATATTTAATGACAGACATTTTGTGATTGCAAAATATAAAAAAATCTTCTTTCTGAATTTTTACAGGAATTCGAAATTTCTGAATTTAATAAAAAAGGACTAAATCTGCAACCCTTCTAGAACATTTTGAAACTGCGAGAATAAAAATTTTAAAAAATGGAAATCGTTATTCAAAATATTATTTATGCTTCTAAACACATCGATTGCTAAAGCGAAGAGTATTTTTTTTTTCTTTTTCTAAATAGAGAGTGCATGAGATCGAAATTTATTTTTACGATTCTAGTGCTTGTGATCATTAAATTAGAAAGTACTTTTAAGTATAGATGGAAATCTATTCTTTACGCTTTCAAGAATCTCTCTTATCACTTATCTTCTTCAACAGAAGAAGAAATCAAAATGACTTATTCTTTCATTCCAGGGTTAAGAGCCCACATTACTCACTGAAAAAGACCCGGATGATAATGTTAAGTCTATGGGAGCGTTCTTTTCAAATATCTCACTCAAATTTTAATATTTTTACATCATTTTTTTGCATAGGATAGCTGAGGACGATCTACAACCGGGCTAGTTTTTACTTCTTGGATTTTGGTTATATTATGATATTATATAATATTTATATTATATAATATCATAATACATTAATTTTATATTATTATAGTCTCAATTTCGGAACCGGTTCTAACCGGTTTCGAAAGTTAAAGTAATTTATTTTTTTTAATCTGAAATCAAAATTGAAGAAGTAAAAACTAACCCGATTGTAGATAGTCCTCAGCTATCCTATGTAAAAAAAAAAAAAAAAAAAAAAAAATCATGCAAAAATATTGAAATTTGAGCGAGATATTTGAAAAAAAATACGCTCCCATAGACTTAACATTATCATCCGGGTCTTTTTCAGCCAGTAGTGTGGGCTCTTAAGGGTGTATTTCGATTCACACTGCTTATTTTCCGATTTATTTTTGAATTAACTTTTGTTCTCAAATGCACTAAATTTTCAAGTTCTCTTATTTAGAAACTACACAAGGTGCCGTAACTGTCGATTCTTTGATAAATGCAGAAAATATTGAAAAAAAAGCAATCAAAAACTGCATTTTGAACAGATTTTTCCGAAGAGGGAGATTTGGGAACGAAAAAAAGTGTCATACTGAGAAGATAATTGTTCATAAATCAAATTCTAATGAATGTAGCGTAAAATGACATCACACGGCACCTTGTACGTCTCTTCAAAAATCCCCTCCGCAAGTTTCATGTTTCTACTTTTAAAAATATGTCTGAAATTGTATCGGAAAATTTCGAGCTGTTGAAGGTGGAAAAGCGTTTTTTCGAATACACCCTTAAGATGGTTCTCAAAAGAAAAAAAAAATCCCATTTTAAAAGTGAAACTTTCTCACACATTTACATACTTGCTTTGGAACATTAACCCTTTATACCGCTACGGTATTTTAAAGTACCATTAAAATAACTTGCTGTAAAATTCATTTATTACATCGATTAGTAATAATCAGGGTTCGTTGATATTTTTTAATGGATATATGATTTAATATACACTATATGGCCAAAGGTTGCAGGCCTCTTGCGATTTTAGACGTTTTGTTGATTATTTAGAAAAATACATGAGACACAATGTGTTATTTCACCTCCTCTATCTGTCTCACGCCTTACACTTTGTGGACCCTTCCCCCACCTTTTGAAGTGTGACATAATTAATGAGAATGGATATGCGTATTTTTTAAATTGGATTTTTTACATAACCTTTCTTCATTCAGAGATGTAGAAGGGGGGGGGGGGGTGATCCTTTGATCTGCCTCTTTGTTCCGCAATTGACTATAATACCAAGATTTATGCGATTTGCTATTAGTATCATAGTAATCTCGTACATTTGCGTGATAGGGAACTTTTTTTTTAATTTTTTTTCTTTTTTTTTAAAAATAGAATTTGGAAAACATCTCTAAGAAAATCCCCATCCAAAAAACTAGAAAATTAAAATCCACAGATTCACCAGTCTTTCTTTGGTTCTTTCTCTATCTCCTTTTTTTTTTTTTTTTTTTCTTTTTCTCGTCTGTTTTGTTGAGGTGAGTCGTAAAAGAAACTATTGCCCCAATGCATTACCTTCAAAAGGTCAAGACCAACTTCTCCTTTGTCGTTTCGAGTTATTAAGATGATGTGAGCTGCAAGCTTTAAATCGAGGGAAAATAGCATGCCCTCTAGGTAAAATAAATAAATAAATAAAAACATCCAAAATTAAAAAAAGAAAATAAGGTACTAGGGAAGACTGTTCACGTGACGCGATCATACAACTGGATTTCTTTTAGCGATCCGTCTTTTTTTTTTGGTGTGTATGTGTTATTTATGACGGCGGATTATCTGCTCGAGGTATATAGGCAGGGGCGTGCGAAGAGAAAACTGCACCCGGGGCAATGTTTCAATTTGGCACCCCCTCCCCCCAATTTGACGCAAATCCCCCCCCCCAAAAAATGACATTGGTAGTATAAATTTGGCGCCCGCTCAATTTCTGCGCCCCCCCCCCCGTTTCGCACGGCGCTGGATATAGGCCCTAGGAGGAGTGCCCTCCGTGGGAGGGGCTTTCTAAGGTAATCTAACCCGTATTTACGCAAGGTTTCTTAAGGTTCGAAGAAAATCACAGGAAGCTCCTAACGGTTAGGCCGACGGGCACGATTGGGTTCGAACTCAGCACCTTCCATCACCCAGCTTCAAGAGCAGAACCTCTCAGCCACTGGTGGAACATCCGTCTTTTCTTTTTAAATTTCAAATACTTTTCTAGGGATCTTTTCTTTCGCAACATCAAGATAATCCTTACAGGTACGAGTGGGAAAATTACGAAATTCTGATTTAAATAAAAGAGGCTGGATTGTTCTTTTTTAGATGAGTTCGTAATGATATAAATGCATAACAACTACAGTCGTCGTCTGGTCCGCCCTTCTGTCTGCATATAACAGTGCGAAAACTACCCAACAGGATGTTTGGAATTTAAATATATATAATCGTTTTAGAATTTTGTCGAGTCATTTCAAATTTTATGAAAATCGAATCAAAACATAAAAATATACTAATAAAAGTTTTCTACATTAGATTAAATTTCATCATGCATAACGAATTCAACTATATCCCATGATAGGTCATGATTCTAGGTTGTCACGGTGATGACATCTGATTTAAGACGGAGTCCTTTCATTTCCTTATTATTGAATTTAATATATATAATAGTAATAAATTTTGTATTCGTTCATTTTTCCATAATAGTGCAACAACTATTGCACCAAGATCTAAACATTTATAAAACTAGTTGTTGTACAACCTACCTCATTTGTCAAGTTTGACACACAATTTCTGACTCGTTTTAACTTATAAATATGATACCACTTTACCACAATTATAATTGATAGTGCTGTTGACTGCTTTTATGCAATATTAATGCCCAAATTAGTGTTTCTTTTAAAATTTCAGTTTGGGCAACACTTTTTGTATGATGATATATAAATTTACACAGTGTATACCTTCTTATCTTTGTCTAACAGTTAATATCTAAACCGTTTATTTTAGAAATATAGTTTCAGCTGAAAAAAAAAAAAATGTTTCAAGTGTTGCTCTTTAACATAGCAAAAGCTATTTACGTCAATTTTTATTTATAAGAAAGTTACTAAATTAAAATTTGTATACAGCCCCTTAGGCCTATAACTTATATTTAGAAAACTCCCTTCATCCTCTCCTATAAGTAAAACAATAACCATTTTACTTTTATGCGGCCAAAACGTATCAATTTATAATACAGTCGAGTCTCCCTATAACGAAATTCCATACATCGAATTTCTTTATATGACGAATTTTTTGTAGGAACTGTCCCCTTTTTGCATGATTACATAAAAAACAGTCTCTATATAGCGAAATATCTATCTCCATATAACGAATTTTTTCAAAAATGGGTCTTAATTTATTCAGTTTTAAAAAAGATTCGAAATCATATGGAATCAATTTTCCATCACTTATTTTTGATTTATCGTTCAGTGCTGAGTTTTTTTTATATTACTCAACCCCTTGTTCTTTAAATCCAACGAATTCATCCCACCTCCCACACACCTTTCCACATCCTTCTCAAAACAGAGTCAATTGGATTGATACACACATAAGAGAGGCCTTCAAATGGAGGAAAATGTTAACGACAATTTTTATTCCTTGCTAAAAGTTGAGCCCCATTTTTTTTTTTTTTTTTTTTTTTGAGAGCGTAACAATTTTAAAATCAAAACAACAAAAAATTACAGGTTTCTTCGTCTGAAATTAATGCAAGTCTTCCTCATTTGATTTGCATTAAGCTTTCAAATAAATGTCTGTTCTCTCTCTCTCTCTCTCTTTTTTTAACTGCTTAAATAATTAAGAAATAGAATGTTAGGTCAATATTTACTTTTAAAAATTTCAAATTCTTAATTAAAAACATCAAAAATAATATTTGTTCATAATTTACACATTAAATACGATTTTTAACACAATTTTCTATACATCGAATTTCTCTGTATAACGAATTTTTTACTGGAACGATGGATTTCGTTATATAGAGACTCGACTGTATATTGAATTTTGTGAATTTGCATCATTTCTTGGCACTTTAACAGTAAAACGTATTTTTCGTCATGCACCCTTCCTCACCCCACCCAGCAATTAATCCTTTCAAGGACATACCACTTCTCTCTCCAAAATATTAAAATGAAAGCCTGACACCGGAATTTACGAACAATTTTACTTGGGAATAAGAAAAGGCTATATTTCAGACAAATTTTTCAAAATTCTAATAAAAATCTTTCTGGCTGATTTTTAAACGTAAGGGTTTAAAATTAGCAGACCTATGACTATTGAAGCGATTTGGAATCAAAATGAATTTTCCATTTTTTGATGAATGATTACTTGTGAGTTAAAAGCTAATTTAGCCACGTGTCGAACGAATTATTTTCTTTTTTCGCATTGGAAATTCAGATCAAAACATCAGCTTTGACAATATTTTCTGAATTATCTTTTGCGTTTACCAAAAAATAAAAAACGCTTTTCGATTACTCGGTTTCCAAATAATAACACCTGCCAATTCCATGCATATTCCGAACAAAAAGGAATTTAAAAATGTCAGTAAGTAATAATTTTGAATTTGAGAACAACCTTAAGGGTAAATTTCTTCCACATTTCTCTTGAGAACAGAATCTTTGCACTTTGGCCTACCGTATAGCATAAGAGAGAACAGTATAAGGTCCAAACATCAATCAAACATCAATCTATTCCTGAATTATATTGATTTATTTAACTATAGTGTTTATTTCTTTAAATATTAGCTTAATAAACTATTCTAACAATGTATGATCACAACTTATGTTTTTATGTTCATACAGGCCACGGAATTACCATAACTTTATATCAGATAATACAGTTCACTGTAGAAAAAAGTTTTTCAAGTTTTCAGAAAAACTTTTATTTTGGTGCCAGGGGAAAACAATTAATTTACGGAAAATTTCCGTAATGTTTCATTAAAACAGTCTTTTCTGTAAAAAATAATAGTTTTTTTTCTGTAAGAATAACAAAATCCAAAAGCAAAATACAATTTTTTACAGATTTTTTTCCCTTAAAAGAGTTTTTTTCTGGGGGGGGGGGGGGGGTAAAAATACAGGTTTTATTTATTTATTTATTTTTATTTCAGATTTATTTATTTATTTTACAGCGAATTAGAAAAAATCCGCCTTATGCAATCACGCGATTAAAAAAGTTTTTCTGTAAGAATCGAAGTAATCGAGTTTTTCTGTTAGAAATATTGATATTATATTACTTAAAACTGTAGGAGCTCTGCTACACTTTAAAGCAAGAAAAGTTTCAGCAAATGAGAAAATATGGAAATGGATAAAAATAACTAACTAAGAAATACATTTTTGTAAGTCACAATGGATGTTCTATTTTAAATTGTCCAAGTGGACTTTTTTTCTTTTCATATAATAAAAGTAGTAGGAATTCGTGTTGAAATTTATACAAAATGTCTAATAATATTTGACAAAAGGGAAAATGGGTAAAAGTAAATAGCTGAGAAAATTGATAACGAACGGAAATCCCGTTCAAGCTGCACAATGATAATTTTCTTTTAGAATAACAATCATATTTTACTGATTGAAAGAAACACTATTCTGACGCAAATGAAATTCGGAAAAATATTTCACACACTTTCGCGGATAAAGGAGAGGGGGGGAGGAGGCAAAATCAACAAGCGCAAAACGTTTTGACACATTTACAAATTCATTTTTTAACAGGCCCCACCAGTGGCCGAGAGGGTCTGACCTCTCAACTGGTAGACGGCAGGTGCTGGGTTCGAACCCAATCGCGGCCGTCGGCCTAACCGTTCGGAGTTTTCGTGGTTTTCTTCGAACCTTGCGTAAATACGGGTTAGGTTCCCTTAGAAAGACCCCCACGAAGGGCATCCCTCCCCAGGGCCTATATCCCTAGCGCAGATAATCGGCCGTCACAAAATACACCACACCACCATCATTTTTTAACAGAAAAATACAAAATTGGAAGGCCTGGCTATGGAAGCGATTTCGAATCGAACTTAGTTTTCCATTTTATGATCATTAAATTACCTATCCAGTTCTAAGCTATTTCGATCACGTGATCACCCTTTTTTCCCCTGCTTTTCGATCGGAATTTTAGCTTTTATCGGGAAATGTGTTCAAAAATGTCAATTGTGAAGGCTTGATATAAAAGATCTATTGTGTTTTTTAAAAAACAAAAAACTGAGTGCAATTAGAAAGTTTCTGAATAACAACATCTGCTAGTTTCATGCATTTCCGAACAAAAATAAATTAAAACTTTTATAACAAAGTTGCCCTTTTTGATTTAAGAACACCCTTAAAACAAGATACTGTATTTTGACGGAAAACCGTGTATGGCTTTTTTGTGTAATATTCAGTATGTTGAAGGATAGCCTTTAAAAAATAAAGAAGTCTTTTTTTTTTTTTTTTTTTTTTTTTTTTTGCATGCTTTTATTTAATTTTATCTATAGATAATAAAAAATATTTTCCGTTTCCAAAAATTACTGACAGCAAAATAAATTGTTGTTTGAGAAATGATTCTTTAAATAGCAGAAATCTATTAGCTGTTGAGGGTATTTTTGCACGTTATTATTGGATTATATGTATATATAATTAAAAATATTTTTCTTTTTTGAAAATAACCGAAGGTAAAATAAACTTTTGTTTCAGAAATGCTTCTTTAAACCACAGAAATTTATTGGTTTATCGGGTAAAGGAATGTTTTTCCGAATTGTGAGTAATTCGGAAGACATTATAGTATATATTAGTAAACCATTTTTTTTTAGATAAAGAAATATTTTCACCCCTTTTCTACAATATAGTAATGCTCCTTAAAAAAAAAAAAAAAAAAAAAAAAAAACAACTTTTAAAGTTTTTTCCATTGAAGTTCATTAAAAGTCATAGCGTTAACTGTTTAATTTGTCTTTGAATTACGAAATAATTCACTACTAGAGTAATAAAAATATCAAAATAATTTTGGACCCGGGACAAATAAAAATACAGGGGAGTCCCAATTACTGTCCTAATACAAATTACAAAAACTTTGGTCTGAACATAAGACTTTTTTCTTTTCATGTATTAAAAATGGTAGGAATGAGAGTTAAAATTTGTGCAAAATGTCTAATAATATTTGCCAAAGGGAAAATTGTAAAAGTAAATAGCTGAGAAAACTGATAACGAACGGAAATCCCGTTCAAACTGCAGAATCTAACTTTCTTTTAGAATAACAACGATATTTTACTAATTGAAAGAATTTCTATTCTCACACAAATTAAATTCTGAAAAATGTTTCACACACTCTTTCGGATAAAGGAGGGGGGGGGGGACAAAAGAAAACTGCGTGAATTTAAAACAAGATACTGTATTTTGACGGAAAACCGTGTATTTTTCTTATGGCAATATCCAATAGTACATTGAAGGATATCCTTTAGAAAATAACGGAGTCTATTTTTTTTCATATTTCTGCATACTCTTATACTATTTTATATATAGATAATGCAAAATATTTTTCGTTCCCGAAAATTACCGGCAGTAAAATAAACTTTTGTTTCAGAAATCTATTAGTTTTTGGGCATGAATGAATATTTCTCAGAAAGATATCCTTTAGAAAATAAAGTAGTCTTTCATATTTTTGTACGTTTTTATTGAATTTTAAATAAAGATAATTACAAATATTTTCCTTTTCCAAAAATAACAGGTGGGAAAATAAACTTTTGTTCCATAAATGCTTCTTTAAACCTCATAAATTCATGTGCTTATGGGGATAAATGAATGTTTTTCGGAATTGTGGGTTAATCGGAAGACACTGTATTATAACTTTGTAAACCTTCTTTGTAGATCAAGAAATACTTTCTCCCCTTTTCTTCAATATAGTAGTGTTCCTTCTTCCACTTTCATTACTTTTTCAACTGAGATTCATTAAAAGTCACAGCATTAACTGTTTAAGTTGTCTTTGAATTACGAAATACTTCACTACTAGAGTAATAAAAATATCAATATAATTTTGGACCTGGGAAAAATAAAAATACAGGGGTGTCCCAATGAGTATTCTAATTGCAAATAACAATAACATTGTTCTAAACAACGGTTGGAATTTATATAGTATATGCAAAAAGAATATCAAAATTTTGATTGCGTATTTTATAAATGTTCTATGTCAGCGGTTCCCAAACTTTATTGATACGCGACCCACCCAATATATAGGTGTATATCAGTATGGAAATTGTTGTATGACACCTACAGGCTATTTTTGTACAAAGGATACTCTATCAACGAAAAAAAAAACAATTCGTAATTCCAATACGTGTAAATGGAATAATAATTAACACAACGCGCAAACTAGAAAGATAATTAAAAATACATTTAATTACTTATCAAAACATAACTTTTTAATCAGTGCGTTTTCTGGTTTGGTGTTTACCGATGAAAGCATCTATATCAGGGTTAAACTTGTTAATTTCAACCTTAATTCACTTTCAACATACAGATTTTTCTATGGTTGTTTTTCTAAAACAGCCAACTATAGCAAGCATGTTCGCACGAGTATGCTGGAACTTCAACAAAGAATTCAAAGTTCATTTAGATGATTTTGGATATTTTGCTCATATGGAAAGTAAAGAATTTTTCTTAAAATATTATTTACTGTTGAAATTGTTATATTTATTTTTTACAGATGAAATAAAAATATGTTTTTGTGACAAATCTTGATTATTTCTGCGACCCACTAAAATAACCACCGCGACCCATAGTTTGGGAACCGCTGTTCTATGTGACTCCCCTTGCTCTTACAGATTCATCAAAATCAATGTTTTTGTGCGAGTTGTACAATATACTTTTTTTTTTCTTGGAGCAAAAATTACAGGCAACATTTATTTGAATACTTTCCATACATGGTTCATACCACAACTTAATGCAAATGTGTGTTAGCGGTTTATGTACATTGTTTCCGTGAACTCATGGGCCAAACTTAAGGAAATATAAAGTACACATAAAGAAGCAAATTTTGTTTAGCACGATGGGGTTAGGAATGAAAAGTGTTTGTGAAATACAAGAATTGAGTAGGAAATGAAAACAAGTTTTATTGACATAACAATTACAGTAAGTGCTGAAATGTACCACCCACAGACTTCTTATGTAAGTAGACTCTAAATTCCATTGTTCTTTCGGCCAGATTTTGAATCTCCAGCATCTTTCGCTTTCAGCGCCAAAAAGGTGCCTTTTTTAGCGGTGCTCCCTGTGGCAACTTTCAGATTTCGTTCTTGCGATTCGGCAAGAATATTAGATTTTGGCGGGAGAGAAACTGGTATGACGTTCTAAATCTGATCTCTAACAAAATACTGGTGTACGAATACACCAGTACACACGTTTTAAGCACATAGCACGTTCGTTTTAAGCACATAGTACAGCTCATATTCAAAATATTAGAATAATTGAGAAAAAGTAATAAGAAAAAATTATTTGTCATTTATTTATTTTTTATACTAAGTAAATGCAATTAAATTTCTTATAAATTAAATCTAGAATGTTTAGATAAGATTTTAACATTTATAAAGTATAAAATACAGTACAATAAATTAGGTATACAGCTTCCTTAAACACACCAGAATATTAGAATAAAATTTAGATTGGTTCAAAATATTAGAATATTTTATTTTAAGCAACAATATTACCTTATGAATATGAAGTAAATGGTAGTTAATATTTTGTAGCATCCCCTTTAGCTTTCATAACAGCGTACAATCGATCTTGCATACTATATACAAGGTGTTTACAAACATTTCTATCAATATTAGCCCAAATAGACTTTATACGTGCCACTAACTCAGTTTTACTTGAAGGAGGATTTTCTTGAAGTTTTTTCTTCATTATACACCATAAGTTTTCGATGGGATTAAGATCTGGTGAATTTGGTGGCCAAGGAAGTACCTTAATGTTGCGTTGGCGGAACCAATTCTTAGTTGACACCGAGGTATGCGGGGACGCTAAATCTTGTTGAAAGATGAAATCATCTTCAAATAAATCTTCTGATGATGGAATCATGTAATATTCTAAAATTTCTTGATATATCAGAGAGTTAACCTTTTCGTAGACGTTGCATAACTTTCCAGGTCCTTCTGCACTCATACAACCCCAAACCATGATACTAGCAGCAAATTTTACGGGACGTTTAAGACATTCTTTATCAAATGCTTCTTGCTTCATTCTCCAAACTCGAATACCTTGATTACCATATGAAACACAAAACATACTTTCATCACTAAATAATATATTTTTCCAATCTTCATTGCTCCATAAACGTCTTGATTTATACCAGTTCAATCTTATACGCTTTTGTCTTGCAGTCATGAGAGGTTTTGTTTTCGGTACACGAGATTCAAATTTAAATTTATGGAGACATCTTAATGTTGTCGATGTAGAAACTTCAACTCCTTCTTCTTTCCATTTTCGGTGCAAGAATCGCACACTTTTAAAACGGTTTTTCTTAACTATACGCTTCAGTTTCCTGTCATCTCTAGCAGATGTTTTTGGTTTTCGGCCACCATTTGGGCGATTATTTTGAAATTTTCCAATTTCTGAATATTGTGTTAGTATTTTACTAACGCTCGATTGCGAACAATGTAAATAATTCGCTATAAAACATTGATTTTTACCGTGCCGATACAAATCAACCATACGAAGTTTAGTAGATTCAGGAATATCACTCACACGGCCCATTTTAAGACGAAAAAGAAACAAACTGCAAAAAAGAATACTGATTTTAAATAAAATAGTCTGAATTTAATCAATGATGCCACCAGTTAAGAATTGGTAATAATTAAAGGAGAATTAATGTGAAATATTCTAATATTTTGAACCACTTGAATAAATATTCTAATACTTTGACTTTTCAAAATAATTTTTTTTGCAATTAATCTTTTCAAAAATGATATTAAATTTAAGATAACAAGTAAGTTTAATCAACAATAAGTTCTTAATAAAAATATCGTTTGCATATTTTCATTAAAAGACATTAAATTACCAAACAATATTTTCAATTTCTAAAAAAAGGTAATTATTCTAATATTTTGAATATGAGCTGTATTTAAAGAGACACACAAAAGATTTCGGATACAATACTGAATACTGTATCCGAAGTACTGTATATTAGCGATGATTGGAGAAAGTTCATTTTTCGTTGGTGATTTGAGTTCGTAACTAAATTTTTGCATATTACGTCATGTGTATAAATGATGTAAGTCATATACAGCGTAACACACACAAAAAAAAAAAAAAAAAAAAAAAAAAAAAAAAATTATGGATACTGAGTATGAATGGAAATAGCTTAAGTGGTTTTAATTAATTTGCCAAGAATAGCCCGGAGATCTGTTTCAGAAAACTTTATTTAAATGAGTTGAAACCGGATTTTGAGTGAAATAAACTTGTGTTGAAATTGGTCTTTTGGGAATAAATGGGTTTTTTCAACTGCAATGCGAATATCAAGTTCTGCAACGAGGGTAAGAACATTGTAAATGAGAGTGGCTATATAGGTACAGAGCGCATGCTCAGGATGAAGTTATTAGTCAAACTATGGCAAACCCACATTCGGCGGCTTGGCGATACACGCCTGAACGAGTTCGGTTAAACAAGTAATTCTCATATTCACCATCTGCCTCAACTATCGGTCAAGCGTGAAAAGTTCGGTTAAACGCTCAAATGCTCTTCATCATTAACTTGACTGGACTCGAATGCAACCAAGTTCAATCAAATTAATGATATCTATCATTTGAACGTTAATGCAAATTCTTCAAACTTAACCAGTAGTTGAGGTGGATGGTGAATATGAGAATTACTTGTCTAGCAAATAGGAGTGTAGGACTGGTTAACAAAGTTTGGCGATAAAGGGGCTTTCCAAAATGCTTGTGGATTGTTTTGTTCAAAATTGCCTCGACGAATCAAATTTCATTATCCATACGTCGCCATTCTCTAATAGAGGCACCCTAACTAGCCATAATTTTCGCAAAATGTTTTAATCTGAGTATGCGGCCAGTGCCTATGCCGTTACTCTGATAAATACCATGTTTACATGTTTGCTCTGTATTTAATTATTCTTATACCGATATAAATTTGCATATTTTATCATAATTATTACTTGATGTGTTTGCGGTTTTTAAACTACTAAATAAAATCTAGAAATCAATATTTAACGAAATACTTCATATTATTACATTTTTAAAAGAAATTAAAAAGAAGTACTTTTGTTTTTACAGATTTTCCTTAATATCTTTTATAAAATTTAGTTTAAAAACACGTAAAAATGCTTTTGAAACACAATCACTAGTTTAAAATGTACGGATTCATTACTTTTGCGAAAACAATGTTATATTAAATATCTGATGCGGTCGGGCAGGCAATCATCCCGTTTAAACTTTAGCCCTGTGGTTTGAAAAAATACCTACAGCAGCGGGCATTTACTCCAAATAGGGCAATAACTGAAAAATAAAGTCCTCTGATTGGTCGTTTATTCATGGCTTGATTCTTGGCTATTCCTTTTCCTTTGGGCTCGAGGCCTTGAAAAATCAATTGCTTAGGAAAAGACTAAAAATCGATCCATCTGAAAGCATAATGCCTTTGAGATACTGTTTGCAGGGCTGAAATGATAAGAAGGTATGCGTTAAATTAATAAATATATGAATAACTCAGAAATTTAAAATAATAATAATAATTTTGTGTTAGTTATCAATCTTGTTGTAATATAAAGCTCAACTGCATTTAGAGGTAACTGACGTTCATTGAGATAATGGATTCGAATGCCTTTATATGAGAGTGGCGATATGCACAATATAAAAAGTCACAGTCGGATAAACATGAACCCCTTTCAAAAAAAAAAAAAATCTGAGCTTTTTTCCATCATGTTGCTGCTTAGCAAATAGTAAATTTCCCCTGTTATCATCTTGTAGATATTGATATCTAATGAAATAAAAATATTTTTTCTATTTTTATTGAAACCATTTTTTTTTTAAACAACTGTATCTAATTTTAAGCCATTAACTTAGATTATAGAGTTATTAAATACGCACGACGGATAATTTTTGTCTAATTTTCTGTTAACAATAATACTGAATTTAATTTTTATCTTCTCTTTTACGGAAAACGAATCAGGCACTTCTTTTAACACATTATACAAAAGTTTATTGGAATATTACCAAGCTTTTAAAATCATACATTTGAACACGGGATTTTTGCAGCTGATGTTACTTAAAATCTCCATTCTATTAGATAATAGTTTTAGATTATAAAGACTCATGTGAAAATCCAATTCGAAAGTTTATTTTTTCGTTGGTTATAGGAGTTCTTAACTACATTTTTGCATATTATGTTATATGTGTATAAATGCTGTAAGTCATATACAGTGTAATACAAAAAAAAAAAAAAAAAAAAAAAAAAATTGTAATAGATACTAACAAGGAAGGTCTCCATTGGGGGCATACTCAGAATTTTTTGAAAAAAAATACGAATTAAACTACTCATGTAGGTAATAAAGGATCAGTGAAAATTAGCGGCGGAATTACATTATTAGATATGTAAAAAAATAAAATAGTTTGGAATAATTGGCGTGAAAAGCTGAAAGCGACGCGGGATTTGGCGAGCAGTGCATTTCCTCGCCAAAAGCAGACGATTTTAACGAATCTGAAAATTGATTTTAGTTGACTTCACTGTTAAAAATCTGCAGCATTTACTGCAACGTCACTCCACTACTTTTATAGAATATCTCTCTTCTGACCAATGAGAATGCTCCATAGCACGGTGAATGGATCGTTTTCTATAAAAGCGGTGGAGTGACCCTGCAGAAAATGGTACAGATTTTTAGCGGTGTTGTAGCTTGTGCATATTTTTCAATTTGGAACAATTTTAATCAATTTAAATTGTGTTTTAAATGATAAAATATATTAATTTCATTTTGTTATAAATACATATAAACGTATATAACAAAATTACATTTAAAGTAAAGTAAAAATGCAAAACTAAAATTACTTAAACTAAACTTATTTAAATAAATTTAACATAGAAAGTTTTTTCTTTAAAAAGTATTCGAAGCGTAAAAGCATATTTTTCAAAATTTCGTTTTTTCGCCAACCGGAGATAAATCGCCAAATAAACGAAATATTTATTATTTTTTTACGGACGTTATAAGGAGGTTCCGCCGAAATTTTTTTTGTAAACATATATAACTATATGAGAAGAACATTCTGTAATTTTGTGAGGGAGTGACCTTTTGTCATAAAGGCACTCTAGTGTTTCTGAGATCGTGACGTCAATAATTTAACATTTTGTAGGCGTAAAAGAGACACCTATCCTCTCTTTTACTTTAACTTTCTAGAGTGTGTGTGCTCTTTCGAATTCCGCAGTTAGCTCGCGGTTATTAGTATTATGTTAATGTGAAGTATCTCAGTTTGCAGCATATAAAAGCTTGGGGGTGAGTTTGTGTGTGTGTCTCTGGCATTAGCCAGCAGCCAGCGAGTGCGGACCTCTGCCATTAGACAACGAAGTGGATGATTGTTTAGCGAAGTGCTGACGAATAGAAAGTAGCAACGGCCTCCAGTAAAGTGGAAAGGAGTTTGGATAGTGGATTTAAGAGTCGGCCGTGGTAAGAAAGTTTAATAGTAGTTCCATTTTAATTATTGGTGAAATAAAGAATTATCCACAGCCACGGGCTGTTTAACTAAACTTTGTTCAGCAGCTCAGCCAGGAGACAGTGTCAAGTGTTAGGCGGTGCCACGACTGAGCTAGGTTGGGGCCTGTGAGTATGATTTTAGCTGTTCTTAGTGTTCTCAGTGTGTAAAATTTTAGACTTGCTCCACTTCCCTTCGGCCATTATCACTTGAATAAACTTTGTTGTTTTAACCTAAACTACTGAGTATGTCTGCATATAATGTTACAAACGACACCCAGCGTGCGTGCACCGTTACAAATAGCGCCCACCGTGGGTTTGCCGTTACAATTTTTTCAGATTTTTCTGAGTATGCCCGTATGGAGACCTTCCTTGTAAGTATAAACGGAAATAGCTTAACAGTGGTTTTAATTAATTTTCCAAAAATAGCCCGGAGATTCAGAAAAGCTTTATTTAAGTAAGTTGAAACCGGATTTTGACCGGACTCTAACTGGGAAAAAAAAAAACCACCATATCTGACAATTCATTGATAATACAGTGTCAATAGCTCCACCCACTGATAAGCATATTGCATGAGTATTTGTATATTTCCTTCATTTCCCGGAAACTCCAATTAATAGGCTGGAAGGTGGCAGCACAGACAATCACCTCACCAAATTCACTGCTGAAATTTTAGAATTAGTTAAAACACGATTTACATATTAAAATGCAATTGTTCTGCCAAGCCATTTTTTAGGAGAAAACATGTAAAAAGCCTACTTTAGTGGTTGACCCGCAGTTTTACCATTATGTTTTCCTGCTTTCAGTCCTCCATGTTTTTCATCCTTTTGGGTGCAGGAAAACATAATGGTAAACCTACGAATCGATAGCTAAAATCGGGTTTTCAGATGTTTTCCACCAACATATGATTTGGCAGACCAATTGCGTTTTAATATGCAAATCGATTTTTAACTCATGCTAAAATTTTAGCCGTGAACTCGATGAGGTAATTGTCTGTGCTGCCGCCTCCCGATCTATAATCATTATAGAATATTACCTTCTCGCAACATTCTTCTTTTTATTTTTACACATTTAATAATGATTGCAAAATGCCTAAATTACGTCAGATCCTCAGATCCTTAAATTTTATTGTTTTTTGTTAATATGTATTGATCAATAATCATCTTATGATTGTTAAATTTCTTTTAATGCTACAATCATTTTTCTTAATGTTTGTAGGGTTGATATTTCCGCGCTTTTGCACACTAGTATTTTGTTAGAGAAAATGCTGCTTTCTTAAATCGCAAAAACGTTCCCATTAAATTAAATATTTCTCTAACAAAATACTGGTGTGCAAAAAACGCGGAAATCTCATCCCTATGTTTAAAACGGCAGTAGTAACTTTAGCATATAACATGAACATGTTGAGTGCCACTCCAGTCACCGGTGACTGACACTAAACTTTCCGTTTAGGCCGCGACATTCACCGGTGCTTGACAGTCTAAAATATGGTATAAAACTAAAAAAAAGAACATATTGTTTTAAGTAATTACTGGAAATTTATTTAAAATTTACTTAACTTTTATTTTTTACAGGATTATACTTTCTTAATAATTTCTTAAAAGAATATAATTTTTTAGTTTTATATCATATTTTACGCTGTCAGTCACCGGTGACTAACGCGGCTTAAACGGTAAGTTCAGTGTCAGTCATCGTGGCACTGAACATGTTAACTGATGTGACAGAATTTGTCACATAACTATTAAGACGCGGTCTGTCAGATCGCTTCATCGAAAAATGAATAAAAGGCGATATTAACTCATAGGATGGTATTTCTGTACTTAACTTTTTGTACAGAACTCTTATAATTAAAATTCATCTGGTCAAAAGTCTCTAATGATAGATTTTTTTAAAGTTCCAAATGGATCAAAATTTTGGTAGTGTTTGTAGTTAAATTGAAAGTTACAAGTTAAAGTAAAAAAATAGAAAAAAAAAAAGCAGCGGTAGTGTGAGACCGACAGGTTAAAATGAAAGAGCATGTCAGTCAGTGTAATAATTTGTATCGATTTATTGTGTTGTTGCGATAAGATACTTAGTTGTTTTAGATAGTTTGATAAGGAATGAGCGAGCCCGGAATCTAGTGTTGCCTTGATAACACTTTAGCAGCTTCAGTTTGTCTTCATTTATACATATATATTGCATTTACAAAATTTAACTAGTTTTTAGTTTGTTTTTTTCGGCGGGTGGGAGGGGGGGGGGATTCAGTGAGACATAGCACTATTGAAGAAAGATAAAGTATAGTGTTGTAATTCTTCATAAAAAAAAAAAAAAAAAAAAAAAAAAAAAAATCGTATAGTTACTCTTTTTTTTTTTTTTTTTTTTTGATGTGTTTAAAAACTGTCTTGCATTTTATTCCATCAACATGTTTTCCATTTTAAATAACATTAGCCTTGGCTGCATCCCCTATAAATCATTATTTAAAGATGCAGAACTTGTATTGCTTGAAAATTAAAAAAAACCCTAAAAAATACAACTTTTTTTCCATTAAAAATACTCAAAATATTAAACTATCTAAAATATATTAATTCATAATCTAGATAATAATGTTATATGCATGCAAAAAAAAAAAAAAAGCCATTTTATCACATAGTTTTTTTTAATCTTAGTGTTAGTCATCAAAAATCAAGTTTTGAGAAAACGCGACTTAAAGTTGAAATTATATGGATGCGGCTATGAAAGTGTTGATACATAAATGCTTATAACTCCGTTACAAATGCAAATATTTTTATGCGGTTTTTTGCATTGAGTTAAGAATTAAATGAATAACCAAATTAGATCATAAAAAAAAATTGATTTTTTGAAAAGTTTTCAACCCCTGAGCTCCCTTAAACCGGTTTCGAGAGTTAAAGTAATTTTTTTTTAAAAAACATCTGAAACCAAAACTGAAAAAGTAAAAACTAGGCCGGTTGTGAATCGTCCTCGGCTATCTTGTGCAAAAAATCATGTAAAAATATTAAAATTTGGGTGAAATATTTGAAAAGAACGCCCCCATAGACTTTACATTATCATCCGGGTCTTTTTCTGTACCTAGTGTTGCGCCTTAAAGAATTAAGCTAATGATTTCGGTTTAAGGTAAATGTAATGTAGATAGCTAATCATTAACAGAAATAATTAAAATATTATTAATAGTAAATATTTAAATAAATACTTACATACTTTTTTAAAATGTATTTCTCGTGAATTTTAATTTATAGAAGAGTAATTAGTTCAGAAAAAAAAAAAAAAAGAAAAAGAAATACAAAGCATATTTGTTATTTGGGAATGAAGTATTTTCTTTCTGAGTTTTCAATATTAATTACTTAATTAATTATATATTTTAATTATTTCTTTCCCATGTAGTTGGTACAGTTGGTACACCTTTACCTTTTTATCTCTGTCGTTTTTATAAAACGTCTAATCAAATAATAATAATAATAATAATAATAATAATAATAATAATAATAATAATAATAATAATAATAATAATAATGAAATTGAGAAAATTAATATGGAAAGTAACAAAAAAAATCTAATAAGGAATTTTAGAATTTTTTTTTTTTAAATATTTGATTTAGGACATACTTAAATTTTACATTTTAAGTAAAAACTTAAATATAGAAAGTACTACATTTAACTTTATTTTTATCGATATTAGAAAAAAAGAACTGCAAATTTGATGTATTTATGAATTTAAAAAATTAAAAAAGTACCAATGAGGAATATTAAAAGAATGAAATTTAATTTAATCCATATATAACAAGGTGGCCCAGAAGGGAATGCCCTCATGCTTTAACCCCTTAACTGCCGAAGCTTTAAAAAAAGAATCTTCAACTTTTTTGCTAAAAAAAATTTTGCCACCACAAATTTTGAAAAATAATCTTCCCTCTATTTAATGGTAAAAGTTTCTTTTTGTTAATAAAGAAAAAAATGTTAACTCAAAAAAGTGGTTTTTCGATAGTTAATTTCAGAAATATGCATTTATTTGAGGGAGAAGTAAATATACGCCCGGGTCAGTTAAAGGGTTGTGACGGTATGCTCGTGCTGGGTGTCATTTGTCACGTTATATGCAGACATACTCATTAATTTAGGTTAAAACAACACAGTTTATTAAAATGATAAGGGCTAAAGGAAAGTGGAGCCAGTCTATAATTTCACTCACTGAGAACACTATGAAAAGCTAAATCATACTCACAGGCTTGGGTCTAGCTCAGCCGGGGCACCGTCTAGCACTTGACACTATTTCCTGGCTGATCTACTAAACAAATCTTAATTTCACAGCCCGTGGCTGTGGATATTTCTTTATTTGCTCAAATAATCAAAACGGAACGATTCTAAACTTTCTTACCAAGGCCGAATCTTTAATCCACTATCTGAACTCCTTTTCGCTTTACTGGAGGCCGTAGCTATTTTCTAATCGTCAGCACCTTACTAAGCAATCATCAACTTCGTTGTCTAATGACGGAATACACACAGAGGCTGCTGGCTACTGCCAGGAACACACAGACGCTGGCTGCTGGCTAAGGCCAGAAACACACAGACGCTGGCTGCTGGCTAAGGCCAGAAACACACACCCCACAAACTCACACCCAAGCTTTTATACGCGACAAACTGAGATACTTCTCATTAACATAATACTAATAACCGCGAGCTAACTGCGGAATTCGAAAGAGCACACACACTCTAGAAAGTTAAAGTAAAAGAGAGGATAGATGTCACTTTTACGCCTACAAAATGTTAAATTATTGACGTCACGATCTCAGAAACACTAGAGTGCCTTTATGACTAAAGGTCACTCCCTCACAACCCCCCCTCGAACTCCGCAGAGAAAAAGGGCTGGGCTAAATGCATGCCCAGAACTTTTTCTTGTTATAAATTTAGAGCCGTAATAAAACAGTGATGGGTGAAATTTAACGTCGAAACATAACTTTTAAAATATTAACTTTAACCCATCACAACCAAAAAAACTCAGTTTGCCTCAAATAATCACATATCCAATCCAACCATTCTTCTATCTTACAAATAGCCTCCGTAAAACTTCCAAAAACTCGTAAAACTTTCAAAACTAATTACTTCTTCTTTCAAAACAACCCACTCCACCGTGAGTGCTAAAATTTCTCAAAACACTAACCTTCCGAAATTTTCCTCAATATTGCAATGCAACTATAACTTTACCCAAAAATTTCTCCATAACTTTTAATATACTAGAATTCGCACCAAGTCCAAAAAACCCAATGCGCAAAAAATTTTCCTCATACAAATTCCGACTTCATCTAAAATTACATTTACTTCATACTAAACTAACTCTGCTACTACGTAATACCTACATCCCCATTAGCCAATGAACTAACTCCCAAACTTCTTCAGACTTAACTCCACTTGAACAATAATTGGGGCACATACGTACAGCGGCATATCGCTGTGTTTATGCAACAATCAAAAAATATCAAAAATTTACAAAATGACGTCATCAATCTCTTCATCTGTATTAACTAAAAGAAAAATAGCAGAATCAATACATAACAAAAAGTATACTTCCCTGCAAGAAAATCACATCAACATTCAATTTTAATACAATACAATTTCAAATTCAAATGCAGCTTAAAACTTCGCAACTTGCGGAAACCATTCTCAACTAAAGTACAAAACGCAACTCATAAAACACGAACGATAAGAAGAAAGTTAATTCATTAAATGTTAGTATCAGAGATAGAAACGCGTGTCAAGGACTTCTTGACCGCAAAACACGTGCGCGCCTGAACCGCGGCGCGTGTACAAAATACTATCTGTACTTTCTGAAAATTTAAACATACATTTTATAACACATGAACAATATAACAATATAATAACATTTTAAACAAATAATATAACAATTGAACAATAGATCCAGAATTTTCAAAAGCAGTTAAGACCAAAATCTCAAATATACATAGAACTAACAATTTTGCAAACAAATTTTGAACACAATTAAGCACTAAACGTGAGTCCGTCAAAAAATTCCAAAAATGGCCAAAAGTACAAAACAGTCTCTCTGCTTTCTATTCTTTCACATTGCTACCACATATATGCACTCTAATAGAAATTTAATAAAGAACATTATCACCCAATCATAGAGACGATTCGCTGCTGGCAGGCTTCATACTGCAAGATGGCTTTCTCCTCCTGTCCCAAAAGGCTTGTACGAAGGATCTCTCGTCATCAGAACTGTACGGTGACGCCACAGTTGACTGTCGTGCCTGCAGCCTGGTTCTGAATGGATGCCGTGGGACACTCGTAGGTTCCACTCGACGACTCTGCTCCGGCCGGTTCGCTGGGTTCACTCCATGGCGAGGTTCACACTGTTGTTGCCGGTAATCTGAGAGTTGTCTCCTCTTTCTAGACGCACCCGAAGTTACCGAAGATCCTAGGCCACGTTTCTTTCCGGACCTATGTAGTTTCTTGTTAGGCAAAAATTCAGAATTTAAACTTCGCTTAACAGTTTTACGAGTGTCCAAACGAAATCTTTTCTGGGGATTAATCACTGAAGATGGTGAACTATTAGTTAATTTATGCTTGTGAGGTTGTTGTCTAATAGATGGAGGAACTGGACAATTTATAATTTTTTGTCTTTTATGACACACAGAGTCCGATGTATTTGACACAGTTCTCTTATTTTTATTATACTTTGCTCTCGGATTGCTAGGCTTTCGACTTTCAATAACAGTCTTTGGAGCTGTTTGACCAAATTTTCTTCTTGAATATTGATGAAAAGAATTAGACGAAGAAGTGCTGGACTCGGGACACTCATTGGATCGGGAATTTCGCGAAACACCACTCGACATATGAGAACCTTCACTACCATTTTCTCTAAACTTATACACTCTAACCTGATCCAGATTAACAGTCATTCTTTCACCATTGACATCAACAACCAAATTATTATTTCGAACTTCTAAAACCTCGAACGGACCTACAAACTTCGGACCAAACTTAGCTACTCTCTTTTGACGACTTGAACTTAACCAATGCTTTTCTACTAACACAAAATCTCCAACTTTCACTTCTAACTCCCTTCTACGCATATTATAATACTGAGCTTGCTTTTCTTGCGCTTTTCCCATTTGAACCTGAGCTTCCTTAACCAACCTCTCAATATCCTGACACATGTACTGACTTTCCGCATCTGACACCATAACTAACCTTTGGAATGGAGTAATAACTTTTCTACCCAAAAACAATTCAGCAGGCGTTTTCCCCGTTGACTCGTGAACTGCTGTACGAAGTGCGTACGCAAAATGTTGAAGAAACTGGTCCCAATTTGCATGATGAGAACCAACATAAGAAGAAATCATTTGAATTAATGTACGATTTACACGTTCAGCCATATTAGACTGAGTAAGTTCCCTACCGTCCTCAGTCTGCAACTTTTCACACAAAGACTTAAAAATATTGAATATAAAATCATAACGAAATGGTTTACTAGCAACTAGTGCGTCAAAACCAATATAAATTTCATTAGTTAAACTCGGTTTATCTGAAAAAACTTTACCACAATCGACTAAAGACTTATTAACCTCCACCTTCTTAACCTCACTTAAACTAGATTCCTCCAAATTAACTGACACTGAAACAGGCTCTTTCTTACTCACATTCTCATCATTATTCACTATTAACGACTTTTTAAAGAAATCCAAACTAATTCCTCTATCCCTCATATAATCCACACCAACTATACAATGCACTGTTAATCCATCTAACACACAAAACTCCCAACATGTCTTAACCGAACGAATTTCAACTTCCAATTCTACTGAACCTTTATTATCGCAAGCTACTCCCTGTGCCGACTGAACCACCAGACTTGACCTTTTCAACTTCTTATACGAAAAATATTTCCGATAACAATCAAAAGAAATGAACGACTTATCTGCCCCTGTATCGAAGACACTTTTAACGACAACACCATCTAACACAATTAACACTTCAGGTAACTCAACCGGATTAATAGTTATTTTATTTAAACTCACAGAAGGCTTTTTCGATTTGACCTGTGACTGCATACCTTCCGAAATACAGTCACTTACCAGTTTAACTGACCCGACCTCCTCACACCTCTCCTTTGCACTGATCTACCTTCAAAATTCTCATCCGAAGTTAATCTCCTTACTTGCGAAGAAACATTCCTGTCCCGTACTCCCCCACTACGATCATAACCACTATTCTGTCTATTTCCATGCATATTTCTCTCACTACTTCTAAAATTATTAGCACCACCACCATTCCTATTACCATTACTCGTATTCGACATATTACGACCAAATCCATCACTTTTATTACGCACATTATTATCCGGAAATCGCTGTCCCCCTCTCACAAAATTACGTTCCCCCTCATTTCTCAAATTACTATCCGTGACAGGTCTCTGCCGAGGGTTACGCAAATCCCGTTGATCCGAGCTATGCCGAGACTCATACTTCGATAATATCTGGTGCATTTCTGCAAAATTCTTCGGTGCTCTAACTTCAATAAAGTCCTGTATATTTGGATTAAAAAGAGGAAAAACAATGTCCAACAATTCCTCAAATGTAATATCTAAATCTAATTTATTTTTTAGTTCCAGCTTACGAAGATAAAATTTTGACGCCGACTCATATATATTCTGCTTATTACAATAGAACTCTTTTCTCAAAATACTTTTATCTTTAACGGGAGGAAATGCCTTCTTTAACTCAATTACAGTTTGTTCAAATCTTTTCGCTTCCTCAGTAATCAAAAACTTTCCTATATTTTCTAACCACAAAAGTGCTTCGCCCTTTAACGAGCATTTAAGCACTACGTATCTACTTTTTTCAGGTATATTATTGAACAAAATATAATCATCTAATTTAACTAAAAATTCACTAATATCACCCTCACCGGTGAAATACACTCGTGGCACAATCTCAAAATGTCCGACATTTCGTTGGGCGCCATTTGTGACGGTATGCTCGTGCTGGGTGTCATTTGTCACGTTATATGCAGACATACTCATTAATTTAGGTTAAAACAACACAGTTTATTAAAATGATAAGGGCTAAAGGAAAGTGGAGCCAGTCTATAATTTCACTCACTGAGAACACTATGAAAAGCTAAATCATACTCACAGGCTTGGGTCTAGCTCAGCCGGGGCACCGTCTAGCACTTGACACTATTTCCTGGCTGATCTACTAAACAAATCTTAATTTCACAGCCCGTGGCTGTGGATATTTCTTTATTTGCTCAAATAATCAAAACGGAACGATTCTAAACTTTCTTACCAAGGCCGAATCTTTAATCCACTATCTGAACTCCTTTTCGCTTTACTGGAGGCCGTAGCTATTTTCTAATCGTCAGCACCTTACTAAGCAATCATCAACTTCGTTGTCTAATGACGGAATACACACAGAGGCTGCTGGCTACTGCCAGGAACACACAGACGCTGGCTGCTGGCTAAGGCCAGAAACACACAGACGCTGGCTGCTGGCTAAGGCCAGAAACACACACCCCACAAACTCACACCCAAGCTTTTATACGCGACAAACTGAGATACTTCTCATTAACATAATACTAATAACCGCGAGCTAACTGCGGAATTCGAAAGAGCACACACACTCTAGAAAGTTAAAGTAAAAGAGAGGATAGATGTCACTTTTACGCCTACAAAATGTTAAATTATTGACGTCACGATCTCAGAAACACTAGAGTGCCTTTATGACTAAAGGTCACTCCCTCACAGGGTTAATGCACAATAGTGCACTTTCCCCATCCGGCCTCTAAAATCCCCCCTCCCCTCTGGGAGCCAAAAAATACATCGTGGAGAAAAAAGTTGGATTCAACACTGATAACAATATTTATTTTTTAAACGATTCTAAGAAAATAGTGATTTTTTTTTATGCATTCAACTATTACTGATAAAATTCATATGTTCTTCGTAAATTTGCAGGTATTCTTTGAATAACAAAACTTTTTTATAGTCTTTTGATTAAGTATTGAATTGTAAATAATGTTCTCAATGATGACCTTTCCCAAACGCTCTTGTATCATAAAAATCGGATTAAAATAAAAAAATTAACAGTGTTAAAAAAATAAAGATTTCAGCCTTTTGTTTATTTTTTTCTTTTGAAATATAGAAAGTGCTATTTAACTTTTTTTAAATCGATATTAAATTTAAAATAAACTGCACATTTGATGTATTTATCAATTCAGAAATGACTTTGAAAAAATACCAATAATGAGTATGAAATGAATGACATTAAATCTAATACATATATAACAATCAGTGTTCAATTCAGAAGTGGCCCAGGAGGGATTACCCTCCCCTCAGGATGCTTTAGATTTTATGTCTTAATGAACTAAACAGGCCTGCAAAAAAACCATTTACCTCATCCACCCCTCCCCCCCCCCAAAAAAAAACACCTGTTTTTGTTAGTTTATTTGTTTTTTTTTTGGGGGGGGGGTAAAACTTACGCTAAAAAAAACTAATAAAACCCACATCAAAGTGGATTTTATAGGGTTTTTTACAATCCAAAATATCATCATTTAAAATTCAGTAACTTCACATTATCTTTTTAATCTTTATGTTTAGAGAATTACACTATCCTATTAAAACATATTGTGGGTATAATGCTAAATGTGACAAAGCCAAATTGTCAAAATAAAATAATGTGTTTTTATTCTTTTAAAAGCTTGTTAATATTATGACAAAAAAGCCCCTTCCCCCTCTCCCAAAAAGGGAAAAATAGTTTTTTTTTTTTTTTTTTTTTTTTTCAAAAAACCCAAATAAATATTTTGTTTCTTTGTTTATTTAAATTAGGTTTTTTTTTTCTCTTAAATTTCATTTCTTATTGCACATTGTACCATCCATGTTTGTTGATAAAATAAACTTTGATGGATATTACATAAGTATTAGAACTTCATTTCTAAATATTCAAATTAAATAATTACAAACGGTTATATAGATAATTGAAATCATTTAAAATTTAAATATTTTTAGTATTATGTTTGTAAATAAATTGCTCTATACAGCGAACCATAGATATATTGAAAGTATTATCAGACCTCTTTTGATTAATAAATAATAAAAGATTAATTTTTTTTTTTTTTGAAAAATATTTTTTAAATTGGAAATACGGATAAAAAGTAATTTATTGAAGTAACTTTAAGTATGTGATATATGATTATTATACAATACCATATTATGTCAGATGTAAAAACCTTTTTATCGCCTTATGCACTGATTTATTTGTGCCAATTCAATGAAAATTACTTGTATTAAATTAATTAATAAAAATATAATAAAAATTTCTTAATACACATACTTTCAAAAAATAAAAAACTCCCCATGCCGTCCCCACTTAAAAAAACAAAAAACCGAATAACAAGCCGAAAAACCCAATAAAATCCACCCGGGTCGAGTATTTTATAAATAACCTGGTTTTTTTGTAACCCTGAAACAAAAGTGCAATTTTCCCAGTGGGCCTCAAAATCTCTCTCCCCCATCCCACTCCCCCCCCCCCCCCGGAGCCAAAAAATCCATCTAGGAGAAAAATTTGGATTCAACACTGATAACAATATTTATTTTTTTAAACCATTCTAAGAAAATGATGATTTCTTTATGAATTCAACTATTACTGCTAAAATTCATTTGTTCTTTAAACATTTACAGGTATTCTTTGAATAACAAAACTTTTTTTTTTAAATTAAATGCGACCAATATTGAATTGTAACCAATGTTTTCAATGACCTTTCCCAAAGGTTGATGTATCATAATAATCGGATTAAAATAAAAATGTTGACAGTGTTAAAAAAAAAATAGAGATTTTAGCCGTTTGTTTATTTTTTGCTTTGAAAATATAGAAAGTGTTATTTAACTTTACTTTTATCGATATAAATATACATATATATATATATATATACAGGGGTGCAAAAATCTAGGCGCCAGTGGCTAATCTCCCACCACAAAAATTTCAAAGTCTTCTTCGCTCAAAATTTAACAGCAATCTTACTAGAATTTAACACGAAATATTAGATAAAAAGAAATGAAATAATTTTAGTGGTGAGAGACTGCCTGCTGGCGCCTAGATTTTTGCACCCCTGTATATATATATGAAACCCCTGAAAATTTGATGCATTTATGAATTCAAATTTTTTTTGGAAAAGTACCAATGATGAATATGATAAGAATTTACTTTAATTTAATACATGTTTAACAATTAGTGTTCGATTCAGAAGGAGACCCAGGAGTTAATGCCTTCCCTCAAGATGTTTGAGATTTTATGCCTTAATGAACAAAAGTGCAATTCTCCATTGGACCTCTAAAATCCCCCCCCCCCTCTCTCTCTGCGAGCCGAAAAATCCAACTTGGAGAAAAGCTTGGATTCAACACTGATAACAATAGTTATTTTGTAAACCATTCTAAAGAAATGGTGATTTCTTTATGTATTCAACTATTACTGAGCAAATTTTATTGTTCTTCAAAATTAAATTGAAACAGATTCCTTCTTTTTGCAAATTTTAATACAGATTTATCTCGGAAGGAGTGAACGTTATTCATTAGAAAAGTATAATATGAAGTCTAATAAACCAATTGACCCTTGATAGACTTTCGCACTGTAATCTTAGTTTGTTTCTGATACATTTTTCTTAAATTTATAATTGACTGAAACTTTTAATTAATCAAAACTTGTTTTAACCAAATAAAAATGTACCATGTCTAAAGCTTTTCATATAAAATCCCATTCATCGTTGTGCATTTTGTATTTACATAGAAAAAGGGATGTTGAATTTGGAAATGTGTAATTTCAATGTTTTGTACCATTTTATTTTTATATAAAGCATCCGCGACTGATCCGAATGAAGGCCGTTTGCCGGATAAGCAGAGAATGCATAGTTCTATTCGTTTTATCTCATCCTATGGACGTCCTAGTGTCATCCTATGAATATCTGAAAATTAGTCCGGAGGATATGATTAGATGTCGCTTTTTGTTCCCCACTGGACGTTCGCCGGATAATGATCGGATATTATATGATGCCCGTCGGGCGAGGGAATATACTGTATAGGACGCTTATTATGGTATGTCCTGAGGACGTGTTTGTGTTGTATGGGTACAGTGCCTAAAAGTGTAAAGCGTGTTTATCGCCAATAGAATCGTGACACACACACACAAAAAAAAATCTCTGAAAGAAGGAAAACTAGCTTCTCCACGAGAGGGCGTCAAGTTTCCACCATCGCGTCGTTTGGAATCGCACTTAAACTGCTTGATCTTAAGGGTCCTGTCTCTGCCCGTGAAGACACGCGCGATCTAATGCTATTCCTATGGGGAGGCATTTTTCTGATAATTCTTTCGCATTTTGACATTTAAAAATTTTTTTTTTATTGGATAGCTGAGGTCTCCCTCAAGATCGCTCCTTGATTACTTTTTCAATTTTGGTAACAGATATTTTTTTTATAAATTTACTTTCACTTCCAGAACCGATTCAGAAAGTGAAAGTAACTTTATAGAAAATACCTGCGACCAAAATCAAAAAAGTAATCAAGGAACGATCTTGAGAGGGACTGCAGCTATCTAATGCAACAACAACAACAACAACAAAAAGATTTAAAAATGTCAAAGTGCGAATGAGTTATTAGAAAAATGCCTCCCCATAGGAATAGCATTATTTCGCGAATGTCTTCGCAGACAGGGACAAGACAAGACAAGACCCTTAATGTTAACGGAGATGTAATTAATGCTACATTTTAAAACAAATTATGCAATTACTTCTATTTCTTTCACATTTGAAAGAAGAAACATATTATGCTTGTTTAATAATAAATCATTATTGATAAATATCGAGAAAAAAAGCTGGCTGAACATGCTTCGTTCCTGAATATGTTAATGGATATAAAATTGTATAGTATTTTAATATATAGTATACAGTAATTATATATATATATTTAGTTTCTTTAAAGAAACTAAATTTACTACATTTATTAAGAATAAATATTCAAAATGAGTATTTATCCAAGTTATATACCCTTAATATAAAATAAATACCTATGTATTTTATACCAGTGGTGTCTTCTAAATACATATGTATACTAAATTAGTTTTAGAAACACCTCTATTTGGGATGAATTAAACTTAATATAACAAAATTATGAATTTAGTCAGAAATACTCTAAGATATATAAATAAGGATAATAATTACTTATTCTAATTTTAACTAAAACAATATATAAAAAAATGCATTCTACTACCCAGGAAAGAATTAGTTTGTGCAGCATTATTGGTTAAAAGCTATAAAGCTATCAAAAACGGGAGGGGGGGGGGAGTAAAATGTTGTAAATGTAAAAAAAGAAAAAAAAATCTCATTTCATCTAATTTTAACTTTTTTTTTTTAAAAAGACCATTTTAAAGAAATACATTCTACTTTCAAGCAAGTGTCTTTTTTTCTAGATTTGAAAAAAAAAAGAAAATATTAACTTTTCATTTGGTTTTTCGTTAAAATATATCTTAAATTATTTTATCAAAACTAAAGCTTTGAAATACTAGAAATTTTTAAAAACTTAATTTATTCTTCGTTTAATAACTAGCTGTCAAGGTATAATAATGAAGATCTATTAAATGTTACCAAAAGAAGGGAAGAGATAAATTATTTAATTGTGCAAAAAAAAAAAAAAAAAAAATAATTTTAACTTAAAAAAAGAATATTTCAAAGAAAATGCATCTTACTTTCAGGAAAGCGTTTCTTTTTTTTTTCTTGATTTGAAAAAATCATTATATTTTCAATTGATATTTTTTTTTGTTAATAAACTTTAAATTTTTTCATCAAAAACTAAAATATTATAAATTAACATAAAATAAAAAAAAAACTCAATTTACGAATAGTTTATCAACTAGCTATAAAGATTTAATAATGAATATTGATTAAAAATTTGTCAAAAGAGGGTTAAAATATTTTAGCTGTACAAAAAAACTCTTTTTTTTTACAACAATTCATCGTAGTATGATGCATATTCAATATATTGTTTTAGAAATAATGAAATATGCAAAGAAAATTTTCGTTCTATGACAAAGTTTGTCACTGCTGAATTTTATTACAATCAGTTGTCATGAAATCATTTAAATTCCTCCTCAAATGCATTTTCATTAAAAAATTGTGTACACTGTTAAAAATCTGCTGCATTTTGCTGCAACTCCTTCCACCACTTGTATATAATATCTCTATTCCAACCAATGAAAAAGCGCATTTCACGGCCAAGTAACCGTTTTCTATACAAGCAGGGGAGTGCGTTGCAGCAAAATGCAGCAGATTTTTAACAGTGTATTTTTAATTTAGAGCAGTTTAACCCTTTCCCGCACACTGTGCCCGGTCTGGGATACCTAAATTTAAATTTCAAAGTTGCAAACGGCACCAGTAATATTTTAGTAAAATTTTGTTTTTATATCAAAAGCTTAAATTAAGGAATTCAAAATATCTAAAAAATCTGTTTGTGAATTCCGGTGTCAGTCGATAATTTCTCACTTTACTATAGATTTTGCCCGTGCCGGAAAGGGTTAAAGTGTTGATTTATTACAGAAAAAAATTATGTGTATTGAAAAACGGCAGATACACAGAGATGACGGAAGCATTAGCATGATCTATCGGCCCTTTTTAAAGTAAAATTTCGAGGCCGATAATAATACTATTTACTTCTAGGCATATGGACATATGGCACACATCTATGGGATATCCCATATGCCGCACTTTTGGCGTTAAAACTTGTTGCAATTCTGTGTCAGCGTTGTACTTCGTAATTTTTTAAATCTGCTAACTGAAACTTTTGATACACTCGGATATAACGAAAGGCAGCTGACGTCACTGTGGGTCGAATAACTGCGGATAAGCAAGAAACACCTGTCCTTTGTTTACGACTCCTAATGTGTATATGAGTTACAGCGATTTGATTGGTCTGCGCTCGACAGATCTATGATATGATCAGCCTACGTCGCCAAGATAAATTCTACAATGATCTTAACGACAAAAAGGTAGTGGTAGATTGGTTGACGGAAGCTTTAGTTTGTAAACATGCCCTTTCCTTATGCCATTTAGTCGAGAAAATATATAGCTTCTTGCTTCAGGAAAATAATTAAGCACATTGCATTGTATGTATTTTTAATTTCTGTTATTAGTGTTTAGTTTTATGTGACAAGTTAAATTTACAGCCTCTTCATATTGAGCAGTTTCAAATGACATCATAAATGGACTATTGGATGTCAAACAATTGTTTTAAGAGCGTTGTGATTGGTAGCTATGGAGATGACGCGTCTGGAGGTCAATCAGGGCTGAGTCAATTGGCAGTTGTGATTGGTGGATGAAATAATTGCACCTTCCTCATACACTGTTAGAAATCTGCAGCTGTAGCTGCGTAGTCACTCCTCTTCATGTATGGGATATCTCTACTTTGATCAATGAAAATGCTTTATATTTAGTAAAGTAACCCTTTTATATATAATATGTAAAAACGGTGGAATTATGATGCAGCTACAGTTGCAGATTCCTAACAGTGTAAGTAGATTTTCATTTGTAAACTTTTCTTGAAGCATACATTTCTGCCCACCGTCACATGATTGCTTGCAGAAGAGTGAAGAAACGCGCCGAACCGTTTTTTCTCCTGCCGTAATCTCCTCAGAATTTCACTCCGGATTTCTGCCGAATCATTATTGCGTTGGCATTTCTCTTGAGTTAATCGCACTTTGTTTTTACCTTTTTTGTTTTTGATCGTGTGTGGATTTGGCACCAATAAAATCTTAAAGTAGTTAACAGCGCGACAGATTATAGTTTCATTTTCTCTTCTATGTAGGGAAGTTGCAATCAGCTGATCTTCTTTTCATCTGCCAATCAAAACTTCCCAGTTGACCTCCAGCCATGCCTATAATCCTCTCAGCTACAAATCATAGCTATCCTTCAACAGTTATTTGACCTCCAATAGTCGATTTGTGACGTCATATGAAACTGTCCTATTGTTTATGTTATTGCGAGAGTGAAATCAGAGAGTTGCCGCTAAAATACGACATCCTTTTCGCGATGAAAGTGGAAAAATGTTAGATTCAAATTCCCCTCGAAAGAACAATGGCATGCGCTCACTTACTACTTATCTTTTCTCTGAGATCAATTCCGAATCTGAAACTTTCAAACTGTCATTCTAGCATTAGTGAAAGAGATGATTTTCCTGTACCGAAAGCTGCTTTTAGCGCCATCTATAGGTTTTGTAAAGTTCGATTTGATAAATATGATGATGTTCGATTTGACATTTAAACAAATATGTTTCCAAATTAAAGCACATTATATTAGACTAAAGTATCTGACATTTTATCTTTCTTAATAATAGGTATAACTTTTATGTTATTTTAATTTTTTTTTTGTTTAGTAAAGACGTCATTCCGAAATTTAAAGTGCTTTATCGCATGAGAGGAAGTTCTAATGTGAATGTGTCTAAACTCCACTCGATTGTTCTGTTCTAAAAGGCGTGTTTATCATCACCGTTATAATGGCTGATCTAGAAGAAACTATTTCTGACGATGAAAAGGTATTTATTTAAATTTTTATATGCTTAAATTTGAATGTTTAGTAAATAATTGTTACGCCTTATGTATAGTTATGTATTGAAAGCCACAAATAGGTATTCAGCTTCGATACAGAAACTTTGACTTGCATACGTTAGTTCTGTTTTGACATAAACATAGCGCTTAATTTTTTTTTCTTTTAACATCAATTAAAACTATGTTATTGTAAAAGCTCCCCAAATCAGCATTTTCTGAAAGTGTTGGATTAAGTTTTTTTTGTATGACATATATGGTGGAATCTTGGGGCATATGATGTAATTCTTAAGATTCCGAAAGTTATACATACGGGTTGACTAGTTCGTGTTTATAATTATTTTTTTATATATTTCTATGTATTTTTAAGTTGCCGCACTGATTTTGTATATTTTATCATTTTATGAAGAACTGTGGCTTAAAAAAGAACAACATTCTTAAGACATGTTTGAAATTAAAAGATGTTCTTAATTTCGAATTTTCATTTAAACCTCTTAGCTACAGTTTTTATTCGCTGGAGCACATCTGTATTATGATTTAATGATATGCCTGTTATATGTATTCAATAGCTAAGGCTTAATAGTAGAAAAATGGGGCATGTGATGTAATTCTTGAGATTCCGAAAGTTATACATACGGTTGACTAGTTCGTGTTTATAATTATTTTTTTACATATTTCTATGTATTTTTAAGTTGCCGCACAGATTTTGTATATTTTATCATTTTATGAACAACTGTGGCTTAAAAAAGGAGAGCATTCTTAAGACATGTTTGAAATTAAAAGATGTTCTTAATTTCAAATTTTCATTTAAACCACTTATCTACAGTTTCTATTCGGTGGAGCACATCTGTATTATGATTTAATGATATGCCTGTTATATGTATTCAATAGCTAATATTGTAATAATAGAAAAATGGTCAGGTATTGTTCGTTATATAGTCTATATATTGTTTAAAAAAAAATTTGATTTAGCCTTCCGTTGGGCGTGCCATTGTAAAATGTACAACATTCTCATTCTTTTTTCATTAAAACAAAATTCAGCCTCCTTTAATATGATATAACAAAATAAATCTACATTTATTGTGGGATATTTTCATAAATTGTGTGCAGAGAAAACTTATGATATTCATATGTTAAATTATTTGTAAAATTAAAACAAAACAGCAATAACTGAATGTTTTCCTCCTGATGTACAATTTACAATGCTCGCCTGCTCATGAGATGAAAATTTGCGCGCCCTGCAAAAGGTTAAGTAAGTTTGCTGTAATGGAAGATCTATTTTTCGTATTTTTCTAAAAATTGCTTGAAATTAAGAGATTAAAACTGTGCAATATTTTGATGAATATCATTTAATTTGCCCAGGATATCATTAAAAATATGATTATAAATATGAATTAGTCAACCATATGTGTAATTTCGGAATTCTAAAGAAATAGATCACATGGCCCAAGGTTTCACTGTATGTCATACAAAAAAATTTTAATCCAACACTCTCAGAAAAGTCAGTTTTGGAGAGCTTATACAATAATATTGCTTTAATTGATGTAAGAAAAAAAAAAGCACTGTGTTTAAGTCAAAACAAAACTAATGTATGCAAGTCAAAATTTCTGTATCGAAGCTGAATAACTATATTATAAGATAGATAAGGCTATTCTTTAGTATTCGTCCCTGATCGTCTGCGA
Organism: Maratus speculifer; assembly: GCA_964019185.1. Taxonomy (NCBI): domain Eukaryota; kingdom Metazoa; phylum Arthropoda; class Arachnida; order Araneae; family Salticidae; genus Maratus; species Maratus speculifer. Next base: position 416,879,503 of record OZ025293.1, read on the forward strand.
TGTTTTTTGGCGATTATCGTTGGCAGTGTTTAACGCTGATACAACCCAGCCAATTTTAGTGTTCCGGCAACTCTAGATTTTTTTCTCATGTCATAGGTATGTGGATAAGGCTTTATATTGAGGATTTTGAGTAATAGGTTTGTGGGTAAAAAAATAGCAGTTTGACTCGGCGTTTTTGTACAGAATTGATCGAGATTGAGAAATGTTTTTGAGGGAGGTTGGTTTAATTAAAGCAAGCATTGTTTGTCCTTATTGTTAAGGAAGTATGAGTATTCGACTGATGAAATGAAGAAAGTGTCTGATGGTTATTCTTAGCTTTGTCAAAATCATGTGGTTGATGGAAAGAGGAAATGGTGTAGCAAGTATTTTGTTGTATCAAAGGTTGTAATTTTTGTTTTATTTGTGAATATTGCTTTACAGATTTATGTATTTGCTTTGCCAATGTAGGGTTAAATTGATTTAATATACAGTGATGCCGCTGGACTTGAAAAATCCTGGGTCCCGGGGACCCAGGACTTCTAAAATTCTGGGTCCCTTTTAGGTAGATTTCGTATGAAATACTACCTATTGCATTGTCTCCCATGTTGGAATTTCTGAAAAATTTTTGCGGATCTACACGAATCATGACTCCTAGACCCCAAAACTACCATCAGTAAAAAAGTTTATATATATATATATCTATCTATCTATCTATCTATCGGTGTATATCACTTTCTTCTAGACACGATAACTTCCATAATTATGCTCAGATCTTCATCAAACTTTTACATAAAATCAAGGGGCATAAAATCTCGGTTAAGTTCGTTAATGGGCAAAATCGGACCAAGGGGGTGGAAGTTAGGAGGGTTTTTGTGAAAACAGGAAAAACGCGATAACTTCTTAATTAAAATAGATATCGAATCAGTTTAAAGTTTATATTACTTCTAAACGATGGGCAAAAAGTTTATGCATGACAGATTTTTGATAAAGTTAAAAATGGGCTCAAGGGGCGAAAAAAACATGGTTTTTGGGAGAAAAAAATTCATAACTTCGTCAATTCTCAAGATATCAAATCCAACTAAATTTTATATAAATGTACTCAATATTATCTAAAACTTTTGTATTTACAAGTTTTTGATAGGACCGATTTTTACCGATGAAAAAAATTAAAAACGAAAAGAAAAAGGGGGGAGGAAAAAGAAAAAAACCCATAACTTACTCAATTCTTAAGCAATTAAATCTAATTAAATTTATTTTACATCTTCACAATAATATCTACAACTTTTATATTGACAAGTTTTTCATAGAACCAATTCTTATAGCAAAAATAAATTAAACAAAAATAGGAGTTGGAGAAAAAACCTCAAGTCCAAACTGCTTATATTCTGACTCATTTAAAATTCATTTTTGATTTTAAACGCATCCAAATGACAGATCCTCTTATTTAGCAACTATATAATGCGACGTATTGGCCAATTTTTTGATAAAGGCAGAATATATTTTTTAAAAGGCTGCCAAAAAAGGTATTTTGAACAGATTTCCCGAAGTTTTCATCATTAAAAAATTCATTAAGTATAACAAATTGCGTTTTTTATGAGTCATTTTTAAATTCATTTTTGTTCTCAAACCCATCCAATTTACAGGTCCTATTATTTAGGAACTATATAACTTGACGTATTGGCCAGTTTTTTGATAAAGGCAGAATATATTTTTTAAAAGGCTGCCAAAAAGGGTATTTTGAACAGAATTTCACGAAGTTATCGTGATTAAAATTTGAGGAAATTTAAGAAATTGCGTTTTTACCGAGTCATTTTTAAATCTTTTTTTGTTCTCAAACGCATCCAATTTACAGGTTCTCTTATTTAGGAACTATATAATGTGACGGAGTGGCCAGTTTTTTGATAAAGGCAGAATATATTTAAAAAAAAGGCTGCCAAAATGGGCACTTTGCACAAAATTTCCCAAAGCGAGATGATTAATGAACTGCGGGTATTCAAATAACAAATTGGTTATTTTATGACTCATTTTTAAATCCAATTTTGCTCTGACACGCATTCAATTGACAGTTTTTTGTTACTTAGGAACTATATAATGTGCGTATTCGTCGATTTTTTGATAAAGGGTGAATATATATATTTTAAAAGCTGTCAAAGTAAGCACTTCGCAAAAAAATTTCCCAAAGCGATCATGATAAAAGAATTGAGGTTGTATTCAAATAACAAATTGTTTATTTTATGACTCATTTTTAAATTCAATTTTGCTCTCAAACGCATTCAATTGACAATTATTTGTTATTTAGGAACTGTGTAATGTGCCGTATTGGTCAGATTGTTGATAAAGGCTAAATATATATTTAAAAAAATCTGTCAAAGTGGGCACTTCGCACAAAATATCTCAAAGCGATCTTGATTAAAGAATTGTGGATGTATTAAAATAATAAATTGGTTATTTTATGATTCATTTTAAAATTCAATTTTGCTGTCAACCGAATTTAATTAACAGTTTTTTGTTATTTAGGAACTATATAATGAGCATATTGGTCAATTTTTTAAATAAAGTAAGAATATAATTCAAAATATATTGCCAAAATGGGCATTTGAATAGAGATAGGCATTTTTTTTTTTTTTTTTGAGATGAAAACTTTTCGAAATCTACCTCCGCCTATAGGCCATGCCGAAAGGGATTTTTGTTATTTCAAAAAAGTGGGTCCCCACTAATAAGTCATATTTTTAGACGCAAAAATTGAACTTGTTCATTTGCAAAAGAAAAGTTAAATGCAATAATTATTGTTTTAATTAATGTATAAATAATTAAAGCCAATATTATTTTTTTTAAACTATTAAGAGATATTTACTTTACTTTTTTTAAAAATAAATGCGAAAGATACAAGTTATAAAATAATACTTATTTGAGTTTAGAAGATAACAAGTATCACTATTGTTCACATTTCTTTAAAAAATGGGTAAAACTGATTTATTGAAAAAGATATTTTTTCTAAAAAAAGAATACTTTTCAAAATAATCAGAACAATCAAAAACAGAGTGTGAAGCAGGAAAATCTGTTTTTGGAGCAGAAAAAAAAACTTTGGAAGCAGGGAAGTTAGTTTTCGGAAAAGAAAAATTCTATCATGTCATTAACTTTTTTTTCGTACCCCTTTGACGAAAATTACATTTTAAAGCTTTTTTTTTTCACGAAATTTACCATTTTTTCGCAATCTTTTGACGAAATGAGCCGGTTTTTCACGATCTTTTGACGAAATGTGCTATTTTATCAGGATTTTTTTATGTAAATTGCTGTTTTCGCGAATTTTTTGACAAAATTTGTCGTTTTATCACGATTTTTGGATGAAATTTGTCATTTTTTCGCGATTTTTTTTGAGGAAATCTCCTTTTAGTTCACGATTTTGTAATAAAATTAGTCATTTTTTGCGAATCTTTTGACGAAATTCGCCGAAAATTATTCGTTATTTCGCGATTTTTTTTAACGAAATTTGTCTTTTTTGCGATTTTTTTTTTGAAGAAATGTGCCGTTTTTTCGCGATCTCTTGACGAAATGTGCCGTTTTTTCGCGATCTCTTGACGAAATGTGCCGCTTTTTGCGATCTTTAGACGAAATGTGCCAATTTTTTGCGATCTTTAGACGAAATGTGCCATTTTATTACGATTTTTTCATAAAAATTGCCGTTTTTCACTAATCTTTAGACAAAATTTGCCGTTTTATCACGATTTTTGGACGAAATATGTCGTTTTTTCACAATTTTTTGAGAAAATCTGCCTATTTTCGGGATTTTGTAACAAAATTAGTCATTTTTTTTCGCAAAATTTTTGACGAAATTTGCCGGAAATTATTCGTTTTTTTTCGCAATTTTATAATGAAATTTGCCTCTTTTTGCGAATTTTTGACGAAAATTATGCGTCCCGTGGGACACGTAAGCTCCATTTTTTTTTTGCATCCCGTCGCTGATTTTTTGCGCATTTTATGCGCTATAGCACGTCCGCGGCATCCCTGATATATTTAATAATTAAATTGCTTTATGTGATTTTTATTTTTGGATAAAAGTTGGTTTATTTTTTGTAGAAACGAGCGTTTTGTGATTCCCCCCTCCCCTCTTTTTGAATGTATGGTTACAGATTGCTTTAATGTGTTTTGTGTATTGGCAGTGGCGTAGCTAGGATGGGTAACACCCGGAGCGGGTGTAAATGGTGTCACCCCCCTTCCGATTCGTCATAATTTTTCAATCACAATTCCACGTTATTATAACAAATGACCTTACAATTCCTAATTTAGCTTTTGTCCTCCTGCATAAAAAAACCTCAGGAATGACTCATCACTAAACCCATAGTTCGCATAAGTCAATGTGGTGTCTAGTCTATATGTAGAAGAAAGTTTTTTCTTTTAAACTTTGCTTTTGCTACCCACTCGTTGCATACATAGGTTTTGTACCCTGGTGCATGTCTCATTTAGATATAACATTCTGTATAAAATTTCATATTCTCAAAGAAAAGGAAAATTAACTCTTGTGTCGTGCTCTAAAATTTTCACTTTATTTCAGAATGCCTTTCCAAAATCTTAAGATTATGTTTTTTATTTACAAAAAAAAATTGGGTGTCACCCCTTAGAGGGTGACACCTGGGGTGGGCCGCCCCCTTCGCCCCCCGCTTACTATGGCACTGTGTATTGGGCTGTCAGTGTAAGCTTAAGTTACTTAATGTGACTGTTAGGTGTTTAATTTGTGTATGTAGGCTTTAAAAGTTTTGTGATTTTTATTGTCAGTTAATTATACATTTAAAAATGAATTTATTTGTTTTACTTTATTGTTTAAAATTTTTTTACTGTTTGATATATACAACTTCTCCCTCCCCTCCTCCTTCCGGCCTGAAGTGGCTTTAAATAACCACTTGGCAAAAGTGGATTTTTCACGCTAAGAAAAAAAAAAAAAACAAGATGGTGGACATACGGCGAATTCCAAAGCGGTTCCTAAGTGAATGGTTTAAATAGTTCATGTAATAAGTGATTAAGGTGAATTCCAAAGCTGTTCCTAAGATAAATGTTTTAAATAGGGAAAATGCCCCAATTTTGGTGAAATTTAAAGAAAAATTGAAATAATTTTTATATTTCCTGACTGTTTAAAGTATATTAAACGACAATAACACCATTATTTAATAAATTTAATTGGCTTTTTGTTTATTATATTAACTTTTTACAGAATATTTTAGATTTTGAGCTATAACTCATTAAATATTTTTGCCGAATTTGTACCAGTTTTGGCCACATGTATGTACCAGATACAATTTAACAAATGTTTCAATTATTATTTTTATGTAACATTTATTTCATTTCACCCCAGTTGAAGAACTATCTTAAAATGTCTGCAACCAGGGCTTGAAAATTCTAAAAATTTTAAGGTTCCCAGCTGGGAGCCTACATGAAAAATATAGGTTCCCAGATGAAAAGTGCAAGTTCCGGAAAAATTTATGTATGAGTATTTTAATGAAATTTGCCGGGTTTTCTTTTTGCGAGTTTTTTTTAAAAAGAAATTTGCTGTTTTTCGCTTTCTTTGCCGAAATCTGCCGTTTTATCGCGTTGTTTTAACAAAAACTGTTTTATTGTGATATTTTGACGAAATCTGTCATTTTAAATTTTTTTAAATAAGATTTGCAATTTTTAATGAAATATGCATTGTTTCGCACGATTTTTTGACGAATTTTGGGTCATTTTCGCTATTTTTGATGAAATCTGCTGTCCATTTGCTATTTTTGGACAAAGTTTGCCTTTTTTCCACAAAATTTATTGTTTTCCATGGTTTTTAACAAAATTTGCTGTTTTTGTTATTTCTTAACAAAATTTGCAATTTTTACGCGATTTTTGACAAAATCTGCCGTTCTATCGTGATGTTTTAAGGAGAATTGCTGTCTTATCGCGATGTTTTAACGAAGATTGTCGCTTTTCAAAAGAAAATCTTTACAAAACTTGCCGTTTTTTGCATTTTTTAAATGAAATTTGCATTCTTTCACACGATTTTTTTGACGAAATCTGATTGATGTCTTTTAGATATTTTTATACGAAATTTGGCTTTTCTTTCACGGTAATTGACAAAAATTTTTTGTTTTCCATGATTTTTTAAATGAAATTGGTTGCTTTTTCGCAATTTCTTAAGGGTGTTCTTAATTGCTCCGCTCAACAAGCACAAAATGTTTTGAAACATTTACAAATTCATTTTTCAACAGAAATATATAAAATTGGAATGCCTGATTAAGGAAGAGATTTCGAATCGAACTTATTTTTTCATTTTATGATAATTAAATTATATATGCAGTTCTAAGCTATTTTGATCAAAAGATGACCCGTTTTTTTCCTGCTTTTCGACCGGCTTTTCTGCTTTTGTCAGGAAATGTGCTCAAAAGTGCCAACTTTGAAGGCTTTTTATGAAAAATCTATTGCGTTTTTGAAAAAACAGAAAATTGAGTGCAGGTAGACAGTTTCTGGATAACATCTGCTATTTTCATGCATTTTTGAACAAAAATAAATTAAAGCATGTGTCACAAAGTTGCCCTTTTTGATTTAAGAACACCCTTAATCAAATTGGCCAATTTTTCACGATTTTTTGACGAAATCTGACATTTTTATCGTGATGTTTTAACAAAACCTGTTGTTTTTCAAGGTTTTTTTAACAAAATTTGCAGTTTTTTGTGATCTTTTTAATAAAATTTGCATCCCTTCTGCGATTCTTTGTTGAAATTCGGGCTTTTCCCGTAATATTTTGTCGAAGTTACGTATTCCCTGTGCCTATTTAGAGCTCCTTTTTTTTTTGCGTTCCGTCTCAGATTTTTTGCGTAATTTACTCGTTATAATGCATCCACGGCATTGCTAATGGATACAGCGAAAGGTTAGGTTCCTGGCCAGGAACCTGAGTGAAAAAATATGAGTTCCCAGAAAGGATTTCTGGGATCCCGGGAAAGCTATTTTTCGAGCCCTGCTGCAATGCTTATAATATTTTCAAAAATTCTCTGCAAGGTGCAATGTGTTAAATATATTCCTTGTGCTATTATAGTGCTAATTAATTTGACGAAATTTCCCGTTTTTCACAATTTTTTGTCAATCAGCTGTTTTTCACCATTTTTTGATGAAATTTGCTGTGTTTTCAGGATTTTTTTGACAAAATCTGTCTTTTTTTTTTTTTTTTTTCAGAATTCCTTGAAAAAATTTGCCATTTTTCACAATCTTTTGATGAAATTGGTTTTTTTTTTTTTTTTTTTTTTTTTTTTTTTTTAGATTTTTTATGAAACTTGCCGTTTTAAGTGGTTTTTTTAATGAAATTTAACGTTTTTAGCAATTTTATGAAATTGTTTCTTTCCACAATCCTTTGAAGAAATTCGGACTTTTTTCTGAGTTTTTTGACGATTTTTTTTTTTTTTTTTTTTTGTGATTTACCGGGATGCCACTTTTCTGCCAAATGGTGGATTTCCACTTTTTTTTTAATTTTTAAGAATTCATGATTTTAAGAATGTAACAAATTTTCGCCAAATGATCGTGAAAAAAAAAAAGCAGGAATTTTCATCAAACTACTGCAAAATAAAGCCATAATTTTCATCAAAAGATTGCAAAGTTACACAGCGATTTTTGTCAAATGATCATGAAATTCAACAGCTTTTTCTGTCAAGTGATCACGAAATGTAACAGCGATTTTCATTTTAGAAGATCATGAAATATGACAGTGATTTTTATTAACAGATTGCGAAATATAACGGTGATTTTTGTTAAAAGATCACCAAATAAAATGGCTATTTTTATCTAACAGTCACAATATGAAGCAGCAAACGTCAAACAATCTCGAAGTAAAACGACTATATTCATCAAATGACTGTGAAACAAACCAGCGATTTTCATCAAACGATCGCGAAATAACATGGTGATTTTCATCAAACAATTGTGATTAAGTATGGCAATTTTCTTCAGACGATCCTGAAATAAAACGCCGATTTTCGTCAAATGATCATGAAATAAATCAGCTATTTTCGTCAAATGGAAAAAGAAAATTAATTTTTTGCTATTTACTCCTGGAATAATCATCCAATCTATTGCTGGCTTACTTAAATTGATTTAAAATGATGCGATACATAAAATTCCTCATTGAATCTGTTGCTGGGTTACCTTAATTGATGTAAAATACCGTGAACTGAAGAAAAATCATTTTTTTTTTACTCTTTTAAATTAAAAGTTAAAAAAAAACCAATTTTTTTAGTTTATTATAAATATACATATAGTATATACATATAGTATTATAAATATACTATAGTATATAAATATATTGTGTTAGCTAAATTTACAGAGCAACTTTTGCATAAGTGTCAGGAACATAGCTTGAAAATTCTGAAAGTGATCGTCAATAAAATAAGCTCAAAATCTGTTATTCCCAAAATGAAGCAAAAATATGAGGCCCTGTATCCAATTATCTATTGGTTAGTGTCAATATAGAATATACAATATGGAACGTACGTATTACTATATTTGGATAAAATCCCTCATTTCTTTGCTTCATTTTAGGAACAACGGATTTTGAGCTTAATCTATTGACTAGGGATGCACAACCTGTGGCCTGGGATGGGTTAATGTGCGGCTCGCAAGTTTTGTCAATTATAACTGGAGAAATGTAATTTTGTGCATATGTTGTAGGAAAAAATTGTAAATTTTGTCAATTTACTGTGGGAAAATATAAAATTTCATCACTTAAGAATCACAAATTTCGTTTATGGGCATGGAAAAATCGCAAATTTCATTGATCAAATGTGAAAAAAAGCGAATTTTATCGATGAGGTTTGGGAAATGCATAAGTTTTGCTCATCAAATATAGAGAACTGGGGAACTTTTCCATATCTGATGAATGAGACTCAATGAATGGGGGGGGGGGGGGGAGAAAGTAGCAAATTTCCCTAATTGGGCATGAAAAAATCGCAAGCGTTTTCGACAAGGCACAGAAAAATCATAGATTTTGTCGGACGGATGCGAGAAATCGCACTTTCGTTGATCCAGCAAGTAAATAATCGTAAATTTTGTTGATCCTCGAAAAAATTGCAAATTAAATTCATCGGATGGAAAAAATAGCATATATTCTCAGTTTATCCTGTGAAAAAACGCGAATGTCGTCGATAAAGCTAAAAAAAATCACAAATTTTGTTAATCAAAGACAAAAAAAAAAAAAAAGTAAAATTCATTGATAAGACAGGAAAAATCACAAATTAAGTGATGACGCGTGGAAATATTGAAAACTTTGTTGATCAGCAGCAGGAAAAAATCATGTATACACACAGTTTCAGGTTTACTCATCATGTATTTTTGTAGATATTTAATAAAATGTCTAAAATCACAAGTGGCCAGTCAGTCACCTTTGGCCATATTGTTTATATTTTGTGTTAATCTTCGATTGGTGGCTTTTTCAACTACAATTTTGTCATTAATGGGGAAGGGTGATCTTCTTGTTTCATCCTTGCAAATGGTGATTTTTATCTGCATTTACCCCTTTTTAATAAATTTTTGAAGTTTTAATGAACATTTAATACATTCAGTTTAAACAGAAAATGGTTATATATATCCATTTAGTTTATTAAAATATCAATCTACAAATGTTTTTTGACAAATTTCCTATTGATATGATGTACTAGCTTAAATGAGAGTGTGATGAATAGCTTATTAACCCCCATAACAGAAAATGTGAGGCACACAATGTGTCAGATTTTTTTTTTTTCTGCTCCTGCAACCATCACCACAAGCAGGCTGTCTTCAGTCCTGAAATATATCAACCAATCACAAGTTAAGTTGTCGTAAATCACAGAAAAAAAAAAGATTTTATCAATAGATTATGGAAAAAGGCAGGAATTTGGTCAAAGGGACTGGAAAAACACAAATTTTGTCAACAGATTGCAGAAATAATGCAATTTTCATCAAAGGATTGTGTGAAATATGCAAAATTCATTAAAGGATCACACACACACACACACAAAAAAAACCTTTGTAAATTTCATTATAGGATAGTGAAAAAAATGACTTTTGTCAAAAGATCTAAAAAAATGTAATTTTCATAAATTGATCAGGAAAAAAACTCATATTTCATATCTCCCTCCTGAAATCCCGAAAAAGAATCTCTAAAACCTCCCCAAAAATTTCATTAAAGATATCACCAAAAACACTTTTTGTATAAAGATCATGTGAAAACCCCTAATTCAAGCCATTAACCCTTTCCGGCGCACTACTCTTTAAAGTAGGAATTTTAAAGAAAAAAATATAGGCAATCTATTTAGGCCTAGAGGAGTATACATGTATAATTTTGTAAAGGTTGCACAAACCATTTTAATTATACAGCTGTTGCTGAAGTGGTAACATCCTGTAAGTACAGCATTGATAAGTGCAGTGAGAAGAGCATTGCTGTGAAGCGCGTATTAGAGTAAAATATTTTACCTATTAATTAAAAACAGTAGAATTTTATCTTTGTGGTGCTGTGATCTAGAACTCATAAGAAAGATTTAAAGAAGCCATTAGAGTAGTTTTTGAAATATTCATGGAGTATTTGTGTCTCTAAACAGGTGGAACTTTAGATGTTTGAAATTTACATAAGAAAATTTAAACATGTTACTCTCACAGACCATTTTCATTCCATTAAATTGCTGTTGCAGACACAACCATAACTTTGTTACTGAACTTATAACATTCTTTGACACTGTTGTTATTTCACATCTCATGCAACCAGCAAAAGAAATGTTTTTAAACGTTGATCATTATGTAATTATATCAGTTTCCCCCATGTTTAAAAAGGGGCAGGGCGCTACTGTTCTGAAAAGGGCACTGTAAGGGAGATTGGTGGTTGCAGATATTAGTTAAGGCATTTAGAAGAACGAAATGATCATGTATCCAGGTTCAGATGTACAAAAAAACCCCACGATGATTGCAAAGTTACACTTTATTTTAACATCTATTACGAAGGGGGGGCACACTTATAGCTCTCGGAGAAAATCTCCGAACGAAGAATAGCAGGTTAACAAGACGAGCGCAGAGAGTCAAGTGCCCTCGTACATAGCAACAAATTGCCACTTTTGGCATGATAGAAAATCGCCAACATACAAAAGTTCGCCCATGCACAATGGATAGTATACGCCAAATACAGTTAAAATGCAGCCGGCAAGATAAGAATTCAATTTAGTTTCCCAGCTGGGATGGGAAAGGAAAAGGTTGCCAAACAATAAAATGTTACACGTGTTGTTTTGTCTAATAAAGAAGCACACCGAAGGGACATGAGATTTTACTGCGCAGATGTTAAATTCTTTATAGGGTTTTGTCGAGAAAGGAAAAGAAGCGTAAGCATAAATTTTAACTGCGAAACAGAGATGATGTCCATATAAGGTAATGCAGAATTGCTTCGATCGGAAATAGCAGACATCTGGAAATGTTTTAAACGGTTGAATGATATGTAAGTGTATTTCTCACAGACAAAGTTAAGCAGCTGCCGATTTTTCGGTTAGAGAAAAACTATGCGAGGGAAAAAAAATGGAAAGTGAATGAAGGACACTTAAAACTGATTTTGAATTGAAAAGAGACAGGGGGGAAGGAATAATTTAAGAAAATAACCAATATATAACGAAATAATCGTTATATATATCACCCGGTGCACCACAAAAAAAACTTTTGCTGTCCAATGTGCATAGGCTAGCATAAAATATTATAACATAAAAACATACATAAATGCAAAAGTTTTTTTTTTTTTTTTTTTTTTTTTATATCTATGTAGAAATTTAACGTCATGATAATGGAGACTTTTGTATTCAAAAACAGTCAGCAGTTCTAAAGTCTCTATATTTTTTTATATTTGTATTTCATGGATCCAAGGTAGTACTGTATTTTATATGCATAGGTTGAGTCGACTCAGACAGTACAAAAATCTTACTGCAGCTTTGATTGTTATCATGACATAAATAAAATTTTGAAACATATACACAAAACATGAAACTAATACTAAATGAATATAAAATGGCAATACACAAAAATAACATAATAGTACTATTTCAAGAAATTAAAAAAGAGTAATATGATGTATATTAAAAAATAAAAATGTTTTTGTAAAAATTGTTTCATGCCGAAGCATAGGATGACAAAAAAAAGAGGTGCTCCAAGCACGCCCATAAAAATATGCGTCACCCTGAATCTTGTGTACAACACAAGTATTATGGCATCGGCTTAGGGCCTAGCCTTAGATGAGGAGGGAATTGTGATGCTCCCCCGAAGACACTAGCGGTCTTCTGAAGGAGCCCACGTCGCATTACATGAAAAAAACTTGAATTGTTGTGAATTGGAATCACAATTCAAAAATTTGAATCGAAACTCCAATTCCAAAACTTTGTCTCTCAACACAATGAAGCTTGAACCCTTAGGGCCTTAATTTTGAACGGGAACAAGACTTCAAAGGGAAGAATTCAAAAAGAAAAAAAACAAAAAAAATGTATATCATATAATAACTAATATGGGCAGACAATCCTAGAGTGACGAGAGACGAAAAATATGTCACAATCGAGTGGGGTGATGAACAAGTCATATATAAAAACTGTGTTTTATTTAACTACATGAATCATTTGTTTACTTTTCTAGACTACAGTACCTGTTTATCTAACTATAATATGTTTGACTTATAGTACTAGAAATGTTAAGTGGGAGGTTAGTGGAAAAATACTGAATTAATGAGTATTGTCAAAGAAATTTTAAGTGTACTGCAAAAAGAAAACAAAATAAAAGTAAATAAAATTTTAGTGAGTATGAAGACATATCTAAGTGTTAAAGGATAACAATGATATCTAATATTGTTCCTAAGAGATCTTCAGAGCAATACTGATGGACCCGCCATGATATTGTTAAAGATCAGTCAACAACAACATACACACAACCATGAGCTCTTTGGTTGGATATGTGGTATCATAAAACAAGACATAAAAATAATAAATAGTGTTTTTACATTAGCTTCTGTTTCTTAGATTGTATGTGTGGGGTTGATAAAACGTATTAAAGTTAGTGTTGTTTATATGACTTGATGCATCAAATAAATGTCCATAACGAGGAGGTGCTAATAAAAGTCTATCAATATGTACCCGAAATGCTGTGTTATCAGGAGTATACAACCTTTTAATTGAGAATGACACAGGGGAATGTTTACAAGTGACAATATATGGACCAGTATACTTTGTTTTAAACATGTCATTTGATTTTAGATATACAATGTCTTTTAAGAAAATGGATCTTAATTTAGCTTTCTGACCGTAATATTTATATCTTTTATCTTGAGCAGATTTAATGTTGTTATAGGCTTTGTGATATATCTTACTCAAATCATCAAGTAATTTGTGGACTTCAATATGTTTATCAAGAAAGGGTTGGTTGCACGACTGATCAAAAGTGTCAAAAATTAGAGAAAGTTCACGTCCAAAATGAAGAAAATTAGGAGAATATAATGTAGTTGCATGTTTCGAACCATTATAAAGTGATTTGTGTATAAATACTGCATTTTCGAATGAATGACCTTCTTGTAAAAGAATATTAACTGAATATTTGATTGACTTATAGATTCGTTCTGCAATCGCATTTGATTGTGGTCTCGAGGCAGAACTGTGTAATACCTTAATGCCCATTGTATCATTAAAGATGTTATATACCTGAGAAGTGTACTGGGGTGCTAAGTCTGATAAGACAACCGAAGGTCTCCCAAAGGTGGTTATGTAAGAGAATAAGCATTTAACAACCTTACTCGCAGATATGTCATTAAGTGGAAAGAGTTCAATATGTCTCGAAAAATGATCAGTGATAGTTAAAACATATTTTCCATTAGCAAACGGTCCAAGGAGATCTGTACTAATAGTGTGACCAGGGTACCTGGGAGTGTATGTGGGCTGCAAAGGTGCGGGTGGAGTTTGGTGATGTTTAGTTTGAAGACATTTGATACAGGATGCAACAAAGTTTAAAGTGTCTACATACATACCCTTCCAAAAATATCTACCTGACAAGAATTCATAAGTTTTATTAAAGCCAAAATGGGATAAATGTGAAATTGTTAAGACTTTGGTTTTAAGTGAATTTGGAACAATAATGTGATACGAAAAAGTGTTATTAAAAATATTTTCCTTCTTTAACATTAATACTTTCGAATCAGGATGAATGAAGTAGTTAGGAAATTTTTGAGAAGATCCTTTCTTTAAGATTTCTTTATAAACAACAGACAAAGTAGGGTCATTTTGTTGTTCAGTAGCAAATGTTTCATTCGAAATTTCTAATAAAGGGTCAGGATTTGTTTGTGTACCAGAAATAAGGCAGTTAACATGCATATTAGAATCACTCGAGCTGGAGTGTGGAGTATCACATTCTACAATAGGTAAGGGTTGAGTGTCATGAATAAGTTCAGGGTTTGTAGCTAAAGTCTGTTGATTATTTTCAAAGTTACAGCGAGATAAATAGTCAGCGAGTACATTCTTTTTACCTGGAATATGTTGAAATTTGTATGTGTATTCTGAGAGATCCATGAGCCAGCGAGAGATAATATCAGCCGGATTTGTAGTTTTGTTGTATTTTTCTAATGGTTTACTATCTGAAAGTATTACAAATTCTCTGTTGTATAAATAATATTTGAAAGCAGTAACTGATTTATGAATTGCCATGAGTTCTAATTTAAGTGCAGGATATTTTTTTTCGGATGCTTTTAAAGATTTTGAAAAGTATGCAACAGGTAATAGTTGTTTATCATGTTCTTGTAGTAAGACGCCAGAAATGGCAATATTTGACGCATCAGTATTTAAATAGAACTTTTTGTTCCAATCAGGTAATCTAACCATGGGTGGATTAAAGAATATCTTCTGTATGGTGTCCATAATTTTTTGATGTTTGCTTGTCCACTTAAATTTGGCTTTTGGAGTAGTTAAGTTTATGAGAGGCTGCACAAGTTCAGAAAAGGATGGAACCAGAGATTTGTAAAATGTAATGACGCCTATGAGTGCTTTTAATTGACGTTTAGTTGTAGGTGTTGGAAAAGATGTTATTTTTACAATGTTCGACTGAACAGGAGAAATAGTTTGATTTTCTATGTGAAATCCAAGATAATCTAAACTGGTTTTGTGAAAAGTGCATTTGTTAGGGGACAGCGTTAAATTATATTTTACTAGTATTGCAAGAATTTTATCCAACTTCTCACACATTTCTTGATATGAATTGGCACCAACAATAAGATCATCTTGGTAGGTATAGACACCTTCTAACTGTAATTCATCAAGTAACGAGTCCATTAAAGCTTGATAAATTGAGGCGCTCGTTTTTAAGCCGAATACTAATCTCTTATACCGAAAAGAACCAAACATTGTAGTGAATGTGAGCTGATTTTGAAATTTTGCAGGCAAATCAATCTGATGATATGCCTGATGAAAGTCAAGAGAAGAAAAAAAACGATATTGTGAAAGATTTGAAATAATGGTTTGAATTTTTGGAAGTGGATAGGACGAACCTTGAATTATAGTATTAACCATTCTGAGATCTAATGCGAGTCTATATTTCTGTATACCTGTACCGTCTGGTTTCTTTTTAACAAGAAGCATGGGGCAGGCCCATTCGGAACAATGACGTTCAATGATTTTGGCATCAAGTAACTGTTTGATTTGATTTAAAACATCCTTTTGCACAGCTTGGGGGAGAGGGAAAGGGAGAGTCTTTATGGGGTAATCATTAATGAATTTCAAATCAGGTACAATTTTATCAGTATGACCAAGTGTGTCTAATGATTTGGAAAAGGCAGGATAATAACTAAGTAGCAATTTAGTTAGGTTCTTTGCTTCGTCAGATTTTAAGTGAGAAAGTTTAAAATCATTAGCCGATAACTCCTGCTTTCTTTTTTGTAAGATTTCATTAGACGCCTGAATAAAATTTACAAAGTGCTGTTCTGAGTTATTTTGCTTGTCAGACATTTCAGAAGTATAGTCGCGAATTTCCTCAATCTCAGATAATTGACCTATTTTTGTGTGTTTAGGGAGATGAATGGTCTTTTCAGAAGTGTTTTTAAGTGTTATTGAGAAGAACTGATGTATTTGTGAAGTTTTCTTTCTTTTATTGGATAATTTGTTCATTTGAATAATGGCATCATTTCCTATTAATTCTTTCGTTTGTGCCAAATATTCAAATAGATAATTTCTGTTATTGTTGATGTTATTGGAAGTGTAAACAAAGCACCATATTTGTTGTTGGGGTTCTAATATAATTTTACGAGTTAAGAACACCGCTTGATTCATTACAACATCACTCAAAGAATTGCATGATTTTGATTGTTTCTCTCCAGAAGATTCTTTACTGGTTTTTAAAGGAACAGAGAAATTATTGTTGACGTGGAGACACTTGTTAAAAGTATCGATGACAACATTGTATCTAGTTATGAAATCGAAACCTAAAATGCCTTCAAAACTGGAAGACTCGGGTATGTCAACAATATAAAAGTGATGTGAAAACGCTTTTTGTTTTAGCTTAATGGATGTTCTGATGCAGGCGGAAAATGAAACATCAGAATTGACAGTTTTAATATTGACGTCAGTGGACAGTCTTTTATATTTTAAGACCGGTTTAAGTTGGTTGAATAATTTTTGTGAAAGTAAAGATATACTACTACCAGAATCAGCCAACAAAGTAATATCATGGTTTGCTATAGTGGCTTCAACAAGAGGGAGGGATGGTGACATAGTGTTTACACTACAAATTATTTGAACATTATCACTTTCTGTTTGTGTACTGATGTTATTTGCTATCTTAATAGAGTCAAAAGTTTGGGAAGCTACTGAATTAACTAGTCTCGAACTTGAAATTTTAGGTAATACAGGGTCAAAAACAAAAGTTGCTGATGTAGAAGTATTAGATTGAGACACAACACCATCAGCATAAAAATTGTATCTCTGTTTCAGTTTTCCTGAAATTGTGGAGTGGAATTCGTGTAATTATTTTTTCTTTGAGTGTTTGCTCTTTTCCATTTAAAACAAGAGAGAGCATCATGATTGTTTCGTCCACATAACTGACAAACAACTGGTTTTTTTTGTGAAAACTTGTGTGGGGAATAACGCCTAGTGTAGTTTCGATTTTTGTAATTTTTTTTGAAGCGTGAAACACCTGCGAAATGTTTTGGTCTAGTCTGGAGATTTTTTTGCTCAGTTTCGGTTTTAGTATCAGGAGGGGCAAAGGATAATGCATTTATTTTCTCGGAAATTTCTTTCAGTTGCGATTCGATGAGATTTTCTGGTCTGTGTACCGAAGGTAAGGAATGTAAGATTTTCTCATTCCTTAAAATTTCATGAAGGGTTTGTGCTCTTTCGACTGCTGTTTTATAATCATTAATGCCTTCTTCCTGTAATTTTATTCTAATATTTGAAGGAAGGGCTTCTAGAAATTTCATAAGTTTAATAGTGTTGCGTGCTCCTTCGTCGTTGATATCTGCATAAACAGTCGCCGCAAGAACATTTAGTCTATGAGCTAAGTTTTTTATCGTCTCAGAAGGCATAAGTGCTAAACTGGACAATTCAACAGAAGCAACACATTTACTAGGGGGGGCGAAAAATGACGCAAATTCCTTTTCCAACAAATCAAGGTCTGTTATCTTTTGCAGGTCGGGATTTTGGGCTAGAAATTTTTGTGCAGGCCCAACTAACTTTCCCTTTAAGATTGCAATTGTTGTTTGTGGGTTGTATTTATTAATTTCTGCACAGACGCGAATTTGATCAAAGAAAAATTTAAGTAAATCTGGATCTCCATCAAATTGAATGATATTTATCGGAATTTGTTTTGCCGCCATGATCAGTTTTTTTTTTGTTTGTTTACGCTCACAAGTTTTAGAGAAATTGTTACACAGACCTGACTTATACTCTAAAGCACATTGAAAACAAGTAAATTTCCTAGCTAGTAAAAATATCTAAACTAGCAAAATAAATAGATTTTAAAATATACCTCACTTTAAAGATATCTTATTTGAACCTTTTATGACAGTAACGCAAGGAAGCACATACAAAATTAACACATTTAGAAAATAAATAAAATGGCAAAATAATTACACTTTGAAACATATATCTATATATTCCTTCACTTTAACAAAGTACTTACTTTAGATAATAAAGTAAAGAAAACTCTATAGAAAACCGCAAAAACTGTTAGCAAGCAAGAAAAAAAAAAAATCCTTTAACTTCTTTACTCAAGGAAAAAAAATTCCTTTTTTTGTAACTTAAAACCTTCTGATTTATTTATATGTTTTGGATGAAAAAGAATGTTCTTATTTTAACCTTGTAATTAAAGTTCAAAACTGGTTAAACACATTTAAGCATATTAGAGAATCTAAATACAAATTAAAAAAAACAAAAAAAGGGGTGGGACGTAAAATATGAAACAATAGCACATAAATGCAAATAACTGATAAAAACTGCATAAAATGTCATAAAAATAATAACTAGAAATGACAACAGTTACCGTGCTTTCGCAATTTAAAAAAATCTTTGCAAAAACACAATAACAGGATTATAATAGTTATGTTGAAAAAAATATGATTTAAAAACACCAAACTGCAATATTGATTATGATGAACTGACTGTGGAAGCAGAACATAAAGTAAAGAAAATACTTGGGGTAACTTACAGATTTAGTTTTAAAGAAATAATTAAATGATTACTAATTTAATAAGACAAAACTTAGGGAACTGGGGCACGCTCTGCTCCCACATTCAAAATGTAGACTTTTTTTGAGGTTGGATTTTCATTGTGCACTTTTTTTCTTTTTTTTTATATTTTTTTTTTACTGACGAATAGCAGATAACTTATCAAAGGTAGTGACACATCATTTTTTTTTATTCTTAGTTGGAATTCTGTTATTTAGTTACTAATTTTTGTGCACTGTTAACTGATTCATACGATGAATTCTTTCTGATGGATTTTCACCGAATTGAAGACTTATTTTGTATGTGCAAAAATTTTTTTTTTTTTTTTACTTTCGTTGCAGACACCCGCGAATGAATCACTATTTTTTTTCACGATGAATCACTCTACGATGGATAACAACACAATGAACTTTCTGTAGATTACGTTATGTAGACACAACACAAACACTGGTATATAAGCACAAGTTGAGCACACCGTAACAGAAGCAGAAAATGCTAGGCGAAATCGATGATCACACACAAATCACACACAAACGAGTGGAAGAAAGAAGGGTGGGCGCCCCAGCGCTCAGGTGATACATGGCCGCATATTTCTTTTGGAGATGGAATTTCACGGGGAAACGCTCCGAAGCACTTGAGCTGGAGAGGACAGGGGAGGAAAAAGGGGGCGTCCAGGAAAGGAACTTCAGGACGGGAACACCACTTGTCGACGCCGACCGCAGATGAAGTCGGGGAAATCAATTCCACATCTGTTGACTTTTAGCAGGCAAGACTACTAGCAGTTGCATTTTTTTTTTACCGGGGATGCAGAGAAGAAAGAAGAACCAAAATCATCACATCCGCCGTAAAGTCGCAGTTGATTGTGCCCCCCTCCATATATTTTTTTTTTTTTTTTTTATGTGGGGAAAAAACGAGAGTCAAACGGCACCAGAGATTTGTAAAGGGAGATTGGTGGTTGCAGATATTAGTTAAGGCATTTAGAAGAACGAAATGATCATGTATCCAGGTTCAGATGTACAAAAAAACCCCACGATGATTGCAAAGTTACACTTTATTTTAACATCTATTACGAAGGGGGGGCACACTTATAGCTCTCGGAGAAAATCTCCGAACGAAGAATAGCAGGTTAACAAGACGAGCGCAGAGAGTCAAGTGCCCTCGTACATAGCAACAAATTGCCACTTTTGGCATGATAGAAAATCGCCAACATACAAAAGTTCGCCCATGCACAATGGATAGTATACGCCAAATACAGTTAAAATGCAGCCGGCAAGATAAGAATTCAATTTAGTTTCCCAGCTGGGATGGGAAAGGAAAAGGTTGCCAAACAATAAAATGTTACACGTGTTGTTTTGTCTAATAAAGAAGCACACCGAAGGGACATGAGATTTTACTGCGCAGATGTTAAATTCTTTATAGGGTTTTGTCGAGAAAGGAAAAGAAGCGTAAGCATAAATTTTAACTGCGAAACAGAGATGATGTCCATATAAGGTAATGCAGAATTGCTTCGATCGGAAATAGCAGACATCTGGAAATGTTTTAAACGGTTGAATGATATGTAAGTGTATTTCTCACAGACAAAGTTAAGCAGCTGCCGATTTTTCGGTTAGAGAAAAACTATGCGAGGGAAAAAAAATGGAAAGTGAATGAAGGACACTTAAAACTGATTTTGAATTGAAAAGAGACAGGGGGGAAGGAATAATTTAAGAAAATAACCAATTTTTAAGGGCACTTTTATAGAGTTGAATCTAGAATCTAGCGGTTCAAAAAATCGTGAAAAAACAAAAATTTCGGCAAAAAATTTAACAACAACAAAAAAAAACTATAAAATTTGTTAAAAGATCGTGAAAAACGTTAGATTTTGTTAATATATTGCAAAAAAAACTGCAGATTTTGCTAAAAAAAAATTACGAAAAAACGATAATTTCGTGAAAGATCACACAAAAACAGCAAATTTTGTTAAAAAATTACGAAAAAACAGCCAATTTTGTTAAGATTGTTAAGGAGCAAAACTGATTTATTGAAAAAGACATTTTTGTTTTTGAAAAAAAGGATATTTTTGTTGAATAAAAGGTTCTTTTTGTTTCATAAATGGGTGCTTTCAGGATTCACATTTAGACATTTTGGACAGTCAAAAGAGGATTGTGAACAGGGGGTGGGGGGGAGGAAGTGGTCGCCCTGGACGCAGAAATTTAGGGGGTGCCAAATTTATACTACAAACTTCATTTTTGGGCTGTCACAAGAAAAAGTTGGGAGGGGGGGGAGGCCTCAAATTCTAATTATGCCCCTGGTGCAATTTTCTCTTCCCACGCCTTGATTGTGAAACAGAAAAATCTGCTTTTTGAGCATTGTAAACACAATTTTGAAGCAGGAAAATTAGTTTTTAGAACAAAAAAATTCACTTCTGGCATTAACTTTTTTGTGTGTGTCTCTTTAACGAAATTTGTATTTTTTCGTGATCTATTGATGAAATCTGCCATCTTTTCGGGATATTTTGACAATTTTTCTGTTTTTTTGCGACTTTTTGACAAAGTTAGCCATTTTTCGCAAATCTTTTGACTGAATTTTCCGTTTTTATAACAATGTTTGTACGAAATTTGCCGTTTTTCCGCAAATATTTTGATGAAATCTGCTGTTTTATCGCGATTTTTTTGACAAAAATTGCCGTTTTTTCACTATCCTTTAAGAAAATTTGCTGTTTTTATGGAATTTTGGGACGAAATTAGCAAATTTTCGCGAATTTTTTTTTTTTTTAAATGTGACTTTTTTCCGTAATTTTTTGACAAAATTACACATTTTGTGGGTTGCGTAAGAGTTATTTTTTGCGTTCCATCACCGATTTTTTACGTAATTTACGCGTTATAGCACGTCCGCATCATCACTGAAGGGCTGCGTTTTTTCAAATGTGGGGCAAGAATAGCACTATTTTTTTTGAATGAGTGACAAGAGGGACGCTAGTTTTTGGATGAGGGGCAAGAGGGGCGCTATTTTTTAAATTAAAGGGCAGGAGGGGCGGAGCGCCCCCCTGAAACCCTCTGGTAGAAACTCTGATTATATATTTTTTATAGTTTATATTTTATTTATATTTTGTAAAAAAAAAAAAAAAAAACTGAGTTTTTTTTTCTTTTGTTTTCTAGATAAGAATTTCATCTAACTTCATATTGCATTCCCCTCCTGGTGAATTCAACGAAGTTTTTAATGGTAAGTATATTTGTAAAGTGAGTTAATGTTTTCCTAACTAAGGATTTAAAAAAATAATTTAGCAAAATAGCAACTTTTTCTTCTCTAAAATACAAACTTATTATGCTTTTGTTTTTAAATTTAAAAATAGATATAAAATAAAACATGTTAAAGTTAGTTAGTATTTTATTTTATTTTTAAAAACTTTAACACCTTGTTACATTTTTATTATGAGTAAATCTTGTGAATGTGTGACTATAAATTTTATCTTAAAAATGGCTTTAATGATTTTGACTAAATTTTCCACCCTTCCATTTGCAGATATGATAAGACCATTGGGCTGGGTCACATATTCAAGAAAATTCAATTTGTGGGCCATTAATGATCAAAGTCAAATTAAATCTAAAAAATGGTTTGAACTTTTTTGACTATTATGTATCCAACTATTTTCAGGTACAAGAGGACTATTGGGTTAGGTCACATGTTAAAAAAATTTCAAGTAGCGGGTCACTTTGGATCAAGCTAATTTTATCTAAAAAATACTAGTGATTTCGACTATGAGAAGACCATTAGGCAAAGTTGCATGTTTGAGAAAGTTAGATTACTTGACCATTTCTGGGTTACTATAGGTCAAACTAAAAAATAGATTTTGGTTTATCTAGAAAACGGTTCCAACAATTTTGTATTTTATCATTTTCCGTCTCAAGCACTGGCGTAATCAAAGGGGCCATTTTGGGGGTTAAAACCTCTCCCACAACTAAGAAAGATCACTATAATTGCTGCTTATATGAATCAAAATCAAACTTGATATTTAAATATTTTGGCGCTGCCGCTTTGTTGAATTGAGATTTCATTCAACAAAGGTGATTAAATTAAATGGCAAATTTTCTACTTAAAGCTGTGAAAGTGCGTGTTACATGCATTAAGAAAAAATGGTTATTTGAACTAAGTCACTTTTTTGGATGTCACGCTAAAAGAATAGTGATTTTCTGCCTCACAGACGCTTTTTGGTATTATACAGTGTACTGTTTTTAGCTCACAGGCTATCATAGCCTGAGAGCTTATGTGCCCGTTCGTTCTGTATGTACGTTCGTTCGTGCATAACGTGATAACTCATGATAAAAATATCAGATCCACTTAAAATTTTGTATATAGGTATATCCTGATAAGGCGATATACCCTGATTAGTTTTTGGAGTTCATTCGATATGTATAAGAGGGGGAATGGGGGGCTCATGCCCCTCCCCTTAATTGATATAAACGAGATTTTCATGCAGAATTAAGTTTCTGTTCAAAATTTAGATATAGGATCATTCTGATGAAATGATTCCGTGACTGTCATTAGGTGTTCATTGAATAAGTATAAACAGGGGGAACGGGGGGCTCATGCCCCTCCCCTTAACTTGTATAAATGGATTTTTCAATCAGAATTGTCAGATTTTGTTCAAATCTCTGAATAGTTTTGGAAGTTTAATGGTTAAGGATAAAAGAGGAGAATAACTCCTCTTAAATTGTATAAATGCTAAATGGGATTTTATTAAGAATTATCCGATTTGCTCTGAATTTTGGATATAGGTTTTTTAATATGATAAAGCATGTACTTGATAGTTTAGGAGGTTCAATGATTAAGTATAAAAAAGGAGAAAGGGGAGAGCTGTTTCCCCTTCTTAATTTTTTTTTCCGAACGGAATTAACAAAAATACAATGCTGTAATGTACAATTAGTATGCGTAGCCTGTGAGCTCAATGCCATCAGTTTAACTGGGCAATATTCTTTTTTATTTAATTGTACTTCTGTCTTTGTTCCATGTTCGAAACAATAATAGATCATCTAAATATGCAGAAAAACATACTCTTTATAGATCTCTATCAGTTTCAAATGCCCTGTTTTATGATTTTTGCTCTCAATCATTTTTGTGCATATTCAGGTAAAAATATTTGTAAAAATAAGAATTAAAAAATAGTACTATAAAGTTATTAAAAGTTATTTTTAATTTTTAGTGAACAAATTATCGCAATGTGTTTCTTTCAAACCATTTGTTCCGTAGGGGAAAGGGGGTCTGTACACAAATTTAACGAACCTGATATTCCGTTAGTTTGTAATCTAGCAATGAGCTTTCGAGGATGCACTCACAAGCGGTGCCTTAAAAGAAAGAAAAAGAAGCATTTGATTGTAATTTCCTTGAGTTATACAGGGTGCATCAAGTATTTGAGAACAAATCAACATTTGCTTTTAAACAGAAATATACTGTATATACTCGCATATAAGTTGACAAATTTTTGACAAAAAACAAACTTTAAAGTAAGGGAGTCAACTTGTACACAAAACCTTAAAAAAAATATTTAAATAAAATTTCGGAAAATAGTTTGCAAGCCAATCGGTGCTGTAGCACTCCATTATGTTTGTACAGTACAAAATCCAAAATCCAGAGCCCTCCAAACCTTGATGATTTCAAATTTCGGATTATTTTTAGTTTATTTGTCAAAAAAATAATCTACCGTACTCGATTGCAGAAAACAAACAAACAAACAAAAGTTGCATGATTTATATCAAGAACGCATTTCCAATACTAAAAAAAACATTGTCATGTTGACTTAAAATACTGATTAAAGTTAACATTAAAGTAAAATAGGTACCATGACATACTGTTGTTTTTACTCTCTCCAAATCAACAGCAAACTACGTAGGAACTCCATTATTTTTGGCTGCTGGCATGCCGATAATTCAAAATATGCGACTTTGTAGTATTCTTGAGCTGGGATTTCAGATCACCGATTATTTTGCTTTTCATGGCAGTCGATCGGAAGTTTGACGGCATGGCCTTCAGCATGCATTCAGTCTTTTTCAGCCAATGGTGTTTTACATAAGTTTTTCTTATTCAATGGCAGCACTTGTTGTGCAAGAAATCTGTGTTCTTGTTTGTATGCATAAATTATTTTTCTTGCACAAAAAATGAAAAAAAAAAAAGACTACTTTATTCTTTTTTTCTTTAGAGGGGAGTTGACTTATATACGGGTTTTTAATTTTTCCTTATTTTTAACAAAAGTGAAAGGGTCGACTTATGCGAGTATATACACTGGTGTCCAAAATTTAAGCATAATTGGTAATTATTTTTAAGTAATGAAAGAAATATGAATCGGAATGTGCTGAAACTCCAGGTGTGTAAAATAGTACGCGTCACATATTTTCGCGAAGAGTTTTCCCCGAAATCGAACAGGGGACCATCAACAAATTGAAAAAGAACGAAGATCTTTTGGATAACCCTGTCAAAACTAATGTAGCAAAAGCGTTCAAACTGCACATTATAATTAATTGGCTTATTGTAATGCACTGTGTTAATTTTTACAAGGATAGCATGTATACTCGTAGAAAAATTAAGATTTTTATAAAAACAGTCCTAAATTTTTCCAAGTTTTTTGCTTATAATTTGCAGAGTTCTTATTATAAAATAATGTTCTTTTCTGAAAATATGACAAACATCATTGTACACAATACCCTGTCATCAGAATTTAAAAATAATAAAAATTGTATGAAAAATGAGTATGTTTAGTAAATAATTTTTCATTGCGCATGCGTCAACGATATCAAAATGTCATATGCATATTGTGTTAGCTAAATGTATAGAGCAACTTCTGTAAAAGTTTCAAAAACATAGCTTGAAAATTCTGAAAATGGGAGCCTATAGAATCAATTCAAAATCCGTTATTCCTAAAGGAAGCAAAAAAAATCAGGGGTTTTACCTAAATATAATTGTATATGCAATATTGTGTAGGCACTAAACAATGGAATATGGATACAGCCCCTCATCTTTTTGCTTCATTTAAGGAATAAAGGATTTTGATCTCATTCTATCAATGATAATTTTCAGAATTTTTAAGCTATGTTTTTGAGACTTTCGCAAAAGTTGCTCTATACATTTAACTAAAATAATATGCAAATGAAATTTTAATAGTGTTCACGCATGCGCAGTAAAAAATTATTTAGTAAACCTGCTCATTTGTCATACAATTTTTATTATTTTTTAATTCTGATGACAGGGTATTGTGTACAATGATGTTTGTCATTTTTTCAAAAAAGTACATTATTTTATAATTAGAACTCTGCAAATTATAAGTAAAAAACTTAGGACTCTTATAAAAACCTTAATTTCTCTATGAGTATACATGTTATCCTTGTAAAAATTAACACAGTACATTACAATAAGCCAATTAATCATAATGTACAGTTTGAACGCTTTTGCTACATTAGTTTTGACAGGGTTATTCAAAAGTTCTTCGTTCTTTTTCAATTTGTTGACGGTCCCCTGTTCGATTTCGGGGAAAACTCTTCGCGAAAATATGTGACGCGTACTATTTTGTTTACACACCTGGAGTTTCAGCACATTCCGATTCATATTTCTTTCATTACTTAAAAATAATTACTTAATTACCAATTATGCTTAAATTTTGGACACCAGTGTATGTTACACAGGGCCTGAAAATTCGGAAAATTTTAAAGTTCCCAGCTGGGAACCTACATGAAAAGTGTAGGCTCCCAGAAAAATTTAAGTGTGAGTATTTTGACAAAATTTGCCATTTTATCACGATTTTTTAAAAAGAAATTTGTTATTTTTTCGTGACTTTTCAAAAAATCTGCCCTTTTTTTCGCGATTTTTTGACAAAATATGCTGTTTTATCATGTTTTAACAAAAACCTGCCTATTTATCGTGATGTTTCAATAAAATGTCGGTTTTTCAATATTTTTTTAACAACATTTGCCCTTTTTTTCATTATTTTTTGATGAAATGTTTTTTCGTGATCTTTTCACAAAATCTGCCGTTTTATCCTAATGTTTTAACGAAACCTGCCGATTTATGCGATGTTTTTATAAAACGTCATTTTTTTAAAAATTTTAGCGACATTTGCCTTTTTTTTTTTTTTTTTTTTTTTTTTGACTACTTTTAACGAAATTTACTGTTTTTTTGTGATTTTTAAATGAAATTTGCATTGTTTCCCACAAATTTTTTCGTCGAAATTCAGGCTTTTTTCGCAATCTTTTGAAGAAATCTATTTTTCAATATTTTTTGATGAAATTTGCCATTTTTTCGCAAATCTTTTGATGAAATTAGTCATTTTTTTCGTGATTTTTTAAAAAAATTTGTCGTTATTTCGCAATATTTTGACGAAATTACACATCTTACATTGTAAGAGCTATTTTTTTTCTTGTGTACAGGCTCCAATCTTTTGCATAATTTACGTGTTATAACGCGTTGGCGTCATCGTTGGTGGTCACGGCAATTTGTTAGGTTCCCGGGGAACCTAAGTGAAAAAATGTACGTTCCCAGAAATGATTTCTGGGTTCCCCGGGAACGCTATTTTTTAATGTCAAAATTAAACTTTATTTTTCTTACATTCCATCATTTTTTGTACTAGCAGGCTACACTAATTACATTAGCCAGCTCAATGTTGGAATAGGAGTCAGAGTTGTTAAAATATCCCAGTTAAATCAACCATTTCCCCCACCAACTCCACAACCCTGATGTTTACTGTGTTTGTATTGTTCTTCTAAATCGTATGCAGGAAGAATAACATAAGAAGCAAATTAATACTAGTGTAAAAATATTTTTCTCACGATAAAACTTGGTTCATTGTTTATTTATAAAAAATTTCTAACACAAATATAATTACATTATGTACTTGTTTTCAAAATTAAGGGTTTGGGATTTTTGATAAAAGAAAAAATAGGATGTTCTAACAAGGAAGGTTTCCATACTGGGCTTAATCAGGTAATTTTGAAAAAAAAAAAAAATGCTAATTAAACTACTTATGTAATAAAGGATCAATCAAATTTAGTTCAATAAATAAATAAATAATAATAAATAATTTCAAATATTTGGTCTTAAAAGACGAAAGTGTCGCACAATTTGGCGAGCAGCACTTTTACTTGCCAAAAGCAAACAGTTTTAATATAGCTGAAAATTGTTTGTTAATGGATTTTTTGAATGCATGTAAACGGTATTCAATAAATTTAAACTTAAAATGAGAGAGTTTGATATATAATATAGAATTGAAATCACAAATTTAAACATAAATGAGGATAATAATAAATGGAATGAACAATAGAAAAACAGGATGAACAATTTCAGATTCATCAGGGTGCTATTCATGCCAGTTCATAGAAAAGGTATGTTATTTCATTGAATATTGTTAGCATTATGTTTAAAAAAACATAGTTAAGTCAAGCACTTTATAACATATCGGAAGTCAAAAGCTGCTCAAAGAATTCTAGAAAAAAAAATTGAACAAATTAATGAAATAGAAAATACAAAGCCAATACTTCAAACTTACCAGAAAAAACTGTCTTAAGAAAGAATAGAAAAAAAAAAAAGAAAAAAAAAAAAAAAAAAAGGATGAGTTACATATTATTGATAGAACTAATCAGGGTTGGGTTTCTTCCGTAGGAAATCTATTTCTTCCAGTACAGTGGAAAAAACATTAAAAAAAAAAAGTGGGGGGAAGATATGGATGAAAGCAAAACTAGTTTCAAAAGTTTTAATAACTGAAAAATACACTGGTTAAATTAAAATGGATAAGATTTAATTGTTTTTGTGCATTTTAGCTAAAATTCCTTTTCTTCATTGAGACAATAGCTGAAGATCATTAGACTGGTGTCATGTGGTCTTAACTTAAAAACTGATGTAATTATTAATTTAGCAATTAAATTTTTATAGATTTGATGAAATTTGCTTAAGGTTATAGCAAGAAGACATTTATTGTATCTTACAAAGTTTTAAGTTATAAGGTAAATTTATAAAGAATAAGTTTCTTCCATTTCTACCACTGTGGAAGAAACCTATTTCTTCCGGCTGTTTTTTTCCGAGGTTTTTTTCCACTGCAAAAGAAGCTTGCCAACCCTGACTAATATTAATTCAGTAGAGAAATCCAGTCATATATAAGGTATCAATAAGTGAAAAATATGATGATAAATACATGTATTAAAAGCAAAAACCCTGTATTTTATATATATGATGTATTTCGTATGTATATTGCTTGTTTTGGCAGTTATTTATCACTGAAAGTATTTTCATATATAAAGAAAAATTAATGCAGAAATTTTTTTATAGATACATTAAGGCGTGTTCAAAAATAAAAGCCAAAGTTGTTTCCGTAGCAACAAAATTGAGTTGATAATGCTCAATTGAATTTAATTTTGAGCTTAAAACAATTTTAGTTAAATTTTGAATTTCATTTTAAATTGTCATTTTTGATAGTTAAATTTTAATATAAATATCAATGTGACAAAATTACAGTTCAATCAAAATAAACTGACAAAGCTTAAATTATTTAAACAAGTTCAACATGAAACATTTTTTTCATTAAAAGGTATTTGATACAAAAAAATATTTTTGGAAATTGTATTCTATCATCAACCAATGAAAAATTGCCAAATAACAAATTTCATTATTTTTTTACAGACACTATTGATGTTCAGTTTTTTTTGTATATATTTTAATGGGAAGCACATTCTGTAATTTTTTTAGACTATGCCTGTATGGAGACATTCCTTGTAAGTAAAAATATACATTTTTTTTATTTATTTATTTGAAAGTAGCTAAAATACCCTGATCCACTGTAGTCACTATGGTAATAAGTCTGATCAGAAAGTGTTAAAGCATTAATTGATAATTTGTGGTATTAACAGTATTTTTGTTTGTTTTTTGCAGATGTCAGAGTCTTAATTAACAATGATTATCTGCTTAAAGAAGGTGCATCTGGGTGAGATATAACTTCTTTATTTCTAATTTATTTTTGGAATTTTTAATTTTTGTTTTTAAAAAAAAAATCATTTGAGGATAAATGAACTTCTGTTAGTTGAAATATCAAGCTATAAAGTGTTATTCTCTGAAGAGGGCTGTTTAATTATGTTTTTGTTTGTTTACAAGATAAAACATGAAATATCAGATATTATTTCTAAATTGTTTCATAAAATCATCAATATTTATTGTAAAATCTAGAATATAATGTGCATGTACCTACGATTTCAGACTCTATTTTCCTATTTTTAGGTGCATTCGCAGTGCTGTAGTTGGAAAAAAAATATTTGTGGGAACTTAACTTTTCATAGAATAAGAGTTAATGTTACTGGATTTTTGTTAAGCCAAAAGGCAATTTAAATCATTTAGTTAAAATGATTTTTTTTAACTAACAGTTATGTTCTAGTTTTTATTGGAATGTATTTTAATGGCATGCAGTTTATAATCTCTTCAGTCCTGAGACAAATGTTGCGAGAGACCTCAAAAACTAGTTTAAAATTATTATGAAACATCGCCAAAGATATAGAAGTCAATATATCAATGCTTATAATAAGTACACATTTATTAAAAAGTCTTGAAAATTTTTTAAAAATTCTGGAAGGATTTAAATAAATTGAAAGGATGCTTTTTAGTGTCTTCTCCAGGCGACATCAGTACTGAGGAGATTAAGCAATCTCATAATAGCATTTTCCATTATGAATCAAAAATAAACTGAAATATTATTTATTGGCACAGTTTACCTATAAGTTTTTATAAAAATTGATAAAGAGAGGTATTTTTGTGCTCTTTATTTACAAGCTGTCTCGACTGCTAATTTTCTTCTTTATAACAATTTAATTTTTACATAGGTTTCAGGACAAAATTCTTTTAAGAGAAGTCTTACATGGCCTATAAATTTAAGTGAACTAGGTCTTTCTATAGAGAGTGAATTTTTCTTATCGGTTTTGATGTTATTCATAGAACTGAAAGCCTTTTCGCATTCAGTGGTTGAAATGGATATGGGTTTCGCAGTTAATGGATTTAGTTCTTCAGGGTCATTTCCAGGCTAGAGTTTTTATTTTGAAATTAAAAAAAAAAGTTTATGCTTGGACGTGGTATTTAAAAATTTCTTTAATTATTTTTCTAACAGTAACAAATCAAATGTTTCTGGAAATGACGTTCCCATATGTTCCCACCCAGACCCAATTACAGCGTTATGTATCCTTTTCTTTAATAAAAAGTCTGAAATGTATATGCAATGCTTATCTTTTGAAGTCATAGATTTCAAGGGTTTTCATACAATGGTTATACTGAAATGAGAAGCAATACATGGATGTTAAAAGGTGCCAAAACTCTTACGAAAGGAGGCCAAATGCATCATGCCAGTCTAGAAATAGTGTGTCACTGGATAATAAAAGCATGGAATAAAAGTAAACCTGATCTAAATCAAAAGTCATTTAAAAGATGTAGTATATCTAACAATCTAGGCTTAACTTAAGGTGATTACTTATTTATGAATGAGTGAAAGCGATTGTTAAGATGAAATAGAAATTGATGGTGAAGATGAAACAGAATTTGATGTGCTTCAAGATATAAAAGAGAAACTTTTCATGTTACCTGATTATCAAAATGTTTAAGTTCATAAAGATAATGTTATTTCTTTTTAATAAACAGTATTTAAAGTGCATGTAGGGATCTAATTTTTTTAAAATTTATCTTTTCCTTATTTTTATATCCATTTTTATATTCGGCCTTATAGCGTACACACGTAAATTGCAATCTTAATTTAGATATTAAAAGTGCACTTTATACTCCTGATTTTATGGTATATGAAACCAAGCAATTTTTCATTTTGAAAAAGGTGAATAAAATATTGCACACTGAGTTTCATTTAATCTTCCTTTTAAAACATGTTATCCTTTAATTAATAATTCCGAGTAGTTAATTTAGGAGTGCAATATTTTTTCAAGAGAAGGTTGTCTGGGTGATCGAGAGCCACATCAATTATACAGAGATAATTCTATTTCAAGGAGGTTATCTGTGGCCTATAATCAGATAAGATAAAGTTTTCAGAAAAGAGGTGGGTATCCCTCTAGATTTGCTTACCCATTCAAAATATCCAATTCAGTTGGTAAATATATATCAACAGTTTTTATGTTTGTATATGTAACAGATATCGCATGGATTATTTTCAAGATGTGATGATATTCCTTGATATTATTCGGGAGAGTAAATTTTGTTTTATGAAAAGTGCTAAAAAACAAACGTAAGTGGCAGCAAATTGCAGTATATTTCATCGGATATTTTCGATCCCTTGCTAGTGCAAGATTTTTTTTTTCCATTCTTATAATGACTTGCATATTTTTAATTTAAAAAAAAATTATTATTATATTTATCCAATAATAAGTGCGAGATTTTGTAATTTCCATTCTTATGACAACCGATTACACACTTATTGGTACCATTTTAGACATATGCCGTAACAGGGGCATACGAAGAGAAAACTGCGTCCAGAGCAAAGTTTCAATTTGGTGACCCCCTCCCTGATCTTGACGCTAAACCCCTCAAAATGAAGTTGGTAGTATAGGTTTGGCGCCCCCTAAATTTCAGCGCCTGGGGCAACTGCCCCCTTTCGCACAGCGCTGTTCCGTAAATGTTTGGGGAAAAAAAATGTTCCAAGAAAGTTAAAAAAATTTTCCAATAAAGAAAAAAGGAAAAATTAAATTCTAATCTTTTATATTTAAAAAGGACCGCATGAATGTATCATCAAAACAGCGATGTTTGATTGTAGGAAAAGAAATTAACGAGCTGCAAACAAACAAAAAAGAAAACAAAGAAACGATAAGCGAAACGTGATTTCTTTCTAAATATTTAAAAAAAAAACTGATATCTTCTCTGATAATTTACCAATTTCGTTCAAATTCTCAGCAAGTTGCAATAATAGTAAATTAGGCTGTGTAATAAATTTTTATTAAAATATGTTATTCAAAAGTTACAGCACCATACAAAAAGGTCAACTAGAAAGCAGCTACCAAATTAAAACAAGTGAACTGTCTGAGGTTTGTTGTGTTTATTCCTCAAAAGTCAACATTGTCAAAATAAGGCTCTGAGCACGTGTGTATTTTGCTGAAGTTCAACTGAATTCCAGGAACTCCTTTCTTCCTCCTTCTGCGGTTTACTGACAATAGAAAATGGAGTTTTTTTACAATGGTTCAGGAGATAACTATCTCAACATAACTTAAGGGAGATAACTATCTCAACATAACTTATACTTCAATCTATCTGTTGCACAGATGGATTGAAGTCCAACTGGAATAGTCATAAAACATGAAACAAGCTGCCTGGGAGCATAAAACGTGCCGACTGCTAACTGCAAAAAGTATTGGGTGTGTTTGCATCTTTAGATCATCTGTTTTAAATAGATACGTTTGGTTACGCAGAAAGAAATTGTGCATGGAATTTTCTTTTTCTTTTTTATTGTTAAAGAAAAAAGATTGTTGGTGGTGGGCTTACAAACTGATATATATTTCGAAAAATAAATTTTTTTAAAACTGGGAGCGGTATTTTTGAGATTTAGGCAAGTTACAGCATGTATTTAAAGTAAAAAAAAAAACAAAAAAAAAATATTAGGAAAAATTTCCGTATCTGTAAAATCGGTTCTGTAATATAAATATTTTATTCCTACTTATTTTTTTGACAATTAGTTATTTTAATAATTTAATTAGTCTAACACTTCAGTTTTTTACCGTTTGATATTTTGGGTATGTTATTGCCTCCTTAATAAGGTAAAATGATTCCTTTTGACTGTGGTGTTTACAATGTGTGTGGCAATTATGCAGATTTTTTTTCAAAACGACGTCAATATTTGAGGGTGTGGCGATTACACCGGGTGCAGCGTTTCTTCCCTAAATTACGCTAGATGTTTTTTTCTGTTTCTCTTTAGTAACAAAACAGAAGTAAACTGCAATTTCCTTTTAATATATATATATATATATATATATAAACCATAAGTTTTAGTATCAAGAAATTTTTGTTGTATACAACACAATTTGAAGTACAAACAATTTGATTTAATTGAAAAAATGAATATAAGTTTGTCTGCCTTTTCGACTTTCATTTTAAATTGAATTAAATCAAAGCAAAAGAAGATTATTTTTAATGAAGATGTAAATAAATTATATAAATTAGACAGTTTATTATCCAACAGGTGTTGTAAGTGGTATTGTATGATATAGTTATTGGCATTTAAAAATTCAGCTTCAAGCATACAGGGTTTTTTCTGTGAGAAGGGGTAGGGGGGGGGGAGAAAAGCTCTTTATTTACAGAATGACGCTATACCAGTCGAAAAACTCTTCACGCCTGTTTTCACCGAAATTGAAATCCTATTTTCACTGATTTTGAAATTAAATATAAAATATTGAAAATATCAAACATCATAACATTTTGAAAAGAAATTTCAGATATATATCATGGTATCTATCAAGGATATGCTATTCGATTCCTACATTACACATAGAAATATATATCAATTGATCACAAAACCCTGTTAATTACAAAATATTAATTTCTTGCATAAAGCTCTTTTATAGACGGATCCTTTAACTCTGAAATCTTTTTACTCCCCCCCCCTTTTCCCCTTATCAGTAAAAAATGTCAACTTATTTATTCACAAATTTGATTACCGTATTTTCCGGGAATAATGTCGCACTGAGTATAACGCCACACTTGGTTTAAAAAAAAAAAAAAGTTTTAACACTGCACCAGGTATAACACCGTGCCGGATATACTCCCACATTCATTATTAGAGCAATGAAATAAAATTATTAACTGATATAAAAGAAACAAATAACTTTTTTTGTTGTACAGTTATTTCAACAATGATGATTACTTATATAAACAAACAGGAAAAAATATAATAAAGCACTAATAAATAATTTCACTATCAACATTATTTATTTTATCCAACAGGAAAAAATATATTAAATCATTAAATTTTATTATCAACATCAGAAACCATCAAAATCTTCATCCTCTGTATCGCTGGTGAATAATTTAATTAGTTCAGTGACAAATTATGGTCGTCACTTATGATATCATCTGGATCAGTATCGTCATTATCATGTAAACAATCCATATCGGAAGTTAAGTTTGATTGTACATCAATATCACCTTGTATTATTTCAGATTTTATGAAAGCATTTTGCACCATTTTTTGGAGAATTTTTTCCCAAGCATCAACAATCCATTGACAAATTTGGGCGTATGTTGCCCTTCGCATATGACCACCTTTGGTAAATTCCTGGTCTTCGCCAGCCATCCATTGTTCCCAATAATTGTGCATTTGTGCTTTAAAAGCTCGATTTAAACTGACATCAAGAGGTTGGAGTAATTTAGTCAGTCTGCCTGGGATGATTGCTGGTTCCGTTCTTTGTGACACTAGAGATTTTTTAATATCTGCCATTCGATGAGCTTGCATAGAGTCTATTACTAGAAGACTGTTCCTTTGAAAAAAAGAATTGGGTCTTTTTTGCCAGCATAAGCCCACTCGAAGTTTCTAGGTTCATCCAACCTCTTTTATTATTTGACAGGACTATACCCCTCGGAAAACTTTCCTTTGGTAGTCTTTCGTTTGAAAATTACCATAGGTGGTAATTTCTCTCCTGATGCCATGCACAAAAACACAACTGTGAAACAATTTTTCTCTTTCCCTGTTGTTATTACTGGAATGGATTTTACACCGATAAAATTGGCGGAATGAGAAGTTGGCATATCGAATGAAACCGGAACCTCATCCATATTTCCTGTCTGAAAAGGTTTCAGTGATAGTTTCTCAATCTTCTCTTTCACGAATTTTAGAAAAGATGCCTTCTTCTCTTGCCAATCATTGGGTAGTTTCTGCCCCCTGTTGTTCTATAGCGTATTGTTAACCTGTTTTGTTTAAAAAAAATGATTGCACCAGGATGGGCCACCTAGGACATCATCATAGCCTTTCTCATCTGCCATTTATTTAGCTTTTATTCGTATTAAAATGGTATATAAGGAACGCCCGTTCTTCCGTTGATTCTCTATCCAGGAACAGAGTTAATTTTCTAAATCAGGCCAATGCGCCTCTGGCTCCCGACTCTGAGCTCACTTCTCTCTTGGCATCTCCTTAAGCACAGACTCCTGCTTCTGCCATTCTCTGATTCTTTTCTCATCTACATTCAGCTCCTTCGCTGCGCCACGATTCCTATTAACTTTTGCTAATTTGATAGCAATCAGCTTGAATTTTGCAGGGTAACTGCGGTGCTTACAACTCAATCTGAAGACATATTTAAGATAAAACTTATATCAGTAAATTAAAATCAATTTTAAGCATCAGATTCTTTAACCTTAAAAATATAATTCCATGTGCATGCGTACAATTACAGCGAAAGCAACGAAAGTTTAAGATTTGCCGAGCTGTTGCCAATTCATGGTTCGAAGTTAAAAATAATTATGAACATGGAGTAAAATAGCTTTCCGTAGTTTGGATTAGCATTGGACTTTAGTGAATGACAAAAATAACGTCTCTGTGGAGGAAAATCTTCTGAAAAAGACTGTTTATTTGAAGAAAGAGGAGTAGTGTTAAAATGTTCTTTATGCATATTCTTTTGCTTATATTTATCTGTGCCTGATATCACATGGATAAAGTCCCTTGTGAAAAGAGTAAAAAGGAAATTGATCAACGAAAAGAGAGATTTTTTACATTTAATTGAAAAAAAAATTAATTTTTTTTCGTGCTGTTTGAATAAAATTTCAGTTTTCCTTGCTTGATCATCAAAATTGGCTATTTTTTTCTGCACCTCATCAGCAGAATTTGTGATTTGTCTGCTCCTCATCGGCAGAATTCTCTATTCTGCACTCAATCAACAAAATGTTCCATTTTTCCTTTCCCAATCAACGATATTTGAGATTCTTAAGTGACTGACGAAATTTTCAATTTTCCCACTGCAAATTGACGAAATTTTCGTTTTTTCCTGTTAAATTAAAAAAATTTCAAACTAGTTTTATTAAATGCCTAATTAATAACATTAAAAAATATTATAAAAAGGGAGGAAAAGTGAGGAAATCTCAGAATATAAACAAATTATGTGCAGAAATAAGCTACTGCATTCAATGTGTTAAGAGATATGATTTAGACTTTTGAATGTTTAAAATTCATTTTGATCTCAGCAAAATTTAAGTTCTTAATATATATGTAGAACAAAAAATTATTTCATTCATTCATGTATGTATATGACTTTAAAAAAGGTGAAAAAAAGACAAAGCTTAAGTCATAGCTACAATTACAGGCCAAAGTTATTATTTCAACCTAGTAAATTTTAAGGGAGGTTTTTTTTAAAAATGTAATTGATCCAAATTAATCTTAGATTTTAATACTTTTATGTACTTTTAAACATTTTTAAAAATTTTTGATTTTAATCAACTGATTAAAATCGTTGACACTCTGATACAAACCAAAAAATTTAAGCTTTGATATATTATTTATTGGAGTTATTTTATATGCAAAATATTATTTAATGAGTATTTTAAATGTTAAGCTGCCAGCATAAATAAGATGAATCATATTGTGAAAGAAAGAGAACAGTTAAGGAATTAATAACTTTATAGCTTCTTTTGTGTGTAAAATTTCTTGTTTTAGTATTATAACCAGGGCCGTAGCGACCGCCCCCCCATACCCTCCATTTCGGGGGGGGGGGGGGGGGCGAAGTCAGGGGGCCCCTAATCGATTCTATCGACCTTTTTACCGAAGTTTATTTGTAGTGAAAATTTAAGAAAATACTTCTTTTAAATAATGTTTTTACTTTTTCAAATCCACATTTTCTTATCCAGGGGCATGCGGGGCAGTTCCCCCACGTGCCTCTTTTTAAGGGGGCCCCCAATAATTAGGATTTCCATTAAAGGGTGCCAAATGCTTAAAATGTGCCAAAAGTGGTCAAAATTCATAAGTTTTCAAAGATTTAGAAAGAGAGTGTGGTTCCCCTTTTCCTCTCTGTTTCCAGTATTCCCTCCACATACACAGAAACCGAACTATATCATTAGAAAACAAATGATTAAAATTTTATTACAACCAGGGCCCAAGGGCCCGACTTAGATTGTGAGGGGCCCTGGGATAAACGTAATTCGGGGAGGCCCCCTTTCTACCTTTTTGATTTTTTTCTTGAATAAAACGAAGTGTCTAAAACTAAATTTTATACTAATTGTCTGTATATGTAATTTTTGTACCAAGTACTATTCGCATTTGTATACAGAATAGCACAAAAGAGATAACTTTAAGAAACTATTGAATACATTTTTTCTTCGGTTATGGAAATATAAGGATAAATGTGAACCATTAAAATGTAAATACACTTGTGATGTAACTGTTACATTGAGGGGAGAAAGGGGGGGGGGCATGAGGTTCGAAAGCAGAGGAGATATGAGAAAAGAGCCCCATAAAGATAAAAATAAACAGATAAATAAAGAATTTTGGTGACTTTTGGCCTTTTTTATTAATTATCCATAACAAAAAAATTCTTTTTGCCCTTGGGCAGGGGGGGGGGGGCCCTCAATCCGGAGACCCGACGTCCGATGCAGTTGCCCTGCATGGGCCTTACTTAGTCAGGCCCTAATTATAACAACATAGTATCGTATAGCTTTTTAAAGAATTTTTTTTTTTTAATGTTTCCTCCTAACTTGGTAAGTTAAAATCATCAATTATGACCAATTTTTAGCCTTCTTTTTTAGACATCTTGTAATGTACGTAGGTAAGCAAAGTAAAAATTTGCAAAGAAATATTTGTGTCAACCAATTTATAATTTTTTCTATAATTATCAAATTAATATTCTTAATTAAAGTTGTGACCAAATTTTTGGTATCTCTAATATATAGATGTGAGCCCTATTGAGTACCAAAATTTATGCCTGCATACAATATGTTTTATTATTACTATTATTATTATTATTTATTTTTTTAATTTTTATTTATTTATTTTGTACTTGCCACTTCTGCATTATTCACAAAAAAATCTACAGATAGCTAAATGGGGGGGGGGGGGGGAGGGGAGGGCTACAGAATGTTTACTCCGGGGGCCCCATATCCTTAACTGGGCTCTGTTTTTATCAAAAACCTTGTTTAGATTTCAAAAATGAAGAAACTGGAAATCCTTATTTTCTTACTCGACTTTTTCCCCTCTCTTTTTGGCCATGAGTTTTTGTGTATAGAGTTGCTAGCGACAAAAGGGTGTTTTCTTTTGAAACATCTGAATATTATGTTCTTAGGAGATAAGTCATTCTTCACATTAACTGCACAATACTAATCTGTCCAAAAAGTTATTTAAAAAAAGCGCGTGAAGCGGAAAATGAGAAATTATTTTAAATAGCGCACGTATGGACAATTAAGAAGGTTACTTTATTCGCAACAAAATTGTCAGTATTTTTGTTTGAATCCTGTTTTATATTATTTACTTTTTATTTGGGAGTGATATATGGTCAAAGTGAATCCATTTATGTAAATATTATAAGTAGTTATTAAATAAAAGTTTCTATTTTAAGTTCATACTTCTGATGCAATTTTTTACACATCTAGTTGTCCAATTTAAATTTTAACATATTTTCAATTAAAACATTAGTTATTCAAACATGGCAAATTAATGTTTTAATTTGCCACTCAGTTACGAAAAAAAGTTGTTGAAAACATTACTATTGGAACAAATTTTCTGCAATTCTTTGACGAGATTTGCATTTTTTCTGCAATCGTTTGACGGAATTTGCATTTTTCCGCGTTCTTTTGACGAAAATCACGTTATAAATGCAATCCTTTTGATGAAAATTCGCATTTTTTCGCGATCTTTTTGAGGAAAATCCCGTTTTTTGCGATCTTTTTTGAGGAAAATTGCGTTCTTTTCGCGATCTTTTAATGAAAATAGTGTTTTTATTGCTATCTTTTGACGAAAATCGCGGTTTTTCTCACGATCTTATGCGGAAAATCGCGGTTTTCTCGAGATCTTTTGACGAAAATCTTATTTTTATTGCGATTTTTTGACGAAAGTAGAGTTTACCTTGCAGTCTTATGATGAAAATCGCGTTTTTCTCGAGATTTTTTAAAATGAAAATCGCGCTTTTCTACCGTTATTTTGACGAAAACTGCGTTTCTCTCGCGGTATTTTGATAAAAAAACATTTTTTCGCGACCTTTTGACGAAAATCGTATATTTATTGCGATCTTTTGACGAAAGTAGTGTTTTCCTCGCAGTCTTATGATGAAAATCGCGTTTTTCTCGAGATTTTTTTTTATAATACTCGCGTTTTTACCATGCTTTTATTAACTTCACCTGTATGTTTGTGAGTTTGTAACTCTCCTTATTTTATGTATGTTTACCGATTATTCCGAAACTATGCAACCGATTAACTTGGTTTTGGTGTTAAATGAAAGATGATGCTCTCGAATTGGTACCACTTCAGTTTCATCGAAATTGGTTCAGTACTTTTTTAGTAATTAGGCAAAAACTAATAAAATTAGTGATTTTTTGCTAATTAAAAGTGTTGAATACGTTCACTGAATGGAGTGTAGACAGCATGGCCGAGCGGTCTAAGGCGCCGGATCGAAGCTCTGTTTTTCGAAAGAGATTGTGGGTTCGAACCCCACTCTTGACATTATTTACATCTATGTAAAATTTAAAAAAATTTCCGTATTACAATTTTTATTTTTAACCGGCTTCAGAAAAAGGAAGAGGAAGTTATCAAATCGACGCGTATGTATTTTTTTTTCTATGTATGTTCACCAATTACTCTGAAACTATCCAACCGATTAATTTGGTTTTTGTATTAAATATAAGTATAGTTTAAAAAAACTAAAAACCATGCTTTTAAAGTAATCAAACTAAAAAGTGAAAAATAAATATAGTTTTAAAAAACTAAAAAACACGCTTTTTAAGTATATCAAACTAAAAAGTGAAAAATTCGTACTATAAGCTGAAAACGAAAATAGATGAAAAATACTATATTACTATAGAATCATTGTTATTATAGAAATCAATTAATAAGCAATAAATAAAATTATCGTGGAAAAAAAGCGTGGGGTGCTTCTTAAGAACTGATAGATGGAGCACCCCACGCTTTTTTTCCACGATAATTTTATTTATTGCTTATTAATTGATTTATATAATAACAATGATTTTATATAGTAATATAGTATTTTTCATCTATTTTCGTTTTCAGCTTATAGTACGAATTATTTTTCACTTTTTAGTTTGATATACTTAAAAAGCATGTTTTTTAGTTTTTTTAAACTATATTTATTCTGGCGTTATTTTGACGAAAACCGCGTTTCTCTCGCTGTCTGGGTATTTATTTCGTATTTCGTAAAATAGCATTTTTTCGCAACCTTTTGACGAAAATTGTGTTTTTTCGCGATCTTTTGACGAAAATTGCATTTATTTCGGAATCTTTCGACGAAATTTGTTTTTTATTCCGTGATTTTTTTAAAAATAAAGATAGCATTTTTTTCTTGATCTTTTGGCGATAACCACGTTTTTCTCGCGATTTTTTGACGAAAAATGCGTTTTCCTCGGCAATTTTTAGCGGAAATCTCTTTTTTTTTCGCTATTTTTTGGCGAAAACTTGTTTTTATTGAAATCTTTGATGAAAATCTTGATTTTCTTACGATCTTATGCCGAAAATCGTATTTTTTCAAGATTTTTTGCACGAAAATCTCATTTTTCTAGTGTTATTTTGACAAAAATTGCGGTATTTTGACAAAAATAGCATTTTCTCTCTACCTTTTGACGATAATAACATGTTCTTTGCTATATTTTGACAAAAATAGCGTTTTTCGGGGATTTTTCGACAAAAATCGTTTTTTATTCCGCGATTTTTTTTATGAAGATCACGCTTTTTTCGCGATCTTTTGACGAAAGTCGTGTTTTTTCTTCAATCCTTTCAAGATATGAAAAATAAGAAAAGTGGAAAATGACAAAAAATCCGGAAAATCGCAAATCCGTGGAAGAATCCCATGCCTACATAGTATTCTATTCCATTCTTCCATGCATTAGCGAATGGGTCTTTTCGCGTAACTGAAATAGCCCTTTAAATAGCAAACTGCAGGAATTATGTATGTGTTTATATAATCTATTTAATTCTTATACTTTGTAATAAAATTTTAGCATCATGTGTTTATTTGTAAAATTGTTTTAGACAAATTTTATTTTAACGTTATTAATTGATCTTTAAGCAATGCATATGTATTTCGTAATTTCGCAAAGTTATGAAAATTATAATAATTTTAATAATGATTTAAAATACTTATGCTAACTATTAAATTTGTTCATTACATTATTATAATTTGAAACTCATATAGAAACTTCAACATGAGTTTCAAATTATAATAATGAAACTTTAAATATTTTTCAAAAAACTCAGTTTAAAGGGGGGGGGGAGGGGGCCCAAAATTTGTTTCTTGTGGGAGGGGGGCCTCAAAAGACCTTGCTATGGCCCTGATTATAACAGTGCATGTGAACGTAATTTTAAGACCTACAACAGGAAATAAAAACATGAAAAATATTTTTTTAATGTGGCTTTTATGTTACAATTTTGTAAAGTATAATTTTAAAGTATAAAATTATTATTTCTTTTTTTCTAGAGCGTTTGCTCAGTATAACAAGGACCAGTTAACACCTGTGAAAATTGATGGTTCCAATTTCATGGTATGCTTTTAATATTTCTTTTTAGGTGGATTTACTCTAAGAATTTTCCTTTTGTTTTATTTATATTTTTTTACCATCTTTTTCCTATGCATAATTTAATTTACATTACAATGATTTAACTCATTAACCTTAGAATGCTACCTATTTGACTGTTAGATGCATCCCTTACTTAGAATTGAATCTTTCAAAATCTTTCAGTTTGAAGATTTATGGACATTTATTCCAGTTACACATTTTTAAGCTTCAATTGATAAATATTTCCAATAGAAATTTTTGAAAATTGAGCCTTTTCCTGTAAATTAAAATAGTTGCACAGCAATACATATGTAAGTTTAACCAAGGATTTGATATACCTTTGATTAAAATTTTGGGGTTTTATTGACAAAGTACTAGAAATGTGTTAAGAATTTTTATGTGGGATAAGATTTTGTTTAGTAAAATTATGCTGCTGTGTAAACACTTTAAAAAGCTGTATATAGTTTGTATAATCTTGAAAACATGTACCTTTTTTAATTTCTAAAATAGTTGGATGGTTAAAAGATTTTCCATAGTACAAAAATTAATCCAGTTTCTGGGGTTCAGTTGAAGAGTGTGAGTGTGAAAAGTAAATGATCTTGTGTTCCATTTTCTTTACTATTCCTGTGCACTTTAAAAAATATTTTGGGTAGTTTTTGTGAAATAAACATACAAATAACATTTTCTAGACAGGGTTATAATGTATTATGTTATGAATAAATTAACAAAAATAACAATTTATATGCAAACACAACTGGGGCATTATTTAAAAAAAGACATTATTAAAACATCCTACATGAAATTTGCAAAAACAGAAAAGGTGATAATTTTTATGATGTGTAGAAAATTTTCAAAATATATATTTACTAGCCAACCCCATAGCGTTGCTCACATAATAGTTGAAATATGCCAAGTGATATTTTTATGTCTAAATTTTATTATAAGAACTTATACTTTTAAGGATAATTCAAAAATTGGCATTCAAGCCACAGTTTGACAGAACTACATCATTGCAGTGCATTAGACAGAAAAGAGATGAAATAAATGAGAAGAACTAATGCTAATTCTAAACAAATATTAATTTAGAAAATATTTTGAAACCTTTATGTTTAATCCATGCGTTTATTTCAGCCTTCAGATGAAAGCATTTAGATTAGTATTGTATAACGTAAATCACAAGTTGAAACAATACCTTTTACTAATACTCGGTACAATACAGAGAGCTTTTTGACTGCTTGACAAAACAAAAATGGCTGGCAGAAAGAAAGATCCAATGTGATTTTTATTTAATAAATATATATATATTACTACAAAAGGTGTAATAAGTAACAGCAGTATGCAAATAGTGCAGTGCAAAAATAATAGGGATTGTTGCAAGAATGTAAACACAAAGAAGTCTTGCAGTCTATATGATAAAGATTACATTATTTAATCTAAATCAATACATTTAGCATTATTTGTTGCATTAATGGTGCTTTTATATTTTTTTGGAGCAATGCATCAATGAAAAAGTAATAACCTTCAATTAACTAAAAATTTATACACATCACTGACATAGGTATATGTATAATGATTTAAATTTAATAGTAGAATGATGTAATTTTAAGTTTTAGGTGAATCTATTTGTTTGCAACAATTTTAATTTTTTATTTAAAATATCTTTAATTTTTATCCTGAAAATGCATGCAAAATTTTTTTATTATACTGTTCTTCCCATGGTAATTTTCAATGTTTACTTTGCTGTATCAAGCTAATCTGATAATTTTTTGTTAGGCTCTCATTACAGATTACAATGATCTGGGAGGGGGTAGATTTTATGACCCACGTAGTCAGCAGTCTTTCAGATACGATCACCTAAGGAAGGAGGCCATAGAATTTAAAGTCTGGGAACCTGACAGGACTACCGAGGTATGGAGAAGAGCACTAGAAGAAGCCTGCACATCATATATTCAAGATCATTATAGACATGCAACATGTTCCGTCTTCAGTAGTAGTGTAGATCGTAACATTACGTTAACCGCTTGTATCGAAGACCACCAGTTCCAGCCTAAAAATTTCTGGTAAGATAATAAAATAATCTTGCATGTTATACGAGGACTCCAGAAACCAAGTTATACAAGTGACAAAATTTACATTTGGAGTAAATTGAGTTCAAAGTTTAATCGTAATTGACTGAATTGAATATGAAACTGCTGCTTATTTCATAGTAGTGTTCTAAACTCTTATTTCTATAACTGGAAAGAAAAGTGGTGTTCAATACGTCTTTTAAGTAGAGATTAAAGAGATTATGTAGCTGATTGTTTACAGAGCTTAGTTAGTTGATCTTAGAACACAGCATATAATTATAAAATTGATATTTTTCTTTGCTTCCAAACAAATAAATGTATTTCCAAGTAGCCTGTGCATTTAGTTAAGTTTTTTCAATTTTG
Source organism: Maratus speculifer (assembly GCA_964019185.1). Lineage (NCBI taxonomy): Eukaryota > Metazoa > Arthropoda > Arachnida > Araneae > Salticidae > Maratus > Maratus speculifer. The sequence continues at coordinate 416,924,263 of OZ025293.1, forward strand.
TCACTTATACCAATTTGCTTCTGAGGTCATCGTATAAAATTAGCTTATAGTTAAATACAGATACTGAACTTTGAAGGGGTTGGGGCCCTATAGAGCCCTTCGCAAAGAGTACCTCTTACAAAATTTTTAATCTTCTATTGCAGGTTTTTAGATATGTTTTTCCGAATCTAATCCCAAAAATAGTTTAAGTAATACAAAAATTAAAAAAAAAAAAAAAAAAAAAAAAAAAAAATAAGCGAGAATAATCAAAGTTTGAGTACTTAGTATGTCATGCATACCAGACTCATATTGCTAAGTGGTTAAAGAACTTGCAATTTTGTCTGGTCTATTTAACCCTTTAAAAGACCCATCCTGCATGATCATGCAGTTAGACATTCATTTAAAATTTCACTTCTTGGTTGTATGTAATAAAAACCCTAATTGAATGGTCTTTTCAGTTTGCAGAAAGAGTAAAGTATTATTTTTTATCAACAGATAACTTTTGCAGTGCATGTTTTACTTTCTGCTGACAGGCTCCAATTATGACTAATTTGGACCCTGAGCAAAGATAAATTAGGGTGCTCCTTTCGAATCATTGCAGTGTTATTCAAATAGAACAGATGATCATTGATATGTGTAATACATAAACATATTTTTGCACCCAGAAGAAATTTTTTTGCTCCATCAATTCTAAATTAAATACCTTAATTTTTAAAAAAATACTTTTCTCCACTTAGAACAGAACAAAACGTTTTTATGTAACTTTACTAATTTTTTATATTACTTTAAGATGAATTAATAATTTCAACATATAGAAGAGTTAGAATTGGAAAAAGAAAGTAAATATTTTATAATTTATTATATGGATTTGGGGGCCCATGGGCAATATCCTGATTTGCCCATGTTATAATAAGGGCCTGTCTGCCAACATAAGTACAAGGGATACATCTGATTGGGTCTTAAAGGGATAAGGAGGCAATAACTGTTTTCAAATCCTATCAGAAAATAGCTGTATTGATGTACTTTTTTTTCAGGAACTATTGAAGTGATACCAATAACTTTTAAAATTTTTTTTTATATTACAACAGTTTAGTTTTTATCTAATCTAAGTTACCTAATTTTAAAAAAGCACAAATTTTCAGAATGAATATGTAACTTTCATTTTTTATTTTTAGTACTTTCTAAGCAATCCATTTATTGCACAGCTATTGTCAGGACTGTTAAAAATTATTAAAATCCCTTCAATAGTAAAAAGATACTACCTTATCAGTCATTTTATAAGTATTTGTTGCCCCTTAAATGAAATATGTGTGATAAAAAATAGCATGAGTTTTATTTAAATAAGATATAATCCCAAGACCTCCTTTTTGTTTTTGCATAATTTTATGCATCTGTTATGTATAAGCTTGTTGTTTGATTAAAAAAAATTTTTTTTTGAGACCACACTGGCTCAAATAGTAGATAACTTCTGTTATGAAATATTTTCCTTAAAATTTAAATAATTAAAAAATTTTAACCCCTGTCATAAAGAAAATTGTGCTTTCTAAAAGAGGCATTGCAATATGCATTAAAATCCCATATGGGATTTTGTGCATTAGAGTGCATCTCAACATTATTCTATCATATCTCCAAAACAGAATGTTTTGTGATGTTCTGCAACAAATCTTCAAGCTGGTGAAAAATGTTTTGCAGGTATAAACAAGAAAAACACAGGTAGCTTTTTCTTGCATACTTAGGAGTGCAATTTAATTTTTTATAAAAATACAAAAGATATTTCATAAAATGCTGACATACAAAACAAATGATTGAGGAATTTTGCAATTTTACTCTGATCAAAGGACAATTTTTTTTTTCCCTTGCAACCAATTGTTTAACCTTTAGATTATGGGCTAATACTGGGGACTATTTATGTATGTATTCTCACCACAATTTATAAAATATTTTTTTTATGGTAGAAATCTTTTTAGAGTATTCTAATGTAAAGGTATCGCAGAATTTTTTTCCAAAAAATGGTACGAATATTATAAATTAATAGTCATTGGGACGGCATAAGTCCCAACCCTGTTATCAAAGGGTTAATTTCTCAATATTTTTTTTTTTTTTTTTTTTTTTTTTTTGCTGATTGGGAAATTTTTTGCTTTTTTGCAGTTTTTTCTGTAACTGAATGACAAATTTCTGATTTTTTTCCAATTATCCACTGATGAATTTTTCAATCTTTTTACCTACGACCAACTAGTGAATTTTGCAATATTTTCCATGTATAGATAGGTAAGTTTTGCAGCTTTTTCTTGCTACCAATATGAAAAAAATTGTAGGTTTTTTCCACTACAGATTAACAAATTTTGCTTATTTTTACCCTCAACTGTTTGTTCATTTCACATTATTTTCTTTCTACCAATTGATTAATTTTGTCTTTTTTCTTTGCAACCAACTTTAAGAAAACTTTTCTTGCGATCAATGGAAGAAAAGTATGGGGCTTTTTTTTTCTGCTACAGAGCAACAAATTTTGGAATTTTTTCAGACGATCAGATGGCAAAAATTGCATATTTGTCAGCAATTATTAAATTTTACGATATTTTCTTTCTACTAATTAGCAAAAATCACAGGTATTTTTCCTGTGTTTGATTGACATATTTATTTTATTTGTTTATTTTTTGAAATCCACAACCAAATGGTGAATTTTGCCATATTTTCCTTCTATAGATAAGCAAATTTTGTGGCTTTTCTCAGTTACTAATTGATGAATTTTTTTTTTCTATGATCCACTGGTGAGTTCCATGTATTGACCCATTACTGATTGACGAATTCAATGTATTTTCTACCAATTGGCAAATTTTTTCACCATTTCTTGCGACTAATTGGCAAAACTGGTGAATTTTTTTCAGTAATTGTTTCCTGAATTTCATTTTTTTTTTTTTTTTTTTTTTTTTTTTTTTTTAACCTACTGGCAAAAGAATTTTGTTACTTTTTCTTGATGCTAGACTGATGAATTGCACATTTTTTTCCCATGGTTAATTTCTGAATTTCACAATCTTTTTAAATAAACGACAGCCGCAGAAATGCTATAGTGCATCTGAGGCGTCACTGACATTTATGAAATGGTAATCTAAAATCATAAAATAAATGTTAACATTTGTTTTCAAATAATTTGATTAAACTGCAGAATGTAAAATTTACAGCACCTGCTGCTGTACTGCATTTTTCTGCTAATAAACTTTGTTGAGTGCTGGATATTTAAAACCTCATTCACTATGAAAAAGTATAGCATGTTAGGACAAAGATTCTATTATTTATATCTTTGGAAGTAGCTGGAAAAACTGCATATAAAAATTTCAACACATTACTTTAGTGATGGGCGATTCTGGAAATTTTGAGAATCGATTAAAATCGATATCGTATAAAACAACATCGATCATAATAAGAATCGATTTTTCAGTTCTAGAATCGATACTAGAATCGATATTTCGATATTTAGGTTCACACAGAGAAGATCCAAATTACTAATTCCAAAACTTAGACAATCAGCAGGACCGTAATTACCTCCTCCGACCCCCCCCCCCCCCATCACCATTTAGGGAGGCATAGAATTAAGCTATTGCAGATTTTAGAGTCGGATAATAAGAATTTTAAATTTTAAAATGATTGTCACTTATGGTTGTCACTTACACAAAAACTTTGACAAATTTGAGAGACATAACTCAACTAATAACAACACTGAGTAACTTGGCATTAAACCGAGTATAAAGAGTGCCAAGAGCGTGTAACTAGGATGGGGAACAAGGAGTATAGACAAAAAAAAAACAAACTTTTTTTTTTCTAATGCCAACCAAATGTTACACGCAGTGGCGTAGCTAAGGGGGGGGGGCAATGGGGGCGTCCGCCCCGGGTGCCGAGGTCTAGGGGTGCCAAATTGAGAGATTGTTATATATCTATATTGAGGTGGGGGCGCAAAATTTCTAGCTGGCCCCGGGCGCCAAAAAACATAGCTACGCTACTGGTTACACGAGAAAGTTTGGAAGAACATAAAATATGCCCGATTCTCAAGGGGGCAGGTAATCCCCACTCTTGACGGAAAGGCGACCATAGCCCAAATGTATCTTTTGTCGAAGTTTCAAAATGAGGATTTATAATAAAATAGAACAAGAATTGGACATTTTAAAAATTGCATGCATACTTTGAACGGCCCATTTAGTAAAGATTGGCGAGGAAAGAGGGGGGGGCGAGGGATTAGAACGGACGAACTTGAAAAAAAAAGCATAATTAACTAATAACCCAAATAACTGAGCTTCTAAACAAAAATATAGTGTTTAACTTAGTGTTAAATTCATGGGGTGGCCCGCGGGGAACATGCACTCTTTGAAACTATAAAGAGTGCCAAGAGCATGTAACTAGGTGGAGAGAGAGGTAGTAACAGAAAAAAACGACGAGATAAAAGCTTTATAACGATATGTTACATGAGATGGTGTGGAAGAAACAAAAAATATGCCCCCCACCCAGGGGGGCAAGATGAATCCCAAACAGACAAAAGGGCGACTCCGGCCCAAATGTATCTTTTGTTGAGGTTTCAAAATATGGATTTATAACAAAATAGAACGAGGATTAGACTTTTTAAAAATCGCAGTCATAATTTGAACGAACCTGTAAGTTAAGATTGGTGAGGAAGGTGGGGGGGCGGTAGGATGGACGAATATGAAAAAAAAAAAAAAAAAAATATTGGCACTCTGAGAGTGCCAATAGAAGTGAAACATTGAACAATTACGTGTGTATTTTTAAATCGTTAAGATATATAATTTTGAATCGCCAGGAAATACTTTTAAATGAATAAAAAAAAGGTTCTATAATATTAAAGAACATATTAATGTCTATAAAAAAAAAACGCGCGATACCATATGTCCAACTATTGTAGTTAACTCACTATAACTATTTTCTTACATTTTAAAACGCGATAAATACATCAAACAAAATTAGACCATAGTATCGATACCTTAATCCTTATCCAAATAAATCATTTTGTATTAATGGCTGTTACAATATCTGTAGATTACTTTTTGAATTATTCAAATCGGACATTCCATTCAAAAGATATTATGAATTTAAAGATGACAATCTAAAGAAATAATAGCGCTGCTGAGTACTCGGTGGCCAATAAGCTTAGGGATTACGTGTGCAATCAAACGATTGCGGGTTCGAACCACAGTTTCGCTAATATGTATCAATGTTTTTTTTTTTTTTTTTTTTTGTTGAAGAAGTTTGAAAAATTAAAATTTTAACACATTAACGTGACCTGAAATGATGGGAGAAAATTTCTTATGCTAGATTTGTAATGTACGAAGCCTAAGCTTTCAATAGACATATTGTATGAAGGAAAGAAGGAAAACCCCCCTCTGCCACCCCCCCCCCCCCCAAAAAAAAAGGTTGGAAAACCGGAAAAGTGGAAAAGCAAAAAAAAAAAAAACGGCGAGAAATGTTTAGCTATACTAGAATTTTTCTCATTACTGTAACTCCTATAGAAGCAAAGTTATAGCCTTTTAAAGATTGAAATGAAGTGAAGAAATGAGCAAAATTAGGTGAGTCACCGAAAGGGGGGGGTGTCATGTAGCTTAAACTTTTAAGTTAAAAATGGTAGAAAATTAAATGAGCGAAATTTTAAGGTGTATATTGAAAGAGGGTGCAAGTCCCCCCCCCCCTCAAAATTTTTTTTGTTTCTTTTGAAGAAACAAAAAAATATGCCCCCCGGCGGGGCGCAGATAAACCCCAAACGTTCGGAAGGGCGACCTTTTCTTTCTCTTGTCAAGGATTTAAAATGTGGATGAAAATAAAATAGACCGAGAATTGGACATTTTTAAAACCCTATGAATATATCGAATGGCCCTGTAAGTTAAAACTGACGTGGAAGGGGGAGTTAGAAGAGACGAGCATGAAAAATAAAACATAATAAACTAATACTTCAAATAACAGGACTTCTAAACAAAAATATAACGATTTAACCTAGTGTCGAATTAATGGAGTGGCCCACAGGGGATTACCCTCCCCCCCCCCCCCCCCCAACAGAAGTTATGAGATTTATGCTTTTTAATGCACAAATTGCGATTCCCCCTCTCTTACAGAGCTGTAAAACATGATGCTTTCCTCCGGAGTCGCGGAAAAATACCTGCATTCAACACTAATTTAGCCTAGAAAAAAAGAAAAAAAAAAAAAAAAAACATCGAAATCGAATCTAAAGATCGACATCGAATCTAAGATCGACATCGAATCTGAAAATCGAAATCGAATCTAAAGATCGACATCGAATCTAAAGATCGACATCGAATCTAAAGATCGACATCGAATCTAAAGATCGAAATCGAATCTAAAGATCGATCTTACGGGCAGAATCGATTTTACATTTTTATTTTCTTTTGTAACTTTACAAGAAGAGAGTATTAGATTCGTGAAAAATTTTGACTTCCCGTTTTTGATGGATTTATATATTTTAGAAGGTCTTTAACACGATTTCATGGTTTTTAGCTCACAGGCTATCATAGCCTGAGAGCTTATGTGCCCGCCCGTTCTGTATGTATGTGCGTAACGCGATAACTCATGATAAAAATATCGGATCCACTTGAAATTTTGTATATAGGTATATCCTGACAAGGCGCTTCCCTGATTAGTTTTTGGAGTTCATTCGATATGTATAAGAGGGGGAACGGGGGGCTCATGCCCCCCGTTAGTTGATATAGATGGGATTTTCATGCAGAATTAAGTTTTCAAAATTTAGATTAGGATCATTCTGATGAGGCGATACCGTGACTATTATTAGGTGTTCATTGAATAAGTATAAATAGAAGGAACAGGGGTTCTAATCCCCCCCCCCCGTTAGTTGATATAAATGGGATTTTCATGTAGAATTAAGTTTTCGTTCAAAATTTAGATTAGGATCATTCTGATGAGGCGATTCCGTGACTGTTATTAGGTGTTCATTGAATAAGTATAAATAGGGGGAACAGGGGTTCTAATCCCCCCCCTCCCCCCCCCCCCCCCCCCCCCAGTTTAGTTGATATAAATGGGATTTTCATGCAGAATTAAGTTTTGGTTCAAAATTTAGATTAGGATCATTCTGATGAGGCGATTCCGTGACTGTTATTAGGTGTTCATTGAATAAGTATAAATAGGGGGAACAGGGGTTCTAATGCCCCCCCCCCCCGTTAGTTGATATAAATGGGATTTTCATGCAGAATTAAGTTTTCGTTCAAAATTTAGATTAGGATCATTCTGATGAGGCGATTCCGTGACTGTTATTAGGTGTTCATTGAATAAGTATAAATAGGGGGAACAGGGGCTCTAATGCCCCCCCCCCCCCCCCCGTTAGTTGATATAAATGGGATTTTCATGCAGAATTAATTTTCGTTCAAAATTTAGATTAGGATCATTCTGATGAAGCGATTCCGTGACTGTTATTAGGTGTTCATTGAATAAGTATAAATAAGGGGAACAGGGGTTCTAATGTCCCCCCCCCTTAATTTATATAAATGGGTTTTTCAAGCAGAATTTTCAGATTTCGTTCAAATCTCTGAATAGTTTTGGAAGTTTAATGGTTAAGTATAAAAGAGGAGGATAACTCTTTTTAAATTATATAAATGCTAAATGGGTTTTTATTAAGAATTATCTAATTTGCTCTGAATTTTGGATATAGATTTTTTATATGATAAAGCATGTCTTTGATAGTATAGGAGGTTCAATGATTAAGTATAAAAAAAGAGAAAAGGGGAGAGCTGTTTCCCCTTCTTAATTTTTTTTTTCGAACGGAATTAACCCTTGAAAATATAAAGCTTTAATGTGCAATTAGTATTTGTAGCCTGTGAGCTCAATGCCTTCAGTTTAACTGGGCAGTATTCTTTATTAAGAAATATTTGTGTGTGGGTGTGTCTGTCACTCTGTGAGTCTGTATACGACAAAAATTTCTGACCGTTCTATCTCAAGAACAAATGCACGGAATTCCACAAAACTTTAGATTTAGTTTGACCTTGATATAAACTGAATCTAATTAATTTTTGGTGCATATAGCCTAACAGGTGGCGCTGCTATGCTGCATTTTTTGCGATTTGCGCAACAGCTATATCTGAATAACGAATGAACGGATTTTCATCACATTTTGGATCCAGTTAGTCCTTGACATGAATTGATGTTTTTTGCATTTTGGTGTATATAGCTTCTCAGATGGCGCTGCTATACTGAATTTTTCACGATTTCCACTCAGCGCCATGTGAAAGGGGGGGGGGGGCGAAAGGAAGCGGTCGTTCCGAGCACGGAAATTTAGAGGGCGCCAAATTTTTACTACTAACATCACTTCTAGCCAATCACAAGAAAAAGTTAATAGGCGGGGGGGGGGGGGGGGCTAAATTGGAACTTTGAACCGGGCGCAGTTCTCTTTTCGCACGCCCGTGTTTCCATTTTAGCTTTATCTCAAGAACTAATGCACGGACTTTCATAAAAATTTAGATTCAATTAGTCCTTGGTATTATTTTATGCTAATTACATTTTGGTGGAAATCGCTTAAGAGATGGCGCTGCTATACTGCAGTATTCATGATTAACGCAATAGCGCTATCTCAAGAACGAATTTTCATCAAAATTCAGATTCAGTGAATCTCTGACATAGATTAGTGTTATTTAGTTCTTGGTGTAAATTGCCTGACAGGTAGCGCTGATATGCTGCATTTTTTATGATTCCGCAATAGCTGTATCTCGTGCTTTCATGGATTTTCATCAAAATTCAGATTCAGCTGGTACTTAATAAAAATTGATCCTGATCATTTTTTGGTGTACATCACTCAACAAAAAACTCTATTTTGCAGGAGGGGGGGGGGGTTCTGAGGTTTCTTTAATTCTTCTATCTTAGAAACTAATACACTGAAATTTTGGAATTGGCACATCCGTCTATTTTATCTTCGACTTTTGAAGGAAAATGAAAATTATATTACCTTCAGAGAAATCGATTAAAAATTTTAAAGTATCGATTAAATCGAGTTGGAAGTAGTATCGATTAAATCGATTTAAAAAATCGAAATCGCCCATCACTACATTACTTCTGTATCAAACCACAATTGAAACTATTAATTAAAGCATAAAAATGTATCCATGTACCCAATGACAGAGTTAATTGCTTAATAATTAAATAATTATTAATTTTAAACAGTGTTAACAATATTAAATGCAGTTGTAATAACTTTCAGAAATGTAAATATCACTAGTATTTAATAGTTTTACATAATTATTAGAAAATATTAATGCATGTAACATTTGTATGTTACTAATTAAACTATTAATTTAAAATTATTATAATTTTTGTATTTTTGTAATTACTATTAATTCTTTTAATTAAAGTGTAAAAACATAGATTATGTTAGCAATTAGTGGTTAATTGTTTTTGAAATCTAAAACTGTTGGTAATTATTCAGTATTTGAATGCTTAATAAAAAATCATTAAAATCTGATTTAGATTTTACAAAAATCTTTTAATTATAATTTTTTTACACCTTAGTATTTAAACTATTGTTAGATATAATTGAATTAAATACCATATATAAATAAAGTTATTAATAATTGTAGTGTGTTACTAAATTATGTAAATTTGTATTTCCTTCAGTTCTGTAATTTTTACATGTATGCATTTTTTTAATAATAGGAATGGCCGCTGGCGTTCCATATGGTCTGTCACATTTAACCCAGATTCAGCAACTGCAGATTTAGAAGGAGTGATTAAAGTACAGGTTAGTTTTTATATTAACTTGTAAGAATTTCTGAGACTGCACTATGTCAATCAAACATTATATTTTTTAATGAAGTAGATACCATGATTTAAAAATGTGTTCTGTACAGAACTTTCTCTTTATTTATTTATTTTTTTGTAAATTGAATTTTGTTGAAGTACACTTCTGTTCAATGTCATACTAATATTTAAACAAAGAAGCTTTATGATTTCCATATAAAAAGGCAGTTTGTGAGATTTTTCCTTATTATAATTTACTTTTTCATCTTCTCTTTCATGGTTTAAAAATGTTTCAATGAAGGTTCAATTAGAATGAATCATGTTTTTCATATTTACATAATTCATTTTGGAATCAAAGATCTATTTTAAAATTGACAGGTTGTATGTTAGTCAAATCCACTATAACATACCTGGCTTTCAAGATTTTCTTACTATTAAAAAAAAAAAAAAAAAACTGTTTTAACCTGTATAATTTTCTCAAAATATCCTGTATATTATGACTACTTTGTATAGCAAACTAAAAATTAAGTCTATTGTTGGTTTGTTAAAACGAAGTTCAATTCTCATTTTTTCCATCAAAATAATGAGTCATGTTTAATTATTTACTTTATTTTTCCTAATTTTTAGTGCTTTTTTGTTATGGGAAGTAAGAAATCCATATTTAAATTGTTAAAGATGTATATATTTTTCAATTTTGTGTACAACTCTTTTCAGAAAGAAAACAATTTAAATCACAAAAGAATTTTAAGCACTTATAAATGTTAAAAGCTGTAATAATATCCTGTATGAGTAATGGCTAATGCATTAATTGAAATCTGATCTGGGATGCATTTGTAAAAATTCAGGAGTAATTTGATAACATTAGAAAATGATTTTCTCTTAAGAAGTATTCAATTCAAATGGTAAATTGAGACAACTTTATTTTAAGACAAAATTTACATTTTGGGGGAAAAATCAGTAAAACTTGCTAAAACAAAATATAAATATTTTGCAATCCTGACTGAAACAGAATATATATATATACACTGCTGTCCAAAAATTAAGCATAATTGTTAATTAAGTAATGAAAGAAATATATATCGAAATGTGGTGAAACTCCAGGTGTGTAAACAAAATAGTACGTGTCATATATTTTCGCGAAGAGTTTTCCCCGAAATCGAACAGGGGACCGTCAACAAATTGAAAAATAACGAAGATCTTTTGGATAACCCTATATCAAAACTAATGTAGCAAAAGCGTTCAAACTGCACATTGTGATTAAGTGGCTTATTGTAATGTACTGTGCTTATTTTTATAAGGATAGCATGCATACTCATAGAGAAATTAATGTTTTTATAAAAACAGTCCTAAATTTTTTGCTTATAATTTGCAGAGTTCTTGATATAAAATAATGTTTTTTTCTGAAAATATGACAAACATCATTGTACACAATACCCTGTCATCAGAATTTTAAAATAATAAAAATTGTATAAAAAAATGAGTAGGTTTAGTAAATAATTTATTGTGCATGCGTCAACAATATCAAAATTTCATTTGCATATTGTGTTAGCTAAATGTATAGAGCAACTTCTGTAAAAGTTTCAAAAACATAGCTTGAAAATTCTGAAAATGATCATCATAGAATCAACTCAAAATCCTTATTCCTAAAAAGAAGCAAAAAAATCAGGGGTTTTATCCAAATATAGCTGTACGTGCAATATTGTGTAGGCACTAGACAATGGAATATGGATACAGTCCCTCATCTTTTTGCTTCATTTAGGGAATAAAGGATTTTGATCTCATTCTATCAACGATAATTTTCAGAATTTTTAAGCTATGTTTTTGAGACTTTCACAAAAGTTGCTCTATACATTTAACTAACATAATATGCAAATGAAATTTTAATTGCGTTCCCGCATGCGCAGTAAAAAATTTAGTAAACTTGCTCATTTGTCAAACAATTTTTATTTTAAAATTCTGATGACAGGGTATTGTGTACAATGATGTTCGTCATATTTTCAGAAAAGAACATTCTTTTATGTTAAGAACTCTGCAAATTATAAGCAAAAAATTTAGGACTGTTTTTATAAAAACCTTAATTTCTCTACGAGTATCCATGCTATCCTTATAAAAATAAGCACAGTACATTACAATAAGCCACTTAATTATAATGTGCAGTTTGAACACTTTTGCTACATTAGTTTTGACAGGGCTATCCAAAAGATCTTCGTTCTTTTTCAATTTGTTGACGGTCCCATGTTCGATTTCGGGGAAAACTCTTCGCGAAAATATATGATGCGTACTATTTTGTTTACACACCTGGAGTTTCACCACATTTCGATTTATATTTCTTTCATTACTTAATTAATAATTATGCTTAACTTTTGGACACCAGTGTATAATCATTTCAGCAAAATGAATTCAATACAATTTTAACATATGATGCACCTATAAAGACTGATAACTTGTGTAAAACAAATATTTCTTTCTGTTTGCTTCTGATTCTAAGTTCTTTTTATTTAATAAAACAACTTCAATGTATTAATTCAAAAATACTTTTATCATGCTTAGATTTCAAAATCAGCAGATGTTGTTTCTTTTTCCCCCTCTCTTTTCTAGCTATAATTAATTTTTACTTACAGTTCTTCTTTGCAGAAAAACTAACTTCATGCAAATGTAATATTGCAAATGAAAATAATGCTACTCATTTTGGAATTGTCTTTGAGAAGCACAACTGCCAACCTACAGATTGCTTTTTTGTTTATATCAAATAAACATAATTAAAATGAGAAATATTCAATGAAATATTTCTATATAATCGAAAAAATTCCCCCAGCGAAAAAAAATAAAATAAAATCCCTTGTTTCATTGGAATTGGCAGGGGGGAGAGGAAAAAATAATGAAGGTTGTCAAGTATCTAGAAGTAACCATGGATCTTTTTTTTTAAAGCAGCTTATCTAAAATCACCCGATAATTCTCAATTGGTTGAAAATCTCCATTTTTTAATGTGCCGTATGTTCAATAGAATTTGCTTTTTTTTTTTTTTGCTTTAAACATATTTTTAAATGAAGACAATTTTAAATTCTTATTTATAGTTATACTCTACTAAATTTAAACATCTAAATATTTTCTTAATCATTTTTATTAGGTGCACTATTATGAGGATGGTAATGTCCAACTTGTTTCTTCTAAAGATATAAAAGAGACATTAGCAATAACGGTAAGTAATGTAAATTTCATTAAAATAAATGCTGTTAAAAAAATATTCTGTATACTTTGATTTCAATTTTCTATTTTGAAGATAATAGGGGAGACTGGGGTACAGTGGACCATGGAGTACAGTGGCCCATCCCCTATTTTTGATATTATTACTGTTTTTGAATGCTTCATATTTTGGTACATACATGGCAGCCCTGCACTAGTGAATAGAAATTTAAAACTATGGGCATAGCTACCATTTTAGTCATTTTATTCTTGATAGTTGATTTGAGACAAGTAAAACAGGGTGGCTACAGATTCTGGAAATCGTGGAATCAGGGGAGTTTATCAATCTGGAAATATCAGGGAACTTTATAAAAAATACTCAAAAATCGGGGAAATTTTTCTCTAAGCGAAAATATTTCTGTTTTTACATTACCAACAACATTGATTCGTTGCCAAACAGGCTATGTTTGAACCAATAATAAGATGGGATAAAGAGACATAAAGCTGTACTGTTGCCAAGCTATATCTGTCTGAATGAAAGCTAAATTATCCCATAAACCCAAATTTTCAAAAGTTAGTTCTATCACGATCTTTTGACGAAATTTGCAAATTTTTTGCGATTTCTTACGAAATATACACTTTTTTGCAGGAACTTGACAAAATTCGAACATTTTTCACTATGTTTTGATGAAATATGCATGTTTTTTGTGGTCTTTCGACGAAACTTGCATTTTTTTCACATTTTTAAGATTCATTTTGTGCATTTTTTTTTTTGATCCTTAGATGAGATTTGCATGTTTTTCGTGATATTAAGTTGAAATTTGTGGACTTTTCGCAATCTTTAGACGAAATTTGTGCTTTTTTCTCAATATTTTGATGAAATTCTTGCTTTTTACGCAAACCTTTTACAAAATTAATATTTTTTACGTAAGCCTTGAATGAAATTTACCTTTTTTATGTGATCTTTAGGGCTAATTTTGCATTTTTCTGCAATCTTTTGACTAAAATTGTGCTTTTTTCGCAAAACTTTGAAAAAATGAGTGGGATTTTTTTTATGCAATTTTTTGACAAAATTTCATGATTTTCTCACGATCCTACATCGAAATTAGCACTATTTCAAGCAATCCTTTGACAAAATTAGCAATTTTTTTTATCTGATGCCCGGCTGTAATTTTTTTTTTGTGTATCCATAATAATTACAGATAAATCATAATACTTGGTACCTTTGCTGATAAAATACTGTGCAATTTTTCTTTTTTCCTCTCAAAAGAGATATTTGCAAGCTGGATAATTGTGTTATATGCAAAAGCAGCATACGTTTAAAACATACTATATATGCTCTTTAATAATAAAAACCAGGGATATCTGATACAGATAATCAGGGAAAAATCAGTTGAACCAGTGTGAAATGTGTACTTATTTCTACATTTGTGTGTAACAGATCCTTTTATAAAGAAAATATTGAACCAGAAATTGTATGCATTAAAGTACTATTAGTGTTTGATTGCATGATAGCATTAAATGTTTTAATGCTGCCTTTTTGAAAACCTGTAAAATATAGAGGCTACTTTAAAAGTATTTTTTTGTGCTGTATCTCGATAGCAAATTAAAATTTAAAATGAATTTTTTTCTTCAAAAGTTGTAACATAAATGTACTTCAAATACATGGAAGCAGACATTTATTCAGATTCTAATACAACTTGCTTGTAAATACATTAACAAACTAAAAGTGATCAAAATAGTTGTACTATAATCAAAATTAAACCTAAAGGTGTGCTAAAAATTTAAAAACATAAAAGACAAAAAGTGTAAATATGTAAAAGAAATTTTTAGAACTTTAGTTTAAAAAATATATAAGCGAATTATTCTAACACTTAGATGGTTCAAATGATAATCTTAAGAAACTAACTGTATAGCTAAGTTAACTTATAACTAATCCTATTATTTTATTTTTCAACTTTTTTTTACATTACAAAATCGCATATTGCTAATTTAATAAAATTTTTAGGTATATAAGGAAGCCATTAATAATAATAATAATAATAATAGTAATAATAATAATAATAATAATAAAAGAATTTATAGTAAGTAATAATTAAAAAGTAAGTAGTATGATAAATTCTGTAATTTTCTAGGTTTTTTTTTCTGTTCTCCATATGTATTCATTAAATTTTAGTGAAATTTGAACCTTTTTTGTTTTAGACCGAGCCACAGACGGCAAATGAATTTATGTCTATTGTTGAAGAAGCTGAAACAGAGTATCAGGTATTAATCTTGAACATATTCTAATCTTTAGTAAAAGTAATTAATAAATTTATTTTTTTAGAAAACTGAACTATATTTAATGTAAATTGTGCAAATTGACTTAAAGTATGAGCAGCATGCAAGAATGCAAATGCATAATAAAAGCTTTTAGTAAACACACGAGAGACCGCTGCTTGTGTATGTGCCTTGCAAAAACTGCAAATAAATGAGGACTTAAGTCGCTCGCATGCATTACAAATGCTGCAAGCGTCTGGAGATAGAATATATCGGTCTTGAATGTGTTATCCATATTTATTTTCAATTTCTAAAATGTGTTGATATATTTCTTTTAGATGGCAATATCTGAAAATTATCAGACAATGTCAGACACAACTTTTAAAGCTTTAAGACGTTTACTTCCTGTCACCAGAACCAAGATTGACTGGGCTAAGATTCTTAGCTATAAAATTGGGACAGAACTAAAGCATCATTGACAGGAGAAAATTCTGCCACTCCAATGAAGTCCACTGTTAAACAGAAAAAATATATATAATAGAAAAAAATTTGTACAGTTTGAAAATGTTCCTTTTAAATAGTTTAAACGAGTTTAATACATGTTTGGTGAACTTTGTTACATTATTATACACTTTCCATGTTGTATTCAATTATTTTAAACAGCGTGCCTAGAATCATTAATTCTGTTCTTAGGGAAATCAAAGATTTTGTATGAATATTTTATTAATTTGTAATCATTTCATATACTTTATTTGTTGTTTGGAATCATAATTCCTTTTAATTTTTTTCAATAAAACTGAGCTTCTTGTTTAATCATTGTATGTATATAAAATTTTCAGTGTTTAGAAGCAGTTTTGTTATAAATATAAAATTTTTTAAGATTGTGTTTCTTTTATAAGGATTATAAACAAAATTATACTGGTTTTGACAGGTCTTTCTTGGTGCTGTTTTTGGTGATCTTTTTGTTTTTTCTTTCAGCCTAAAGCATGAAATATGTTTGAAAACATTTTATAAGTATGTGTATTTTTCTAATTTGTGTAGTGGAAAACAAAAGAATTAACGCCGAACAATCAATTATTTGATAAAGACATTTCATCCTTTTTTAAAATTTATTTTAGATCATTTTACCATGTTTGCACTTAAGGGTATGTTCGTGCTTTACTTTGGCATGAATTCACTACCTAGATGATGATATTTGATACTAGTTTACCATTAAATCTGCTCTTCCGCTGCTCTAATTTTTATATTAGACTTATTAATGCGTACAAAAATTAATTTTGTAGATTGAACAAGATTTTTCAAATTATGTGGTCTTGCCCACATTTTTCCTTTTTTTTCTATAAAAAATGTTCTCTTTAAAAGTGTTTTCATCATGACTATTATTGATTATAATTTGTGTATGTGCATGTGGTATGGTTTACGTGAGGACAGGAAGGAGGATTTTTACTTCAATTTTTAAAGTATTTAAAAATATAAACTAATTTTGAAGATGTAATGCAGTGGTTCTCAACCAGTGCACCATGAGAGAACCTCAGTTGAGTTATGAAAATTTCCAGTAAAATTCTTAACAGAATTTTTTGACAATTATTTTAAATTGCACTATATTTAATTTATTACAGTATAAATTTTATGATAAACAACTTTCGAAGAATACATCCACCTATCAATGCTTCACACAAATTTTTAGACACAGAAATGAGCTTTTATTTAAAAGTCTGCATCCAAGTTGATAAAATTAAATTGTATAAAAAAAGTGCAAGAAATGGCAGTGAACTTGGCAATGAAAATAATTAAAGCATATTACAAACTTATTTTTTTTTTTCTCAGTTGTAAACTTCCAAGCATTACAAAAAATATCTCCCACTTTCAATGTTTTTTTTAATAAGAAATGGTGCAATATTGTCTGCAATGAATAACATTAAAAACAATTAAATCTCATCTGCAATTTTGAATGTAGATTCTGTTGTATGCACATCCAAAAATTATATCTTATTATAAAGACATTCTAGAAATAAATTTAAAAAAAATTTACAAACTATATTATAGATTTTTTTTTAAGCTACAGTAAACCATTTTATTTGTTATCTTAAATAAAAAGATTTGTATGTTTTTAATTATCATAATCATTTGGTGCACTATGGAAGGTTGACCATGAATTCAAATGTGCTTTGTTATTAAAAAAAAAGGGGGGGGGGTTGAGAAAGACTGAAATTATGTATTCATATTAATGTGATTCAGCTCAAATCCTGTAAAGATTTTACAATTACTTGCATTTTGATTTTTCATACAGAATTGTAAAAGAATCTTAATGCACAAATATTTTTGAAACTATGACTACATATATGACACAATATCCTTGCCTTTTCCCCCAAAAGTCCTGTTTGAACATATTTTAATTTTTTTAATCTCAAATATTAAATGTTAATTTCCTAGAATATTCCTAAAATACAGACAATTAAGCTTGTAAAATCATTTAAGAAAGTTAAATTATGCTTATGCCTTGAACATATTTATTTTTGGTGGAAATTAGTGTCAAATTATCGTAAATCATTCCAAAAATTTTTTATTTACTTTCATGTTGACTTTAATTTCAAATTAACATTATATTGGTTAAACAAGTTGGATTTGTAAAAGGTGAAGAAACTATCAAATACCTTTATTTTATCCCTGTAACTAGTAAGATACCTTTTTTGTTACATCTGAAAATTTTCACTCAAATAATATGGAAAAATTGCATTCCTTTCTATTTATGGTAGATATGGTTTTTTGTTACATCTGGAAATTTTCACTCAAATAATATGGAAAAATTGCATTCCTTTGTAATTATGGTAGATACATGTAATCTCTTTAAAGGTGGGAAATAAAACCACCAAGTATGAATTTTAGAATATGTTATGCAAAGAGATAAAAAAAGGAGAGGATAGAATTCTACAATATCCATAAACTATGCTGAATTTATGTACATTACTTGACAAGATAAATGAAGTATTTATTAGTGGAATAAATTGAAATATCTGTATAGCGGCATATGAAAATGTCACAAGTGCAAAGAAATTTCTGAAAGGCTTTTAAAATTGCTTTTTTTTTGGGGGGGGGGAGCCCATGTTCCTATGATTTATCTTTAATTAGTATGTACTCTATAAATTGTAACAAGTTGTTAGTTATAAACACTTGGTAATTATTATCATTGCCTATGTATGTGTTCCTAGCGACGCTAATATTTAAGAAAGATGGATGCCATTTGGGCTGTGGTTATTTTATAGCATGAGTTTGTTTGATGGTAAGGTAAAGAACAATAAATGAGCTCGCACAATTATGGTTGCAATGGTGGAATTTTAATTTCAAATGTCAACACTCAATTTTTTTCATCACAAAATTGTCTCCATGGTGATAAATCATGAATAATCTTAAACTAAATTTAGCTGTAGATATGTAAACATTAAACAAATCCAAAGATGACAATTTCATGCTTCACACATTTGCAAGAACAAATTAGTCACATTATCATCTACATCATGTTTCTGTGGTTGACAGTCACATAAATACACCTCTACTGTTTCTTGTTTCTTGGGGGTATTTTAAAGTATATCAAATCTACTGAGTCTTGCAGGAAAAGCACCATAAAATGTTCTGCACTGCCTTCATGCTGTGATTTACTGTTGCTCTTAGTCTATATTGCATTTTGTGTGTGAATATATTGGGTGTTACCATCTGACAATTTTGAAATCTTGTCACTGTAACTATAATTGTGAGAGTTCAAATGTTATTCATTACCTCATTCTTGAGCCCATGCAATAAAATTACCAATTCTGAAATGACATCTCCTTTTCTTAAATGATATGACCATTACGTGTTTATTTTGCCAGGTTTTTTAATTATCATCCTGTACATCTAAATCAAGCTGCAAGGTAAATGTAACTGTATGATTCTGATAAAGTTATGCATGTTTGTATATGGGTCATTCTGCTAGATCATGAAAATATGTCACATTTATTAAAAAAGTAATTGCAATTGAAAAAAAAAAAAAAACTGCAAAGACAAGTGGTGTGACATAATTAAATAATACATATAAATAATTAATTTTAATTTTTTTTTTCATGTAAATGTTTCTAGAGTCTGATAAACCATGCTTATGGCAAATTACAGCACTAGTTTTTATCACTTACTGGACTTGTGAATTGATATAAGTTATTTCTATGGTGTGTTGTTTTTTTTTAATATACTTTGTAAAGGTTATCTTAGGATTTCAAATGATAATCTTTTTTTTTTTTTTTTTTTTTTTTTTTTACTGATAATCTATTTTCACAAAAAAAAAAAAAAAAAAAAAAAAAAAAAAGTTCATTTACAGAAAATTAATAGTTTCTAAATAGCATAACAGGTTGCACCCCCCCCCCACACCCACCCAAAAAGAGCAAAAATCTTAAAATTTTAATATGTTGTAAGTGTAATTTGTGTAATAAATATATATTTAAATGAAATAATCATAAACATTCAGATTACATCATGTAAGTAAGATAAAGCAGGTAAGCAATTTAAATTAATAAAATTACAATAAAATATTTACAGAAAATTTGATACAAGAAGCATCATTCAGTTCAAACTGATATTTTGTGTACTACAAATACTAATAAAAAGAAAGCAATCTATGCACATTAGTATTATAAGGTTATAAACATAGTATCTACATGGTATCGAAATGCGATTTTAATAAAATATTTCTCATCTTGAAAAATAATGGCACATTAGATAAATTCTAATTAGCGTAAAACTATTTTTTTTTAAATCCTAAATTTGAAATTTTTCTTTGGGAAAATTTAGATTAAAAATGTAAGTTTCTGGGAAAATGACCCAAATGTCAGGATTTCCAGAAGTCCAGTGAATTTATCTAAGAACAAGCATTAAAATTCAAAACAATTAAAATATCGAACTTAGAATTTTGTATGAAGGGTTGTGTAAAAATACCTGCTGATAATTTGTGCTAAGATGCTGCAAGTTAATGTTATATTGTTGATTTTCATGGGTTTAAATTTGCTTCATAGTGCACTGACTGTTGAAATTTTTAAATAGGTAATTTTAGCACCTTGATTTAACACCTTGATTTATAAAATTTTTATAAAATGCTTGATTGAAACATACATATACACACAATCGAGGAGTTTGAATGATTTAAGGCTGTTCTCAAATCCAAATTGCCTTCTTTTTGGCACATTTTTAAATTCATTTTTCTTCACCAATGTATCAAATTAGCAGGTTACTCTATAAATTATATAATTTAACTGCTTTTTCTGCTTTTCAGTAAAAGCCATTTTTTTTTTCGTTACTTAAATGCTGCCAAAGTTAGCATTTGGAACTGAATTTTCTGACATGGCAGTGTACAAAAGGAAAAAAAATTGCCATAATGCGACAATAGTTCATAACTCAATATGTAATTTATTTATTACAAAATAAAAAACAGATTGATTATAATTTACTTCAATAATCATGTCTACAAGTATGATTTCACATTTAAGTTTCATGTTATTGAATGGAAATTTTTTTAATTTTATTTATTTATTTTGAGAACAGCCTTATTCATAATCTTTGGTATAATCTGGGCAAAAGTATAAATTAAAATGGCTATGTGTGTGTGTGAAGTTTAGAGCAAGGATGAACAGACAGAGATTGTAGTTATATTTTTCAGCAATGCTATGAAGTGTTAAGGAAAAATATTTAGCTTTAAACTATAACCAATTTGCTTTTATTAATTTTTATAGTTGACAGTTTTGTTTCAGTTTTGTATTCATTTTATGTAAAATTTCTTTATTTATAGATTGAAAATGTTAATAGGTTATTTATTATATCATAAATTTATTAAATATTGTGATACAACATATTGTTTTGATGTTTTAGAATTTCCTTTCTTTCAGTCTCAGAAAAACTGCATTTAGATTAATTTTACATTTCTATTTATTTACAATTTACCTTTTCTATTTATTTAACTTCTTTGAAATTGATATAACTATATAAGAATAAGGTTTTTAGAAAAGTTTTAAATCCTTATTTTAAAAATTGTGGCTTATGGTTAATCTGCTTTTTGCTGTTTTATAACAGTAGCAGATCCATTCGATGCTGTAGTAGCTTCTAGAAATCAATCATGATCATTTTGAGCATATAATAAAGAAATAACTAGCTGTTACTGAAGGTATGAGTGCAGAGTTTTTGGATATTTGGAAATGTGAAATTAAGAACAATTTGAGGTATATGTGCTTTTGCAGCAATGTAATTGTTCTGTTTTTAATTTTGTCTAAATATAGAGGGACTTGTTCAGTAATTTCCTTGACTTATTGAACTGCTTTTGTGCATTTTCTATTTGAGAACAAAACTTTGCTGATCATAAAATTTCTATAGTTTGTTTCAATATAAGTAGAAGTAATTGCATCATATGAATTCTTCTGTTTCTGATATTTTATTTTGTATTAAAAGAAAAGTACGTGAAAAAGAGGAACTTATTAGTTTGAATTTCTATGCATAATTCAGTTCTCTCTTGGAAGCAAGAATGTGTGTGTGTGATTTTATTACATCACACACGAGTGACGTACTTGATCATTTATTTAGCAAAGCATAAAAAAACCCATTGCTAAAAATTATACTTGTAAAAAAGGTCTGCAAAGTGAAGGAAAAAAATTCCAATGAGCTGGGCCAGTGAATTAAAGCAATATTTTTTTACCAACTGTGCTGATGAAAAAAAATAAACAAGCCAGACTGGGCTGAGAAGATAAAAAAAAAAAAATCAGCCCAATATTAAAATTTAAAAGGATCTATCTAAGCCATTAAAATGTGAACAATTTTCAATAAGGCAAGGATAAGTATACATTGCACTGGCAGGTAGGGGCCTGGTCATCGGTTAGAAAGAAAGTATGCATTGCATGAGCTGATGCTATATTGGTAACATCAGCACAGAAATATAATATGTCTAGCATAGAGATTGGCATTGCATCATGTCTGAATCATTGCTTAATTATTTCAGAAGTCTGGGTCTGGTCCAGGTTTAGGACTGCATCTTCTTTCTACATACTGGGCCTAAAAGATGGGAGGTCCTATAATTTTAAATTTTCCCATAAATATGTATTTAGTATTCTGGAAAAATAACTTAATTGTACATTAAAGGGGCAGTTTACCTCTTCAACATCTTTTTTTAATGTGGTTTAAATGAACTCATTGTGTTTCACTTTTCAACTAAAAGTACATTTTGTAAAGAAAAGAAAACAGAAACTGCGTATTAAGTTTAAGAAAATTTGAATTCTTTGAAATCCCTACAACTTTTCTAAATATTAATCTTTTTGTCCAATTAATTTTTTTATTTGGATTTTCAAATGTATATTACTCAAGACTGCCTGTGGATTTTTAGATACATTTAATATTACATTTAATATAATTCTTTTACTGATATATGTAGTATAAAGTGAATTCTAACACATTTTCATATATGTTTATTTAAAAATACAGTTGACTCCCTCAAATCCGCACAGCTTGGGACCAGAGGTTTTGCGGATTTTAGAATTTTGTGGATTTCTGGTCATTGCTTTTACATTTTCTAAATGGTAATTTGAATGTAATTAACAATGAAATTAAAACTATTATGGAGGCTTACAATATAATAAAACATTGAAATAAGTAATAAACTAAAATAATTTATATAATTCTTAACATGATTAAAATATTAAAAGCAAAGGTCAAGTTAATAATCAATAATGTATGATTAAATATTTATTATAAAGATAAGATGCATTTTTCATTTGAAATTCGTTTTATAACGATATGTTACTAATTCACATCAAAATCATAAAATAAGGAAGTTTTATTTAAAGTTTAGCCAGACTTAATAACAAAAAAAATTTGGTTAATACATTAATATATTTGGTAAAAATATTGCAATTACCAGTGATATCAGCAATATCTTATTTTTTCCAAAATAAATTTATTCTTCCTTCATGAAAACACATGAATTCAGTATATTAATGTAAATTATAAATTAAAATATATATAGAATGGATATAAAAATAAAGTCGAATTTTTTCCCTTCATCAAAACTGAATGTTTGATTGTTTACATCTGTACACTATGTGCGGATTTTAGAGAGTTGCGAATTTTAGGTAGTCTACTATAATAATATTAACCTGAAGACTAATTTCATGCACCAATTTATCACATATGATAAAGAGCATGTATAAAAATTTTAATCTCTTATCTCAAATACTACAAAAAAAAAAAAAAAAAAAAAAAAAATAATAATAATAATAAAAACTTAGTATTATTAAAACATGAAAGTGGTGAAAATATGAACATGGTAAAAAGCCCATTAAAGTTTTTATTTGTATGGGGATGTGCCAAATTTACAATATATCATGATATAATTGCTACATGGGTAAAAATGTAGAGTCAAAATATTCACAATTAAACAGGTTTTCATTTAATATCTAAAATCACAAATTGATTTTTTGATCAATTTTGAGCTAAACTGTCCCTTTAAGAGAAATAAGTTTTCTGCTGTGGAAATTAAGTCTGGTCTGATTTCATTGATTTTTGCATGGGCAACTGCTTTCACTTATTTTAACATGGGTCAGACCTGTTTTCACTAATTTTAGCATGAGTCGAGCCAGGCCATGAACCCCCATAATACAAAAGGGTCTGGATATTTTGGTCTGTGAAGATGTCTAACTTGTGGTCAAACCAAGTGATTTCTTCCATTGTATATAAAATGGCCACACAAGCAAAAATAGATTGAATCAGTTGCTTAATCCTTCACTGCACTGTGTGCCACATGTGGTACATACCTAAAAAACATAATTCTTATGTGTCATCAATTTGGCCAATACAATCACTTTAACTGATCAAGAACCAAGGATGCTACTTTTCTGCCAATAACCGAATCCTGCTTTTTAAAAAAATTTTACGAATCTGTGATTTTCATTATTAAGTGATTGTGAGATGAAACAGATTTTAGTCAAACGATCACTAATTATAAAGTGTTTTTCATCAAAAGATCACAAATTACTACACCAATATTCAACAAGAACAGATTTTCGTGAAACGATCATGAAATAAAAATATTTTGGTTAAATGATCACAAAATAAAATAGCAACTCTTGACAAACGATCGCAAAATAAAATAGCAATTCTTGACAAATGATTGCAAAATAAAACAGCAATTTTAATCAAACAATCACAAAATGAAACAGATTTTCCTCAAACAATCATGAAATACAATGTCTGTTTTCATCAAGCGATCCCAAAATACAGCATTGATTTTCGTCAAGCTATCCTGAAATACAGCATCGATTTTCGTTTAAAGATTGCAAAATAAAGCATCAATCTGAAATGATCATAAAATGACACAGCAATTTTCTTCAAACTATCACAAAATGAAACAGCAATTTTCCTCAAACGATCGCAAAATGAAACAGCAATTTTCCTCATACAATTATGAAATGAAACAATTTTTCGTCAAGCAATCCTGAAATACGGCATCAATTTTCATCAAACAATCCTTAAATACAACATTGACTTTTGTCTAATGATTGCAAAATCAATTTTCGCCGAGCGATAGCAAAATACAACATTGATTTTTGTCAAAGGATCATGAAATTCGGCATCAATTTTTGTCAAACTATCGTGAAATACAACAGCGATTTTCATCAAATGATCATGAAAAGTACCTGAAAAGTTTCGTTAATGGAATTATCATCGGATCTATTGTTACGTTACTTAAAATGATTTTAAATGATGTGATATAAGATTCCTCATTAAAATGTTTGCATCTGTTGCTGAATGACCTTAATTGATGTAAAATACTGTGAACTAAAGAAAAATTATTTTTATTTACTCATATAAGTTTTCATGCTCAATGAATTAAGAGCATACTTTAAACTGTTTGACAAATGCACATTTAGAAAGACATGTTAAAAATTACAAAAAAAAGTTTTTTTTTTCTTTTATTTAAATCATTAAAAAATAGTTTGTTATAAATTAAATTCTTTATATCGTGTCTTATAAACAATGTAGTTAACAAAATTCACGCATAAAAGTTGTTAAAAATGTCAATTTGACTCTATGCATAATTTCGCCTTTTTTGTTAGTTTTTGAGTGGCATCCCTGAAGAACAGTCCAAAGAATTAAATAGCACTTATTTTGCCCCTGTCAGATGGCTGCATTTGACAAAAAAATAGAATTTGTTTTCTTTGGAAGCAAAATAACAAGCTATTAAGGCAAAATTTACTCTTATTATTTTTACTGAATATTTAAAAATAGTTATATAAAGAAAGTTGCAGAATGTTAAATAGATAAAACTAATTAAAGCCTGTTTAATTGCAAAATATAGCAATACAATATTTAAAGACCCTAATAATATACATGGAGTACACACCATAAAATATCAAATTTTAACTTTAAAAATTTGAAATTTTTTTTATGAAAATAAAACTTTAAAAAATAAGCCATTAAAAAAATAAATGCAGTTTGCACATCGGGAACTTCTGATAAAATGATCTAAAAATGATTAAATTCCTATGTATAGTTTTTGCTCCTATAAAATTTTTAATGCAATGATTTTGATCAACTTTAACATTAAATATAGCTTAGAATAATTGTTTGATTAAAAACTGTTTGCACCAGCATGTTTATAAAATATTTCTCTTTAATGCCAACAATTTTCATATTTTTATGCAAAAGTTCTCTTAATATTAACAAAGAAATACCTGAGGTCAGAAAAAATATGTTGTCAGTGACGATGTCAGTTACTGTTTTTAGAATAGAGAGAAAAATAAAAAATGATTTTAAATTCTTTTTTTCATCAAGAACAAAAAGATCGATTGCTTCTTAATAAATTTTTTTAAAAAATAGATAAAACATCAACTTTTTACTTTATTAAATTTTGTGAATATCACAAAAGTCCTTATGTTTAATTATCATAAATTTGTGGTTTTTAATTTTTCTTCTGATTGCTACATTTTGTTTTAAAATTTCCTTAAGTTTCAGGAAATTTTCAGGGGTTTTCCATCCATCTCTATATCCATCACATTATGAAAAAAGTATTTTAAATTATTTATATGTAAGGTTAAAAAATGGCTGCTTTTTTCTTTTATAGAAATAATAGGAATGATTAACCCTATGCCTACAAATGGGTCCAATGGACCCGACAAGTACATTCAAAGAAATTATTCAAAAATTAGAAATTTCTTTAAGATAAACTAAATATATTAACTGGACATTAATAAATTATAAAAGTTGTAAATTTCTAAGTGGTTGGAAAAAGTCTGGACCTGAATTCAAACCACTGGCTGAAGCTGCCAATGCTCTTCCAACTGAGCCATCCCAGATGACACCTAGTGAAGTAATTCACCCAATTAACATTTATCAGTCACAGCATCTAGTCTGATGTCTGAATCGCAGGCATGAGATTCTTCTGCGGATCTGCTTTTTTTTATCGTCAAAGGGTCGTGAAAAAACGCTAATTTCGTCAGAATATCGCATGGAAAAGAAATGATTTTTGTGAAAAAGTCATGAAAAAATTTTTTTCCGTCGAAAGGTCGCGAAAAAATACTATTTTTCATCAAAAGACCACAAAAAATCGTTTTCACCAAAACATCGCGAAAACACGATTTTCGACAAAATATCGCGTACAAAACGCAATTTGTGACAAAGATCACGAGAAAAACGCAATTTTCACCAAAAGATCACGAGAAAAATGTGATTTTAGTTAAAAGATCCCCAGATCGCGAAAAAACGCGTTTTTTTATCAAAAGTAAAAAAAAAAGGGGGGGGGGAATAATGGCGCTCTTCATCGAAAATTACAAAATAACAGTGATTTTGTTTAAAAAAAGCTGGTTTTGGTTTAAAAAAAAAAATCGGTGATTTTCGTTGAAAGATCGCAAAAAAAAACAACGATTTTTGTCAAACGATCGCAAAAAAAAACCCGGAAATTTTCGTTAGGAATAAAAAAAAAAAATAATGCGAAAAAATAGCAATTTTCGAAAAAAAAACGGCGAAAGATTGCGAAAAGTTGCGTAAAATTTGCCGCAATATTGTTTTCAACAACTTTTTTTTTGCAGTTGAGTGGAAAATAGCTTGCCATGTTTGTAGAATGATCTTTCAAGTGAAAACGTTAAACTTTGACAGCTAGCTAAGATTGTAGTTTAAAACATTGCATCAGAAGTACAAACTTAAAATAGAAACTTTCATTTCAGAATTATTTATAGTAGTATTTGCATAAATTGATTCGCTCTGACCCCTCTCCTCTGCCCCCCCCCCAAAAAAAAAAAAATATATATAAACAGGATTTAATCAAAAGTGTTGACAATTTTATTGTTAATAAAATAGCTTTCTTAATTGCCTTTAACACATGCCTTTTAAAATAATTTCTCATTTTCCAGTTCACATGTTTTTCCTCTAACTTTTTGCAATCTTATGCCAGGAATCAGCTCAACAGAATGTATCGAAGGTTATTATTTTTTGGAACTGCAGTAAGCACTGTGTGCGTAATTAATTATAACTAATAAGTTAACTATTTTTAAATAAATTTCTGGTTTAAATACTTTTAGAAAACTAGAGTAAAATTTTTGGTAGTTCTAGCATAAAATGCAGTTCTACAAAAATAAAGAAAACATTTTTACAGGGGTTTTATGAAGTAGTTGCAATATTGATATGAAGCATATCTACATTGGAAAGCATGACTGGAAATGGATGTGTGGTTGTGTATGGTTGTGCTTAATTGGACATGGGTGATCCATTGTCTGTAGAGTTGAATCTTAAAAGCAATTGTATGCAAACAACTAGTTCCTTCTGATATAGACCTCAATGTAAGAATAGTCACCATTGCTGCAGCTAATATTCAAAAATCTGTAGATATCTTGAAGGATGGTGCCATTGGTTTTGATCACAACAGAAGGTAAGTAAGTTGAACAGTCTGCGAAATTGGATTCCACATCTGCAAGTTGCTGTACTGTTAATTTTTGCTTAATAAAACATTTTATGAAACATTTTCTGTATTATTGTTGTCTCTGTGTCTTTTTTTGTATGGATGGTATTTTTGGTCATGCTTTCCTATGTATTTATATCAATATTGTTACATCTGTTCAAAATTAGTGCATAGTAAGACCCCCCTTGTATATAATTAAGACATAGAAGTTTTACATAGTATGTCTTTTATTTGATAGAGCAGGAAAGTAGACATATTTTTTAAAGAATGTTTTGTTAAAAACTACAGCGCTTTAATGTTAAAATATTATTGAACATTTTCATGTTCACCTTATGCCAATGCATCGAATATTTTCAGTTAAGATTGTATTATTTATCTCTAATGAAAATTTATATAGTTTCATTATGTGTAGTATACACATAGTCAAACTTTAGTTTAAAAGTAATTTTGAGAACAAACAGTATAAATGTAATTTTGTATTTGTGTGTTGACCTTGTATGCTGAGAAATTTTTGTTGATTTTTGTATTGAAAATCAACAAAAATTCTGTGACATGTCAGCCACACCTGATTTGCTCATTTCATGTGGAATGACCCATCTGTTAAAATGACACTTAAATTATAAGAGTTTGATGTCACCGCGTAGATGGAAAGAATTTTCCACCTTTTTTCTCATTTCTCACTTTCATGCTTGCATATTGGAGAGATGCCACGTCATTTGACATTTGTTTTGAACACTTTCCAACATAATTGAAAAGTGTATGATTCTGGTTTGTCTGTCAGCTATCTGTCCATGTTCTAACATAGCCTATTTTAATAATGTATCTTGGTTACAAACATGATAAAATTGATATGAACTTTCAAGGTTCACTAAAACATGCTATCTGTTGAATATGAGGTGCAAAGCATTTATTCATTTACAAGGTCTCATATAGGCTGTTATACAATAATAATAATCTTGTGGGGGAGGGACCATTTGCAGCATATTTAGATTATTTTGTTCTATTTCAAAAGGATGCAATTGATTCATGTTACTGAGTTTTACTGCAAGATTCTTGCAACAGACTGTAATGTGCATTACATTTATCATTCATTTATATGGGCATATAAAGCATCTTATATACAATACTGTATCTGAAATATTGTCTATTAGAAATAGTTGCTGAATGTGTTTTCTGTTATATGCATTTAATGGTCAACTAACTTTTTGCACACTGCGTGGTGTATATAAATTCTATAGAATATATACTGGACTATACAAAAGAATTCATACACATTACTCAGAATGAACAGGAATTGTTTGAAGGTATTTTTTTTTAAATTTGAGTTATATCTGTATCTAAATGTAGTTGATCAACTACATTTAGTATACTCAAATATTCGTAGCATATTAATAAAATCATTTACAGAGCTAATCCAAAAACTATCTAAGTGGCTATCTATTGTCTGTAATTTCTGAAAATGTGATTTCAGTAGTTTAAATGTAGTTGTGCCAAAATTAAATTGCAGCTTAAAATGTGGTGTGAATAATATCACAAATCTCAAGTTCCCCATTCAACAATGCAAAACTGACAATTTTTGCTCCATTTTTTGAATGTACAGGCACAAAACTGGCTGAGAAGAAATCTGGAGTTTAGAAGAGTTTTCCATTTTTTGATCATTTTATTATAAAGAAATTTTTGTCACATGACAAATGTCCTCCCCCATTTGTGTTGTGTGAAGAATTAGTTAAAGACGTCCACTTTGATAGTATTTTCTGAAAGATCTTTAGCATTTGACAGAATTTTTTTTCAATCGGATAGCTTCTGAATAAGAATACCTGCCAATTTCATGAGTTTCCGAGCACAAAAGGAATTTTAAAGATATGTCAAAAAGTAGCTTCTTTCGATTTGAGAAGACTTAAGCAATCCATTTTAATTCAATATGCAACATATTTATTGTAAAATGATAGTCTCTTTCTAAGCACTTCAGTAGTTAAAACTGCAAATTTCATGCTTTTATAAATGAATTGTGAGTATGTCAGAATGTTCCACGTTATTGGACAGAGAAAAAATTTCCTTTCAACTGTCTTAACCCTTTTAGGGGCAAGTAATTGTTTTTGTAATGTTGAAATCATATTTGAATTTTTAGAAAATGTTATTCTAAATTTAGAAAACTAATCAGATGTGGCAATTCCAAAACTTTCTTCTATTTCATGCTTGTTAATACTTCAAAAGTTGCTACCACAATGCTAAAATTAAATGACAATCTATGCTCATAGTGAGGATTCTAAAGGCATGAAAGTCAATGCATTAGTTCTTGAAATAGAAATATTGCAGATATCTGGGAAAATGCAACATAACAGCATCACTTGTTGGGCGATTTATACAAAACATAAATAGCAATAATATTTATCAAGCTATACGTGAATCTGAAGTTTGATGAAAAAAATTGTGCATTAGTTCTTGAGATAGTTACTGCCGGAATCGGGAAAATTCAACATAGCAGCACCATCTGTTGGGCTATTGAAACCAAAACAAACAGAACTAGTTCATATCAAAGATTTATCGAATCTGAAGTTTGATGAAAATCCGTGCATTAATTCTTGATATAGAACTATTGCGGAAATCATGAAAAATGCAGCATAGTAGTGCCACATTTTGAGCGATTTGCATCAAAATGTAAACAGCATCACTTATTTCATAATGCATGTTTGTCTCAGGATTTTTCTTTCTGTTTTTTTTTTTTTATTGCATTTATTTACGAATATTTGAGAAATTAAGTATACAAATTGAAGGAAGGGTATATTCTTTAGTTTAAAGGTAATTGACATTACTGATATTTCAAAAGTTGTTCAACTTATGTATTTACATCCAATTCAATATCTTGAATATAACTAATACTGCTTTTACAATGCTTGCTTTTGGTACAAATTAGAACTACAGTTTTTATTTCTCTACCCCCCCCCCCAAAAAAAAAAAAATACTTAACCCATTGAAGGGCTGTGGGCTATATATATTTTTTATATATCAATTTACTTTAATCAAGATCTGTACCAGATTTTTACAACAAAATTTTACTTTAACTTTTTATTTTTTACTTTGTTCTATCTTTACAAATGTAAGTATAGTATTCGTTAAAATTTTTGAATTCTGGTTTTTGACGGATTTGCACGTTTTAGAAATCGGATGTCAAAAAACATGTTTTTACAAAATGTCTTTGGTTTTGTGACTTTGTCTGCATGCAACATAAATTTTGTGGGCACTTTATATCAAGAACTAATGACTGAGTGTTATAAAAATTTAATATTCAGGTTATACCTGGAATAAATTAATGCTGATTATAATTTGGTGTAAATCGTTCAACAGATAATGTACGCGACAGCTATACTTCAATACCTAATGTGCAGATTTCCATCAAACTTCAGATTCAGTTAGTCCTTGACATGAAGTGATGCTGTTTACGTTTTGATGTAAATCGCTCAAAAAGTGGCGCTACTATGCTGCTTTTTTCACGATTTCTGCAATAGTTCTATCTCAAGAATTAAGGCACGGATTTTCATCAAAGTTCAGATTCGATAAATCCGTGATGTAAACTAGTTCTGTTTGTTTTGGTTTCAATAGCCCGACAGATGGCGCTGCTATGTTGAATTTTCTCAATTCCTGCAGTAACTCTGTCTCAAGAACTAATGCACAATTTTTTTCATCAAATTTCAGATTCGGGTATAGCTTGATAAATATTATTGCTGTTTGTGTGTTGTATAAATCGCCCAACAAGTGATGCTGTTATATTGCATTTTCCTGGGTATCCGCAATAACCCTATTTCAAGAACTAATGCATGGACTTTCATGCCTTTAGAATCCTCACTATGAGCATAGATTGTAATTTAACTTTAGTGTTGTGGTAGCAACATTTGAAGTATTAACATGCATGAAATAGAAGAAAGTTTTGGGATTGCCGCATCTGATTAGTTTGGAATTGCATTTTCTTAATTTAGAGTAAAATTTTCTAAAAATTCTAGTATGATTTCAGAATCACAAAAACATAATTACTTGCCCCTAAAAGGGTTAAGACAGTTCAAAGGAAACTTTTCCCTGCTCAATAACGTGAAACTTTGACTTATTCACGATTCTTTTGTATAGGTTAAAAGCATGAAATTTACAGTTTTAACTACGGAAGTGCTTAGAAAGAGACTATCATTTTACAATAAATGTGTTGCATATTGAATTAAAATCGATTGCTAATAAGTCTTCTCAAATCCAAAGAAGCTGCTATCTTTAAAATTCCTTTTTGCTCGGAAACTCGTGAAATTGGCAGGTATTCTTATTCAGAAACTATCTGGTCGAAAAAAAAAATAAATGCTAAAGATCTTTCAGAAAATACTATCAAAGTGGGCATTTTGCACTAAATTTCTTCGCACAAGTGGGGGGACGGTTGTCACGTAACAAAAATTTCTTTATAATTAATTTATCAAAAAATGGAAAACTGTTCTAGACTCCCGATTTCTTCCCTGTCAGTTTCGTGCCCCTACATTGAAAAAAAAATGGGGCAAAAATCGTCAGTTTTGCGTTGTTGAACAGGAAACTAGAGATCCGCTACTTTTCTTGGACTACCTTATCGTTAAAAGCGGCTTGTTTTCTGAAAGATCTTTCTAATTATATAACAGAAGCATAAAATCTGTTCAATATCATTGTATCTGATTAAGAAAAGCAGCAGATTTCATGCATTGAAGAAGAAAAAATGACCTCGTTTCGTGAGTATGTCAGAAAGTAGAGAACTTTATTCAATTGCAGAATGAATCAACCCCCCTGGTGGCAAGCGACCTGTATAAGTGCTCAGAAACCTTCATTATTCACACAAGTTATTTTTTGTTGTAAAGTTACCTTATTTAATCTGAACATTTTTGCGATTCAATTGCAAAAAAAATTGTTTTGAAAAAACGGTGGTAATGGATTAAAAATTAAGCTAAGGGCTCTTGAGCTCTGGTCGTGAAGGCGTTACGTTAGTTTAAGTGATAGCTGATAGATGGCGCCACCAGACATTTCATAACTGGCAGAATTTTGATGCTGACACATATGTGCCTTATTCCTTAATAATTATAGAGATATAATTTACGAGCATTTAAGAAATTATGCGTCTGCACAATGGCGAAGTTTGGCTAAAACCTGAAAATGAATTTTACACCATTTCTACACAACTTTTCATTATTATATATCCATCAATTTCTTTAAAATTCGTTTAGATCACCTTCATTCAGCAAAGGCAAAATTGATCTTTTTTTCTGGCTGTAATTTTTATGTTGAAGTGTTTTAATAAAGATGTAGCGGAAGGTTTTGAACGTAAGCATAAACGAATTTTCGAAAAAGCCATTACGAAATGAGATATTTAATATTTATAGGGATGAACGTGCTGCGACACAAATGGTTTATTTTAGCCAATAAAGCTTAATAATTTTTGCATTTTTAAATCTCAGAAATTTTGTCGTTAAGTGCATGCACAATCCCTTTATATATATATATATATGCTGCATCAAAATAATTTAGCAAGAACTAGCACACCCCCTCACAAGTTAATTATAAATTATTTTGATAGTGTGTTTTTAATTTGTTTTTTGCTACAGCGTTTCAGCGCAATCCACATGCTCCTTATTAGAAACTCATACTGCCTATTTCAGGTGACATCCGCATATGATTAATAAATGAGACAAACACTTATAATCTTGCCATTATAACATGATTTGTTTTTATTAGTACTCCAAGACTGCTATTTTCTTTTGACTCTTTGCGGCACACCCATTGCTTTAGTGTGGAAGTGAATGACCGATACCGGAACTTGAAAACAACTTTATTTATAAATAAGATAAAGCTATATTTCACGCATTCAATAAACCAAAATTTTTAAAACAAAAATTCCTGTGCCAATGTGGCGTTTGGGAATTGAAATGAAGTGATTTCATAGATATACCACCGCCCCTCAAGGGGTTAAATATTTCATATAATAAAACTGGAAATGTTGCACTCTTTAGAAAATGACACTGTATGCAAAATCTACTTTTTGTAAAATACAAACTCCAAAAGTTATTTAGTAACTCAATTCACAATTATTATTCTCGAAGGAAACTTGGAAAAGCAAAAATTATGCAAGTGGCCAAGATTTCAAAAATATATACGCAATTGTATCTGTGACTGCGAGCACGGTCCAACTCTATCTTTCATCTTTACGTGCTCAATACGAGCTGTCACGCAGGGGAATTAGTTTCAAAGTGCTGATTTTGGCAGCATTTACTGAATGATCCTGTGCTGTTATCAAATAAAATTAAATAATAAAATTCTTTTGTATATTTTCTGAATAAGAGCAGGAGCACCTGTCAATCGCATACATTTATGAACAAAAATGAATTCAGGAATGTTTCAGAAAGTAGCTTTTTAGTGCTACCATCTAGGGGTGAACTAAAAATGTGCGACTGTGAGAACAGCCCGGATGGCTGTCGCACCCTGAAATTTGTTTCAAAATGCTGATTTGGGCAGCATTTTCTGAACGATCCTCTGCTGTTATCATATACAAAATATATTAATAAAATTCTCTTGTATATTTTCTGAATAAAAGCAATAACACCTATCAATCGCATGCATTTATAAGCAAACATGAATTCAGAAATTTGTCAGAAAGTAACTTTAGTGCTGCCATCTGGTGTGTACTAAAAATGTGTGACTACGATCACAGACCGGATAGCTGTCGCTTCCAGAGATTTGTTTCAAAATGCTGATTTTGGCAGCATTTTCTGAATGATCCTGTGCTGATATCGAATAAAAGAAAATAAGAATTATTAATAAATTTGTTTTTTATGTTTTCTGAATAAGAGCAAGAGCACCTGCAAATCGCATGCATTTATGAACGAAAGTGAATTCAGGAATATGTCAGAAAGTAACTTTTTACTGCTGCCATCTGTGTGTGTGTGGGGGGTGCACTAAAAAGGTGTGACTGGGAGCACAGCCCAGAAATTAGCTTCAAAATGCTGATTTTGGCAGCATTTTCTGAGTGATCCTGTGCTGTTATCAAATAAAAGAAAATAAAAAATACTGATAAAATTATGAATAAGAGCAAAACCACCTGTCAATCGCATGAATTCAGGAATGTGACATAAAGTAACTTTTTAGTGCTGCCATCTGTGTGTGGGGGGTGCACTAAAAAGGTGTGACTGGGAGCACAGCTCAGAAATTAGCTTCAAAATGCTGATTTTGGCAGTATTTTCTGAATGATCCTGTGCTGTTATCAAATAAAAGAAAATAAAAAATATTAATAAAATTATGAATAAGAGCAAAATCACCTGTCAATCGCATGAATTCAGGAATGTGACCTAAAGTAACTTTTTAGTGCTGCCATCTATGTGTGGGGGGTGCACTAAAAAGGTGTGACTGGGAGCACAGCCCAGAAATTAGCTTCAAAATGCCGATTTTGGCAGTATTTTCTGAATGAAATAAAATAAAAAATATGATGAAATAATGAATAATAAATAATGAAATATGATGAAATAATGAATAATAAATGAAATATTTTCTGAATCAAATAAAAGAAAATAAAAAATATTAATAAAATTATGAATAAGAGGAAAACCACCTGTCAATCGCATGAATTCAGGAATGTGACCTAAAGTAACTTTTTAGTGCTGCCATCTGGGGGATGCACTGAAAAGGTGTGACTGCGAGCACGGCCCAATTCGATTTGTCGTCGTTACGTGTTATATCCGGGCTGTTGCGCCCGGAAATTTGGCAGCATTTCTTGAATGATCCCCTGCTTTTATCAAATGAAGGCAAAAAAAAAAAAAAAAAAAAAAAAAATCTGTTGTGTATTTCCTGAATAAGGGCAAGAGCACCTGCCAATTGCATGCATTTCACAAAAATGAATTCAGGAATGTGTCAGCAAAAATTGCAATTCGATATTCTAAATAAAGCAAAAATTGCTATTCGATTTTACTGGTATGAATTTGGAATTTCTAAATAAAACATTTTAATTAGGAGACTGAGTTCATAACAGATATTCCGAAAGAGAATTTTATCTTTAAACAATCGCAAAATGACTGTTGTTAAATAAAGCAAAAATTTCTATTCGAATTTACTGGTATAAATTTGGAATTTCTAAAGAAAATATAATTTTAATTAGGATATTGAATTCATAACAGAAATTCCTAAAGAGAATTTTATATTTAAAAAATCACGAAATAACTGTCGTTAAATAAAACAAAAATTGCTATTCGAATTTACTGGTATAAATTTGGAATTTCTAAAGAAAACATAATTTTAATTAGGATACTGAATTCATAACAGAAATTCCTAAAGAGAATTTTATATTTAAACAATCACGAAATAACTGTCGTTAAATAAAACAAAAATTGCTATTCGAATTTACTGGTATGAATTTGGAATTTCTAAAAGCAAAGAGGCCAAACTGGCAACTACGGGGTATTAGAAGAAGCCCCTAATAAAGAGGGGAGGAGTGTTGACATGTTACAGAAATTATACAGAGCAGATCCTTAACACAATCAAGATCGAATGATGAGTTCTCTAGATCTAGAGCATGAAGGTAGAATAGTAGGAGGAGAACACAAGAAGGAGACTGAGCAACAGAATTTAGCCCCGAATGTAATGCTCGGTTTGTGGCGCTAGTGTTCCCGCTCTGCAGGTCACATGATCTGTAGATCTGCTAGCTTTGGACCGATTTCGAAACCGGATGTAGAGGGCGCTATATTTAAAGTTCTTCATTTTTTCATTAACCACAGATAACGGCAGCCATACTAAGAATGACTTTAGGGTCAAAAGTGAAGCGTCATTTTTGTTCTATTATTCTACCTTCATGATCTAGAGTTGGTGATGAAAGTGTCGGCTGGTGGCGTCATCTATTGTTTAAAATTGAAGTTAAAATCACCTAATATTTGCATGATATCTGTTCGTGTGTTGATTTATTTGGTTTTATAATTTTAGGGAAATAAATACAAATGTGTTTCAAAAGTGACTCAGATTGTTTACACTTTATTTATATTATAAATTTTAATATTTAATATCTTCTAAAGGATTTTAAAATGAATTCTCCACTATGTTATTTAGTGGCGAATTTAATAAGAAGCTATTGCCAAGTCATTCAAAATCACATATCTATTATCATATAAAAGTTCATTCTTTATTGTTGAAGAAAATTGTGTTCACTGATAATAAGAAAAAATTACAAGTCAGAAACGGAAATTGTGAAGCTCCCATAACTAAAGAAATAATTTGTCTCATAGCTTAAGCATTGTGGGGATTTTTTTTTCTCATTTCAACTGTTAAATTTCAATCGCATGCAAAAGTAATAGCTATATAGAAGTTAAGTAATAGCTTAACATCCATAGCTTCTTATAAGTTGAGTGAAGAAATCAGCAAATATATTTGGAAAAATTCCTACTTAGCAAAAAAACTACCATGCCTGGAATCGAACCCAGGCCCTCTGGTTTAAACGACAATGCTTTACAAATTAAGCCAATTGGTCAACACAAAGCGAGCATTTTCTGCTCACATAACCTTATTAATCATAACAGGTTTTTTTTTCCCCTTAGTTGGAATTATTCATTTTGTATGATAATTTTACCAATCAGTTTGATTGTGTTTAAATAATAGTAAATGTATTTGGATTTCCAAAGCCAGCTTTTACGTAACAGCAACAAAAATTCAATGAGTTCTTGCAGCTAAATTAATTGATTTAATAATCATGTGTGGTTTAAAAATTTGTTGTAAAACCGATTCTTTCACAGTCAATTGCATTTCCCCCCCCAGATTCGGCTAAAATTCTTGACAAAACGAAATTTGAGTAGGAACTATTTTGAACTGGATTTCCAGTCTATTGTCGTTCAATCAGTTAATTTATAACCTGCTAGTTTTTAAATGAGTGTATGAATTTTGGAATAAGAAAAGTAAAATTATAAATTGTTTTTTGTAAATTATTTAGCAACAAGTTTTAAAAATGATTTTGATGAAATGGATGAAAGATGGAAGTTTGCTTAGATGAAACTATAATATTAGTAACAGTGTAAAAAATGGTATAAAAGCTTTTCAACCTTATTTACCAGAAGGATGGCCTGCCATATTTGAGATTTGGCAATATATCCAGGCCCAGCAATTGTGATATGGCAGGTTCTGGGTTCGAACCCATTCGCGGCCGTCGGCCTGACTGTTCGGAGTTTTCCGTGGTTTTCTTCGAACTTTGGATTTCTTTACGTAAATACAGCTTAAGTTCCCATAGAAAGACCCCCGCGGAGGGCATCCACCCCTTTAGAACCTATATCCTAAGTGTATATAATTGGCCGACATAAACATAAACAAACAGTTGTGATACATTTCTTTGGTATAAAAATTTTACGTTATAGACAGGTTTTGTTTATAAAAGTTTTACTATATTAAGCTGTACAGACTAGAAGAAATTTCATATTAGTAAAAGAAATTAAAAATATTTTTATGTATCATGAAATATCGAGATTTTTGGCGCCTCGCAAAGTGGTTGGCTGGAAAATCCCTAAAAATCGGGTTATCCCTCGTAAGTCAGGATACTAGCAACAGTCTTTACAGATTCGTTTTTAATCGTTAAAGCACTTACAGGCATGAAACTACCGAAGTGATTTGGAATCGTGTAGTTTTTTCTTTTTCTTTTGTGATAAATAAATTAAGTCTTTAGTATCATTGTTTCGTAAAGATCTTTATCGGGCTGTTGCACCCGGAGATTCGGTTGAAAACGCCGATCTTAGCAGTATTTTCTAAAAAATTGTCCGATTTTATGCATGCATGCATGCAATAAAAAAAAAAAAAAAAAAAAAAAAAACTATTTGATTGTATATTTTTTGAATAAGTGCTCCAGCTAACTGCGTGTGTTTAGGAGCAAAAATGGATTCAGGAGTGTGTCAGAAAGTAAACTAATTCGGATTTGAGAGCAGTCTCAAAAAATTGTGGCAACACAGTCTTAGTGCTGCCATCTGGTGTGCACTGAAGAAAAGGCATAGGGATGCAGAAGGTTGCTCGTTTAGCCTTCTTTTTTATTCCGAAGTCCGCATTCATGTTAGAAATTGGGAAAGAAAATTTAAATTTTAAATAATTACGAAATGACAGTCGTTAAATAAAGCAGAAACTGTTATTCAAAATTACTGGGATGAATTTAGAACTTATGACTAAAACCAAGAACAAAGAGGCCAAACTTGACACTACAGGGTGCAAGAAGAAGCGCCTAATAAATAGGGAAAGAATGTTGACATGTCTTTGAAATTATACAGAGCGATCAGAATTTTTTCAACAAAATTCGGAGACTACCTTTCATTTGCTTGAGCCATTTGCTTCGCTTGTTCTGGAGTTTCAAAATAGAATTCTTCAAGGATGATGTGCAGCATTATTACCTGATGCAATACCCACTTTTATGAGATAGTTGTGTGAGAAAATCATGAGAAAGCGTTTAACTTACTTTCAAATACCTTAGGAAGAAGGCAAAAATCACCAAAACATTTTTGAGTCACTAATACTTTCTCCTCTAGATACAATACACGAAACGGAAAAAAAAAAAAAAATCAAAATTGTTACAGCAAATAAAATTTTTTGTTGGGCAATTTTTATTCTTTTTTTGCAAAAGCTATAGATCCTTCAGATAACAGTGTCAAAGTAAGTGGTCTGAACCAAATTTCCCCTCATAAGAAGAATAACCACTCAAACAAAGGGTTGAAAACGTGTTTGTCATGTGATCAAAATCGCTTATAGTGCAACAGGTAATTTATTGATTTAAAAAAAAATGGAAAACACTGTTCAATTCCAAGTTGCTTCCATAGTCAGATCTTCCAATTTTATATCTTTCCGTTAAAAAAAATGAATTTGTAAATGTGTCAAAACGTTTTGCGCTTGTTGAGCAGAGCAGTTGAGAACATTTTTAATAATTTTTTGTGTCTTGGTGTCGGCAAAATATAGAATTGATTTTTATAGTTTGCTGTTACAATTTTTTTTATTAATTTATTACGGAATTCGGTCATAACAACATAAACAATTCATGCTACCTACGAATGTAATAGTATACAGTTGTACCTGTTAAGGCGGAAACATATCTAAAACGGAATATTTTTCGGTCTCTTGAGAGTTTGTTCAGCAAATTTCCATTTTGAAGATGTTTCCAATTGAAATTGAGCAAAACCTCCCTGTGCTTTCAGCTAATCATTAGCCGTCATCAGGGGAACTGTTGTAACATCAAAGATATACGCCGGTTATATATCAGAGTATGAAACCAATGAATGACAAAAAATAGGGAGGGAAGGAAGGAAATGGGCGATTGCTATAGAAACCGGGAAAAAAAATGGTTAGCTGAAAGTGCCTAGGGTTTTTAACATCTTATGTCATCAATGTTTTAACACCTTGAAAAGTTTTAATGTTTTAAAACTTCTATTTGTTTGCACTTATTAACTAATAAATTGTGAATTATATATTCATATTATTTATTTAAAAATAAGTTTTCGTCATTCTATTAAATCCTATCATACACCATTTATCCCATGATAGATCATGATTCTAGGTTGACATGGTGACGACACCTTATTTAAGATGGAGTCCTATTATTTCTGTATTACTGAATTTAGTAAATATAATCGCAATAAATTATGTTATTCACGCATTTTTCCACAAAAATCAGCAACTATTCCAGTTCTCCAATATCTGAATATTTATAAAACTAGTCATTGTACGAACTCACCTCATTTGTCACGTTTGATGTACAATTTCTGACTTGTTTTCTGTTTCATATGATGATTGTTTTTAACTAATTTTTGAAATGGATTAATGTCAGAATTATTTCTTTTAGGAAGCTGTTAGTGCCGACTTGTCAAAGAAGAGAGCGCTTAAAGGTTTACTCCGTAACCTTCCAGCTAACAAAACAAAATTCGACTGGAGTGTATTTGGGAAGAAAACTATGAAACAAAAGCTCGATGATGATGTAAATGCGTTTTTTGATAATAAAGCGAAGGCTCATAAAGCGAAGTTAATCCGTAAAAGACGCCATACAGTGTGATGGAGGTGTGCTGGAAAAAAAAAAAAAAAAAAAAAAAACGAACGCTATGTCCTTTTTTATTACTTATGGATATTTGAAAACTTTTTATGTAACTTACTTTTATTACTAACTCCTTTACTAACTAAGTTATTACTAACTCCTTTTTATTACTTATGAATATTTGAAAACTTTTTATGTAACTTACTTTTATTACTAACTCCTTTACTAACTAACTAAGTTATTACTAACTCCTTTTTATTACTTATGGATATTCGGAAACTTTTTATGTAATTTACTTTTATTACTAACTCCTTTACTAACTAAGTTATTACTAACTCCTTTTTTTACTTATGAACATTTGGAAACTTTTTATGTAACTTACGCTACGTTTTTTTATTACTTAAGGACATTTGGGTACTTTTTATGTAACTTACGCTATGTCCTTTTATATACTTATGGATAATTGGAAACTTTTTATGTAACTTACGCTATGTCCTTTTTTATACTTATGGATATTTGGAAA
Organism: Maratus speculifer; assembly: GCA_964019185.1. Taxonomy (NCBI): domain Eukaryota; kingdom Metazoa; phylum Arthropoda; class Arachnida; order Araneae; family Salticidae; genus Maratus; species Maratus speculifer. The sequence goes on from OZ025293.1 coordinate 416,965,915, forward strand.
CTTTTTATGTAACTTACGCTATGTCCTTTTTATTACTTATGGATCTTGGATACTTTTTATATGACTAAAGAAATTGTTGATGTTGTAAAAGTTTTACAAATAAAGGACATTTGGTTTGAAAGCTGTTTTCTTATTAATATAATTATTTTATTCTTTTTAATTAATAAGTTCTATTCTCAATATTATGTAAAAAAGTATAAAATAAAATAAATACCTACAAGTAATATTTAAGGTAAAATGTTTTGTAAGTCACTATAAAATATAAAAAAATGCATTATTTAACTTTTTCGTTACTTCTGGTCACACAGGTGGACCTCTATTTTTTTCATCATAAAATCTTAAATGTTTGATTTTTTTTCTTTTTACGTTATGACTTCACATCTTAATTAGCTGAATGTTTTTTGTATTAACCCATTGACGCCCGAAATAGTTTCTTCGTTAAAATTAAAATTTTGGATTTCCCACCACTTTTAATAGGAGTACTAATTTTTATCTTATTTTATCAAGTAATTTGTCTCATAAAAGAAAACTTATATTTATCTTCATATTTACTGGTGAGAAGAGCGTTATGTTGCCACTAATCCCAATGGTCTAAAAATATGCTATTGGGTGTCCCAGGGCACATGTCCCACATGCCCCTGCATAAGTCAGGTCTTGGAAATATTCTGTAAATTGTACTTAATTACAGTGCTTTTCTAAATCTTTCTTGGTGCTACCTTTAATGAGCTAAGCTTTCTAAAACATAAAAACTTTAAAAAAAAAGGGGGGGGGGGTTCACACATATTTTAATTTCCAAATTGTTGGAAAAATAAAAAAAATTATGCATATTAAAAAATTATGCCTTTTCATTTTATGTTAAAAAATAAGCTTTGAGTCGTCTTCATATTGAAATTATACCAAACTTGAAAATTTTTAGTGCAGACACCTAATTTTGAAATCATATTTAAATTCTTGTAAACTTGGATAAACTAACAGTATATTAATCAGCAAAGTAGTTTAAGAATTATGTAGATGTAAACTTTCGAATACGTAATGTTAAATTTACTTATAATAGTAACAAAACAATTAGCAATGTATATAGTTTTTCATGCTATAACTCAAAAACTACTTGGTGGAATGGATTCGCATACTTGAGTCTTTTAGAAATCGATTTCTATTAAAATTTTCATTGATTACACTGAATATTTTTTTTTTTTTTTTTGGATATTTATTTCGTAATACCAGAATTATAAAATGAATATTCGAAAACAACATGCATTGTAATCGATAAAAATTGTTACAGAATTGAATTTCTAGAAACTTCAAATATCATAATTCAAAATTTAACTCTTTCAGGAGCAAGGTATTCGTAAATGATTGAAATAATTGAATGTCACCAGTATTTTACAAGAAAACTTATTTGTAAACAAGTAAAAGTATATTTTCGCGTACATAATAAAAGTGAAATTTTCATTCAAAAATTTGGGTGCCAATTTGGCAATTAGAGATTAAAATTGATACTGTAACTTCATCCCCTCCCTTTAAGGGGTTAAGTTAGTTCACATCTTTATTGCTCTGTGAAATGATGGTAAATGTTTTGTATTTTTTTTTCCCTCTGACAAAATTTAAAAGGCTGTGTTTGTAAATGAAGATAAACGACGCTTTTAACATAATAACAGCATTCAAAGTTCAGAATATAGTAAGACATGTACGGAAAAGTAAATGTGTGAAATTTACAAGCATTTAGCCCCCCCCCCCAAAAAAAAATAAATAAATAATGTAAATAAATAATGTAAATAAATAATAGTAATAAATAATGCCTAGAATGCATCTAGTTAGTACAATCTCTTAAGATGCTACTTCAGTCGGGCAAAAACACACGATCGTTATAACATTATAATGGGAGAAGTTTTGTAAGATATCTCGTTTGAACATTTCTAAATAACTGTTTTTGAGTTTGACAGCTGGGGTAAATCTCTATAAACGTCGTTTTGGACTTTTTATGTTGTTTACAAGTATTTTTAATTAGGACTTTTTTACTTTTGGAATCGGTTTCGAAAGTGAAAGCATTCTCATAAAAAAGACCTCCAAAAGAAATAAAAAAGTGCAAGCGACCTTTGTACGGTTCTACCTTGGCTAGCTAATGCAAATAAAAAGTTGCATAAAAATATTGAAATGTAAACAGCATACCTTATAAAAAATTTCTCCCATTGGATTAACATTAACGAACGGTAGCTAAGATCGAAGGCCGTTTTTTACCTTTTCGATTTTGTTTACAGATTTCTTTTAATGAGGACACTTTCGTTTTCGAAAGTGAAAATCACATCCCCAAAAAACAATCAAAATCGAAAAAGTAAAAAGCGGCCTTTGTACAAATCAATTTCAACTATCCAATTAAAAAAAATAAATAAATAAAATAAAAAAATAAAAATAAAAATATTGCAGTGCAACCGAGATATCTTTACAAATTTCTTCCATAGAATTAGTATTAGCGAGCGAATCTTTTATCGTGACTGAAGTAGACTCTTAATATACAGTCACTTCCCTCTAATCTGCACTCTATAATCCTCAAACATCTACAGGGCTATCACAGACGACTATTTTTTAATTCTAACAGGCACCACCTTCTCAAAACAGAAATCTTTAACGCACACTTTGGCAACATTTGCAAGAGAAATATACTTCAAAATTTATTTTAGAAAAAATACAGGTGGGGACGGAATACAAAAATAGTCACTTGTGGTAGCCCTTCATCTATAATCCGCACACCGCTTCATATGCAAATAGTAAAATTGATTTATCATTAATTTTGCAAGAGAAATTCAAAATGGTATCAATTTGATTGACGATCGGTATTCAGTCCCCCCCCCCCCCCTTAATTTTTTTTTTTTTTTTTTTTTTTTTTTTTTTTTTTTGGCATTCCTATGAAATGACACTTTATTTTTCAGAAAAAAAAGAAAGAAAAAGAAAATAAATTAATAAATAAAAAATAATACAAAAAGAAAAATTAGGAGGTTTGTTTGCGGGCAGCATCTAGATAGTGATGGTGACGATGTTACTTTTGTGGCTTCAGTTTGGATAGCACAAAACAGAAATGTAAAGAAATTTTGTGTTTTGCGAAAAAAATCACTAACAAGGGATCCTCTTGGTGTTACTTTCACCTAGTATCAAGACGTAGTGTATTTTGTAGCCCTATACATAAAAGTTAGAAAACCGTTAAAAAATCTTCTTAAAATCCTACTTTATATATTTTTTATACTTCAATTTTTTTTATTGTTGGATTTTTATTTCTTTATTTCGCGCCAAAGGTGAGTTAAGTCGCGAAATAGGGCGCTACGAAATTTTCGCTTGTCTTATTTTTGGGGTAAGATATTCGGCTAGGATTGCCGGAAAACTATATTTTTGAAAATACGCTAACTTTTGCCCCGCTAAAAATGTGAATATAATGTTGTATTTTTTCAAAACCAAATTTGTAATTTTTTGAATGAATTTTTAAACTTTTTTCAGTATTGCATATGTATTTTTAACTAACTTAAAATTTTAAAAGCTTTTCTTAAAAAAGAAAAAAAAATATTAATAGTTTTGTTAATGATCTCGAAAGTAGCATTGTAAGAAAGTTATGTTGCTTCAAAATCATAAAATATGACTTTAACAGAATTTTTTTTTCAATTCTCAAACTTCCTCATACAAGGCTTTAAGGGGCTACTTCAGTCAAATGAAAAGACCCGTTTGCTAATGCTAATCCTATGAAAGAAATTTATAACGATATCTCGGTTTCATTTTAACATTTCAAAATGATTCTTTTTGCATTGGATAACTGAGATCGATCTGTATGGAGGCCGTTTTTTATTTTTTGGATTTTGTAAACAGATATTTTTTACAAGGACGCTTTCATTTCCGGAACCGGTTTGGAAAGCGAAAGCACCCTCCTAAAAAATGTCAGCAACCTAAATCGAAAAAGTAGAAAACGGCATGCATACAGATCGATCTCAGTTATCCAATGTAAAAAGAATCATTCAGAAATATTGAAATGCAACAGAGATATCTTTATAAATTTCTTCCATAGGATTAGTATTAGCGAAAGGGTCTTTTCATTTGACTGAAGTAGCCCCTTAACCCTTTATCTACGTATACTAACAAGGAAGGTCTCCATTGGGGGCATACTCAGAATTTTTTGAAAAAAATACGAATTAAACTACTCATGTAGGTAATAAAGGATCAGTGAAAATTAGCGGCGGAATTACATTATTAGATATGTAAAAAAATAAAATAGTTTCGAATAATTGGCGTGAAAAGCTGAAAGTGACGCGGGATTTGGCGAGCAATGCATTTCCTCGCCAAAAGCAGACGATTTTAACGAATCTGAAAATTGATTTTAATTGACTTCACTGTTAAAAATCTGCAGCATTTACTGCAACGTCACTCCACTATTTTTATAGAATATCTCTCTTCTGACCAATGAGAATGCTCCATAGCACGGTGAATTGACTGTTTTCTATAAAAGCGGTGGAGTGACGCTGCAGAAAATGGTACAAATTTTTAGCGGTATTGTAGCTTGTGCAACACTGTTAAAAATCTGCTGCATTTTGCTGCAACGCACTCCACCACTTGTGTATAATATCTCTATTCCAACCAATGAGAAAGCTCCATTTCACGGCCAAGTAACCGTTTTTTATACAAGCAAGGGAGTGCGTTGCAACAAAATGCAGCAGATTTTTAACAGTGTATTTTTCAATTTGGAACAATTTTAATCAATTTAAATTGTGTTCTAAATGCTAAAATATATTAATATCATTTTGTTATAAGTACATATAAACGTATATGGCAAAATTACACTTAAAGTAAAAATGCAAAACTTAAATTACTTAAACTAAACTTATTTAAATAAATTGAACATAGAAAGTTTTTTCTTTAAAAAGTATTCGAAGCGTAAAAGTGTATTTTTCAAATTTTCGTTTTTTCGCCAACCGGAGATAAATCGCCAAATAAACGAAATTTTTATTATTTTTTTACGGACGTTATAAGGAGGTTCCGCCGAAATTTTTTTTATAAACATATATAACTATATGAGAAGAACATTCTGTAATTTTTTCAGATTTTTCTGAGTATGCCCGTATGGAGACCTTCCTTGTAAGAGTATTTTTGGTTAATTAATTTGATTATTTTTGTAAATATTTTACAAAAAAAAATAAAAATAAAAATAAAAATAAATAAATAAATAAAAATAAATACCGATATATTTAATCAGTTTTAATGAAAAAACACTTCTAAATTTCACATTAGTATTATTTAAAAAATTCCAGTACATCTTCAGATATTAAAGAAGACAATTATTGATGTGAAGCGATAAATAATTCGGTAGTTAAAGGATTAAATTGAACCAAGTCTCAAAGCTAGGTTCGAGCAACATCAAAAGACGTTCGCTTGTAAATGTTGTGCCTGATTTCTTGAACAGGAGAAAATATAATTGAGTTCTACCAATGGTGAAGATTCACTTACAAGAGTATCACAGATGATGACATTAAAAGAACTTCTATATTAAGGGTGTATTCGAAAAAACGCTTTTCCATCTTCAACAGCTCGAAATTTTCTTATACAATTTCAGACATATTTTTAAAAGTAGAAACATGAAACTTGCTGAGGTGATTTTTAAAGAGACGTATAAGGTACCGTGTGATGTCATTTTACGCTCAATTAATTACAATTAGATTTATAAATCATTATCTTCTCAGTATGACCCTTTTTTCGTTCACAAATCTCCCGCTACGGAAAAATCAGTTCAAAATGCCGTTTTTGATTGCTTTTTTCACAAGATTTTCTGCATTTATCAAAGAATCGATAATCACGGCACCTTGTGTAGTTTCTAAATAAGACAATTTGCCAGTTTGATGCAAATGAGAGCAAAAATGAATTTAAAAATAAATCAGAAAATAACAGTTTGAATCGAAATACACCCTTAAGAGTCTATACTAGTCATACTCAAAAAGACCCGAATGATAATGTCAAGTCTATGGGAGTGTTATTTTCAAATATCTAGCTCAAATTTTAATATTTTTACATGATTTTTTTTTCATAGGATAGCTGAGGACGATCTACGACCGGGCTAGTTTTTACTTTTAGGTAGATTTCGTATGAAATACTACCTATTGCGATCACTCCTTTGTTGGAATTTCTGCTAAAGTTTTGCAAATCTCAACCAATTATGATCTCTAGACCCCAAAACTACCACCAGTAAAAAAGTTTATCTATCTATCTATATCACTTTTTATGGACACAATAACTTCTATATTTCTGCTCAAATCTGTTCCAAACTGATACAAAAAATCTCATAAAATAACACATCTTATTTAAGAATTACAGAATGTGACGTATTGGCCAGTTTTCTGATAAATGCAGAATATATTTTAAAAAATGCTGTCAAAATGGGCGTTTTTAACAGAATTTATCGAAGCGGTCGAGATTGAAGAATTGAAATGTATTCTAATAACAAGTTGATTGTTTTCTGACTCATTTTTAAATTCAATTTTGCTCTCAAACGCATTTAATTGGAAGTTTCTTTTATTCAGGAACTATATAATGTGCGGTATTGGTCGATTTTTTCATAAAGTCACAATATAGTTAAAAAAAAAAAAAGCTGTCAAAGTGGGCATTTGAGCCGAATTTCGCTTAAGATGATTCTGGTAAAACCGGCTCTTACAGAAAAATGAAATTAAAAATTCTTCAAAAGTGGCAAAATAAAGTTTTTAAACTGGGTTTATCTCTAATCATATTTTATTTGCTGTTGTTGAAATGAGCACTTAACTTTGAAATCTACTTCCGCTTATAGGCCAAGCCGACAGGGATTTTATTTCAATTTTGATTATAGACCTTTTTATATTAAGTAGTTAAAATTTCAGAACCGGTTCCAAACGGTTTCGAAAGTTAAAATAATTTAAAAAAAATCTTAAACCAAAATCGAAAAAGTAAAAACTAGCCCTGTTGTAGATCGTCCTCAGCTATCCTATGGAAAAGAAAAAGTCATTTTGAGTGAGTAGTGTAGGCTCTTACGACGCAACACTAGCCAATGAAAAAACCCGGATGATAATGTAAAGTCTATGGGGGGTTCTTTTCAAATATCTCGCTCAAATTTTAATATGTTTTTTTTTTTTTTTTTTTTTTTTTTCTCATAGGATAGCTGAGGATGATTTACAACTGGGATAGTTTTTACTTTTTCGATTTTGTTACATATTTTTCATATTATGATAGTTTCAATTTCAGAACCGGTTCTAACCGGTTTCAAAAGTTAAAGTAACTTTAAAAAAAATCTGAGACCAAAACTGAAAAACTAGGCCGGTTGTAGATTGTCCTCATCTATCCTATGCAAAGAAAATCATGTAAAAATATTAAAATTTGGGTGAGATATTTGAAAAGAATGCCCCCATTGACTTAACGTTATGATCCGGGTCTTTTTCAGTGATTAATGTGGGCTCTTAAACTCTATTGAAAATCAGGAAATAGTGACGCAGACACTGATGATGAAGTTGAAAATGAAACTTTTGAGCAAAGTTTAGCTATAAGTTAGTATCATCTTTTAGTTATTTATTTATTTACTTTTTTTTTCAGAAACAGAGTTTTGTTTCAGAACACGAAATAATGATTATAGACTCCAAGAAAATATAGCAGACCAAAAATTCTCAAAAAAATTATTGCACTTGATACTGCGGGAAAATTGATATTGTGAAAAATGAACTTGAGGTGTTGAAAATTATGAAAAAAAAAATTGCATAATAAAAATTTATATTTTTCCCTAAATATAATGCATTTTTAAATTCAATAACCCAAAGTGCTACATCCTTTTTTTTAACCAATTAATTTAAGCATTAAAAATTAATTTACTTTAAAATTAGACGAGAAAAAGTATAAACAAAGTAATGACCTATCCGCAAAAATCTATGATCTGCACAGCCTGTGTTTCCAAGCTGTATGAATTGGAAGAAGTTTACTGTATTTATAACATGTTGAATAACTTATCTATATGTGATTAGGTACATTTTTTAATAAACAATAAATTTAGCTAAATGTGCAAAATAATAACGATCTTTAACGTAAGTTTGTATCAATATGTCTTTAAAAGAAATTAGTCACTGGTTTTCAGATAAGATTAGAAGAAAGATAACAACTGAAAAGGGTAGATTTTAAATCCAAACTGATTATTTTCTGACACATTTTTAGGTGCGTTCCTAATTATGTAAACATGTAACACTTATAGTCGTCGTTCAGTCCATCCGTCCGTCTGTCCGCATGTAACAACGCAAAAATTACCCAACCGAATCATTTGAAATTTAAGATATATAATTGTTGCATAATTTTTTCGAGTCATTTCAAATTTTATGAATGATGCATGATTAATTTACATTACATAATTAAATTACATAAGCAATCAAAAGTATTCTGTTACATTACGGCCAATGGGAAAAAAATAGTTTCAAGTGCATTTTAATAGTAACAAAACTGATATGCATCTATGGAGTATATACTAAAATGTACATTCTGTACAATCTTTGGTGCAAAGAATATTTCTTATTAACTTAAAGGGCTATCAAAAGTATTCCATTACATAATGGTACAAAGGGAAACATTGTTTAGGGTGCGTTATTATAATATAAAACTATTTCACATTTTATGAAATTGATTTACGTTAGTGAGATTTACTACAAGTTACTTTCTGTATAATAGAAAACAGATCGTATTTACAGGGATACACAAAATATTTTGGATACTCTACTGTGTACTATTACACCAAGATCTGAATATTTTTTAAACTTCCTTATAATACAAATGCACCTCATTTGCTACGCTTGATGTACAATTTCCAGCTCGGTTAATTCCATTTTGTTTGCAAATGCATGCAATTCGCTGGAGTTCTTATTCAGAAATTATGTAATCCAAACGTTTTGCCATTTTTTAGTAAACGCAGAATGTTTTTCAGAAGCTGATGTGAAAATTGGCTTTTTCAAACAAATTTCTGGATGCCAGAGCGTTGGGGGAACAAACAAACAAACAACAACAACAAAAAAAAAACGCGATTTGATAACAATCTGTTATAACTCAAGATATAATGAATTTAACGGAAAAATGAAAAAAACTGTTCGATTACAAATCGTTTGGATAATCGTGTTTGCGAGTATCATGCTTTTATGTTTAAAATGAAATAAGAAAATGTGTTAAAATTTCGTTTTGCTGAGCTGGAAAAAATATTTTTTTTAACGATTCTCAAAAAACACATTTATTTATTAGCGTTTAAAATAGAAAACAATATTTATAAAAAAAAAAAAAAAAATTACCATAAGTTTTAGTGTTATGCGACAAAATTAATCTTATACGTTTTGTCATGATTTTGAAGTCCAGATTCCATAATTTTAACTCTTTATTTTCTATACTACGTTTTCTCTCGATTATAGTAGGTTTTTTTTTTTTTTTAAGATTATATAATACAAATTTCAAAATCCACAAAAATTAATGCTATTTTTTGTTATAACTTGGATTTTTTTTTTTTTGTTGTTGTTTAATTGTTTTTAAGTACATTGTGTGAGGTATTCTTGTTTAGGTATATTTTGTTAAATTTAATTACCTTTATTAAAAAATAATAATAAAAGAAAATAAAATAAAAAACATGTAAATCCGCGAACTTGTTCTAAACTTATCGTTACAGAACAGCTTAAACACAGGGTTTCGATATATATTGAATTTAAAGATTTGCCTTTGCTGATACCGCTAATCGGCGCGGTTAAACACTTACGGCTCCTACGGCCGTAATTTTAGGAATTAGGACCCACTGTAAAAATTCTTAAGGGTCTTCTCAACTGCTCTGCTCAACAAGTTCAAAAGATTTTGACATATTTACAAATTCATTTTTTAACAGAAATACATAAAATTGGAAGGCCTGACTATGGAAGTGATTTCGAATCGAACTTAGTTTTCTATTTTATGATAATTAAATTACTTATTGGGTTATAGGCGATTTCGATCTCGTGATTACGCGTTTATCTCCCCTTCGTTGGCTGGTTTATCTGCTTTCCGGAAATCGTCGAGAAACGTGATTCAAATCGCCCACTTTGACGGCTTATTCTGAAAAATCTATTGCGTTTGCCCCCCTCCTCCCCCCCCCCAAAAAAACGAAAAACTGAGTGCAATTAGATAGTTTCAGAACAACAACACCACACATGCTAGTTTCATGCATTTCCAAACAAAAATAAATTAAAATCTTTTTAATTTAAGGACACCCTTAAGGGTGTATTTCGATTCAAACTGCTTATTTTCCGATTTATTTTTAAATTCAATTTTGCTCTCAAATGCACCAAACTGGTAAATTGTCTTATTCAGAAAGTACTCAAGGTGCCGTAATTGTCGATTCTTTGATATATGCAGAAAATATTGCAAAAAAAAGCAATCAAAAATGGCAATTTGAACCGATTTTTCCGAAGCGGGAGATCTGAGAACGAAAAAAAGGATCATTCTGAGAAGATAATTGTTTATAAACCAAAGTCTAATGAATTGAGCGCAAAAAGATATCACACGGCACCTTATACATCTCTTCAAAAATCATCTCAGCAAGTTTCATGTTTCTACTTTTAAAAATGTGTCTGAAATTGTATCGGAAAATTTCGTGTTGTTGAAGGTGGAAAAACATTTTTTCGAATACACCCTTAAAGATACAAACATTGTTAAAACTATTAACCTGGCTTTTCCGAGCTACAGAGTATAGGTGAGACCCATTTTTTTAGGCGTGTCTTCGTAATTGTATAAACACGCTCTGTATAGTGAATTATATAGTCTTCTAAGACTTCCGTCTTAGAAGACGCACTTGGAAAGAAAAAAAATACGTTCCCTTCTTAACAGGTGTAAATGTTTAATATATTTTTTCTCGCATATTATTGTATGCATTTTGCATGGATGAACAGCTTAAAAGAAATTTTTAGTTTTCAGTTTTAAAAAAAAATTCCGGATAGGCAGGATTTTTTTTTTTTTTTTTTTTTTTCAAAAATTTTTGGACTAAGCCAAATTTTACTGCTTTCTGTACAGACTTGGTCACGTCAAGAAAATGATTTTCATACGGGATGATTCAACCGGAACTGATTATTTTGGTCCGTGAAGACTAGAAAGAATGAAATCAGTCCCGGCTTCATACGGAAAAAGTAATTTAGGCCCGGCCCGACACTCCAGGAAAAAAGTAAAGCCCGAGCTCGGGCCGAAAGGATAAGTGACTAGGCCCGGCCCGAATGCCGTTAATGGAAATCGGCCCGACCACATTACTTATTATTATATTTAATATTATTTTTCATATGTAGTACGCATATATAATCACAGTTCGAGAATGTGAATTTGAAATGAAGCTTGTGTTTACTAATAAATAAATAAAAAAAGAGTAGGAATGCTGTTCATTTATTTTGTTGATAAGAATTTCTATCCCCCCCTTTTTCCCCTTATCCCCCGTCTGTCCGTCTGTCCGTCTGGCCGGATGGCCGTCTGTCCGTCTGTCCGCGCTCTAACTCCCGTAAATATACTCGGATTGCTATGAAATTTTTATACGTTATTGATATTTACCCTAGCACGAACCCTATTGAAAATGAAGTATCTACCATGATTAGTTCATCTACAGAGAGAATCAAAAGTTTCCCATTACATTACGGCCTATGGGGTGAAATCGTTAATATACTCGGATTGCCATGAAATTTTAGGACGTTATTGACGTTTACCCTAGCACGAACCCTATTGAAAATGAAGTTTCTACCATGATTAGTTTATCTACAGGGCGAGTCAAAAGTTTCCCATTACATTACGGCCTATGGGGAAAAATCGTTAATATATTCGGATTGCCATGAAATTTTAGGACGTTATTGAGGTTTCCCCTAGCACGAACCTATTGAAAATGAAGTATCTACCATGATTAGTTTATCTACAGAGAGAATCAAAAGTTTCCCATTACATTACGGCCTATGGGGAAAAATCGTTAATATGCTCGGATTGCCATGAAATTTCAGGACGTTATTGACGTTTACCCTATAACAAGTCCTATCGAAAATGAAGTTTCTACCATGATTAGTTTATCTACAGGGCGAATCAAAAGTTTCCCAAATCATTACGGCCTATGGGGAAAAATCGTTTCAAAGGAATTTTAAAGATGTTATACCCTGTCAAACATATTAAAATATGCATTCTATAAAGTATAAGGTGAAAATGTAGCTATTATTCATTTACAGGGCCACACAAAAGAATTCCATTAGATAATGGTAAAAGGGGGAATTGTGTGTGACATATTTTAAATATATTAAGCTTTTTCATGTATAATAAAATTGATATATGTCACTGAAGCTTAATATAAATTATTCGCTAATGTCTTGCATAATATGAAGTACATAGCATTTACAGGGTCACACAAAAGATTTCAAATAGTATATTTTTTCCCGAAGTACCGTATATGTGTCCGATGATGGCTGATGGAGGAACGAAGTGGATGTTAATTATGATATGCGCGTTTATATTTGGCTAAATATATGCACATTATATGGTGTGTATAAATGTTATAGTTGATATACAGGGCTACTCAAAGGAGCTCACCAACGTTACTGAATATGAGCGTAAATTATTTAAACGTGGTTCTTAAATAAGCTATGCATTTTTACGCTGAGCTTCATTCAATTTACTGAGAAATATTTGCAGAATTTAGATAAAAGGATATACAGTGCCACGCAAAGAATTCGGTACATGGACGCCTATGAATAATGATTTATGAGAATGTGATTTCAGTTGTTTTAAAAGTTTTTTAGTTTACAATAAATTTTAGCCTAATGCTGACGTGTAATAAAGGTACAATGTAAACTACAGGGCTGAACAAAAGTATTCAAGTATGTTTCCATCTATTAGTATGAATTGCTGAAAAAGAAATTTCAAGCTACTGGGTACTTGCTTGCTAAACTAAATTTTCTCATTATATCAACTGACATATGAAATACAGGGCTATTCAAAAGTACTGGAATACATATTTGGGTATATTTGGCTATACACTATTATTTCCCTAAATAATAAAGTTTTGTTAAAGATTTCATTAAGTGTTGGAAAGTGCTTCATAATCTATGCTTAACGCATGATTTTTCATACTTGTTTTTCTTCGTTCGGGGCAAGTGCAACAGGACTTTATTACTGTTGAATGCATTTTGTAGCAAAAAGCTACAATAAAATACTTATAGTAACTATTTCTTTTAAGTGTTATATGATATAAAGTTTTTCATATGGAAAATGATATTTTATTGACTTCTCTTCATTTCAATTATAAAAATATGCGAAAAATAAATGTAACCACCTTTTTATATCACTTCAAACAAAAGAAATAAATATTAGAAATAAAAAATTTTTTACACTTTGATAACGATATCATAACTAGGGGAGGGGGTTCGAAGAATGATAGTGGATGATGATATTGGAAGTGGGGGGAGGGAGTTCAAAATTACCAAAAATTTGATAACATTATATTTGCACAGCCCATATAATATAGATAGATCATTAAAAAATATATACATTTTTTCGTCATTTCAAACATTTTTGGTCTCTTTAAATTCAAAATGTCGCGTGCCAAAATAACAAAAATAGGTTTATCTATTATCAAAAAGTGTTGAAAACTACTGCTATATATGGAGCACATCAAAATGCATAGTAATGAAGCAAGAGAAACGTAAAGAACAAAAACAGCACCTTGCACCAGAGACAATTTAGGTATAGGGTATATATACAGAGTGTCCACTCTCAACGGTGGCCAATGACTAATTCCTATGCCGTTAATCACAGACATACAGTTCTATTTAGCGATTTGGGTTAATAAAAACGTTTCTTAAAAAATTACGAAAGTCAAATTTTTAGAAGGTCCCCCGGTCCTATAAGTTATACTTTAGTAGAATTTTTCTGTTACACTGATAAGTAAGACAAAAAAAAAAAAAAAAAAAAAAAAAAAAAAAAAGAAAGACATATAATTCTACAATTAAAATTGACCGAGTAATTAGCTATTTAAAGTTGAAGCATATTTTTTGGTGCTGATTAGAGATCATTCACAAATTTAGTGGAAATATAATTTCGTCAGATATATTAAAAAAAAAAAAAAAAAAGATTGCGAGTGAAATTAACATTGCTATGCAAATTTGAAATCTTTAATCATTCCGACATATGAACGCAAAATATATAATTTGTTATAAACACAAAGGAGTAAGAAAAAAAAATCCCTGTCGGCTGGGCCTATAGGCGGAGGTAGATTTCGAAGAGTGCTGATTTAGAAAAAAATATATATATGATTAGAGATAAACCCAGTTTAATAACTTCATTTGGCCGTTTATGAAAAAATTTTAATTTCATTTTTCTGCAAAAACTGGTTTTATCAGAATCATTTTAAGAAAAATTCAGCTCAAATACCCATTTTGACAACATATTTTGAAATAGATTCTGAATTTATTAAAAAATCGGCCAAAACAGTATATTATACAGTTCCTAAATAACAAAAAATTGTCAGTTGAATGCATTTGAGAAAAAAATTGAATTTAAAAATGAGTCATAAAATAACCGGTTTGTTGTTTGAATACATCCTTAATTCTTTAATCATAATTGCTTCGGAAAATTTTGTGCGAAATACTCACTTTGACAGCATTTTTAAAAATATATTCTATCTTTATCAAAAAACTGGCCAATGCGTCACAGTATATAGTTCCTAAATAAGAGGATCTGTAAATTGGATGCGTTTGAGAGCGAAAATGGATTTTAAAACGAATCATAAAAAACGCAATTTGCTATGTAAAAACTTCCTTAAATTTTCAAATCACGAAGACTTCGGGAAATTCTGTTCAAAATACACTTTTTGGTAACCTTTTTCAAAATATATTCTGTCTTTATCAAAAAACCGATCAATGCATCACATTATATAGTTCCTAAATAAGAGGATCTGTAAATTGGATGCATTTGCGAGAGCAAAAATGGATTTAAAAACGAGTCAGAAAAAAACGCAATTTCTTATTTGAATACTTCTTTAAATTTTCAGTCACGATGATTTCAGAAAATTCTGTTCAAAATACCCTTTTTGGTAGCCTTTTTTGAAATATATTCCGTCTTTATCAAAAAACTGACCAATGCATCACATTATATAGTTCCTAAATAAGAGGATCTGTAAATTGGATGCGTTTGAGAACAAAAATGGATTTAAATACGAGTCAGAAAAAAACGCAATTTCTTATTTGAATACTTCCTTCAATTTTCAGTCCCGATGACTTTCGGAAATTCTGTTCAAAATACACTTTTTGGTAACCTTTTTCAAAATATATTCTGTCTTTATCAAAAAACCGATCAATGCATCACATTATATAGTTCCTAAATAAGAGGATCTGTAAATTGGATGCATTTGAGAGAAAAAATGGATTTAAAAACGAGTCAGAAAAAAACGCAATTTCTTATTTGAACACTTCTTTAAATTTTCAGTCACGATGATTTCAGAAAATTCTGTTCAAAATACCCTTTTTGGTAGCCTTTTTTGAAATATATTCCGTCTTTATCAAAAAACTGACCAATGCATCACATTATATAGTTCCCAAATAAGAGGATCTGTAAATTGGATGTGTTTGAGAACAAAAAGGGATTTAAATACGAGTCAGAAAAAAACGCAATTTCTTATTTGAATACTTTCTTCAATTTTCAGTCCCGATGACTTTCGGAAATTCTGTTCAAAATACCCATTTTGGTAGCCTTTTTTGAAATATATTCTGTCTTTATCAGAAAATTGACCAATGCGTCACTTTATACAATTTCTAAATAAGAGGATCTACCATTTGGATGCGTTTAAAATCAAAAATGAATTTAAAAATGAGTCAGAATATAAGCAGTTTGGATTTGAGGTTTTTTCTCCAACTCCTATTTTTGTTTAATTTCTTTTTGCTATACAAATTGGTCCTATAAAAAACTTGTCAATATAAAAGTTGTAGAAATTTTTGGGAAGATGTAAAATAAATTTAATCAGATTTGATATCTTAAAAATTGACGGAGTTATGGATTTTTCTCTTTTTTCAGCGCCCTTTTTCTTTTCGTTTTAAATTTTTTTCGTCAGTAAAAGTTGGTCCTATCAAAAACTTGTAAATATAAAAGTTTTAGATAATTTTAAGAACATTTACAAAAAATTTAGTTGGACTTGATATCTTGAAAATTGACGAAGTTATGAATTTTTTTCTCTCAAAATCCCTGTTTTTTTCGCCCCTTGAGCCCACTTCTAAATTTATCAGAAATATGTCATGCATATACTTTTGGCCCATTTTTAAGAAGTAATATAAACTCTAAACCGATTCGATATCTACTTTAATTAAGAAGTTATGGCGTTTTTTCGGTTTTCACAAAAACACCCCCTATTCCGAACCCCTTGGTCCGATTTTGCCCATTAACGAACTTAGCCAAGATTTTATCCCCTTTGATTTTATGTACCAGTTTGGTGGAGATTGGTGAAGAATTATAGAAGTTATCGTGTCCATAAAAAAGTGAGATATATATATATATATAGATAGATAGATATATAAACTGGTACGATTGCAATAGGTAGTATTTCTTACGAAATCTACCTAAAAAACAGAATTTTTGTTAAATAAAATGATGAAAATTGCCTACAAAATGATACATATTTTAAAATGTTTTTAGACATTGCAAATGTTGGGTTATGTATGTTTTTTAACAGTGATTATTGAATCTTGTGCATACCGCTAAATCCGAAATTGACCTTCATTTTTTTGCTATCACGTAAAAGATATTTTGAAAATGATAAATTTTAAAGTTAAAAAAAGAAAAATAGGGAAAATTTAATACTATAAAATCATGTGTTCTTATCTTTTGATAATTAATTTTTATGTATTTTTTACCACTGAAACCGAAAATGACCTTTTTTAATCACTACGTTAAGATTTTCTGCAAATTGTAAATTTTAAAATTAAAAATTAAATCTTTCCTCCCACCTTTCATCGGATTCCTCAACTGTTTAACTGTAAAAATCCCAAAATAAGCCAAAAAAATATTAAATTAAATTAAATTGAATTTAATAAAAATTGTCTATAGTATTAAATTTTCACGATATTTTAACTTCGACATTTACAATTTACAAAAATGAAGGGCATTTTCAAATCTTGTGCTAAATATGCTCAAAAATCAAATACAAAAGGTTAAAAACACAGCCAACGCCTCTATTTTATAGTATCCGATTTTTGTTATTTTTTTAACTTTGATAATTTCTGATTTACCAAAAATCCTATCATGCGGGTTAAAATTTAAAATAATTTTCGGTTTCAGCGATAAAAAATACATAAAAGTTTAAAAAAAAAAAAAAAAAAAAAAAAAAAAAAACACACAAACATCGCCGTCAATCATTTCATACCTTTATACGACAAACACAATGTTAAACCTTCCAGTAGACCATTAGTGGTATTAATTTTTAGCTTATGCACCACTTCACTTCCTGCAGACATAGATCATTAGATTCCCCTATTACTAAACTATTTTTTTCTTTTTGTGCTTGTGTGATACCTTAGATTTTTGTGCTGTCGGCTCCAGATCATTAACATTTCTCAAATTTAGAAAAAAATATACATAAAATATATCTATTAGTATTCACAGTATCCGCAAAAATATTAAAATTTAAATAAATGTTTAAATAAACAAAGTTATTTCCATTAGCAAGATGGAACTGAGATTTTACTTTTGATACCTATAAACAACGTTTTGGCAACTGAGGACAAACAAAATGTCAAAGAGCTCCAAAACTATTTTACCATATATCTACAAGTGCTAACATCGTTTGTAACAATAATAATAAAAAAAAAAATACACAATAACTAGTGAAAAATTGCGATGATCACATATCTGTTCCCATGTTCCCATGTGCCCCTACTTTTAATTTTATAGCTCTTTTTCTCCAGCTGCTAATTGTGTCATACATACCATCTTTATTTTCTGAGCTCTGATTAACCCTTAAGAGCCCACACTATTGACTGAAAAAGACCCGGATGATAATGTTAAGTCTATAGAGACATTCTCAAATATCTCGCTCAAATTTTAATAGTTTTACACGATTTTTTTTTTTTTTTTTTTTTTTTTTTTTTTTTTTTTTTTTTTTTACACAGGATAGCTGAAGACGATCTATAACCGGGCTAGTTTTTACTTTTTCAATTTTGATTTCGGATTTTTTATAAAAAATATACTTTAACTTTCGAAATCGGTTAGAACCGGTTCTGAAATTGAAACTATCATAATGTAAAAAATATATAACCAAAATCGAAACGGTAAAAACTAGCCCGGTTGTAGGTCGTCTTCATCTATCCTACGCTTAAAAAAAAAAAAAATAAAGTAAAATAAAATAAAATAAAAAATAAAAAAAATGTAAAAATATTAAAATTTGAGCAAGATATTTGGAAAAGAACGTCCCCATAGACTTAACATTATCATCCGGGTCTTTTTCAGTCAATAGTGTGGGCTCTTAAATAGTGTTTCGCCGAATGAATACTTTTATTATGAATTAAATTATTTTTATAAAGAGGGGGGGGGGGAAACTCTTGTTTCATATTTGAGTATCCCAGGAAATAATACGCAAAAGTAATATTTATTTATTTACAGTTTAATAGATAAAGCATAAAACGTCACAAAATAAAGAGTTTATGAACTAATACACTCAATTAAAACTTTTATCTGCCAGTTAGATAATTTCTGCTTTCGTTGCCAGACTGATAAACTGATTTAAATGGAGTAACGTATGATAGATAAACTGATAAGGCTGTTTATCTATTATGCCCAAGGGTAGTGTAAAAATACGCTATTTCGTTTACTTGTCCATGCAAACACTGCATGCACTTGTCCATACTCTCTTTTAAAATAATGAAATATTTGAGTTTTAAAGTACTTAAGAAAATTGCGATTTAATTCAGGTTCGAAATATGGATATTGTCCTAAAATGTTGTGCTATGTTAAAAGCGTGAGGATTAAAAGAAATAAATATGTAACTGGAATCAAGGTTATGTCAAACAACGTAAACGCTGTTGTAAAATCAATATTAAAAGGTAAGTATTAAAATTTTTTCTCTGGTTGTATTTGGATTACATAAAAGTGAAATTACATGGTATTTCACGTGAGCTTATTTCAGTTTTAGTATCAATAGCGTACATTTAACTGTTTGCGTGCAACAGGTAAACATTGTATTTTGTAAATTATGTATTCCTGACGAGTCATTAACCATAGAAGTTTTTCATCCAATTGCTTTTCATATGTCTGTTTAGAATCCTTTCATAGAACTTTATAAAGCTCTTCGACGTTTTGTATGTTCTCTGTAGCCAAAGCACTGTTTATAGATTCAAAAGCAAAATCTTAGTTCCAAGTTCATAAGTGAATAACTTTTTTACATTCATTTATTTGAATTTGAGTGTTTAACCATATAGTATGTATACTAATAAATATTTTTGATAAGAAGTTTTATCTTCGAAAATTGAAAAATGTTAATGATTTATCAGTTTAACTCCAGCAATCATGGGGGGGGGGGGGGGGGGCATTGGTGAAAAGACTAATTCGGACAGATACGAACAATTCATAAGTGTCCCAATAATCATTCTGTGATTTTGTTAAGTTCATGAGAAATAATGCCAGTTCCAATATCTAAAATTTTCTTGAAATAGAAAACATTTTCCTCACACTAAGGTGGTTTTGTATTCAAAATTCCATAAACACATCCTCTAGCAAGTATATGAAGAGCAACTAGCTCCTTTACGTTCAATTGTAATTTAAATAAATTTAATGCTTTCTAAAATGTAATAAGTGCTAAGTATTATTTTATTAGGCGGTTTAAAACAATATTTTTTTATGCATTGTTAATACAAAAAGGCTTAAAACGTAAGCAACTTTGCAACTTTTTTCTATTTCATTTGTTCCAAACTTGCAATAATGGCTTACTTCCATCTCTGAAAACAGCTATATTTCTGATGCTTTGAATGGAGATAGGTATCAGTAATATTTTAAGATAGCAATTTTTTAACTGATAACTACTTAAAATATCTAGATTACAATCCCCCCTCTCTCTTTCAAAAGCAAAACAAGTTAAACTTGGAAGGATGGGGATTGCTTGTCGAGATGTTACAAGTACATAAACCGTAAGTACATTGCTTTATGTACTTTACAAGTACATAAGGTAAATACTTTGGTAAGAATTTTCGTATTTCGGCAAGTTTCCGATAAATAGAACTATCTCAATGCCTCCTTTCTAAAATTTACCCCAAACAAGAACCCTTAAGCAACACTGAAAAGCTTTAATTTCGTTTTGAAAGCTATTTCTTTATTTTTTTATTTTAATGTGAAAGTATATGAAACGCCTAAATCCCTAGCCCCTCAAAATCTGCTTATTTTCATTTTATTATCTCCTGCTTAAACAAATCCCTCAGAAACTGGAGAAATATTTGTATTATAAGATTGCTAAAGCATTTTGCTACCTTTTGTTATACGTTGAAAAAAATATATATAAGACACCTCTATTAAGAAAACAGTTCTCATGAATTTACCTTGGTTCTACAAATTTTGATTATACACCTTTGAATTCATTTTTTGTGTTTTAATGATGCATATGCATTACAATTAATAGTTTTATGCATATAGGGTAGAGTGGGGTGGTGTGTGACACTTTTTACAAAAGTAAGAAACTCAACATTGTTTGACACAAAAACGGAAATTTTTATTTATACAGGGCAATGTGAAACACTTTGTAATCTCCCTGAACTATATGTAAACATAGCATGCAAAAGCTATTTTGTAATTAAAGAAATTGTAAATTTCAAAATGTGTCCCATACCTCCCCACTTACAGGGAGAATTTTCCCAATCCTACTTACAGGGAGGTATGGGACAGTAATAGAACAAAGCTAGAAAGCACAAATAGTCTAGATATACAATCAAACAAAAATTGTAAGTTGATAATGTATGTGCCACGATATAAAATTCCTGTATTTTTATGACTGGAATGAAAATTCAGGATTGTCAGTCATAGACGGCATTAAAACATCATCACTTCGATTTATTTACATTTTGAAGTAAATGAATATATTATTAATGATCTAATTAATATGTTATGCTCTAAAAATATTTGCATGTTAGTAATTTATATTCAACTTATTTTAAAAAAGGAATTGGACATTTCCCATTTCTCCCTTTATTGGCATGACCCATTCTTCCCCACTTCCTTGTTATGTGTTAAACTTATTGTAAAAACAAAAATGCTACTTTTAGGCTTAGTTTACATTATGAATAATATACAGTATAACGTTCTATAAATAGGGAAATTATTATATCTATGCATAAAAGAGTCATTAATTTACAAAAAGTATAAAAGTATTTGAAGCATATTTATTTTTGATTCTTGAAAAAAATATTTTCCATTATACAATTGCAAGGTTATACAGATAAAAATTTTTTTCAACTGAAGATTGGACTAAGATTGCTTCATCTTGTGTGTGATTGATGAAATGTTTAGAATATACATAAGGAGAAAAATCTACTGTCCCATTTCACTCCACTTTCCCATATGTATTTCTTTATGGGGAATTAAAAAGCTAATTTAACTGATTATGATGGCAAATGAATAATTGAACAAAAAGCATGTCAATGGCTATTTTTTCCATATATCCATATGTGCTCTACGTGTGTTCACAATTACCCCGCTGTGGGACACATGTGAATAATTTTTTGAATGTATAAAGCTCTTAAAATAATATACGAATTATACAGATTATTAAAATAATTACCATGTATAAAAGAAAGTTTTTTTACTATATTGAGACGTATTTGTTTATAGAAATTGACCCAGTTATGAGAAAAAGCTATATTTAAGTAGAGCTCCCGATTAACGTTTATACGAGTATACGTATAATAGGTATAATACGAATACGTATTTTCTATACGTATAATTCGGCATCGGCAGTTATACGTATTACACGAAACAGCATATACGGTACATCGTATATACGGATTTTACCCAAGCGGTTAAACGTATAAACGTTTAAACGTTTTTCATTCAATGTATGAAATTTGATGTTTCAATATTTTTTTTGCGGATTAGAGACATTGAGAAATATCCGGTAGAGTATCCCCATCGCGATTCTTTGTTCAAAGAATTACCATGTGTTTACTTAACTACTACTTGTTATGCAGGTACTTAAAAAAAATCTGAATACTTCCCCAGTTTAGATTTTGGTATTTTTTCCAAAAACTAAGTTATTTATTATAAAATGTCTTACATTAGTTGTGGGTAGAATCAAACTAATCTTTGGAAAATCTGCGATGCAGTACATAGTTTTTTATATTCTCTTGTATCTTTAGAAGAAGAAAGTATTGGTTTCGGGAATACTTTCGACGGGTTTACACGTTTTAAGGGTAAGAGAGTCCGAAAAACATGTTTTTACAAAATATCTGCCTGTCAGTTTATGAGTCTGTGACTTTGTCTGTCTATATGTGACATGGATTTTGTGGGTTTTCTATCTCAAGACCTAATACACAGAATTAAGTAACATATATATGGGGGAGACTGGGGCACATGTGAAAATGGGGCATATGAGAACGTTGCCATTTTTCACTAGTTATTATATGTTTCTTTATTTGAAAAAATTATCAAAGATGGGAACACCTATAGACATATGGAAATTTTTTTCGAAACTCTTCGACATGTTGTTTGTCCCCAGGAGCCAAAATACTGCTTACTGGACTTAAAAGTAAAATCTCCAGCTTGATAAAAGAATAATTTTATTTTTTTTTTCTTTATTTAACATATTCTATGGATACTAATAAATATTTATGATATTTTTTATTTTTAAAATTGTGAAATGCTAATGATTTGTCATTTTAACTCTTGTGGGAATGTGGGACACTTATGAAGAGTCTAGTTGGGGCAGATCTGAATATTTCATTAAATTGCCCAATAATCATTCAGTGATTCTATTCCTTTTAGTTAACTTGGTGAAAATAATGCCAGCTCCATTATCTATACTTTTATAGAAATAGAAGACATTTCTATCATATAAAGTTGATTTTGTGTAATAGCAACTTCTACAAACACAACTGTCAGCAAATAGCAACAAGCTCTTTACGTTCAATTGTAATTTAAATAAATTTCATGTTTTCTAAATTGCAATAAATGCTATACATTATTTTATTTAACATTTTTCAATACTATTTTTTATGCATCATTAATGCAAAAAATATTACGTTTAACAACTTTGCAAATTTTTCTGTTTCATTTGTTGCAAACTTATAGCATTATTTTACTTCCATTTCTAAAACAGCTATTTTATATGGTGTTTTGAAAATAGATAGATATATTAAGAAAATAAAATTTTTAAACTTATAACTACCATGAAATCTCTATTATTGACTCCCCCCTTTCTTTTAAAAGAAAAAGAAATTAAATTTGGAGGAAGCTTATAAATGTGAAACAATTTTTTATCCTTAATTTACAGGCAAATAAGGCAAATATAGGAATGCGAATCTTTCGCCTTTTGGTAGTTTTCCTATAAATGTTATCCAAATGCCCCCTCCCTAAAATCTCCCTCAAACAAAAAGCCCTAAGCAAAATTTAAATTCTCTAATTATTTTCTCAAGTTTACTTCTTTATTTTTTTTGTTACATTGCAACAATATTTTATCAATTATCTAAGCCCCCCCCCCCCCAAATCTGCTTATTTTTATTTTATAATATTTTGCTTAAACATATAACTCAGAAACTAAATAAATATACATATATTTTTCTTTATGGTGAATTTAATAAATAATACAACTAATGATTAAGGTAACATATGAAAAAGATAATAAAAACATGTCAACATTTTTTTTCCTTGTGTTCACATGTTTTCCTTATGTGTTTACAACTGCTCTTTCGTTGGGGCACATATGACCATTTTTTTTTTTTTTTCTAAATTCAATAAACTATTAAGAAAAGTAAGAAGAACTGTAAAGTTAATTTTTAGAAAATACTATGCGTAAAAAAAAGTTCTGTTTACTATATAAAGTAGTTTTGCTTATAGAAATTAACCCAGTTATGACAAAAAGCTATGTTTATGTGAACTGTTCACATGCATCCCAGTCTCCCCTATATATTCAAGTAGTCCCTGGTAGAAATTGTTGCTGACTAGTTTTGTATGTAAATCGTTCAACAGGTGGCTGTACTTTGCTGTATTTTATTTACGATTTCTGCAATAGCTCTATCTCTAGAATTAATGCTCGGATTTTCATCAAACTACAGATTCAGTTAATGCTTGATATAAAGTGATTCTATGTATGTTTTGGTGAGAATGTCAAGATTAAAAAAATGAAATTTTATTATACATTAACAGAGTTAGAAAATATTAACTCCATGAAAAGAATAGCATTTATGCTCGGGTGCAATCTTGAGTGTAAAACAATAAGTGAATAAAGAATTTTTAAATAATTAAAAAGAAAAAACTAAATTTAACAAGAATTCACAATAAATCTGAAACATTTATACTCTCATTCTTTCCTCAAAAAGTGTTTAATTTTGCTGGTTATTTACAATGGATACAATTTGTATACATTAACTACACAAAATGTAAAATAATGGGGTATCTGAGCTCATTACCTTGAGATGAATAAAAAAATCTAAATAAATTCAAAGTACAATGTTGCAAAATACTTTTGCAATTCACGGTAATAACTCGCTATTTTGAAAATAGATATTTCACTGTTAGTGAAACGAGATTGGCCAATCAGGAGTCTGATATTTTGTGAAATTTTTGCAAACTGTTTTAAAAAATATACGCTTTTCATTGCTTGATCTTGTATATATAAGACATACTATACGGATTCCTGTCGGGTCAATCCATTTCAAGTGGTCCAGAAAATATTTTTTTGGTCGCTCGACCATTTTTAAAAAATCTGAAATTTTTTGTACAACAACCCTAACATGATGGAAGTTCAAAATGACCGTTCTTTTAATTTTACTGTTTTTTGTTTGTGCATGGCGGCCATCTTTGTTTCATCGTGTGCAGCGATTTTCTCAGGTACTAGGATACACAAAATTGTAAATATCTCGTCTTCTATTTTCCCAATTGAAATGGGGTTTGCAGCATTTTGTTCAGAATAAAATAGGCTAAACATACAGTGATAGAAAATTTTTGAAAAATAAATTGCTACAGGTGAAATTTTAGCACAAAATGTACGATTTTTTCCAAAATCTATCCGTTTGCAAGAGGAAAATTTTCATGCAAGGGAAACTGTCAACCTTACACAATTTTTTCTACAAATAGGACAAAAGTATGTGTACTCATACACCAAATCACAGATCTGGGAATTAGTTTCTCTTTGCGAAAAAAATTCCGAAATTCGTCAAAAATTTCAAAAATCGCACTTTTTAGGCTTTGATATCTCTGGTGGGGCACGAGATAAAAATCTGAAATTTTGGCCTATGATAGTATTGTGTAGTAGCGTTATATACAAAAAATTTCAAGAAGGAGATTTGACTACAAGCTGAGATATGACATGGACAATATGTGAAAATAATACTGTCAAACTATTATAAACCTACTATGTAATTGTTCAACAAGACTCTCAACCTTGCACAATTTTTTCTACAAATAGGTCAAAAGTGCGTGTACTCATACTCCAAGTTCCAGATCTGGGAAATGATTTCTCTTTCCGAAAAAAATTCCGAAATTTGTCGAAAATTTCAAAAATCGCACTTTTTAGGCTTTGATATCTCTGGTGGAGAACAAGATAAAAATCTGAAATTTTGGCCTTTGATAGTATTGTGTAGTAGTGTTATGTGCAAAAAATTTCAAGAAGGAGATTTGACTACAAGCTGAGATACGGTGATTAAAAAAATGTTAAAAATGCTATTACGAGTACATTAGGAGAAATGAGATTAGTCTCTTTTATTACAATATTTACACTGTTGAAAACAGTTAAATAATAAACATTTAATTTAAAAAATACTATATATGCTCAACAAAGAGCTTAACAATATTTACGAGAGATGTAATGAGTTCGACCAGTTACTGTTGTCAGTCCTTCCAGCTGTTCTTTCTAAAAATTTTATTTGAAGCCCCCTAGTCTTGTCATCCCTTGTTAACTTGAATGAAATTCTCTAGGTTTAATAATTGAAGCCATGTCAACTCGATCAGTTGTAATCCATTGTCTGTAATTTACTTTTCCTAAAATGTGTTCCGAGTAAAATTGTTGCAATAGCATTTCTAGTAGATTTGTTCATCTGGACAAATAGTGTATTAGCTTAGCATACATTCTGAATTGTTTAAATCACACAGAAGCATTTGAAAAAGATATTTGTAATTAACATTTAACTTTATACCATAAATAATTAATTTAAAATTTTGGAGGTATGAACTATTACATAGTTAGTTACAATAGTTTGGCAGTATTGTTTTCACATATTGTCCATGTCATATGTCAGCTTGTAGTCAAATCTCCTTCTTGAAATTTTTTGTACATAACACTACTACACAATACTATCAAAGGCCAGAATTTCAGATTTTTATCTCGTGCTCCACCAGAGATATCAAAGCCTAAAAAGTGCGATTTTTGAAATTTTCGACGAATTTCGGAATTTTTTTTTGCAAAGGAAATCATTTCCCAGATCTGGGACTTGGTGTATGAGTACACGCACTTTTGACCTATTTGTAGAAATAATTGTGCAAGGTTGACAGTCTTGTTGAACAATTACATAGTAGGTTTACAATAGTTTGGCAGTATTGGTTTCACATATTTTCCATGTCATATCTCAGCTTGCAGTCAAATCTCCTTCTTAAAATTTTTTGTACATAACGCTACTACACAATACTACCATAGGCCAAAATTTCAGATTTTTATCTGGTGCCCCACCAGAGATATCAAAGCCTAAAAAGTGCGATTTTTGAAATTTTTGACAAATTTCGGAATTTTTTTCGCAAAGAGAAATTAACTCCCAGATCTGGGACTTGGTGTATGAGTAAACGCACTTTTGACTTATTTGTAGAAAAAATTGTGTAAGGTTGACAGTTTCCCTTGCATAAAAATTTTCCTCTTGCAAACGGATAGATTTTGGAAAAAATCTTAAATATTGTGCTAAATTTTCACCTGTAAAAATTTATTTTTCAAAATTTTTCTTCCACTGTATATTTAGCCTATTTTATTCTGAACAAAATGCTGCAAACCCTATTTCAATTGGGAAAATAGAAGACGAGATATTTACAATTTTGTGTATCCTAGTATCTGAGAAAATCGCTGCACACGATGAAACAAAGATGGCCGCCATGCACAAAGAAAAAATAGTAGAATTAAAATAACGGTCATTTTGAACTTCCATCATGTTAGGGTTGTTGTACAAAAAATTTCAGATTTTTTAAAAATAGTCGAGCGACCAGTGCTGGACCACTTGAAATGGATTGACCCTGTCGTAACGCCACCGATTTCCAAATTATTTTTCATTCAGTGACATGAGACCGATGAAGTCCAATATTTAAATTAGATACGATACGTGGAATATACGTATACATTAAATATACGTATTCTAAAATATACGTTTAACTGATACGCCTTATACGTATCCGGATACGTTTAAACGTATATTTTAAAGTATCCGTATAGCAGAAAAACGTATTATACGGATATACGTATATCGTTTAAACGTATAGCTGCTATACGTATTCTATCGCGAGCACTATATTTAAGTAAACTGTTCATATATGCTCCCATCTCCCCTATATGTATACTTAAACTGAGAGTTGCAAGCTCAACTACAAAAACTGGAAACAACAGCAATCTGTGAGACCGCTCTTTACCATTAAAGATTAAGGCTGCACTTGTTGAGCAACTACTCTGCTCAATAAGTGCAAAACGTTTTGACAGATTTGCAAATTCATTTTTTAACGGAAAGATATAAAATTGGAAAGCCTGACTATGAAAGCGACTTGGAATCGAATTGAATTTCCCCCTTTTTAATCAATAAATTACCTGTTGTGTTATAAGCACTTTCGATCACGTGAAAAGAACATTTTTTACCCCTGTTTGAGTGGTTATTCTTGTTTCGCGCTGAAATTCGGTTCAAAACGCTCACTTTGACACTATAAAATAATAACCTTCATTTTATATTCGAGTTTCGAAAAGAGACTTTATGTCACTGTTACTGGAAATGGAAATCATCTCGAAAACATTGTGCATTAAATGTCAAATGTATTTCAAAATACTCTAAGTTTTGAGTATTTATCTACTGTCGCTTTTTATGATAATAATTTACATTCAATCCTAATAATTGGGCCGTACAATATATTTCCCATATCTAGAAACACTTTTTGTAAAAGTTACCGTTCATTTTTAGTATTTTCTGATACAAAGTGATTACAAGCATGCTTTTATCTAAATTCCAGTTTGTTATTCGTTTCACAAGAAAGTTAAAGGTAATAGCATATTAATTCTGCCAAAATTGAAAAACAATTTAGCAAATATTATGCAGGATTTGCACGACCGTCAAGGTCTACCGCAAATGGGGACTCAAAAAAGTTAAATTATTGGGGGAAAAATAAATTCTTAAGGGACTACATCAGTCAAATGAAAAGATCCGTTTGCTAATGCTAATCCTATGGAAGAAATTTATAAAGATATCTCGGTTGCATTTCAGTATTTTTAAATGATTTTTCACTGGATAGCTGAGATTGATCTGAATGCAGATCGTTCTATACTTTTTTGATTTTGGTTGCAGATATTTTTTACGAGAATGCTTTCGCTTTACAAACCGGTTCCGAAAATGAAAGCGTCCTCATAAAAAATATCTGTAAACAAAATGAAAAATGTAAAAAACGGCCTGCATACAGATCGATCTCAGCTATCCAATCCAAAAAATATAATTTAAACATATTAAAATGCAACCGAGGTATCTGTGTAATTTCTTCCATAGGATTAGCATTAGCGAACGAGTCTTTTCATTTGAATGAGGTAGCCTCCTAAGGTTGTTTGTTCCCAGAAAAGTATTTTTCCTCAACAACTCGAAATTTTCTGGCACATTTTCTCGCTCATTTTTAAACATAAAAGGATATAGTACTTGCAGACACATATTTAAGTGATTGGAAATCGAAATATTTTTTTCATTTTCTTATCAGATAATTACATTTAGAGTCATAAGCGATGGCTGTCTCAAGATGGCAGTATTTTTCGTTTTTTGTACTGTTGCGCCTGGAAATTCGGATCAAAATGCCCACTTTTACATTTGAAAAATATTTTGTCTAAAGGGAAACAGAGAAAAAACAAAGCGATTTCATAGTTTCTTAGCCTGCCAATTTAGTACTTTTACGAATAAATATGACTAGAAAAATATGTCAGAATGAAACCAGTTTAGATTTGAGAACAAACTTTAATTTCCTAAATAAAACTTAATTTTATGGCCATTAAAGTAAAAAAGTCCTCTACATTCAATAATGCGGAAATTTCTGACTACATTAGTGGGTTCATTTTCAAATAGAATTCACAAACTTGATCACTGAAGCTATTTGGAATCAAATGGTGTTTTCCATTTCTTGATAAATGAATTTCTTATCGAGTTATAAGTAATTCATGTCATGTGGTGTCCTATTTTTCTCATTTCTCGCTCTATTGCGTCCAGAAATTCGTTTCGAAACGCCAATTTTAGCAGTGCTTTATAAAAGATCTTCTACATTTACCTAAAGAAGGGAAACCCCATTCTATTATATAATTTATGAATAACAACACAGGTCAAATTCATGCGTTTCCGAACAAATGTGAATTCAGAAATGTATCAGAAAATAGCTAATTTAGATTTGAGAGTAGCCT
Organism: Maratus speculifer; assembly: GCA_964019185.1. Taxonomy (NCBI): domain Eukaryota; kingdom Metazoa; phylum Arthropoda; class Arachnida; order Araneae; family Salticidae; genus Maratus; species Maratus speculifer. The sequence goes on from OZ025293.1 coordinate 416,995,742, forward strand.
TAAGTGACCACACTACTGACTGAAAAAGACCCGGATGATATTGTTAAGTCTATGGGGGCATTCTTTTCAAATATCTCGCTCAAATTTTAATATTTTTACATGATTTTTGCATAGGATAGCTGAAGACGATCTACAACCGGGCTAGTTTTTACTTTTTCGATTTTGGTTTTAGATTTTTTAATATTATAATAGTTTTAATTTCAGAATCTGTTCAAATCACTTTCGAAAGTTTTGACAGGTTTTGATTTTTAATTTTTTTAAAAATCTGAAATCAAAATTGAAAAAGTAAAAACTATCCCGGTTGTAGATCGACCCCAGCTATCCTATGGAAAAAAAATCATGTAAAAATATTAAAATTTGAGCGAGATATTTGAAAAGGACGCCCCCAATGACTTAACATTATCATCCGGGTTTTTTTTAACAAGTAACCTCTTAAGAAGGTCTTATTAGCAAAAATATCATAATTATAAAGATGTGATTTTATTATAGTGCTTATCTAAATTTATACATAAAATTTACTTTTTTTAGGTAAAATGTATTATTCTATTTTCTTTTCAGGATGTGAATAACCGCCCTTTTATTACCGTGTTGGACATAAAAGGCTATGACTTCAAGAATGTTCTTAACACTCGTTCGAATTCTTCAAAAATGAGAATTTAGTAAAATTTCGTTGAAAAGGATATATATAAAAAAATTCTTTAAATATAATGAATTCTCCATCTTTAAAAAAAAAAGAACTCTTTTAAATATTTAATTAGGAAGGTTTTGAAGGCATATATATGTCTCATTAGTAAATTTTAAGAAAATATTCCAAGTTTTTCATGAAATCTTAATAATAATTTTGAGATTTACTCCTGAAAGACTTCACATAAATAATGATTGAAAGGAGAAGGAAAAATAATATATCAGTAGTAAAACTGACCAGAATATTCCGGAGTAAACCAATGAGAAAAAAACCTTTACTCCAATATGATTTGAAAGAGTTTGAATAACTAATATAGGCACATTAATTATTTGAAATTTTTTTAAAAATATATGTCGATGTAAGATAGTTACTGTATCAAAACCAACCATGATCTCAGACAGAGAATTATCCCATTCCCAATTAGTTTCTAGTGGTACAATTAATAAAACTGATGTGAAAAGTAGTGCCAGCGAGCTTTGTGTAAACATCAGAAAGATGCATTTTGCAGCGATGGCAGCGCTCTTAAACATTGTTGCTTTAGGAATGGTTTCTGCCTTTACTGCACCAACAACAGTGGATATGAGACAACCAGGCAGCCGATTTCAAAACATTACAAACAGCCAGATATCGTGGATTGCTTCGCTCCCAGGCATTGCATCCATTTTTGGAAATCTTTTGGCAGGTAAGTTATTAAAAATGTATTTTGAATAACGAATATTTTTTCTTTTATAAGCTATTATCAAATAAATAAATTACTATGATTTTCATCAGATAAGACTAGATATACATTTCTTTGAAATTCTTTCGATCATGTTTTGGGCTCTGGCTTAATCAAAAGTAGGGTCAATGGGCTCCAGCCCCATTCCCCTTCCAACTACATAAAAAAACTAATAAAAATAAAAAGCCACGCTCTTTTATAGAAATTATACACATATCTATTATATAAATAACCATTATAAACAATAGAATTATCATCATCAAATGTGACTATATAAATTTTAAAGCAATTTATTGAAATTAAATGTATCAATGATGTAATAAACAATTACATATACAGGGTGATTCATAATTAGCGAAACAATGGGCTGTCTCCTTAAATATTGCCCCTAGGCACATACTTCCAATCGCAAAGTTTCATAAAAAGGTGCACAATTTGATGAGATATGTTGCAACTCCATTGGGGGGGGGGGGGGGCTATTTGAAAAAATACGAAAATTAAAATTTTATACGGCTCATCGTAGAACATAATAACCAGTTAGGAAATTATTCCTTATCCATTCTTGAATTAAACAATATATATATATATATATATATATATATATATATCATCTCCATATCTAAAAATCTCCGAGATATTAAAATACGAAATTCTCCAAAATTCGTGACTTACACCACTTAACCATGTCTCTAAACGAAGAGTTTTTAATTCATTTTGAAAGCAAGTTAGGGATCATCCATAAATTGTCCGCTATTAAATGTCGATTTAAGACAGTGCCTCTCATTTGGACATAAAAAAGCAGGGTAAAAATTTAACGCTAAACCTGTTTTTAAAATATGTTTGTAGTCTGCACTAGAGATCTGCATGGGTCAAAATATCTAGATCTGGTCCCAAATCGATCTACAGAAAAAAAAAAAAATTCGGTCCGGCCTGGAAAAATGTTAAAATCATGTTGCGGCTTGGCGTGGAAAAAAGTTTAAATCATAACCTGGTTCAGCCGTGAATTTCTACATTTTTTTTTTTTTTACTTCGATATGGTTAAAAATTGCTTTATATGGAAAAGTTCAGACCAAAAATACTTATTATAGCTTTTCATTTTCCATATTTATACTTTTTATTAAAGAATCGCCAAAGGCTGCGATACATTAATTTTATCAATGAAGCTCTATTTATATGTAAATGTTTCACTTGTACTTTAATACCGTTAATCCATATTCTATGTGTTGGAGATTTTGAAAAATGTTATACAGTAAAACCTTTTAAAACGGTATCACATAGGAAAGAAAAAATACGTTATAGACAAATCCCTATACTTAGGAGGTGTAAATGGAATTTATTTTTTTCTCAGGCATTATTATATTCATTTTGCATGGATCAGCACATTTTCCGTTTAACATAGGATTTCGTCATAGGCAGATTTTTTTCACTGATTTTATTGTACTTAATTTTTTTGCCTTTAAATATGCTATTCTTAAAAAAAAAAAAAAAAAAAAAATTCGTAAAATAAAGGCGATTTCAAAATCTGTGTTTTTCGTAAAAATTTTGATTAAGCCAAATTTTACTTAATTAGTGCAAGTATTGGATCTGTCAAAGACAATGATTTTATTACGGGTTGCTTCTAGACCGAGATTGAAAATTTCGTCCCGTGCAGACCTAGAGAGTACTAACCAGTACCCTCCGGTATGAAAAATATACGTTATCCCTGGCCAGGCGAGCCTTCAGTAAAAAGTAATGTCCTGGTCCTGGCCTCGCCTAGGTCCAGAATACAGCCTCTCCAGGGCTTTAAAAAACCTGAAGTTTTGAGAGCTAAATTTTTAAAAAGCTCTTAATCGGCATGTTAGAAAAAATATTGTTTTAAATAATATTTAAAACAGTACAGAAATAAGGTGAAATTGGGAAAAGTTAAACTGAATCTGAAGTTTGAGCAATAGAAAAGAATTACTTTGCACTTTCAATTTTTTAAAAAGCATTTAAAAATTTTATTAGGAGCCAAACTTTGTTTAAAACTTTAAATACGTTTTTCTGCATGATGAATCCCCCCCCCCCCCCACTATTTTTTCTCTTTAAATTAGTAAAATTCAAGAACCGTTAAAGAAAAAAGTGCAAGCTTGAAACATGTACTTTTTTATTATTTTACGTTAGTTTTCTTTCGGTAAATTTGAAAAAATATTTATTTTTGAAAATATGATTTTAAAAAAAAGTTACATTATTTTAAAATAAATATTTTTAGTAGTTTTAAAATTGATTTTAAAAAACCCAGGAACAAAATTAAAGTCAGATTTTACTCTTTAATTAAATGGAAAAAAATTGAAATCCGATAAATAATGTTTCGAGTTAAAACGATTTTAAATTTTCCCATTTAAACCAATATTAATCATTTGAAATTTTTATAAATTTTATTTGAAATTTTAGGATGTGATTTTGTTAGCAAATTATATAACTAACCATCACAAAAAGAGAAAAATAAAATAAAATTCCAATTCAAAAGATATGTTCTTTACATGTTTCCTAGAACTGTTAAAGTAACATTGTTTCTTGAATTGCGAGCATTTCAATTTATGTCTAATCCCTTAAAACCTGACGAGTTATTTAAACGGCTATAACTTTGCAGATATGAAGATGCAGTTTTTTGTGTCTAATTCAAGACTGGATAAGGAAGGTTTTCCTAATTGGAATTTTTATCCTATGGGAGCCATATAAAAATTTAATTTTCGTATTTTTATTTCAAATTGGAGTTGCAATTTACCTTTCCAAAATTTTACCCCTTTTTTATGAAACTTTGTGATTGGAAATATGTACCCCAGGGGCTATATTTAAGGAGATGGCTTATTGTTTCGTTAATTATGACTCACCCTGTATGAATATAATATCTTTAAAAAATAAAACCCATACTAGTTCTCACTACAAAATCTGACCAAATATCTCATTAAAGATGACAAGTAGAATATATTAAATTTAATAACTAGCTAACAAATCGAAGAATAAATGGCAAAAGCTACATTTGGAGATCCATTTAGTATATATATTACATAACAGTTAAATAGAAAAAAGAAAAAGAAATACAAAACAACATTAACTAAAAAAAACTTACAATGGAATCAAATTGAAAATCTTATATAATCGTATAAAATGCTGTAAAATTGAAATAAATATAACTTAATCATTTTGAAATAAAATTGAATCTTGATAAATTAGTATGAAATCTTGAAATACCATGGAGACGCATTAATGTCTATTCTTCAGCCGGCATAGCATCACACATGTCCCTAAAAATGTAATATTTCATATAATAAACGGGAAAAATTGTTAAGAATCGACTTTTACTTCCAATATATTGCTTTCACTAAAGATAAAGGAGAAACAATAGAATAACGAAACGGAAACAAATTTACTTGCATAGGTATGCTACGTATAGTAAACAAAATGGAACACAGTAGATTCCTTCAAATCCAAAAACCTAAAATTCGCAACTCTTTAAAATCTGCACATAATTTACGGATGTAAACAATGAAACATTCAGTTCAGATATAGAGACAAAATTTGACTTTTTTAGTTCATATCAATTCCATATGTACTTTAATTTGTAATTTTTGTTAATATTACTAAATTCATATTTTCTCATGAAGGAAGAATAAATTTATTTCTGAAAAAAATCAAGATATTGCTGATATCACTGGTAATCACAATCTTCTTACTTAATATATTTAAGTATTAACCAAGCTTTTTTGGTTATTAAGCCTGGCTAAACCCGAAATAAAACTTCGTTATTTTATGTTTTTGGTGTGAATTAGTAATGTACCTTTATGAGGCAAGTTTCATTGAATAATTTAGGAAAAATACATTTCATCTTTATAACGAATATCTAATTATACATTATTATTTATTAACTTGGCCTTTGCTTTTCATATTTTAATCATTAAAAAATTATCTAATTTTTTATTATTTTAGTTTATTGCTTATTTTAATATTTAATTATATTGTTAACCATTCATTATAGTTTCGATTGCTTTATTAATTAAATTCAAATTACTGTTTAAAAGATGTAAACAAAGCAATGACAGAAATCCGTAAAATTCTAAAATACACTGGTGTCCAAAAGTTAAGCATAATTGGTAATTAAGTAATTATTTTTAAGTAATGAAAGAAATATGAATCGGAATGTGCTGAAACTCCAGGTGTGTAAACAAAATATTACACGTCACATATTTTCGCGAAGAGTTTTTCCCGAAATCGAACAGGGGACCGTCAACAAATTGAAAAAGAACGAAGATCTTTTGGATAACCCTGTCAAAACTAATGTAGCAAAAGCGTTCAAACTGCACATTATGATTAATTGGCTTATTGTAATGTACTGTGTTAATTTTTACAAGGATAGCATGTATACTCGTAGAGAAATTAAGGTTTTTATAAAAACAGTCCAAAATTTTTCCAAGTTTTTTGCTTATAATTTGCAGAGTTCTTATTATAAAATAATGTTCTTTTCTGAAAATATGACAAACATCATTGTACACAATACCCTGTCATCAGAATTTAAAAATAATAAAAATTGCATGAAAAATGAGTATGTTTAGTAAATAATTTTTCATTGCGCATGCGTCAACGATATCAAAATGTCATTTGCATATTGTGTTAGCTAAATGTATAGAGCAACTTCTGTAAAAGTTTCAAAAACATAGCTTGAAAATTCTGAAAATGGGAGCCTAAAGAATCAACTCAAAATCCGTTATTCCTAAAGGAAGCAAAAAGATGAGGGGCTGTATCCATATTCCATTGTTTAGTGCCTACACAATATTGCACGTACAACTATATTTAGGTAAAACCCCTGATTTTTTTGCTTCCTTTAGGAATAACGGATTTTGAGTTGATTCTATAGGCTCCCATTTTCAGAATTTTCAAGCTATGTTTTTGAAACTTTTACAGAACTTGCTCTATACATTTAGCTAACGCAATATGCAAATGACATTTTGATATCGTTGACGCATGCGCAATGAAAAATTATTTACTAAACATACTCATTTTTCATACAATTTTTATTATTTTTCAATTCTGATGACAGGGTATTGTGTACAATGATGTTTGTCATATTTTCAGAAAAGAACATTATTTTACAATAAGAACTCTGCAAATTATAAGCAAAAAACTTGGAAAAATTTTGGACTGTTTTTATAAAAACCTTAATTTCTCTACGAGTATACATGCTATCCTTGTAAAAATTAACACAGTACATTACAATAAGCCAATTAATCATAATGTGCAGTTTGAACGCTTTTGCTACATTAGTTTTGACAGGGTTATCCAAAAGATCTTCGTTCTTTTTCAATTTGTTGACGGTCCCCTGTTCGATTTCGGGAAAAACTCTTCGCGAAAATATGTGACGTGTAATATTTTGTTTACACACCTGGAGTTTCAGCACATTCCGATTCATATTTCTTTCATTACTTAAAAATAATTACTTAATTACCAATTATGCTTAACTTTTGGACACCAGTGTATGTATATCTATAACAAGCTGTCCGATTTTAGAAAGTCTACTGTAATGTAACTCCCAGCAGCGTGCCATAAATAAGTATTTGAATTGTAGAACACAAAGATGCTTGATCCCAATTACAATTAAGAGGTGAAAAATACGATAATATATATATATTATACAGCGTGTTCAAGAAAGATATTTATTACTCTAATAATTAATAACAAAAATATGAACAAGTGAAATGAAATGCAGTTTGCTGCAAAAGAATGAAGAAATCTAAGAGTTTTTTTTTTACAGTATCTTCAATGTAGCTGTACGTTAGTAGCACAAAAAATGTCGAGCCTGTACTCGATTTGTGGTGTAACAGTGCTGATTACGTCCTTTTATTTTCTAGATTAATTTTTATTTATTAAGTACTAATTAAAATAGATTTAAGGACTGTTACGTCTAAAAAATTAACATCACATATACAATAAAAAAAGATTTAAACTTTCAAAACACTAAATAAAATTTTTTAAGTCTAAAACAAGTCACACATTGAGGCGACACAAAAGACATGTCGCACGATTTCGAGGGGAAAACTGGTTTAAAACAGCTTCCTCCTTTGTTTTGACTGTTTTTTCTTCGATGTCGCGCTTCATTTGCCCCCTGTCTTTTCAGTGTGTGGTGTGCCTAAAGTTTCAGCCGCTCTGTAGCCATCACCATTTTTTTTTTCTCTTTTGGACTGATGTAAGACTCTGGTGATAGCAAAAGAGGGGCTGAAACTTGTCAGTTTTATACTTTTAAAATTTTATTTATTGTTTTAAATGTTTCAGCTTTTTTTTTTCTAATATATGTGTCTTTGAGTAAATATTTTTATCTTGTATGTGAAATGCTGATTTAACAAACAAACTCTTAGATTTCTTCATTTTTTCGCAGAAAACTGCATTCCATTTCACCTGTTTATTAATTTTAATTATTATTAATGTTTAGAATGATAAAGACCTTTTTCGGAAACGCTGTATATTAAAAACTATTAAAACTATGTTATTACTTATAATATACTATATATTACCTATAATTAACTAATTAATAACTATAGTTATAGCCATAAAATAGAGAAATTATACATTACCATATAGACCGGGAGGTGGCAGCACAGACAATCATCTCATCGAGTTCACGAGTGAAAATCTAGGATTAGTAAAACTTCGATTAACATATTTAAAAAGCAATCAATCTGCCAAGTCATATCTTGGTGGGGCAACACCTAAAATTCCGATTTTAGTGATTTGATACGTAGATTTACCATTGTGCATTTCTGCATCTAAAAATATGAAAATATGGAGGTTTGGTAGCAGGAAAACATGATAGTAAACCTATGAGTCAACTGCTAAAATAATTTTTTAGGTGTTTTCCATCAAGATATGACTTAGCAGACCGATAACGTTTTAATATGCGAATTGAGATTTAACTTATCGTAGATTTTCATCCGTGAAATCGATGAGGGGATTGTCTGTGTTGCCGCCTCCCGGTCTAATATACAAATTGGAAATAATAGGAAGGTGAATCTAATGGTCATTACCTTTCAGTGACGCAGCTACCTGTGAAAGATGAAGAAAAACAAATGCTCCACAGTTAATAATAAAAATAAAATGAGCATATGCAAAATTTTAATAATAATGAAATAACTAAAAGTATTAAAAGTGACATCTGAGATAAATTCAGAAATGTGTCAAAAAGTCGCACATCCTTAAAATTTTTCAAAGCAGTATTTCTGTGTATTAATAATATATGAACATATATAATGTATAAACAGAACAGATGTTGTTAAATATGAATATAACTATGAGTCATTCCATGGTAACTTACGTTACATTTAGAACAATATACTGCAGTAGTTTTAGTAATATAACACTAGAAAATATCCAAATGTAAAATTAACATGATTTGTCAATGAAACTTATCTAAGGGTCAATTTGGATGAAAATTACCTAAAAATTAATAATTAAATTTGCACTTTATATGATAACTGACATTCCTTTTTCAGTAATGGCAGCTACCACTGTAAATAAAACTACCAAAATTTAAGAAATAGCATTAAAATTTGGTAATTTTCATCTAAATTGGGCTTTGAATAAGTTTCATTAGCAAACCATGTCAAATTTACATTTTGAATATTTTTTTTGTGTGTGTGTTATATTACTAAAATTACTGAAAATAGTTCAAAATGTAACGTAAGCTACCATGGAATGACCCCTATGCATTTTTTAAATTATAATAATTGGATGAAATAATTTTTCTACCAATTATGTTTTCTTTTTAGGTTACTTGTCTAAAAAGTTTGGAAGAAAAACAGTTCTGATGTTTGTTTCCTTACCATTTTTATCTAGCTGGCTTCTTATAGCTTATGCACCCACCGTTGCTTGGATTTATGCCGGTCGGCTACTCGCTGGTTTTAGCTGCGGAATATGCTCAGTATCTGTCCCAGCGTATGTTATAGAAATAGCTTCTGTGGAAATCAGAGGACTGTTAGGTTCATGCTTTCACCTGTCGTATACATTTGGAGTTTTACTTACAATGACTTTCGGAATATTTTTAAGATGGACTTGGCTGGCAATTTTAGGTGGTCTCTTTAACACATTTGCAACTATTTTAATGTTTTTTATGCCAGAATCTCCTCCGTGGCTTATTTCAGAAGGTGAATACGTCGAAGTGTTTACAGCGTTTCGTTTTCTAAAAGGCAAGAATACAGATACCTCGACAGAATATACCGCTGCTTTAGATCATTTAATTAGCCAACCACAAAGAACGCTCCCTGTCTCCCAATTTAAAAAACCTGAACTGTACAAGCCAATAGCATTGGCAGTTGGGTTGATGTTTTTTCAGCAATTTTCTGGAATAAGTGCTCTGATGGCTTATACAGTAGAAATCTTTGAACACGCCGAAAGTTTTCTGGACCCCGCAATATGTGCTGCCATTGTAGCTATTGTTCAGTTTTTTGCAACACTGGTAGGATGCGCATTGATGGATAAGGCTGGACGTAGAACTTTATATCTTGTATCAGGAATATTTGTCACTATTGGACTTATTATTTTAGGAATATATGGCATTCTTCTGGAGAAACAAGTGTTTTCTTCGACCGCATATAACTGGATACCACTGATTGGTTTCACCATTTTTGTAGGATCTTTTTCTTTGGGTTTAGGACCTATTCCTTATCTTATGACACCAGAATTTGTTCCTTTACAAAGCAGAAGCATGGTGTTAGGAATCGCAGGCATATTTTCTTCATTTTTTCTATTTATTGTCACAAAAACATTTGATGATTTGAGATCCATTGTTTCTGATTATGGCGTTTACTGGGTTTATGGATCGTTTTCGATTTTGGGATGTTTGTTCTGTTGGTTTTGCATCCCTGAAACTAAAAATAAAACTATTAGTGATATCCAGCATGCTTTTAAAGTGAGTGGCAATCCCACATCTTATGAAGAAATTTGAAAAGCACATGAATGTGAAATAAATTTAATATTTATTAAAGTAATAATATAATGTTATTTGACGCGGATTCACCTGGATTTTATTTATTTATTTATTTTTATGTATTTAAAAGATTTAAAAGGCGGGTAGCACACAAGATGAAGTAAATAACTTCACGAGAGATGGCCGAAAACACAACAAGTCCTACTTTCAATATTGAACCTCGTCTATCTTTAAAGTTCTTCCTTACAATTGATAATGATTCCAGAGATGGTGTCAGATTCGGAAGTATTCCCTTAAATCAGTGATTTATTCTCATAGCATATTTAGGCCAATCTACCATTGGCCTGAATATGTTTCAAATTGTCTGCCTTTTCCCATCCTTATAAATTTATATTCTTGCATAGTTACCAAATGCTGCAATTTTTTGTCACCACTAGTTTCGAACAGCATATTTTATTTTTCATCATCTAATTTAATCATCTTATTTAATTGCATAAATATGCGATTAATTAAAGCGAAATTTTTTATTCTAGAATACTCGTAGTGGTAAGTGAAAACTGTAACAATTGGTAACTAAGACTATTGTATGGGGAACAACCAAGTTCTGTGTCTCTATACAGATAATGTGGTTTTTTTTTCCCACATTCTTCAGTAGACGCCTTAGAACTTCAAAGTATAATATAACTTTAATTAGGGTTAAACATTTTTTCCCTACTCAATTAGTTTGTTGAGGATTAAAAAAATTGTCACTTTTTCGTCGATCGATCTTTAAAGCTGATGCAGGTTATTTCTCAAAAGAAGTTTTCACTCTGTTGAAGTTTGTTACTCTGTTGTATCTGTCTCGCATTTGAAGTCGATGCGTGTCTGTAGGAATTCTTCCTCTTGATATTCCTTGGAAGCACCTAGTTACACTTCGTAAGAATAACTACAGTAGAATTACAATAATACACTTTGATTAAACCACCATTAAACGGAAATAACAAATCAGGACGCGTTTCGAACTACAACAATAATAGCTCGTCATCAGCTGAACCAACACGTGTCCGACAGGAGACAGAGTTAGAGATAAATCTAACTCTGATCTAAATCAGTTTCTCTAACTGTATGTCTCCTGACGGGCACACTTGTTGGTTCAGCTGATGACGAGCTATTATTGTTGTAGCTCGAAACGCGTCCTTATTTGTTATTTCCGTTTAATGATGGCAGAAACGGATTAACCACCACCCGGGCCCCTAGGCTTAACTTTCTGAGAGCCCCCTTTCACTCCTTCAAAGTGGTATATACTGGAAAAATTAAAACACATGCTTGCTTCATTAACTCATAAATCATTGATGATTAAAATATAAAAGATTACGACAAAGAATTTCGCACATCTTTTGTCTTTTGTATTAATGTCCGACCAGTGTAAAAGAATATTTTCTTGTTCTTTATATAAGGAAAATTTTAGCACCGGGCCCCCTTTTCTTCTGGGCCCCTAGGCTTCAGCCTACTCAGCCTAATGGGTAATCCGCCTCTGAATGATGGTTTAAACAAAGTGTATTATTGTAATTAATAATTCTCACCAGTGTTATCAATGTTATTTCATTAACTATAGTACAATCGGTAAAACGGGTGTTCAGAATTCTGACAACTAGTATATCGTATTTTTATTTATTTTAGTATCTCTCTGTACGAACACGAAAAATTGTGTTAATTCAGAAATGACTCATTACGACTCATATGTATTATTATTATTATTTTTTACCATGTATCATCTATTATGTAAATGTTGAGTTATAAAAAAATGTAAATACATACATATTTTGTACTGTTTTTGTATGTTGATATAAATTACTGAAAATTATGGACTGACCTTTAAAAAAAGTGTACACTCATTTTATTGACCAAAAGATATTTTGTTTTTTCAGATGAAATTTAATCTTAGATATTATGACTAATAAGTGACTTATTTTTAAACAATGGAAATTAGTCTGGAAGCTGTATTGGTAAAAGTGTCAATGAAACTAAGAATTTTCCTATAGATAAATTTCCAGAAAAATCTCAAATGCGAACTCGAAATTTCACTTATTAGAAATAAATTCCAAATTTGATAACAGTTTTCAAAATGTAGACAAACAAAGATCTGGGAGATCTCAAAAATTTACAAACACTAATAAATCAAAAAGGCAATGTATTTACAGATATCCATATTGTAGATCATTATCGATTTTTCCTGTACATTATTATCAAATACAGATTGGCCGTTTAATCTTATTTTTTTATAGCCAGCCTCCCTTCACCCCCCCCCCCACACACACACACACGCAAAATTGACAAATTTATTTTACAGCATAGATTAATTTTTTTTTCTGATCTCCCAGTTTTAAGATTCTTCTAATTTTAGAATCTCATCGTAATTATACTTCATCTGATGATGATTTTATATTTGTTTCGACTTGGACATGAATGAAAGCCCTGCATATTACCAAATAAATGTTCAAGAAGTATTTGAATTATTTTTAACATATTCCCAGAAACAGATATCCCTGATTAAGTGTTCGAACAAAATGTTTTGGAATAATGAGCTAATCTTGAAATTTCTGAAAACATATCTTCTGTAATTTTTCAAGAAACTGTTAAGAAGATTAGAAATTTAAGTTTAAATGAGGGACTTGAAAACCATAGTAGACCAAATCCATTTTGATTAAAAAAAAAAAAAAAAAAAAAAAAAAAAAAAAAAAACTTATGGAATCTATTTACAGACTTTGTGTCACTACAGAAGTGAATAAAACAATTTCATGCATTTTTTAAATTGGCTGTATCATTTTTTTTCTTTCAAATTGGATTTGGTCTCTACTATAGTTGTGATCCCTCAAATTAGATTTTCATTTCCGAAAAGCCTTGAAATGTTTTAGTTTTGGAGGAAAGAAAACATATTTGTTAGCAGGCAAATATACCTTATGGTCTTCCTGACAAAGAATACTTACCGTAATTTCGGGTGTATAAGCCGCAGATCAAACAATTCTTTTTCGACCCAGAATTTTTTAAGAAACAAATATAACTAGTCAGATCGCCGTAAATATTTGTCTTCAATCACTAAATAAGATTTCTGGGTTAAAAAAGAATTGTTTGATCCGCGGCTTATACACCCGAAATTACGGTATATATCATTAACTACAACAAAAGTATTTAAATTTGAGATTAACTATCAACTTACTATAACTAAAAATATATGGAATTTATATTTAGATTAAACATTTCGTTTTTTGGGCAAGAATTATGTTGTTGTTATAATTTTTATGATTACGAGATCAACGCGCATGTGGGTATCTGAAATTTAATTCTAATTACGAGAAAAAAAATCCACAAAATCAGATTTTCCGGCGAAAAATTGTGAATAATTTAAAAATAAAATGCAGCATAATTTTGTATTTCAATCTTATGTTGAACAAATAGATTTTTGATTTTGCAATTTGATATAAAGTTGTTATTTGAATGTAGGAGAAGAAGGGGATACTTGAGCCATTTTTTGAATTTTAATTTTTTAAAAAATTTTATAATTTCTTAGAATAAAATAAAATATTAAAAATGAAAATATACTTTCTAAATGGTACCAAGGTGTGTGATTTCTTTTTTACATGTTCAGAACTTTAAATATGTTACCATATTGCCAATTTTAGAAAGAAAAATTAACTATCTGTAGAGATAATAGGGGTAGATCAAATATCCCCTATGCTCAAGTATCCCCACTCTCCCCTATTAAATAAATGTTATATTCTGTAAATGTATGTATCTAACAAATGTATCTTTTTGTTACTTTATGTGTAAATGTTGAAATATAAAAAATGTAAATATATCTATTTTGTACTTTTTTTTATATGGTGACATAAATTAGTGACATTTATAGTTTGATCTTTAAGAAAAATGTTCACGCACATTTAATAATTTCATACGTAACAACACGTTCATACACATTGAACAATTTTTTTAACTACTAAATTCAAACAAGACATATGTTATACAGAAAAATTAAAAAAAAAAAAAGTGTTAAAATTGGCATTACCTTTAATTAAAAAAAAAAAAAAATCTGTGGTGTGATGGAAACATTTTATTGCCGTACATTTTTTTTTGTCACCCCCCCCCCCTTTTTTTTGTCCGTTTTGCACTTTTAGATTTGTATCACTTCATTTCATCCTGATAACGATAGTGGAAGCGATTCGAAACGTCAGATTGTTAATGTGTTTCTAATATCACTTTTATGTCATATGTACCATTTAGCAAGTTGTATTTAATTTGAATAAAGCGTTCTTAAGTATATTTTCTGGTGCGATTGATTTGTGGTATGATCTAATTTATATTTGTAAGTTTTTATTTGTAAACGTTTTAATACTAATAATAAATTGCGACGGATAAATGTATTAAAAATTGCTAATTTATTTCTGATGACGAGTGTCAATCTTCCTTTTAAATTGTTCTTTCAGATGGCTTTTAAATTCTAATTAAGAAAGCATTACTTTTTAATAAGAGCTACGCTAACGCCTATTGTAATAGGAAGGGGAAAAATCCAATGCATTAATGGGATTGCCGGAGACTGTTCCTCGTTATGTAACCCATAATTCAAGCGCTTGATTTGATAAATTGCGTTCCGACCCACGTTGAAGTAATGCTGAAAAGGAACGTCGATGATCTAGTGTTAATTTGCCATCACATGCTGATTCAGTTAGCCTGTGGGTTGCTGGGGAAAATGAGGGTCCATGCATTATACAGTTAATGTAGTATCCTAACCCGGATATTAATGCTTAGGTGATTCTTCATCAAATTACAGATTTAATAACTTTATCAGTAACTTCTTGGAGTATCGTTGTTAAAATGGTAAAATTTGTTTTTCGAAATGCTTTTAGGGACGCCCGTTGAGGGAGCGTCCGCTAATTGCAACAATGCCTTTGTTAGGTGAGAAATAGAATCAATGGATTAAATATTTTTATTATGTGAAAGAATGCGTATAGATTGGATGAAAAATTTAAAGATATTCCAATGAATTAGAGGGACTTTTCTCAAAAACATAGTATAGATCATGCTCATTCAGATAGCCTTTGGGATGTTGAGGAAAAAGAGGATCATGCATTATAGAGTTAATGTAGTATCCTAACGCGGATATGCTTTGATGATTCTTCATCGAATTAGATTTAATAGCTTTATCAGTAACTTCTTGGACTATCGTTGTTAAAATGGCAAAATTTGTTTTTTGAAATGCTTTTAATGACGCCCGTTGGGGGAGCGTCAGCTAATTGCAACAATACCTTTGTTAGGGGAGAAATAGAATCAAGGGGAATAAATATTTGTATTATATGATGATTGCAACAGCGGTAAGATGAGATGGAAAATTTTAATTATGGAATTTGCATGTTTAAATATGCAATGAAAAATAAAAAATAAAAAAATAAGTAAATAATAATGATAATAAATAAACAAATAAAATAAATAAAAATACAAATATTTATGCTTATCGACCAGAATTTTTTTTGTTGTTATTTAAAATTATTTATAGTTATTCCAATGCCTAATCTACTATTCTTAACAAAGAAATAGATTATCGTTCTGAAAAATTAGTGAGAGCGGGATATGAACTTACATAACAAAAAATCTCAAAACCCATATGAAGCCACTTGCCAGTGAGCGAAATTTATCCGATTATAAATTGTTGTTAGATTCGATATCGATTTTCGAGCAGACGACAAACTAGAGCTCAAATACGCATGCGCCAACTTTGTAAGTCTCAGTCGCTGCAACGACCTTTTCCCTATAGGGTGAACATAACATAGATATGCATGAAATCTCTCTGATTTCAAATGTTAATTGTACGGAAACTACGAGTCCTATAGGAATTTGCGGTTTGATGCATCATAAATAGCAACGCAACAAATTTATTCAAAAACAGTTAATTTTTAACAAAATTTCGAAAATCAACTGTACAGTCACATCTGACAGGCCGCGCAACACGTGGATTGAAATTGAATATCAACTGCCCATTCTGGGATCTATTACGAATGGAGCCCATATCGAAATGCATACATATAGAACATGTCGGAAATTGGATGTCAGCCGTAGCAAATGAGGTGCGTTCATATTATAACAAAGTTTTTAAAATATAAAGTACTTGATCATCCATCCGAGGCACCAACCAAAATATGGCATAGGTGTGTTACCCCTCGGAGGAAAACAACCCCTGTCAGCACCAGACAAATCAAAACGAAGACAAAAGGCTCGAACTACGGGCCCTCAAAAATACAAAATAGAATAAAAGAAAAAGACGTGCCCTAGCTCGAAGTAATAATTATATGCAACTTAGAAAATCTAATAAACAATCCCTTTTTTTCCCCTTACTCTTTTTCCCCTTTCTCTCTCTCTCTCTCTCTCTTATTTTCTTTACTCTTTTTTTTTTCCCTTTTTTTCAAGGCATTTTACATACACAAAGGTCTATAAATTTGATGATCGTATATACAGAGAACAAGTTGTAAATTCAGATATGTTACAAAATACAATATGTCTGAATTTACAACTTGTTCTCTGTATATACGATCATCAAATTTATAGACCTTTGTGTATGTAAAATGCCTTGAAAAAAAAAGAAAAAAAAAAAAAAAAAAAGATTATATAAAGTACACCGGATACAATACAGTATCCGAATCGTGTCCCTGTAAATACAAATACAAAATGCTTTCTATTATAGTGTAATTAAGTTGTAGTAAACCTCAGCAACGTATATCAATTTCATAAAATGTGAAAAGGATTAATATAATTAAAACGCACCCCAAATAACTTTTCCCTTTATACCATCATGTAATAGAATACTTTTGTGTGGCCTTGTATATTTATGAAAAATATTCTTTGCACCACAAATTGTACAGAACGTATATTATAGTACCCATTTAATAAATGTATAGGAATTCTATTAAGTTCAAAGAGTGTAAAATCATTAAAATTCACTTGAAACTATTTTTTTCCACTGACCGTAATGTAATGGAATACTTTTGACTGTCCCTGTAATTGATCTATACATCTGATTTTCATAAAATTTGAAATGACGGGACAAAATTATGTAATAATATATTTTAAATGTTAAACAATTTGGTTGGGTAGTTTTTACATTGTCATATATGGACAGACGGACGGATTGAACGACGACTATACGTGCTACGTATTTAAATACAGTCGAGTCTCTCTATAACGAAACTCCATACATCGAATTTCTCTATATAACGAATTTTTTGTATAGGAACGGTCCCCTTTTCGCATGATTACATTAAAAACAGTCTCTATATAGCGAAATATCTATCTCCATATAACGAATTTTTTCATAAATTGGTCTTAATTTATTCTGTTTTAAAAAAGCTTCGAAATCATATGGAATCAATTTTTCCATCACTTATTTTGTCAGTCATTAATTTCAATGCTTAAGCAATGAATTTGCCCTACGCCGCAAAGGGTCAGTGTTAAGTGCTGTGTCATAGTTCAGTGCTAAGTTTTTTGTATTACTTCTCTCCTTGTTCTTTAAATTCAACGAATTCATCCCGCCTCCCACACACCCTTCAACATCCTTCTCAAACCAGAGTCAATTAGATTGTTACACACATAAGAAAGGAATCAATCAGAGGAACATAAGAGAGGCCTTCAAATGGAGGAAAATGTTAACTACAAATTTTCATTCCCTGCTAAAATTTGAGCATTTTTTTTGAGAGCGTAACAATTTTAAAATCAAAACAACAAAAAATTACAGCTTTCTTCGTCTGAAATTAATGCAAGTCTTACTTATTTGATTTTCATTAAGCTTTCAAATAAATGTCTGTTCTCTTTTTTGAAACTGTTTTTAAATAATTAAGAAATATAATGTTAGGTTAATATTTATTCTTAAATATTTCAAATTCTTAATTAAAAAAATCAAAAATAATATTTGTTTAAAATTTACACATTAAATACGATTTTTAACATCATTTTCTATACATCGAATTTCTCTATATAACGAATTTTTTACTAGAACGATGGAGTTCGTTATATAGAGACTCGACTGTAATTACAAACACACCTAAAAATGTAACTTTTTCAAACAAATAAACGCTTGCAGCAAAATAAACATGTCGTCATAACATATTAATAATACATACAACAAAAATTAACATTATCGAGGACAAAATTGAGTAAAATATACTTGTTGTGAGGGCTGCGGAGTCGGAATTTTTGAGCAAAAGAGTCGGAGCCGCTAAAAAACAAACCGACTTCCACTCCGGCTTTTTTCATTAAACAATTTGAAACGAAATTATATCAGTTTTATATAATTTGAAATCCATAAAAGGAATTATTATTTTTGGATTATATAGGGCTACCCAAATTAAAGATTCCCAATGTACTGATCAGCGTACACATTATATGAAAACTATCTTTAATTGAAAACTCTAGTAGATATCGATTTATAAGAGCTAGTAAAATTGTCATCTTTATTATTGACGTGACAACGTCTTGTAAATTGGTTTGCCGGGAGACACTTCAAGAAACTGCGTTACGTTACGTTACGCTCCGCTCACGATACGCGCTCACTTTTCTCTTAACTTTTTCCGGTCACTTGTGGGACCATTTTCTGAACGTGAATGTGAATTCGCTGCAAGGAAGGGGCGGTGCTTAATAGGAATTTTAGATAGTATCAAACTAAGACGAAATACGTTATGTATTAGTTATTAGTATAAAGTACAAAGAAAATAAGTGTAGTTTATTTCGTAATTCGGTGGTATATTATGGAAAACTAATGATATGTGATTAGTGAAAGCCATTTTACTTTAGTTATATTCTGCTCATTGAAAAATTCTTTAATATGCTGTTTACAAAATTCAGCATTTGACATCAATAAACATGAAGTAAAATGTGTTTAACAAACACAGTGTATTGCAAGTTATTGTATGTATATTTGTATATAAATACGTATGTATGTGTAAAGGTAAAAATAAAATTTTGTTAATATGAAATTCAGTGCTAGATTCTTTGTATAAATTAATGTTTTAAATATAATTCTTTGTATAAATAAATGTTTTAAATTGTTACTATTATTTCATCCTTCTTCCTACTATACGAATGAATATTCACATTAAAATTATTTTACAACTCAAAGTCGTTGTCACGTAAAACTTTCGCCCGTATACCGACTTTACAGGCAACCAATTTTTTTTTTTTTTCCTTTCCATCGAAATTTTTCTGCTCTGGAGGACACGAATTAACATCAAAATTGTAAAGATTTCCTCTTTTTTAAGTCTACAGATCCGAAATAGAAAATTTTCTGTTTTGTTTTCTCTATAGATTTCAATAGTTGGATTTTTCAGGTTTGCGGGACGCGAAATTGAAAAATTAGTAAAACGGAATATATCCCCCCCCCCCTTTTTATTCTTTCAAAGCTGTAAGAACTGAATTAATATCGAAATAAGTAAAATTGTCGCTTATTTTTCTCATGTTCTCTCATAATTTTAACCAAATAGCAACACTTAGAATATTAGCCAGCCAGGAGTTGGAGTCGGCCATTTTTCCCACAAACTCCGCAGCTCTGCTTGTTGTGTTGCTATTCATGATAACGTAAGCATCAAATCTCTAGTAATCATAGTTTCTATATAATTAATTCTATATATTAAAAACTGCTCTGCTCAACAAGCGCAAAACGTTTTGACACATTTACAAATTCATTTTTTAACGGAAAGATAGAAAATAAGAAAGCCTGACTATAGAAGCTACTATTTCGATTCAAACCGAGTTTTCCATTTTGCGATAATTAAATTACCTATCGAATTAGGAGATATTTTGATCACGTGATCACGCGATTTTCTCCCTTTCATTGACTGGTTTTTATAAAGTTACTAAGAAAAAGTTAGTTAAGATATTTTTTACAAAGTTACTTTCACTTTCAGAACCAGTTCAGAAAGTCAAAGTAACTATATAAAAAATACTTGCGACCAAAATTGAAAAAGTAATCAAAGAGCGATCTTGTAAAGAACCTCAGCTATCCTATGCAAAAAAAAAAAAAAAAAAAAAAAAAGTCAAAATGCGAAAGAGTTTTTAGAAAAATGCCTCCCCATAGGAGTAGTATCAGCTTATGAGTGTCTTCGCGGGGAGGGACAGGAGCCTTAAAGGAACACGGACACAGTACCTTGAAATTGATCAAAATGTCGATTTTCTTTTTTTAATATTAACTCAAAGCTTCTTTGATTGTGAATATTTTGACACCTCATGTTTTATCTATAGAACAATTATATCGGGAAATATTGTAAATTTTGTTGATAGGTCCAGCGCAATGGCCCATGCAAGTGAAAACTTTCAACTGATTTTTCTCGCTGTTCCTATTTTTTATGACTTGCTTGTTCATAAATACTAAGGCCTTTTTTGTTAATTTAGATTAGAGGTTTGATTTTTTTTTTTATTTCTTATCCATGGAGTATTTAATATTTCTGTGCATGGATTTAACATTCAAGTTTATAAATTTAAAAAAAAATACTCAAATTGTGAGTTTGTTGAATTTACTTCATTTTTCTATGTACACAAGACAAAAAAAAAAAAAAAAAAAAAAAAAAAAAAAAAAAAAAAAATTGTAAAATTTTATACATCTAAAAATTCATGCACAGTTTTATGTAGTATATATCTTAATGAATGTGGGAAAAAAATCGAAGCCAAAATATTCATATTTACAAAAGTAGTGGGGATTTTTAAAAAAGTTAATTTCTTCTAAAAAAAATTAAATTTTAGGAAAATAGGTTGTTCTACAAGATTTTTTAAAATTTAATTTTTAGTATTAAGCATTGTGCAACCACATATTTTTCAGTAATATTTAAAAGGGAAGAGGTGGTTTCAAAGGTATTGTGCCCCTTTAAACAAAACGAAGCTTCGATGTTTCCAGCGCCTGAATAAAGCAGGGGCATGCGGGGCAATTGCCCTGGGCCCCCACCCCTGGCTTGAGCCCCCCCCCTCCCAAGGTCAGATATGTTAGTTGTTAAAGCACTGTCAAATTATAAAAAATGACCAAAAATGAACAAAATTCTCTTTTTTTTAAGTTTTAAGGGGCTTTTTAAGTTCTAAGATTCTTCTATCCCCTCTGTTTCCATACCCCATGAACCCCTTAAGGCCTCACATTTATCCTTATATTTCTGTAACCGAAAAAAGAAATTGAATTCTATAGTTTCTTAAAGTTATCTTTCTTCTGTTATTATGTATATAGATGTGAATAGTACTTGGTACGAAATGGATGTACACATACAATAGGTATAATTTTTAGTTTTAGTCACTTCAGTATAATTTACCAAAAAAAAAAAAAAAATAATAAGATAGAAGGCCTCTACCTAATAATGTTTGACCCCCCCCCCCCCCCACTGTCTAAGTCGGCCCCTGGATGTTTCATTGCTTGTTTTTACCCCCAATCAATGGGTCAAAGACATGCATAGCAATATTTTTTAAATATATAACTTATAAGAATCCATTCAATAATAGTGAGTAAGCTTTTACTATATAACATTTCATTCAGCCACCAAACAAATTTAGACCAATGTGATACAAAATCAAAATTTATGGAATGTGTGCGTCTTCATCACCGCCTACCCTATAATAATTCCATTTACTTTAAAAATTACGGGGGAAAAACAACTAGAGAGAGAATACCGGAATGAAATTGCTTCAAACTTTTTTTTTTCTTCTTTCAACGATGAAATATATTTTTCTTAATGATATTTTCAGTGTTCGATATTTTATTGACGAGCTTTTCAAACATGTTCTCCAGGCAAGACATTTTTCACCTTTTATTATATTATTTACCTTAAGAGGTCACATATCATGAAAATTCATTTACCTGACGATAAATGAGCAAGTGTGGTTGAGTTGAGCTTTAGCCAATGGGAGGAGCGAGCTGGGATGGATTGATGAGACCCACCCGTATCTCCTGACTGCTGTTTGCTCAACGTTCCTTTAATCGACATTGATCATCGTTACTGTCTATTTGCTCTAAAATTGAGCTTCTGCTGATTGCGATCATGAATGAAGAAAATGAGAATCAAGTAGTTGATGGAAATTTGGAGCCGCTTATCTTCACACTAAGTTTATGGGTAGAGCACTCGCTCGTCAAGATAACTCAAATGAGTCCACAAAACTTGATCACAATCCCGAAATTACCTCGTTACATCTCTGGTTAATACGTTTTTTTTTTCTTTTTTATAAACGCGTATTGTTTAGGGATGACGTTTTCTTATCACGGGGGATGATTAATACGCTCGAGTCAATGAAAGAGAAAGTGAGGAAAATGAAATATTTTACATTCGAGTAGGCAGTCTATTATGGGCACTTCTTCTGAAAGTTTGTTTCTTTTGAATGGCAGAGGCGGATTCAGTCTAATAGAATCCTTTAGGTAGAAATGTTTGCATTCGTATATGCAAAATAGAATGGGATAGTTTTTTCAAATTAAATATTTAAAATGAGATGAGGATGCTATATTTCATTTCAAATTATTATTGCAAAATGCCTTCTTCAAAATTCTGTAGTTGAAATATTTAGAACGTAATGAGATGAAAAAGAAAGAAATTGTAATTCAAAATGTAATTTATCGAAATGATTTATTGATGTATTAGTCTTATATAACTAAACTCTCTATCAGATTGTAACTACCGGCAGTGGTTTACAAGACCCCTATTTAGATTTTTGAATTTAAAGTAGCAGTTTAAAAAAAATACTTTACTCCGGGATCATGAGTAATATTTTTAAACCGACGATCGGTTAGCGGTTCATTTAATTTTCATACAAACAGCCTTCAGTTTTAGATTTGATAGACGTCAAAAAGCAAAGCTGTTTCAATCTTCGTATAATCAAGCCAATTTTCAAAAAATGCAGGATGCTGTGATAAATCCAAAGATAGTTAATTGCCTCCAGACATATACTCAAGAATACACACACAACACAAAGTGCACTAATTAACGAATATCGGGTTGAGCTGAAATTTTACTGCCTTATTATTATAGATGAATGATTCGCATCATTTAAACACAGTAAGCAGTTCTATTTCATCTTCAAATGATGCCACAATACATGTATCGATATTTGAAATGAAACTAAACAGGTGTCTGATGTTATTGTGATGCAAATAAGTGTATTCTTTTTGAATTGGTGGTACAGAAGGCCAATTATTGTACTATGACCACATCTGGAGTTTCAATTAGTCTCAGATAAGCACTTTAGAAGGCAACCAATGGAAAACAATCAACACACAGAAGTTTTAGATAAGACAAAGTCAATATTGAAGAAGCTTGGACCGGGTTGTCTGCAGTTAAACATTAATCTGTTGAAGTATCACTACCCTAATAATATTGACCAGAAATGTAAACATAAAAAACCCATAGAATCCCATTTGTGTGTTTTCTGTTCTGATACTATTCGATTTTGCACTAATAGAATGGATTGTCTATGGCTATCATACATGCGAACTCCTAGATCATAATACTTACAGCAGAAGAAGTGCGTTCCCAGGTCCTACCCAGGTCTGAATCCTCGACCGCCCCTTTGTCGTTGTTCATGTATCTCCCCACTTTGCACAGATTTCTCAACTATTACCAAAATGAAGTGGTATTTATCTTTGAATGGCATCGGTAATCATATATTGGTAGCATGCAGCATTCCATGTTGCAATTCATTGACATCTTTAAATAAGAAGCCACCGAAGTTCCAGAGTTAAAGCAGTACATGTAAGTAATTTGCTTCTTCTATACACACTGAACAGCCAGAACATTCAGACAACCCACCTATAACTCCCTCTGTGGCTCTCGAAACAGCTGCAACCCGCCTAGGCACGGATGCCACAAGTTCTTGGAAGATGGTCGGAGATAAATTGCATTAGATATTCAAGCAGTGGTTATGCATTTCAGGGATGTTCCAAAATGAATGACTTCTGGGCTGCCGTTCCATGAGACCCAAAATGTGCTCTTTTAGATTAAGATCCGCCGAGTTAGGTGACTAGGACGTTAACTGGAATTCAGTATTATGTTCTGGAACCAATCAAGCACAATCTGAATCATGTGACATGAAGCGTTGTCTTGCACGAAGACTCCATTTCCACTTCGGAGAACAGATACCAAATAAGGCTGCAAAAGGTTCGCAATGATGTTCAGATAATCCGCGCCGTTTATGGTCAGTTCTGCAATAACCACAGGTCCCAGAGGCGCTCATGAGAACGTTCACCAAATCTTAATAATGTCACCACTGGTCTGTGTATGACCTGTTGTATAACTAAAGGCGAATAACAGTTCGCATAGAAGACGGCGTACGGCCATCGATGTGTTGAAATATGAATCTTGTTCCATCCGGCGGGGCAACTCCCTACGTATGTTTCAGTCATGATGTCATTACCCAGTCATGATGTTCCCAGGGCTAGTGTATTTGATGATGATGCTTGGTCAAGAGGAGCACATTAGGGGGACATTTGCCGCGTAGTCTCACATTAAGCAGTGTCAGCTGAAGTGTATGCTCCGAAAGAATTCCATTTGGACCTGTATTGCATTTGCAGGTAAATTGAGCCAATCTCTGGTACCGATTTTGCCTTACCAAGGGGATGAAGTCTCGGACGTCCTTTTTCTTTTATAATGCCTGGACATTCAATGCGATGGCTTCTACTGATGGTTTCAGTTTCACCATCATTCATCTACTGTATACAAGTGCTAACAACGATATGTCATGGATAACCTATGAGATGTGCAGTTTCAAAGTTACTGGTTTTGAGTCGTCAGACGACTAAATTCTGCCCTTTATCAAAGTAGCTTAGATCAGAAGCTTCTACCATCACATGCAGACAACATCGCAAAAATGATTCCTCAGGCTCCCTAGCAACATTTAAATATACCATTTATACCAGGTTATGTGCCAACCACGTCATGCAGGCGAATTCATTGCAATATGTGGTGCTGGTCATGGTCATAATGTTTTGGCTCTTCGATGTATATCTTGAAAATGTACAATACCAAATAGGATTTTTATGTGTGTCTGTGGAATTGTTGCCTAAACTATAAGCTAAGCACAAGATCTATGGTTTAATTCTACGTGTGTCTGTGGAATTGTTGCCTAAACTATATAGGCTAAGCACAAGATCCATTGTTTAATTCTACCGGACGTTTCTCAGGAAAAATTTCTCTATTTCGTCCATAGTTTGTCTGTCTCCCAAAACATTCGTAATGAATTTGAATTTTGAAGGTCTTGCGTAGTGGATGTGGGATGTGATGAATAACCTATTCTTTTCAGTACACTGATAAAACTCTTCTTTAAATCCGTAAGTAGTGCAAAACAACTTTATCAGTGTTTATGTAGAATTTCCTTTAGTTTGTACATTTGTTTGTAAAAACTTATTATTATTTCGAATTCTTACACCTCTTTCAGGGCAAAAGTAGTTGTGTTCCTAAAATATTGTGAAATCACTAGAATTTACGAAAAATTCATTTGAAAATAAATAATTGTTTTTGTCCATTATAAAAGAAAAAAAATATTAAAAAATTCTGATTTAAATTTTGTTAGTTTTGTCTTAAAAGGAAACAATGTAAATAACATACCACCGGCCGTAAGATGGTTATAAGACTATCCTGCTAAGCATTAGTAGCATCGTTAGAAAATATGATGACAGTGATATTAAAATGACGTCACATTTGTGTTGATAATTGCAACGCACGAAATATGACAAAAATTTTAACAAATATGCTATAATTGTGAAGTCAGCATTATATTATACATATAGTTTCTTGTTCCTTCCTCCTATCTCAAAATTTTGACACAAATTCTGCATGTCAAAATTAAAATTTGTGTGAAAGAAAATAAAAAAGTAATACTTTAAAATCATATTAATGATAGTCTAATTTATTTTAACATATACACCAGTAATCATTTAGCAAAAAGAAAAAAAAAAAAAAAAACCGGGACGGTTACTCTAACATTTAGCTGCCTTTAAACTTATTATCATTTTAAAATAATTAAAACTAAAAATTGTTTTCTTATTGGATGAAAAAAAGCTGATTAAAGGTCTATGAAACAGTAATTAAAGCTATTGTTTCCTCCTCACGGAACGCAATTTGTTCTTTGAAACTTATGAACCTCCTTTTCCTAAAAAGAAAAAAAAAAAAAAAAAAAAAAAAAAAAAAAAGAAAAAAAAGAAATCTAAATAAATAAAGTTGAAGCTTGGGGCATTTTCGATAGAAAAAGAGAATCACTTGTCAGCATTCGAAAATAAACTCATTTAATGAAGCAAATGTGGCGAAATTATCTTATTATTTGTTCTCATCACCGATGAGTTTTTCTAATAGGTGTTACTCTACCTAAACTCCTGAAAAAAAAGGGGGGGGGGGATATTTAAAAGAAAAAGCGTTTCGAATCTGCTCTCAACGTAATGAGTAATGATCTTTGATGTAGCAAAAGTAGTTGTGTTCCTAAAATATTGTGAAATCACTAGAATTTACGAAAAATTCATTTGAAAATAAATAATTGTTTTTGTCCATTATAAAAGAAAAAAAATATTAAAAAATTCTGATTTAAATTTTGTTAGTTTTGTCTTAAAAGGAAACAATGTAAATAACATACCACCGGCCGTAAGATGGTTATAAGACTATCCTGCTAAGCATTAGTAGCATCGTTAGAAAATTGTTTCCTCCTCACGGAACGCAATTTGTTCTTTGAAACTTATGAACCTCCTTTTCCTAAAAAGAAAAAAAAAAAAAAAAAAAAAAAAAAAGAAAAAAAAGAATTCTAAATAAATAAAGTTGAAGCTTGGGGCATTTTCGATAGAAAAAGAGAATCACTTGTCAGCATTCGAAAATAAACTCATTTAATGAAGCAAATGTGGCGAAATTATCTTATTATTTGTTCTCATCACCGATGAGTTTTTCTAATAGGTGTTACTCTACCTAAACTCCTGAAAAAAAAGGGGGGGGGATATTTAAAAGAAAAAGCGTTTCGAATCTGCTCTCAACGTAATGAGTAATGATCTTTGATGGGAAGAGTGCGCTCGCTAGATAATTAAATTGCTGTGTTTGCAGAAGGAACTTACGCATCTCTAAATCAGAGAAGAAAATGAATTACCAGTTACCTACGGGGCAAACTCTGGCATCCCCCTTGCAATTCATGTTCTCATTCCCGGGGCTGGGCCCTGCGTGCATTCAGCATTTCGGATCTGCATTGGCCTTCGACCCCCATTGGCTTGGCCAACTAATTGGACTGTCGAAACGTTCCGTAATGGTGAGGCCGTGAACACGTTCGGCAGGAAAATATTCTTGTTTTTTAGTGTTCCCGACCGCGCTTCGTTGGCGCTAACACATCGGTTATCTAAACTATGATTGGCAGCGAACAATTGCTATTTATCACTGTACAAATATCTGGACACCTCGCGGTGTCGGCATGGACAGAAAGTCACCATTTTTTTGCTTAGTCTGAAGACGAATAATGCCACTATTTAACCTTTTAAAAAAGATCTATTTGTATGGTAACTATATCCATTCTTTTGATGGCTGGAGGATTGCTTAGATTTTGACAGACGTAAATTATTGATGAAAGGAAGAGAAATAATGCATGAAAACTTACATCACAGCAGTACCGTTGATTGTATTGTATTTTATTATTCTGCATACAGATTATTTTAGATATACTTCACTCGGATTTTGTGTTTTATTTAAGATGGCCCATTATCAGCAAGAAGAATATAGGACCAAGGAGGAATGTCCTTTATGGGATTCCTAACCCGAATTTATGCTAAGTTACCCAAGGTTCGAAGAAAACCACTGAAAACTCCGAACAGTTAGGCTGACGGGTGAGATTGGGTTAGAATTCAGCACTTCCCGTCTACCAGTTTCCAGAGCAGAACTTTTCAGCCACTACCGGGGGGGGGGGGGCATACTTTACTGGGCGTTATAGCATGTCGCTGTCCATGTGTCATCGTGCCATTTTCCGTTTGTACTGTTTTTCTCATCTTTTCCTTTTTTCAGTTTAGCATAAACACTAATTCTGCTTTTTACTGCGATAATCAAATACAGTAAAACCCCGATAATTCGCATTAATTGGGACCAGACCCAATCCGGATTATCCGGATAATTAGAAAAAAGATGAAATAAAATATAACATACCAACAGAAAATCACCTTTATGTTAAACTTATTGAACATTTGCAGACAGTAATAATGTTTACTTTGCTTAATTATTCCGAAAACATGTCAGAAAAAGTTTTTTTTTATTTAGAATACGACGATGAAACAAGTTAATGTTATGGAAATTAGCCAATCGTTTCTCAAACTTGAAAAAAAAAATGACCAAACCGATCCGAATTATCCGGATTAGCGGGGTTCTACTGTAAAACGAGTGGGTAAGTGTGATCGCAGATCGCACAGACTTTAATATTTCTTTCAAAAAATAATATCCTTTAATTAATAAATCCAAATTATTAAATTATAATTATTAAATTTTTACATAGATGGTAGCTCCAACAAATTTAATTTTAAAATAATTATAATAGGAAGTTATTTATTTTAATCAAATGAAAAATGTTTAAATCAAATTATTTAAATAAAATCCTAAATTCCAAATTTTTCAAAATCCAAAAAAAAAAAAAAAAAAAAAAAAGAAAGAAAGAAAGAAAAAAAAATGCGGAGATATAAATAAAATTTTAAGTTTCTAAAAACGAAACAAGTTATTTAAACGAAATTTAAAATGCTGAATCATTAATAAATCACAATAGTTACTAAAATAGCAAGAAAATTGAATTCGAAAAAAATATTATGAATGTCAGATGAACAAAACCCTAATAATATAAACCCTTAAATTGGTAAAAAATGCGAAATTTATTTTAATTAAATCCACATCAATCGTAGAGCTTCAATTTCAGCACCGAGATTCGAACTAAGCACCTTCTGTTTAGTAGCGATATGCTTTCCTCCTAAGCTAATACGTCTACTAAAAAAAATGTTCTAATCAAAGTTTTGTTTTAAAATTTAACTCGCAAAAATGAACGGATGACATAGGAAAAAATAATTTACTTAAAATAACAGACTTTTTCAACATTTTATGATTTGTCTGTGACACGAGGTATTCAATTGCAAGTACATAAAATTTGAAGTCTCTGACTTATACAGTTTTTGTGTTCGGACACTGTGATGGACAGACAGACAGAAGACGAAAAGGGTTTCGTTAGGATGAAAGAAACCCTAAAAAGTTAAATCATCTTCATGTGAAATCATACACGTGAACAATCATACATGTGAACATAGGTGTAAATGAATTGTGTCATTGACGTAATAATCAAAACGTAAACTTATTCTCGCTACATATCATTCCAAAAATTTTCAAATTTATTGCGTGTAATTCTTATAACTATTATATATCTTGTTCAGCCAGAGTTTAACCCATTCGAGACCATGGGTGCATATGTACATCCTCAAAATATGCTTAAAGCACTTGTTTTTGATAAAAAGTAAAACAAATTTGCCTTATTTGATTTAGACATTTTAATGACTGATAAAATATTAGACCGACAGACAATCACCACGTCAAGTTCATGGATGAAAATTTAGGATTAGTTAAATCTCGATTCGCATTTTAAAACGAAATCGATCTGATTGAAAACACCTAAAAGCCCGATTTCAGCGGTGGACTCATAGTTTTACAATTATGTTTTCCTGCTCTCAGTTCTAAGTGTTTTCATATCTTTGGGTGCCGAAAAAGACAATGGTAAGCCTACGAGTCAACCTTAAAATCGGGTTTTTTGATGTTTTCGCCAACATCTGCTGAGCTCAGCAGTCTGATTGGCTAAAACCGGAGGAAGTGACGTAAATTCGAACCGGTTCTAAAATTAAAAAAAAAAAAAAAAAAAAAACGGACACCACGATGCAGGAATCTGTTTAATGTGGTTTATGCTATTCAGAGGTTTTACTATATTCGAAAATTAAAGTATCCAGATTTATCCATTTTTCTATATAATATATAAAATTTTGGACTGAGCCAATTTGGGAATTAACGGCTCGTTGGTAGACCGGTTTCGTTTTAATATGCGAATCGAGATTTAACTAATACTAGATTTTCATGCGTGAACTGGATGAGGTGATTGTCTACGCCGCCGCCTCCCGGTCTATTTGAAAAAAAGTGGCGTCAACTGAATAAAATTCGTGTAAAAAATGCTGGTCCCAAATGGGTTAAAGTCATTTTCATTACTTTTCTAAGAAAAAAGATGAAAATTAATTGTTAAGCAAACCCAGATAAAAGTGAACTTATTGCAAAATTAGAAATAATAACAAAAATCTGATTTTTTTTTTTCTAGGTTAACATAAGCATGGCAGGATAATTACTTGCATCTTTTCTATTTCTAGATTTTATTTGGATAGATAAAGAGAGCACAGTATAAAGGCGCTAAAACATTTATTTGAAGCTGAGACATAGCTAATATGCTGGCGACTCAGTACTGTAAATTTACTCAGAAGATCAGGGAGGGCCATCGCTAAGACTTTTTATTGGTGGGGGAGAAGACCTTAAATTGCCAAGTCAAATTTTCATATTTGCCAACTCGTTTTATAATTTTGCCAAGTTAATGCACTTAGAAAAAGTAATACAGTTTTTATTTGTAAAAAGTTTAATAATATTCTTAATTGGAGTTGTAACGTTTGCAAATTCTACCAAAAATAGGAAATGTATTGCAGTTTTTATTAAAATTTTAATAAAATTTGCCATAAAAGTTTTAAATTTGCCAAGTGTAACAACATTTGCGAATGTTTGGGGGGGGGGGGAGGCTCCCCCCTGATATTACACACTTATTCGAAAAATGTCAGCTCAAAAAATAAAGTTTTTTTGAAAAAAAAAAAATAAATAAAAATAAAGAAAGAAAAAAAAAACCGCTTTCAGGCATAAGAGTAAAATGTTTTTTCTGTTGTGCATTGAAATGCGCTTTTAGCCATCCATTGAGGTATATTTTTGTCATTTCATAGTACTAATGTCTGAAAAATCACACTTTTTCACAATTATGATTTTTTAATACAAATTGAGATGAAATTATGAATAAAAATTTGTTCCCCTCAGAAGTTTCGTGTCCCAAAGTCATGGGCCCCAGCCCAGGTGCCCGAGCGATAGTCAGGGTCTGTCTAAGTAGTAAGTTGTGTGGCGCCTTCAGTGTATGTGGCGGTGTATTATTACAAGCCCCCTAAGCAAATTTTATATGCATCATTTAAAAGTAGATTTTATTTCCAATCGTTCGGTACCAGTAACTTACGATAATTTGTTGAGGAATTGATAGGGGCTGTTTACTTTTTTTTATGACTATACTCCTTCACCCACTTACAATTTGTATTCCACTGAAATTATAAGGTACTATTTTAATATTTGAAAATTAGTTAAAATTGCAAGTTTTTTTTTTTTTTTTTTTAATACTTGGGTCTTTTAGCAAAATGGCATAATCGAGTTATCAGCCTTAAGGGGTGTTCTTAAATCAAAAAGGGCAACTTTGTGACATAGGATTTCATTTATTTTTGTTCGGAAATGCATGAAAATAGCAGGTTTTGTTATTCAGAAACTGTCTAATTGCACTCAATTTTCTGTTTTTTAAAAAACACAATAAATCTTCCATAACAAGCCTACAAAGTTGACGTTTTTGAGCACATTTCCCGACGAAAGCAGAAAAACCGGTCGAAAAGCAGGAGAAAAACGGCTGATCACGTGATCAAAATAGCGTAGAACTGGATAGATAATTTAACTATCATAAAATGGGAAAATAAGTTCAATTCGAAATCATTTCCACTGTCAGGCATTCCAATTTTTATATATTTCTGTTAAAAAAAATGAATTTGTAAATGTGTCAAAACGTTTTGCGCTGGTTCAGCGGAGCAGTTGAGAACACCCTTAAGGACACATGAAACATAAAATGATTCAAATTTTCGAGTTTTTAATTATCGGCATAAAAAATAGAACTAAAACATTACGGTGGAAAATGATTATATAGAACTAAAAGATTTAGTGATGGAAAGTTTTAAATTAACCTATTTTAAGCACTGTGGGTGTGTAAATAGATTTGTGCCTTTTTTTCCGAAATGTATTTTAAATTTGCTTTGGTACATTTTTCTAAAATTCTATTTTAGGTAAACAGTTGAGACTTTTCAAAAGTGTGCAATTAACTTGTTACTTTAAAAATATCTAACATTATAGGTCTGAGTGAAATTTTTTTTGAAATAATAAGGTACTTGTACCCTATATGGACAGTGCTCTCAATATCGACACCCCTAATATTTTTAAAAGTAGCAATTTTGATAGAGACATCGCGCTACATATCCGTGAAGAAAAGCAGTTGAAAAGATAATTAAGCCAGGAAAGTACAAAAAAGCGCGCTGTTCGCCATTTAGAAGGAAACTTGTGGTGTGCTGATCGTAATTACAGGCAAGTTTAAATTCTTATTCGATATTGTAAAATTACTTTAAATATTGAAAAGTGGGGTGTTTTAGAAAGCATTTACAACATATTTTTCATTGCTATTGCATATACTGCTTTAAAAAGTTTTATTTATTTATTTATTACACGATCTAATAAAACTACTCCCGATTCCCAATATGGGCATCTTATGTCTACATTGGAAGTACAGAAGGTGAATCTTCAGATTCTGAAAAAGAGAAAGCTAAGCAAAACCAACTACATTATTTCATATTTGTAGTAAGTGAGGTGCTTTGCATCGGTCTTCTAAGAGCCACAACCGAAAATGAACCCCCGCTCTAAAGTGCATGTTCTGAAGATATTTACTGTGCCAACCCCCGCAATACTTTAAGGTATATTTTTTTATATCCCCTCTGCTCTAAAATTCCATAGAAGAGTGGCTCTTCCCTACACCCTGTGTAGTAGGTCAATAAGGAGGCACCTGTCCATAATAGGGACTGGTGGTTCCTTATATGGACATTTGTTAACACTTTTTGTTTTTATCATTTTAATAAAATCGGACTAGTTACAAGGTCGCTAATTTTAATAATGATAGTCAACAGTCCAGGGATCATGATCATATATTTTTGAAGCCCTATCACGTGTACATGGGGGTGAAAAAAATTAATTTTCCTTAGGGTGTCCATATTAGACACAGGTACCTTAATATGTTCTTAAATTTTTAAGATTTTCCAAGATTTTTAGTAAAATATTTTGATTTTTTTCAAAGCCAAAATAAAACTGCTTCTTGTTATTCTCCACTAGTATGTTTTCTGATACCACCAACAAATTTTAAGGTGATATATTCAATAGTTTTTTTTTTTGGAAAAGTGCACAGAACAGACATATTGTTCAAAAATTGTGTAAAAAGTTAAAACAGCTCTTAAAAACTAATTTATGCATGAAATTAATTTATTTTGATTTATATATTGGCTATAATGTGCATATTTACAGAATTTTTTTTCATTTCTATCTCTATTTTTAAATAAAACACATTACGTTAAATATTTCGCAAAAACTGTTTCATTTTACTTTGCCAGATGTACAATGTGCCCTTAAGGCTGTTCTTAACTGATCCGCTCAACAAGCGAAAAACTTTTTGACACATTTACAA
This sequence comes from Maratus speculifer, assembly GCA_964019185.1. NCBI lineage: Eukaryota > Metazoa > Arthropoda > Arachnida > Araneae > Salticidae > Maratus > Maratus speculifer. The sequence goes on from OZ025293.1 coordinate 417,029,630, forward strand.
ATTCATTTTTTAACAGAAAGCTATAAAATTTTAATGCCTGACTATGAAAGAGATTTCGAATAGAACTTATTTTTCCATTTTATGATAATTAAATTACTTATCGAGCTATAAGCTATTTCGATGACGCAATCACCGGTTTTTCTCCTCCTTTTCGACCGGTTTTTCTGCTTTCGTTGGGAAATATGCTCAAAAGTGTCAACTTTGAAGGCTTGTTATGAAAAATCTATTGTGTTTTTTAAAAAACAAAAGAATGGGTGCAATTAGAGAGTTTCTGAATAACAACACCTGCTATTTTCATGCATTTCCGAACAAAAATAAATTAATGCATGTGTCACAAAGTTGCCCTTTTTGATTTAAGAACACCCTTAAGGCTGTTTGTTCTCAACTGCTCTGCTCAATAAGCGTGAAACGGTTTGACACATTTACAAATTCATTTTTTAACACAAAGATATAAAATTGGAAGGATTGGCGATGAAAACTGTTGGGAATCGAAATGAGTTTTCCCTTTTTTGATCAATAAATTATCTATTGAGTTCAAAGCAATTTTGATCACGTGACAAAGACGTTTCTCACTTATTCTTGAGTGGTTATTCTTGCGAATTTCGGTTCGAAACGCCTACTGTGACATTATTTTCAAAAAATCTATTGCATTTACAAAAAAAAAAAAAAGGGAAATGAACGCGATTAGACAGTTTCTGAACAATAACACCTGCTAGCTTCATGCATTTCCGAACAAAAATAAACTAATACTTATGTCATAAAGATGACATTTCGGATATAAGAACAGTTTTGAGTATAGACAATACTGGTGCAATATCCTATGGGAAATATGTTAAATTTAAGACCCGTTTCCACTAAAAACTACCCGACGGATTTCGATAAAGTTTTGAATTCATATTCACTGGATTATGTTCAAGACTTGAGACGAACAGTTTCTTTTTTTCTGCTGCTAAAACTTTTTATTTTAGAGTAATGGTAATTTTTAAGAAATTTTCCTTTTTTTTTTTTTTTTTTTTTTCCGCGCGGTAATTTGATTTGAAACGCTCACTTGAACACTATTTTTTTTAAAGATCCATTGCGTTTGCAAAGAAGAACAGGAAAATGAGTGCGATTAGACAATTTCTGCATAAAAACAGTTCGATTGCATAGTTTCTGAACAATAACACTTGCTAGTTTCCATTCTTTTCTGAACAAAAATAAATTAAAACTTGTTTCATAAAGTTGTCCTTTTGGATTTGAGAACAGCCTTAAATTCTTTAAAAGCGTGAATAATATAAATTAAGAGAGACTTGAATACATTTTTTAAAAATAAATAAAATTTATATACAAAAAATAAAACACTAAAAACATTTTAAAACACAAGAGTAATTGTATTTTTAAATGTTTTTTTAGTGTTTTATTTTTTGTGTATAAAATTTATTTATTTTTAAAAAATGAATTCAAATCTGTCTTTGTTTATATTATTCAATCTTTTAATAGTTTTTAGCTCACAGGCTATCATAGCCTGAGAGCTTATGTGCCCGCCCGTTCTGTATGGATGTATGTTCGTTCGTGCGTGTGTAACGCGATAACTCATGTTAAAAATATCCGGTACACTTGAAATTTTGTATATAGGTATATCCTGATAAGGCGCTTCCCGGATTAGTTTTTGGAGTTCATTCGATATGTATAAGAGGGAGAATGGGGGGGGTCTCATGCCCCTCTCCTTAATTGATATAAATATGGGTTTTTCATGCAAAATTATCAGTTTTCGTTCAAAATTTAGAAATAGGATTATTCTAATGAGGCGCCTCCATGATTGGTATTAGGTGTTCATTGGATAAGTATAAACAGGTGGAACGGGGGTTTTATATAAATTAAGGGGAGGGTAATGCCCCTCCCCTTAATTTATATAAATGGGTTTTTCATGCAGAATTATCAGATTTTGTTCAAATCTCTGAATAGTTTTGGAAGTTTAATGATTAAGTATAAAAGAGGAGGATAACTCCGCTTATATTATATAAATGAGTTTTTATTAAGAATTTTCCGATTTGGTCTGAATTTTGGATATAGATTTTTTTATATGATAAAGCATGTCCCTGATTAGTTTAAGGGGTTCAATGATTAAGTATAAAAAAGGGAAAGGGGGGAGTTGTTTTCCCTCCTTAATTTTTTTTTCGAACGGAATTAATTCTTGAAAATATAAGGCTGTAATGTACAATCAGTATACTTAGCCTGTGAGCTTATTGCCATCAGTTTAACTGGGCAATACTCTTTTTAATTAAATTCAGATGTCAAATGTATGTGTATTGCAAAGCCTTAAATTCAGTCGACGCCTTGCTCTATTTATAGTTTATGAAAATAATCCTTCTTCTGGTGGTCCTCTTCTTTTAAAGAATTAGCTGATATTTTAAGCTCATTGTTCTCGGGAAAAAACCGATTCTAAATACAAAATTTTATAATGCTCTTGAAAACTCGACCACATCCCATCTTAAGTGGTATTTAATGTCCCAATGAGAGTGCCAAATCTTGTCCTTTTGATAAGAACGGGATAATAATTTTTTTGCGGGACACTCCGGAGCAGGAAATCCAGAATAAGATTCAGGATCGTGTTTCAGAGAAGTTTACGCAGGCAGAGCAATAATAAAGATAATATCTTCCGTTTTGCCTTCCATCTATGTCATTGTTTTGAAATTTATATCTTATTTTTATAAACTCGTTACGTTCGAAAGAAAAAACTGAGAAATAAATAAATTTGCGTATGACGGGGTAAGGAATTGCATGTAAAACAGCAATGACGTTAGTGTGCAATTTTTCTCGGGAACTAGCGAAATTATTTTATACTTTTTTTAGTTTACAGGCTATCCAAACCTGAGAGCTAATATGCCTAAAGTTTTTGTCTGTCTGTATGTACGTAATGTGATAAGTCTTGATAGAAATATCCGATTTGCTTCAATTTTTTTCTCGATTTATTCTGATGATAAGGCGCTTCTCTGATTTGTTTCGTAGGTTCATTGGTCAAGTATAAAAAGGGGAAAACGGGAAGCTAATTCAGCCTTAATTTAGATAAAAGGGTTTTTTTTATGCAGAACTATTAGATTTGTTTGAAGTTCGACATACCGGTTTATTCTGATCAGGTGCTTCATTCATTAGATTTAGATATTCATTGGTTATATATAAAAGGAGGGAGGTTACCTAGTCATTTCCCCCTTAATTTAGATAAATGGGTTTTTCATTGCAGAAAATCGATTGATCTTGGAGATTAAATAAGGCAAATTTTATGAATAAATTTTAGTAGTAAGACAAAACTGTGCAAGTTTCAGCTATGCTATAGGGCTCAAGCAGCAACCCCGCGTACGGTGTAAAACTGTGTGATTTTCAAACCCTATATTATATAAGATCAAAGTTTAAAGAGTTCACTTTTGGTACACTGTCCATCACTGATAAGGTTACCTTACTTACACAATTTCGCGAACAAAATAAATCTAATTTTCTCTTTTAAATGATTATAACTATTGTCTTTTTTATATATTTTTTTTTCCAAATGATCAATTTCAATTTAGCTACTGCCAATAATATTATAACAGAACATACTGAAATCGCTTCAGTCGTTCTTGAAAAAAGAAATCAATGTCATTTCTTACTCCTTTTTTGGCAAGATCGTGTAACTGTTATAATTTTATTTTTATTTTTTACTGAATAACCAATGCATAGTTTAGTTACAGCCAAAAGTTTTAAAAAGTACTGAAATCACTATAGTATTTCCCTAGGGGAAAAAAGGTGTAGTAATGTCAGCTGAATCCACACCCGCTATTATGTCCTTAGCGGTACATTCGGGTTATACTGTTTTAATCATTCTTAACTCTTCAATGCGCGATTTTTTCTATTTTTATGAAAAAAACTGTTTGAAATCTATAAATAGGTTTAAAAAATAGAAAAACTGTTTAAAAAAAAGAAAAAAAAAATACAATTTTCAGGTAAAATTTGATATTTTATGGCCTGTGCCCTATATACACAATTAGGGTTTTTATTAACCGACTTCAAAAAGGAGAGGAGGTTATCAATTCGGCGCGTATGTATTTTTTTTTTATGTATGTACACCGATTACTCCGAAACTATACAGCCGATTAATTTGGTTTTGGTGTTAAATTAAAGAGCTTACTCTCGGATTGGTACCACATCCATTTCATAGAAATTGGTTCAGTAGTTTTTTAGTAATTAAGCAAAAACTATCAAAATTAGCGTTTTTTCGGTAATTAAAACTATTGAATTAGTTCCTACAATTGAGTGAAGTCAGGATGGCCAAGCGGTTTAAAGCGCCTGATTTAAGCTCTGGTTATCGAAAATGACAATGGGTTCGAACCCCACTCCTGACATGCATGTGTACAATAATTTTCCGTATTATAATTTTTACATATATATTTTACAAATTAAATACTAATTGTGCTATTAAGAATATTTTGTATTTAACCATTAGCACAGAGTATCAGAGATCTTTTATCAACTCAATACTTTATCAGTGAAAGAGTGCTAAAATAATTGACTTTCAAAAAGTAACATAACATTGAATAAGTTTCCGAACCTATTCAGTATTATAATTTTTACATATATATTTTACAAATTTAATACTAATTATGCTATTAAGAACATTTTAATTGACTTCAAGAAGGAGAGAAAGTTATTAATTCATCGCGTATGTATTTTTTAATGTACGTTCACCGATTACGCCGAAACTATCCAACTTATTAATTTAGTTTTGGTGTTAAATTAAAGAACTTACTCTCGGATTGGTACCACTTCCATTTCATAGAAATTGGTTCAGTAATTTTTTAGTAAACGGGCAAAAACTATTAAAATTAGTGATTTTTTGCTAATTAAAACTGTTGAATGAGTTCCTGCCATGGAGTGCAGTCAGGATGGCCGAGCGGTCTAAGGCGCCTGATTTAAGTTTTGGTTCTCGAAAGAGAGCGTGGGTTCGAATCCCACTTCCGACATACATGTATACAACAACCTATTCCGTATTATAATTTTTACACAGATATTTTGCAAATTAAATACTAATTATGCTATTAAGAATATTTTGTATTTAACTGTTAGCACAGAGTATCAGAGATATTTTACCAACTCAATACTTTATCAGTGAGAGTGTGCTAAAATAATAGACTTGCGAAAAGTAATATGACGTTGAATAAGTTCACCGACTAGATTGTAGTCAAGATAGTCGAGCGGTCTAAGGCGCCTGATTTAAGCTTTGGTTCTCGAAAGAAAGCGGGGGTTTGAACCCCACTCCTGACATGCATGTATACAATAACTTTTTTCCGCATTATAATTTTTTACACATATATTTTACAAATTAAATACTAATTATGTTATTAAGAATATTTTGTATTTAACCGTTAGCACAGAGAATCAGAGATATTTTACCAACTCAATACTTTATCAGTGAGAGAGTGCTAAAATAATAGACTTGCGAAAAGTAATATGACGTTGAATAAGTTCACCGACTAGATTGTAGTCAAGATAGTCGAGCGGTCTAAGGCGCCTGATTTAAGCTTTGGTTCTCGAAAGAGAGCGGGGGTTCGAACCCCACTCCTGACATGCATGTATACAATACCTTTTTTCCGCATTATAATTTTTTACACATATATTTTACAAATTAAATACTAATTATGTTATTAAGAATATTTTGTATTTAACCGTTAGCACAGAGAATCAGAGATCTTTTATCTCCTCAATACTTTATCAGTAAAAGAGTGCTAAATTAATAGACTTGCGAAAAATAACATGACCTTGAATAAGTTCCCTGAGTTGATTGCAATCAGGATAGCCGAGCGGTCTAATGCGCTTAATTTAAGCTCTGGTTCTCGAAAGAGAACGTGGGTTCGAACCCCACTCCTGACATACATATATACGAAAGCCTTTTCCGTATTATTCCTTTTACAAATTAAATGCTAATTATGCTATTAAGAGTATTTTGTTTTAACCGTTAGCATAGAGTATCAGAGATCTTTTACCAACTCAGTACTTTATCAGTAAAAGTGTGCGAAAAGTAATATGGCGTTGTTCACCGTTTAGATTGCAGTCAGGATAGTCGCGCGGTCTAAGGCGCCCGATTTAAACTCTGGTTCTCGAAAGAGATCGTGGGTTCGAACCCCATTCCTGACATCCATGTATAACATACAGTATTTTTCCGTATTATAATTTATTTAACTGACTTAAAAAAAGGAGAGAAGGTTATCATCAATTCGCCCGCGTATGTACGTTTTTTTATATATGTTCACCGATTACACCGCAACTATCCAACCGATTAAACTAAGTATTACGGTATAAATAACTAAAAAGTAAGAAATAAAATAAACTTTTTCAAAAAAAAAAAAAAAATAACCGACTTCAATCAACGCTCTAAAAAGAGTTAAATAATTTTTTCAAATACCCTAATGATGAATTGTTATCTAATAACCACACATCAGATATCATGTACCGACAAAAAAAATGGTTATAAGTTTAATACATAGAACTTAATATCCAGCAAACATGGTTTTTCGACAGAATATTTTTTACAAGAGATTAATTTACATATTTTTGATTTAATTTATGAATATATACATATAAAAAGTAATGAATTACTTTTTGAAGTTGGTGCCAAACTATTGTAAGTATAGAAAGAATTATGGTTATATTATGCCTAATACCATAAATAAAATGGTAAAAATCATTATTGACTGTGATCGTTTGGCACCAACTTCAAAAAGTAATTCATTACTTTTTATATGTATATATTCATAAATTAAATCAAAAATATGTAAATTAATCTCTTGTAAAAAATATTCTGTCGAAAAACCATGTTTGCTGGATATTAAGTTCTATGTATTAAACTTATAACCAATTTTTTTTGTCGGTACATGATATCTGATGTGTGGTTATTAGATAACAATTCATCATTAGGGTATTTGAAAAAATTATTTAACTCTTTTTAGAGCGTTGATTGAAGTCGGTTATATTTTTTTTTGAAAAAGTTTATTTTTAAATGTTGTATTGCTACATTTTGCAATTAAATGGGCTTAAATTAATTAAATTTATCTGCTTAATATTCTGGAACTTTCTTTATACTAATATTTCTAAGTATTGAGTAGAAATAATAAAAGTAAATTTTGCCTTAATAACTTCATCAAAGTTTTTTTTTTTTTTTTTTTTTTTTTTTCCGAAGAACAAATTTTAATTTTTTGTTAAATGCAGCCATCTGAGACGAACAAAATAAGAGTTATTTCATTCTCTGGACTGTTCTTTATCAGTTACAGCAATCCTATTGGCCTAATTCGTGGCACATTCTGAGAATTATAGTGATTTTTAGCTATGTGCCAGATGTGGCACACGGTGCGAAAAGTTAAATTAAGTACTGCTTCAAAAAATTCACAGATTTAAAAAAAAAAGTGTATTAATTTTATTTCATTTGATTGAAAATAATATTAATCCGCGAGGACGCGCGCCGGGCCTTATAGACCCAGAGTGCATGTGGTTTTTTACAATTGTCACCACTATTATTCTTAAAGTAAAGTAATCTTCAACTTATTTTATTGCGGAATTTGTAACAATTGTCTCCGATTAAATAAGATGATGATTATTATTTGCTTTTACTGGTTACAAAGTAAAAACCATTCATACCCTGGGTATGCGAGCGTTCTCCCGGGTTAATATAGCAATAAAACTAAATTAAATTAAAAGAAAAGAAAAATTTAAAATAAAATAAATTAATGCTGTACATTCAATTTTTCTTGGGGACCAGAGGGTCCAATTTTTATTTATGGAGTCAAAATTTCGAAATCTTTTGTAATAGTTAGCTGCATCACTTTTGAACGAAACCACATATTAAAACTTCTCATAATTAAAAAAAATTAAAATTTATTAAAAAATTAGGTAAATTAAAATCGTTATAACTTTATTATTGGTAGAATATTATTGGTAGAATTTCGATTTTTTTCATATAATTAAACAGAAGTATGTAAGCTTTAATTTTAATCCAGCATTTTAAAAAATATTAATTAAAAAAATAAAAAACATTTAAATTAAAAATTTGAAAAAAAACTTGTAATTTTTATTAAAAAATTATATTTAAAAATATATATATATACTTTTTTAATTTGCTGAATCAAAATTAAAGTAAAACAATTGGAAAAGATATGTTCCAAGTTTGAAATAGTTATCTTAAACGTTTCTTGAGTTATAACAATTCAAATAGAAGAAATGTAATTTCAAAATCATTTCAATCGCTAACGCAGCAAAGAAATGTAGGAATTGTGGTGTTAAAGCCCATTCAAGAGCATTTAAGAACTGTAAATGCATAGGGGGTTTTCAAATATAACGTTATCATTTTAGGGGGGAGGGAGGTCTGTCATATGATATCGTCAGATATCTATAGGGGGAAGGATGGGTTAGTCTTTTCATACCGATATCATTTTGATCCACTCAAAAATTTCTCTTTTTATTTGCAACGTGTTTTTTGGCACAAATAGCATGTTATCCTTTTCTAGCCTATTACTTATTTTATGAAAATTCAAAGTTATTAAAATCATTAAATTATTATAAAATTGTTTAATTCCAAAATATGAAATACCCCAACATTTAACATTCTTATTCTTCTTCATATGTGTATATAATCACAGTTTGAGAAACCATAGGTGAAGTATATTTTGAAAAACTTGTGTTTACTTATAAGTAAAAGAAAAAGAGAAAGTATGTTGACCACTTGTTTTGCTGATAAGAATTTCTATCCGCCCTCTCCCATCCCTCCTCCGTTTGGGGCAAGTGCAACAGGACTTTATTACTGTTGAATATATTACGTAACAAAAAGCTATTCTAAAATACTTTTAAATAGTAACTATTACTTTTAAGTGTTTTTTTATATAAAGTTTTTTTTCATATGCAAAATAATATTTCATTGACTATTCATTTGAATCATAAAAGTATGCGAAAATAAATGTAACCAGGTTTGTGTATCACTTCAAATAAATAAATAAATAAATAAATAAATAAATAAATAAATAAAAAATAAACTTAACAAGCAATAAAAAATCCTCAGTACTATATTAATATTTTTAAGAGAGACGTGAAAAAATAACATATGAAGAAGCCGTTATTAAAAATTGAAAATTATAATAATTTATTAAAATTTTTTTAAACATTTTTAAAGATAAACACAATTGAAAAAATTATAAGCATAATTTTTTTTATTTCTTTTAATTTGTAAATGAGAATAATTTACGGAAAGACATTCTGAAAAAAAAAAAAAAAAAAAAAAAAAATATTCCGTCTCATATCCTTCAGATAATGATGTTATAAGATGTCATATTTGTTTTTTTTTTAAACGCTACTCAAAAATAATTCATGAAAAATCCTCATAAATGTTACAAGATTACATTATAAGAAATAAATGAGTTCATCCACGACGACAAAATTCGGTACTACTCTGTTATCACGTCGACCGATTTCGCCAAAGTAATAGCCAAATTATACATATTGACGTAATTTTTATTTTAAATAATAAAAAACAAATAATTTGTAGAATATTAATAAAAATACAAATACAAGTGGAGGTAGGCGGGCTAAGTCCAAAAAACCGGGTTCGACCTGACCCGGGCTGCTAATTTCCGTTTACTCAAGGATACAGCGCTTGGCGAAATTCAAGGTGTGCCAAATGTTTTGACTAGCATCTACGCATTTTCTCGCGCATCATGGCTGCTTCAGACATTTTACTTACAATTTTTGTCGTATATGAGGCAGTTGGAAGCTGTTGTAGAGTATCAGAGGCATAGCGAGGTGGTTAAAGCAGAAAGCTTGTAATTATAAGATTGCGAGTTGTGTCCTTGCTCTTGTAGATTTTTGTTTTGATTTTTATTTAAGTAATCAATAAAGAATGTTATAAAACTCAGTTACTTTGTATTAGTTTTATTGTCAATTAGACAATTAAATTTTAATTACAATTAAGTTATAAAATTTAATTTAAAATTTTATTACATAAAGTTTAATTTGAAATAAATGTAAATAATTAATATAAGTTTTTAAATTCTGCTTTTTAATAATTAAATAAATATAATTTAAAATACAATAATTATTAAAATAAAATAAAAAAATATTTTTATTTTAGTTATGCTACCACCGTGTTGTAAGAGATGAATATCAAATTAGTAAAACCAATTTATTAAAGTTCTTATGTTTTAAAATGAGGCATCATTCATACACACACACACACAATATATATATATATATATATGTAATATTTATTAGTAAAATTCGCTAACAATTTGATTCACGAATTATTACCTATTAAGTCAAAATTTGAGATCATACTCCGGGCATACGTGTACAGAGAACAATTCCCAATCTGTGTGGCGTATGCCCTAACAATTCACAAGAGCCAAGGCCTAAGTCTAAAAAATGCCCTCATGGACATTGGCACCTCCATATTCTCTTGTGGCCAAGCCTACGTGACGCTTTCCCGAGTAACCAATCTTCATGGAGTGCACCTCATAAATGTTGACTTCAAGAGTATAAAAGCTCAAGCTTCAGCGATCACAGAATACAACCCGCTTAAGCGTAAAAACCGCGCCGATCTTTCAGAAATTAAACCGTCTAAAAGAATAAATTGTTATATTTTTAAATTAATTCGAACTTTATTAACTATAACAATTATTTATTAAATAATATAAACTGCAACATGCTGCTTAGCTTTAGCTAGCAAATCATACATGTTACCAAATTACCAATTACAGTGTTGCCATTTATGCAGTCATAATAATATGTTGCCACACAATATTAATAAGATAACAATATACAACATCTCCACCACAATTTACAATATAAGTAAAATAACATAATATAACACCTCCCCCTTTAACATTATACAACATAATCTCTGAAACGATAAGGTTGTCTTATAAGACGACCTCTTCTGGTTACATATCCATTGTTACTATTTCCTGTACTTGAATTCTGCAAATCATTTGGTTGTACAATATTATCCCTTTCTCTTTGAATGTCAGTTATCTCTGGAGTATCAATAGTATCATAAAAATCTTGAAATGAATTTTTTCGCTTTCTTAAATGAAATGAATTTCGTCTTAATATATTACCTCTTACTGTTTTTACTAAATATGATCTAGGATTCTTACATTTTTTTACAATTTTAGCTGGTTCCCAAATTTTATTAACCCTCAAAAGGACACTTTCCCCTTCACTAAAATCTGGCCGTTCCCTGGTCTGCCTGTCATAGTAAAATTTACTCTTATCCCTTTTTAACTTTAATGTGTCCTGAAATTGTGTTATTTTTGGTTGCAAAATAGAAACTGTCGCAGGTAATCTAGTTCGAAGACATCTGCTCATAAGTATCTGAGCAGGAGAAATATTCATTCCACTAATAGGTGTATTCCTATGTTCAAGCAATGCTTCATTGATTTTATCTGTTTCAGTGCCAGATTTACGGAGAATATTCTTGGCTATACCCACCATTTTTTCAGCAAATCCATTTGATTTTGGATATCTGGGACTACTGTGTGTGAGTTCAATTCCCCACTTTCTACAAAATTCATTGAATTTACTACTGTCAAATGGCATGTTATCACAAACAATTTCTTTAGGTATGCCATGATTGGAAAAAACTGCCTTTAGTTTTGGTATTATTTCATCTGTTGTTTTGTTAAATAACTTTATTATGTCTAACCATTTGGATAAATAGCAACCAATAATGAGAAAATTGTAGCCCCCATGTTCACAAATATCTATCCCTATTTTTTCATAAGGTAAGTTTGGGATTTCATGATGTATCAAAGGTTCTTTTATATTTCTGGGTCTATATCTCTCGCATATTTTACATTTGGAAACCATATCTTCAATATCTTTTGTTATCCCCGGCCAAAATAAAACCTGTCTGGCCCTAGCTTTAGTTTTTTCCATCCCACAATGAGCCCCATGAAGCAAACTTAACATTTCTGCTCTTAAACTTATTGGTACTATGACTCTGTCATTTAAAAATACAAGGCCCTCTTCTATATATATATTATCCCTATATTTAAAATATTCCTGAGCTTCAGTTGGAACATTTTTACTATTGGTAGGCCACCCTTCATCAAAAAATTTCAAAACATGTGCGAGACCAACATCAGAAAGTGTTGCCTTCCTGAACTCATTTTTTCTGAATTCACTAATTTGCAAATGTTTAGTTAAACTATGAACCATTTCTGTCATTTCCACATCATCTTTCACAGGTTTTACAATAAATGATCTTGACAATAAGTCAGCTACATACATGTACTTACCCGGTAAATATTTAAGATTTAATTGATATTTCAAAAGTTTTAATTTCATTCGTTGCAATCTAGGGGACACTACACTACCTACACTTTTATTCATAACAGAAACTAATGGCTTGTGATCAGTTAACACTTCAACTTGTCTACCATAAATAAAATAATGAAATTTAGTTGCAGCAAAGACAATACTTAAAAATTCTTTTTCAATTTGGGCATATCCTTTTTCTGTATCTGTCAAACTGCGAGAAGCAAATGCAACTGGCTTCCCACCCTGCAACATGCAACAACCCAACCCATCTTTCGAACTATCTGCTTGTATCACTATAGACTTAGAACTATTGAATACCCCTAAAACAGGAGCATTTGCAATTTTATTCTTTAATGCTTTAAGAGCATTCGTGTGGACAGGCATCCAGTGCCAAGTTACATTTTTTTTTAGAAGCTCTCTTAAGGGAGCAGATGTCGTGAACGCCTGGGGTATAAATTGTCTGAGATAATTGATCATACCCAAAATTCTTTGAAGTTCAGTTTTATTTGTAGGGTCAGGCATATCAATTATTGCTTGGACATAGTCAGGATCAGGTTTCATACCATTAGAATTAAACACATACCCTAAATATTTGACTTCAGGTACCTTAAGTTGTATTTTACCCTTATTGAATTTTACATTCAGTTCTTTAGCTCTTTTAATAACTTTGGCCAGAATTTCATCATGTTGTTCTGGAGTATCTGCTGCAATAAGGAGATCATCAAAATAAATTAAAACCCCTTCAATATCACCAAAATTTGCCTCATTCCTTTTCTGAAATATTTCAGGCGCACACGATAATCCCATTGGAAGTCGCAAAAATTTATAACATCCAAATGGGGTACTAAAAGTACACAAATCAGTGCTTTCCTCATCTAATTCTATTTGAAAAAACCCATCTTTAAGATCAAGTACTGTAAATACAGTTTTGTTACATAATTTGGAAACAAGCTCCTCAACTTTAGGTATTAGAACATGATCTCTGATTATTACTTTATTTAGATCTTGGGGGTCTAAACAGAGCCTAATTGAGCCATCAGGTTTTTCTACTACAACTAAATTACTCACCTAACCCTGAGGACTATCAACTTTGGCAATAATTCCCTGATTTTCTAATTTTTTTAGTTTTTCTTGCAATTTAGGACGTAAGCTAACTGGGATTCGTCTAGGAGGACGAGCAATAGGTACTGAATTTTTTTCAATTTTAATAGCATATTTTCCTTCAAAATTTCCAACCCCCGTAAATACTTCCAAGTTATTTTCAATAAACTTAGTTACATTCAAATTTATAGATACATTATCAACACATTTTAAAAGATTTAGTTTAACACATGCATCTAACCCAAGTATAGGCTTTGCTTTAACATTATCAATAATAACAAAATTCACATTAGCCTGCTTATTATCAACATTACATAATAAAGTTATCATACCTGTAGGCTTAATTTTAGAGCCACCATAAGCTTCTAATATTATATTGGTAGCTTCAATTTTAAATCCATTATTTAAAATAGAAAAAACATGCAAAGGTAATATACTAATTTGTGCTCCAGTATCCAATTTGAAATTAATATTATGACCACCTATGTATACATGTTTAGTCCATTCGTTTGTCACAGTCAACTTACCTACCTCAAGAACACTGACAGAGTCAATAAAAAAATCATTATGTATATCAGAACTAGAAAAATACTGTTCTTCTTCTTTATTTTCACTACAGGTTACATCTTGAATGTATCGCATTCTACACACTGATGAAAAATGGTTTAATTGTTTACAATTAAAACACTGCTTTCCAAAAGCCGGACATTCCGATCGTTTGTGTTTTCTATTGCATTTCTTGCATAAATAAACAGTATTTTGTGATGCACTGTTCTGAATAAACTGTGAAGTACTCTCACCTCCAGAGTTCTTGAATGAAGACAACCGATGCTTTGTGTAAGAGGGCGACTGTTTTTTGCTAACGGCATCTACATTTTTGGTTTGTACCGCCTGGGCTTGTTTTCTTCCTATTTCTGCAGCCCTGCAGATTTCTGCAGCTCTTGTCAACGACAGATCACCACCTTCACGTAGTAACCTTTTTTGTAATCCTGTGTCAGCTATTCCAAGAACAATTCTATCTCGGACAACACTATCAGTCTGTGCTCCAAATTCACATGACCTCACTAACTTCTTTAAGTCGGTAAAAAATGTATCAAAGCTTTCATGAGTGTCTTGAACCCGGTTATTGAATACAAACCTTTCAACCACAACGTTTGTTTTCGGGCTGAGATGCTTTTCAAAGGTTTCAACAACTTTGTCATAATTATTTCTCTCATCATCTGTCAGCTCAAATGTATTGTAAAGTTCTACTGCTTCTTCACCCACAGCATTCAAGAGTAAGGCAACTTTCACGTCAGGTTCTTTTTTATCATGACCCGACGCTTTCATATAAATAGTAAAATTTTGTTTGAACTTCCTCCAGTTCTCAGCCACATTGTTTTCTAGGCTTAAGCCTACCGGTGGTCGGCAATATTCACTTGCCATGCTTTACTTAACTTGTATTTTTTAAAAATATCCACGGTCCGTTCACTTTCGACGACTACGCCATGTTATATTTTTAAATTAATTCGAACTTTATTAACTATAACAATTATTTATTAAATAATATAAACTGCAACATGCTGCTTAGCTTTAGCTAGCAAATCATACATGTTACCAAATTACCAATTACAGTGTTGCCATTTATGCAGTCATAATAATATGTTGCCACACAATATTAATAAGATAACAATATACAACATAAATAATGAACGCGAATGGGCAATACGGAAAAACTGTTGCTACTGCACAAGAGTCAGAACCGGAAAAAAAGAAAAGAAAGATTTGTAATAATAAAAAAACTACTCCTAAAAAGAAAAAAAAATGTGTCAAATAAAAAAATCTAATAAAATAAATCAATATGCCCACGTTTCTACAAAAAGAAGTGAAATCCCACCAAAAACATTCTGTAAAAAACTAGCCAAGTCTCGATGGAGCTGCTTGTTTATCTCTAAAAATTAATGAAATCTAGACAAAGTCGTGCCAAGTCTAAGGTTCCTTACTGCGATTTCTTTATTATTATAGTTAATGTTGTGTGACTTGGCCGTTGAAGGGTACACAAGGGTACAAAACCAGGTGCTCCACGACACCATTGCACCAATCTGTCGTCAGAACCGCTACCCATTGACGATGACCCATTGATGTGTACCCTTCAACGGCCAAGTCACACAACATTAACTATAATAATAAAGAAATCGCAGTAAGGAACCTTAGACTTGGCACGACTTTGTCTAGATTTCATTACTTTTTAGAGATAAACAAGCAGCTCCATCGAGACTTGGCTAGTTTTTTACAGAATGTTTTTGGTGGGATCATGTTTTCTGCCAATAATTAAGTCTAGTACCGGTCCGGCCAGTCTATATGTAGAAAAATAATGCAAGCGTGATCTCGGACCGGCATGAGTCAGCTAAAAAAATATTAAAACGGGTTATACATAATGTAATTCTCTGATGCCGGTACACTGTGCATTTTTATATTGACGCTGTCAAACTAGTATGGCCACATTTATACTTATTCTCGTTAAAACCATTTTCGTTGAAAATAGCTCATATTTTATCGTTTCTGCTTAAATCTTCAGAATTTTTTTTTATCGGCCCGTCTGGCCCGTTTAATTTTTTTGCCGGCCCGGCCCGGCCCGTTGAAAAAACTATTCTAAATCTGCCGGCCCGGCCCGGGCCCGTTCAGACCTCTAATCCAGGGGATGGGCTGATGGAGCTGCAGCCTTTTCCGAAATTTGTGCAAAACAAAGTTTAATTATGAAAGTCTATCAAAGTTTCAAAATACAATGGAGTCTGCTAATAAGGGATTTAAAAGGGACCAGAAAAATATCCTGTTTTAGGCAGGTTTTTAGTAAGAAAGTGTTTTTTCGCAGAGATCACAAAATAATCATTTCAGCCAAGTTTCCGTTATATACACGCTCTCTTCACACGCAATAAAAATATGTTAGTTAAGACAAAAACTTGTTTAAAACGAAAATTTTCCATTCCCATGCGATTCCATCTCAGCAGGTTTGATTGTGTAATGTACGCGTTACCTGCTATCATGGAGCTATCATCAAACATGTGAACATATCATCAAAATCTTAGCGATTTTTGGGATTCCCTCTTAGAAATTTTTGCTATACTTCAACCCCCTCCGAAATAATAAGTCTAGATACGCCACTACATTCAATTGTTTCAAAACATCATAATAAGATTCCCTATTTTCAGCTTTCAGCGCATAATTAATGAAATAAAAGTTGGGAGTAACCGTAGTAAAGTAGTGCGTATCTTTGTGCTATAGAGTGTTGAGAGGAAAACAACTGTAAAGTAACGTTAAATAAGATGTATTGTTGTTTCGTTGCTATCACTGGGGGCGTAGCTCAGATGGTAGAGCGCTCGCTTAGCATGCGAGAGGTACCGGGATCGATACCCGGCGCCTCCAATGTTATTATTTTTTTTCTTTTATAAGTTATTATTGGCTGTCTTTCAGGATATATCAAGTACTACTACTAGATATACTATATATATAGGAATTGTAGTATGGATTCAATTTTATTTGAATGTAATTTTACTTCTCCAACTTGAAGTGCATTAGTATTTTTCAAACTTTTCAATAGAAAATAAAAGTTTTTTTCTGCATATTCTTAAGGTTTGTCTTTTTTTTTAAATGTGGACTTAATATATTACTAAAATTTATATATAAAAATTTATAATATAAATATTTTTGCCAAATGAAATAAAAAAGAAGCGTCCTTTCTGAAGAAAAATGAAGTTAAAAATTTTTATTTGCTGAGACAAATTTGAAAATTACAAAAATATTCAAATATTGAAAATCCGTAAGTTGCACTGTAAAAAAAAAAAAGTTTCGATCTACTAAAAAAACTTTAGTGATCCTTGTAATTACTAAAAAATTTTTAGTAATCTTAGTCAGTTACAAGAAAATCTGTAAGAATTACTAGAAAAAAGTTAACAACGAATAGATTTAATAATTTTATATTTTTAATAGCTATTACTAAAACTCTCTTGGTGTGGCCTTAATAGCATAGTGGTTATAGTAACGGACTCCAGGCTAAAAGGTCCCGGGTTCGACACTGGCCACTGCCAAATACGCCCCGAATATATGTAGTGTAAGTACTCGTTAATAAAGGCATTATGAATATAGTGTCTGAGCAGTAGCAATGTTTGGTGCTGCCATCTATTGCGGTTTTGCCGAAAATCTTCCGCTTCAGAAGTCTGGATGCAGCTCGAAGGGAATTCCTGTCCTTCGGGCCCACGTAATGGTTATTAAGAATAATTTTGGAGCTATTACTAAAATTTACTTGGTGGCTCGTACTAAAAATTTTTAAGTTAGTTATACAAAAAATTCTTTTCTTTAGTTTACAAAAGAAATGCTTGTTTCGCTTGCAAAAAAAAAAAAAAAAAAAAAAAGTTTGTAATGGTTATTAAAAAATTCTGTGGAATACAAATGTACTAAAAATTTTTTAGTAACCTCTTGAATTTTTTTTTACAGTGTAGGAGTGGGAAGGGGGGTTAGGAGTAAGTTAGGAATTTATTTATTTACTAGCACAACCCCACTTAATTACTTAATATATTAAGTAATTAAGTGGGGTTGTACTAGTAAATAAATAAATAAATTATCGCTCTACAAAGCGAAACTTTCTGACACATTTAGAGAGTTATTTTTAAACGTAAAATATGATACCTGGAGTACGATTATTGGATGATTTGTAATACATTTTTTTTTTCATTTTTTGATAAATGAGTTGCATATTGAGTTATAAGTTATTATTGTTTCATGATGGCAAATTTTTCCCTTGCAGTGCTGTCATGTCTGAAATTCGGCTCAAAACTTTGGTAATATTTTCTCAGAAATCTTCTGACTTTATCTTAATCCTTCAATGTACGACGTGCCATATCTGGCACGTACTTAAAAACAATATAATTTTCATTATGTGTCGTGAATTTCGCTAACATGATCACTGTAACTGATCAAGAACAATCCAAAAAATAGAAAAACACTTGTTTTGTCATGTCAGATGGCTGCATTTGACAAAAAATTAAAAATTGTTCTTTGGAGGAAAAAAAAAAAAAAAATGGATCAAACTAATAAGGTAAGATTTACTTTTATTATTTTTTCTGTAATACTTAAAAATATAAATATTAAAAAAAAAAAAAAGTTGCAGAGTGATAAGAATTGAATGAAGTGGTAAAATTAATTAATTTGATTTCATTTAGTTGCAAAATATAGTAATACATTTAAACTCCTAAATGTGTAGATATAGCACACACCATAAAATATAAAATTTTAGCTGTAAATTTGAAATTTATTTATTTTTTAATGTTTTTCCCATTATTAGATTGATATATAAATTTTTAAAAAAATGTAGAAAAAAAGAAAAAATTGTGCAATAAAGAGTTGAAAAAAAAAAAAAACTCTTCTATTACGAGTTTTTGAAGTACCTGCATATTCCGTCCGTTTCGAACAAATAAGAATTCAGAAATGTCTCAGAAAGTAGCCATTTTAGGTTTTCAGAACACTGTATAAAATAATTTAAAATCCTAAATGTGCAATAGCGCACGCCATAAAATATAAAATTTTATATGTACATTTGATTTTTTAAAAAATTATTTTTCCCATTATCAGACCGACACATAGATTTAAGAAAGAAAAAAAAACCCCATAAAAATAAAAAAAAAATTATGTCAGCAAGTAACCAGTTAGTATTTGAAAACACCCTATAACCATAACCTCTCCTTTCGCATATTATGCTCCGATCAAAGCAGTTAGCAATGTTACTTCTTGTAATATGCATTCGACCCCTCGTTTTGAAACGATTAGTTGTAAAATCTGATAAGCGATCTATGTAAACAGGCACCTCCTTCTCATTACAGCATTGAAGGTAGAGTGCTGAGGACTCATTACTCGGTAATAAATTAATGTTCGGGCCAACGAATTCTGGGGTTCGCCCCCGTACTTGGCCACCTGGTAATAGATCATTTGATCTGACACTTCTTGCTTAAGAATGACCTTCGAAATCGCTCACTCAGGGACTTGCAACAAAACTAAAACTTGATGCACTCATTCACAGTTCAAAATACGAGCTAGTCTCATACACTCTATGAGGTGATTATTGAAATCCAATAAATGTTAAAGAAAACTTTTAGCAATTTAAAACTACACTGTAAAAAAAAAAAAAAAAAAAAAAAGAAAAAGAAAAAGAATCGGTAAATTTAATGCAAAAACTGCTGGCAGCAATGTTGTCAGCAGCTTTTGCAGTAAAAATTGCAGGAAAATTAGATATTGTTACCAGTAGTTTTTGCTGTAAAAATTGCAGAAAAATAAGACTTTTTTTTATTATATCTAATTTTCCTGCAATTTTACGGCAAAAACTGCAGGCAACATTGCTGCCAGATGTTTTTGCCGGAAATTTAACGGATTGTTTTTACAGTGTACCATATTATTATTATATTTCTTTTATTACAAATATCAGTTAAAAAATAATCACTAAAGCAGACAATACCCCGACAAAAAGCGGATATTTTATAATTCTTAATGATATATATATATATATATATATATATATATATATATATATTTCAAACGACTTTTATTTGTGTTAGAACACAAATTGTATAATTGTAAAAGTTTTATATTTTATAATTTTATGGTTTATATTTTTTGCAAACGACTTCTATTTGTGAAAACAAAAATTGTATAACTGTGAAAATTTGATACAACTGTAAAAAAATTTTTACAAAATCCTATAATTTTTACACAAAAAATATTTTTTTTTTTTAAGAAAAAAAATGTTTTTCATATTAAAAGAAAAAAAAAAAACAATTAAGATATTTTCTGTAAATTAAACGGTTTTCTACTAGCACCAAAAATTGACAGTAACTATACTGTACAAAATCTTTTTCTATAAAAAATATTGTGGATTGTGTAATTTTGTATGGATTGTGTAAACATGGATTAAATATTAATATTCCTGAGCTTATCACAAACAAATTTTAATTGAAATTGAAATTTTACAATTTTCAGAATTGCAATTTTAAACTTCTAATTATCGCACATTTTAAAATTTACACCGTTGCATTGAGAAAAAAATGCACTTTTTAATAAAATTTGTTTGAAATCTTTACCACAACTTGTTTTCAAATTATTAATTTTTTTAAAGTTTTTATTACTCTTTTTGTCATTGTGGCAAGAGGAGTATTCCATTTTTGGACATTAAACATGGACAATCAGAAAACGAATAAAATAAAATACAGAAGCATTCCATTTTTGGACATTAAACTTGGACAATCAGAAAACGAATAAAATAAAATACAGAAGCATTCCATTTTTGGACATTAAACTTGGATCAATCAGAAAACGAATTAAATAAAATACAGAAGCATTCCATTTTTGGACATTAAATATGGATCAATCAGAAAACGAATAAAATAAAATACAAAAGCATTCCATTTTTGGACATTAAACTTGGACCAATCAGAAAACGAATAAAAATAAATAAGTTGAGGAATTCAACCAATAAAAATATTCAGATATACTTCAGATTTTCCAATTCTCTACCGAGAACAACAACTACTTTCCAAATAGGTAAAAAAAAAAAAAAATATTTTCTGTAAATTAAACAGTTTTCCATTGGCGCAAAAATTGACAGTTTTTTTCTGTCATTTTTTTTCATACTGCGCATTCTTATTTCTTACACCCACATAAACACCTGTTTGACAGTTGATGATTATTAGCTATTATACGACTAGTGGAGGATACCGTTCAAGGAGCACGAAATCAGTGATTTTGAAGATCATTATTTTAGTAAAGAAATTTGCGTTATATCTAATCACTTGTTTAGTGATTATTTAACAATAATTACAATTATTCAGAATTTTTTTTTAAAATTCTTTAGAAAATTACAAAACCGGTGCCGAAAAATTAAAAGTATAAAACGCGTTTGCTGCGGTTTTTTATTAGGGTTTTAGTTTTATTAGGGGGATATTAGGGTTTTTTGTTTTGCCCCCTTTTTGAAGAGATATATTTAGTCAATATATTTATTACATAGATTTTTTATTATATAAAGAGATATATTTAGCCTTTGGATTAGACATTATCTTTTTTAAATGAAAATCAGAGAGAGTAAGTTCTAACAAGTTGAAAATTGCACGTGAGGCGTAGCAAATGAGTTGCGTTCGTACTTCAGCGAAATTTAAAAATATTCAGATCTTGCTATAGTAAACAGTACTTCGGACACAGTATAGTGGTGGAAATATTTTGTGTGTTCCTGTAAATACTATCTGTTTTCTATTATAGAGAAAGTAATTTGTACTAAACCGCAGCAACATATATCAATTTCATAAAATATTAAATAGTTTAATGTAATTACAACACGCCCCAAATAATATTTCCCCGTATACTATAATGCAGTGGAATACTTTTGAGTAGCCCTAAAAATTAATAATAAATATTCTTTGTATCATAGGTTGTATAGAATGTATATTTTAGTGTCTTCTTCATAGATTCATGTCAGTTTTATTATATTCGAAATAGTGTAACATCATTAAAATGTACTTATTTCCTATTGACCGTATTGTGATGGAATATTATTATGAGATTGAATTTGTATGACTGGAAATTATTTTTTCCCATTATCTTATTAAATTACAATTTTATTTTTACTATAAAGTTATGTTCGAAAAGTTATGCTACATTAAAAATTGAAATATTATCTGCATTTATGTAATTAATATGTAGTATTATATATTCCTTACATTTTAATTACTTTTACAAAATATATAAATTTTATTTACACCTCAATCAAATTTCAAGTGGACGTAAGCAAATCTCTTTGTTGAATTATTTCATAAATTTAACAGTGATAAATATATATATGTATTTTCTCGGCATTTGTATTTATAGAACTCAGTTGTCATTTTTAAAATGCACTTTTCTACAATAACAAAATCTTCATTTGTATAAAGTCTTATAAAAATGAAAATCACATTAACATTCCGTCATTTTTTGACTGGGGTTAGATACTAGTGGTAACAGAATCCTGGATAATGTGAATATTTTTGTTGTTTTGTTGCCAATCTCTTTTCCTCAGCTTGAATCACTGCGTAGCCTAGGGGAGGGATTGTGAAATCAAAGTACAGTCCCCCCCCCTCACCGCTGTATTAAAATAAAAGTATGTGTAGAAACAAATGAAAAAAAAAAACATTACCATTTAAATGTTTTAATGCTTCATAATAACAAACTAAAATATTTGAAATTTAACTCAAATTAACCAAAGAAATATCAGCAGCAAAGCATGTGCAAAGGTATGCATGCGTTACTGCCATGACAGAGTCCAATACCTTTATCGTAAATAAAGCAACAAACCAAAGAAGTTTTAAAGAGATAAAAGATATTGTACGGTCGCAAATGTTTGTCGGGGGCGTAGCTCAGATGGTAGAGCGCTCGCTTAGCATGCGAGAGGTACCGGGATCGATACCCGGCGCCTCCACTTTTCTTGCTGTTACGTTTTACCGAAACTGTTTCGCAACGCAGGAGAAATATTACTGATAAAATTCGATTTTTAATAAAACTTTTAATCTTCTGAATTAGGAGCCAGTAAAATAATAAATAACATTAATATTAGATAGAGATTATGTTTAAAAAAGAATATTTTTATTCATTTATAATAATGATAATAATAATTAAAAAAAAATGATGAGGTAGTATAACTCTAACAGAGATTATGAAAGCGACGGAACATATAAAACAATTTTAAATGTTTTTTTTTCACTCTCATGCTAACAAAATCAATTATTACCTAATAAGAATCTAGTTTTAAAACTTTTTCAGTTTTAACACACGCCATATGACTAAGATAAAATTAATTATATGGATATGAGCTATTTTCAAAAATAATTTTCTCAAAAAAAAAAAAAAAAAAAAAAAAAAAAAAAAAAAAAAAAATCGTAAAAAAATTGTAATTTTACAGATATAAAATTACAGAAATCAGTATGATTAACATAACACTGTAGAGAAAAAATTGTGAATCTACAAAATTAGTTTTTATAAAGCGACAGGAATCTTTAGCTGTAGAAAAAAATCGACTAAAATTACAATAATTATAGTAAAATCTTATCTATAGAAAAAATACAGAGAACAGAAGTTAAAATGTTTATTGTACTAATTGTTTATTGATTCGAATAAACTAAAAAGTACAACTAAAATCCATTTTAAATATTATTACAAAACTGGGGGCCGAATATAATAGTAACATTTAAAAAATAATAATTTAATAGCAGTATTAAAATCAGTATTATTTAAATTAACTTCTTCAAACCACTTACATGCGTTTAATGGAAAAAAAAGGTACACTTTGACGCTATTTATAAGTTCACTAGTGCTTATATATAGTAGAAAGGGACAAATTATAATTACTAAAACTGCAGCTCATATTTCACGCATAAAATTACGGGACCCTTGTCAAATACCCTTTTTGTCATGAAGCCTGGTTTTATTCCGATAATGGTGAGTAATTTCTGAAATAAAAATATCTAAGAATTTGGGATAATAATGAAGAAAAAACTGGGTTTGCAATATGCAGTTTTTTCCTTTTTTTTATATATGGTGGAGTTTCAATTAATTATTTGTTTATGCATTTATCTTATATAAACATGAGCCTGATAAAAATATTGAAGAGAATTATTTACCAAAAATAAAATTATCAGCCATTTTATTTGCTATCTTTTAGTGTGAAATGAATAGTAATAAAAAGTAACTTTTGCTAATCATTAGCCCTATCACTTTGCGCTGAAGAATTACAGCGTTTTAGACTATTTTTGATCATGACTCTTATACCGGTAAAAATACACACGGGCCCTATCAGAACAGCATGAAATGTATTACTTCCTCATTAAATAAACAAAAAAGAAAAATAATAAAGTATGTATGGTATTACTGCTTCCGGCTAAGGCAGAGCATGCTTTATATTAGTTGCTTATATACTTATATATTAGTTGCTTATATATTAGTTGCCATATACTTTATTATTAGTTGCTTTTTTGAGTCCGAATTTAATTTTCCCTTTGGGAACGAGCGACACATATACGTGCCGCAAAAAGGCTTAAGAATTCTTGTATATCCCCACCAGTAAAATTTTACTGTAAAATTTGCCTTATGTAATCGAAGCATTTTCTCGATTCAATAATGCACAAATTTGTCTTTTTAAAATCTGGTGACAAAACATTAAAAATTTTGGCGAAAGGCTCTCGTCGCGAAAGGGTTAACGACTTATCTAATCAATACTTTTGAAGGAACCTTTCAAATAACACCTACTTTTTCATGTCTTTTGCAGAAGTTTTAATCTTTTATCAATGGTTTTTAGAACAGTTTTTGCCTAATTGAATCAGAAAAATGCTCGGATTAAATAATGCAAAATTTGCAATAAAATTTTACTGGATTATAATAAATCATGGTTGGATTATAGATGCCCGGACGTGTCACGGGCAAATCATCATTGGCAAAAACATGTTTCCCGTATGACGTACGGGCAAATCAGGGAAGTGGTTATAAATTTGCGTGCATACTCTGTTCTTACCTTTATATTATAGTATAATTAAAAATGTATGATTAGTGTATGGCATTTTTAGTACGAAATTATTACTTATAAAACACCATCGGGTGGGTAAAAACTAAATGGATTATAGTTGTCTTACAGAAAATAAAATAGTTTAGGCTTTCTTTTAAAATAAACAAATATATTTTACATTACAGCTTTAATCAAGGGACTAAATTAATAATATATTTATTTATAATTAATTTTTCAATTAATCTTTAGCAGTGAAATTACGCTTAAAATTACTGAATATTTAATAAGTGATTATCCCAATGCTAGCTAAGTGTAGAAACCAACAGAGTGAAACATGTCCAAGCCGGGGATCGAACCCGAAACCTTGGAATGCCGCTTCAAGTGCTCAACCATTTAAGATACGAGGACAATGCTCTGCTTTGCATTTTTCACTCGCGTTTTTTTTTGGTAAGGCTGTAACTGCAGCACAAGATGGAAATGTTTACGTGAGCACACAATACTGTGGAGTAACATGAGACACAAATAAACCCAGCATCGGTTAATAAATATTTAATTATAATTATTTTTTCAATTAATCATTAGCTGGGAAATTACGCTTGAAATTTTTTAATGTTTGATAAGTGATTATCAAAATGTGAGTGAGAAATGCCAAGCTGGGCATCCTACTCGTAATTTAAATGGTTACTTGGCGTGCTATTCCAAGGGTTCCGGGTTTTACATTTTTCACTTCATTGGTTTCTACGTTTACATCACAATGTGATAATCACTCATTAAATATTCAATAAACTAATAATATTTAAAAAATAAGTCTTAATATTTAAAGACAAAGAGATAATTATCCTCATTAGAAATTCAGAAATTTCAGAAAAGAAGTTTACTTCTTTATGAGTGTTTTATAAAACTAAATTTATTCTTGGCTACGTTTTTTTTTTTTTTTTTTTTTTTTCTCTCTCTCTCCAGACTTGTTGTTTATGGGCTCTTCAATTATTCTTTCCCAATATACTCTTTTCATTCCTTGTAGAGGCCCCCACCAGTGGCCGAGAGGTTCTGACCTCAAACTGGTAGACGGTAGGTGCTTGGTTCGAACCCAATCGCGACCGTCAGCCTAACCGTTTGGAGCTTTCCGTGGTTTTCTTCGAACCTTGCGTAAATACGGGTTAGTTTCTCTTAGAAAGACCCCCCCCACGGAGGGCATCCCACCCCTTAGGGTCTATATCCCATAGTGTGGATAATTGGCCGACATACATACAACAACAACAACATTCCTTGTAGAAATCCAGCTTTACCCCTAAAAGAATAGCACCGGAAAGCAGGCCGTGAAAATCGCTTCTTAAATTCTTTGCAATAGTTTCATTCAGAGAAATAAATTCTTATTAACCGTTAAGAGGTAACTTCAGTCAAGTGAAAAGACTTGCTAGGTAATGCTAATTCTATGGAAGAAATTTATAAAGATATCTCGGATCCATTTCAATATTTTTATTTTTTCTTTCTTTTTTGCATTGGATCGCTGAGATTGGTCTGTATAAAGGCCGT
This sequence comes from Maratus speculifer, assembly GCA_964019185.1. Classification (NCBI taxonomy): domain Eukaryota; kingdom Metazoa; phylum Arthropoda; class Arachnida; order Araneae; family Salticidae; genus Maratus; species Maratus speculifer. The sequence continues at coordinate 417,056,115 of OZ025293.1, forward strand.
TATTTACTTTTTCGTTTTGTTTGTAGATATTTTTTTAAATGAAGACACTTTCCTTTTCGGAACCGGTTTCGAGGGTGAAAGCATCCTCATAAAAAAATCTGCAAAAAAAAAAAAAAGGCTATAGTACAGATCGATCTCATTTATACAATTAAAAAAAATCATTTAAAAATATTGAAATGCAACCGAGATATCTTTTTATTTATATTTCTTCCATGGGATTAGTTTTAGTGAGCGAGTTTTTGCACTTAACTGAAATTGTCTTTTTAATGCATTCAAAATTTGCAAGAAGAAAATTGCAGCTAACAGAGATACATATGCGAATAACGCAAAGTTAATGTTCCAGTGCAGTCAAACTTTTGTTGTAAAAAGTGCGTTACATGTGAATTTTTTTAGGCAAATTGAAAAAGTAATCAAATAAAAGTTTAAGCTAAAAAATAATTCAATAAATAAATAAAATAATAAAAATAGTTAAATAATAATAAAATAGGAAGAAGTTGTCACATGAAAAAGGTTTGAGCTTACAAGTTAGAATGAGCCTGATAAACGGTACAATTTGCGGACAAAGCGTATAATCTGTTAACCCTACTTCTTTTCTGATGTCCTTAAAAAAAAAAAAAAAAAAAAAAAAAAAAAAAAAAAAAAAAAAAAAAAAAACTGTTTATGTTCTTATTAATCACATGCATTTCAATGGGATTTGTATTCGTTATAGGGTCGGGTCATTCCGTACAAAATGAGCAAATTAGCTGTGGTTTGCCATGTCACAGATTTGAATGAAAAGTGGCATATAAGTACAAATACGTTTATTTGTGAGTAAAGGCAAAATAATAGATTTCAGGATTGTTTATTTAAGTGTGTAAACTCACGTTAAAAGTTGATACAAAATCGAGTTTTTATCGATATGCTTGAAATTTTAATCTTGATTATTAGCATTAGGAATGAAAAAACTACATCATAAATTATTTTTAGGTAGGAGTGGATAATAAGTAAGAGATTAGCGTAATTTAGGATTGGAACATTTATTCCTTAATGTGAAAAAAAAAAAAAAAATAGAAAAGGAAAAACATTAAAGGGAAAATTCAATATTTCTGTTGCTTATTTAAGAGCTCTTATTTTGAAATTCAGACAAAAAAGTGATGTTTTGATAGTTGTATTTTTTAATTGCCTTGATATTTTTTTTTTATGTTGAAGTACATCATATTTAAGGGGTCAGGTACCTTTTGAACTAACAAAATACAGGAAAATAAAGCCTCTGTAAGAATTGCAGTCACTCTGTATATAATTGACTTTTAACTATAAAATTGAAAACACATATTAAAAAGGATTCATTTTATTAGTTAAAGTTTTTACAAATATGATAAACGTATGCAATGATTTTTAAATAATTTTTAAAGTTAACACAATTTTTACGAAGAAATAATCCTTGCATGCCTTGCGCGCATGATTTTTCAAATTTGAATGGCTAAAATAAGCCAGGATTTTTTTTATAAGTAGAGATATAATGTGTTTTCAAAATGACCTACGATGAAAAAAATAAAACTTATAGATCCAGAGAAAAAAATTGTTTTCTAATGAAATTCGAAATATCGAGATTTTTTTTACACAAAAGTAGTCGTGAATTCTAAACTTCTAACTTGAGGAATATAATAGTAGGTCATTTTGTGTTTCTATATGTTTAATACATTCAGTGAAAATTTTGTGAAATTCTGCTCAACCATTTTTTAGAAATCGTGCGCGCACCGATCAAAATCGCTGTTTTGAGAAAATTGACGTTAAAGTTTAAATCCCCCATTGATCGTATAGGAAAAGCGCTAAGTTTTTTAGACATAACTCATCTTCTAATGCAAATTTTTGAATGCGGTTAGTTTAAAAATGTTCGTGATGAATCTTACTTAATTTTAAGCTATTTTTCCAAAAATCGATTTTTGGATTCTTTAAAGGGTACCTGACCCCTTTAATGATTAATCTGCAATTTTGAAGCCCTGAAAAAAAAATTCCTCTTTCCTATAGAAAATATCAAAGTTCGAGGCTGTAAATGCCATTTTTAAGAAAAATGAAATCCAAATATTTTTGGAGTGGTATATCTCTGGTAAGCAACAACATCCCAAAATTCTTTTGGCATAAACTTATGGTATAACACTTCCTGCTTATTAAAATTTATTTGTTTCCATGGGGCATTGTTATTTTACATTGTTATGTTGCCACAAAGTACAGTCAAAAGACGTTTTTGTCCATTTTCCGCTCTTAATATCTTATTTAAGCTATAATGCCACAAGGTTTTTCTTATAGAATATGAAAATGCACTACCAGGACAAGCTAAATAATATAGTACTGCACGGAGATATTGTTGCTGTTAGTAGCTATAAGCTAACCCGTAGCTAACCTGTTAAATATTCAAAATTTCCAAAATCTGCAATATTTCAAGTAATTTATTTCAAAAAAGCTCCACAGTTGAATGAAAAAAAATATGCCACGCAATAGTTGACATATTGTCAAAAACATGGAAAAGAAAAAGAAGTGGGGCCTCGTGACATTTTTTAGTAAAAAAATGACAAAATTCATAAGAAAAGCAATGTCTATCATCACATTTTTTCCCTAAGAGAAAATGAAACACCCGTTTCTCTTTCGGAAGAGGCGACGAAAAAGGGATATTTCTTTTACTCATAGGGAAAAATCATATAAAGACGAAAGAGAATTTGGATATTTCATTTTTTCTTAGGGAAAAAATGTGATCATGGACATTGCTTTTCTTGTAATTTTTGTCATTTTTTTACTAAAAAATATCACGAGGCCCCACTTCTTTTTCTTTTCCATGTTTTTGTACATATGTTCAACTATTGCGTGACATATTTTTTTTCATTCAACTGTGGAGCTTTTTTGAAATAAATTACTTTAAATATTGCAGATTTTGGAATTTTTGAATATTTAACAGGTTATAACTACTGACAGCAACAATATCTCCGTGCAGTACTATATTATTTAGCTTGTCTTAGTAGTGCACTTTCATATTCTATATAACTTTGAGGTATTATAGCTTAAATAAGATATTAAGAGCGTAAAATGGACAAAAACGTCATTTTGACAGTTCTTTGTGGCAACATAACAATGTAAAATAACAATGCCCCATGGAAACAAATAAATTTTAATAAGCAGGTAGAGTTATACTATATAAGTTTATGCAAAAAAATTTTGGGATGTTGTTGCTTGCCAGAGATATACCATTCCAAACATATTGGGATTTTATTTTTCATAAAAATGGCATTTACAGCCTCGAACTTTGATATTTTCTACAGGAAAGAGGAAATTTTTTCAAGGCTTCAAAATTGCACACTATTCATTAAATAAGATCTACTTTAACATATAAAAAAAATCAAGCAAATCAAAAAATACAACTATCACACTTTGTCTGACTTTTCAAAATAAGGGCTCTTAAACAAGAAGGAAGACTGTTATAACTTTATAATTATTTGACGTTGCAGATAAAAGTACATATTTTAAATACAATTTTCATTTTCAATCAAGGAATTTTCATATTTGCCTTTTTATTCTTTAATGCGAAAAAAAGTTAATAAGGAAAAAATTGACAAAAAAAAAGCAATTTTTTTTTTTTTTTTTTACACATGAAGGAAAGTTCTTACATCTTTTCAAATTATATGATATTATAGATAAAAACGTCTATTTTAAATATTCAAATGCTACTTCTCGCCTTTACACCTTTTCTGTTTTCTTTTTTGCTTCAGAATTACATAAAAAAATATGAGAATTGAAGAAATGATTATCTAGTAATTTTAAATTCTTGTAAATTGCATCACTATTTTCCCCTTGAAATCGTGCAATATTTTAAGAAACGCGCGCAAATTCAAAGAGAAATTATGCGTGAAATGTAACAAAATTACTTTTTTTAACCCATTTATTTTATGTTAGTAAATAAAACGCAATATTAAAAATTTTCTGGCATATTATGGACTTATTAATCATTATGTCTGTACAATAGTATTAATGTCGGATCGTCCCTTTATTTTCTGTGCATACATAAGAGGAAAAATTATGATTTTGCAAGCTTTATTGAAGTTCAAGGAAATAAATGGTAACTTTGAAACTTGAGGAAATAGATCTTTATGTGTAATACTACACCAGGCATCAATTTCACATATGTTTTTTAATTCCTTTAATTTTTATAATGTTTCTGATTTTCTCCCAATTCACACATTTTCAATTTTTACAACTAATTTAAGATTAAACATGGCGTTACCTGATTATTATTATTAAATAAATAAGAAAATACTTTTTCAGAGGTTATAGTATTACAGTGGCGGTCAAAAGTTTCCGGCCAGCAAAAAATTTTCAGTTAATTTGTAAATATGCCCATATGAAGAGGAATCTCATGGGATACTTTTACATTTTATTGACATATTAGTTAGGAACTTACTTATAGAAGAACGTGTAAATATCAATAAATTTAATTGATAAAATTAAGTATAAAAGAAAACGCGGGTTCTCAAAAGTTCCCGGCCACCTTCACAAGTTTGTAAAAAAGTGGTATTGTAATAGAAAATTACAGTGATCAACAACATTTACAAATACTATTTTATCGTATTACTATTTCATTAGCTTTACTAATAAGTACTGCACGCAGCAACGTGACATTCATACAATCAACGGTTAAAGATCGTCTATGGTACGTTTTTTCCACATTTCTTGCAATTTTGGCGAAATTTCGGCTGAGTTGGGATATTTATAGTTCCGCAGACTTTTGTCAACTTCTTTCCAAAGATTTTCTATTGGATTCATGTTGGGCGTTTGGGCTGACCATTTCAAAAACGAATTTTTTTTTATGCGAAAACCATTACTTCTCGAGGCTTGCATACATTATTTATGTCGTTATCATGTTACGAAAAATAGTTGCGACCAACTTTTTTTCTCTAATAAGGCAGAAAATGGTCTTGCAAGATATCCTTATACATTGTATCATTCATCTGGCTGTGGATTTCAAATAACAGACCGACACTTTTTGAAGAAAATACTCCTCACGGCATAATGTGTCCTCCGACATGCTTCATTGCAGGAATAACATAGGTCGAATCATATCTTTTGTTGTTAGGTCATCGTATGTAGTGTCTGCCATCACTATCAAAAAAGTTTCAAATTCGATTGATGGAAAAATAGAACTTTTGTCCAGTTTTCACTTGACCAGACTTTGTGTTCCTTGGAAAATGAAAGTAGGGTACGTCGGTATTTTTTTTACCTCTGAAAAATTTTTAACACTGACTCTTCCATATAAAGTTCTGTATCACGTCAGCATCATACCACGGTAGACTAACTTATTTCAGCAATATTTTCATTCCGTAAATCGCAGTATATTGCAACGGAATTTTCATGCGGATAATCAATGGTTTTTCTCCTGATAATTCTGTCCACAGGAATAGTAATTTTCCGGGGTCTCCCGGACCTCTGAAAGTCCTGAAAGCCATGGCCATCTTTATATAATTTTTAAATATCTTTTACAGTCGATTTTACCGATCGATAACTTAGCCACAATATCTCGAGAATATTGCCCTTTTAGCGACAAACTAATCACTCATTTATGAACAATAATTGTTGAACTTTTCAAATTTGAATTCAAACTATGCTATACAGGTTGATTCATTCATAAACACAACCAAAAAACACTTTACGGATAGGAAAAAACTAAAGAATGACAAGTGGCCGGAAACTTTTGAGAACATGCGTTTTCTTTTATACTTAATTTTGTCAATTAAATTTATTGATATTTACACGTTCTTCTATAAGTAAGTTCCTAACTAATACGTCAATAAAATGTATAAGTATCGCTTTGAGATTCCTGTTCATATGGGTATATTTACAAATTAACTAAAAATTTTTGCTGGCCGGAAACTTTTGACCGCCACTGTATAAGCAAAATTTATTTCTGCTAAATAATTTTCAAGATATACGACTTCAAACGTGCAACTTTGGACGATCGCACACATGCCATTCTATATCACAAGTTTTTCTAAATGTCCAAAACTTCTAAGATAATTTATTTTTTTGTCAAGATATTTTGCAGAACTCTATTTGAATATAAATTAAGCCTATGTATCAAATTTTTATTAAAATAGGTTACCATGGGGCCAAGACTTTTTTAAAATTTTTGCTCATTTTACTTGGAATGACTCTATACTAGATTATTGTGCCGCCGTTATAACATCTAACTGAATAATATTAACGGTTAGTTAAAATTTGCGTTTTCGACTCTCGTACGACACACACATAGTAACAAATACGTCAGCTTTATGCTGCTACCAATCGTAATTATCAAACGTTTCAGATAAGAAAACTTGAATTTCCCAGGAAACTGCTACGTAGTTCTACAAACCTTTCAAAAGGAGAAACATTCCTTGAATTTACCTGAAATATTACCACTTTTTTTTCGGTAATCACGAGGGATATAGGCAGTGGGTATTCAGGGGTGGGCTAATAGAGCTGCAGCTCCCTCCAAAATTTGTAAAATTCCGTTTTAGGCAGATTTTCATAAAAAATATATTATTTCGTAGAGACCACAAAATATCTATTTCAGATAAGTTTCTGTTATACACAGGCTCTCTTTACATGCTATAAAATTTATACCAATTAAGACAAAAACCTGCTTAAAACGAAATTTTTAGCAGTCCCATGCGATTCAATCTTAGCAGGTTCAGTATAATATATGCATTAACTGCTAAGGTAAGAGTCTGTTTAAAGCGGAAAAGTTATTATTCCCTCTTAGAAAATTTTACAATATATATCTCAGATTTCTCCGAAATGATACGTCTATAGATACGACACTGGATATAGGCCCTAAGGGATGGGAGGAGTGCCTTCCTTGAGGGACTTTCTAAATTAACATAACCCTTATTTTCGCAACATTATGAACGGAAAAATCTGTGTTAATTGACATTTATTCTTTCAATCAAAACGATATTGACCAATTATTATACATATATTCCCGTCTTAGTATCGCGATTTTACATTATTAGGTCTAAATGTGGCCAAAAATGATCCAACAATTCATCTAAACAGGTTCCACGTCACGATTTAATTATCTATTTAAGTGGCTGTTAAAGGTTAATCAAAAGAAATACGTATCTTCATCGCGCTAAATCGTGATTCGCTAAAGAGCAAACAAAAACAATGGGGATTTTCAACGCCCGTTTTCGTCGCACATCGTGACTTCCGCATCATTCTCGTTTTATTCATGTTTATTTAGCTCAAAAAGTTCCAATTTTTTGCTTAAAACAAAGTACATAACCTTGAAAGACGTTGATTATCCGTTAATATTCAGTATTTAACATCTACAAAGAGTTAAAAGAACACTTGAAAGAGCTTTAATTTCTTTAGTTCTTACAGATAATTATCTAATATGACCTGGAAAACATTTTGAGAGAATGAATAATTAATCAAGATAAAGAGGCAAATAAAACGATGTCAGGCTTCTTATGAGTTTTTCCCAAAGATGTTACATGAAGTTTCCATGCTCTTAAGTAGTCGAATTTTTCGAGTGATAATTATGCAAATAAAACCAAAAGTGACTAAATGTATTCAAAAATGTAAATTACATAGTATTAATGTAAAATGAGAAACAGCTATTCAACGATGTACAATTTAAAGCTTTATTGAAATTATCTGTTGATGGCACGTGTCCTTTAATCTATAACTTGTAGTGTTATAGTCTGATATAGTGTATTATAATCTCACAAATTGCTGGTTTTATTCCATTACTACATTTTAAGGAGACGCACTACCTTTGAAACCATCTCTTCATGAATAATACTGCAATAATGAGGGGCGGCACAATACTTAAAAAATCTTACCTATTTTAATTTTAAAAAAAAATGTAACTTTTTAAAAATCCTAATTACTTTTATAAATGTAAATATTTTTGCTTCAATTTTTTTCCACATTCATAAGAATGTACTACATAAAACTGTGCATGGATTTTTAGATATATGGGATTTTACATTTAATATGAATTTTTTTTTTCTCTGTGTATATTAATACAATGACGGAAATTTAACAAACTCTCAATTTAAATATTTTTAAAAAAGTATAAACTTGAATGTTTAATACATGCACAAAAATATTAAATACATCCTGGATAACAAGCAGGGCCCGATTAAGACTATGGGGGAGGGAGGGGCGAGGCAAGCATCATTCTGGGTGGCCCCCTTCTGTCTGTCGATAGACATTTTTTTTCTTTTGAATAAAGGGGAAGTGGGTATTAAGCTTCATACCTATTGTATGTATGTGTAAATTTTGTACTCGGTGCAGTTCACGTCTGTATACAGGGTTATCACAAAAAGATAGTTACAACTTTAAGAAAAAGTACTAGCAGGATAATTGTAGAAAAAAAACGTTAGATTGGTTGACAGAAGTATCACTTTGCAAACTTTTTCTTTGCTTATCTACATACGTTATAAGACGGCTAAAGGGAAATGTCGCAAATTGGTCACAATTAATGGTTTTAACTTGCCACACTGCGAGGAAAACACTAATAAGGAATTTCTCTTGGCTGAGAGGCTCAAATTGGTAGACGGGAGGTGCTTGGGTTAGAACCCAATCACATCCGTCAACCTAACCATTCGGAGTTTTCCGTGCTTTTCTTCGAACTTGGATTTTCCTTGCGTAAATACGGGTTAGGTTCCCTTAGAAAGATCCCCCCCCCCCCCACGGAAGTTACTCCATCTCCCCTTCGGGCCCCTATACCAAGTGTCGATGATTGGCCGCCATAAGCAAAATCAACACGCAGGTGAACGGATCAGAGAAGGTTCAGAAGGTATTTAATCGAAGACTTTTTCCACTTTTCGAAAAAGTTGGCGTTGGCAAAGTTGGCGTTTTGAACGGAATTTCTCTGAACAAGAACGCCAGAAAAAATCTGTTCTTATATAGTAACAAATCAGTTATAAATAAAAGTAAAAAAAAAAAAAAAAATAATAATGAAAAAAAGGGAAAGTTCGATTAAAAATTCTTTTCACAAACATGTCTGTGACTGTGACATGCTTTTTTGTTTTAAAATGTGCCAGAAAATATCACTTTGTTGAATGGGGAAAAACATCTTAAATGGCATATCCATTAAATTTCATTAAACCTTAATTTTTGCCATTTATATAGCTAATTTTATCTCTTTAACCTAAAAGTAATTTTCGACAAAAATTTAAAAATAAATTTCGGATTTAAAAAGATTAATTCATTTGCTTGTTTGTGAATCCCCGTTTGTGGAACGTATTTAGTGTACGTACATACTTCTAAAAAAATAAATAGAATTACAACGCTTAATCAAAATCTTTGTACACTCCATTTCACTTTTTTACACACGTTTACCATTAAAGTTATTCCGATAATGTTATTGTTCAATAAAGCCCACAACAATAAAAGAAACGCCCTCCTCCGGATAAACGAAATCGGGAAACCTGTACCTGAGGAACAAATTTGACGCGAATCTTCCTCAATTTCCGGAACCTAAACACCGGAAACTTCTCGCTATTTATCTGTTTGTAACAAATTGGACTTCTATTTTGTCATCCATCGCAGTTATGTTACGAATAATAACGAATTTAATTAATAAAGTGGAAGCGATACTCGACGATTGAAGTTGATTTAATTGTTCATTTACTCTGACTGCATTTCCGTATCGGCGGAATGAATTTCCCTAACTGAATTCCGGCTTTGTTAGGGCAAGTGATGGGAGGAAGGAAACATCACAAAGTCGCTAATTAAAGTGTTTGAAATAGTCCCCCTCGTGAATTTCGACCTGTCATTTCTCCCCAAAAGGTGCCCGACATTGATCTGAAATAGCAATGGAAACAACACCAAGTTTCTTTAGAAAACGTTTTGGATCATGAATGAATGGGAAAATAAAGCTAGAAAAATACCTGCGGATTTGTTGATGAGAAATTTGCATAATGTTGCAGTCATTTTGGAACGGAATAAAAGATAGAAATTTGTTAGGTTTATTCTTCTTTGTGTAAATTATATGCATATACAGTAGAATCATTCGCATTTATGAATTGATTGAGGGAAAAGCGAAATAGTAATATGCTTAATAATAGTTGTCACATACACGGGAAAAACTGTTTTGTTGAAACTACTAAATTTTGGTTGATATAGCCCCGACCAAACGTTTAGGTTGGAATGACCAAATTTTAACGAAAATTTTGTTAAATTAACAAAATCATTTGGTTAGTCTAACCGCAATTTGTTCATTCCAACCAAAATATTTGGTTAGGGCTATATCAACCAAAATTTAGTGGTTTCAACAAAACAGTTTTTTCCGTGTATTAGAATTTCCTAATTAATTCAATCAAAATTTGTTGCATACCGTCATTTGATTAAGATAGTAACTCCAGTCAAGCGAAGATGCTCATAAGCCAATGTTAAACCTAAGGGTGAGATCTTTTAAAATTTCTTGTTTGCATTTCAATATTTTAATTTTATTTCTTTTTCTTTTTGTTAGGGCAGTTGATAAGAGGAAGAAAACATCAGAAGGCCCCCAATTAAAGTGTTTGAAATAGTCCCCTGATGAATTTCAACCTGTCACGTCTCCCCAAAGGTGCCCGACATTGATCTGAAATAGCAATGGAAACAACACCACGTTTCTTTAGAAAACGTTTTGGATCACGAATGAATGGGAAAATAAAGCTAGAAAAATGCGGATTTGTTGAAGAGAAATTTGTTTGCATAATATAATATTACCAAAATTATATTTCGCAATCATTTTGTAACGGAATGAAGGATTGAGATTTGTTAGTATTATTCTTCTTTACGTAAATTATACTTATAGAGAGTAGGTGCAGTTTATTAGAATGAGCTGTATTTGTGAATTGATAGAGAGGAAAGCGCAAATAATAATGTTAATGTTGTCACATATTATTAGTCTATCAATTAATTGAATCAAAATTTGTAGTATATTGACATTTGATATTAAGGGAATATTGCAGTCATCACGTGAAGACGCTCGCAAGCTTATGTTAAAACTACGGGAGTGTTCTTCTAAAATACCTTGTTTACATTTCAAAAGTTTTATCTTATTTCTTTTTCTGCAGTCATCGATGACTGACAGTCTAAAATATGATATAAAACTTAAAAAATCATAATGTTTTAAGTAATTGCTATACATTTATTTAAAATTTAACTAACTTTTACTTATTACAGGATTATTCTTTCTTAATAATTATACTTAAAAGAACAGTTTTTTTTTTTAGTTTTATATCATATTGTACACTGTCAGTTAATGGTGACTGACAGTGGGCTAAACGAAAAGTTCAGACGGGACGGGGAGGGATAGTGAGGTTAAAACTCCTTCCAGTGCATTTAAAATCTGATAAGATGCATACAAAACCTTCCTGCGTTAAAACAAATATGTGATATGTAAAATCAAATGTAAAGAAATGCATTTTTTTTTTACCATTCAACTGAAACAATGCTTTTATAATAAAAGCGTCCATTTCAACTCAAAAATTAATGAAAGAAACGTTAGGATCAATAGCAACAAATCTTGAGCAAAATAATATCGTATACATACTTGTGTATAAGTCGACCCCCTAACTTTTTACTTCAATTTTGCACAATATCAAAAAAAAAAAAAAAAAAAAAAAAAAAAAAAAAAAAAAAAAAAGAAAAAAAAAAAAAAAAGATGTCACTTGCCAATGTGAAAAATTAGTAAATACACACACACATAAAAAAAATCCCTGAAAGATTTTTTTAATGATAAAGTATTATTAATTGCATATTTTATATATTGTTTTACTATACACATAAACTTAAAACTACACTATGTATAAATTACTTAAAGATGAGAAAATATATTTTAAAAGGTGTTAAATTACTTACTTAGTACTTCCAACTGCAAACACAGTCATCGACCGAGAATATAAAATAAAAATACAAATATTAACATCTTAATTTTCAAATGTCACGTAATTGGAGTGAAAGTCAGTTTTTTTAGATCCGGAAAATAAAATGTGATATTGAGGAACGTGGACTATTACTTATATTATGTTTCTTTAAGTAAACTGATTCAAATTTTTGGTATGTTGTAGGACAAAGCGTCGTTATAAACAATACTTATTTTAGTAAAAATTTCTATTGATTCTCGTATATGATTAAGGGTGTGTTCGAAAAAATATTTTTCTACCTTCAACAGATCGAAATTTTCTGATAGAATTTCAGACGCATTTTTTAAAGTAGAAACATGAAACTTACTGAGAGGATTTTTGAAGAGACGTATAAAGTGCCGTGTGATGTCATTTTGCGCTCAATTCTTTAGAATTTCATTTATAAACAATTACCTTCTCAGTATGACCCTTTTTTTGCATTCCCAGATCTCCCGCTTAAGGAAAATTCGGATCAAAAGGGCAACTTTGACTGCATTTTTTGTAATATTTTCTGCATTTATCAAAAAATTGACAGACACTGCACCTTGTAAAGTTTCTAAATAAGAGAATTTACGAGTTTGATGCGTTTGTGAGAGCTAAAGTGAATTCAAAAATAAATCGAAAAATAAGCAGTTTAAATCGAAATACATCCTTAATTCACGGTAATTCTACAAGGGACACATAATTTTTGTATCTTCGAAATTAACTTGAATATTTTGCTTCTGATTGAGTCTTGACAAAGCTGTTGCTGGGTGATTGTGCTTTAAAAGAATTGTATTCGAAGATGCAAAAATTATATGTTCCTTGAAGAATTACCGTGAATTAATCATAAAAAGAATCAATAGGAATTTTTACTAAAAGAAATATTGTTAGTACCGACGCTTTGTCCTACAACATACCAAGAATTTGGATCAGTTTACTTAAAGAAACATAATACAAGTAATATTCCACGTTCCTCAATATCACAGTTCATTTTCCGGATCTAAAAAATTGACTTTCTCTTTCATTCCAGTTACGTGACATTTGAAAATTAAGATGTTAATACATTTACATTTATTTGCTTTGAGGTAGGCGCTACAGCTATTCGCCGGCATAACCTCCAATGATCACAGAAAACCATATAGAACACTTTATTACAGAATATCCGGTACATACATTATCACAGGGACAACACAGGCACCCATGCCGCTAGCTAAACTAGGACTCCTATAACTCAGGCTGAATCATTAAGCATCTTGTTTCCCAGTTACCGTTTGTTTCCCATTGATTTCTATGAGGCGAGAAACGTTTGAATGATTTTAAAGCTACAAAATCCTTAAAAATGGACGGTTGTTGAGCAGAAAATTATTCTGACATGTTCAGGAATGGCTTTGGAGTATTTAAATTCCATATAAATGAAGAAAAATGGAATAATTTGTCGATAAATGCTTAAAAGAATAAATCTGGATTGAAGAACTTCGCCAAATATCGCGCCAACCTAATCGCTTGTACACAACAAACCAGTTCTTCGAATGTTCTACTCTCATATTTTCCCGTGAAAGAGATTGAGTAACTAAATTTGTTCGCCTCGCTATCTACGCGATAAGACGCCAAGTCAGGCAACCATTTTGGAAACTTAATGGAGGGATGATTCAGCCCGTATTGTAGGAGCCTTAGCTGGACTCGAACCAGGGTCCAGCGGTGTGGGAGGAGCTGACGCTACCAACCGAGCCGCTGGGTCGGCAAGATGTTAATATTTGTATTCTTATTTTATATTCTCGGTCGAAGGCTGTATTTCCAGTTGAAAGTACTAAGGATTAAAAGTAATTTAACACCTTTTAAAATGTTTTTTTTTTTGTCATCTTTAAGTAATTTACACATAGTGTAGTTTTAAGGATACCTTTTTAAAAAGATGAATATAGCACTCTACTAATTTATTTACTATATATATGCACATAAAAAGCCATAATTTTGCAGTATTCGAAGTATTTTTCTTTTTCAATTGACTCATGACCCCCTTACAGTGGCCGAGAGGTTCTGACCTCAAACTGGTAGACGGTAGGTGCTGGGTTCGAACCCAATCGCGACCGTCGGCTTAACCGTTCGGAGTTTTCCGTGGTTTTCTTCGAACCTTGCGTAAATACGGGTTAGGTTCCCTTAGAAAGACCCCCACGGTGGGCACCCCACCCCTTACGGCCTATATCCCACAGCGTAGATAACTGGCCGACATACAAACAAACAAACATGACCCCCTTAACCCTTTATCTATCGTATTATGAATTCATGAACATTTTACATTCTAAAGCATTTTACGCAAATTGTTTAAACCCAATTAAAAGATTTACATAATCATTTAATAAATATTTGAAGGATTTTAGAAGGATTGGAGGATTTAGAAGGATTAATTAAATTTGAATTTACAGGGATTTTGTGCAATTTTTATAACCCCACTCAAATCTTTTATTTTTAATTATTTTTTTAGTATTTTGTGGAATTATAATATGTACAAATAGGATGTTTTTACAATATAAATATAGAAATATTTACGCATTGAAAAATCCACATCTCCCTCTCTCAGCTCCAAGAAAGCTGAAAAGATGCAAAGGCAAAAGAAATCATCGTTTAAAAAATATTTTTGTTTTGTGTAACCAATGATGCTTTTGGAACAAGATAAAGTAACAACGGATCTGTAACTCATTCTAAATATTATTACAACTAACTGACGTATTAAAAGAATTTTATAAGTTTTTTAAATGGTACTTATAACCAGTGTTGGGTATGAACGCGCTCACTGAACGAAAACTCACGAGTTTCGCTCAATATTTGTGAACTTTGAACTGAACTTCGTTCACTATTTTATAAACGAGTTTGAACCGAACGGAAACTCAAAAAATAGACGAGTTTGAACGAAATTTACATTCAAATTTACGTTCAATTTTTTTCATAATTTATTTAAAATTTTTCCAGACCTTAGTACACTTTTTCCCCTCTTTCAAATGCCATTTAGGCCTACACGAGCCTCAGGACGGGTTAAGTCTGGATATCACTTCTCTGGGTATTATCCTAGTCTTACTTCTTCTGCAGACTCGGGTCGCGCCGAACCGTACCTGGGCTGTATACAATTTCGCCGAAAATAGATATATACAGTAAACTCTCTATACAAAGTGGACTGTGTAAGGCGGAAATATGTCCAAATCGGAAAGATTTTAAAGAAATCGGGAAGATTTTTAAAAAAGCATAAACATCGCAGCCTACGGCACTTCTGCATGAATGGAGATTATAAACAGACTAAGGTAAGTTTTTTTGGCTAGAACTCTTCCGTAAGGGTAAATATCAATGTTCTGTAGAAATGTACTCGGGGTCGGGCCGGGTTCGGTGCGAAATTTCAACTTTTTTTTCCGGGCCGGGCCAAGCTGGGGCCTTGTTTTTAGCTATTATATCGGGCCGGGGCGGGCAACTAAATTTTCTCTACGAGCCGGGCTGAGCTAGGGCCGAAATTTTTATTTTAATATCGGGTCGTACATTTTCTCTTCTATGGATCGGGCTTGGAAATTTCCGCCCGTGGATACCTCTATCTTACATATCGAATAATCAAATGATTAGTTCACAAAATTTTGTAAATTTGGACAATAATATCCAAACATAAAAATAAGTGAACTTTTTAGTGAACTTCGTTCACTTTTACAAATGAGTTTGATTTGAACGAGTTCGTTTGAAAATTTTTGAATTTGAACGTGAACTTAAATCACTTTTCAGAAATTGAACGTGAGTTTGAGTTAGTTCGTTTATTTTGTGAACGTGCCCAACACTGCTTATAACTACCGTCGATAGATAATCAGGGCCTGATTAATGCACGGGCCTCCGGGGCCTTGGCCCTGGGCCCAACAATTTTAGGGGCCCACAAATTATGTGGCTGATTTTTTTTCTTTAATCAAATACTTTCCAAATAATATTGTTTTATAAAATATGAAACGTAAAATTTAAATATTTTGAATGACTCAATAAAATTTTTAGCAGCTTTTAACCTAGGCACTTTTCACCCAAACAACTTTGTCAACTCATCAAATAAACCTTTTTTTTTTTTTTTTTTTTTTTTTTTTTTTTTTGTGAAAGTGTCGCTGAAAATGGGTAGGTAGAGGGGCCCAACTTTTTAACAGGCCCTGGGCCCAATTTCAGCTTGATCGAGCTCTGTAGATAATGGGTTATTTGCTTGCGGATAATTGTCAGAAATTCCTCGACTTATACACGAGTATATAGGAATACGAATATGGTTACATACATACATAGATCAGAATGGTTATATACATTATTGCGATCAGTCATTGACACCGACTTCTAGACAGTTTTCTTTGATCTAAATAAAGTAACAGTAGACCAAAGAAATTCTATGAAGGTAAGATCTATTGTATATACATATTTGGACGTCGGGGGCGTAGCTCAGATGGTAGATCGCTCGCTTAGCATGCGAGAGGTACCGGGATCGATACCCGGCGCCTCCAGTTTTTCTCTTTTTAAGAGAAAAAAAATGTGCCCTATATTTCACCATGTTTTAGTAAGTTTTTTTTATTAGAATATAAATTACTCAATTTTCAGAGATTTCTAAATTTTGGCATTAGATTTTTTAAATAAAATTTTTGCTAATTTTGAAAGGAACTTAAAATAGTTTAAGGAGCAGTATGAGTCAATTCAGTTTTTGCTTTTACCTTAACAAGGTGCCCGACCAGTGGCCGAGAGGATCTGACCTCTCAACTGGTAGACGGCAGGTGCTGGGTTCGAACCCAATCGCGGCCGTCGGCCTAACCGTTCGGAGTTTTCGTGGTTTTCTTCGAACCTTGCGTAAATACGGGTTAGGTACCCTTAGAAAGACCCCCACGAAGGGCATTCCTCCCTATGGGCCTATATCCCTAGTGCAGATAATCGGCCGACACAAATACACCACACCTTAACAAGGTAGAAGCCGTCAAATTTCGTGGAAAGAAAATTTTAAAGAATGTTCATTTCAAGAAAATTCATTGATTTTTAATAAACCTACAAAATTAGTAACAATAAAAAATGCACGTTATATTGGGAAGTCTAACACTTTAAACAAATCACATTTTACTTAAAGTTAATAGAATGTTATTTCTCTGAAACTCAGTTGTAGAAATTATTAAAATTAAACTTTAATCGTATATGTAAGTAGTAAAATATAATAAACACCTATTATTATGATAAAGTGATCAATTGAGGCTCTTATGCTTGGTATTCTAAAATGAAAAACAGCAAAATTTATTCAACTTTGATTCAGTCATAAAATCTTTCCCCCATGAAATCTAAATCCGACATCATTTTTATCATCTTAAAATTTACATTTGCAGCTCTCATATTCGTATTTATCTTCATTTTCATCTTTTTTTGTGACATTTTTATTTGATCATTTTAGAATCAATTTAATTTAAACTTGAAATCTCGATTATTATTCGCTGGAAGCCAGACATTAAATTATTTATATCCTTTTCAGTGCAATCTGTATGCAATAAATACCACAGACAATATTCCTGTGACGTCACATTATGGAAAAAGGCGATTTTTATAGTCTCGAACTCGAATTATGTCAATCTTTGTGATATCTGCATTTTATTATTTTTCTGATTAGTCCAGGAATATTAATGGTTAATCCACGACGTAAAATATGATTCTGTTATTACGTATACCACGTTTTGATCATCATAAAAATGATATTTTACTGTTTGTCAACAAAAAAATACAGTAATGTACTATTTTCCCTTTATTTTCAACAGAAACGGAATACTTCTGTTGCCGCGACGACAAAAAAAAAAAATAAATAAAAATAAATAAATAAATAAATAAATAAAAAAAAAAATAAAAAAAAATAAAAAAAAATAATTAAAAACTACAATAATAATAATAATAATAATAATTCAAAAACAAATTGAGATATAGCTTTCAAACAAATCGCATTCAAAAGTACATCTCTCTCTCTCATCTCATTTTCCATGAGACAGTTATGTAGTGTATATGGCGCGTAGCGGCATGTATACTAACATGATCTGTAATTCAAAAGTACATTCTTTGCCTACACGATGGTATAAAAATTTAAAAAGTGCGATGTTTAGAAGTTTAAAAATTTCCAGTAGCAAAAATTGTCGCCATTCGCAAAATTACGTATGCGTTACGTACAGATACGTTTGGTCTTTATAATATAGATATTTTGGCAGTTTTATTTATTAGAAGATGATGAATTTTGGTATAAGATTTTTAAAATTCCTTTTTAAATTTTGCCTCATTAAAATTTACGTAACTTTTCAATTGAAATATGTACTTTTTATATCATTTTTGACTGAAACGTGAGGCTAACGAAAGAGACGGGTTGCCGCGTTTCATACCACCTATCTTTTTTAACTGACAGCTGTAGTCACGTGATGCTCGAATGCACCAATGCAGGTGTACGAAAAGACCATAACGTCATCGTAGTGGTCCTGTAAAAAAAGGCACGTGGGATAAACAAAAAACCTGTCTTTTCCATTAGCCTGGACGGTTGGTTGGTTGATTTTTGTCGTCCGATTATCTACGCTAATGGGATATAGGACCAGGGGCAGTGCCCTCCGTGGGGGTCTTTCTAAGGGAACCTAAGCCGTATTTACGCAAGGTTCGAAGAAAACCACGGAAAACTCCGAACGGTTAGGCCGACAGCCGCGATTGGGTTCGAACCCAGCACCTGCCGTCTACCAGTTGAGAGGTCCGAACCTCTCGGCCACTGGTGGGGCTAGCCTGGACGGAAATGAGGCTAACTTTAAAGAAAGGCTGCCACACTGTTAAAAATTTGAAACTTTTGCTGCATCGCCACTCCATTGCTTTTATAGAATATTTGTATTTTAACCAATGAGAATCCTGCATAATACATTCAAGTAATCGTTTTCTATATAAGCGGTGGAGTGACGATGCTTCAAAAGTTTCAAATTTTTCACAGTGCACATTGCATTTTACGTTCGTCTCACTTCAGACTACACTGTAAAAAATATGACTATTTTGCTGCATCGTCACTCCCCCGCTTTTATAGAATATCACTCTTTTGGCCAATGAGAATGCTCCATGATAGCCTGAAGTAGTCGTTTTCTATAAAAGCGGTGGAGTGATGATGCAGCAAAATTGTCATATTTTTTACAGTGTATACAGCGCCTAGAATAAACAGTGAGAAAATCTGCTATCGAAACAATGCAAAAAATGCGTATTCCTTAAATGTGCAATGATGCTGAAATCCATACACTTGATCACAGTGACATCTGCTGTATATTTCTAAATTTCAATTTAAACGTTTTATTATTACAGCGCCTAGAAAAAATCGTCTTGAAGTTTTAGAAAAATATTGCGATATCGCTGCAACCGACTCTTTGGATTTCAACATCGTTTGGCATTTAAGGTATACACTGTAAAAAATATGACTATTTTGCTGCATCGTCACTCCACCGCTTTTATAGAAAACGACTACTTCAGGCTATCATGAAGCATTCTCATTGGCCAAAAGAGTGATATTCTATAAAAGCAGGGGAGTGTCGGTGCAGCAAAACAGTTATATATTTTGCAGTGTTGCGTCTTGAAAATATAGTGCGGAAATAAGCAACACTGTTGAAATTTTGAAAAAAGTTTCAACATTTTAACAGCGTATCTCAGCAAAGCGTAAAAAGGCGCTAAAATATTGTATCCCTTAAATGTGCAATGATACTAATAAAATCTAAAAATAGCAGCGACAATTGCAGGATGCGAAATTCTAAAATGGAGGGCCAAAATCACAGTCCGGTGAAATCCAAGCGCATTATTGGTCAATGATCAGCGTCCTTTTCAGAGAATAATCTCTGAGTGGTAAGGGAAATGTCGCCTTACTCCTTTTTCCGAGAAAAAATCGTAACGGCAGTTTTGAAGTAAATCTGATCTGTTTTCATTTATAATCAAAATTTTTCACTCTCGTTCTATAAAATGTCATCAAAATATCTCAACTGAATTAATTTCGATGGTTTATCGTGAATAAGAACAGACGGTAACAATCGCTTGAAAATTACTTTACCCCTCCTTCTTTTTCAAATGGAGAAACAAATTCGTGATTTTTACCCTTTCCACACGACCAATGAGGTGTCTGGATTTTACTTGACTGTGAATTTGGCCCTCCATTTTAAAATTTCGCTTGCAGGATATTTTTTAAAACTGCAAAAATAAACTTAGAAATCTGCAACTTTTATTTCACAGTCACTCCACTGCTTTATACACTGTAAAAAAATATGACCCTTTTGCAGCATCGTCACTCGTTATAGAATATCACCCTTTTGGCCAATGAGAATGCTCCATGATACCCTGAAGTAGTCGTTTTCTATAAAAGCGGTGGAGTGACGATGCAGAAAAAGGGTCATATTTTTTACAGTGTAGAAAAAGATTACTTGACGATATTATGGAGCATTCTCATTGGTCAGAATAGTGATATTCTATAAAAGCGGTGGAGTGACACTAGTCTAGCCAATGTAATCCGAAAATCCCGCAGATGTCGCTGTGTTCGACATTTCGGATTTCAGTAGCATCGTTGCACATTTAAAAGATACCATTTTAGCCCTATTTGGATGGCAGATTTCCACACTATATATTCTAGATGCTGCAATCTCTTACTTGTATATTGCGATGACTTATAAGCGGACTTTCATGTCAAGCACACAAGTCAGATGTATGTGTTCACATTTCAATGTAAAAATCGTAGTGTTTTCTCTTGTGTGCTATCTCGTCCCTGTATACTGACGATGGCTTATAAGCAGGCTTCATGTCGAGCACACAAGTCAGATGTATGTTGATCAATAAACAAACAAACAAATCGTAGTGTTACAGCATGCATTTTTGCCGATCCCACCGAAGCTGGCATAGGGAAATAAATACAGGCTTCTGATTGGTTGAATAATTAAAAGAGAAATTGCTGCTTGTAAATAAATCATTTTGAATGTTAATGTACGTATTAGGATGTATAAAGGTAGATCAAGTTAAATAATAATAAGAAGAAATGACAATTTAAAAAATATAGTGATTTAGAATAATTGGCTTTGTAAATATCGCATAATTGACACCGTAAAAAGGAAATATGATTATAGTTTGTAAATAAATTGTCCTGAATGTGGATGTTCATATTAAGGGTATATATGTGAATATCATGTTAAAATAATTAAGAAGAAATTCCAATTTTATTTTTATTTATTTATTTTATTTTAAGTAATACAGAGCAATTGAGATCATCATCATTAACTTCTTTAATTCTAAATTCCAGTAAATCTTTCTTTTTATATATTAATAAATACGTAAAATCAGAAGGAAATTAATCAGAATCCATCTTTAAAAAAGTTTTCAAACAGAAATTGATAATTGAACGCAAACCCCAAAAATGAGTCAAAATAAAATACTCTTTAAATTATTCAACCAATTAGAAACCTGTATTTTCTTCTCTATGCTAGTTTCGGTGGGATCGGCAAAAATGCTTACAGCATCTAGAAGAAATCGACTTGCAAAAAGCTTTTCGAAAATATGCTGCAGATATCGCTGCGATCGACTATTTGGATATCAGAATAGTTTGACATTTAAAGGATCCAACATTTCAGGTCTTTTTTAAGTTAATATATTATGATAGCAAGGCAACACTAGATACTGGGCTTGATCATTCCTTTCATGACGTCACAAAAGGTGGCTGAATGACATCCATCGATTGGTACAAAACGATGGATGCGTCACTTTGAGCCCTGTTTGAACCAATCGCAGATAGCGGCCAGCCACCTTTTTTGACGTCGTTATAAGGAATGAGCAAGCCGGTATCTAGTGTAGCCTTGATGATAGACGATAGCCACACTATATTTATTTATTTTATGTAATAACATACATCTGACTTGTGTCTACGACATCAAAACCTGCTTATAAGTCATCGTCAATATACTGAGACGAGATAGCACAAGGAAATTTTCAACACAAGAGAGATACAGCCAGGAGCTCCATACAAAGAGTGCGTGCAATGAAGCCAGTGGGAATCGAACCCAATCTATCTTCTATGGTCGCAGATGATTAGAGGCGTGATGCTTTAACCACTCGTGCACGGAAGTCCCTCCACACTACATATATTCTACACTGTTAAAAATTTGAAACATTTGCTGCATCGTCACTCCATCGCTTTTATAGAATATTTGTATGAGAATACCAATGAGAATCCTGCATAATACATTCAAGTAATCGTTTTCTATATAAGCGGTGGAGTGACGATGCAGCAAAAGTTTCAAATTTTTAACAGTGTAGACGCTATAAAAGTGTTATTACGCGTAAAAATTTCAAGTGACAAAAATCGCCTGCGTTTTTTCGTTTTCTAAGTATATTATTGGCTGTCAGAGAAAAGGCTTTAACATCGTTGGATTTCCAAGACTTTGATTGACTGTTACTGGCGACTCGCTTCGTTTCAGGTGTCAAAGACGCTCCGTCACAGACAATCGCGCGCTTTCAAGCGACTCCTCTGAATCCATGGGATACCATTGAAACGCCTGGAATTTGAAGTGACTTTTACCAAGGCAACACTACACTATTAAAAATTTGTGCCATTTGCTGCAGCGTCACTCCAGTGCTTTTATAGAATATACTATTCTGACCAATGAGAATGCTCCATAACACTGTGAAGTAAACATTTTATATAAAAGCGGTGGAGAGACGCTGCAACAAATGGTAACAATTTTTAACAGTGTACACTGTTAAAAATCTGCTGCATTTTGTTGCAACGCACTCCCCTGCTTGTATAGAAAACGGTTACTTGGCCGTGAAATAGAGCTTTCTCATTGGTTGGAATAGAGATATTATATACAAGCGGTGGAGTGTGTTGCAACAAAATGCAGCAGATTTTTAACAGTGTACACTGTTAGAAATTTGACCCATTTGCTGTAGCGTCACTCCACAGCTTTTATAGAATGTCTCTTTCATGACCAATAAGAATGCTCCATAACACAGTAAAGTAACCGTTTTCGATAAAAGCCGTGGAGTGACGATGCAGCAAATGGGTCAATTTTTTAACAGTGTAGATACCGGGCTTGATCATTCCTTATCATCACGTCACAAAAAAGTGGCTGATCGCTATCAACGATATCCAGCGATTGGTACAAAACTATGGGTGGTCACTTTGTACCAATCGAGGCTAACGAGAAAGACAGGCTACCGCGGTGCATTCCACATGCCCTTTTTTTTACATTCCCCTGGAGTCACGTAACGTTCGAATACACCAATGCGGGTGTACGAATAGTGCACTACGTTATTCTAGCGGTTTGTAGAAAAATATACTTGCACTGTTAAAAATCTGCTGCATTTTGTTGCAACACACTCCACCGCTTGTATATAATATCTCTATTCCAACCAATGAGAAAGCTCTATTTCACGGCCAAGTAACCGTTTTCTATACAAGCAGGGGAGTGCGTTGCAACAAAATGCAGCAGATTGCAGTGTGGGATGCACCGCGGTAGCCTGTCTTTTTCGTTAGCCTCGGTACCAATCTCTGATAGCGCCCAGCCACTTTTTGTGACGTCGTGATAAGGGATGACCAAGCCACGTATCTACACTGTTAAAAATTCGAAACATTTGTTGCATCGTCACTTCACCGCTTATACACTGTAAAAAAATTGACCCTTTTGCTGGACCGTTACTCCCCAGTTTTTATAGAATATCTCTCTTTTGACCCATGAGAATGCTCCTTGATAGGCTGAAGTAATCGTTTTCTATAAAAGGGGTGGAGTGACTAAGCAGCAAAAGGGTTAATTTTTTTACAGTGTATAGAAAACAATTACTTCACTGTATTATGGAGCATTCTCATTGGTTACAATAGACATGTTCTATAAAAGCGGTGGAGCCACAAAAGTTTCAAATTTTTAACAGTGTAGTGTAGCCCACAGTACAGTGCCTAGAAGAGATAGTGTGGAAATCAACCAACGAAACCATATCCAAAAAATTACATATTTCGCCAGAGGGCGCTAACTTCAAGTTCATTGCTATGAATGAATAGGAACGTAATGTGTTTTAGATATTTTTTTGGTGTAATTTAAGTATGGGAAGCTTTTTTTAGAAAGATAAATTTTGTGAAAAACAGAATAAAAAAATTAGCTTGTTATACACGATATATTAGGGATAAACGAAAATTTAGGCATATATTTTAAATGCATTTCGCACTCGTACGAATTGCAGAACACTAGTTTCGGATTGCTTAATTATAATTCATGTAATATTTCATGTGATCAGCATACATATTATTATTATTTTAGGCTAGAGATTCACTAAAGTACAAGTATTTTATTATTAATATGTTGGAATTATTATAATTTAATTATTATAATAAAAATATTTTATGCTTAACTAATTTTATCGTGTGCATTCTGAATAAATTCTTTTTGATATATTTTTGTTTACATTAGTAAAAAGAACTTGCTTCATTTTTTTCATTGATTTTGTGCGTTTATAAACAAAGTAGTTATGTAAATCTAGCTTCTTGTGCTATAAATCTCTTCTGAAATATCACAAATTGGTTTGAATAAACAATTTTATTCATTGAATTAAGAGTACTTCAATATGTACCCAAATTTAATGATAAATGATGAAAATAACTTTTGTGGTAGTGTAGCTCTCAAAGTTCAGTTAAAACTAAAAGTGTTTTTTTTTTTTTTTTTTTTTTTTTTTTTTTTTTACGAAGTATATTCATACCTTTTTTAGTGAATGTTATTATTATACTCAATTCTTTGTCGGCACGAGGAATAATTTTTTTTCCATTTTTCAAAAAGATCTTGATTTTTAGGTACACCGAAAATAGACAACTTGCTGTTCTTGTATTGTGTAGTACAACCAGGAACAAAACAATGTGAATCTCGTTTTTTCATCGTTTTAGATAAATTTTGCATGTTTTCACATAAATTTTCAACATTTGTAAACACTGCACATAATACTAAAAATGTTTATGACTATAAGAAAACCAAAACAAAAAACAAAACCTAAGGTTTCACGCAATGAAATTGTCGGCAGCGCCATCTATGAAAATGTAAATTTTTGGATGCGATCGAAAGCTATACTGGTATTAGCGATTTCCACACTATCTCTTCTAGGCACTGTACCCACAGATTAAGTATTTACACACAGATAGGACAGTTCCATAAGCTCAATGGTAACCAAATCCTAACTCCAGAGCCCCTAGTGACAACAGGTGCGAGCGTTTCGGGAACATCGCAACAGGCAGTTGTTACTGTCTTCTTTGTATAGTATATATCTTTTTTATGAGTCGCTAACGGGTGTATTTGTTCACGTTTGTTTTTGTTTAAAACATAAAATGTGCTTTAACGTAACATAAGTTAACATAATAACATAACATATTAAACATAAAGTGTGCAAAAAAATCAAATACAATGTCAAAATTTCTAACAGATAAACGCGACGGTAAACGTGTTAGACCATACAATAGAGACAGTGACAGTCTAACTTTCAGTTTATTTTAAAGTTCCCGTCTGTTCCCAGTAGTGGCGCTAGAATCGCGCCGGTACAGTTTTTCACTTCTCTGTCGTATCTGTGTGTAAATAGTTAATCTGTGGTGTAGCCCTGCTTTTACTCCTCGTATAATAGTCCGTTCAACTTCTTTCCGACAAAGGGCATGTTCAGCGCAATCTACCAAAGTGACCAATGTTATCGACCAATTGTGGAGCAGTACGAAACAGAATTGTGGCACCAATGAAAACTATCCTGTTGAATTATTGCTGACGTCACAATTCGCCTTGATTTTCATTTCGTACTGCCCTACAATCGGTCGGTAACATTGATCACTTCGGTAAGTGACCGGTAAGTGGCGCTGAACAAGCTCAAAGTAACACCGCCGACGTATTACTAGCACACAAGTCATAATATGACCAACCAACCAACCAAAACCATATCAATGCTTTGCAATTCAAGTTAATAAATTAAGTACACAATTAAGAACTGAAATTATGTTTCCCAACGGCTATTATTCTTTGATGCCATATCCTTCACCAGCCTATGAAGATTACTTAAATTGTTATTACCAATATTTAAATTCAAGCTCACCTTCAGTATCAACATTGGGAGGAAATATTGATTCTTCGTTTTCCAACAAACGATCAGAACTTTTACCACCCCAATATTTAAGTAAGTATTCCGAAATACTCTGTAATGCACAGAATGTATGATCTACATTTTAATTAACCGTGCGCGGAGTTGTACTAATGGGTTGAAAACTAACAACAAAATCGGAACCTCATAAACTATCTTGACACGGAAAGAGAGTAAATAATATATCGCACTCTTGCTACAAACGTGTCATGACTAGAAAAACTGTTTGACTGTGGATCAATCGGCATGTTGTAAACACAACTGCTAACAGGTTGCTGGATTTTAAGTGCACTATCTTCTATTTTATGAGATTGATAGAAAAATGAAAACAACGTAGATATTGAAGCCATAAATCATTAAGCCTGATTTTTGAGTTGGGACAATTTTGTAGCAAGGGTGCGATATTACCAGAAATTTAACACGTTCGCTGCAAACTAGGGGAATATTTGTAGTTGGTAAACTGGGTTTCCTTGCCAGCTACGAGATAACTCGTTGTTGCTTTCCTTTTCTAAATCGCCGATTGCGAATACTGCCTAACTTAACTATAAACCTAAATATAATAACTTAATGTTTACAACAGAAATGTTCACTTTGACATCTGTGAACAGATGCACTATCTTAACTTTGGCAGTGAACGTGTTAAGTAAACAATTTTAGTGGAAACGTCTGCCAGGTAATCTAATTAACGATATGAAATAAGTAATGCATCTCCATTGTAAAACTTCTCTAAAATATTTATACAACAATACTTATACATTCATATTTTCTTGACTAATCATATTTTGAAGAAATGCTTATTGGTGCTATCAGAAAGTTGATGCTTTTACAGCAGTGATTGAACTGTGGGGGGGGGGGGGGAGGGTAACCAGAAATGAAAAGACTTTTTCTTCAGAAGCATAATAAGAAAGATTTAAATTTTTCTATTTATTAAGGTATCCACATGCTTTTTGAAACTCCTTTCAGAATATTTATAAAATATCTATTTTTCCTTTTTGCAACAATATTTAAATTTAAAATTTTAACTGTCGAATTATGCTTAGCCTTTAAACTGTTAAAGAAATTGCCACATAACTATTGTGAGGCGGTACGTGAGATTACTCCAAGAAGGATGAATAAAAGGGGCGATTAACTTTAAGGATAGGATGGATGGCGTTTCTGTATTGAACATTTTTTCAGGACTAAGAATTCACCTATTAAAAATTCTACGGTAATAGTACTAAAGTTCCAAACGAAATAAAATTTCGGTACTGTTTGTAGTTAGAGAAAATTAGACGTTAAACTATAAAAACTGAAAAAAGTAGCTGTTTATGAGACCGGTAACAGTAGGCTATTTCCATGCGAACTTGTTTGTCTGTTACATAGTACGATTTTTGGCTACCAGAAATTTAGAGCGGAAATTTTATCGAAATTGTTTTATCGAATATACCTCATGAATTGAAAAAATCAAAGCAAACTTTTCGCAAACTTTTTTTCTGTGTTGCGCATTAATACGCAGTGGCTAACAAGCATAGCAATTTTCAGCCGTGTAACAGACAAACAAGTTCGCTTGGAAATAGCGAGTAGTATAAATTTTAAATTAAGTTTGTATCTTAATTGTAACCACTGTTACATTCATTTAAAGTTCATCTATTGCAGCTTTTGAATTGTATTTAAAAGTTAGTTGAACTTTTTTCCCCAAAATGAAGCTTTTCAGATTCTTACTATAGGGGAAGATGGGGATACTTGAACCATTTTTTAAATTTTAATTTTTTTATAATTTCTTAGAACAAAATATTGAAAATGAAAATTTGATATTTTTTCTTCAATTGAAAACCACTTCCAATTAATTTTGAACTATTTTTTTATGTCTAATAAATTTTTACTTTTTGTTTTACATCGTGGCTCAAGTATTCCCAAGAGGGGGATACTTGAGCCATGGTGAAGGGATACTTGAGCCAGTGTGGAAAAATACCCACAAAAGCAATTTTTTTCGCTTTATTCTTGCACAAATATTTTATAGAATGATAAATTATGATACATAAAGTCCTTCAAAACAGATGTTTCAGCTCTTTGGTAACATGTTTGAAGCAAGGCTACCTTATCATAATATCAAGGCTTGTCATTCGCCAAGTTTCCTTTGACCGTAGTACAGGGGGCGCTGAAACCAATGATTTTCCCGTTGGTAGCGCCATCTAATGTGAGAAACTGAAATATTTTCCATTGTTTCCTATGGGATTATTAGCAGTAGTATGCACCAGGTGGCGTTACTTATGAGACAAAGTCATATAATAAGTTGGCAATTCTAGGGACAATTTCAACAATAGATTTTATCCTGAATGCGAGGCCTTGGTTTGAAGAACAAATTCAGAATGGTTGTAACGCCACACATCTTTTTACTTTTACCTACATGGTAACTCAGTAGTGCCCTCTATTGGGGACAATGGAAGTCATTTCTTTGATTTAAAAAAAAAAGTTACAATAACAGAGGTTACAATTCCAATATTTACAATTTCAATTAAAGTATTAGAGATTATAACCTGTAAAACAATTTAAAAAAGTTATTTTAATGTAATAAATGTTAAATTGAAAACTATGTTTGCATTTATCTAAACAGGCTATTTTGTTAGTCAAAATGAAAAATAAAATGGATATTTTCATTTAAAAAATATGCATTTTTAAACATTTTTTTTTCTAAGTAATTATTTTTTTAAGAAAAAAATATGCTCCTTTTTATCCAGAAAAAAAAAATGTATTAGTGAATATAAGGACGTAATTTTATCTTTAGTTGGTTTCACTGATGTCTAATTTCCTAGTGGGGATGGTTGAGCCATGGCTCAAGTATCCCCAATCTCACTGACTCAAGT
Organism: Maratus speculifer; assembly: GCA_964019185.1. Lineage (NCBI taxonomy): Eukaryota > Metazoa > Arthropoda > Arachnida > Araneae > Salticidae > Maratus > Maratus speculifer. The sequence continues at coordinate 417,084,985 of OZ025293.1, forward strand.
ATCCCCATTACCATTATTTTTGTTCATCAGAGTTTTACTAAGTAAAACATGCAGCTATTGGAACGATTTTAGATTCAAAATACAATTTAAATTATACTTATTAAATTTATATATATTGTTACAACTTTAAACAAAACTTTTTTTTTTTTTTTTTTTTTTTTTTTGTAAATCAAAAAACCATGCATTTAAATATTTACTTCTGATAGGGAAAAAAACTATTAATCGCCCTACTTTCAAAATGGTACCAAGGTATGTGATTTCTTTTTTACATGTTCAGAACTATAAATATGTTACCGTATTGCCAGTTTTAGAAAGAAATTAACCAACTGTAGAGATAATAGGGGTGGCTCAAGTATCTCCACTCTCCCCTACTCAAAACATCCCATACGGAAAAAAAAGTTGCAAGAACTATCTTGAAATTTTAGTGTATTTTGCAAATGTTTATTTAAGGAACAGAACAGACTACACTGATAATATATTTAGTTTTATACAGTCTTGGCCAAAAAGTATTAAGCACACCGGCAAAGTATTTGAACTGTAAAAAAATATAGGAAACAATAACAAATGCTTTATACAAAGTGTTCTGAAACGTTAATAAAAACATGGATAATCCCTTAGAAACGATTGGCGACATCTGGTGAGAAAAGCAAAGAAAATGAACCTCATTAAAAAAAATGCTTCGAATCTTCTGCCAGTCTTTAACATTCGCCGGGCACAGTAGCTTTCGCATGTTATCTAGAAAAAAAATTACATCATTTAATTCTAAAATATCTGAAAATGTGAACTGTTGAAAAAGTGAGAATTCACGTCTTGCATGAACAGAGTAAATCTAAAGTCGAGATAAGAAATTTGGAGAAATGTTCTCTACGTGCTGAGAAAACTGTTATTAAACAGCTTAGTCATATTAAAAATCTTGCATCATTTCTAAACAACTTTTTTTTTTAATCATTTACCTGTAACCAAATTGTTGCCCTAAATCATTTTTTCACGTTATTTCCATCCTCATAAAGAATTAAAGCTTAATTACAAATTTTTTTGCGCCTTTTTTTCTGTGTTGTGCATTAATACGCGTGTACTATCCATTTTATGCGAATACATGACTGTTTCGCACGGTTTTCTTAACTTCTTTGTTTGCTCTCCTAATTTTTTTGAGCAGTGTAGTTGCTTTTTATTTTGGAGCTTCAAATGTTATAGAGGTAAGTATCTTTTTACTTCAACATTAGGCATTTAAGTTATTATTACCCTTAATCTACATTCATTGGCCAACATTTTGATGTGTTGAACAAATTCGGTTCTTCTTTCGGTCTTGCATGATTTCTGCCATTTTGTCATCTCAGGGAAATGCCGCCACCATGGCTGTATGGAAAAAGCAAAATGGTGGCAAAATGAAAACGCACTCTACAATATTAACGGAGAGTTCAACGAAGAAAGAGTTAAAATAAGTCTCTAAAAGGGAGGAAAGTAAATAATAATAATAATAAAATAAACAAGCGGAGCTAAAAGCTGCATCACAACTTTTAGGCATGAATCCATCAAAAAGACCAAAAGTAGTTATAAAAAAGATTTTCAGTATAGGCTATGTGTTTTCTATTATCCATTTGATGTATTTACTAGATCATTAAAGAGTGGCGTTATTACCCCGATGCTGTGGCGGAAATACTCCAGTATCCTGGGTAATCCCACCACTGTACTTATGCCTATTATTATTACACATGCTTATGTTACTTATAATAACGTTTAAATTTATACGGATATTAAAGATCACGACTCAGCTTTATAATTTTTAATGTTAAAAAATAAACATTTTTTAGAGGTGAAAAATTTGAATTCCCTTAAGGCCCCTGTCCTCGCTTGAGGAAACGCTTGCGAGCTAATGTTATTCCTATAGGGAAGCATTTTTCTAATAACTCTTTCGCATTTTGACATTTTTGAATAATTTTTTTTTTTGCATTGGATAGCTGAGGTGCATGAGGACAGCACTCCTTTTTTACTTTTTCGATTTTGGCTGCAAATATTTTTTTAAAAAGCATTTTCAGTTTCGAAACCGGTTTTGAAAGTGAAACTAAGTTTGTAAAAAATATCTGCAACCAAAATCGAAAAAGTAAAAAAAGGTGCGCTGTCGGCATGCACCTCAGCTATCCAATGCAAAAAAAAAATTATTTAAAATTGTCAAAATGCGAAAGAGTTATTAGAAAAATGCTTCCCCATAGGAATAACATTAGCTCGCGAGCGTTTCCTCGAGCGAGGACAGGGGCCTTAAGGTGGCGGCATTCCCTCGGTCTTCCCTACAAGACAATATTAGTAATACACAGGACTACACAATCTATAATCACTGGATTTTAAAAACAAATTTTTGCCTAATTGCATTGGTTGGTTCTATTTATGACGGCCAATTATCTACATTACGTACATAGGTCCTAGGGAGAGTGCCCTCCTTGGGGGGCCTTTCTAAGGGAACCTAACCTGTATTTATGTAAAGAAATCCAGATTCGGAGAAAACTCCGAACGATTAGACCGACGGCCCCGATCGTGTTCGAAAACAGCACTGCCTTCTACCAATTTCGAGAACAGAACCTCTCGGCCCTGGTATTCTGGTAGTACCTAGCATACAGAATCCTGGAAGTGTTGGAAAGTGTTTATCTATCCTTAACGAATGATTTTTCTTTCCTGTTAATGAATTATCTGAGGAATATACCTTGGGTTCAAACACTTTGAAGGAAAAAATATCTAACGAATTTGTGATTCTTTTCTTAACTCTTCCCCCCCCCCCCTCAAAAAAAAAAAAAAAAAAAAAAAAAAAAAAAAAAAAAAAAAGTGTAATCGTGAACATTTCTTAGTTTCGCTATGAAAATTCTATGGTCTTTAGCAACATAACAGCTATTGTGTACTTGGATTTAAAACCTCTAAGTAGCCATATACAGTTGGCAAAAAAAGTATTTGTACACTTCATTTTTTAAAATTATAATGAAATTAAACAAAAGATTTAAGCAAAAAATACTGTAATACATTAATTTAATGCATTATAATATTATAGAAGCAGAAACAAAATTAAACGAATCGATTTTTTACATTATAATAAACAAATATACAAAATTATAATGCAAAAAAAATATTTGTACACTATCTTAATGTAATATAATTAAGGAAAATTTAGTAAAATGATACAAATTAATATTTTGTGCGAATTCATTTAGCGTTTATGACTACTTCTAGATCGTATGACATAGATTCCACCAACTTTTTTGTAGTGGTCTGGTTAATGTTATTCCATGACACAATAAGAGCTTCTTTAAAACTGTTTTTTACTAATACATATTTTTTTTTTCGGATTTTTGCATCCAATAGCATCTGCAAATTTTCTACTGGATTCAAGTCTAGAGATTTTAGAGGAATTACCAGTCGTCTTCGAGTATTGTCGTAAGCATGTGCTGGTGATCACAGCAGTATGCTTTGGTCATTATCCTGCAGAAAGTGAAAAGCTTCCTCTATGCATAATTTCTTGGCACAGTTTAATAAATTATGGCGCGACACATCACTGTATGTTAAACCTGTCCTTCCATTGTCAAAAAATTTTAAATGTCCTGCTCCATTAGAAGCTATACACCCCAAAAGTATAATATTCCCCCCAACATGCTTGATAGTTTGAGGTATACGTTTTGGATCTAGAACAGTTTTATTTTTACGCCAATTTTTTCGAATGCTTGATGGTAAGAAAATTCCGAATTTTTCCTCATCAGAAAAAATTACTGTTTTCCAAAAATCCAATGATTTACTTCTGTATGCGAAAGCGAATACTATGCGTTTTCGCCAATTTGTTTCGTTGATGAATGGATTTTCCCTTGAGGTTCTTCCTTTTAAATCTGCATTGAGAAGAATATTTTTTATTGTTTGAGGTATTACTCTGATGCGAGAAGATGTCGCAAGGTCTCCAGCAAATTTTTGAACCGAACGCACAGGAATTTTTAAAGCTTTTTTAACAAAACTCACTTTTTCCCTCATTGTTAGTTTGCTAAGAAGTCCTGGTTTTCATGGAATTTCGATTCTTTTAATTTATTCATAGTTTCTCACTATACATCCAATAGTTGTAAATGGTAATTTAATAGCTTTTACAAATTCTTGTTGCGTATTTAAATTTTTATTATGCTCAATCATAGGATTTCATATATCTAGAGGTGCCTCTCTAGTATTAGGTTCTATATTCAATTACTTCAAGAGCAAATTAAATTAAATGTCAGACAAAATATAATATGAACTTAAAAATTATTAACAGCTTCTGTAAAAGTAGTCCTTTGAACCATAAACACTATAAAACACAGTACATATCAGGATGGAGAAATGTACAAATACTTTTTTTGCAAGAAATTTTTAAACTTTTCCCATTAGAAAATTATTTTACATCTTTATCGAAATTTTCTGTTGTGTAATTTAAAACGCACGGTAAACAGACTGTATTAAAACTATTTTTGACAAAATATCTGTTTTTATTTAGTAAAAAATTAAAAATTTTAGAGTGTACAAATACTTTTTTTGCCAACTGTAATTCGGAAAAAGCAACATCCGCACACTCAACTTTGAACAGAATTTCGTGTTTGTCTTTTTATTGGAGCAGGTGGAGGTTTTGCAAAGTGATAAATGGTCACCCCCCTCTACTTCATGTTAAAATAAATCTCATTCCTTCTTCTTACATGAAAAGAAAGGTGGCAGTTTTTTTTCCAGAAGAAAAAAAAAAATACTCGTTTTGAAATAACACTCGGCAGAAATGAATATTTAAAAATTGCAAATGGAAAATATTGTCTGAATGTAAAAGCCCCCCCCCCCCCCCCAAAAAAAAAAGTGCAATATTTCTAACTACAGTAGAACAGCGAGCTTCGATTAATCGATGTTTCTGTTAGCCGAGCAGATTCGAAATGCGATTTGTTTTTCCAGTGGCCATATGGCCCTATTGATTTTATCAGAAATTAGGGACAGAGGTTAGGGACAATTACATCCCCAAACCACTTGATTGGCCGACAGTGTAGAAGATTTCCTTTATACATTTTCTGAGCTGTCAAACATAACTTTATTTGTTTATTTTTATCATTTAAAAAACGTTCTATTGTTTTTTAGTTTGAGATGTTAAATTTGAGAACACTGCGAGTTTTTATATATAGTTTCTGTTAACCGAGATATCCCAGGTTCTAGCGGTCCCAATTAACTCGGATAATCGAGGTTGCATTGTACAAGGTTTTTTATTTTTCAAGCAGAGCCAAATGTTTTTAAATTTGAAATAGGTAAACGCTAACATTAAATCTATGGGGGAGTTATTTTCATTTATCGTTTTAATATTTATTTATTTATTTATTTTTTTTTTTTGATATAGGATAGCTGGAGGATGATCTACAACTGGGCTAGATTTACATTTTCAATTTTAGTTATAATAATTTTATATCGGGACAGTTTCAATTTCAAGACCGGTTCTGAAAGTGTTTGAAAAAAAAATAAAATTAAGGTAAAATCGGTAAAGTAAAAAAAAAAAAACTAGGCCGGTTGTAGATAAACTTCAGATGTTCTGTGCAAAAAAAAAAAAAAAAAAAAAAAAAATAAATAAAGCGAAAAATTTTAATCACTACTCCATAGACTTTACATTAGCGTCATAGTTTATCCGCATTACTGTAGTGGATTCTTAAACCAGTAACTGGTGTAGTGAACGTTTTTTGTGGTCAACTGGTGTCGTGGTACCATTTCGTCGCCAGAAAACTTGTAAAAAAATAAAATAAAACGATTTTATGAAAACGTTATTTTTACATGAATGTATTTTTAATTGAATAAATCGGTAAGTAGAGTAGGGAGAGGGGGGGGGGGCACATGTGAACTACTTTAACCTTTTTCACTATTTCTCAAAACTATTATAAGTTATTGAAACAAAAGTTAATTTCAATGAATATTTACACTTTGTTTGTTCTTTTGGTAAAACTTCTGAATGCATTTATCAAGAATTTCTAACTTATATCATCATTCTAAAAATTCTCTAAATTCGTTCACATGTGCCCACATTTGGGAACATACTTGGAGCACATGTGAACACATGCATAAACTAAAACAAATAATTTTTTGAGAATAAAAACTATTAATAAAAAGAATACTGCCCAGTTAAACTGATGGCATTGGGCTCACAGGCTACGTATACTAATTATACATTACAGCCTTATATTTTCAAGGGTTAATTCCGTTCGAAAAAGAAATTAAGAAGGGGAAACAGCTCTCCCCTTTCCCCTTTTTTATACTTAATTATTGAACCTCCTAAACTATCAAGGACATGCTTTATCATATAAAAAAATCTATATCCAAAATTCGGAGAAAATCGGATAATTCTTAATAAAAACTCATTTGTATAATTTAAGAGGAGTTATCCCCCTCTTTTATACTTAATCATTTAACTTCCAAAACTATTCAGAGATTTGAACAAAATCTGACAATTCTTCTTGAAAAACCCATTTATATAAATTAAGGGGAGGGGCATTAGAACCCCCGTTCCCCCTGTTTAAACTTATTCAAGGAAAACCTAATAACAGTCACGGAATCGCCTCATCAGAATGATCCTATATCTAAATTTTGAACGAAAACTTAATTCTGCATGAAAAACCCACTTATTTCTATTAAGGGGAGGGGCATGAGCCCCCCGTTCCCCCTCTTATACATATCGAATGAACTCCAAAAACTAATCAGGGAAGCACCTTGTCAGGATATTTTTATATACAAAATTTCAAGTGGATCGGGTATTTTTATCATGAGTTATCGCGTTACGTACGAACATACATACAGAACGGGCGGGCACATAAGCTCTCAGGCTATGATAGCCTGTGAGCTAAAAACTAATTATACCCTCTATATCTAGTTGTGTGAATAAATCAATAAATACAGTCGAAGTCGAGTCTCTCTATAACGAAACTCTATCCAACGAATTTCTCTAATTTAAAGAATTTTTTGTAGGAACGGTCAATTTTTCCATGATTACATTAAAAATAATCTCCATATAACGAAATATATATCTCCATTTAACGAATTTTTTTCAAAAATGTTCTTTCATATGTTCAGAAAACGCTTCAAATAATTTGTAGAATAACTTATTTTTGTTGATTTCTGGTTTATATCTTATAGCTAAATTACTCTACCTTATTCCTTATCTTAAAAAAAAGGCATTCAACCCCCCCCCCCCCCAAGAAAAGCATCACTTTTGCATGGTCACACTTGACTTTGTTCTAAGCCAAGATGAGCATGTGTTCTTGGAAAAGTTTGAAACATATGCTTGCTACTACTGGAGCGATTTGCAATTATCACAAAGCATTCTAAAAGATAAAACTATTCCATTGTCGTCTTGAAAATCCCGTTCGTTTTTTGGTTTGGATAGTGAGGAAGGGATAAGGGGGCAATTTCTGATAAGATCGTTTTTTCAGCAGGTTTTCATCTACCTAAATTATCTCTCATTAATTTTAGAGTTTAGAGTGGATGTTTCTTATCAGCGCCTAGGAGCATTTTTTGTTGTGAGGGATCATTTGAATGAAGAATTGTTACCAAGTGTCATCTATGCTGGTGTTATCGTCTACTGCATCTGCATAAAATTGCTTCTACGATAAGCATAACTCTCTCTGATAAAATAATAATTTTGAAAATAATAAGACGCTGGGAAAAAAAAATAAAGTGGCTAAAATGTTTGAGATTATGGGAAAATCCCGTTAAATATTTCAAAAACTTAAACAGCTCAAAAACAATTCTATTTCAAAATTTAAATATTAAATGAAATTTTTTTTTGCCGTTCTCTATTCAACGGATTTTTCTATATAACGAATTTTTTGACTGAACGATGGATTTCGTTATATATAGACTCGACTGTATTTCAACATAGTCATAAAAAATTATTCGTAAAATTATACACTAATATACCTATTCCTTTCGGAGTCGAGCATAGCCAAACTGTTACTTTTATATAAGTTACTGAATAATTTCGTTATTGTGTTTTTACTTTTTTCTAAATGATATGGAATGTGTAGTACAAAATTGGACATCATAATATTAAAAATTGGTAAAGTTGTGATATCAAAAATTTTGTGATTGTCACAGCACTACGGATCGCGCTTTTTTTTGGGGGGGGGGGGGGGGGAATTAAATTTTACTTTCAAATACTTCAATATGGGCTAAGAAAAAAAATAAATGCGTTTTAAACTGGAAATCATTAAAGAATAACAAATAAACTTCTGTTTTAACAGAAAGCCATAGCTTTTAATTGTTATCTAACTTCCAGAAAATTAAAACTGTGAAGAAATCCTAAAATCCATGTCAAACAACTCAATGTTTGACAAGGGTAATCAAATTTTAACACCCCGCTATATATATATATACCTTAATTTTAAATATATACTTATATTAAAATTAAGGCTGTTTTTAAATCAAAAATGCAACTATATGTCATAAGTTTTAATTTATTTTCGGAAATCCTTGAAACTAGCAACTGTTGTTCAGAAACTATGTAATTGCACTTATTTTCCCGTTTTATGCAAACACAATAGAGTTGTCAGAAAATAGACAAAGTGGGTGCTTTGAACCGAATTTCAGCCACTCAAACTGGTGTGAGAAACGTGTTTGTCACGTGATCGAAAACGTTTATAAATTCAATGAGTAATTTATTGATTAAAAATGGGGGAAATTCAGTTCTATCCCTAATAGCTTCCATAGTCAGGCCTACGATGTTTGTCTTCCCGTTAAAAAATTAATTCGTAAATGTGTCAAAGTTTTGCGCTTGGTGAGCTGAGCAATTGAGAACAGCTTTAAAAAAATACACTTGTGTACTAACTATTCACATCTGCCCTCCTATCTTCTGTTCGCAAATGCCCCATCTACCAACTTAAGCTCATTTTATATATATAAAAAGATATTTTTAATTGAAATAAGGAAAAAAAAAATCTGAAACCTGAGTTACCTTATTAATGCCAATATTTAGTGCTGATATTCTTTAAAAAATGTTTTGAATGAATTTTTACTTGAGTAATTTTGGAAGGTTTTTTTTACGTAGCACTTTCTAAAACGAATTATAACAACAAGAAATAAAACAAGTTGGAAATTGCACGTGAAGCATAGCAAATGAGGTGCGTTCGTACGATAACGAAGTTTTAAAAATATCATTCTCATATATCAATTTCATAAAATTGTAAATAGTTAATTAGGATGAGTGAAGCGAATCCTCTACTAGGCCACTCAAGTTACATTTTGTTGTACACTTTATAAAAAACTACTCAGTATTTTGACTTGAAATTAAACATAAGAATAAATTATGATTTGTAGATTTGCAGAATGTTATTTTTCTACAGAATAACCTTTAAAAAATACTACTTTAATAATTAATTTATTCTACATGTTTTTCTATTATGGACGCCTTTTTTGCAAATAAAAAATTAATCGTGTATCTTTATTTTCAAAAGGAAAATAAACCATGGGGTTAGTAATTATAGATAGAATCATGATTAATTAATTAAATAAAATATATTTTCATTATTCCGCCGAAATCGTTTGCAAATAAAAAACTGAACTGGTATCTTTTTATTTTAAGACGGAAAATAAACCATGGGGTTAGTAATTGTAGATAGAATCATGATTAATATATTAAATAAAATATATTTTCATTATTCTGCCAAAATTATTTACGCAGTTTATACTTCGGATTTTAAAAGAATTATATTATGATTTATTTATTTAGGAATTTACTTTGATAAAGTGGCAACAAAAGAATCGTAAACAAGTAAAATTAATTCTTATATTTGGTATTTAAAGTGAATATTTTGTTAAATTTGGCAAGTTTCTTAAGTTTGGTATTCGAAATAAAAGATTGAAGTATAATTTAAGAGTATTTTAATTGTTTGAAGAATAATTTAATTCAACCAAATTAAATATATTAACTACGTTTATAAATAATTTCTGGAATGTATTAGTAATTTAAAAATGCCGAGGAAAAAAAACACTTACTGGTCCAGAACGAACACCATTACTGGCCATTGAAAAAATGTAAAAACATCTTTAAAACTTTTAGTTAAAAATTAAAAAAATATTTTGCAAAATTCTGCTTCGAAAATATTTTTATTTATACCAGCCTTATATCATAAATAAAAAAATCCGAGGAAATTCTTAGTTATTTGGCTGAATTTACATTTCTAAAATTTAAATGCGCCAAAATATGAGATAACGTTTTTGGTTAATAAAGATGCAAAAATAATCTAAAAAAATTGTACTACTCTGTTATCCCGTCGACCGATTTCGCCAAATTATAAAAATCGCCAAACTAATAGCCAAATTATACATATTGATGTAATTTTTATTTCAAATAAAAAAAAATAATAAATAAATAAATTAGTAGAATATTAATAAAAATACAAATAAAAAGTCGAAATAAAAATCACTTAATGACGTTTTAAACACGTGTATCGCATTTAATGTCATTGAATTGACATTTACGATCATGCATTATTGGCACTTAATCTTATAATTTGGCGATAGTATTTTGGTCGATGGGATAAGAGTAGTACAAAAAAAATGTTAACTTCAAATATTTATCTTATCAAATAATGCTTCGCGAATCCAAACAAAGCACGGCTTTTGCTAGTTATAATTAAAATGCGCACCAAACAATGTTCTCCCTATACCAATATGTAATGGAATACTTTTGTGTGGTCTTGAAAATCAATAGCAAATGTTCTTTGTACCACAGATTATGCAAAATGTATATTATAATATGTACTTTATGGATGCATATCAATTTTATTATGTTCGAATGCGTGTAACACCATTAAAATGCATTTGAAACTTTTTTCCCCATTGACCGTAATGTAACGGAATACTTTTGATTGTCCCTGTAATTGATCTATGCATCCTATTTTCATAAAATTTGAAATAACTCGACAAAATTATGTAATAATTATGCATTTTAAATTTCAAACGTGTAAAATGTATTTAAAGCTTTTTTCTCCATTGATCGTAATGTAATGGAATAATTTTGTTTGCCCCTGTAGATCTATGCATCCGATTTTCAAAAAATTTGAAATAACTTGACAAAATTATGTAATAATTATGTAATTTTAAATTTCAAACGATTAAGATACATTTGAAACTTTTTTCCCCCATTGACCGTAATGTAACGGAATACTTTTGATTGCCCCTGTAATTAATCTATGCATCCGATTTTTATAAATTTTTTGAAATGACTCGACAAAATTATATACTAATTATATTTTTAATTTAAAACGATTCGGTTGGGTAGTTTTTGCGTTGTTATATGCGGACGGACGGACTGAACGACAACTATAGGTGCTACGTATTTATACAGGGTGTCCCCTCTCAACGGTGGCCAATGGCTAATTTCTAAACCGTTGGTCATAGACATATAGTTCCAATTGCAAAAATGCTTTAAAAAAGATAAAGAATTATTTTTTAAGCGATTTAGGTCAAAAAAATGTTTTACTGAAAAAATACGAAAATTAAATTTTTATACGGTCCCCCGGTCCTATAAGTGATATTTAGAAAATTTTTACCACTACTCTAACAAGTAAGACAAAAAAAGTCCCATTCCTCTGCGATCAAAATTGACCGAGTTATAGCTGTTCAAAGTTGAAGCATATTTTTTGCGGCAAAATAGGGGTCAGTCACAAATTTACTGGAAATAAAAATAAACATCAGATAGAAAATTTAACTTTAAACATTGAGCGTAAAAAATTTTTTTACAATGTTGTTTCTGAATTTATGTTGACATTTACATGTTAAAGTAAAATATGCAAATTGTGCTAAAAATATAAGTAAAAAAAATAACAGAAATTTTGTTAAATTAAACTATGAAAATCAACAGTCACAAATCGTTACAAAATGATACATATTTAAAGCTCTATTAGATTACACAACCTAATAGAATTTGATGTAGTCCTATAAAATAAATTAATGGAACGCACCTAAAATCGTATTAATATTACATTGTCATCGGGTTTAAATAAGTATGGGAATTGAACCTCAATCAGATATTTGGAAGTGAATTAAAATTTGAATATAAGTTTTGAACTAGGAAAAATTACATACGAAAACTATGTATAAAATAAAAGCTTATCAAAATAACATACCTTTTAAAAATAAAATCACGAAAAGAATCAGCTTCATTTGCTTACAAAATAAAACATACGTAAAAATACAATTGAGGATATGAATTTCAAAACTCGACTTATTGCTTTTTGATTTCTCTGTCAGTCTATACAAACCTATTGTAACAATGCAAAATCTCAAAATTTATAATGAAAACCAATAGATGCATTTAAAGTTTTTTCGCTATTTCCCAAAATTTGATTTTTTTGATAAAGAGAATTTTGAAATTCATGTCTTCAGTTATTTTAATAACCAATCTAGAAGTTAATTAATTATAATTAACACTACCGTAAAACTTATACGGTGACAGCGCCTTCAGTTAAATCGCTCATTTAAAATATTTTGTAATTGGAACTATATGTCTGTGACAAATAGTTTAGGAAGTAACCTTTGAACAGCGTTGGAAATCGACTCCCTTTATAATACTTTAAGCACTTAGTGTACGTTCCCTTAAAGCTCATTTGAACTCATCCGTTTTCAGCTATAGAAAAGTGGTTTAAGTCATGAAATTTAAAGTTTCATAACTCGGTCAATTTTAATGTTACATGAATGGGACCTTTTCTATATTACTTGCTAGAGTGTTGAAAAAATTTTACTAAATATCACTTATAGGACCGGGGGACCGTATAAAAATTTAATTTTCGTAATTTTTTAGTAAAACATTTTTTTGACCAAAATCGCTTAAAAAACAATTCTTTGCCTTTTTTAAAGCATTTTTGCAATTGGAACTATATGTCTATGACCAACGGTTTAGAAATTAGCCATTGGCCACCGTTGAGAGGGGACACCCTGTATAATTACGAACGTACCTAAAAATGGCTGATTGTTCTGAAAATTCAGCCAAAATATTGTACTATTAACTGTCATCTATTGGTATTTTTTTATTTTTGTTTTACTTCAGATTAATTAATTAAAATTTGTACTGTTCAATGTGCCCCCCTCTCTCTCCTATATACTTTATTTTTTTTTCTATTAATGATCGATGAAGAAATTGTACGAGTAGAAAAATACGTGAGGAATAAATGACACCAGAAAACCGTTAGGGGTTGACTATAGTTTGTTGAATGTTACGATGATTCGTCAGGAACTGATTTACAAATTTAGCACAGATGTTTATGCTCCCCCCTTCCTTCCACTCATGCTTACAAGCGGATTGAATAAAAAATATATCTAAAAAGGTAGTTACTAAGATAGCCACTACAGATTATAATTATTATTTTAAAATATCAAATTTAATAATCATAAATTTACTTTTAAATATTTATTTCACAATCATGAAATTTAAGTGAGTAATCGCTTTATGATAAATTGAGTGATGCTATGATACAGCTCATATTCAAAATATTAGAATAATTGAGAAAAAGTAATAAGAAAAAATTATTTGTCATTTATTTATTTTTTATACTAAGTAAATGCAATTAAATTTCTTATAAATTAAATCTGGAATGTGTAGATAAGATTTTAACATTTATAAAATATAAAATACAGCACAATAAATTAGGTATACAGCTTCCTTAAACACACCAGAATATTAGAATAAAATTTAGATTGGTTCAAAATATTAGAATATTTTATTTTACGCAACAATATTACCTTATGAATATGAAGTAAATGGTAGTTAATATTTTGTAGCATCCCCTTTAGCTTTCATAACAGCGTACAATCGATCTTGCATACTATATACAAGGTGTTTACAAACATTTCTATCAATATTAGCCCAAATAAACTTTATACGTGCCACTAACTCAGTTTTACTTGAAGGAGGATTTTCTTGAAGTTTTTTCTTCATTATACACCATAAGTTTTCGATGGGATTAAGATCTGGTGAATTTGGTGGCCAAGGAAGTACCTTAATGTTGCGTTGGCGGAACCAATTCTTAGTTGACACCGAGGTATGCGGGGACGCTAAAAGTTGAAATCATCTGTTGAAAGATGAAATCATCTTCAAATAAATCTTCTGATGATAGAATCATGTAATATTATAAAATTTCTTGATATATCAGAGAGTTAACCTTTTCGTAGACGATGCATAACTTTCCAGGTCCTTCTGCACTCATACAACCCCAAACCATGACACTAGCAGCAAATTTTACGGAACGTTTAAGGCATTCTTTATCAAATGCTTCTTGCTTCATTCTCCAAACTCTAATACCTTGATTACCATATGAAACACAAAACATACTTTCATCACTAAATAATATATTTTTCCAATCTTCATTGCTTCATAAACGTCTTGATTTACACCAATTCAATCTTATACGCTTTTGTCTTGCAGTCATGAAAGGTTTTGTTTTCGGTACACGAGATTCAAATTTAAATTTATGGAGACGTCTTAATGTTGTCGATGTACCCCTTCTTCTTTCCATTTTCGGTGCAAGAATCGCACACTTTTAAAACGGTTTTTCTTAACTATACGCTTCAGTTTCCTGTCATCTCTAGCAGATGTTTTTGGTTTTCGGCCACCATTTCGGCGATTATTTTGAAATTTTCCAATTTTTGAATATTGTGTTAGTATTTTACTAACGCTCGATTGCGAACAATGTAAATAATTCGCTATAAAACATTGATTTTTACCGTGCCGATACAAATAAACCATACGAAGTTTAGTAGATTCAGGAATATCACTCACACGGCCCATTTTAAGACGAAAAAGAAACAAACTGCAAAAAAGAATACTGATTTTAAATAAAATAGTCTGAATTTAATCAATGATGCCACCAGTTAAGAATTGGTAATAATTAAAGGAGAATTAATGTGAAATATTCTAATATTTTGAACCACTTAAATAAATATTCTAATATTTTGACTTTTCAAAATAATTTTTTTTGCAATTAATCTTTTCAAAAATGATAATAAATTTAACATAACAAGTAAGTTTAATCAACAATAAGTTCTTAATAAAAATATCGTTTGCATATTTTCATTAAAAGACATTAAATTACCAAACGATATTTTCAATTTCTAAAAAAAAAGGTAATTATTCTAATATTTTGAATATGAGCTGTAATCTTTTCTTATGCAAGTTTGTATATCTGGAATGATAAAGTGTGCAACAACTAATAAACTTTTTGCAATACCAAGTATTTGTAATACAATTATTTGAAATATTAGGGGGCTCTGTCGCTTACAAGCTAAGCTCATCAAACCCCAAATAGTCCGACGAGATCAGGAATAGGATTAAATAAAAATTAATAAGTACTAATAATAATTCTCTTCTAAAAGAAAATATAGTTTTCAATGCTAAAAACGCGAAACTTTGACTTATTTATGGACTCATGTTTGTGGATTACGTGATCGCTCAGAAATGTGCCAGAAAGTAGCTAGTTCGGATTCGTATACAGACTTTGTAAACACCAGCTTCGTAATATTAAGGCCCCCGTCCCTGGCCGAGGAAACGCTCGCAAGCTAATGCTATTCCTATGGGGAAGCATTTTTCTAATAACTCTTTCGCATTATGACATTTTTGAATAATTTTTTTTTTTTGCATTGGATAGCTCGGATGCATGCCGACAGCGCACCGTTTTTACTTTTTAGATTTTGGTTGAAGATATTTTTTACGAAGTTAGTTTCACTTTCAAAACCGGTTTTGAAACTGAAAGTGCTTTTTAAAAAAATATTTGCAACCAAAATCGAAAAAGTAAAAAAGGTGCGCTGTCGGCATGCACCTCAGCTATCCAATGCAAAAAAAATTATTCAAAAATGTCAAAATGCGAAAGATTTATTAGAAAAATGCTTCCCCATAGGAATAGCATTAGCTCGCGAGCGTTTTCTCGAGCGAGGACAAGGGCTTTAATCCTACGGGCAGGTTGTTTTTGAATTTCTCGTTTAACTTTGAATGTTTTTAAAAAGAATTTTTTTGCTGCATAGTATAGATGAGTTTGGTTTCTAATATGGCTGTTTTTTACCTTTTCGGTTTAGGTTGCAGATTTTTTTCAATAAAAGTACTTTCACTTTCGAAACCGGTTTTAAAAGTGAAAGTACCTTTTTATTAAAAAAATTTGCAACTGAAATCGAAAAAGTAAAAAACAGACCAAGCTCGGTTATGCTATGCCCCCCCCCCCCCCCAAAGAAAAACAGTTTAAAAATATTCAAAGTTACATGAGAAATTCAAAAACAACCTTCCTTTAGGATTAACATTACGGAACGAGTGTTTTCAAGTCAGTGAAGACTGACTTTAAATCGAAACTGACTAATTTATGACATGTGAAAGTACATCAATTATCTTCCACAGGATTCGCCCTTCCCCCTCCTTTAGAGCCTACACTGTTTACGTGAAGAAACTCACTGGCTAATGTTAAAATTACCGGAGCATTATTTCAGATTTCTCGCTTCTATCAAAAATTTTTACAATAACTTTTTTTTAATAAGATACCCGTCATTTGTATAAACGTTCTGCGTTTAACTTTTTCCATTTTGGTTGCAGACATTTTAGAGGATACTTCCACTTCAGAATCGATTCCAAAAGGAAAGTGTCCGAATTAAAATCCCCAAAAGCCCGAACACACTACATTTTTAAATATCAAAGTATGTTATTTTAAAAGAAATCATTTAGACCTATTAAAATGCAAGTGACTCTATCGGTTTAACATTAGCGTGCGAATCTGTTCGCGTGATTAATAGCATAGGCAGGGTCTTAAGAGGCCACTCGACTCGCTGAAAAAAACCCCGGATGATAAGTCTATGGGCGTTCATTTCAAATATCTCGCTTAAATTTTAACATTTTTGCATGATTTTTTTTGCATAGGATAGCTGAGGACTATCTGCAATCGAGCTAGTTTTTACTTTTTCGATTTTAATTACCATAATTTCGCGCGTAAACGACCTTTGATAACTCTATTTCCCACCAGAATTAATTATTAAAAAATATTATTTGCTTGTGCTTAGCAAGCATTTTGCTTCTTTTTTTTCAATAAATTTTCTGGTTTGAAAAAGACTTTACTAAGCTGCGGCGCATACGCGGGAAATTACGGTATATTTTTTTAATATGATAGTTTCAATTTCAGAACTGGTTTCAACCGGTTCTTTAAAAGTAATTTTAAAAAAATCCGAAACAAAAATCGAAAAGGTAAAAACCAATCCAACTGTAGATCTTCCTCAGCTATTCTATCCACAAAAAAAAAAAAGTGAAAATATTGAAATTTGAGGTAGATATTTGAAAATAACACCCCAAAAATTAACATTCTTGTCCTTTTTGTGCGAGTCGAGTGGCCTCTTAAATCGAGAACGGGATCTGTATCTTTTTGGCTTTTTTTTAAAAATCCTAATAATGAATGCAAAATTTTATTTCAGGACCAGAAGCTCCTTTCCATAATCCTCACTACAAACAACAAAGATCAAATCCATTATTTACACCCGTACAACTCTTTGAACAGCAACATCGTGTCTTGGTGAGCCTTTCACGGGTTTTGAACGAAAACCAAATGCAGGTTAGTATCCATTGTCTGCCGCATTGTTTTTAATTCTTGTTTCTTACTAACTCATTGAGGAACGGTGGAATATAATCATATCCTACCTAATTTGAATCAAGAATCGCACCAGAAACTTTGAATTAAATCTTACTTTAACTTTGATGGATCAAAAGTTCAAAAATTGGTTTTCCTTATTTACAAAGCCCCATCAGAGGCTGAGGGGTTGTGTTCTTGTAGCTGGTAGACGGGAAGTGCTATTTTCGAACCCAATCGCGCCCGTCGGTCTAACCGTTCGGAGTTTTCCGTGTTTTTCTTCGAATTCTTGGCAACTTTGCGTAAATACGGGTTAGAAATACCCCCCGTGGAGGGCACTCTCCCTAAGGCCTATATGCCTCGTGAAATTGGCTGTCATAAATAACACCACACACACTTTATTTTGAACTAAATTCTTTAAAAATTCTCGGTGCGTGTTCGGCTTTACAGTAACATTTGCTTGCCCCTGAAAGGGTTGATCTGTAATCCCTAACTGTTGAGCCCCATGGATCCCAGAGTCAATTTGGTGCGATTCCGAAAATGGGCATATATACGATAATTTTCAATTGCTCTATGTCAGATTAAAATTTAAATGTTTGGTAGTATTGACTATTAACAGCATAAATTACTGTCTGAGCTAACAATTGTGATTTATTGAAGCATTATGCTTTTGAAAAAAGTTAATTTCTTAACGCTTAAAATCATCTGAAGTAGGGTCATGGTGGGGGTAATTTTGACCACCACCATATTAGAGAAAACTGTATACGGCAAAATTTTGTTTCATGGTTAAATATTGACCTCATGTGTTTTTCATTTTAGATATTCTTTATCATTAGTCTGGCGCATTTTTTTTTTTTTTTTTTTTATATCCGAATAGTAATTTGAAGCTAAGCCTACCAAAACTTTTTACAAATGGATTTGTCAGTTTGTAGTTCTAATGGTCAGAATTACCTCAAATCTATAGGGAGAAAATAATAGTGGTCATAATTTCCCCCAAACTTTGGCGATTGTGAGATTTTGATAAGGTAATTTTCACCACCCTTTTTAACTAAAAAAAAAGGCAATAAAAAAAAGATTAAAGAGGTGTTCTTTAAAGGTTAAAGTTACTTCCTATGTACAAAAAGATCACTTTTTCAAATAAAGAGAAAAACAATGTGAAAAATATACAAAGGGGTCATAATTACCCCTCCTGATCCTAATTTTATTAACCTCTTCAGTGACGATTCTTCTTTTGTTGAAAAAAAGACTTGCTGGTTTTTTTACGATTTATTCATTTTATATTGATAAAAACTCCTCCCCTCCCCCTCCCCCCCCCAAAAAAAAGTGATCAAACACGACATTTCGAAAAACACCTCCAGTAACGATCATTATTTAAATAAAATATGGATATATATTGAGAAATTCTGACAGCAGAAAGTGTGTTGAAGAGATGTTATAAAACCAAAGTTGGCAAAGCAAAAACTGACCCCCCCCCCCTTTTCCAAAAAAGATAACAGTATGTAAGGGTTAAGAAAGATGCATCTGTTGTAGATAGTGGTCGGAATAATCCAATTTTTGTGTTTTCTTTTAATGTGGGTCATTTCGACCCTTCCTTACATGAAAACTGGAGTTAACGTAGTTTTTTACCCATTTCTTTTGTATTTCACAAGTGATCAAATTATCTTCAAGGGAGGGGGGGAAAGGTCTGAAAGTGTTGTTTAATAAATAGAAATTCACTAAAAGTTGCCAGAATCGCCTCATTTGACCTTAATACCTTGCTTTTTACCAAAAAAAAAAAAAAAAAAAAAAAAAATGACGCCTCTTGTCCAAATTTTACGAGAAAAGGGTCATATACTTTTGACAAAACTGGGGGAAAAAATAGGATTATTAGTTTAAAAATTATAAAACTGTTAAAAAAATACACAATTATAAAAAAATCGATATTGATTAAAAATACCAAAACGAGTTCTTTGCATGAAATCTTAGGTGAATAAAAATTATTTATGAAAACTTTCAAAGCCTTTATCTTACAGACATCTTGCACAATTTTTGTAAAGAAGGAAACTAAAATTTCCCATTTTTTTATTACCTTTATAAGAAGAAAGTATTGCATTCGTGAAAATTTTCGAATTTTGGTTTTCGACGGATTTACACGTTTGAAAAGTCAGAGCCCGAAAAACATATTTTTACAAAATGTCTGTTGTTATCCAAATGACGCAAGCCCCACCAGTGGCCGAGAGGTTCGGACCTCTCAACTGGTAGACGGCAGGTGCTGGGTTCGAACCCAATCGCGGCTGTCGGCCTAACCGTTCGGAGTTTTCCGTGGTTTTCTTCGAACCTTGCGTAAATACGGGTTAGGTTCCCTTAGAAAGACCCCCACGGAGGGCACTCCCCCTGGTCCTATATCCCATTAGCGTAGATAATCGGACGACAAAAATCAACCAACCAACCAACCAACCAAATGACGCAAATTTTATGGGCTTTCTATCTCAAGAATTAATGCACGGAATTTTAAAAATTTATATTCAGTTAGTCCATGATATAAATTGGTGCTGATTAGTTTTTGGTGTAAATCGCTTCAAAGGTGAGGCTGCTGTGCAACATTTTTCCTAATTTCCGTAATGGCTCAATCTCCAGAAGTAATGCACGGATATTCATCAAACTTCAGATTCAGTTAGATGTTGACACAGGTTGTTTTATATAAGGATTCTGTGTAAATCATCTAACAAGTGCCACGCTATGCCGACTTTTGCTTGATTTACGTGATTTTAAGAGTAATCGTATTACAAGAACTAATGCACGGAATTTCATACTATTAGAATCTCCATAATAGGTATAGATTGTCATTTAATTTTGGCTTTGTGATAGCGAATTTCGAAGTATTAAAATTTGTGAGATATAAGAAAATTTTGGTATTGCCACGTCTGACTAGTTTAAAATAAATTTGTAATTGGCAACCAAAAAAAATTTAATAGTTAAACTTTATAGTTCTTATTAAAAATATCTCAGTTTATTCGCTAAAACTTTTATTTTTTATGGAAAAAAATCTCATAAGAAAATGGTGTATATTCGTATCATATCGCTCATTGGCAAGAAAAGTGATACAATTCGCAAAAATGCATTTTGTGTGTTATTTCCTTAAGAGGTATGTTAGGAGCATCTTGCTACAGGGAAAGTTTCATCTGAATAATTATTAAAGCTTTTATTGCACGTGTTTTCTTCTACGTCAAAATGAAGCAAATAAAAATTCCCAAATCATTATTTTTCGAATATATCATTTCCAAAATGAAGCAGCAAAAAATGAGGGGCTGTATTCATATATCCATTGATTAGTGTCAATACAGCATACACAATTGTACGTTTGTATATTTGGATACAACCTTAAACCCCTCATCTTTTTTTAATCCTATTGGAAACGTTGGATTTTGAGCTTATTATATCGATGATAATTTTCAGAATTTTCAAGCTGTTTTTGAGACTTTCACAAAAGTTTCTTTATATCTTTAGCTAACACATTCTGCAAATTATATTTTGATTACGCATGCGCAGTGAAACATTATTTAATGAACCTGCTCATTTTTCATGACATTTTCCATACATTTTAATTCTGAATACAAGGTATTCTGTACAATGTTGTTTGTCATATTTTCTGTAAATAACATTTTTTCTAGATTATGAACTCTGCAAATTATAAGCAAAAAACTTGGCAAAATTTGGGACTGTTTTTATAAAAACCTTAATTTCTCTACGAGTACATACGCTGTCCTCATAAAAATGAACACAGTTTATTACAATAAGCCACTTAACGCTATTGCTATGTTACTTTCGACAGGGTTATCCAAAAGATATTCGCTCGTGCAGATAATCGGCAGTCATACATAACACACATACACCAAAAGATATTCGTTCTTTTTCAATTTGTTGTTGGTCTCCTATGAGACTTTGGAAAAACATCTTCGTGGAAAAATAATACCAGTTCTATTTTGTTTACACACCTGGAGTTTCATAATTCCTCACGTATTTTTCTAGATATTTAACTAAGTCTAAAATCACAAGTGTCCAGTCATTAATGGCCATATAGAGTATGTCAGCCATTTTTAATATATATATATATATTGTACTTTAAAACCAAAATAATAATAAATCAACATTCTAAAACAACAAAATACGCATTCAAAATTTATATTTAGCTGTCACAACCGTTTAAGAATAATAAAATTATGAAGAAAAGGAATCCGAGAAAGGGAATAAAAAATGTAAACTTTTCAAATGTCGTGGTAGACATGTCACCGCGCGCCTAATGTAGAGTTAACAGACAGATTCGTATCTATTGCATATCTGCAACATTATATATATAAAACCCTTCCGTGTACGACGATTCCGGGGACAACCCATCCACTAGAAAAAGAAACCTATTGCAATTGCGTCCACGTTAGGCTTAACTATTCCGAGCTGTTCACAAATATTTTAATTGTTCAACTTAGGAAAATATACATGTGAAAGATTTATTCATTACTCATTTTCTCTAAAACCTACAAAAACGATTTAATTATAATGTTTAAGTTCTAAATAAAACAACCAGCAATAACGGAAAAAATAAACCAAACAAACAATGTAAGCAAATCAATACTGTTGCCATTCAAGAATGACAAATTCCGTGATTGAATCTTTAGAATGACTCCTTTGTAACACCACGCCTCAGGAATGATCAGGCGCGTTCGGGATCTATGCGCGCTGAGCGCGCGCGTTCAGGAGACAGAATACGTGGAGTGGATCTTACAGTGGAATAGTACTCGGTGAAAATTGCTGAGATCGCGCGCGAAGCGCGTGTATCTCCCGAACACGCTCATTGTTTACTCTTTATTGTTGACATTTGTTTTCGATCTGATAGTGTTTCTTTTAAGTATTAGCTAAAAAATGGGCGAAAATAGGAAATTTTTTATACCATTTTAGATATTTTTATTATTTTCTATCAGTATTTTTCGATATTTTTTGGCTGTAGTTTCACAATATAATCTTTTATAATTGATTTTTTTTTTGCCTTACTTTATTCTTTTAAAATTTATGTATTTACGATTTGTTCATTACAATCCCCCCATCCACCAGACAGTTTTATTATAGTTTTAAATGCAAATTTCTGTTAAAATTTCCTTTTTTTTGACGTGACAACGTCTTGTAAATTGGTTTGCCGGGAGACACTTCAAGAAATTGCGTTACGTTACGTTACGCTCCGCTCACGATACGCGCTCACTTTTCTCTTAACTTTTTCCGGTCACTTGTGGGACCATTTTCTGAACGTGAATGTGAATTCGCTGCAAGGAAGGGGCGGTGCTTAATAGGAATTTTAGATAGTATCAAACTAAGACGAAATACGTTATGTATTAGTTATTAGTATAAAGTACAAAGAAAATAAGTGTAGTTTATTTCGTAATTCGGTGGTATATTATGGAAAACTAATGATATGTGATTAGTGAAAGCCATTTTACTTTAGTTATATTCTGCTCATTGAAAAATTCTTTAATATGCTGTTTACAAAATTCAACATTTGACATCAATAAACATGAAGTAAAATGTGTTTAACAAACACAGTGTATTGCAACTTATTGTATGTATATTTGTATATAAATACGTATGTATGTGTAAAGGTAAAAATAAAATTTTGTTAATATGAAATTCAGTGCGAGATTCTTTGTATAAATTAATGTTTTAAATATAATTCTTTGTATAAATAAATGTTTTAAATTGTTACTATTATTTCATCCTTCTTCCTACTATACGAATGAATATTCACATTAAAATTATTTTACAACTCAAAGTCGTTGTCACGTAAAACTTTCGCCCGTATACCGACTTTACAGGCAACCAATTTTTTTTTATATAAATTTTTTCGCTTATGTTTAACTGCTGTATTTTTAGGTGCGTTCGTAATTATGTAAATACGTAGCACCTATAGTTGTCGTTCAGTCCGTCCGTCTGTCCATCTGTATGTCCGTCTGTCTGTCCGCATGTAACAACCCAATAACTACCCATCCGAATCGCTTGAAATTTAAAATGTATAATTATTAAATAATTTTATCGAGCCATTTCAAATTTTATGAAAATCGGATGTATAGATCAATTACAGGGACAATCAAAAGTATTCCATTACATTAGGTCAATGGGGAAAAAAGTTTCAAATGCATTTTTATCGTTTGAAATTTAAAATACATAATTATTACATAATTTTATCGAGTTATTTCAAACTTTATCAAATTGGACGCAATTACAGGGACAATCAAAAGTATTCCGGTATATTTACGGTCAATGGGGGGAAATATTTCAAATGCATTTTAATGGTGTTACACTCAATCGAACATAATAAAATTGATATGCATCTATAAAGTACATATTATAATATACATTTTGCATAATCGGTGGTGCAAGAAACATTTGTTATTAACATACAAGGCCACACAAAAGAATTCCATTACATAATTGTATCGGGAGAGCACTGTTTGTTGCGCATTTTAATTGTAGTTAACTATTTACAATTTTATGAAATTGATATATGAGAGTGATATTTTTAAAACTTCGTTATCGTATACGAACGCGCCTCATTTGCTACGCTTCACGTGCAATTTCCAACTTGTTAAAAATTGTTTAAGCCTAAAGTGGCTGATTGACCACAGTTGTAATTTTTTATAATCCTTTTAAAAATGCAAACACGTCATTTTGACGGGCTGTTTTCTAGTATTATATAAAGGCTTAAAGTGATGAATCATTCTCAAAATATTTAACCCATAACTGCTGTTAGCGGTCTCACAGACCGCCGAGTTTTTCAAGTTTTACAGTTTAACTTAGGTTTTTTCGTTTAACTATAGATACTGATCAAATTTCGTTTTGTTTGGAACCCTATTCTATCTCTAGTCTTTTGAATAGTTTAATTTCCTTTATAATAGTCCTGTATATAAAGTTTAATACATAAATAGTATTCTGAGAGTTAATTTAATATTTTGTTCATCTTTAGATTAAGCGGTCTGACAGACCGCTCACAGTAGTTATGCGACAATTTTTATCACAGCAGTTAAGGGTTAATATGTATTTTCTAAAACTAAAATTGAAAAAAAAATGTCATTTGTAATCTTTCTATACTTTCAGATGTAATCTTTCTATACTTTCAGATGACAACTTTTCTTAAGAAGAGGTGTAAGAAGCTGAAAAAGGAGCAACTGAAAATCAGTGGAGTGATTTGTGGTGCAAAAGAACACAGTTGCGTTTCTGAAGAAGATTCAGATGGGCTAACGTTGCAGAATCGGAACCCCTCGGAAGAACAAACATTTCCAGTACGTAAAGGGAGTAATATGAATAGCCCAATGTCTTATTATTCACGTTGCAAAGATTTAACCAATTTTTATTTTCCAAGTGCTTATGAAAAAGAGCTTAATGTAGCTAACTCATTGTGGTATTCTTCAGATGTTGAAGATTCCTCGAATAACTTTAACTTTTCTGAACGTTATAGAAAAGAGCCTGATGCAAGTACATTGTGTTATTCAAAAGCAAAAGATTTAGCCAATTCAAATTTGAATGTTCCAGGAGGTTATGAAAAAGAGTTTAACGTAGCTAATTCAACATGTTCTTCAAATGCGAAAGATTTAGCTAGTTCAAATTTGAATTTTCCAAGTGGTTATACAAAAGAATCTAATGTAGCGGGTTTAACGTGTTCTTCAAATGCGAAAGATTTAGCTAATTCAAATTTGAATTTTCCAGGTGGTTATACAAAAGTAGCAGGTTCAACATGTTCTTCAAATGAGAAAGATTTAACCAATTCAAATTTGAATCTTCCAACATATGAAAAAAGGCCCAATGTAGACAACTTATTGTGTTATTCAAAAGCCACAGATTTAGCTAGCTCAAATTTGAATTTACCAGAACGTTATACAAAAGAATTTAATGTAGCTAGTTTAATGTGTTCTTCAAATACGAAAGATTTAGTTTATTCAAATTTGAATTTTCCAGGAGGTTATGCAAAAGAGTTTAATGTAGCTAATTCAGCGTGTTTATTCAGCTAATTCAAATGAGAAAGATTTAGCTAATTCAAATCTGAATCTTTCAGCATATCATGGAAAAAGGCCCATTGTCAACACTTCATTGTGTTATTATTCAACTGACAAAGCTAATTTTAATATTCCAGGAGGTTACGGAGAAGAGCTTAATGTAACTAGTTCTACTTCTTCATATTCTAACAATTTTTTAGTTAATTCAATCTCAAATGTTCCAGAATATCCCGAAGAAATTATTAATGTAGATAATTAAGCATGTCGTTATTGAAATGCCGAAAACTTAGCTAATTAGGATTTTCAAAGAGGGCGAGTTTGCCCTTAAGATGCTATACTTGAAGTTATGAAGACTCAGCTAATTTGAATTTTTCAGAGCATTATAAAAATATCTTGGTGTAGGTGTAAGTAACTCAATATGTTACTCTTCAAACGTCAACAAATTTGCTATTTAAATTTTAATTCTTCCAGAAATTGATGGAGACAAATGTAGAT
Source organism: Maratus speculifer (assembly GCA_964019185.1). Lineage (NCBI taxonomy): Eukaryota > Metazoa > Arthropoda > Arachnida > Araneae > Salticidae > Maratus > Maratus speculifer. Next base: position 417,111,080 of record OZ025293.1, read on the forward strand.
AGTTGCTGAATGCTTTATTCTTCCAATTAAAAAGAAGAAAAAAAAATCATCTGTAACAAGTATTTTAATATTGAATGAAAACTTGTAATATATCTGTAGAATAAATGTTTTAAGTTTCTTTTATAAACATTGGATTATTGTTTGTTTTTAAAATAATCATAGGAGCATGTTCCGAAATAGACCAGAGTGGAGAATGTTATTTTTCTTAAATACTTTTTATTGATGAAGGTGTTATAAAGTAATCCTATCGTATAATAAAGCTAAAATATAGAGAATAAATCTTCAAGGTACGATACATTGTTCTTTAATATTTATTGTTTTAATACTGGGTAATACAATTTACTAAATTAAAACATGAATAAAATAAATTAAATGGAGTATGATTGAAATGTGCAGAACCAAAGTAGATTCATCCGGTCCGCAAGTACTTTGGAACTACAAATAAAGTGTGTGGTTTCACTTCCGTATTAGCTATGGAAAAACAAAATAATGCAAATTTGCGGCTACCAATACACAATGAAATTTTGGTTATATATTTTTTAAATATTAGGATAGTTTCAATTTCACAACCTGTTCTGAAAGTTTTTTTAATCTGAAATTAAAATCGAAAAAGTAAACTAACCCGGTTGTAGATGGTCCTCAGCTATCTTATGAAAAAGAATCATGTACAATTATTACAATTTGAGCGAGCTATTTAATTAATAACACCCATACTGACTTAGTATTATCATACGGGTCTTTTTTCAGTGGCTGTGTGGCGCCTTAATAAAATTAACTTTAGTATAAAAACGAAAATGTTTTTACCGGGTGTCCCAAAAATGACTGATGGATTTTAAAATTCAATAACTAGCTATTTAAAAAAATTTTGCAGGAGGGTTATGTTTAATATGTTATTTTTACCGTGTTTTTTTATTTAAGTTCGCATCTCAAACAATAGGTGGCGCTGACGGCGATTGAAGGCCAGGTGATCAGTGCTGAGTGAAGTGTAGACCTGGCCTTCAATCACCGTCAGCGCCACCTATTGTTTGAGATGCGAACTAAAATAAAAAATGACGGTAAAAAAACTCCTGACATTAAACATAACCCTCCTGCAAAATTCTTTTAAATAGCTGTCACCGTTTGCAAGTTATTGAATTTTAAAATCCATCAGTCATTTTTGGGACACCCGGTATATAGTCGTAACGATTACTATTTTTATTTCCTATTTTCGCACCCTGCTTCTTCCCGTTGATTTAAGCGACACATTTTAGTTCTCTCAAAACACAGAACTTATATAATAAAATTAAAGCAACTATAACTTCATTCATAAAATTTGAAAAGGGAAAGAAAAGCAAATTTCACAAAAGAAAGAAAAACAAAACAAACTTTGTCACATGAAATCCAATGCATACAATTAAATGGTCATACTAAATGGAAAATTTCCGGCTTTAAACACAAATGAAGAAATTGATGCTAAATTGGAAAGGCAAAGGAAACAACAATCTTAAATACTCAGAATTCTTTGAAAACTTTAAGGCTGAATATCACATAAACCTGCATTTTAGTGTCTCAGACCTTTATTATTGATATTAAGCAAATAAAATGTAAAATTTTATTATTATTCTTTAGAACTATTGTTTTAAAAATCAATAAATCAAAAAATATGATTTTATTGCAATTTCATTATTTTTTAGAAAATTTTAAACCTTAAAAATGTCATTTTTGTGACAGTATCCAGGACTAAAAGTCTATATATAAAGTACGTTTTCTTCTAACAAAAATAAAATATTTAAAAAAATTGCTAATTATTGTAAAGAACATTTTTGTTTTCAAAGGAAATTTTTTTTTTACATTAAGTTAATTATGCATAAGTAATTAAATTGTATGTGTCCAAGCCTATCCATCATTTTCGTGATACGCGAAAATAACTTCATAAACGGTCAAATGATGGTACTACTATTCATTTTAACAGCATTTTGGTGATTGGAAACCTACATTAAGCACTTGTGGCAGAAAACGTTTGAAGAAAATAAAAAAATGTCAGTGATAACATTATTTTTATTGTTTATATGCTATGCGTACGATTATTGCTTGCCATTTTCGAGATGCTTAAAAAAAAAAAAAATATTATTTTAAAATTTAAGATAGTTTTATTTTAATATAGAATGTGAACCAGAAGAAAGAAACGTGCCGATGTAGGCTTAACGAAAGCATGCTTTTAATAACAGAACGAATTATTGGCGATCCGTCATTTTCGCGACGGCCATTTTCGTGACTTTTTAATGAAAAATTTTAATAAAATTTTAAAATTACTTTCATGGAAATTTTTTTATTTTTTTTAAAAATTATGATTGATTTCTGCCAAACTCAGAATGTCTAAGATAGACTTATTCGGACTTATTTTTAAAAACTGAAACTCATACATAGAGTTTGGAAAAAAAAATTTCTTTCCAAAATGTAAGTTTATATGATATTTAGCCTTAACTCCTTTTTCGGTGCTTTCGTAATTGTGTAAATACTTAGCACCTATACTCGCCGTTCAGTCCTTCTGCATATAATAGCCAAAACTGCCCAACCGAATCATTTGATATTTAAAATATATAATTGTTGCAGAATTCTGTCGATTCATTTCAAATTTTATGAGAATCGGATCCATAGTTTAGTTACCGGGACAATCAAAAGTATTCAGTTACATTACGATTAATGGGGAAAAAATAGTCAAAAGGGCATTTTAATGGTGGTACACTCTTTCGAACAAAATAAAATTGATATGCATCTAATGAAGTGTATACTAAAATATACATTCTGTACAATCTGTGGTGCAAGGAATATTTATTAATTTACAGGCCTACACAAAAGTATTCTATTAAATAATGGTATAGGGGAGACATTGTTTGGAGTGCGCTTTAATAATATTAAACTATTTCACATATGAAATTGCTATATGTTGCTGATGTTTACTACAGGTTATTTCCTGTATAATAGAAAGCAGGTTTTACAGGGATACACAAAAGCTTTCGGATATCCTACTGTATGCGAAGTACTGTATACTATTACACCAAGGTCTGAATATTTAAAAAAATTCCTTATAATACGAACGCACCCCATTTTCTACACTTGACATGCAATTTCCAATTTGTTAAAACAAGGATTCACCAATTCACTCCAAAAACTATAAAGATTAACCCAAAACAAGAGTTTGAAAAATGTGACATCTTCAAGGTGAAACTAGTTCATGAAAATAATCTGATTTTATCAGGAAGTACATATATTTTTCTACTCAGCGATATTTATATTATTCCTATGATTTTAATCAAGAGTATAAAATGTTTTTTTCATTTTTTTAAAATAATTTATATAAATTATTATCAAATATTAAAAATAATTAGCGATTATGTCAATGTTTTTGATTAATATATTTCTAAGTATAATTCAAGACATGTTAAAAATTTTGATAAAACTAACTTGTCATTGAAATACATAAAACAATTTATTCATTAAACGGAAAAATTTCAGCTGCTTTATAAAAATATTTAAAACCAATAAAAAAATTAAAATCTAATAAAAACAAGTACTAATGCGAGTGGTAAACTGATACAGGTTTTTAATTTTTTACCTTTAATTTTTTTAATTAATTTTTTTATATATATAAATGGATAAAAATAACACAAATTGCAGTGTTTTTTATTATGTACTAGAGCCAACAGATCAAAAGTGACTATGGAATGTTTAGAATTGGCAAATAATAGCCCCGTTCATCTTCGGTTTTGTTGGAAATATTTCAATGTGTTTTTAACCCTTTATCTATCTAATTATGAATGCATGAAACTTTTACGTTCTAACGCATTTTACGTAAATTGTGCAAGCTAAATTAAAATTTTACATAATCGTTTAATAAATTTTTGAAGGATTTTAGAAGGTGTGATTTGGCTTGTATTTATGCCGGCCAATTATCTTCGCTTGGGATATAGGCCCAAATGGGAGGGATGCCCTCCGTGGGGGGTCTTTCTAAGGGAACCTAACCCTTATTTACGCGAGGTTCGAAGAAAATCGCGGAAAACTCCGAACGGTTAGGCCGTCGTGATTGAGTTCGAACCCAGCACCTACCGTCTACCAGTTTGGAGATCAGAACCTCGCGGCCACTGGTGGGGCAGAAGGTTTTGAAGGATTTAGGATTAATTAAATTTGAATTTACAGGGATTTTGCGCAATATTTATAAATCCACTAAAATTTTTTGTTATAAATTGTTTTCTTTGTATTTTGTAGAATTATAAAATATACAAAAACGATGTTCTTACAATATGAATATAGAATAATTTCCGAATTGAAAAATCCCCATCGCCCCTCCCTCAGCGTCAAGAAAGCTGAAAAGATACAAAGGCAAAAGAAATCATCCTTTTAAATTTTTTGTATAACCAATAATGCTTTTGGAACAAAATAATGTATCTGTAACTCATTCTAAACAGTATTGCAACTAATTGAGGCATTAAAAGAATTTTATTATAAGTATTTTTAATGTATATAAATACCGTCGGCAAATAAAGGGTTAAATCAATTAAATTCTGTTACAGAAAAATTTTGCTGCACTTTTTGATTTTTCAAAGATGTTACGATATGACACTCCTTATTTAAGGGTGTTCTTAAATCAAAAAGTGCAACTTTGTGACACATGGTTTAATTTATTTTTGCTCGGAAATGCATGAAAATAGCAGGTGTTATTATTCAGAAACTGCCTAATTGCACTCAATGTTCAGTTTTTTTTAAAAACACAATAGATTTTTCATAACAAGCTTCAAAGTTGACACTTTCGAGCACATTTCTGACGAAAACAGAAAAACCGGTCAAAAAGCAGGAGAAAAACGGATGATATCCTGATCGAAATAGCTAAGAACTGGATAGGTAATTTATTTATCATAAAATAGAAAAATAGGTTAGATTCGAAATCGCTTCCATAGTCAGGCATTCCAATTTCATATATTTCTGTTAAAAATGAATTTGTAAATATGTCAAAACGTTTTTCGCTTGTTGAGCGGAGCAGTTAAGAACACCCTTAATAAAACTAAAGAAATGACAAAACGAAGATTGTAATTGGTCTTTGAAACATGATATTCTAACTAGTTTTCGATAAGCTCAGACGGCTTTTAACTGTTATGAAAAGTAATTTTTATGGAGATTTCAATAAAAAAACTATTCACCTGAGAAAAATCGAATTGAAAAAACAGAACAGATTCGATTCCATACGTATTTCTTATTTAATCTTAGCGATTTACAAGCAAATAATTTAGAATTAAGAGCTTACACGCGTCACGGAAAAAGAACCGGTCTAAGGAGGCGTTCTTTTGAAATATCTCGCTCAAATTTTAATATTTTTTGTACGACTTTTTTCTGCATAGGATAGCTGAGCACGACTAGTTTTAGGCTAGGTTTTAATTTCAGAACCGTTATAACCGGTTCCAAAAGTTTAAGTAATTTTTCTTTTTAAATCTAAAACCAAAATCGGAAAAAATAAAAACTAGCCTTAAAACTAACAGTCCTCAACCACCCTACGAAATTTTTTTTTCAAAATTATTAAAAATTGAGCGAGATATTTGAAAATAACGCAAAGGGTCCTGTCCCAGCCCGCGAAGATACTCGCAAGCTGACGCTATTCCTATGGGGAGGCATTTTTCTAATAACTCTTTCGCATTTTGATATTTTTAAATACTTTTTTTGCATTGGATATGAGATCTCTCTTAAGGCCCGGTGCACACGTACGGTTTTTTAAGCTCCGGTGCCGTTGCGGTGCCGCAATTACGGCGCAGAATACAAAGGAAACAGGTATGGTATGCACACATACCTCCGGCGCCGTTGCGGCGACGTACGTCCACCTTGCGGTCCTTTTTCCAAGCTTTTCCCCATCACACCGCAGCGGCGCCGCACACGCAATTGCAGTTCCTAGTACCTTGTTGCCTACTGAGCTATGCACACGTCCGGTAAAATACGTAAATACGGCAAGGATGACGGACGTTGATATTGAACTTTTGATTAAATAACGCAAAAATAATCCGCTTTCTAGAATACACGTCCATCGTTGTCGACGGACTGCCGCAGCTGGAAAAATCGGACATGTGCATCACATGCCGCGGGCACGCAGCGGCGCCGGAACTTGAAAAAACCGTACGTGTGCACCGGGCCTAAGATTGCTCCTTGATTACTTTTTCGATTTTTGTTGCAGATATTTTTTATATTTTCATTTTCTTCTTTATCATCCGGGTCTTTTTCAATGAGTTGTGTGGGCTCTTAACCTTTTGCAGTTGAGAGGAGATTCTCGCTGACCACTAGTGTCCCGCATAAATGGATGATTCAAATCCTCTGGATACCAATATTTTAAACTAATTTTCTTCCGTTATCCCTAATGGTCGAATAATCTGCGATAAAAGATGGCGAAATAAACTGTAAGATATTAGTGATGTCCAAAGCATTTGGCATATCAGTGACACCTTACAACACTAGTGGTGATGTGAGATTCAAATGTTAAATCATAATTTTCAAATGTGAATTCAATAAATATTTTTAGAATGTTTCGTGATTCGATTATTTCGGGAGTTGTATCCTAATAATGATGTATATGTCTTTAAATTTAAAGCATTATTTAAACCTCAGTTTTTTTTTTTAAATTCCTGTAGTAGTTAATAGTACATGCTTTTAGATTTACTACTGTCACTACATTTGTTTTAATATTGAGTTATAAAACAAGAAAATTCTTTTTTTAAGGCTGTTAAAAATTTGAAACTTTTTGAAACATTTTCTTACCCATTTTTGAACATTAAAGCTTGCTAATTGAAAGCATAGCTATTAGTCATTTATATTCTCATTTGTTTTTTATTTTACTATAAATTAAATACTTATTGAGTTATAAACAACTGTTGTTGCGATTGTTGAACGACATTTCATTTTTTCAAACACGAGTGTCAGGAAATTCGGTGCAAAATTTCAATTGTCACAGCATTTTCTGAAAGATATTTTGTCCGTTATCAAACAACAAAGTTTTGAAGCACCTGCAATTTGATCCTTTGCTAACAGAAATGAATTAAAAAAAAATTAGAAAGTAGCCAATTCGGAATTGAAAAGCCTCTCTATATACCAATGTTGAGACTTGTTTCAAAAGATTGTGTCATTGTTTAAATTAAGAAAATAGAATTACTTGTCCGAACTAATAATTTGTGGTGAAAAATAATACTGGTAAATTATTTCTATTTAATAATGTAACAATTCTTGCTTAACCTACTGTCGCATTAAAAGTACGCAAAATTACCAATTTCATTAGATTTCAATGAATGACATGTTCGATAAACTTCAGTAAACCTTAATTCTTCGTCATTTGGATAGCTTTAAAATTTTAACCCAAACAACAATAAAAAGAAAAAAAAGTTGAAAAGCTGTGGTATGGGGGTAGGCATTTTTGGTAATCTCTTGTTCTAAATGTCTTTAACAAGGTACTTCTTTTGCTGACAGATGTCCTTAATTTCATGAGAACGAGATAATTCGTTTGCAAAATTGCTAAAGACGAAACATTGCGGTTACCTTATTTTTTCAGCTTTCTTTATAATTCACGGGGGCGACTTTTTATTATAAATATTTTTCAATAGCAAGTTGGTTTATAGATATATTGCATACTAATTTATAGTTGAATTCGCAGTGTTGGCCCTGAGTTAAAAACCAATTTCAAAAATTCCTCTACTTTTAAAGAACTTCTTTCCAGAAAGACGATTTACAGATATTTTAATTTGCAATTTTTTTTTAACTAAAGCAAACTAAAAGACCTCATCCTTCTATAAGAAAAATAATTTTCCTTGTAATAGAAATCATACACAACTTTGGAAAGAAAAATAGGTTTCCATCATACAAATTTACAAGAAAGCAAAACTGAAAAAAGGTAGCGTCAATAATAGCACTAATAATATAGCGCACGTCTTCTCCAGTCGACATAATTGGATAATTTGCGCTCACAAGTGGGAAATGAATGCTAATTTGCTCAATATGTTTTTCTCCATGGTTGGTGATGCACAGCTCAATTTTGCACGGTACGGTAAGAACGGAAAGGTGCTAACAGCGACTCGATTCAATTAGTGCAGTTGATGAGCACTCATTATAAATAAAGGCACTTTTAATGTTTTAACTGAAGTCGCAGCAGTCAAGAAATGAAAAATTGGTTGAAATAGGTCAAGAAGCACAATATGTGGTACCGTTTACGATTCACGCTTTGAATAAAGTTTGAGATGCGAAACGCTTAAACAGACATACAAATTGCCTGTGATAAAACTGTTTGAAAAGAAGTAAAGCTTGCTGGAATAGGCTTGTTTTGTCATTTTGAAGATATGTGGGATATTGAAATTTTTCCTGAAATGCATCTTATGCATTTAACAATTCGTATTTAAAAGAATTTGAAAATTAACATTTTGAAATTCTAAATATTTTTAAATATTTGATGCACTTTAGCTAATTTTTCAGTTTTACATGTATCGACGGTTGGGAATCAGAAAAACTCTGTATTTATGCCAAACTTGGCACGCATACATATTTTGAGTGAATTTTCATATGAACAAATCTTTCACACATTGAGAACGTTTAGAGTGCACAAATAAATTGTCTTGTCGCCAGAATTTAGAATCCGGAGTTAAACATAATCAGCTGTATATAGACAGATTGAGAAATAAGTTACATGGACAAAGATAATATTGTCTGATAGATATTAAGAACGTTTGGGAGTTAAGACATTGTTGCTTGTAATTTAACATAATTATTGCAAAGTATACACGGTTTACCAGTAGTAAGTTTTTATAATGAATTTACATTTTACAATAACATACACTTAACTCTTATATGAATAACTGTATAGCAATAATGTGGATTGATTATAAATTAGTATACAGAATGTGTGTTATAATTGGATTAGTACGAAAGGTGAATTTTTATTTTTTTTTTTTTTTATCTTGCTTTGAAACTTGGTTTAACTGGAAATCGCAAGTCAAACTGTGAAGATTAAACAAAAAAAAATCAGTAGTTTTTAAAACCTCTAATAGCATTTAAGAGTTTGTTATGCAAGTGATTATATATCAATGAATACAAATTAAAATGTGATGTCGAAAAATCTTAGAGGAAAAATTAAAAAAAAAAACTTTTACAAAATATCTCCCATTCCAAAACGTTCATTATTATAAAATTAAAAATGATGCAGTATTTTATTTAAATACTCGAAGTCGCGTCTGCTGGGACCCAGATTAAACAGATTTAAACGAGTCCTGAATGTACTATGTTACTGGTTAGGGCTGTTACTTATATAGCAGTCTTATTTAGCTGTTGTGTTGCGGCACACTAGTACTCCACGAGAAAACTTCCGGTGAGACACTGAAATTTTCTATAAAGTTCTATCAAAATTTTTATTTTTATATAACCTTAAAAAAAGTATGTTTTTTACAAACTTTATATATAGGTTAATAAAATTTTGAAGAACACATCCATCCACCCACCGGCACTTGACATAAGCAACTATATACTGTTAAAAATCTCCCCGCTTTTGTTGTATAGTCACTCCACCATGCTTTGATAGAATATTTCCCATCTCACCAATGAGAATGCTTCGTCAAGTAATCGTTTTATATAAAAGCGGTGGAGTGACTATGCAACAAAAGTTGCAGATTTTTAATAGTGAACTTTAGAAAAGAAATTCTCTTTTTTGAGCATCGTTGTCGTGTGCATACGCTTCAATAAATTTAAATATTAGAAAAGAGGAAAGTTAAAAATATAAATATTTAAAAGGCGTTGAAAAATAGATATTATTCATTTATTATTTACCTTAAATCTTTCGGATGCCCTCGCATCCATTTTCAAAGGAATAAAAGAAGATAATTGAATCGATTATCATTTAGGAGAATAAATGATCTTTTATTCCTTTGAAAATAGATGTGAAGGCATCCGAAAGATCCAAGGTAAATAATAAACGGCGTTGAAAAATAGATGTTTAAGTATTTATATGTATATTTTTAGATTAATAACAAAATGTAAATTACTTCAAGACGCTGGTATTAATACAGTGTTTTGAAGGATTGAAAAGAGAAAAGTTTATTCAGAAATGAGAAAGAGCGCAGATTTGCAATGGAAAGAATTAAAAATTTTTACTACTACTAAAAATAACTAAAAATGTTAGAATAAACTTTATTTGGTGAATATTGTTAAAAACAAATTTCAGCTAGATCCCTCGAAGATTTACAAATGTGGAGCTATCCGAAGATTCCATCTTCATTTTTGTACTGTCAATTTTCTTCTGATGCAATAGTTAAAATTTTCAAAAAGTTTTATTACATATTTCAACAATTTGTAACAAGGCGTTTTGTTGTTTTTTGTTGAGTATTTTGTTTGTTATTAAGTAAATTGAAAAATGCATCTATTACATTTGTGTATTTTTCATTATGTAGCGTAAAGTTTAATCACGGGTTCAAGTGCCATAAATTAAAATGGTTTGAGAAATACTGCTAGAAAGTATTGGTGATTCAGGTCAACACTCTCAACAAAGAAGATACAAGACTGATTTAAATCTAAGTCGAGCGTACAAGCTGGCTTAAAAGGACAGCTTACTTTTCTGCATTTTTTTTCCTTTGAGGTTAATAAATCAGGCTATTTGAATCTTCTTTCTTTGTATACGTCCTAATGAAGATCATTGATTATTTTATAAGCCCTAGAAATGAGTTAATCGCATATTATGACGATTTATTTACAGGCCTTGCGCTTAACAAAGGCTAAAACACAATCCAAACAATGCAAATTTATGGTATCTGCTTTATTTTTGCTAAGTTCTACATTACCCTTATTCTATCCCCTATCTTATATAATTAAAGCAACATTAAAAAATGAAACTTGATAAATTTTGCCAAATGTTTAAAAGAATAAAGATTTCTAAGTGCATTTCCTTTCGTAAAAATAGAATAAACACCATAAAACACCGTAGTATATTAGATCTAGGAATTTAAATTACGTCTAATATCTTTCCTTCAAGTTTAGCAGATTAAAGATTTTTATTCAATTTTTTTATTAAAAATTCAACCGTTCAAACAATGAAAGCGACCCAATTGCCACCATTTTGAAGAAATTTCATAAACTTATAAAAATGGACATATTTTAAAAAATAACTAGCGCGGGCATATTTACAAATGAACAGCTTAAAGTTAAAATAATTATTAGTAAAATTTGTTAAGTTCAAAGCTCAAGGAAGATGACTAAATAACAGCCTTATTGTGTTTTAAATATATAGATTATCCTATATTTTTTTCATTGTAAGAAAAGAAGTGATTTTAAAATTCGAGATATAACTGAAAATTAGGAGAAATTATATTTAGCGAATTACGTTATTTTGATAAAATTATAGTTAAATGTCTTAAAAATAGCAATAAAATTTAATTATTCGACAGAATTTTGGATAAAAACTGGAGGAACTAAACAATATTTTAAACTTGGAATTATTGCCATGATCGCCCTTTTAGGTGCGTTCGTAATTATGTAAATACGTAGCACCTATAGTGGTCGTTCAGTCCGTCCGTTCGCATATAACAACGCAAAAACTCCGTTTGAAAATCGTTTGAAATTTAAAATTCATAATTATTACATAATTTTGTCGAGTCATTTCAAATTTTATGAAAATCGGATGCATAGATCAATTACAGGAGCAATCAAAAGTATGCCATTACATTACGGTCAATGGGGAAAAAAGTTTCAAATGTATTTTAATCGTTTGAAATTCAAATTTTACATAATTATTACATAATTTTGGCGAGTTATTTCAATTGACCATTCGGGCTGTAGATCTATCTTTTCTATAAAGACGCTATCTCTCCTTTTTTTTTTTTTTTTTTTTTTTTTTTTTTTTTTTTTTTTTTTTAAATATTGCGTTTTATCCGTCTGAAATTTCAATTGCACTATTTTGAAAAGTGAATTATATCCATCTCTGAAGAATTTCAAAGTCACTGGAGTGAAAATGACGCTCTTCTACAAAACATTTTTCCGTTTTAAGAATTAAAACCCACGATTTTTTATGTAAAATGACGTCATTTGCATCCGTTAAAGCATTGGACTTTTACGATCCAGTCTTAACCCTTTCGGGTCTAGTGTACTATTAATAGTACATGTCTTTTTATCGAGTATTATTTTTTCTTAACACAATTATTTTGTGACTTTCTACATTTAGAAATCATAGTATATGTTTATTCCTTTCTTATTATATGACTTCATTTATATTTTGACATTTAGTAATAATATTAAAAGTTTATTTAATTCTCTTTGCACCGTTGGCAGTTCCTTTATTTTATACATTATTTCGCTCTTTAAAATATAGGTTACTTTTCTGAGCGCGAAAAACATTAGAAAGGCATAATATCTGTTAAACCCTCTTATAGTACGATATTTTCCAAAAACTCTTCCTTAGCTTATTATCATATAAATGTGAAATGAATACTACACAAAATAAGTACATTCGTTGCATTTCAGACAACGATATAATCTTTAAACATCAGTAAATCTATTTGGATTACCACGGATATTACTACAATTAATATTATTAAAGTAATTTTTTTTTCTTTTTTTTAAGGGTGTATTTTGATTCAAACTGCTTATTTTCCGATTTATTTTTAAATTCATTTTTGCTCTCAAATGCACCAAACTGGTAAATTGTCTTATTCAGAAAGTACTCACGGTGCCGTAATTGTCGATTCTTTGATATACAACCCTTGGCAAAAAGTTTCCGATCATTACATCAACACTAGCATCTTTTGTAAGAAAAGATTATTTATTCTCACTGCATAAAAATGAAACGACTATTAGCGATAATACATTTTTGTTACATATAATGAACAACAATATGCAATAAAGAAAAATCACCATTCATCAATTTATAAACAGAAAAATTGTGATTGAAATTTAGGCACCAAAGAAAAAATTATCCGATCATGCTTTGATTTGGAAAAAAATAACCGATCACTGTAATTATATATTTCGTAAATCCACCTTTATTTCGAATAACAGTCGAAATTGTTAGTGGACTGGACTCATTAAGATTTTTACACTCATTGGGAGAAACTTCACCCCAGCATTCCCTTATAGCTTTACGTAAGTTCTATGGCATTTGTAATTCATCGAAAATCGATTTTTCTTTTTAATATATTTCACATATTTTCGATGGGATTAAGATCCGGTCTATTGGGCGGTCACATCATGGTTTGAATCGGTATCTTACCTACATTTTGTAGAAATTTCTTCATTGATTTGGTGCGTTGGGGAGCTAATTGTCATCTTGAAATAAGAAGTCATTTTGATTGCCGAACTATTGATCGATGCTGGGAATAAAGAAATCCACTAAAATGTCAATGTAAACTTCAAAGTTTACAGTACGTAACACAATACACAACTTGCCGACGGCTTGTGATGTAATACAACTCCAAACTGAAAATGCAGGTGAAAATTTAGTTTTCGTATTGATACACTTATCATTGAACTTTTCACCAACTCTCCTCCAAACAAATGTTCCACAGTCATCACTTTTACCGATAGATATGCGAAATTCATTGCTAAAAATAACTTTATTTCATGTATCAAATGGCTAGTGCACATGTTTTTTACACCATTGCAGGCGCTCTTTTCTATGCTTCTTTATCATGTAAGATTTTGTTTTCATTTTACAAGATTTAAATCTTGCTACATTTAGATGATTACGTACTGCGGTCGCCCGCCTTTACGTTATACTTAGACCATTCGGAATCAAGTTGTTTTGAGGTTGCTCGCCGCTTTCTCTTTGATATTTTCACAAGTTTTCTTTTTCTTTCTAGGTATTGACATTCGTGGTCGTCCACTTCGAGGTAAATTTACCACGCTATTAGTCAACTGATATTTTTTCCAAATATCGCATACTGTACTTTGAGCACAATTTCATAAATCAGCCACTTTCCATTGTGCATTTACTTCTTCTAATAATTAAATCATGCGGATTTTTAAATCGCGAGACAGGTTTTTCACAAGAATAATTTTCCAGCACTTCAGAGCTGCCTTTGATCTCGCAACTGGAAGATTTCTTCTTTTAAATAGGATTCATGTATCATACGCATGCGCAGGCACTCTAATCTATCTTCAATATGCAAATTTCAAACTTTTTTCCTCAGTGATCGATTATTATTTTCCAACTTCGATCCTGATCGGATATTTTTTTCTCACGAGGAAACATTTTTTGCCTGCATTATAATTATAAATTATATGATTGCAATATTGAATTCACTTTTTATTTATATTTTAACATTCTTTCTTTTATTTGGCATATTGCAAAACATTCCTATGCTCTTGAATCGCGAAGTATACGCTTCAAAATACAAAACTCATAAACTTAATAACAGTGATCAGAAACTTTTTGCCAAGGGTTGTATGCAGAAAATATTGCAAAAAAAAGCAATCAAAAATGGCAATTTGAACCGATTTTTCCGAAGCGGGAGATCTGAGAACGAAAAAAAGGGTCATACTGAGAAGATAATTGTTTATAAACCAAATTCTAATGAATTGAGCTCAAAAAGACATCACACGGCACCTTATACATCTCTTCAAAAATCATCTCAGCAAGTTTCATGTTTCTACTTTTAAAAATGTGTCTGAAATTGTATCGGAAAATTTCGAGTTGTTGAAGGTGGAAGAACATTTTTTCGAATACACCCTCAATTTGGAAAAAAACGGACCCGAAAGGGTTCCCGAAAACACCATATAGAAACGTATGCATATGAAGTCACTATCGCGGAATTATACATAAACCCAACAAAAAACGATGTTGTATTTCAGAAACTCTACAAAAGAAATCGATTATCTAAAAATTAATATGCTTCATTTGTTTGTTTATAATGGCTTCATGTTTTATCAAAAACCATTTATTTATATATTTTTTTTTCAAAATTTGTAACATTTTATTTCACACGCAATAGTAAAATTGCATTCTTTTAGCTTTTTTATACGAATTTAATAAATGCTGAGAAAAATAGTCGCACAAATATTCTTTAAAATAAATTTAAAGAAAAAGGGAAATTGATGTATCTTTTGTACAGTAAGTTTACAATAAACTAAAAATCATTTAATAGATATATAAGACAGAATACACCGGGTTTTATAACCGACGATTTTCTGTTATAATCCTTTTACTTCCCATTGAAATGGGGGACTCGAGATGCCACAGAGAAAAAAATTGAACTAAAAAAAATTAATATCTCAAAAATAAATTGAGATAGTTTTAAAACAAATTGTATTTGAAAGTAGATTTTTTTCCCTTATAAAATAGGGTTTAAAATTTAAAAATGCTCGATGTTAAGAGGATTAAAAAATTGTAATACCGAAAAATTGGAAAACCGAAATTTCATTGTTCTACGATAGGAAGACGATGTTCTACGAATTCTAAAAGGACTTCCGCGATACTCACAGATATGTTTGGGTGGACAAAAAGCCGGAAACTTGGTTACTTTGTATTACTCATTAATTTAATTTCAACTTGAATTAATTTTTTTTTTCTCGTCTGATAACAACAGGTTCTATGTTACCGAGAGATTATGATGATATCCAGATAGCGTAAATTTAAATGCAATCTGTGAAAATCAATATAAAAATAATTAATGTTTAAGAAGACCGTGGACTTATATTTGTGCAAAAATCTACCCAAAATCTACATTTTTTTTTCTGTGTATTATTATTCTCTAGTTTGTACAACGTCATTTTCATTTGTACTTACGTCTTGTAACTTTATACTACTTCAAAGTTGCAAGTGTATTATCTTTGTTTACAAACAATCGTTTTGCGCTTTAACCCCTTGGGGACGAGCGACCCCTATATGTGCCATAAAAAGGCTTAAGGGTGTATTCGAAAAAACGCTTTTTTACCTTCAACAGTTCGAAATTTTCCGATACAATTTCGCACACATTTTTAAAAGTAGAAACATGAAACTTGCTGAGGGGATTTTTGAAGAGACGTACAAGGTGTCGTGTGATGTCATTTTACGCTCCATTCATTAGAATTTGATTTATGAACAATTATCTTCTCAGTATGGCACTTTTTTTCGTTCCCAAATCTCCGGCTTCGGAAAAATCGGTTCAAAATCTCGTTTTTGATTGTTTTTTTTTTTTGCAATATTTTCTGCATTTATCAAAGAATTGACAATTACGGGACGCATATTTCAGATGTGTATATTGCTGGGACGATTACTGTTTCTAAACCAATAGGAGAGCCTCATTATCACGGTCAAGTACACGCCCACACAGTTTGATTGACAGGAACTCGTGGACAATTGACGGTGCTAATTATAACGATAATCTGTTGCGGATGAAAGTGAGCTGACTGGCTGAATGGTTAGAGCGTCGAGCTTGAAACCGGAGGATATGGGTTCGAGTCCATCGCGGGCCGAGAGTCCGTTGGTGATTTTTTTAAAAATATTATTGGAGGCTGTCTTTTATTAATAAATAAGACATTTAAAAAAAATATTTCAAACCCTTTTAATATTCTAAATATCGTTCCAAAATGATTTATATATATATTAAACAAATGGGAAAAAAAGTATTCTGCGAAAATATCCGTATAAGCAAAATTCTTACTTTAATTTTTATTTATTTATTTATTTATTTACTTAATTCAGGATCAGAGGAAGTATAATTTCTAATTGAAGTAAATAAAATTCAGTCATTTTGAAAAAAAAAAATTCTTTCGTACCTTTAATTTTTAATTACCGAGTACAAATTCAAACAATCCGAGTACAAATAAATAATAAACACACATGATCAATTGTCCACGAGTTCCTGTCAATCAAACTGTGTGGGCGTGTACTTGACCGTGATAATGACGGTCTCCTATTGGTTTAGAAACAGTAATCGTCCCAGCAATATACACATCTGAAATATGCTTACGGGACCTTGTGTACTTTCTGAATAAGAGAGTCTGCGAGTTTGATGCATTTGAGAGCAAAAATTAATTCAAAAATAAATTGGAAAATAAGCAGTTTGAATCGAAATACACCCTTAAGAATTCTTGTTTATTCCCACCGGTAAAATGTTACTGAAAAATTTGCTTTATTTAATCGGCGCATTTACTCGATTTAATAAGGCACAAATTTCTATTTTTAAAAACCGGTGACAAAACATTAAAAATTTCGTAAAAGGTTCCCGTCGAGAAGGGATCAACATGCTTTAACCCCTTGAAGGGAACCGGTATATTTTATATACCATTTAATTTTAATTCCCTTATGCCACATTGGCACCGGAATTTTAGTATTAACATTTGCTTTTTACATTGTATGCGAAAAACAGCTTTTACTTTCTATCATATAGATTTGTTTGTGAATTCCGGTGTCAATCAATCATTTGAACATTTTAAGAACATAAGTGCTTTGCCCCTCAAGGGGTTAAGTCTGTTTTGCTCAATATCTGGTGTTTCATAATTTTTTTTTTTTTTTTTCAATTTTTGAAATAGCCTAACTTCTTATCAAAATTCATGAACCTGATGAGGAAGAATCCTGACATTGCTTAAAAAGAAACTGTGTATTAATTTTAAAAATAGACTTCATTGAGACAGTTCAGTTTTAGTTTTAACTTATTATAAGTCAGAAATTTGGGGAAAATCGATATGGAATTAAGGAAAAATATTTCTAAAAATTAAATATATAAGGGATTAAAATATTGATACGCAGATTTGTTTGTAATAGAATTTTACGCGATTAAAATCAAAGATCGAGGAAATATTTAAAAACTTAACACGCAAGGAACATTTTAAAATTTCGTTTTAAAAATTTAATTTTTTCTGAAGACTTGAAAATTATAATAAGATTGGAAATTTCTTTAAAGTGTTCTATATGCTTACGGTAAAATGAATATTTGCATAAAATTTCAAATTTCTATTTGAAAATAAATAAATAAAAATAAATAAAATAACGTCCATATTTCCCGTAATGAATTTATGTTAATACGTGTATTTGTATGTAGTAATTGTAATAAAAACAAAAAATATATAATTTTTTTTACAAAATCAATTTTTTTTTTACATATGTTTAAGAAAATACTTAACACTTAAACTCTCTTTCTTGAACGTGCTTAAACATACTCGTCTTGATAAGCGCCAGATTACCTCAGGGGATGCCTTCCACCAATAAATTTTAATAGAAATTTTCTTATTTAAACGCCTTATTCCTTCAGCATTTGTATCATAAATTAAATCAACATTTCTATTCTTTTTCACTGGGGGAAAATCCTCTACATTAATTAGCTCCCGGTCTCTATTATGTGTCCAATTGACTCTCATATTGTCATTCAATTTTTCTCATTTATAATGCGATAGGAATCTTTAAAAATAGAAAAAAAGAACTCAAGTGGGGTTTTATTCTAATATTGCTAAAGTTGAAACTATAAATAACTGAGGGTAATAGTGCACCATTAATTGCAGTTAATTGCAGACCTTTAAAGCAACTGATTAAAGATACAAAATTAAAGATTTACGGGCATATTCAAATTAACATCTATTAATTCCTCTTGATTCTTCATGATAAGGCGACTTGGTTAAATTATGACGCTAATGCATTTTTAATGAAAATATAGCCTAAAGCGCGCTCACGATGCGATGTTTGCTTTGGAAAATCATCAGAGAATCACCGAAGGTCACTGAAGAATCTTACCGGAAATTTTTAATGATAGATGAAGCGGTGTCAACTCGATCAGTGCACCTCGTTATAGTTAAAACATATTTTTTCCTTTATCCTTTTCAGACCTAAGCATAAAATAACTCTACTAGTATATATTTATTGCTTTTGCATAATCGATAGACCATAGATGACAGAAAAAGTCATTTTTATGAAATCAGTACTTTAGGGGACTGGTAATTTTGGTTTACAAATATGGATATAAAAGTACTAATCCCCTTAAAACATCAGTTTAACTATCAGTAATATAAACTTAGTAACAAAATTAAGGTCTTTAAACAAGCAAATGATCAGCAAATCTTCCATTTTTTTTATTGTAAAGCATTTAAGTTAAATAATCATGAATATTTCTTTCTGTTTTGGCCACAATCTTTTGAAGGCATTTTCAAAACTCGGATGAAACTAATATTTATTTTATGAGGTAATATTAATCAGTGCTGACATTTATTGGTTTTGTATTGGCATTTAGCTGTGTAGAAGAAAAGTAAAAATGGAAAAAATTCAAACAGTTTAGTTTTTATAAGGAAAAGAATGGAGGTACACATCTGTGTATTTCAGGTCTGAAGAGGTTAAATTTTCATAAATTCTGTTACGAGTTGGTGAAAATGAGGGAAAATCTTTTTGCAATTAGGGCTAGTTTATATTTTAAAAAATATAGGAAGTTGCTCCAAAGAGAATTAAAAAAATGTATTTTTGTTTTCCTACCACCCCTTCCCCCTCAAAAAAACTTATTAACCTGTAGCCGTTGTTAGCGGTCTCACAGACCGCTGTATTTCTCAATTTTCACAAAATTTCATCTTAACTATAGATATTGGTTAAGTTTGTTTTATTTGGAGCTCTTTTACTTTCACTAAAGACTGTGGAATAGCTGAATTTTAAGGGGTCTCAGGACTCTTAAAGTTTCCAAGTTTTCTAAATTTAAATATTTTTATATGTTGAACTGCTATCTTTTTCTGAACATTTTAATATGATTATTTTCTCGAAAATCTCAAAAAAATAGAACAAAATTTATGGGTTTTAGAGTTTTACCCGCTCAGTAGCTGAAGCGGCGTTTCCGAAACTTGGAAGTCATTTTACTCCAAATGACATTTTTTTTTTCATAGCGCGCAAGATATCTCAAAATCTTGTAAGTATTTTCACATAAAAAATTCAACATATATGCTTCATGTTAATCTGTATAAACTGAACCTAAAATTTCCTTTTTATTGTTCAAAAACGTTTATTTCTTAGGTGATTATGTTGTTGAAGTTTTCAAAAATTTGTGTTAATTAAATACAACTTTGTATTCAAAATAGAAAAAAGATTTAACTATAAATTTATTTAGGTTCAAGGTATCTATTACAATGTGATGTGTAAGTATGCACTAAAATTTCCATTCTAGTTGCCATATTTATTTTGCAATCGTGCGCGTAAGTTATTATATCAATTTTCTGCTCGTCAAATATCTGACAGTTTGGAGCACCCTGTATATGTTAATCCTTCACCTTACGATTTTATAATGTCATAAAATGAAAGAACGTATCTTTCATCTCAATAAAAACTGTGTTTTAATATCATAAAAAAATTTAAGATATAAAATGTTGAAGATGGTCTCCTTTTTAAAATTTTTCCGATTTTAAGAGTCCTGAGACCCCTTAAATATAACAGTTCTGTACTTTAAATTTTGTACAGAGATAGCGGTTTGAGAGTTAATGTAGTATTTTATCCATCATTAGATTAAGGGCTCCGCTCAACAAGCGTAAAACGTTTTGACACATTTACAAACTCATTTTTTAACAAAAAGTTATAAAATTGGAATGCTTGACTATGGAAGCGATTTCGAATCGAACTTATTTTTCCATTTTATGATAATTAAATTACCTGTCCAGTTCTAAGCTATTTCGATGACGTAATCACCCTTTTTTTTCCTGGTTTTCGACCGGTTTTTTAGCTTTTGTCCGGAAATGTGCTCAAAAGTGTCAACTTTGAAGGCTTGTTATGAAAATTTTGTTCTGTTTTTTAAAAAAACAGAAAATTGAGTGCAATTAGACAGTTTCTGAAGACAGTTCACACCTGCTATTTTCATTCATTTCCGAACAAAAATAAATTAAAGCATGTGTCACAAAGTAACCCTTTTTGATTTAAAAACACCCTTATATGTGTATTCGAAAAAATACTTTTCCACCTACAACAGTTCGAAATTTTCTGATGCAATTTCAGACACATTTTTAAAATTAGAAACATGAAACTTGCTGAGGGGATTTTGGAAGACACGTAGAAGGTGCCATGTGATGTCATTTTACACTCCACATTAATTAGAATTGGATTTATAAACAATTACCTTCTCAGTAAGATTCATTTTTTTCGTTCCCAGATCTCCCGCTTCGGAAAATTCGGATAAAAAGGCCAATTTTGACTGCATTTTTGTAATATTTTCTTCATTTATCAAATATTGACAGACACGGCACCTTGTGCAGTTTGTAAAAAAAGAATTTGCGAGTTGGATGCGTTTGAGAGCAAAAGTGAATTCAAAAAAAAAAAAAAAAAATCGGAAAATAAGCAGTTTGAATCAAAATACACCCTTAAGCAGTCTGACAGATCGCGCACGGTAGTTATGCGACAATATTTGTCACTCCAGTTACAGGTTAATGAGACGAAGACATGGAGGAAAACGAGGAACATTTAGAAATTTGAGCCCAGTGACCTTTAACTACTGTGACAAAAATTGCTGCATAAATACTGTATAATGGTCTTAATCAAAGGATGTATAAAAGACTCGATTAGCTAATATGATATTTCTGTACTTTTAAGTATTGGAATGAAAATTCGCCTCTTCGGAAATCTCTGTTGGCAGTACTAGGACATGCCATCGATATTTATAATTAATGGAAATATTACAAGTTAAACTGTGAAAATTGAGAAAAGCAGAGGTCTGTAGGACCGCTAACAACAGTTAAGGGTTTAAGTCACACTGTCACCAATTATAAATATACATTTAATTTTTTTATGAACCTAAGTAAATATTTGTATTCATTTTTTTATTATTGGCCCCACCGGTGGCTGAGAGGTTCTACTCTTGAAATTGGTAGACAGCAAGTGCTGGGTTAGAACCCGATTGCGGCCGTCGGCCTAATCGTTCGGAACTTTCCGTGGTTTTCTTCGAACCTTCTTGCGTAAATACGGTTAGGTTCCCTTAGAAAGATCCTCACGGAGGTCCCCCCCCCCCTTAGGTCCTATATCCCTCATTCTGATAATTGGTCTTCACAAATACAGCCACTATTTTTTATCAACTTTAGCAAAGAGATCCCAGGTTCGAATCCTGCTTTGGACATTTTTCGCCCTGTTAGAAATTTAGATGGTGTATTATTAGTTTACATGTATTCTCAAAGCCGAACGAGAAAGTATCATTGATTATAATAGCGAGAATCCCGCAAAGTTTACATTTTCCATAAGTGTTCGATGTGGCCCCCTTTCGCTATTCACCAGATTTTCTTTTGTTCTCATAGTTTCTTCCCTTTTGTTTATGGACGTGTTCACGGCGATCTAACCAAGAGCAGTGCTGATTCGTGATTTCGATATACGAATGGATTTTCGAAACGGTGACATGCAGTTAATCAAATATTTATGATTCCAGACACTGAAATCTTAGGGGGGGGGGTATTTACAGTTTCTCAGTTAATTTTAATTGAGATTTCAACACTGTGGAACTTTTACACAATGTTCTTGAACTTTTTTTACAATACGAGTAATTTGCCATTGAATTTATACTTTATAATTAATATTTCGAAAATCACTAATTTACTAAATTGCAGAACTAATTTATGTCCATCCAGCATTA
Organism: Maratus speculifer; assembly: GCA_964019185.1. NCBI lineage: Eukaryota > Metazoa > Arthropoda > Arachnida > Araneae > Salticidae > Maratus > Maratus speculifer. The sequence goes on from OZ025293.1 coordinate 417,133,597, forward strand.
TTAGTCCCCACCAGTGGTTGAGAGGTTCTGCCCTGAAAACTGATAGACGGGAGGTGCTAGGCTCGAACCTTTCCTTGCGTAAATACGGGTTAGGTTCCCTTAGAAAGATCCCCACCGAGGGCACCCCTCCTTTAGAGCCTATATCTCAAGTGTAGGTAATTGGTCGTCATAAACACGAACGAACGAGCTAGGCGCGAACCCAATCGCGCCCGACGGCCTAATCGTTCGGAGTTTTCCGTGATTTCCTTGCGTAAATGCGGTTTAGGTTCCTTTAGAAAAACCCCCATGGAAAGCACCCTCTTCTATATCCCTAGAGTTGATAATTGGCCATCATAAACACAACAAACCAACCTGCATAATTAATATATACCTTGTGATACACAAACTAAATGAACAAACAAAAACTGGTAAAATGATGTCACTCTAGAAACTTTCTTATTTCTTTAATGCTATTAAACTCTTGGGCACAATTTTACTTAACTACCCATTTCGTTTCACAGTCCTATTAAGATTACAACAAAGTAATTACTCAAAATATAATAAAAAAGTACATTCCGTGAGCTATGTTCCTGGCAACATTCACTTTTACATAAAACTAGAAGTCACGAAAAATATATAACAACTGAGATACGCGAAGATTACGATAATTTTTTATTCAATCGCAAGTCAGGCAACATTTTTCACAGTGATTCATTCTTTCTTTCTTTCTTCATCTGGCGATAGGATCATCACAGAATATGAGTTCTTGCTTTATCTCTTTCTTTTAGAGCGTGATGACCCCATAAAGTGGTTTATAATATGTGGAGTTTTTCCGTACGTATATTCCACTGGCTTTATCAGATAATCCGGTCATTTCTTAAAAACTTTAAAGATAAGTATAAAAAGTTGATTTAAGAAATGAGTGACAGGTTTGAAAAGCACTACTACTTACCTTCAGAAAAGTGCCCTAAAAATTATTATAGCGGGCACTTTATCAACCGGAAATTTTTTTAAGGGGGTTCTCAAATTCCATGCTCAGTAATACAAACTTTTTCACACAATTTCTAATTCATTAGGTATGTTCCCAATTACACTGCTCAAAACAATTAAAGGATATTTGAAGTTTTATATAAAATAAAGATACAAACGAAATTTTTTTGCCGAAAATAGAAGAAGAGAATCACAAATGCAAATTTTTCTGTTTTTCAAACTGTGGACTATGCAAATTTTGAGTTCAACGTCAAAAACGTCGCTTCAGCGGCAGCGAATGAAATTTGAATTTCAACTGGATAAAAGAGAATGAAGACAAGGATGATCGGCATTCAGTGATTGCTTTGTTTCGATGAGTACGATGTCTCAGCGAAGTCATTTGACAGATTCAGAAGCTTGGAGAATTGTTGGTAGGTTAGAAGGGGGCCAAACTCAAGCCGAAGTAGCGCAAGCCATTGGAGTGTCACAAAGTGTCATTTCCAGGATCTGGAACCGTTTTTTGGAGAGTGGATGTGCAGGCCGAAGACCAGGGCAAGGTCGTAGACGGGCAACAACGCCCAATGAAGATCGGTATTTAGCGTTAACAGCTCGGAGACACCGAAACATGAACGCTACTCTTCTCCAACACCTTCGCTCGGCTACAGGCACCACGATTTCAACTCAGATTGTCCGAAACCGGCTCCATGCTGTAGGTCTGTATGCTCGCCGACCGATGGTATGTGTTAGATTAACATCAAGGCATCGTCGCGACCGCAGGGAGTGGGCAACCGAGCATGTCAACTGGAGGAGAAATGAATGGAGCAATATTCTGTTTTCTGACGAGTCCCGTTTTTCTGTGCATCCGGAAAATAGGCGTATTTTCATCTGGAGGGACCGTGGCAGTAGGAATAATCCTGCGTTCGTGCACGAAAGTGTCAGATTTGGCGGTGGAGAAGTGTTGGTGTATGGTGGCATCTCCATTGACGGGCGCACTGACCTCTACATCATTCGAGATGAAGCTCTGACTGGTCGCCGATATAGGGATGAGATCCTCAGACCTATTGTAGTTCCTTACGCTGCAGCGATCGGAGATAATTTCATTTTAATGGACGATAACTGCAGGCCACTTCGTGCAAACCTGGTGGAGGATTTCCTTTTCGAGGAAGGAATCGTTCGAATGGAATGGCCAGCGTGTTCTCCAGACATGAATCCAATCGAGCACGTTTGGGACGCTCTAGGAAGACGAGTTTCTAGCTGCCAACAACCCCCACAAACTCTCCAAGGACTGGAAAGAGCTCTTCTGGAAGAGTGGGGCAGAATACCCCAACTGGTCATTGTTGAAATATATTTTCCGATCTAATAATCCCCGAATCAAGATACTTAACGAACTCGCCCATCTGGTGCGATAAGAACTAAAAACTGTTCTTAAATCAAAAAGGGCAACTTTGTGACACATGCATTAATGTATTTTTGTTCGGAAATGCATGAAAATAGCAGGTGTTGTTATTCAGAAACTCTCTAATGGCACTCATTCTTTTGTTTTTTAAAAAACACAAAAGTTTTTTCATAACAAGCCTTCAAAGTTGACACTTTTGAGCATATTTCCCGACGAAAGCAGAAAAACCGGTCGAAAAGGAGGAGCAAAACGGGTGATTGCGTTATCGAAATAGCTTATAACTCGATAAGTAATTTAATTATCATAAAATGAAAAAATAAGCTCAATTCGAAATCGCTTTCATAGTCAGGCATTAAAATTTTATAACTTTTTGTTAAAAAATGAATTTGTAAATGTGTCAAAACGTTTTTCGCTTGTTGAGCGGATCAGTTAAGAACACCCTTAAGTTAGAATTCACACTAATGATTATCGAAACTTAGTTCCGTGTTTTTCTGTGCCATGTGGAAGTTACAGAAGACATATGCAATATTTCCAGTCATCAGAAAGTGTTTCCAGAACTTTATGCATAAACAATGTTCCTAACTGATAGACTTTTTTTAGTGTGCTTTATTCTTTGACTATAAAAAATAACCCATTAAAATTAATTAGCTGATTGCACCATTATGTGAAAGTGTGCTTGCTGTTAATGTTTTGTAATGTAATTAAGCATATGTTACTTACTCTATATTTGACTCTCGCACCGAGAGGTCATAAGTGTTTGCTGCTCCATTAAAATTTGCTATATTAAATATTCTTTATTTCTTTCTAAAAATTAGTAGTAATTACTTAGATGGCTTCTTCATGAGTGCTACACTGAAGTATTAAGAAATGGGGCACTAACATCTAATAAACGACAATAAACGGATATACACTGTTAAATAAAAATGCCACATATTACAGATCGTGCACCACATCCCTGGATTAACCGGTATACCTGAACTGGATATCTATAAAAGGTAAGAGAATATTTATTTATTCCTTTTGCTTACCTGAATTAAATGTTGAGACAGCTAAAGCTATAATTTAATGATGAGGTTTAGAATTCACGCCAATTAAATGTTAGGAATATTTTCCAACAAATATTGATTATGTCGACCGATTTCATGATGTCTCACTTTGCAGTTAAATAAACATAGATATCCAGTCAGATAATAAAATTAGCTAAACAAAACCCGGTAATCCGAAAAAGGGAAAAAATATCTAATTAATTTTGAGGAAAGAAAAACAATGGCCTTTGCAAAAGATAGTGCAGTAATTGAAAAACTGAATTCCAATAATTATTCCAATTGGAAATTTAAATTGGAAATGATTTTAATTAAAGAAGAGCTTTTCGATGTCATTACCGACCCAGCTCCAGACCCATTAACCGCAGACTGGAACAAAAAAGACAAAAAAGCAAGGGCCCTTATTAATTTAAGTATTGAAGATGGGCAAATAATAAATGTCAAACATTTAAACACGGCTAGAGAAACATGGGATACTTTAAAAGATATTCATGAAAGATCAAACCTGTCCAGTAAACTACACCTTCTTCGGAAATTGTACAGCACCAAGCTAAACGAAGGAGGGAATTTAATTGTGCATATAACGAAATTATGGAACTTATCGACAAGTTGAGGGCAATTGGAGAAAATATTACGGACTCTCATATTTCGGGGCTCTTTTTGTGCTCGTTGCCGCCGTCATATGATACACTAATTATAGCTCTGGAATCGAGAGCAGAAGTAGAATTAACACCCAGTTTTATTTAAAGTAAACTTATCGACGAGTATACTCGTAGAATTGAAAATTCCGAATATTCGGAACTTAGCACTAAAGCGTACAAAGCTCGCGAGAAATTAGTTAACACAGATAACAAGAAAGGTAATAAATTCTGCACGTTTTGCAAAATGAAAAGCCACTCATACAGTGAATGCTGGTTTCTTAAACGGAAAAATAATAATAATCCTGTACAGCATAATAAATTTTACAAGAATAAAATTCATTCCACTTCTCTGTGTTTTGAAGAAAATATCCCAATTAAAACCACGAAACCGCAAGATGAAAATCAAAGAAAAAATGAAGATAAAAACGTAGCTTTGTTAATCGATCATCCCGTAAATAAACAAACCTTTATTATAGATAGCGGAAGCTCCAGCCATATTGCCAATTGCAAGGAAATGTTTTCAAAAATGACCAACACCGCCGAAACAAATGTAACAGTCGCGAACGGAAACAAGTTAATTTCATATGGCTCAGGGGAAATTATAATTTACACCGGAATAAACAATAGACAAATCACACTTCGTGACGTACTCTTTGTGCCTGAAATAGAAACTAACCTGCTATCAGTAAACAGGGCCACGAAAAATGGATGTGAAGTAAAATTCGAAAAAGATACGTGTGACATTATACATAACGGGGAATTAATTCTACAAGGCAAATTGAAAAACAATTTATATGAAGTGCAAATAAACAATTATAATCAAAGGGACGGCAATTATGTCAACATTACACACAACTGCACAAATACAAAATGCATTAATTTATGGCATAGGCGGCTAGGCCACAGAAGCTATGAAACAATTAAAACCATTGTTCAAAAACAACTTGTAAACGGAATTACAGTAAATAACTGCAAACACAATATACAATGTGAGGTATGCATAAAATCCAAAATCAACGACTCCCCCTTTCCCAAGTCGGGTGCACATAGAGCCACGAAAAAGTTAGAATTGATACACAGTGATGTATGCGGTCCAATTAATACACCCACCATAGGGGGAAAGCGTTATTTCATTACTTTCATTGACGACTATTCTAGATTTTGTGTAATTTATCTTATGTCAAAAAAGAGTGAAGCATTTGAAAAATTAAGGGAATACATCCCGACCGTCAAAAATAAGTTCGGAAAATTTCCAACCGCCATCAGATCAGACAACGGTGGAGAATATATTAACGATAAATTAGAAGAGTATCTTAAACATAACGGAATCGAACACCAGCTCACCGTACCATATTGTCCGAGCCAAAATGGCGTTGCTGAGAGAAAAAACAGGACACTATTAGATATGACTCGAAGTATGTTAAATGAAGCGAACCTTCCACACAAATTGTGGGGAGAAGCAATTTGCACCGCGAATCATTTACAGAATCGCTTACCTTCGAAATCCATTAACACCACGCCATACGAACTTTGGCTAAACAGAAAACCTAATTTAAAATATTTAAAAGTATTCGGCTGTACCGTTTACGCATATATTCACAAATCTAAACGCGGCAAATTGGATGACAGAGCAGAAAAAGGCATTTTCGTGGGTTACGACAACCGATCTAAAGCCTACAGAATATATACTAGTGATGGAAGAGTCATCTTAGCTAGAACCGTAAAATTTGCGAAAAATAAGATGCGTGATTCGAATGCTGGTGAAAGTTCAAATATAATGAGTTAATGTCAGAAATAAACAAACAAACACCTCAGAGCGACACAAGCGTAATCGAATTCGATCTGACACAAAACCAAAATCTTTCGGACACACCATCCGCGTCTCAACATACACAGCAATTAAGACGATCAGAAAAACATAATAGAGGCGTGCCACCGGACAGGTTTGCATACGCAGTCCGGCATGATCCAGTATATGAACCTAAAAGTTGGCAAGATATGCTAAGCATCGAGAACCCACAAGAAAAAATGAATTGGATTGACGCAACGCGCGACGAAATGAATTCGCTTATGAAAAATGAAACCTGGTCCTTAGTAAAACCACCACAGGGAGCTAAGATTATTGGTTCCAAATGAACCTATAAGGCTAAATATGATGAATCGGGGAAGGTAAAGCGTTACAAGACAAGATTAGTAGCTCATGGATTCAAGCAAAAATATGGGATAGATTTTGACGAAACGTATGCTCCGGTAGTCTCGCACACTACTTTAAGATGTTTTTTGACTGCCGCAGCCTATCATAACTTTAGTGTAAAGCATATTGACATTAAAACCGCGTTCCTGCACGGAGAACTAGAAGAGGAAGTGTATATGTCACAACCAGAAGGGTATGTGAACGCAAACGAACCGGAAAAAGTTTGTAAGCTCCGGAAGGCAATATATGGGCTGAAACAAGCAGCTCGGGCCTGGTACACAAAGATTAGTGAATCTCTTAAAGAATTAAGTTTTAGGCAAAGCAAGGCAGACACCTGCCTGTTTACCCGAGGACAGGGGGAAAACACAGTCTACATAGTTGTCTATGTAGACGATATACTCATAGCAGGAAGCAATGCGCAGATAAATGATGTCATAAATAAATTAAAGGAACAGTATACACTCGAAGATTTAGGTGAAATCAATAATTATCTTGGGATAAAAATTAAGAGAACACCGAATGGCTTCAATCTTAACCAAACATCTAAAATTTTGGAAATCGTGAAAAATTTTAATCTGGAAGAATCAAAACCTTACGGAACACCTATGGAAACGGGTTTCTTAAAATCAGATAGATGAGAATCCCATGCCTAATAACACAAAATATCGTCAGGCGATCGGCGCGTTATTTACATTGCTACGATTACAAGGCCAGACATATAATTGGCCGTAAATGTCTTGAGCAGGAAAAACGAAAACCCGACCGAAAGGGACTGGAAGAGTGTCAAACGCTTGATCCGATATTTGTATCACAGCAAAGATCTGAATTTAGTAATAAGCACTGAACATGCACCAATTTTGGAAGTGTACACTGATGCCGACTGGGCCGGTGATACACAAACTCGAAGATCAACATCCGGGAATTTATTTCTTGTAGGAAATACTCCCATTCAGTGGATAACAAAACGTCAAACATGTGTTGCACAATCCTCAGCAGAAGCTGAGTATGTAGCAGCAGCGAGTGCCATACAAGAACTAATGTGGATATTAAAGCTGTTAGAAGACTTGCATTTACCCCAAAATCTTCCTATAACAGTCTACGAAGATAATTTATCATGCATAAAAATGATACAAACAGAAAAATACACTACTAAATCGAAACATATTGATTTAAAATATCACTTGATCAAGCAAATGAAAGAAAATGGAACGATAGAAATGTGTTACTGTCCAAGTAAATCGATGCTGGCGGACATCCTAACCAAACCAGAACCCAAACTTCAGTTTCAAGAAAACAGAGAAAGGTTGAAACTACGAAACAATCTTGATTAGGGGCTTAAGGGGGAACATGTTGAAATATATTTTCCGATCTAATAATCCCCGAATCAAGATACTTAACGAACTCTTTCATCTGGTGCGATAAGAACTAAAAACATCATGAAGTTAGAATTCACACTAATGATTATCGAAACTTAGTTCCATGTTTTTCTGTGCCATGTGGAAGTTACAGAAGACATATGCAATATTTCTAGTCATCAGAAAGTGTTTCCAGAACTTTATGCATAAACAATGTTACTAACTGATAGACTTTTTTAGTGTGCTTTATTCTTTGACTTTAAAAAATAACCCATTAAAATTAATTAGCTGATTGCACCATTATGTGAAAGTGTGCTTGCTGTTAATGCTTTGTAATGTAATTAAGCATATGTTACTTACTCTATATTTGACTCTCGCACCGAGAGGTCATAAGTGTCTGCTGCTCCGTTAAAATTTGCTATATTAAATATTCTTTATTTCTTTCTAAAAATTAGTAGTAATTACTTAGATGGCTTCTTCATGAGTGCTACACTGAATTATTAAGAAATGGGGCACTAACATCTAATAAACGACAATAAATGAATATACACTGTTAAATAAAAATGCCACATATTACAGATCGTGCAGCACATCCCTGGATTAACCGGTATACCTGAACTGGATATCTATAAAAGGTAAGAGAATATTTATTTATTCCTTTTGCTTACCTGAATTAAATGTTGAGACAGCTAAAGCTATAATTTAATGATGAGGTTTAGAATTCACACCAATTAAATGTTAGGAATATTTTCCAACAGTCATTAATAGCCTCATTGAGTCCATGCCTCAAATGTATTCAACGTTGTTGGCCGCCCGTGGAAACCATACCCCCTACTGAAAATGATTTTCTTTGAAGAAAACACATTTTCTTATTCTTTTTTTCTCATATGCACAAATTGTGGTTTTTTTTCCTTTTGTACACAAATGCGCAATAAAATACATTTTTTTCTGCCAAACATGTGTAATTTATTCTCATATAACCTACTATGTAAATCGATCATGTATCAATGAGTTAAAAAGTTTCCCAGATACAAAATCCACCTAAAACTGCAATATCCTTTAATTGTTTTGAGCAGTTTATATAAATACGTAGCATCTATGGTCGTCGTCTGGTCCGTCCGTCCAGTTGTTACCCCACTAGTAGCCACGAAGTTCTGCCCTCAAAATTGGTAGACGGGAGGTGCTGGGTTCGAACCCAGTCGCGCCCGTCAGCCTAATCGTTCGAAGTGTTGCGTGGTTTTCTTCGAACCTTGGATTTCCATGTGTAAGTACGAGTTACGTTCCCTTAAAAAGACCCACCATGGAGGACACCCCTCCCTTTAGAGCCTATATCCCTCTTGCTGATAATTGGCCGTCATAAACATAACCAACCAATGCCCGGCTGTCCGCATATAACAGCGCAAAAACTACCCAACCAAATGGTTTAAATTTAATATACATGATCTTTGCCGAATTTTGTCGAGTCGTTTCAAATTTTATGAACATCGTATCAAAACTTAAAAAGATATTGATAAAAATTTTCTTCACTCTATTAAATCCTATCACACGTAATTAACTCAATGATATCACATGATTGTTCATGGTTCTAGGTGGCCATGGTGATGACCTCACGTTTACGATGGACTCCTATTATTTCCGTATTAGTGAATTTAATAAGCTTTAAAATTGCAATAAATTTTATATTCATGTATTTTTGCATAAGAGTACAACAGCTATTGCACCGAAATCTAAATATTTATAAAAACTAGTTATAGCACGAAAGAACCTCATTTACCACGTTTGAAATACAATTTTTAAATGTAAATGCATAAAACTGGCAGGCCTGACTGTTGACGAAATTCGGAATCCAATGTTGTTGTTTTTTTTTTTTTTTTTTTTTTTTCTAGAAATCGATTTCGCATTAAAAATTCATGGTTTTTAATTCACGTTGCACTTTTCCGAAAAGTATTTTAAAATAATCGAAATTAAATTTGTGAAAAAATGGGAAATGTAACTTATCAATATTTTAACAGATATTAAATTCAAAAAGCTTTATTTATGAAAATAAATCTCATTCCACTATGTGTAGTTTTTCATTTATGTTTAAAAATTACTCGCACTTGCATTCTGTTTTACAAAAATAAAAAATAAAATTATGATTAGGCTTTCCAAACTTTAAACTTGCATAAACAATTTGACCGAATAACTTCAAGTTTAATATCCGAAAGTAAAATTTACCGAAAAATCTAAATATTATGAGAAAATTAGATGTTAATTGAAAATTGAAATAAGAAACAAAAGATTTATATGTAATTGAAACTGTTACTGTGTTACAAATTATAACACAGTTGCAGCATCATATCGATCCATCTTTTTTACATCTAAACTTTACGAATGTATATGTTAATGAAGTTAAATATTGTAGATGATTTCCTGAAACAATTTTACATTTTTTTCCAATTTATACACAGACGGAATTTCAGTTAAGGCCCCTGTCCCTGGCCGAGGAAACGCTATATATATATATATATATATATATATATATATATATTTTTTTTTTTTTTTTTTTTTTTGCATTGGATAGCTGAGGTGCATGCCGACAGCGCACCTTTTCTACTTTTTCGATTTTGGTCGTAGATATTTTTTATAAAGTTAGTTTCACTTTGAAAACCAGTTTCGAAACTGAAAGTGCTTTTAAAAAAAAAAAAAAAAACATCTGCAACCAAAATTGAAAAAGTATAAAAGGTGCGCTGTCGGCATGCACCTCAGCTATCCAATGCAAAAAAAAATTCAAAAATGTCAAAATGCGAAAGAGTTATTAGAAAAATGCTTCCCCATAGCAATAGCTTTAGCTCGCGAGCGTTTCCTTGAGCGAGGATTTAGATTTAGATTATTTTTGACGTCCGATTATCTGCGCTAGGGATATAGGACCAGGGGGGAGTGCCCTTCGTGGGGGGTCTTTCTAAGGGAACCTAACCCGTATTTACGCAAGGTTCGAAGAAAACCACGAAAACTAACGGTTAGGCCGACAGCCGCGATTGGGTTCGCACCCAGCACCTGCCGTCTACCAGTTGAGAGGTCCGTACCTCTCGGCCACTGGTGGGGCCCTTGAGCGAGGACTGGAGCCTTAATACTCTAGTCTTAAAATTTTGAGACATTTCGCAGGTCTTTATGATTTTTATGTAACTTCTCCAATTTGACAACTTAACACTTTCGTGTCCGATTTTTTTTTTTTTTTTTTTTTTTTTCAGTTTTTAGAAAAAATTACTTTTGCGTTAATAACACTAACACAAGCTATCTAAATAGATTAATTAGTGTTTAACGAATATTTCTTTGCCTGAATGATAACGGATGTTGTTGTTTTGTTTACTATTGGATTAATATTCATATGACAATAAGCTAAGAAATAATTTTTGGAGATGTTTAGAAAATGCTGTATTAGAATAATATTTAACTGATATTACAACATTCTAATATTTTTTGCGGTTTATTTCACATTATTCTTTCAGATAAGTAACTTTTAATTTAAACTTAAGGAGTGAAATATATGTTTAAAATAAAATAATCACAAAGGGCGCAAAGAGAATGAAGCAAATAATATTAATTATTATTACTACAATTGCCTAAAGATAAATTAAGTCAATACATAAAGTAATATAGTAAATGCATAGACATATATCAACATTACTACATATAAATAGTAGCAAAAGTATTCCTTAAAACAAAACAATTCTCCATTAAAAAACATGTACTATTAATAGTACATCAGACCCAAAAGAGTTAATTATTAACTGAATAAATATAGAACAAATATCTAATTTTATAGAATACATAAAAAAAAATCACTGACTAAAAACGAAAATCCACATTGGCCATTGTGCTAATGTTTAAGAAATTAATGTATTAATGAAAATTGTTTATGCACATAATTTTTTTAGATGCATTTATTGATATTAAAATACTCTTGTAATACATTTTTAAAGGGGATCGGGGACAAATTTTAAAATAATTTTTATTTATTGAATTAAAATTCTGAGCTTTTTTGTGATGGTTAACCATAGCATATTTCAACAAAATCACATGATAAAACTTCTCATAATTGTTCGAAAAAATTTTTAATTAAAAAATTATTAAAATCGTTTCAACTCAAATTATTATTTGTAGAATTTAAATTTTTCTTTTTGCGTTTAAGTAAATAGAAATATCTATAGTTTAATTTTAATCCAGCATTTATAAAATTATTAATTAAAAAAAATAAATATTTAAAGTCAAAATGACGAACTTTTATTTTAAAAAATCATATTTTCAAAGATAAATTTTTTTTTTCAAATTTGCTGAATCAACATTAAAATAAAACAATCAAGAAAGACATGTTCCAAGCTTGAAGAATTTATCTTTACGGTTCTCAAGTTATAACAACTTAAATCCATAAAACTGCGAAAAAATCCATCATGAAGAGAAAACACGATTTCAGAAGTCATATCCATGACAACCATTGCTTGAAAGCTAGATTTTAAAAACAAACGAAATTGAAAAATTTGTATTAATATTTTGATTTAAACGTCATTTTAAGCATTAAGACACCACACTACTGACTGAAAAAGACCCGGATGATAATGTAAAGCCTATGGGGGTGTTCTTTTCAACTAACTCGCTCAAATTTTAATATTTTGAAGTTTTTTTTTTTTTACATAGGATAGCTGAGGACGATCTACAACCGGCCTAGTTTTTACTTTTTCGATTTTGGTGTCAGATTGTTTTTAAAAAAATACTTTAAGTTTCAGAACCGGTTTGAACCGGTTATGAAACTGAAACTACCCTAATATAAAAAGAATATAACCAAAATCAAAAAAGTAAAAACTAGGCCGGTTGTGGATCGTCCTCAGCTATCCTAAGCGAAAAACTCACGTCAAAATATTAAAATTTGAGCGAGATATTTGAAAAGAACGCCCCCATAGACTTTACATTATCATCCGGGTCTTTTTCAATCAGTAGTGTGGGCTCTTAAGAAAAACAGAGAAGGCATTTTTTTTCTTTCAGAAAATTTGAAGGTCTTAGTGCCCCGGACCCCTTAAAGAAATAAACTAAATAAATAACTGAGAGAGTTTCAAAGCATCGTCCAATGTAGAGGTATTGCTATTTTTACTAAACACACTTTAGTCGGGCTTTTCAAAGAAATAAAAAATCTTTCCCATTTGTTATTTCCGAATGTTCAGTTTTAATTCAACTTAATCTGTTATCTAACTTCCGGACATAACAAATAGCTCACTTAAACGCACGAGTCAAAAGAAGCTAAAATGTCCCTGTAGTCAAATCAGCAGATCCTATGTTTTCATCGCGACTTCACTTCGATAACACTGTTTGCGTTAAAGTAACCCAGAAACTGTCACTGCTTGCTATCACCGAAACTCCGAGTATCATTTGCTTCACTCATCGTATCACCAACACACGCGACTTTTCAATAAACACGCGGCATTCTTCTTTGTTGATGTTGTTCCAGCACCCGTCTACCATCAACACTGTTACGAATTCACTTTTACCATCCCTTTCATTGAGGTATTTTTGCAGTCTGAAGTGGCAAATGCTTTTAAAGAACTGCTGACATTTTGATGACCGTGGTCATAGATATCAAAGATGATACAGATGAAGGCGTAAAAGCGTTACTGAGAAACTCCATTATTTACAAAACTCTGACAATCTTGGCGCGTTATATATTTCTTTTTTACGCATAAAGTGTTTTGGATTATTGCTTCATACGTTGGAGCTACAATTAGAACGCAGAGCAGAAGCTGTCACAATGTTTAGTTCTGAGTAAAACACCAAATAATTTAAGAGTCGCGTAAATTAGTGGGAGCAAACGTATCATTGACTGTTTTAAGTTTGTTTTTCTATCCAAACTGATAATTTCACACATTTTTAACCTTTTTATTCATATTGGACTTCATATGAGGGCATATAAGTATTTCTTTGTAAAATAGGGGAAAGGGGGGGGGCGTTTGAACTGTGGCACCTTTAAACACTCTAAATATCTTGGTGCGTCATTGGCCGTATATATTTCTTTTTCACGCATAAAGTGTCTTGGATTATTGCTTCATGCATTGGTGCTACAATTAGAACGCAGAGCAGAAGCTGTCTGTCACAATGTTTTCTGAGTAAAACACCAAATAATTTAAGACTCGTGTAAATTAGTGGGAGCAAACGTATCATTGCCTGTTTTAAGTTTGTTTTCCTAACCACACTGATACTTTGACGCATTTTTAACCTTTTTATTCATATAGACCTCATATGAGGACAGATAAGTATTGCTTTATAAAGTAGGGGAGAGGGGGGCACGTTTGAACTGGGGCACCTTTAAACACTCTAAATATTTTCTTTCTAATAAATTATTATTTTTAAAATGTAGATAGCAGCGCATTGCTTACTGCTTCAATGCAAAAAACATACAAAACCGCACCATTTTGTATGCACAATACTGCCAAAGGAAGGTATGTATTTTTCTCCTTTTTATATCTAAACTTAAGAAAAGAAAGTTGTAAATTTTTTGTTAACAATTTTGCATGCCTAAAATTTTAATTAATTGATCAATACTTAGTTAAAGATGTTAGATTTAGTGTATAAGTTTTGTTTTATTTAAATTCTTAAGTCGAATTCAGTAAATAGTTGTAATGTTAAATTCCATGTGATGGGGAACCATTGAACAGAAAAGTTGGGGCATCATTGAACATTTAAAACCATGAAGTAAAAAATTATAAATGTATCTAAATGTTATTATTTTTGGATCTTTTTTAAACTGTAAAATGGGGTTAATTCGAGAATGCCAAAGAACATGGATTTATATTAATATCCCCCCCTCCCTCTCTGCGCACATAAATCACAATCTCTGGATGTATCAGTGATGGGAATTTTCAAATCTAAGTTCATGCATTGATAAATCTGACTTTGAAGATTTAATTACTGATACCGAAGATCAAGAAGAAAAAGATGCAATAAACACATGGATGTACTATTGCAAGGATATATTATTTACATGGAGCGGTGGGATATAATTTATCGCTCCGCTCCTCAAGGGGTTAAATTTTTCATGTGCTATGTAAGTGTGTAATTTAATATTTTTTAAAGCTTTTAGAAACCGATTTCTGTTAAAAAAAATATGGCTTAAAATTAATAATATTTTTGATAATGCATATATTTTGAAATGGGCTATATAGAAGCTTTAACTTTTTACTGCACATGTGCCATATCTGGCACATGCCTAAAAACATTATAAGTTTTCATTATGTGCCATAAATTTGGCTAATAGATCACTGTAACTGATCAAGAGCAATCCAAAGAATATAATAACACTTATTTTGCATATATGAGATGGCTCCATTAGACAAAAAATCAAAACTTGTTTTTCGGAAAAAAAAAGTTAAGGAAACATACTGAATACTTAAAAATGAATATAAAAAAAATAGCAAAGTGTTAAGCTGATATAATTTAATCTTATTTAGTTGCAAAATATAGCAATAGAATATTTTAAAATCCTAAATATATATGCATAAAACACAAACCATAAAATGTAAATTTTTAGCGGAAAATTTGAAAATTATTATTTTTTTGCTATTTTCCCATTATTAGACCGATATATAGATTTGAAAAAGAAAATATTTATCATAAAAATGGTGTTTGGTGTATTTTTGTCGGCCGATTATCTACGCTATGGGATATAGGCCCTATGGGGTGGGTTGCCCTCCGTGGGGGTCTTTCTAAGGGAACCTAACCCGTATTTACGCAAGGTTCGAAGAAAACCACGGAAAACTTCGAACGGTTAGGCCGACGGTCGCGATTGGGTTCGAACCCAGCACCTACCGTCTGCCAGTTTGAGGTCAGAACCTCGCGGCCACTGGTGGGGCCTATCATAAAAATGGAAAAGTTTGTGCAGTAAAGGGTTAAATATACAAACGCAAAACTAGAAAACAGTAGTGTTTTGACTGTTTGAGTTATGATAGATAAAAACTTTTCGGAATTGAAATTATTAAAAATATTTAACAGTAAGAATTCAAAACTATAAATCCGCATAATTCCTAAGTTTACGTATATTTCACCGAAAGACTTCCAGTTTGGGTAAAATTAAATAAAATTCTAATATGATGTCAAAGTTAAGATGTTAGTACTAAAAGTTTCATTCTTCTTCAATTTAAACATAAACTGAAAGAAAACCTAATTTTTAGTCGAAGGCTGTCGTTTATCTCAGTGACATCAATTTTTAGCTGAAAATTTGAAAATA
Organism: Maratus speculifer; assembly: GCA_964019185.1. Classification (NCBI taxonomy): domain Eukaryota; kingdom Metazoa; phylum Arthropoda; class Arachnida; order Araneae; family Salticidae; genus Maratus; species Maratus speculifer. The sequence continues at coordinate 417,149,422 of OZ025293.1, forward strand.
ATTTTTTATTACTATTTTCCTATTATTAATTATTTATAATTATCCTATGGTCATTAAAATGTACGGGGTATTCTTTTTTCATCTTGTGTTAACTATATATAATGACCTGATGGTAAAACCTGATTTTTTAAAGGATTTTTCTCAATGACTGTTTGAGGTATGTTGGTGTTATCTATGACGGCCGGATTGCCTGCACGAGGGATATGGGCCCTTGGGGGAGTGCCCTCCGTGGGGGTCTTTCTAAGGAAAAAAACCGTATTTACGAAAGGTTCGAAGAAAACCAAGGAAAAATCCGAACGGTTAGGCGTGCGCGATTGGGTCTGAACCCAGCACCTCCCGGCTACCGGCTTTGAGGACCTATGTTTTCTATTATACAAGAAGTAACTTGTAGTAAACCTGAGCAAAGTCTATCCATTTCATAAAACGTGACATCGTTTAATATAATTAAAACGTGCCCTATGAAATATGTTACCTATGGATGACACCATGAAATATCAAATTTTACCTTTAAAATTGCCGATCCAGTGGCGTGGTCGGTAGCGTCAGCTCCTCCCACACCGCTGGACCCTGGTTCGAATCCAGCTAGCGGCATGGGTGTCTGTGTTGTCCCTGTGATGTGTATTAAATGTATGTACTGTATTTCCTGTAATAATAAAAAGTGTTCTGTATTAGTTTCTGTGTATTATGGATCATTCGAGGTAACAACCACTGTAGCTAGAGACCTCAAAGCATTGTTCATTCAAATCAAATCAAACCTTTAAAATTTGAAACATCATTTTTTTTTTTTTTTTTTTTTTTTACGGTTTTTACCATTATTAAATCGATATGTTTATTTCAAATAATTTTTTCAATAATTCAAACAATTTTCAATTTTAGTAATAAAATAGAAAAAAATCTTAACTTAATGGTTAAATTATACCATTAATCTCACAATTGCACTTTTATGTGCTAGACCACCTGCCATGCAACAAACATGTTGGTATAAAGAATGACAAATTGAACGCCAGTTATCATTTTTTCACTTCCGAAACTTGTTACCTATGGCAAATACCATAAAATATCAAATTTTACCTTAAAATTATAAAAACTTTTTTTTCTTTTTTTTTTCTTTCTCTCTCTCTTTTTTTTTTTTTTTTTTTTTTTTTTTTTTTTACAATTTTTCCATTATTAAATCGATATCTGTAGATTTCAAATAATTTTTTAATAAAAATAGAAAAAAACCTTAACTTAATGGTTAAATTATACCATTAATTTTAAAATTGCACATTTCATGTGTTAGACCACCTGCCATACAACAAATATGTTGGTATAAAGAATGACAAATTGAACGCCAGTTATCATTTTATCACTTAAGAAATATGTTACCATGTCTGTTAAAATCGTCGTATACTACTGTTGAGGACGGCTTAAATAGACATGGCATCTGATTAGATGATTGCAGCTTACGTGAATGAGAATAAGGTAAGTAGCAACTAATTGCAGGGTTCGTCTGCGTCTGAAATCTCTTTAGTGAAAGTTGCTGACAAAAATTGTTTTTAACAGCCTCTGGGGATAAGCTTTTAAAGCTTATCAGTTGGTGGTGTTGATGTGCCAGCAATTATCCAGTCAAAACTCTGAATAAACAGCTGCAGGAATGAATTAGCTTTGAAAATACTTTTCAGATTTGTTACTATTGGCATTAAAAGTGTAGTACTGTGCCAGTGCTGATATGTCAGTGTTAGTATATTTCATGAAATGTTTCGAAGTAAAAAGTCTTTCGGTGTAAAATGTCATAGTGTATTAACTTATTGGGGGAATTGTATATGATAATTCTGAGGTTATACCAACATGTTGCCAATCATCGCCTAAAAATCATCATCAAAGTGTTTTTTCAAAAAAAAAAAAAAAAAAAAAAAAAACAGCTTCAGTTCTAAATGGCAAACATGTATGATTCTTAGACAACTCAGAGCCCCACCAGTGGCCGCGAGGTTCTGACCTCAAACTGGTAGACGGTAGGTGCTGGGTTCGAACCCAATCGCGACCGTCGGCCTAACCGTTCGAAGTTTTCCGTGGTTTTCTTCGAACCTTGCGTAAATACGGGTTAGGTTCCCTTAGAAAGACCCCCACGGAGGGCAACCCACCCCATAGGGCCTATATCCCATAGCGTAGATAATCGGCCGACAAAAATACACCAAATACACCTTAGACAACTCAGTATAATGTACATTTCCCTCTAGACTTTCAAATAACCTACCTTTCTCAGTTGTTAGTTGAAATTATTTTTTCTATTATACAGGCTGTTCATGTATTCATCCGACAAACTCAGAGGTTTGTAAAGGGAGCATCAAGAAGAACAAAAAATGTAGTAGGACATGGAGTCGCAAGCGAATTATTAATTCACAAATAAGTGTATCACCTTAACTGAACTCGGGTTGATGATAATAATTTTGATTGTTGGTTGTGTTTATGACGTTCAATTACCTGCAAGAAAAATATAGGCGCGAGGGGGACTACCCTCCGCGGGGATCTTTCTAAGGGAACTGGTATTTACGCATGAGAATCCAAGGCTCGAAGAAAACTACAGAAAATTCCGAACGATTGCCCCACCAGTGGCCGAGAGGTAGGGACCTCTCAACTGGTAGACGGCAGGTGCTGGGCTCGAACCCAATCGTGGCTGTCGGCCTAACCGTTCGGAGTTTTCGTGGTTTTCTTCGAACCTTGCGTAAATACGGGTTAGGTTCTCTTAGAAAGACCCCCACGAAGGGCAATCCCCCCTGGTCCTATATCCCTAGCGCAGATAATCGGACGACAAAAATAAACCAAACCATAAACCAAAACCGAACGATTAGTCCGACAAGCGCTATGGGTTCGAACCCAGCACCCTCTGTCTACCACTTTCGAGGGCAGATCCTCTCGTCTACTGGTGGGGGTAATATATTCTGAAAAATATTGAAATTAAAATGTAACAATAGCTACGTATGGAATAAGATAACATCTTTAGAAAGTTATGGAAAAACATGTTGTTCATGCAATCGATAATATCGTATGAAATAATAATCGCAATTCGCAATATTTGTGGAGCATAAAGTTCATACTACTGGCATATGTAATGGGAACTTGTACCACTTTTTTGATTTTATGATATTTAAAACAAAGATGACCATGTCTATTAAAAGTTTCTCTAAAATATACTTGGATTTTTTAAAAATTAAAACCATCAATCCATGTTAAATTAGGGTACAAAAAGAAACCTCTTCGTTATAAGAATATACTTCTTAAATGAAAATAAGATCCCGAAATTTTGAAGTTTTTGACCATTTTTTCTTTGAACAATTTTGTAGAACACAGGAAATTTATTCTTTTAGATGTAAACCATAATAAAAATTGCGAATAAATAAATAAAATAATAAGCATTCCTAAAAACTTTAACACATAAAAAAAGAACTAATGCAGAAACAATGGCTACATAAATTTCAGTATTTTCTGAAAAAGGGTAAAATATGATGTTTTTTTTTTTAATAAAGTGTGAATCATACTATCTCCTGGCTAAAATCACAGGGTTTCAGGAGTTACAAAAAGGCGCCTCTCGCAAACAGCTATCCCAGCTATTTCCTTAAAATGAATATAAGTCGGGCTGCGAGTGACGAAAAAATTTCGTCAAATATTTGAGAGTTTGTTTCGTTAAAAATCCCGTGATTCTGATACGAAATTATTTTCAAAAACTACGAAATACAGATCAAGGATATCTGTATCGTCAAAATTGAGAATTTTATTTCTGATAGTGTGGCCGTACCATCCACATATAGTGCTAAGAGGATGTGGGGAGTCTTGTGTATGTCATTAATATAAAAGTTATAGAGACAGGTATTAACTCTGGCTTCGATAACTCGGAAAGAAGTAATAAAATTATGTACTCTGATGGAAAGCGATCTATTTTTCAAATTTTACAAATGATGAGAAAAAGTTGAAGAAGGACTTTAATTAGAATAAGTTTATATATTAATTTATGCCAAACTCTATCAAATGCTTTTGTAATGTCTATGAATACGATACCGGTTTTTTGTCTGTTAAGGATATTCTAATGATTAGTTCAATTACCCGCCAAAGTTGGTATTGAGTAGAGAGTTTGAGTCGGAACCTGAACTGTTCAGTGATAATTGTCGAATTGGTATTAATGTACTCCTTCAGACAGAATATATTCATAGACTTTATAAATACATGAAAATAAGGAGATAGGAAAAGAGCTAGAAGGAGCTTCGGGATTGGTACGACCAGCGCTCGCTTTCAGCAGTCGGGAAATATATGGAGGTTAAGCATTGTAGTTATTAAAATGGTTAGGAAAAAGTTAAAAATTACAAGAAGATACATAAGCATATTAGTAGAGAAGATACGTAAGCATATTAGTAGAGTCGATACATAAGCATATTAGTAGTGCAATCAAGGCCGGGTGACCTTTTTTTAAGATTCCCGATATCAGCTACAACTTCGAATGAGGTTTCAGGAGTGAAAATGAAATTATGACTGTTTAGAAACTCTTCACCTTTGAAATTGACAATGTCAGTAATTTTACGATTGACAACATCATGGTCGAGAGTAAACTAGTTTCTAAGAATATTAGTAAAGAGCTCAGCCTTATCAGAGTTTTTATAAGACGTTACATTTGTGTCGTTAAGGGCTGGAATATGTGAACGTCTCCTACGGATATGGCTCGTTACTATTCAAATTGTATTGCCGAAGTTGATACAGACTCAACATATAGATGTTCGAGCTTGAAATACTAAACTCCTAAGATTCTAGCACTAGTCTGGTGGTTCATGCGATTAAGCTGTAGTTTTAAAAGAGGGTCCAAGGATGTCATCATAAATTTGAAATAAATCAGAATTAACACATTTTAAGGGCAGTAAACAGTACATTTAAAATGAATATAACACTATAAAACAGTGACGAAGGAAAATTTTTTTATAATTCTTTCCGTACAATCAATTATATTAAGTTAATCAAGATTTTGTATTTTATTTAGAATTTTGAAAATTTTAAGCCTCGAACGTATACCTACGGATGGTCGAAAGAAGATTTTAACAAAGAAATTTATTTACACTTTCCAAAAAATTATTTAAGCACGTTAAAAGTATGAGAGCACAATGAAATTAGTTGTGGAGAAAACTGGAAACCATGAAATACGCAAAAAGAAAAGATTATAATAATAAAGCTCCATAATTAGTTTAATTATAGAGTAAATAAAAAGTATAAACATTGCTATCTTCCCAATACGATAAAGTTAAACATGGCCGTCAAACAAAAAACAAGACATTTTAAAATGCAATAAAACATAAAAAAATTAGTATAGAATATTTATTAACATACAAAATCAAGTTATCGGAAATTTGTAAAAATAGAAATAGTACGGTAATCCAAAGTACTAAACAAATTTCGCATGCAAAATAAATTCTTAAAACTCGAAAGAATTTACTTTGACATTCATTAGAGCCAAGAAGATAAAACACTCAAAAATGTCCATTGCATTAAAAACGTTCCCTATTGTATAAAATATTATTTAAAGTGCTTAGATTCTGAATAAATGTAAAGGAATCTTTAAAAATTATACAGATGGCTCTAAAAAATATATTTTATTCACAATAAGCCTAAAAAGTTCTTGGTACAGTAAAAATGATTGGTTGCATGCATACGAATAAATAGAATTAAAGAGATATTCAAACAAGCATATCTCGGCAACTACTGGACCGATTGACACGAGACATTCAGATTGATTTTTCAGTCTAACGCTCTCCCAACTGAGCTATTTCGGCACGCAGAGATTTGCTAAAAAATCCTTCATCTTTAAAAAAAACAGTAGATAAAAAAATTATCACACTTTACTTGTAAGGTAGTAAAAAGGAAACCCTCCCCGGCGGGGAATCGAACCCCGGTCTCCCGCGTGACAGGCGGGGATACTGACCACTATACTACCGAGGATATTCGGTTTTTGCCGAAACCCGGGATTGAACCAGGGACCTTTAGATCTTCAGTCTAACGCTCTCCCAACTGAGCTATTTCGGCACGCAGAGATTTGCTAAAAAATCCTTCATCTTTAAAAAAAACAGTAGATAAAAAAATTATCACACTTTACTTGTAAGGTAGTAAAAAGGAAACCCTCCCCGGCGGGGAATCGAACCCCGGTCTCCCGCGTGACAGGCGGGGATACTGACCACTATACTACCGAGGATATTCGGTTTTTGCCGAAACCCGGGATTGAACCAGGGACCTTTAGATCTTCAGTCTAACGCTCTCCCAACTGAGCTATGTCGGCACGCAGAGATTTGCTAAAAAATCCTTCATCTTTAAAAAAAACAGTAGATAAAAAAATTATCACACTTTACTTGTAAGGTAGTAAAAAGGAAACCCTCCCCGGCGGGGAATCGAACCCCGGTCTCCCGCGTGACAGGCGGGGATACTGACCACTATACTACCGAGGATATTCGGTTTTTGCCGAAACCCGGGATTGAACCAGGGACCTTTAGATCTTCAGTCTAACGCTCTCCCAACTGAGCTATTTCGGCACGCAGAGATTTGCTAAAAAATCCTTCATCTTTAAAAAAAACAGTAGATAAAAAAATTATCACACTTTACTTGTAAGGTAGTAAAAAGGAAACCCTCCCCGGCGGGGAATCGAACCCCGGTCTCCCGCGTGACAGGCGGGGATACTGACCACTATACTACCGAGGATATTCGGTTTTTGCCGAAACCCGGGATTGAACCAGGGACCTTTAGATCTTCAGTCTAACGCTCTCCCAACTGAGCTATTTCGGCACGCAGAGAATTGCTAAAAAATCCTTCATGTTTAAAAAAAACAGTAGATAAAAAAATTATCACACTTTACTTGTAAGGTAGTAAAAAGGAAACCCTCCCCGGCGGGGAATCGAACCCCGGTCTCCCGCGTGACAGGCGGGGTTACTGACCACTATACTACCGAGGATATTCGGTTTTTGCCGAAACCCGGGATTGAACCAGGGACCTTTAGATCTTCAGTCTAACGCTCTCCCAACTGAGCTATTTCGGCACGCAGAGATTTGCTAAAAAATCCTTCATCTTTAAAAAAAACAGTAGATAAAAAAATTATCACACTTTACTTGTAAGGTAGTAAAAAGGAAACCCTCCCCGGCGGGGAATCGAACCCCGGTCTCCCGCGTGACAGGCGGGGATACTGACCACTATACTACCGAGGATATTCGGTTTTTGCCGAAACCCGGGATTGAACCAGGGACCTTTAGATCTTCAGTCTAACGCTCTCCCAACTGAGCTATTTCGGCACGCAGAGATTTGCTAAAAAATCCTTCATGTTTAAAAAAAACAGTAGATAAAAAAATTATCACACTTTACTTGTAAGGTAGTAAAAAGGAAACCCTCCCCGGCGGGGAATCGAACCCCGGTCTCCCGCGTGACAGGCGGGGATACTGACCACTATACTACCGAGGATATTCGGTTTTTGCCGAAACCCGGGATTGAACCAGGGACCTTTAGATCTTCAGTCTAACGCTCTCCCAACTGAGCTATTTCGGCACGCAGAGATTTGCTAAAAAATCCTTCATCTTTAAAAAAAACAGTAGATAAAAAAATTATCACACTTTACTTGTAAGGTAGTAAAAAGGAAACCCTCCCCGGCGGGGAATCGAACCCCGGTCTCCCGCGTGACAGGCGGGGATACTGACCACTATACTACCGAGGATATTCGGTTTTTGCCGAAACCCGGGATTGAACCAGGGACCTTTAGATCTTCAGTCTAACGCTCTCCCAACTGAGCTATTTCGGCACGCAGAGATTTGCTAAAAAATCCTTCATCTTTAAAAAAAACAGTAGATAAAAAAATTATCACACTTTACTTGTAAGGTAGTAAAAAGGAAACCCTCCCCGGCGGGGAATCGAACCCCGGTCTCCCGCGTGACAGGCGGGGATACTGACCACTATACTACCGAGGATATTCGGTTTTTGCCGAAACCCGGGATTGAACCAGGGACCTTTAGATCTTCAGTCTAACGCTCTCCCAACTGAGCTATTTCGGCACGCAGAGATTTGCTAAAAAATCCTTCATGTTTAAAAAAAACAGTAGATAAAAAAATTATCACACTTTACTTGTAAGGTAGTAAAAAGGAAACCCTCCCCGGCGGGGAATCGAACCCCGGTCTCCCGCGTGACAGGCGGGGATACTGACCACTATACTACCGAGGATATTCGGTTTTTGCCGAAACCCGGGATTGAACCAGGGACCTTTAGATCTTCAGTCTAACGCTCTCCCAACTGAGCTATTTCGGCACGCAGAGATTTGCTAAAAAATCCTTCATCTTTAAAAAAAACAGTAGATAAAAAAATTATCACACTTTACTTGTAAGGTAGTAAAAAGGAAACCCTCCCCGGCGGGGAATCGAACCCCGGTCTCCCGCGTGACAGGCGGGGATACTGACCACTATACTACCGAGGATATTCGGTTTTTGCCGAAACCCGGGATTGAACCAGGGACCTTTAGATCTTCAGTCTAACGCTCTCCCAACTGAGCTATTTCGGCACGCAGAGATTTGCTAAAAAATCCTTCATGTTTAAAAAAAACAGTAGATAAAAAAATTATCACACTTTACTTGTAAGGTAGTAAAAAGGAAACCCTCCCCGGCGGGGAATCGAACCCCGGTCTCCCGCGTGACAGGCGGGGTTACTGACCACTATACTACCGAGGATATTCGGTTTTTGCCGAAACCCGGGATTGAACCAGGGACCTTTAGATCTTCAGTCTAACGCTCTCCCAACTGAGCTATTTCGGCACGCAGAGATTTGCTAAAAAATCCTTCATCTTTAAAAAAAACAGTAGATAAAAAAATTATCACACTTTACTTGTAAGGTAGTAAAAAGGAAACCCTCCCCGGCGGGGAATCGAACCCCGGTCTCCCGCGTGACAGGCGGGGATACTGACCACTATACTACCGAGGATATTCGGTTTTTGCCGAAACCCGGGATTGAACCAGGGACCTTTAGATCTTCAGTCTAACGCTCTCCCAACTGAGCTATTTCGGCACGCAGAGATTTGCTAAAAAATCCTTCATGTTTAAAAAAAACAGTAGATAAAAAAATTATCACACTTTACTTGTAAGGTAGTAAAAAGGAAACCCTCCCCGGCGGGGAATCGAACCCCGGTCTCCCGCGTGACAGGCGGGGATACTGACCACTATACTACCGAGGATATTCGGTTTTTGCCGAAACCCGGGATTGAACCAGGGACCTTTAGATCTTCAGTCTAACGCTCTCCCAACTGAGCTATTTCGGCACGCAGAGATTTGCTAAAAAATCCTTCATCTTTAAAAAAAACAGTAGATAAAAAAATTATCACACTTTACTTGTAAGGTAGTAAAAAGGAAACCCTCCCCGGCGGGGAATCGAACCCCGGTCTCCCGCGTGACAGGCGGGGATACTGACCACTATACTACCGAGGATATTCGGTTTTTGCCGAAACCCGGGATTGAACCAGGGACCTTTAGATCTTCAGTCTAACGCTCTCCCAACTGAGCTATTTCGGCACGCAGAGATTTGCTAAAAAATCCTTCATCTTTAAAAAAAACAGTAGATAAAAAAATTATCACACTTTACTTGTAAGGTAGTAAAAAGGAAACCCTCCCCGGCGGGGAATCGAAACCCGGTCTCCCGCGTGACAGGCGGGGATACTGACCACTATACTACCGAGGATATTCGGTTTTTGCCGAAACCCGGGATTGAACCAGGGACCTTTAGATCTTCAGTCTAACGCTCTCCCAACTGAGCTATTTCGGCACGCAGAGATTTGCTAAAAAATCCTTCATATTTAAAAAAAACAGTAGATAAAAAAATTATCACACTTTACTTGTAAGGTAGTAAAAAGGAAACCCTCCCCGGCGGGGAATCGAACCCCGGTCTCCCGCGTGACAGGCGGGGATACTGACCACTATACTACCGAGGATATTCGGTTTTTGCCGAAACCCGGGATTGAACCAGGGACCTTTAGATCTTCAGTCTAACGCTCTCCCAACTGAGCTATTTCGGCACGCAGAGATTTGCTAAAAAATCCTTCATCTTTAAAAAAAACAGTAGATAAAAAAATTATCACACTTTACTTGTAAGGTAGTAAAAAGGAAACCCTCCCCGGCGGGGAATCGAACCCCGGTCTCCCGCGTGACAGGCGGGGATACTGACCACTATACTACCGAGGATATTCGGTTTTTGCCGAAACCCGGGATTGAACCAGGGACCTTTAGATCTTCAGTCTAACGCTCTCCCAACTGAGCTATTTCGGCACGCAGAGATTTGCTAAAAAATCCTTCATGTTTAAAAAAAACAGTAGATAAAAAAATTATCACACTTTACTTGTAAGGTAGTAAAAAGGAAACCCTCCCCGGCGGGGAATCGAACCCCGGTCTCCCGCGTGACAGGCGGGGATACTGACCACTATACTACCGAGGATATTCGGTTTTTGCCGAAACCCGGGATTGAACCAGGGACCTTTAGATCTTCAGTCTAACGCTCTCCCAACTGAGCTATTTCGGCACGCAGAGATTTGCTAAAAAATCCTTCATCTTTAAAAAAAACAGTAGATAAAAAAATTATCACACTTTACTTGTAAGGTAGTAAAAAGGAAACCCTCCCCGGCGGGGAATCAAACCCCGGTCTCCCGCGTGACAGGCGGGGATACTGACCACTATACTACCGAGGATATTCGGTTTTTGCCGAAACCCGGGATTGAACCAGGGACCTTTAGATCTTCAGTCTAACGCTCTCCCAACTGAGCTATTTCGGCACGCAGAGATTAGCTAAAAAATCCTTCATGTTTAAAAAAAAAGTAGATAAAAAAATTATCACACTTTACTTGTAAGGTAGTAAAAAGGAAACCCTCCCCGGCGGGGAATCGAACCCCGGTCTCCCGCGTGACAGGCGGGGATACTGACCACTATACTACCGAGGATATTCGGTTTTTGCCGAAACCCGGGATTGAACCAGGGACCTTTAGATCTTCAGTCTAACGCTCTCCCAACTGAGCTATTTCGGCACGCAGAGATTTGCTAAAAAATCCTTCATCTTTAAAAAAAACAGTAGATAAAAAAATTATCACACTTTACTTGTAAGGTAGTAAAAAGGAAACCCTCCCCGGCGGGGAATCGAACCCCGGTCTCCCGCGTGACAGGCGGGGATACTGACCACTATACTACCGAGGATATTCGGTTTTTGCCGAAACCCGGGATTGAACCAGGGACCTTTAGATCTTCAGTCTAACGCTTTCCCAACTGAGCTATTTCGGCACGCAGAGATTTGCTAAAAAATCCTTCATCTTTAAAAAAAACAGTAGATAAAAAAATTATCACACTTTACTTGTAAGGTAGTAAAAAGGAAACCCTCCCCGGCGGGGAATCGAACCCCGGTCTCCCGCGTGACAGGCGGGGATACTGACCACTATACTACCGAGGATATTCGGTTTTTGCCGAAACCCGGGATTGAACCAGGGACCTTTAGATCTTCAGTCTAACGCTCTCCCAACTGAGCTATTTCGGCACGCAGAGATTTGCTAAAAAATCCTTCATGTTTAAAAAAAACAGTAGATAAAAAAATTATCACACTTTACTTGTAAGGTAGTAAAAAGGAAACCCTCCCCGGCGGGGAATCGAACCCCGGTCTCCCGCGTGACAGGCGGGGATACTGACCACTATACTACCGAGGATATTCGGTTTTTGCCGAAACCCGGGATTGAACCAGGGACCTTTAGATCTTCAGTCTAACGCTCTCCCAACTGAGCTATTTCGGCACGCAGAGATTTGCTAAAAAATCCTTCATCTTTAAAAAAAACAGTAGATAAAAAAATTATCACACTTTACTTGTAAGGTAGTAAAAAGGAAACCCTCCCCGGCGGGGAATCGAAGCCCGGTCTCCCGCGTGACAGGCGGGGATACTGACCACTATACTACCGAGGATATTCGGTTTTTACCGAAACCCGGGATTGAACCAGGGACCTTTAGATCTTCAGTCTAACGCTCTCCCAACTGAGCTATTTCGGCACGCAGAGATTTGCTAAAAAATCCTTCATCTTTAAAAAAAACAGTAGATAAAAAAATTATCACACTTTACTTGTAAGGTAGTAAAAAGGAAACCCTCCCCGGCGGGGAATCGAACCCCGGTCTCCCGCGTGACAGGCGGGGATACTGACCACTATACTACCGAGGATATTCGGTTTTTGCCGAAACCCGGGATTGAACCAGGGACCTTTAGATCTTCAGTCTAACGCTCTCCCAACTGAGCTATTTCGGCACGCAGAGATTTGCTAAAAAATCCTTCATCTTTAAAGAAAACAGTAGATAAAAAAATTATCACACTTTACTTGTAAGGTAGTAAAAAGGAAACCCTCCCCGGCGGGGAATCGAACCCCGGTCTCCCGCGTGACAGGCGGGGATACTGACCACTATACTACCGAGGATATTCGGTTTTTGCCGAAACCCGGGATTGAACCAGGGACCTTTAGATCTTCAGTCTAACGCTCTCCCAACTGAGCTATTTCGGCACGCAGAGATTTGCTAAAAAATCCTTCATCTTTAAAAAAAACAGTAGATAAAAAAATTATCACACTTTACTTGTAAGGTAGTAAAAAGGAAACCCTCCCCGGCGGGGAATCGAACCCCGGTCTCCCGCGTGACAGGCGGGGATACTGACCACTATACTACCGAGGATATTCGGTTTTTGCCGAAACCCGGGATTGAACCAGGGACCTTTAGATCTTCAGTCTAACGCTCTCCCAACTGAGCTATTTCGGCACGCAGAGATTTGCTAAAAAATCCTTCATCTTTAAAAAAAACAGTAGATAAAAAAATTATCACACTTTACTTGTAAGGTAGTAAAAAGGAAACCCTCCCCGGCGGGGAATCGAACCCCGGTCTCCCGCGTGACAGGCGGGGATACTGACCACTATACTACCGAGGATATTCGGTTTTTGCCGAAACCCGGGATTGAACCAGGGACCTTTAGATCTTCAGTCTAACGCTCTCCCAACTGAGCTATTTCGGCACGCAGAGATTTGCTAAAAAATCCTTCATGTTTAAAAAAAACAGTAGATAAAAAAATTATCACACTTTAATTGTAAGGTAGTAAAAAGGAAACCCTCCCCGGCGGGGAATCGAACCCCGGTCTCCCGCGTGACAGGCGGGGATACTGACCACTATACTACCGAAGATATTCGGTTTTTGCCGAAACCCGGGATTGAACCAGGGACCTTTAGATCTTCAGTCTAACGCTCTCCCAACTGAGCTATTTCGGCACGCAGAGATTTGCTAAAAAATCCTTCATCTTTAAAAAAAACAGTAGATAAAAAAATTATCACACTTTACTTGTAAGGTAGTAAAAAGGAAACCCTCCCCGGCGGGGAATCGAACCCCGGTCTCCCGCGTGACAGGCGGGGATACTGACCACTATACTACCGAGGATATTCGGTTTTTGCCGAAACCCGGGATTGAACGAGGGACCTTTAGATCTTCAGTCTAACGCTCTCCCAACTGAGCTATTTCGGCACGCAGAGATTTGCTAAAAAATCCTTCATCTTTAAAAAAAACAGTAGATAAAAAAATTATCACACTTTACTTGTAAGGTAGTAAAAAGGAAACCCTCCCCGGCGGGGAATCGAACCCCGGTCTCCCGCGTGACAGGCGGGGATACTGACCACTATACTACCGAGGATATTCGGTTTTTGCCGAAACCCGGGATTGAACCAGGGACCTTTAGATCTTCAGTCTAACGCTCTCCCAACTGAGCTATTTCGGCACGCAGAGATTTGCTAAAAAATCCTTCATCTTTAAAAAAAACAGTAGATAAAAAAATTATCACACTTTACTTGTAAGGTAGTAAAAAGGAAACCCTCCCCGGCGGGGAATCGAAGCCCGGTCTCCCGCGTGACAGGCGGGGATACTGACCACTATACTACCGAGGATATTCGGTTTTTGCCGAAACCCGGGATTGAACCAGGGACCTTTAGATCTTCAGTCTAACGCTCTCCCAACTGAGCTATTTCGGCACGCAGAGATTTGCTAAAAAATCCTTCATCTTTAAAAAAAACAGTAGATAAAAAAATTATCACACTTTACTTGTAAGGTAGTAAAAAGGAAACCCTCCCCGGCGGGGAATCGAACCCCGGTCTCCCGCGTGACAGGCGGGGATACTGACCACTATACTACCGAGGATATTCGGTTTTTGCCGAAACCCGGGATTGAACCAGGGACCTTTAGATCTTCAGTCTAACGCTCTCCCAACTGAGCTATTTCGGCACGCAGAGATTTGCTAAAAAATCCTTCATCTTTAAAAAAAACAGTAGATAAAAAAATTATCACACTTTACTTGTAAGGTAGTAAAAAGGAAACCCTCCCCGGCGGGGAATCGAAACCCGGTCTCCCGCGTGACAGGCGGGGATACTGACCACTATACTACCGAGGATATTCGGTTTTTGCCGAAACCCGGGATTGAACCAGGGACCTTTAGATCTTCAGTCTAACGCTCTCCCAACTGAGCTATTTCGGCACGCAGAGATTTGCTAAAAAATCCTTCATCTTTAAAAAAAACAGTAGATAAAAAAATTATCACACTTTACTTGTAAGGTAGTAAAAAGGAAACCCTCCCCGGCGGGGAATCGAACCCCGGTCTCCCGCGTGACAGGCGGGGATACTGACCACTATACTACCGAGGATATTCGGTTTTTGCCGAAACCCGGGATTGAACCAGGGACCTTTAGATCTTCAGTCTAACGCTCTCCCAACTGAGCTATTTCGGCACGCAGAGATTTGCTAAAAAATCCTTCATCTTTAAAAAAAACAGTAGATAAAAAAATTATCACACTTTACTTGTAAGGTAGTAAAAAGGAAACCCTCCCCGGCGGGGAATCAAACCCCGGTCTCCCGCGTGACAGGCGGGGATACTGACCACTATACTACCGAGGATATTCGGTTTTTGCCGAAACCCGGGATTGAACCAGGGACCTTTAGATCTTCAGTCTAAAGCTCTCCCAACTGAGCTATTTCGGCACGCAGAGATTTGCTAAAAAATCCTTCATGTTTAAAAAAAACAGTAGATAAAAAAATTATCACACTTTACTTGTAAGGTAGTAAAAAGGAAACCCTCCCCGGCGGGGAATCGAACCCCGGTCTCCCGCGTGACAGGCGGGGATACTGACCACTATACTACCGAGGATATTCGGTTTTTGCCGAAACCCGGGATTGAACCAGGGACCTTTAGATCTTCAGTCTAACGCTCTCCCAACTGAGCTATTTCGGCACGCAGAGATTTGCTAAAAAATCCTTCATCTTTAAAAAAAACAGTAGATAAAAAAATTATCACACTTTACTTGTAAGGTAGTAAAAAGGAAACCCTCCCCGGCGGGGAATCGAACCCCGGTCTCCCGCGTGACAGGCGGGGATACTGACCACTATACTACCGAGGATATTCGGTTTTTGCCGAAACCCGGGATTGAACCAGGGACCTTTAGATCTTCAGTCTAACGCTCTCCCAACTGAGCTATTTCGGCACGCAGAGATTTGCTAAAAAATCCTTCATCTTTAAAAAAAACAGTAGATAAAAAAATTATCACACTTTACTTGTAAGGTAGTAAAAAGGAAACCCTCCCCGGCGGGGAATCGAACCCCGGTCTCCCGCGTGACAGGCGGGGATACTGACCACTATACTACCGAGGATATTCGGTTTTTGCCGAAACCCGGGATTGAACCAGGGACCTTTAGATCTTCAGTCTAACGCTCTCCCAACTGAGCTATTTCGGCACGCAGAGATTTGCTAAAAAATCCTTCATCTTTAAAAAAAACAGTAGATAAAAAAATTATCACACTTTACTTGTAAGGTAGTAAAAAGGAAACCCTCCCCGGCGGGGAATCGAACCCCGGTCTCCCGCGTGACAGGCGGGGATACTGACCACTATACTACCGAGGATATTCGGTTTTTGCCGAAACCCGGGATTGAACCAGGGACCTTTAGATCTTCAGTCTAACGCTCTCCCAACTGAGCTATTTCGGCACGCAGAGATTTGCTAAAAAATCCTTCATGTTTAAAAAAAACAGTAGATAAAAAAATTATCACACTTTACTTGTAAGGTAGTAAAAAGGAAACCCTCCCCGGCGGGGAATCGAACCCCGGTCTCCCGCGTGACAGGCGGGGATACTGACCACTATACTACCGAAGATATTCGGTTTTTGCCGAAACCCGGGATTGAACCAGGGACCTTTAGATCTTCAGTCTAACGCTCTCCCAACTGAGCTATTTCGGCACGCAGAGATTTGCTAAAAAATCCTTCATCTTTAAAAAAAACAGTAGATAAAAAAATTATCACACTTTACTTGTAAGGTAGTAAAAAGGAAACCCTCCCCGGCGGGGAATCGAACCCCGGTCTCCCGCGTGACAGGCGGGGATACTGACCACTATACTACCGAGGATATTCGGTTTTTGCCGAAACCCGGGATTGAACGAGGGACCTTTAGATCTTCAGTCTAACGCTCTCCCAACTGAGCTATTTCGGCACGCAGAGATTTGCTAAAAAATCCTTCATCTTTAAAAAAAACAGTAGATAAAAAAATTATCACACTTTACTTGTAAGGTAGTAAAAAGGAAACCCTCCCCGGCGGGGAATCGAACCCCGGTCTCCCGCGTGACAGGCGGGGATACTGACCACTATACTACCGAGGATATTCGGTTTTTGCCGAAACCCGGGATTGAACCAGGGACCTTTAGATCTTCAGTCTAACGCTCTCCCAACTGAGCTATTTCGGCACGCAGAGATTTGCTAAAAAATCCTTCATCTTTAAAAAAAACAGTAGATAAAAAAATTATCACACTTTACTTGTAAGGTAGTAAAAAGGAAACCCTCCCCGGCGGGGAATCGAAGCCCGGTCTCCCGCGTGACAGGCGGGGATACTGACCACTATACTACCGAGGATATTCGGTTTTTGCCGAAACCCGGGATTGAACCAGGGACCTTTAGATCTTCAGTCTAACGCTCTCCCAACTGAGCTATTTCGACACGCAGAGATTTGCTAAAAAATCCTTCATCTTTAAAAAAAACAGTAGATAAAAAAATTATCACACTTTACTTGTAAGGTAGTAAAAAGGAAACCCTCCCCGGCGGGGAATCGAACCCCGGTCTCCCGCGTGACAGGCGGGGATACTGACCACTATACTACCGAGGATATTCGGTTTTTGCCGAAACCCGGGATTGAACCAGGGACCTTTAGATCTTCAGTCTAACGCTCTCCCAACTGAGCTATTTCGGCACGCAGAGATTTGCTAAAAAATCCTTCATCTTTAAAAAAAACAGTAGATAAAAAAATTATCACACTTTACTTGTAAGGTAGTAAAAAGGAAACCCTCCCCGGCGGGGAATCGAAACCCGGTCTCCCGCGTGACAGGCGGGGATACTGACCACTATACTACCGAGGATATTCGGTTTTTGCCGAAACCCGGGATTGAACCAGGGACCTTTAGATCTTCAGTCTAACGCTCTCCCAACTGAGCTATTTCGGCACGCAGAGATTTGCTAAAAAATCCTTCATCTTTAAAAAAAACAGTAGATAAAAAAATTATCACACTTTACTTGTAAGGTAGTAAAAAGGAAACCCTCCCCGGCGGGGAATCGAACCCCGGTCTCCCGCGTGACAGGCGGGGATACTGACCACTATACTACCGAGGATATTCGGTTTTTGCCGAAACCCGGGATTGAACCAGGGACCTTTAGATCTTCAGTCTAACGCTCTCCCAACTGAGCTATTTCGGCACGCAGAGATTTGCTAAAAAATCCTTCATCTTTAAAAAAAACAGTAGATAAAAAAATTATCACACTTTACTTGTAAGGTAGTAAAAAGGAAACCCTCCCCGGCGGGGAATCAAACCCCGGTCTCCCGCGTGACAGGCGGGGATACTGACCACTATACTACCGAGGATATTCGGTTTTTGCCGAAACCCGGGATTGAACCAGGGACCTTTAGATCTTCAGTCTAAAGCTCTCCCAACTGAGCTATTTCGGCACGCAGAGATTTGCTAAAAAATCCTTCATGTTTAAAAAAAACAGTAGATAAAAAAATTATCACACTTTACTTGTAAGGTAGTAAAAAGGAAACCCTCCCCGGCGGGGAATCGAACCCCGGTCTCCCGCGTGACAGGCGGGGATACTGACCACTATACTACCGAGGATATTCGGTTTTTGCCGAAACCCGGGATTGAACCAGGGACCTTTAGATCTTCAGTCTAACGCTCTCCCAACTGAGCTATTTCGGCACGCAGAGATTTGCTAAAAAATCCTTCATCTTTAAAAAAAACAGTAGATAAAAAAATTATCACACTTTACTTGTAAGGTAGTAAAAAGGAAACCCTCCCCGGCGGGGAATCGAACCCCGGTCTCCCGCGTGACAGGCGGGGATACTGACCACTATACTACCGAGGATATTCGGTTTTTGCCGAAACCCGGGATTGAACCAGGGACCTTTAGATCTTCAGTCTAACGCTCTCCCAACTGAGCTATTTCGGCACGCAGAGATTTGCTAAAAAATCCTTCATCTTTAAAAAAAACAGTAGATAAAAAAATTATCACACTTTACTTGTAAGGTAGTAAAAAGGAAACCCTCCCCGGCGGGGAATCGAACCCCGGTCTCCCGCGTGACAGGCGGGGATACTGACCACTATACTACCGAGGATATTCGGTTTTTGCCGAAACCCGGGATTGAACCAGGGACCTTTAGATCTTCAGTCTAACGCTCTCCCAACTGAGCTATTTCGGCACGCAGAGATTTGCTAAAAAATCCTTCATCTTTAAAAAAAACAGTAGATAAAAAAATTATCACACTTTACTTGTAAGGTAGTAAAAAGGAAACCCTCCCCGGCGGGGAATCGAACCCCGGTCTCCCGCGTGACAGGCGGGGATACTGACCACTATACTACCGAGGATATTCGGTTTTTGCCGAAACCCGGGATTGAACCAGGGACCTTTAGATCTTCAGTCTAACGCTTTCCCAACTGAGCTATTTCGGCACGCAGAGATTTGCTAAAAAATCCTTCATCTTTAAAAAAAACAGTAGATAAAAAAATTATCACACTTTACTTGTAAGGTAGTAAAAAGGAAACCCTCCCCGGCGGGGAATCGAACCCCGGTCTCCCGCGTGACAGGCGGGGATACTGACCACTATACTACCGAGGATATTCGGTTTTTGCCGAAACCCGGGATTGAACCAGGGACCTTTAGATCTTCAGTCTAACGCTCTCCCAACTGAGCTATTTCGGCACGCAGAGATTTGCTAAAAAATCCTTCATGTTTAAAAAAAACAGTAGATAAAAAAATTATCACACTTTACTTGTAAGGTAGTAAAAAGGAAACCCTCCCCGGCGGGGAATCGAACCCCGGTCTCCCGCGTGACAGGCGGGGATACTGACCACTATACTACCGAGGATATTCGGTTTTTGCCGAAACCCGGGATTGAACCAGGGACCTTTAGATCTTCAGTCTAACGCTCTCCCAACTGAGCTATTTCGGCACGCAGAGATTTGCTAAAAAATCCTTCATCTTTAAAAAAAACAGTAGATAAAAAAATTATCACACTTTACTTGTAAGGTAGTAAAAAGGAAACCCTCCCCGGCGGGGAATCGAAGCCCGGTCTCCCGCGTGACAGGCGGGGATACTGACCACTATACTACCGAGGATATTCGGTTTTTACCGAAACCCGGGATTGAACCAGGGACCTTTAGATCTTCAGTCTAACGCTCTCCCAACTGAGCTATTTCGGCACGCAGAGATTTGCTAAAAAATCCTTCATCTTTAAAAAAAACAGTAGATAAAAAAATTATCACACTTTACTTGTAAGGTAGTAAAAAGGAAACCCTCCCCGGCGGGGAATCGAACCCCGGTCTCCCGCGTGACAGGCGGGGATACTGACCACTATACTACCGAGGATATTCGGTTTTTGCCGAAACCCGGGATTGAACCAGGGACCTTTAGATCTTCAGTCTAACGCTCTCCCAACTGAGCTATTTCGGCACGCAGAGATTTGCTAAAAAATCCTTCATCTTTAAAGAAAACAGTAGATAAAAAAATTATCACACTTTACTTGTAAGGTAGTAAAAAGGAAACCCTCCCCGGCGGGGAATCGAACCCCGGTCTCCCGCGTGACAGGCGGGGATACTGACCACTATACTACCGAGGATATTCGGTTTTTGCCGAAACCCGGGATTGAACCAGGGACCTTTAGATCTTCAGTCTAACGCTCTCCCAACTGAGCTATTTCGGCACGCAGAGATTTGCTAAAAAATCCTTCATCTTTAAAAAAAACAGTAGATAAAAAAATTATCACACTTTACTTGTAAGGTAGTAAAAAGGAAACCCTCCCCGGCGGGGAATCGAACCCCGGTCTCCCGCGTGACAGGCGGGGATACTGACCACTATACTACCGAGGATATTCGGTTTTTGCCGAAACCCGGGATTGAACCAGGGACCTTTAGATCTTCAGTCTAACGCTCTCCCAACTGAGCTATTTCGGCACGCAGAGATTTGCTAAAAAATCCTTCATCTTTAAAAAAAACAGTAGATAAAAAAATTATCACACTTTACTTGTAAGGTAGTAAAAAGGAAACCCTCCCCGGCGGGGAATCGAACCCCGGTCTCCCGCGTGACAGGCGGGGATACTGACCACTATACTACCGAGGATATTCGGTTTTTGCCGAAACCCGGGATTGAACCAGGGACCTTTAGATCTTCAGTCTAACGCTCTCCCAACTGAGCTATTTCGGCACGCAGAGATTTGCTAAAAAATCCTTCATGTTTAAAAAAAACAGTAGATAAAAAAATTATCACACTTTACTTGTAAGGTAGTAAAAAGGAAACCCTCCCGGCGGGGAATCGAACCCCGGTCTCCCGCGTGACAGGCGGGGATACTGACCACTATACTACCGAAGATATTCGGTTTTTGCCGAAACCCGGGATTGAACCAGGGACCTTTAGATCTTCAGTCTAACGCTCTCCCAACTGAGCTATTTCGGCACGCAGAGATTTGCTAAAAAATCCTTCATCTTTAAAAAAAACAGTAGATAAAAAAATTATCACACTTTACTTGTAAGGTAGTAAAAAGGAAACCCTCCCCGGCGGGGAATCGAACCCCGGTCTCCCGCGTGACAGGCGGGGATACTGACCACTATACTACCGAGGATATTCGGTTTTTGCCGAAACCCGGGATTGAACGAGGGACCTTTAGATCTTCAGTCTAACGCTCTCCCAACTGAGCTATTTCGGCACGCAGAGATTTGCTAAAAAATCCTTCATCTTTAAAAAAAACAGTAGATAAAAAAATTATCACACTTTACTTGTAAGGTAGTAAAAAGGAAACCCTCCCCGGCGGGGAATCGAACCCCGGTCTCCCGCGTGACAGGCGGGGATACTGACCACTATACTACCGAGGATATTCGGTTTTTGCCGAAACCCGGGATTGAACCAGGGACCTTTAGATCTTCAGTCTAACGCTCTCCCAACTGAGCTATTTCGGCACGCAGAGATTTGCTAAAAAATCCTTCATCTTTAAAAAAAACAGTAGATAAAAAAATTATCACACTTTACTTGTAAGGTAGTAAAAAGGAAACCCTCCCCGGCGGGGAATCGAAGCCCGGTCTCCCGCGTGACAGGCGGGGATACTGACCACTATACTACCGAGGATATTCGGTTTTTGCCGTAACCCGGGATTGAACCAGGGACCTTTAGATCTTCAGTCTAACGCTCTCCCAACTGAGCTATTTCGGCACGCAGAGATTTGCTAAAAAATCCTTCATGTTTAAAAAAAACAGTAGATAAAAAAATTATCACACTTTACTTGTAAGGTAGTAAAAAGGAAACCCTCCCCGGCGGGGAATCGAACCCCGGTCTCCCGCGTGACAGGCGGGGATACTGACCACTATACTACCGAGGATATTCGGTTTTTGCCGAAACCCGGGATTTAACCAGGGACCTTTAGATCTTCAGTCTAACGCTCTCCCAACTGAGCTATTTCGGCACGCAGAGATTTGCTAAAAAATCCTTCATCTTTAAAAAAAACAGTAGATAAAAAAATTATCACACTTTACTTGTAAGGTAGTAAAAAGGAAACCCTCCCCGGCGGGGAATCGAACCCCGGTCTCCCGCGTGACAGGCGGGGATACTGACCACTATACTACCGAGGATATTCGGTTTTTGCCGAAACCCGGGATTGAACCAGGGACCTTTAGATCTTCAGTCTAACGCTCTCCCAACTGAGCTATTTCGGCACGCAGAGATTTGCTAAAAAATCCTTCATGTTTAAAAAAAACAGTAGATAAAAAAATTATCACACTTTACTTGTAAGGTAGTAAAAAGGAAACCCTCCCCGGCGGGGAATCGAACCCCGGTCTCCCGCGTGACAGGCGGGGATACTGACCACTATACTACCGAGGATATTCGGTTTTTGCCGAAACCCGGGATTGAACCAGGGACCTTTAGATCTTCAGTCTAACGCTCTCCCAACTGAGCTATTTCGGCACGCAGAGATTTGCTAAAAAATCCTTCATCTTTAAAAAAAACAGTAGATAAAAAAATTATCACACTTTACTTGTAAGGTAGTAAAAAGGAAACCCTCCCCGGCGGGGAATCGAACCCCGGTCTCCCGCGTGACAGGCGGGGATACTGACCACTATACTACCGAGGATATTCGGTTTTTGCCGAAACCCGGGATTGAACCAGGGACCTTTAGATCTTCAGTCTAACGCTCTCCCAACTGAGCTATTTCGGCACGCAGAGATTTGCTAAAAAATCCTTCATGTTTAAAAAAAACAGTAGATAAAAAAATTATCACACTTTACTTGTAAGGTAGTAAAAAGGAAACCCTCCCCGGCGGGGAATCGAACCCCGGTCTCCCGCGTGACAGGCGGGGATACTGACCACTATACTACCGAGGATATTCGGTTTTTGCCGAAACCCGGGATTGAACCAGGGACCTTTAGATCTTCAGTCTAACGCTCTCCCAACTGAGCTATTTCGGCACGCAGAGATTTGCTAAAAAATCCTTCATGTTTAAAAAAAACAGTAGATAAAAAAATTATCACACTTTACTTGTAAGGTAGTAAAAAGGAAACCCTCCCCGGCGGGGAATCGAACCCCGGTCTCCCGCGTGACAGGCGGGGATACTGACCACTATACTACCGAGGATATTCGGTTTTTGCCGAAACCCGGGATTGAACCAGGGACCTTTAGATCTTCAGTCTAACGCTCTCCCAACTGAGCTATTTCGGCACGCAGAGATTTGCTAAAAAATCCTTCATCTTTAAAAAAAACAGTAGATAAAAAAATTATCACACTTTACTTGTAAGGTAGTAAAAAGGAAACCCTCCCCGGCGGGGAATCGAACCCCGGTCTCCCGCGTGACAGGCGGGGATACTGACCACTATACTACCGAGGATATTCGGTTTTTGCCGAAACCCGGGATTGAACCAGGGACCTTTAGATCTTCAGTCTAACGCTCTCCCAACTGAGCTATTTCGGCACGCAGAGATTTGCTAAAAAATCCTTCATCTTTAAAAAAAACAGTAGATAAAAAAATTATCACACTTTACTTGTAAGGTAGTAAAAAGGAAACCCTCCCCGGCGGGGAATCGAACCCCGGTCTCCCGCGTGACAGGCGGGGATACTGACCACTATACTACCGAGGATATTCGGTTTTTGCCGAAACCCGGGATTGAACCAGGGACCTTTAGATCTTCAGTCTAACGCTCTCCCAACTGAGCTATTTCGGCACGCAGAGATTTGCTAAAAAATCCTTCATCTTTAAAAAAAACAGTAGATAAAAAAATTATCACACTTTACTTGTAAGGTAGTAAAAAGGAAACCCTCCCCGGCGGGGAATCGAACCCCGGTCTCCCGCGTGACAGGCGGGGATACTGACCACTATACTACCGAGGATATTCGGTTTTTGCCGAAACCCGGGATTGAACCAGGGACCTTTAGATCTTCAGTCTAACGCTCTCCCAACTGAGCTATTTCGGCACGCAGAGATTTGCTAAAAAATCCTTCATCTTTAAAAAAAACAGTAGATAAAAAAATTATCACACTTTACTTGTAAGGTAGTAAAAAGGAAACCCTCCCCGGCGGGCAATTCGAACCCCGGTCTCCCGCGTGACAGGCGGGGATACTGACCACTATACTACCGAGGATATTCGGTTTTTGCCGAAACCCGGGATTGAACCAGGGACCTTTAGATCTTCAGTCTAACGCTCTCCCAACTGAGCTATTTCGGCACGCAGAGATTTGCTAAAAAATCCTTCATGTTTAAAAAAAACAGTAGATAAAAAAATTATCACACTTTACTTGTAAGGTAGTAAAAAGGAAACCCTCCCCGGCGGGGAATCGAACCCCGGTCTCCCGCGTGACAGGCGGGGATACTGACCACTATACTACCGAGGATATTCGGTTTTTGCCGAAACCCGGGATTGAACCAGGGACCTTTAGATCTTCAGTCTAACGCTCTCCCAACTGAGCTATTTCGGCA
Source organism: Maratus speculifer (assembly GCA_964019185.1). Classification (NCBI taxonomy): domain Eukaryota; kingdom Metazoa; phylum Arthropoda; class Arachnida; order Araneae; family Salticidae; genus Maratus; species Maratus speculifer. The sequence continues at coordinate 417,173,958 of OZ025293.1, forward strand.
CGCAGAGATTTGCTAAAAAATCCTTCATCTTTAAAAAAAACAGTAGATAAAAAAATTATCACACTTTACTTGTAAGGTAGTAAAAAGGAAACCCTCCCCGGCGGGGAATCGAACCCCGGTCTCCCGCGTGACAGGCGGGGATACTGACCACTATACTACCGAGGATATTCGGTTTTTGCCGAAACCCGGGATTGAACCAGGGACCTTTAGATCTTCAGTCTAACGCTCTCCCAACTGAGCTATTTCGGCACGCAGAGGTTTGCTAAAAAATCCTTCATCTTTAAAAAAAACAGTAGATAAAAAAATTATCACACTTTACTTGTAAGGTAGTAAAAAGGAAACCCTCCCCGGCGGGGAATCGAACCCCGGTCTCCCGCGTGACAGGCGGGGATACTGACCACTATACTACCGAGGATATTCGGTTTTTGCCGAAACCCGGGATTGAACCAGGGACCTTTAGATCTTCAGTCTAACGCTCTCCCAACTGAGCTATTTCGGCACGCAGAGATTTGCTAAAAAATCCTTCATCTTTAAAAAAAACAGTAGATAAAAAAATTATCACACTTTACTTGTAAGGTAGTAAAAAGGAAACCCTCCCCGGCGGGGAATCGAACCCCGGTCTCCCGCGTGACAGGCGGGGATACTGACCACTATACTACCGAGGATATTCGGTTTTTGCCGAAACCCGGGATTGAACCAGGGACCTTTAGATCTTCAGTCTAACGCTCTCCCAACTGAGCTATTTCGGCACGCAGAGATTTGCTAAAAAATCCTTCATCTTTAAAAAAAACAGTAGATAAAAAAATTATCACACTTTACTTGTAAGGTAGTAAAAAGGAAACCCCCCCCGGCGGGGAATCGAACCCCGGTCTCCCGCGTGACAGGCGGGGATACTGACCACTATACTACCGAGGATATTCGGTTTTTGCCGAAACCCGGGATTGAACCAGGGACCTTTAGATCTTCAGTCTAACGCTCTCCCAACTGAGCTATTTCGGCACGCAGAGATTTGCTAAAAAATCCTTCATCTTTAAAAAAAACAGTAGATAAAAAAATTATCACACTTTACTTGTAAGGTAGTAAAAAGGAAACCCTCCCCGGCGGGGAATCGAACCCCGGTCTCCCGCGTGACAGGCGGGGATACTGTCCACTATACTACCGAGGATATTCGGTTTTTGCCGAAACCCGGGATTGAACCAGGGACCTTTAGATCTTCAGTCTAACGCTCTCCCAACTGAGCTATGTCGGCACGCAGAGATTTGCTAAAAAATCCTTCATCTTTAAAAAAAACAGTAGATAAAAAAATTATCACACTTTACTTGTAAGGTAGTAAAAAGGAAACCCTCCCCGGCGGGGAATCGAACCCCGGTCTCCCGCGTGACAGGCGGGGATACTGACCACTATACTACCGAGGATATTCGGTTTTTGCCGAAACCCGGGATTGAACCAGGGACCTTTAGATCTTCAGTCTAACGCTCTCCCAACTGAGCTATTTCGGCACGCAGAGATTTGCTAAAAAATCCTTCATGTTTAAAAAAAACAGTAGATAAAAAAATTATCACACTTTACTTGTAAGGTAGTAAAAAGGAAACCCTCCCCGGCTGGGAATCGAACCCCGGTCTCCCGCGTGACAGGCGGGGATACTGACCACTATACTACCGAGGATATTCGGTTTTTGCCGAAACCCGGGATTGAACCAGGGACCTTTAGATCTTCAGTCTAACGCTCTCCCAACTGAGCTATTTCGGCACGCAGAGATTTGCTAAAAAATCCTTCATCTTTAAAAAAAACAGTAGATAAAAAAATTATCACACTTTACTTGTAAGGTAGTAAAAAGGAAACCCTCCCCGGCGGGGAATCGAACCCCGGTCTCCCGCGTGACAGGCGGGGATACTGACCACTATACTACCGAGGATATTCGGTTTTTGCCGAAACCCGGGATTGAACCAGGGACCTTTAGATCTTCAGTCTAACGCTCTCCCAACTGAGCTATTTCGGCACGCAGAGATTTGCTAAAAAATCCTTCATGTTTAAAAAAAACAGTAGATAAAAAAATTATCACACTTTACTTGTAAGGTAGTAAAAAGGAAACCCTCCCCGGCGGGGAATCGAACCCCGGTCTCCCGCGTGACAGGCGGGGATACTGACCACTATACTACCGAGGATATTCGGTTTTTGCCGAAACCCGGGATTGAACCAGGGACCTTTAGATCTTCAGTCTAACGCTCTCCCAACTGAGCTATTTCGGCACGCAGAGATTTGCTAAAAAATCCTTCATCTTTAAAAAAAACAGTAGATAAAAAAATTATCACACTTTACTTGTAAGGTAGTAAAAAGGAAACCCTCCCCGGCGGGGAATCGAACCCCGGTCTCCCGCGTGACAGGCGGGGATACTGACCACTATAATACCGAGGATATTCGGTTTTTGCCGAAACCCGGGATTGAACCAGGGACCTTTAGATCTTCAGTCTAACGCTCTCCCAACTGAGCTATTTCGGCACGCAGAGATTTGCTAAAAAATCCTTCATCTTTAAAAAAAACAGTAGATAAAAAAATTATCACACTTTACTTGTAAGGTAGTAAAAAGGAAACCCTCCCCGGCGGGGAATCGAACCCCGGTCTCCCGCGTGACAGGCGGGGATACTGACCACTATACTACCGAGGATATTCGGTTTTTGCCGAAACCCGGGATTGAACCAGGGACCTTTAGATCTTCAGTCTAACGCTCTCCCAACTGAGCTATTTCGGCACGCAGAGATTTGCTAAAAAATCCTTCATATTTAAAAAAAACAGTAGATAAAAAAATTATCACACTTTACTTGTAAGGTAGTAAAAAGGAAACCCTCCCCGGCGGGGAATCGAACCCCGGTCTCCCGCGTGACAGGCGGGGATACTGACCACTATACTACCGAGGATATTCGGTTTTTGCCGAAACCCAGGATTGAACCAGGGACCTTTAGATCTTCAGTCTAACGCTCTCCCAACTGAGCTATTTCGGCACGCAGAGATTTGCTAAAAAATCCTTCATCTTTAAAAAAAACAGTAGATAAAAAAATTATCACACTTTACTTGTAAGGTAGTAAAAAGGAAACCCTCCCCGGCGGGGAATCGAACCCCGGTCTCCCGCGTGACAGGCGGGGATACTGACCACTATACTACCGAGGATATTCGGTTTTTGCCGAAACCCGGGATTGAACCAGGGACCTTTAGATCTTCAGTCTAACGCTCTCCCAACTGAGCTATTTCGGCACGCAGAGATTTGCTAAAAAATCCTTCATCTTTAAAAAAAACAGTAGATAAAAAAATTATCACACTTTACTTGTAAGGTAGTAAAAAGGAAACCCTCCCCGGCGGGGAATCGAACCCCGGTCTCCCGCGTGACAGGCGGGGATACTGACCACTATACTACCGAGGATATTCGGTTTTTGCCGAAACCCGGGACCTTTAGATCTTCAGTCTAACGCTCTCCCAACTGAGCTATTTCGGCACGCAGAGATTTGCTAAAAAATCCTTCATCTTTAAAAAAAACAGTAGATAAAAAAATTATCACACTTTACTTGTAAGGTAGTAAAAAGGAAACCCTCCCCGGCGGGGAATCGAACCCCGGTCTCCCGCGTGACAGGCGGGGATACTGACCACTATACTACCGAGGATATTCGGTTTTTGCCGAAACCCGGGATTGAACCAGGGACCTTTAGATCTTCAGTCTAACGCTCTCCCAACTGAGCTATTTCGGCACGCAGAGATTTGCTAAAAAATCCTTCATCTTTAAAAAAAACAGTAGATAAAAAAATTATCACACTTTACTTGTAAGGTAGTAAAAAGGAAACCCTCCCCGGCGGGGAATCGAACCCCGGTCTCCCGCGTGACAGGCGGGGATACTGACCACTATACTACCGAGGATATTCGGTTTTTGCCGAAACCCGGGATTGAACCAGGGACCTTTAGATCTTCAGTCTAACGCTCTCCCAACTGAGCTATTTCGGCTCGCAGAGATTTGCTAAAAAATCCTTCATCTTTAAAAAAACAGTAGATAAAAAAATTATCACACTTTACTTGTAAGGTAGTAAAAAGGAAACCCTCCCCGGCGGGGAATCGAACCCCGGTCTCCCGCGTGACAGGCGGGGATACTGACCACTATACTACCGAGGATATTCGGTTTTTGCCGAAACCCGGGATTGAACCAGGGTCCTTTAGATCTTCAGTCTAACGCTCTCCCAACTGAGCTATTTCGGCACGCAGAGATTTGCTAAAAAATCCTTCATCTTTAAAAAAAACAGTAGATAAAAAAATTATCACACTTTACTTGTAAGGTAGTAAAAAGGAAACCCTCCCCGGCGGGGAATCGAACCCCGGTCTCCCGCGTGACAGGCGGGGATACTGACCACTATACTACCGAGGATATTCGGTTTTTGCCGAAACCCGGGATTGAACCAGGGACCTTTAGATCTTCAGTCTAACGCTCTCCCAACTGAGCTATTTCGGCACGCAGAGACTTGCTAAAAAATCCTTCATCTTTAAAAAAAACAGTAGATAAAAAAATTATCACACTTTACTTGTAAGGTAGTAAAAAGGAAACCCTCCCCGGCGGGGAATCGAACCCCGGTCTCCCGCGTGACAGGCGGGGATACTGACCACTATACTACCGAGGATATTCGGTTTTTGCCGAAACCCGGGATTGAACCAGGGACCTTTAGATCTTCAGTCTAACGCTCTCCCAACTGAGCTATTTCGGCACGCAGAGATTTGCTAAAAAATCCTTCATCTTTAAAAAAAACAGTAGATAAAAAAATTATCACACTTTACTTGTAAGGTAGTAAAAAGGAAACCCTCCCCGGCGGGGAATCGAACCCCGGTCTCCCGCGTGACAGGCGGGGATACTGACCACTATACTACCGAGGAAATTCGGTTTTTGCCGAAACCCGGGATTGAACCAGGGACCTTTAGATCTTCAGTCTAACGCTCTCCCAACTGAGCTATTTCGGCACGCAGAGACTTGCTAAAAAATCCTTCATCTTTAAAAAAAACAGTAGATAAAAAAATTATCACACTTTACTTGTAAGGTAGTAAAAAGGAAACCCTCCCCGGCGGGGAATCGAACCCCGGTCTCCCGCGTGACAGGCGGGGATACTGACCACTATACTACCGAGGATATTCGGTTTTTGCCGAAACCCGGGATTGAACCAGGGACCTTTAGATCTTCAGTCTAACGCTCTCCCAACTGAGCTATTTCGGCACGCAGACACTTGCTAAAAAATCCTTCATCTTTAAAAAAAACAGTAGATAAAAAAATTATCACACTTTACTTGTAAGGTAGTAAAAAGGAAACCCTCCCCGGCGGGGAATCGAACCCCGGTCTCCCGCGTGACAGGCGGGGATACTGACCACTATACAACCGAGGATATTCGGTTTTTGCCGAAACCCGGGATTGAACCAGGGACCTTTAGATCTTCAGTCTAACGCTCTCCCAACTGAGCTATTTCGGCACGCAGAGACTTGCTAAAAAATCCTTCATCTTTAAAAAAAACAGTAGATAAAAAAATTATCACACTTTACTTGTAAGGTAGTAAAAAGGAAACCCTCCCCGGCGGGGAATCGAACCCCGGTCTCCCGCGTGACAGGCGGGGATACTGACCACTATACTACCGAGGATATTCGGTCTTTGCCGAAACCCGGGATTGAACCAGGGACCTTTAGATCTTCAGTCTAACGCTCTCCCAACTGAGCTATTTCGGCACGCAGAGATTTGCTAAAAAATCCTTCATCTTTAAAAAAAACAGTAGATAAAAAAATTATCACACTTTACTTGTAAGGTAGTAAAAAGGAAACCCTCCCCGGCGGGGAATCGAACCCCGGTCTCCCGCGTGACAGGCGGGGATACTGACCACTATACTACCGAGGATATTCGGTCTTTGCCGAAACCCGGGATTGAGCCAGGGACCTTTAGATCTTCAGTCTAACGCTCTCCCAACTGAGCTATTTCGGCACGCAGAGATTTGCTAAAAAATCCTTCATCTTTAAAAAAAACAGTAGATAAAAAAATTATCACACTTTACTTGTAAGGTAGTAAAAAGGAAACCCTCCCCGGCGGGGAATCGAACCCCGGTCTCCCGCGTGACAGGCGGGGATACTGACCACTATACTACCGAGGATATTCGGTCTTTGCCGAAACCCGGGATTGAACCAGGGACCTTTAGATCTTCAGTCTAACGCTCTCCCAACTGAGCTATTTCGGCACGCAGAGATTTGCTAAAAAATCCTTCATCTTTAAAAAAAACAGTAGATAAAAAAATTATCACACTTTACTTGTAAGGTAGTAAAAAGGAAACCCTCCCCGGCGGGGAATCGAACCCCGGTCTCCCGCGTGACAGGCGGGGATACTGACCACTATACTACCGAGGATATTCGGTTTTTGCCGAAACCCGGGATTGAACCAGGGACCTTTAGATCTTCAGTCTAACGCTCTCCCAACTGAGCTATTTCGGCACGCAGAGATTTGCTAAAAGATCCTTCATCTTTAAAAAAAACAGTAGATAAAAAAATTATCACACTTTACTTGTAAGGTAGTAAAAAGGAAACCCTCCCCGGCGGGGAATCGAACCCCGGTCTCCCGCGTGACAGGCGGGGATACTGACCACTATACTACCGAGGATATTCGGTTTTTGCCGAAACCCGGGATTGAACCAGGGACCTTTAGATCTTCAGTCTAACGCTCTCCCAACTGAGCTATTTCGGCACGCAGAGATTTGCTAAAAAATCCTTCATCTTTAAAAAAAACAGTAGATAAAAAAATTATCACACTTTACTTGTAAGGTAGTAAAAAGGAAACCCTCCCCGGCGGGGAATCGAACCCCGGTCTCCCGCGTGACAGGCGGGGATACTGACCACTATACTACCGAGGATATTCGGTTTTTGCCGAAACCCGGGATTGAACCAGGGACCTTTAGATCTTCAGTCTAACGCTCTCCCAACTGAGCTATTTCGGCACGCAGAGATTTGCTAAAAAATCCTTCATGTTTAAAAAAAACAGTAGATAAAAAAATTATCACACTTTACTTGTAAGGTAGTAAAAAGGAAACCCTCCCCGGCGGGGAATCGAACCCCGGTCTCCCGCGTGACAGGCGGGGATACTGACCACTATACTACCGAGGATATTCGGTTTTTGCCGAAACCCGGGATTGAACCAGGGACCTTTAGATCTTCAGTCTAACGCTCTCCCAACTGAGCTATTTCGGCACGCAGAGATTTGCTAAAAAATCCTTCATCTTTAAAAAAAACAGTAGATAAAAAAATTATCACACTTTACTTGTAAGGTAGTAAAAAGGAAACCCTCCCCGGCGGGGAATCGAACCCCGGTCTCCCGCGTGACAGGCGGGGATACTGACCACTATAATACCGAGGATATTCGGTTTTTGCCGAAACCCGGGATTGAACCAGGGACCTTTAGATCTTCAGTCTAACGCTCTCCCAACTGAGCTATTTCGGCACGCAGAGATTTGCTAAAAAATCCTTCATCTTTAAAAAAAACAGTAGATAAAAAAATTATCACACTTTACTTGTAAGGTAGTAAAAAGGAAACCCTCCCCGGCGGGGAATCGAACCCCGGTCTCCCGCGTGACAGGCGGGGATACTGACCACTATACTACCGAGGATATTCGGATTTTGCCGAAACCCGGGATTGAACCAGGGACCTTTAGATCTTCAGTCTAACGCTCTCCCAACTGAGCTATTTCGGCACGCAGAGATTTGCTAAAAAATCCTTCATATTTAAAAAAAACAGTAGATAAAAAAATTATCACACTTTACTTGTAAGGTAGTAAAAAGGAAACCCTCCCCGGCGGGGAATCGAACCCCGGTCTCCCGCGTGACAGGCGGGGATACTGACCACTATACTACCGAGGATATTCGGTTTTTGCCGAAACCCGGGATTGAACCAGGGACCTTTAGATCTTCAGTCTAACGCTCTCCCAACTGAGCTATTTCGGCACGCAGAGAGTTGCTAAAAAATCCTTCATCTTTAAAAAAAACAGTAGATAAAAAAATTATCACACTTTACTTGTAAGGTAGTAAAAAGGAAACCCTCCCCGGCGGGGAATCGAACCCCGGTCTCCCGCGTGACAGGCGGGGATACTGACCACTATACTACCGAGGATATTCGGTTTTTGCCGAAACCCGGGATTGAACCAGGGACCTTTAGATCTTCAGTCTAACGCTCTCCCAACTGAGCTATTTCGGCACGCAGAGATTTGCTAAAAAATCCTTCATCTTTAAAAAAAACAGTAGATAAAAAAATTATCACACTTTACTTGTAAGGTAGTAAAAAGGAAACCCTCCCCGGCGGGGAATCGAACCCCGGTCTCCCGCGTGACAGGCGGGGATACTGACCACTATACTACCGAGGATATTCGGTTTTTGCCGAAACCCGGGATTGAACCAGGGACCTTTAGATCTTCAGTCTAACGCTCTCCCAACTGAGCTATTTCGGCACGCAGAGATTTGCTAAAAAATCCTTCATCTTTAAAAAAAACAGTAGATAAAAAAATTATCACACTTTACTTGTAAGGTAGTAAAAAGGAAACCCTCCCCGGCGGGAAATCGAACCCCGGTCTCCCGCGTGACAGGCGGGGATACTGACCACTATACTACCGAGGATATTCGGTTTTTGCCGAAACCCGGGATTGAACCAGGGACCTTTAGATCTTCAGTCTAACGCTCTCCCAACTGAGCTATTTCGGCACGCAGAGATTTGCTAAAAAATCCTTCATCTTTAAAAAAAACAGTAGATAAAAAAATTATCACACTTTACTTGTAAGGTAGTAAAAAGGAAACCCTCCCCGGCGGGGAATCGAACCCCGGTCTCCCGCGTGACAGGCGGGGATACTGACCACTATACTACCGAGGATATTCGGTTTTTGCCGAAACCCGGGATTGAACCAGGGACCTTTAGATCTTCAGTCTAACGCTCTCCCAACTGAGCTATTTCGGCTCGCAGAGATTTGCTAAAAAATCCTTCATCTTTAAAAAAACAGTAGATAAAAAAATTATCACACTTTACTTGTAAGGTAGTAAAAAGGAAACCCTCCCCGGCGGGGAATCGAACCCCGGTCTCCCGCGTGACAGGCGGGGATACTGACCACTATACTACCGAGGATATTCGGTTTTTGCCGAAACCCGGGATTGAACCAGGGACCTTTAGATCTTCAGTCTAACGCTCTCCCAACTGAGCTATTTCGGCACGCAGAGATTTGCTAAAAAATCCTTCATCTTTAAAAAAAACAGTAGATAAAAAAATTATCACACTTTACTTGTAAGGTAGTAAAAAGGAAACCCTCCCCGGCGGGGAATCGAACCCCGGTCTCCCGCGTGACAGGCGGGGATACTGACCACTATACTACCGAGGATATTCGGTTTTTGCCGAAACCCGGGATTGAACCAGGGACCTTTAGATCTTCAGTCTAACGCTCTCCCAACTGAGCTATTTCGGCACGCAGAGACTTGCTAAAAAATCCTTCATCTTTAAAAAAAACAGTAGATAAAAAAATTATCACACTTTACTTGTAAGGTAGTAAAAAGGAAACCCTCCCCGGCGGGGAATCGAACCCCGGTCTCCCGCGTGACAGGCGGGGATACTGACCACTATACTACCGAGGATATTCGGTTTTTGCCGAAACCCGGGATTGAACCAGGGACCTTTAGATCTTCAGTCTAACGCTCTCCCAACTGAGCTATTTCGGCACGCAGAGATTTGCTAAAAAATCCTTCATCTTTAAAAAAAACAGTAGATAAAAAAATTATCACACTTTACTTGTAAGGTAGTAAAAAGGAAACCCTCCCCGGCGGGGAATCGAACCCCGGTCTCCCGCGTGACAGGCGGGGATACTGACCACTATACTACCGAGGATATTCGGTTTTTGCCGAAACCCGGGATTGAACCAGGGACCTTTAGATCTTCAGTCTAACGCTCTCCCAACTGAGCTATTTCGGCACGCAGAGATTTGCTAAAAAATCCTTCATCTTTAAAAAAAACAGTAGATAAAAAAATTATCACACTTTACTTGTAAGGTAGTAAAAAGGAAACCCTCCCCGGCGGGGAATCGAACCCCGGTCTCCCGCGTGACAGGCGGGGATACTGACCACTATACTACCGAGGATATTCGGTTTTTGCCGAAACCCGGGATTGAACCAGGGACCTTTAGATCTTCAGTCTAACGCTCTCCCAACTGAGCTATTTCGGCACGCAGAGATTTGCTAAAAAATCCTTCATCTTTAAAAAAAACAGTAGATAAAAAAATTATCACACTTTACTTGTAAGGTAGTAAAAAGGAAACCCTCCCCGGCGGGGAATCGAACCCCGGTCTCCCGCGTGACAGGCGGGGATACTGACCACTATACTACCGAGGATATTCGGTTTTTGCCGAAACCCGGGATTGAACCAGGGACCTTTAGATCTTCAGTCTAACGCTCTCCCAACTGAGCTATTTCGGCACGCAGAGATTTGCTAAAAAATCCTTCATCTTTAAAAAAAACAGTAGATAAAAAAATTATCACACTTTACTTTTAAGGTAGTAAAAAGGAAACCCTCCCCGGCGGGGAATCGAACCCCGGTCTCCCGCGTGACAGGCGGGGATACTGACCACTATACTACCGAGAATATTCGGTTTTTGCCGAAACCCGGGATTGAACCAGGGACCTTTAGATCTTCAGTCTAACGCTCTCCCAACTGAGCTATTTCGGCACGCAGAGATTTGCTAAAAAATCCTTCATCTTTAAAAAAAACAGTAGATAAAAAAATTATCACACTTTACTTGTAAGGTAGTAAAAAGGAAACCCTCCCCGGCGGGGAATCGAACCCCGGTCTCCCGCGTGACAGGCGGGGATACTGACCACTATACTACCGAGGATATTCGGTTTTTGCCGAAACCCGGGATTGAACCAGGGACCTTTAGATCTTCAGTCTAACGCTCTCCCAACTGAGCTATTTCGGCACGCAGAGATTTGCTAAAAAATCCTTCATCTTTAAAAAAAACAGTAGATAAAAAAATTATCACACTTTACTTGTAAGGTAGTAAAAAGGAAACCCTCCCCGGCGGGGAATCGAACCCCGGTCTCCCGCGTGACAGGCGGGGATACTGACCACTATACTACCGAGGATATTCGGTTTTTGCCGAAACCCGGGATTGAACCAGGGACCTTTAGATCTTCAGTCTAACGCTCTCCCAACTGAGCTATTTCGGCACGCAAAGATTTGCTAAAAAATCCTTCATCTTTAAAAAAAACAGTAGATAAAAAAATTATCACACTTTACTTGTAAGGTAGTAAAAAGGAAACCCTCCCCGGCGGGGAATCGAACCCCGGTCTCCCGCGTGACAGGCGGGGATACTGACCACTATACTACCGAGGATATTCGGTTTTTGCCGAAACCCGGGATTGAACCAGGGACCTTTAGATCTTCAGTCTAACGCTCTCCCAACTGAGCTATTTCGGCACGCAGAGATTTGCTAAAAAATCCTTCATCTTTAAAAAAAACAGTAGATAAAAAAATTATCACACTTTACTTGTAAGGTAGTAAAAAGGAAACCCTCCCCGGCGGGGAATCGAACCCCGGTCTCCCGCGTGACAGGCGGGGATACTGACCACTATACTACCGAGGATATTCGGTTTTTGCCGAAACCCGGGATTGAACCAGGGACCTTTAGATCTTCAGTCTAACGCTCTCCCAACTGAGCTATTTCGGCACGCAGAGATTTGCTAAAAAATCCTTCATCTTTAAAAAAAACAGTAGATAAAAAATTATCACACTTTACTTGTAAGGTAGTAAAAAGGAAACCCTCCCCGGCGGGGAATCGAACCCCGGTCTCCCGCGTGACAGGCGGGGATACTGACCACTATACTACCGAGGATATTCGGTTTTTGCCGAAACCCGGGATTGAACCAGGGACCTTTAGATCTTCAGTCTAACGCTCTCCCAACTGAGCTATTTCGGCACGCAGAGATTTGCTAAAAAATCCTTCATGTTTAAAAAAAACAGTAGATAAAAAAATTATCACACTTTACTTGTAAGGTAGTAAAAAGGAAACCCTCCCCGGCGGGGAATCGAACCCCGGTCTCCCGCGTGACAGGCGGGGATACTGACCACTATACTACCGAGGATATTCGGTTTTTGCCGAAACCCGGGATTGAACCAGGGACCTTTAGATCTTCAGTCTAACGCTCTCCCAACTGAGCTATTTCGGCACGCAGAGATTTGCTAAAAAATCCTTCATGTTTAAAAAAAACAGTAGATAAAAAAATTATCACACTTTACTTGTAAGGTAGTAAAAAGGAAACCCTCCCCGGCGGGGAATCGAACCCCGGTCTCCCGCGTGACAGGCGGGGATACTGGCCACTATACTACCGAGGATATTCGGTTTTTGCCGAAACCCGGGATTGAACCAGGGACCTTTAGATCTTCAGTCTAACGCTCTCCCAACTGAGCTATTTCGGCACGCAGAGATTTGCTAAAAAATCCTTCATGTTTAAAAAAAACAGTAGATAAAAAAATTATCACACTTTACTTGTAAGGTAGTAAAAAGAAAACCCTCCCCGGCGGGGAATCGAACCCCGGTCTCCCGCGTGACAGGCGGGGATACTGGCCACTATACTACCGAGGATATTCGGTTTTTGCCGAAACCCGGGATTGAACCAGGGACCTTTAGATCTTCAGTCTAACGCTCTCCCAACTGAGCTATTTCGGCACGCAGAGATTTGCTAAAAAATCCTTCATGTTTAAAAAAAAACAGTAGATAAAAAAATTATCACACTTTACTTGTAAGGTAGTAAAAAGGAAACCCTCCCCGGCGGGGAATCGAACCCCGGTCTCCCGCGTGACAGGCGGGGATACTGACCACTATTCTACCGAGGATATTCGGTTTTTGCCGAAACCCGGGATTGAACCAGGGACCTTTAGATCTTCAGTCTAACGCTCTCCCAACTGAGCTATTTCGGCACGCAGAGATTTGCTAAAAAATCCTTCATCTTTAAAAAAAACAGTAGATAAAAAAATTATCACACTTTACTTGTAAGGTAGTAAAAAGGAAACCCTCCCCGGCGGGGAATCGAACCCCGGTCTCCCGCGTGACAGGCGGGGATACTGACCACTATACTACCGAGGATATTCGGTTTTTGCCGAAACCCGGGATTGAACCAGGGACCTTTAGATCTTCAGTCTAACGCTCTCCCAACTGAGCTATTTCGGCACGCAGAGATTTGCTAAAAAATCCTTCATCTTTAAAAAAAACAGTAGATAAAAAAATTATCACACTTTACTTGTAAGGTAGTAAAAAGGAAACCCTCCCCGGCGGGGAATCGAACCCCGGTCTCCCGCGTGACAGGCGGGGATACTGACCACTATACTACCGAGGATATTCGGTTTTTGCCGAAACCCGGGATTGAACCAGGGACCTTTAGATCTTCAGTCTAACGCTCTCCCAACTGAGCTATTTCGGCACGCAGAGATTTGCTAAAAAATCCTTCATCTTTAAAAAAAACAGTAGATAAAAAAATTATCACACTTTACTTGTAAGGTAGTAAAAAGGAAACCCTCCCCGGCGGGGAATCGAACCCCGGTCTCCCGCGTGACAGGCGGGGATACTGACCACTATACTACCGAGGATATTCGGTTTTTGCCGAAACCCGGGATTGAACCAGGGACCTTTAGATCTTCAGTCTAACGCTCTCCCAACTGAGCTATTTCGGCACGCAGAGATTTGCTAAAAAATCCTTCATGTTTAAAAAAAACAGTAGATAAAAAAATTATCACACTTTACTTGTAAGGTAGTAAAAAGGAAACCCTCCCCGGCGGGGAATCGAACCCCGGTCTCCCGCGTGACAGGCGGGGATACTGACCACTATACTACCGAGGATATTCGGTTTTTGCCGAAACCCGGGATTGAACCAGGGACCTTTAGATCTTCAGTCTAACGCTCTCCCAACTGAGCTATTTCGGCACGCAGAGATTTGCTAAAAAATCCTTCATGTTTAAAAAAAACAGTAGATAAAAAAATTATCACACTTTACTTGTAAGGTAGTAAAAAGGAAACCCTCCCCGGCGGGGAATCGAACCCCGGTCTCCCGCGTGACAGGCGGGGATACTGACCACTATACTACCGAGGATATTCGGTTTTTGCCGAAACCCGGGATTGAACCAGGGACCTTTAGATCTTCAGTCTAACGCTCTCCCAACTGAGCTATTTCGGCACGCAGAGATTTGCTAAAAAATCCTTCATGTTTAAAAAAAACAGTAGATAAAAAAATTATCACACTTTACTTGTAAGGTAGTAAAAAGGAAACCCTCCCCGGCGGGGAATCGAACCCCGGTCTCCCGCGTGACAGGCGGGGATACTGGCCACTATACTACCGAGGATATTCGGTTTTTGCCGAAACCCGGGATTGAACCAGGGACCTTTAGATCTTCAGTCTAACGCTCTCCCAACTGAGCTATTTCGGCACGCAGAGATTTGCTAAAAAATCCTTCATGTTTAAAAAAAACAGTAGATAAAAAAATTATCACACTTTACTTGTAAGGTAGTAAAAAGGAAACCCTCCCCGGCGGGGAATCGAACCCCGGTCTCCCGCGTGACAGGCGGGGATACTGGCCACTATACTACCGAGGATATTCGGTTTTTGCCGCAACCCGGGATTGAACCAGGGACCTTTAGATCTTCAGTCTAACGCTCTCCCAACTGAGCTATTTCGGCACGCAGAGATTTGCTAAAAAATCCTTCATGTTTAAAAAAAAACAGTAGATAAAAAAATTATCACACTTTACTTGTAAGGTAGTAAAAATGAAACCCTCCCCGGCGGGGAATCGAACCCCGGTCTCCCGCGTGACAGGCGGGGATACTGACCACTATACTACCGAGGATATTCGGTTTTTGCCGAAACCCGGGATTGAACCAGGGACCTTTAGATCTTCAGTCTAACGCTCTCCCAACTGAGCTATTTCGGCACGCAGAGATTTGCTAAAAAATCCTTCATGTTTAAAAAAAACAGTAGATAAAAAAATTATCACACTTTACTTGTAAGGTAGTAAAAAGGAAACCCTCCCCGGCGGGGAATCGAACCCCGGTCTCCCGCGTGACAGGCGGGGATACTGACCACTATACTACCGAGGATATTCGGTTTTTGCCGAAACCCGGGATTGAACCAGGGACCTTTAGATCTTCAGTCTAACGCTCTCCCAACTGAGCTATTTCGGCACGCAGAGATTTGCTAAAAAATCCTTCATGTTTAAAAAAAACAGTAGATAAAAAAATTATCACACTTTACTTGTAAGGTAGTAAAAAGGAAACCCTCCCCGGCGGGGAATCGAACCCCGGTCTCCCGCGTGACAGGCGGGGATACTGACCACTATACTACCGAGGATATTCGGTTTTTGCCGAAACCCGGGATTGAACCAGGGACCTTTAGATCTTCAGTCTAACGCTCTCCCAACTGAGCTATTTCGGCACGCAGAGATTTGCTAAAAAATCCTTCATGTTTAAAAAAAACAGTAGATAAAAAAATTATCACACTTTACTTGTAAGGTAGTAAAAAGGAATTCCTCCCCGGCGGGGAATCGAACCCCGGTCTCCCGCGTGACAGGCGGGGATACTGACCACTATACTACCGAGGATATTCGGTTTTTGCCGAAACCCGGGATTGATCCAGGGACCTTTAGATCTTCAGTCTAACGCTCTCCCAACTGAGCTATTTCGGCACGCAGAGATTTGCTAAAAAATCCTTCATGTTTAAAAAAAACAGTAGATAAAAAAATTATCACACTTTACTTGTAAGGTAGTAAAAAGGAAACCCTCCCCGGCGGGGAATCGAACCCCGGTCTCCCGCGTGACAGGCGGGGATACTGACCACTATACTACCGAGGATATTCGGTTTTTGCCGAAACCCGGGATTGAACCAGGGACCTTTAGATCTTCAGTCTAACGCTCTCCTAACTGAGCTATTTCGGCACGCAGAGATTTGCTAAAAAATCCTTCATGTTTAAAAAAAACAGTAGATAAAAAAATTATCACACTTTACTTGTAAGGTAGTAAAAAGGAAACCCTCCCCGGCGGGGAATCGAACCCCGGTCTCCCGCGGGACAGGCGGGGATACTGACCACTATACTACCGAGGATATTCGGTTTTTGCCGAAACCCGGGATTGAACCAGGGACCTTTAGATCTTCAGTCTAACGCTCTCCCAACTGAGCTATTTCGGCACGCAGAGATTTGCTAAAAAATCCTTCATGTTTAAAAAAAACAGTAGATAAAAAAATTATCACACTTTACTTGTAAGGTAGTAAAAAGGAAACCCTCCCCGGCGGGGAATCGAACCCCGGTCTCCCACGTGACAGGCGGGGATACTGACCACTATACTACCGAGGATATTCGGTTTTTGCCGAAACCCGGGATTGAACCAGGGACCTTTAGATCTTTAGTCTAACGCTCTCCCAACTGAGCTATTTCGGCACGCAGAGGTTTGCTAAAAAATCCTTCATGTTTAAAAAAAACAGTAGATAAAAAAATTATCACACTTTACTTGTAAGGTAGTAAAAAGGAAACCCTCCCCGGCGGGGAATCGAACCCCGGTCTCCCGCGTGACAGGCGGGGATACTGACCACTATACTACCGAGGATATTCGGTTTTTGCCGAAACCCGGGATTGAACCAGGGACCTTTAGATCTTCAGTCTAACGCTCTCCCAACTGAGCTATTTCGGCACGCAGAGATTTGCTAAAAAATCCTTCATGTTTTAAAAAAAACAGTAGATAAAAAAATTATCACACTTTACTTGTAAGGTAGTAAAAAGGAAACCCTCCCCGGCGGGGAATCGAACCCCGGTCTCCCGCGTGACAGGCGGGGATACTGACCACTATACTACCGAGGATATTCGGTTTTTGCCGAAATCCGGGATTGAACCAGGGACCTTTAGATCTTCAGTCTAACGCTCTCCCAACTGAGCTATTTCGGCACGCAGAGATTTGCTAAAAAATCCTTCATCTTTAAAAAAAACAGTAGATAAAAAAATTATCACACTTTACTTGTAAGGTAGTAAAAAGGAAACCCTCCCCGGCGGGGAATCGAACCCCGGTCTCCCGCGTGACAGGCGGGGATACTGACCACTATACTACCGAGGATATTCGGTTTTTGCCGAAACCCGGGATTGAACCAGGTACCTTTAGATCTTCAGTCTAACGCTCTCCCAACTGAGCTATTTCGGCACGCAGAGATTTGCTAAAAAATCCTTCATGTTTAAAAAAAACAGTAGATAAAAAAATTATCACACTTTACTTGTAAGGTAGTAAAAAGGAAACCCTCCCCGGCGGGGAATCGAACCCCGGTCTCCCGCGTGACAGGCGGGGATACTGACCACTATACTACCGAGGATATTCGGTTTTTGCCGAAACCCGGGATTGAACCAGGGACCTTTAGATCTTCAGTCTAACGCTCTCCCAACTGAGCTATTTCGGCACGCAGAGATTTGCTAAAAAATCCTTCATCTTTAAAAAAAACAGTAGATAAAAAAATTATCACACTTTACTTGTAAGGTAGTAAAAAGGAAACCCTCCCCGGCGGGGAGTCGAACCCCGGTCTCCCGCGTGACAGGCGGGGATACTGACCACTATACAACCGAGGATATTCGGTTTTTGCCGAAACCCGGGATTGAACCAGGGACCTTTAGATCTTCAGTCTAACGCTCTCCCAACTGAGCTATTTCGGCACGCAGAGATTTGCTAAAAAATCCTTCATCTTTAAAAAAAACAGTAGATAAAAAAATTATCACACTTTACTTGTAAGGTAGTAAAAAGGAAACCCTCCCCGGCGGGGAATCGAACGCCGGTCTCCCGCGTGACAGGCGGGGATACTGACCACTATACTACCGAGGATATTCGGTTTTTGCCGAAACCCGGGATTGAACCAGGGACCTTTAGATCTTCAGTCTAACGCTCTCCCAACTGAGCTATTTCGGCACGCAGAGATTTGCTAAAAAATCCTTCATCTTTAAAAAAAACAGTAGATAAAAAAATTATCACACTTTACTTGTAAGGTAGTAAAAAGGAAACCCTCCCCGGCGGGGAATCGAACCCCGGTCTCCCGCGTGACAGGCGGGGATACTGACCACTATACTACCGAGGATATTCGGTTTTTGCCGAAACCCGGGATTGAACCAGGGACCTTTAGATCTTCAGTCTAACGCTCTCCCAACTGAGCTATATCGGCACGCAGGGATTTGCTAAAAAATCCTTCATCTTTAAAAAAAACAGTAGATAAAAAAATTATCACACTTTACTTGTAAGGTAGTAAAAAGGAAACCCTGCCCGGCGGGGAATCGAACCCCGGTCTCCCGCGTGACAGGCGGGGATACTGACCACTATACTACCGAGGATATTCGGTTTTTGCCGAAACCCGGGATTGAACCAGGGACCTTTAGATCTTCAGTCTAACGCTCTCCCAACTGAGCTATTTCGGCACGCAGAGATTTGCTAAAAAATCCTTCATGTTTAAAAAAAACAGTAGATAAAAAAATTATCACACTTTACTTGTAAGGTAGTAAAAAGGAAACCCTCCCCGGCGGGGAATCGAACCCCGGTCTCCCGCGTGACAGGCGGGGATACTGACCACTATACTACCGAGGACATTCGGTTTTTGCCGAAACCCGGGATTGAACCAGGGACCTTTAGATCTTCAGTCTAACGCTCTCCCAACTGAGCTATTTCGGCACGCAGAGATTTGCTAAAAAATCCTTCATGTTTAAAAAAAACAGTAGATAAAAAAATTATCACACTTTACTTGTAAGGTAGTAAAAAGGAAACCCTCCCCGGCGGGGAATCGAACCCCGGTCTCCCGCGTGACAGGCGGGGATACTGACCACTATACTACCGAGGATATTCGGTTTTTGCCGAAACCCGGGATCTTTAGATCTTCAGTCTAACGCTCTCCCAACTGAGCTATTTCGGCACGTAGAGATTTGCTAAAAAATCCTTCATGTTTAAAAAAAAACAGTAGATAAAAAAATTATCACACTTTACTTGTAAGGTAGTAAAAAGGAAACCCTCCCCGGCGGGGAATCGAACCCCGGTCTCCCGCGTGACAGGCGGGGATACTGACCACTATACTACCGAGGATATTCGGTTTTTGCCGAAACCCGGGATTGAACCAGGGACCTTTAGATCTTCAGTCTAACGCTCTCCCAACTGAGCTATTTCGGCACGCAGAGATTTGCTAAAAAATCCTTCATGTTTAAAAAAAAACAGTAGATAAAAAAATTATCACACTTTACTTGTAAGGTAGTAAAAAGGAAACCCTCCCCGGCGGGGAATCGAACCCCGGTCTCCCGCGTGACAGGCGGGGATACTGACCACTATACTACCGAGGATATTCGGTTTTTGCCGAAACCCGGGATTGAACCAGGGACCTTTAGATCTTCAGTCTAACGCTCTCCCAACTGAGCTATTTCGGCACGCAGAGATTTGCTAAAAAATCCTTCATGTTTAAAAAAAACAGTAGATAAAAAAATTATCACACTTTACTTGTAAGGTAGTAAAAAGGAAACCCTCCCCGGCGGGGAATCGAACCCCGGTCTCCCGCGTGACAGGCGGGGATACTGACCACTATACTACCGAGGATATTCGGTTTTTGCCGAAACCCGGGATTGAACCAGGGACCTTTAGATCTTCAGTCTAACGCTCTCCCAACTGAGCTATTTCGGCACGCAGAGATTTGCTAAAAAATCCTTCATGTTTAAAAAAAACAGTAGATAAAAAAATTATCACACTTTACTTGTAAGGTAGTAAAAAGGAAACCCTCCCCGGCGGGGAATCGAACCCCGGTCTCCCGCGTGACAGGCGGGGATACTGACCACTATACTACCGAGGATATTCGGTTTTTGCCGAAACCCGGGATTGAACCAGGGACCTTTAGATCTTCAGTCTAACGCTCTCCCAACTGAGCTATTTCGGCACGCAGAGATTTGCTAAAAAATCCTTCATGTTTAAAAAAAACAGTAGATAAAAAAATTATCACACTTTACTTGTAAGGTAGTAAAAAGGAAACCCTCCCCTGCGGGGAATCGAACCCCGGTCTCCCGCGTGACAGGCGGGGATACTGACCACTATACTACCGAGGATATTCGGTTTTTGCCGAAACCCGGGATTGAACCAGGGACCTTTAGATCTTCAGTCTAACGCTCTCCCAACTGAGCTATTTCGGCACGCAGAGATTTGCTAAAAAATCCTTCATGTTTAAAAAAAACAGTAGATAAAAAAATTATCACACTTTACTTGTAAGGTAGTAAAAAGGAAACCCTCCCCGGCGGGGAATCGAACCCCGGTCTCCCGCGTGACAGGCGGGGATACTGACCACTATACTACCGAGGATATTCGGTTTTTGCCGAAACCCGGGATTGAACCAGGGACCTTTAGATCTTCAGTCTAACGCTCTCCCAACTGAGCTATTTCGGCACGCAGAGATTTGCTAAAAAATCCTTCATGTTTAAAAAAAACAGTAGATAAAAAAATTTTCACACTTTACTTGTAAGGTAGTAAAAAGGAAACCCTCCCCGGCGGGGAATCGAACCCCGGTCTCCCGCGTGACAGGCGGGGATACTGACCACTATACTACCGAGGATATTCGGTTTTTGCCGAAACCCGGGATTGAACCAGGGACCTTTAGATCTTCAGTCTAACGCTCTCCCAACTGAGCTATTTCGGCACGCAGAGATTTGCTAAAAAATCCTTCATGTTTAAAAAAAACAGTAGATAAAAAAATTATCACACTTTACTTGTAAGGTAGTAAAAAGGAAACCCTCCCCGGCGGGGAATCGAACCCCGGTCTCCCGCGTGACAGGCGGGGATACTGACCACTATACTACCGAGGATATTCGGTTTTTGCCGAAATCCGGGATTGAACCAGGGACCTTTAGATCTTCAGTCTAACGCTCTCCCAACTGAGCTATTTCGGCACGCAGAGATTTGCTAAAAAATCCTTCATGTTTAAAAAAAACAGTAGATAAAAAAATTATCACACTTTACTTGTAAGGTAGTAAAAAGGAAACCCTCCCCGGCGGGGAATCGAACCCCGGTCTCCCGCGTGACAGGCGGGGATACTGACCACTATACTACCGAGGATATTCGGTTTTTGCCGAAACCCGGGATTGAAACAGGGACATTTAGATCTTCAGTCTAACGCTCTCCCAACTGAGCTATTTCGGCACGCAGAGATTTGCTAAAAAATCCTTCATGTTTAAAAAAAACAGTAGATAAAAAAATTATCACACTTTACTTGTAAGGTAGTAAAAAGGAAACCCTCCCCGGCGGGGAATCGAACCCCGGTCTCCCGCGTGACAGGCGGGGATACTGACCACTATACTACCGAGGATATTCGGTTTTTGCCGAAACCCGGGATTGAACCAGGGACCTTTAGATCTTCAGTTTAACGCTCTCCCAACTGAGCTATTTCGGCACGCAGAGATTTGCTAAAAAATCCTTCATGTTTAAAAAAAAACAGTAGATAAAAAAATTATCACACTTTACTTGTAAGGTAGTAAAAAGGAAACCCTTCCCGGCGGGGAATCGAACCCCGGTCTCCCGCGTGACAGGCGGGGATACTGACCACTATACTACCGAGGATATTCGGTTTTTGCCGAAACCCGGGATTGAACCAGGGACCTTTAGATCTTCAGTCTAACGCTCTCCCAACTGAGCTATTTCGGCACGCAGAGATTTGCTAAAAAATCCTTCATGTTTAAAAAAAACAGTAGATAAAAAAATTATCACACTTTACTTGTAAGGTAGTAAAAAGGAAACCCTCCCCGGCGGGGAATCGAACCCCGGTCTCCCGCGTGACAGGCGGGGATACTGACCACTATACTACCGAGGATATTCGGTTTTTGCCGAAACCCGGGATTGAACCAGGGACCTTTAGATCTTCAGTCTAACGCTCTCCCAACTGAGCTATTTCGGCACGCAGAGATTTGCTAAAAAATCCTTCATGTTTAAAAAAAACAGTAGATAAAAAAATTATCACACTTTACTTGTAAGGTAGTAAAAAGGAAACCCTCCCCGGCGGGGAATCGAACCCCGGTCTCCCGTGTGACAGGCGGGGATACTGACCACTATACTACCGAGGATATTCGGTTTTTGCCGAAACCCGGGATTGAACCAGGGACCTTTAGATCTTCAGTCTAACGATCTCCCAACTGAGCTATTTCGGCACGCAGAGATTTGCTAAAAAATCCTTCATGTTTAAAAAAAACAGTAGATAAAAAAATTATCACACTTTACTTGTAAGGTAGTAAAAAGGAAACCCTCCCCGGCGGGGAATCGAACCCCGGTCTCCCGCGTGACAGGCGGGGATACTTACCACTATACTACCGAGGATATACGGTTTTTGCCGAAACCCGGGATTGAACCAGGGACCTTTAGATCTTCAGTCTAACGCTCTCCCAACTGAGCTATTTCGGCACGCAGAGATTTGCTAAAAAATCCTTCATGTTTAAAAAAAACAGTAGATAAAAAAATTATCACACTTTACTTGTAAGGTAGTAAAAAGGAAACCCTCCCCGGCGGGGAATCGAACCCCGGTCTCCCGCGTGACAGGCGGGGATACTGACCACTATACTACCGAGGATATTCGGTTTTTGCCGAAACCCGGGATTGAACCAGGGACCTTTAGATCTTCAGTCTAACGCTCTCCCAACTGAGCTATTTCGGCACGCAGAGATTTGCTAAAAAATCCTTCATGTTTAAAAAAAACAGTAGATAAAAAAATTATCACACTTTACTTGTAAGGTAGTAAAAAGGAAACCCTCCCCGACGGGGAATCGAACCCCGGTCTCCCGCGTGACAGGCGGGGATACTGACCACTATACTACCGAGGATATTCGGTTTTTGCCGAAACCCGGGATTGAACCAGGGACCTTTAGATCTTCAGTCTAACGCTCTCCCAACTGAGCTATTTCGGCACGCAGAGATTTGCTAAAAAATCCTTCATGTTTAAAAAAAACAGTAGATAAAAAAATTATCACACTTTACTTGTAAGGTAGTAAAAAGGAAACCCTCCCCGCCGGGGAATCGAACCCCGGTCTCCCGCGTGACAGGTGGGGATACTGACCACTATACTACCGAGGATATTCGGTTTTTGCCGAAACCCGGGATTGAACCAGGGACCTTTAGATCTTCAGTCTAACGCTCTCCCAACTGAGCTATTTCGGCACGCAGAGATTTGCTAAAAAATCCTTCATGTTTAAAAAAAACAGTAGATAAAAAAATTATCACACTTTACTTGTAAGGTAGTAAAAAGGAAACCCTCCCCGGCGGGGAATCGAACCCCGGTCTCCCGCGTGACAGGCGGGGATACTGACCACTATACTACCGAGGATATTCGGTTTTTGCCGAAACCCGGGATTGAACCAGGGACCTTTAGATCTTCAGTCTAACGCTCTCCCAACTGAGCTATTTCGGCACGCAGAGATTTGCTAAAAAATCCTTCATGTTTAAAAAAAACAGTAGATAAAAAAATTATCACACTTTACTTGTAAGGTAGTAAAAAGGAAACCCTCCCCGGCGGGGAATCGAACCCCGGTCTCCCGCGTGACAGGCGGGGATACTGACCACTATACTACCGAGGATATTCGGTTTTTGCCGAAAACCGGGATTGAACCAGGGACCTTTAGATCTTCAGTCTAACGCTCTCCCAACTGAGCTATTTCGGCACGCAGAGATTTGCTAAAAAATCCTTCATGTTTAAAAAAAACAGTAGATAAAAAAATTATCACACTTTACTTGTAAGGTAGTAAAAAGGAAACCCTCCCCGGCGGGGAATCGAACCCCGGTCTCCGGCGTGACAGGCGGGGATACTGACCACTATACTACCGAGGATATTCGGTTTTTGCCGAAACCCGGGATTGAACCAGGGACCTTTAGATCTTCAGTCTAACGCTCTCCCAACTGAGCTATTTCGGCACGCAGAGATTTGCTAAAAAATCCTTCATGTTTAAAAAAAACAGTAGATAAAAAAATTATCACACTTTACTTGTAAGGTAGTAAAAAGGAAACCCTCCCCGGCGGGGAATCGAACCCCGGTCTCCCGCGTGACAGGCGGGGATACTGACCACTATACTACCGAGGATATTCGGTTTTTGCCGAAACCCGGGATGGAACCAGGGACCTTTAGATCTTCAGTCTAACGCTCTCCCAACTGAGCTATTTCGGCACGCAGAGATTTGCTAAAAAATCCTTCATGTTTAAAAAAAACAGTAGATAAAAAAATTATCACACTTTACTTGTAAGGTAGTAAAAAGGAAACCCTCCCCGGCGGGGAATCGAACCCCGGTCTCCCGCGTGACAGGCGGGGATACTGACCACTATACTACCGAGGATATTCGGTTTTTGCCGAAACCCGGGACCTTTAGATCTTCAGTCTAACGCTCTCCCAACTGAGCTATTTCGGCACGCAGAGATTTGCTAAAAAATCCTTCATGTTTAAAAAAAACAGTAGATAAAAAAATTATCACACTTTACTTGTAAGGTAGTAAAAAGGAAACCCTCCCCGGCGGGGAATCGAACCCCGGTCTCCCGCGTGACAGGCGGGGATACTGACCACTATACTACCGAGGATATTCGTTTTTTGCCGAAAACCGGGATTGAACCAGGGACCTTTAGATCTTCAGTCTAACCCTCTCCCAACTGAGCTATTTCGGCACGCAGAGATTTGCTAAAAAATCCTTCATGTTTAAAAAAAACAGTAGATAAAAAAATTATCACACTTTACTTGTAAGGTAGTAAAAAGGAAACCCTCCCCGGCGGGGAATCGAACCCCGGTCTCCGGCGTGACAGGCGGGGATACTGACCACTATACTACCGAGGATATTCGGTTTTTGCCGAAACCCGGGATTGAACCAGGGACCTTTAGATCTTCAGTCTAACGCTCTCCCAACTGAGCTATTTCGGCACGCAGAGATTTGCTAAAAAATCCTTCATGTTTAAAAAAAACAGTAGATAAAAAAATTATCACACTTTACTTGTAAGGTAGTAAAAAGGAAACCCTCCCCGGCGGGGAATCGAACCCCGGTCTCCCGCGTGACAGGCGGGGATACTGACCACAATACTACCGAGGATATTCGGTTTTTGCCGAAACCCGGGATTGAACCAGGGACCTTTAGATCTTCAGTCTAACGCTCTCCCAACTGAGCTATTTCGGCACGCAGAGATTTGCTAAAAAATCCTTCATGTTTAAAAAAAACAGTAGATAAAAAAATTATCACACTTTACTTGTAAGGTAGTAAAAAGGAAACCCTCCCCGGCGGGGAATCGAACCCCGGTCTCCCGCGTGACAGGCGGGGATACTGACCACTATACTACCGAGGATATTCGGTTTTTGCCGAAACCCGGGGTTGAACCAGGGACCTTTAGATCTTCAGTCTAACGCTCTCCCAACTGAGCTATTTCGGCACGCAGAGATTTGCTAAAAAATCCTTCATGTTTAAAAAAAACAGTAGATAAAAAAATTATCACACTTTACTTGTAAGGTAGTAAAAAGGAAACCCTCCCCGGCGGGGAATCGAACCCCGGTCTCCCGCGTGACAGGCGGGGATACTGACCACTATACTACCGAGGATATTCGGTTTTTGCCGAAACCCGGGATTGAACCAGGGACCTTTAGATCTTCAGTCTAACGCTCTCCCAACTGAGGTATTTCGGCACGCAGAGATTTGCTAAAAAATCCTTCATGTTTAAAAAAAACAGTAGATAAAAAAATTATCACACTTTACTTGTAAGGTAGTAAAAAGGAAACCCTCCCCGGCGGGGAATCGAACCCCGGTCTCCCGCGTGACAGGCGGGGATACTGACCACTATACTACCGAGGATATTCGGTTTTTGCCGAAACCCGGGATTGAACCAGGAACCTTTAGATCTTCAGTCTAACGCTCTCCCAACTGAGCTATTTCGGCACGCAGAGATTTGCTAAAAAATCCTTCATGTTTAAAAAAAACAGTAGATAAAAAAATTATCACACTTTACTTGTAAGGTAGTAAAAAGGAAACCCTCCCCGGCGGGGAATCGAACCCCGGTCTCCCGCGTGACAGGCGGGGATACTGACCACTATACTACCGAGGATATTCGGTTTTTGCCGAAACCCGGGACCTTTAAATCTTCAGTCTAACGCTCTCCCAACTGAGCTATTTCGGCACGCAGAGATTTGCTAAAAAATCCTTCATGTTTAAAAAAAACAGTAGATAAAAAAATTATCACACTTTACTTGTAAGGTAGTAAAAAGGAAACCCTCCCCGGCGGGGAATCGAACCCCGGTCTCCCGCGTGACAGGCGGGGATACTGACCACTATACTACCGAGGATATTCGGTTTTTGCCGAAACCCGGGATTGAACCAGGGACCTTTAGATCTTCAGTCTAACGCTCTCCCAACTGAGCTATTTCGGTACGCAGAGATATGCTAAAAAATCCTTCATGTTTAAAAAAAACAGTAGATAAAAAAAGTATCACACTTTACTTGTAAGGTAGTAAAAAGGAAACCCTCCCCGGCGGGGAATCGAACCCCGGTCTCCCGCGTGACAGGCGGGGATACTGACCACTATACTACCGAGGATTTTCGGTTTTTGCCGAAACCCGGGATTGAACCAGGGGCCTTTAGATCTTCAGTCTAACGCTCTCCCAACTGAGCTATTTCGGCACGCAGAGATTTGCTAAAAAATCCTTCATGTTTAAAAAAAACAGTAGATAAAAAAATTATCACACTTTACTTGTAAGGTAGTAAAAAGGAAACCCTCCCCGGTGGGGAATCGAACCCCGGTCTCCCGCGTGACAGGCGGGGATACTGACCACTATACTACCGAGGATATTCGGTTTTTGCCGAAACCCGGGATTGAACCAGGGACCTTTAGATCTTCAGTCTAACGCTCTCCCAACTGAGCTATTTCGGCACGCAGAGATTTGCTAAAAAATCCTTCATGTTTAAAAAAAACAGTAGATAAAAAAATTATCACACTTTACTTGTAAGGTAGTAAAAAGGAAACCCTCCCCGGCGGGGAATCGAACCCCGGTCTCCCGCGTGACAGGCGGGGATACTGACCACTATACTACCGGGGATATTCGGTTTTTGCCGAAACCCGGGATTGAACCAGGGACCTTTAGATCTTCAGTCTAACGCTCTCCCAACTGAGCTATTTCGGCACGCAGAGATTTGCTAAAAAATCCTTCATGTTTAAAAAAAACAGTAGATAAAAAAATTATCACACTTTACTTGTAAGGTAGTAAAAAGGAAACCCTCCCCGCCGGGGAATCGAACCCCGGTCTCCCGCGTGACAGGCGGGGATACTGACCACTATACTACCGAGGATATTCGGTTTTTGCCGAAACCCGGGATTGAACCAGGGACCTTTAGATCTTCAGTCTAACGCTCTCCCAACTGAGCTATTTCGGCACGCAGAGATTTGCTAAAAAATCCTTCATGTTTAAAAAAAACAGTAGATAAAAAAATTATCACACTTTACTTGTAAGGTAGTAAAAAGGAAACCCTCCTCGGCGGGGAATCGAACCCCGGTCTCCCGCGTGACAGGCGGGGATACTGACCACTATACTACCGAGGATATTCGGTTTTTGCCGAAACCCGGGTTTGAACCAGGGACCTTTAGATCTTCTGTCTAACGCTCTCCCAACTGAGCTATTTCGGCACGCAGAGATTTGCTAAAAAATCCTTCATGTTTAAAAAAAACAGTAGATAAAAAAATTATCACACTTTACTTGTAAGGTAGTAAAAAGGAAACCCTCCCCGGCGGGGAATCGAACCCCGGTCTCCCGCGTGACAGGCGGGGATACTGACCACTATACTACCGAGGATATTCGGTTTTTGCCGAAACCCGGGATTGAACCAGGGACCTTTAGATCTTCAGTCTAACGCTCTCCCAACTGAGCTATTTCGGCACGCAGAGATTTGCTAAAAAATCCTTCATGTTTAAAAAAAACAGTAGATAAAAAAATTATCACACTTTACTTGTAAGGTAGTAAAAAGGAAACCCTCCCCGCCGGGGAATCGAACCCCGGTCTCCCGCGTGACAGGCGGGGATACTGACCACTATACTACCGAGGATATTCGGTTTTTGCCGAAACCCGGGATTGAACCAGGGACCTTTAGATCTTCAGTCTAACGCTCTGACAACTGAGCTATATCGGCACGCAGAGATTTGCTAAAAAATCCTTCATGTTTAAAAAAAACAGTAGATAAAAAAATTATCACACTTTACTTGTAAGGTAGTAAAAAGGAAACCCTCCCCGGCGGGGAATCGAACCCCGGTCTCCCGCGTGACAGGCGGGGATACTGACCACTATACTACCGAGGATATTCGGTTTTTGCCGAAACCCGGGATTGAACCAGGGACCTTTAGATCTTCAGTCTAACGCTCTCCCAACTGAGCTATTTCGGCACGCAGAGATTTGCTAAAAAATCCTTCATGTTTAAAAAAAACAGTAGATAAAAAAATTATCACACTTTACTTGTAAGGTAGTAAAAAGGAAACCCTCCCCGGCGGGGAATCGAACCCCGGTCTCCCGCGTGACAGGCGGGGATACTGACCACTATACTACCGAGGATATTCGGTTTTTGCCGAAACCCGGGATTGAACCAGGGACCTTTAGATCTTCAGTCTAACGCTCTCCCAACTGAGCTATTTCGGCACGGAGAGATTTGCTAAAAAATCCTTCATGTTTAAAAAAAACAGTAGATAAAAAAATTATCACACTTTACTTGTAAGGTAGTAAAAAGGAAACCCTCCCCGGCGGGGAATCGAACCCCGGTCTCCCGCGTGACAGGCGGGGATACTGACCACTATACTACCGAGGATATTCGGTTTTTGCCGAAACCCGGGATTGAACCAGGGACCTTTAGATCTTCAGTCTAACGCTCTCCCAACTGAGCTATTTCGGCACGCAGAGATTTGCTAAAAAATCCTTCATGTTTAAAAAAAACAGTAGATAAAAAAATTATCACACTTTACTTGTAAGGTAGTAAAAAGGAAACCCTCCTCGGCGGGGAATCGAACCCCGGTCTCCCGCGTGACAGGCGGGGATACTGACCACTATACTACCGAGGATATTCGGTTTTTGCCGAAACCCGGGATTGAACCAGGGACCTTTAGATCTTCTGTCTAACGCTCTCCCAACTGAGCTATTTCGGCACGCAGAGCTTTGCTAAAAAATCCTTCATGTTTAAAAAAAACAGTAGATAAAAAAATTATCACACTTTACTTGTAAGGTAGTAAAAAGGAAACCCTCCCCGGCGGGGAATCGAACCCCGGTCTCCCGCGTGACAGGCGGGGATACTGACCACTATACTACCGAGGATATTCGGTTTTTGCCGAAACCCGGGATTGAACCAGGGACCTTTAGATCTTCAGTCTAACGCTCTCCCAACTGAGCTATTTCGGCACGCAGAGATTTGCTAAAAAATCCTTCATGTTTAAAAAAAACAGTAGATAAAAAAATTATCACACTTTACTTGTAAGGTAGTAAAAAGGAAACCCTCCCCGGCGGGGAATCGAACCCCGGTCTCCCGCGTGACAGGCGGGGATACTGACCACTATACTACCGAGGATATTCGGTTTTTGCCGAAACCCGGGATTGAACCAGGGACCTTTAGATCTTCAGTCTAACGCTCTCCCAACTGAGCTATTTCGGCACGCAGACATTTGCTAAAAAATCCTTCATGTTTAAAAAAAACAGTAGATAAAAAAATTATCACACTTTACTTGTAAGGTAGTAAAAAGGAAACCCTCCCCGGCGGGGAATCGAACCCCGGTCTCCCGCGTGACAGGCGGGGATACTGACCACTATACTACCGAGGATATTCGGTTTTTGCCGAAACCCGGGATTGAACCAGGGACCTTTAGATCTTCAGTCTAACGCTCTCCCAACTGAGCTATTTCGGCACGCAGACATTTGCTAAAAAATCCTTCATGTTTAAAAAAAACAGTAGATAAAAAAATTATCACACTTTACTTGTAAGGTAGTAAAAAGGAAACCCTCCCCGGCGGGGAATCGAACCCCGGTCTCCCGCGTGACAGGCGGGGATACTGACCACTATACTACCGAGGATATTCGGTTTTTGCCGAAACCCGGGATTGAACCAGGGACCTTTAGATCTTCAGTCTAACGCTCTCCCAACTGAGCTATTTCGGCACGCAGAGATTTGCTAAAAAATCCTTCATGTTTAAAAAAAACAGTAGATAAAAAAATTATCACACTTTACTTGTAAGGTAGTAAAAAGGAAACCCTCCCCGGCGGGGAATCGAACCCCGGTCTCCCGCGTGACAGGCGGGGATACTGACCACTATACTACCGAGGATATTCGGTTTTTGCCGAAACCCGGGATTGAACCAGGGACCTTTAGATCTTCAGTCTAACGCTCTCCCAACTGAGCTATTTCGGCACGCAGAGATTTGCTAAAAAATCCTTCATGTTTAAAAAAAACAGTAGATAAAAAAATTATCACACTTTACTTGTAAGGTAGTAAAAAGGAAACCCTCCCCGGCGGGGAATCGAACCCCGGTCTCCCGCGTGACAGGCGGGGATACTGACCACTATACTACCGAGGATATTCGGTTTTTGCCGAAACCCGGGATTGAACCAGGGACCTTTAGATCTTCAGTCTAACGCTCTCCCAACTGAGCTATTTCGGCACGCAGAGATTTGCTAAAAAATCCTTCATGTTTAAAAAAAACAGTAGATAAAAAAATTATCACACTTTACTTGTAAGGTAGTAAAAAGGAAACCCTCCCCGGCGGGGAATCGAACCCCGGTCTCCCGCGTGACAGGCGGGGATACTGACCACTATACTACCGAGGATATTCGGTTTTTGCCGAAACCCGGGATTGAACCAGGGACCTTTAGATCTTCAGTCTAACGCTCTCCCAACTGAGCTATTTCGGCACGCAGACATTTGCTAAAAAATCCTTCATGTTTAAAAAAAACAGTAGATAAAAAAATTATCACACTTTACTTGTAAGGTAGTAAAAAGGAAACCCTCCCCGGCGGGGAATCGAACCCCGGTCTCCCGCGTGACAGGCGGGGATTCTGACCACTATACTACCGAGGATATTCGGTTTTTGCCGAAACCCGGGATTGAACCAGGGACCTTTAGATCTTCAGTCTAACGCTCTCCCAACTGAGCTATTTCGGCACGCAGAGATTTGCTAAAAAATCCTTCATGTTTAAAAAAAACAGTAGATAAAAAAATTATCACACTTTACTTGTAAGGTAGTAAAAAGGAAACCCTCCCCGGCGGGGAATCGAACCCCGGTCTCCCGCGTGACAGGCTGGGATACTGACCACTATACTACCGAGGATATTCGGTTTTTGCCGAAACCCGGGATTGAACCAGGGACCTTTAGATCTTCAGTCTAACGCTCTCCCAACTGAGCTATTTCGGCACGCAGAAATTTGCTAAAAAATCCTTCATGTTTAAAAAAAACAGTAGATAAAAAAATTATCACACTTTACTTGTAAGGTAGTAAAAAGGAAACCCTCCCCGGCGGGGAATCGAACCCCGGTCTCCCGCGTGACAGGCGGGGATACTGACCACTATACTACCGAGGATATTCGGTTTTTGCCGAAACCCGGGATTGAACCAGGGACCTTTAGATCTTCAGTCTAACGCTCTCCCAACTGAGCTATTTCGGCACGCAGAGATTTGCTAAAAAATCCTTCATGTTTAAAAAAAACAGTAGATAAAAAAATTATCACACTTTACTTGTAAGGTAGTAAAAAGGAAACCCTCCCCGGCGGGGAATCGAACCCCGGTCTCCCGCGTGACAGGCGGGGATACTGACCACTATACTACCGAGGATATTCGGTTTTTGCCGAAACCCGGGATTGAACCAGGGACCTTTAGGTGTTCAGTCTAACGCTCTCCCAACTGAGCTATTTCGGCACGCAGAGATTTGCTAAAAAATCCTTCATGTTTAAAAAAAACAGTAGATAAAAAAATTATCACACTTTACTTGTAAGGTAGTAAAAAGGAAACCCTCCCCGGCGGGGAATCGAACCCCGGTCTCCCGCGTGACAGGCGGGGATACTGACCACTATACTACCGAGGATATTCGGTTTTTGCCGAAACCCGGGATTGAACCAGGGACCTTTAGATCTTCAGTCTAACGCTCTCCCAACTGAGCTATTTCGGCACGCAGAGATTTGCTAAAAAATCCTTCATGTTTAAAAAAAACAGTAGATAAAAAAATTATCACACTTTACTTGTAAGGTAGTAAAAAGGAAACCCTCCCCGGCGGGGAATCGAACCCCGGTCTGCCGCGTGACAGGCGGGGATACTGACCACTATACTACCGAGGATATTGGGTTTTTGCCGAAACCCGGGATTGAACCAGTGACCTTTAGATCTTCAGTCTAACGCTCTCCCAACTGAGCTATTTCGGCACGCAGAGATTTGCTAAAAAATCCTTCATGTTTAAAAAAAACAGTAGATAAAAAAATTATCACACTTTACTTGTAAGGTAGTAAAAAGGAAACCCTCCCCGGCGGGGAATCGAACCCCGGTCTCCCGCGTGACAGGCGGGGATTCTGACCACTATACTACCGAGGATATTCGGTTTTTGCCGAAACCCGGGATTGAACCAGGGACCTTTAGATCTTCAGTCTAACGCTCTCCCAACTGAGCTATTTCGGCACGCAGAGATTTGCTAAAAAATCCTTCATGTTTAAAAAAAACAGTAGATAAAAAAATTATCACACTTTACTTGTAAGGTAGTAAAAAGGAAACCCTCCCCGGCGGGGAATCGAACCCCGGTCTCCCGCGTGACAGGCGGGGATACTGACCACTATACTACCGAGGATATTCGGTTTTTGCCGAAACCCGGGATTGAACCAGGGACCTTTAGATCTTCAGTCTAACGCTCTCCCAACTGAGCTATTTCGGCACGCAGAGATTTGCTAAAAAATCCTTCATGTTTAAAAAAAACAATAGATAAAAAAATTGTCACACTTTACTTGTAAGGTAGTAAAAAGGAAACCCTCCCCGGCGGGGAATCGAACCCCGGTCTCCCGCGTGACAGGCGGGGATACTGACCACTATACTACCGAGGATATTCGGTTTTTGCCGAAACCCGGGATTGAACCAGGGACCTTTAGATCTTCAGTCTAACGCTCTCCCAACTGAGCTATTTCGGCACGCAGAGATTTGCTAAAAAATCCTTCATGTTTAAAAAAAACAGTAGATAAAAAAATTATCACACTTTACTTGTAAGGTAGTAAAAAGGAAACCCTCCCCGGCGGGGAATCGAACCCCGGTCTCCCGCGTGACAGGCGGGGATTCTGACCACTATACTACCGAGGACATTCGGTTTTTGCCGAAACCCGGGATTGAACCAGGGACCTTTAGATCTTCAGTCTAACGCTCTCCCAACTGAGCTATTTCGGCACGCAGAGATTTGCTAAAAAATCCTTCATGTTTAAAAAAAACAGTAGATAAAAAAATTATCACACTTTACTTGTAAGGTAGTAAAAAGGAAACCCTCCCCGGCGGGGAATCGAACCCCGGTCACCCGCGTGACAGGCGGGGATAGTGACCACTATACTACCGAGGATATTCGGTTTTTGCCGAAACCCGGGATTGAACCAGGGACCTTTAGATCTTCAGTCTAACGCTCTCCCAACTGAGCTATTTCGGCAGGCAGAGATTTGCTAAAAAATCCTTCATGTTTAAAAAAAACAGTAGATAAAAAAATTATCACACTTTACTTGTAAGGTAGTAAAAAGGAAACCCTCCCCGGCGGGGAATCGAACCCCGGTCTCCCGCGTGACAGGCGGGGATACTGACCACAATACTACCGAGGATATTCGGTTTTTGCCGAAACCCGGGACCTTTAGATCTTCAGTCTAACGCTCTCCCAACTGAGCTATTTCGGCACGCAGAGATTTGCTAAAAAATCCTTCATGTTTAAAAAAAACAGTAGATAAAAAAATTATCACACTTTACTTGTAAGGTAGTAAAAAGGAAACCCTCCCCGGCGGGGAATCGAACCCCGGTCTCCCGCGTGACAGGCGGGGATACTGACCACTATACTACCGAGGATATTCGGTTTTTGCCGAAACCCGGGATTGAACCAGGGACCTTTAGATCTTCAGTCTAACGCTCTCCCAACTGAGCTATTTCGGCACGCAGAGATTTGCTAAAAAATCCTTCATGTTTAAAAAAAACAGTAGATAAAAAAATTATCACACTTTACTTGGAAGGTAGTAAAAAGGAAACCCTCCCCGGCGGGGAATCGAACCCCGGTCTCCCGCGTGACAGGCGGGGATACTGACCACTATAATACCGAGGATATTCGGTTTTTACCGAAACCCGGGATTGAACCAGGGACCTTTAGATCTTCAGTCTAACGCTCTCCCAACTGAGCTATTTCGGCACGCAGAGATTTGCTAAAAAATCCTTCATGTTTAAAAAAAACAGTAGATAAAAAAATTATCACACTTTACTTGTAAGGTAGTAAAAAGGAAACCCTCCCCGGCGGGGAATCGAAACCCGGTCTCCCGCGTGACAGACGGGGATACTGACCACTATACTACCGAGGATATTCGGTTTTTGCCGAAACCCGGGATTGAACCAGGGACCTTTAGATCTTCAGTCTAACGCTCTCCCAACTGAGCTATTTCGGCACGCAGAGATTTGCTAAAAAATCCTTCATGTTTAAAAAAAACAGTAGATAAAAAAATTATCACACTTTACTTGTAAGGTAGTAAAAAGGAATCCCTCCCCGGCGGGGAATCGAACCCCGGTCTCCCGCGTGACAGGCGGGGATACTGACCACTATACTACCGAGGATATTCGGTTTTTGCCGAAACCCGGTATTGAACCAGGGACCTTTAGATCTTCAGTCTAACGCTCTCCCAACTGAGCTATTTCGGTAGGCAGAGATTTGCTAAAAAATCCTTCATGTTTAAAAAAAACAGTAGATAAAAAAATTATCACACTTTACTTGTAAGGTAGTAAAAAGGAAACCCTCCCCGGCGGGGAATCGAACCCCGGTCTCCCGCGTGACAGGCGGGGATACTGACCACTATACTACCGAGGATATTCGGTTTTTGCCGAAACCCGGTATTGAACCAGGGACCTTTAGATCTTCAGTCTAACGCTCTCCCAACTGAGCTATTTCGGTAGGCAGAGATTTGCTAAAAAATCCTTCATGTTTAAAAAAAACAGTAGATAAAAAAATTATCACACTTTACTTGTAAGGTAGTAAAAAGGAAACCCTCCCCGGCGGGGAATCGAACCCCGGTCTCCCGCGTGACAGGCGGGGATACTGACCACTATACTACCGAGGATATTCGGTTTTTGCCGAAACCCGGGATTGAGCCAGGGACCTTTAGATCTTCAGTCTAACGCTCTCCCAACTGAGCTATTTCGGCACGCAGAGATTTGCTAAAAAATCCTTCATGTTTAAAAAAAACAGTAGATAAAAAAATTATCACACTTTACTTGTAAGGTAGTAAAAAGGAAACCCTCCCCGGCGGGGAATCGAACCCCGGTCTCCCGCGAGACAGGCGGGGATACTGACCACTATACTACCGAGGATATTCGGTTTTTGCCGAAACCCGGGATTGAACCAGGGACCTTTAGATCTTCAGTCTAACGCTCTCCCAACTGAGCTATTTCGGCACGCAGAGATTTGCTAAAAAATCCTTCATGTTTTAAAAAAACAGTAGATAAAAAAATTATCACACTTTACTTGTAAGGTAGTAAAAAGGAAACCCTCCCCGGCGGGGAATCGAACCCCGGTCTCCCGCGTGACAGGCGGGGATACTGACCACTATACTACCGAGGATATTCGGTTTTTGCCGAAACCCGGGATTGAACCAGGGACCTTTAGATCTTCAGTCTAACGCTCTCCCAACTGAGCTATTTCGGCACGCAGAGATTTGCTAAAAAATCCTTCATGTTTAAAAAAAACAGTAGATAAAAAAATTATCACACTTTACTTGTAAGGTAGTAAAAAGGAAACCCTCCCCGGCGGGGAATCGAACCCCGGTCTCCCGCGTGACAGGCGGGGATACTGACCACTATACTACCGAGGATATTCGGTTTTTGCCGAAACCCGGGATTGAACCAGGGACCTTTAGATCTTCAGTCTAACGCTCTCCCAACTGAGCTATTTCGGCACGCAGAGATTTGCTAAAAAATCCTTCATGTTTAAAAAAAACAGTAGATAAAAAAATTATCGCACTTTACTTGTAAGGTAGTAAAAAGGAAACCCTCCCCGGCGGGGAATCGAACCCCGGTCTCCCGCGTGACAGGCGGGGATACTGACCACTATACTACCGAGGATATTCGGTTTTTGCCGAAACCCGGGATTGAACAAGGGACCTTTAGATCTTCAGTCTAACGCTCTCCCAACTGAGCTATTTCGGCACGCAGAGATTTGCTAAAAAATCCTTCATGTTTAAAAAAAACAGTAGATAAAAAAATTATCACACTTTATTTGTAAGGTAGTAAAAAGGAAACCCTCCCCGGCGGGGAATCGAACCCCGGTCTCCCGCGTGACAGGCTGGGATACTGACCACTATACTACCGAGGATATTCGGTTTTTGCCGAAACCCGGGATTGAACCAGGGACCTTTAGATCTTCAGTCTAACGCTCTCCCAACTGAGCTATTTCGGCACGCAGAGATTTGCTAAAAAATCCTTCATGTTTAAAAAAAACAGTAGATAAAAAAATTATCACACTTTACTTGTAAGGTAGTAAAAAGGAAACCCTCCCCGGCGGGGAATCGAACCCCGGTCTCCCGCGTGACAGGCGGGGATACTGACCACTATACTACCGGGGATATTCGGTTTTTCCCCAAACCCGGGATTGAACCAGGGACCTTTAGATCTTCAGTCTAACGCTCTCCCAACTGAGCTATTTCGGCACGCAGAGATTTGCTAAAAAATCCTTCATGTTTAAAAAAAACAGTAGATAAAAAAATTATCACACTTTACTTGTAAGGTAGTAAAAAGGAAACCCTCCCCGGCGGGGAATCGAACCCCGGTCTCCCGCGTGACAGGCGGGGATACTGACCACTATACTACCGAGGATATTCGGTTTTTGCCGAAACCCGGGATTGAACCAGGGACCTTTAGATTTTCAGTCTAACGCTCTCCCAACTGAGCTATTTCGGCACGCAGAGATTTGCTAAAAAATCCTTCATGTTTAAAAAAAACAGTAGATAAAAAAATTATCACACTTTACTTGTAAGGTAGTAAAAAGGAAACCCTCCCCGGCGGGGAATCGAACCCCGGTCTCCCGCGTGACAGGCGGGGATACTGACCACTATACTACCGAGGATATTCGGTTTTTGCCGAAACCCGGGATTGAACCAGGGACCTTTAGATCTTCAGTCTAACGCTCTCCCAACTGAGCTATTTCGGCACGCAGAGATTTGCTAAAAAATCCTTCATGTTTAAAAAAAACAGTAGATAAAAAAATTATCACACTTTACTTGTAAGGTAGTAAAAAGGAAACCCTCCCCGGCGGGGAATCGAACCCCGGTCTCCCGCGTGACAGGCGGGGATACTGACCACTATACTACCGAGGATATTCGGTTTTTGCCGAAACCCGGGATTGAACCAGGGACCTTTAGATCTTCAGTCTAACGCTCTCCCAACTGAGCTATTTCGGCACGCAGAGATTTGCTAAAAAATCCTTCATGTTTAAAAAAAACAGTAGATAAAAAAATTATCACACTTTACTTGTAAGGTAGTAAAAAGGAAACCCTCCCCGGCGGGGAATCGAACCCCGGTCTCCCGCGTGACAGGCGGGGATACTGACCACTATACTACCGAGGATATTCGGTTTTTGCCGAAACCCGGGATTGAACCAGGGACCTTTAGATCTTCAGTCTAACGCTCTCCCAACTGAGCTATTTCGGCACGCAGAGATTTGCTAAAAAATCCTTCATGTTTAAAAAAAACAGTAGATAAAAAAATTATCACACTTTACTTGTAAGGTAGTAAAAAGGAAACCCTCCCCGGCGGGGAATCGAACCCCGGTCTCCCGCGTGACAGGCGGGGATACTGACCACTATACTACCGAGGATATTCGGTTTTTGCCGAAACCCGGGATTGAACCAGGGACCTTTAGATCTTCAGTCTAACGCTCTCCCAACTGAGCTATTTCGGCACGCAGAGATTTGCTAAAAAATCCTTCATGTTTAAAAAAAACAGTAGATAAAAAAATTATCACACTTTACTTGTAAGGTAGTAAAAAGGAAACCCTCCCCGGCGGGGAATCGAACCCCGGTCTCCCGCGTGACAGGCGGGGATACTGACCACTATACTACCGAGGATATTCGGTTTTTGCCGAAACCCGGGATTGAACCAGGGACCTTTAGATCTTCAGTCTAACGCTCTCCCAACTGAGCTATTTCGGCAAGCAGAGATTTGCTAAAAAATCCTTCATGTTTAAAAAAAACAGTAGATAAAAAAATTATCACACTTTACTTGTAAGGTAGTAAAAAGGAAACCCTCCCCGGCGGGGAATCGAACCCCGGTCTCCCGCGTGACAGGCGGGGATACTGACCACTATACTACCGAGGATATTCGGTTTTTGCCGAAACCCGGGACCTTTAGATCTTCAGTCTAACGCTCTCCCAACTGAGCTATTTCGGCACGCAGAGATTTGCTAAAAAATCCTTCATGTTTAAAAAAAACAGTAGATAAAAAAATTATCACACTTTACTTGTAAGGTAGTAAAACGGAAACCCTCCCCGGCGGGGAATCGAACCCCGGTCTCCCGCGTGACAGGCGGGGATACTGACCACTATACTACCGAGGATATTCGTTTTTTGCCGAAAACCGGGATTGAACCAGGGACCTTTAGATCTTCAGTCTAACCCTCTCCCAACTGAGCTATTTCGGCACGCAGAGATTTGCTAAAAAATCCTTCATGTTTAAAAAAAACAGTAGATAAAAAAATTATCACACTTTACTTGTAAGGTAGTAAAAAGGAAACCCTCCCCGGCGGGGAATCGAACCCCGGTCTCCGGCGTTACAGGCGGGGATACTGACCACTATACTACCGAGGATATTCGGTTTTTGCCGAAACCCGGGATTGAACCAGGGACCTTTAGATCTTCAGTCTAACGCTCTCCCAACTGAGCTATTTCGGCACGCAGAGATTTGCTAAAAAATCCTTCATGTTTAAAAAAAACAGTAGATAAAAAAATTATCACACTTTACTTGTAAGGTAGTAAAAAGGAAACCCTCCCCGGCGGGGAATCGAACCCCGGTCTCCCGCGTGACAGGCGGGGATACTGACCACAATACTACCGAGGATATTCGGTTTTTGCCGAAACCCGGGATTGAACCAGGGACCTTTAGATCTTCAGTCTAACGCTCTCCCAACTGAGCTATTTCGGCACGCAGAGATTTGCTAAAAAATCCTTCATGTTTAAAAAAAACAGTAGATAAAAAAATTATCACACTTTACTTGTAAGGTAGTAAAAAGGAAACCCTCCCCGGCGGGGAATCGAACCCCGGTCTCCCGCGTGACAGGCGGGGATACTGACCACTATACTACCGAGGATATTCGGTTTTTGCCGAAACCCGGGGTTGAACCAGGGACCTTTAGATCTTCAGTCTAACGCTCTCCCAACTGAGCTATTTCGGCACGCAGAGATTTGCTAAAAAATCCTTCATGTTTAAAAAAAACAGTAGATAAAAAAATTATCACACTTTACTTGTAAGGTAGTAAAAAGGAAACCCTCCCCGGCGGGGAATCGAACCCCGGTCTCCCGCGTGACAGGCGGGGATACTGACCACTATACTACCGAGGATATTCGGTTTTTGCCGAAACCCGGGATTGAACCAGGGACCTTTAGATCTTCAGTCTAACGCTCTCCCAACTGAGGTATTTCGGCACGCAGAGATTTGCTAAAAAATCCTTCATGTTTAAAAAAAACAGTAGATAAAAAAATTATCACACTTTACTTGTAAGGTAGTAAAAAGGAAACCCTCCCCGGCGGGGAATCGAACCCCGGTCTCCCGCGTGACAGGCGGGGATACTGACCACTATACTACCGAGGATATTCGGTTTTTGCCGAAACCCGGGACCTTTAAATCTTCAGTCTAACGCTCTCCCAACTGAGCTATTTCGGCACGCAGAGATTTGCTAAAAAATCCTTCATGTTTAAAAAAAACAGTAGATAAAAAAATTATCACACTTTACTTGTAAGGTAGTAAAAAGGAAACCCTCCCCGTCGGGGAATCGAACCCCGGTCTCCCGCGTGACAGGCGGGGATACTGACCACTATACTACCGAGGATATTCAGTTTTTGCCGAAACCCGGGATTGAACCAGGGACCTTTAGATCTTCAGTCTAACGCTCTCCCAACTGAGCTATTTCGGTACGCAGAGATATGCTAAAAAATCCTTCATGTTTAAAAAAAACAGTAGATAAAAAAAGTATCACACTTTACTTGTAAGGTAGTAAAAAGGAAACCCTCCCCGGCGGGGAATCGAACCCCGGTCTCCCGCGTGACAGGCGGGGATACTGACCACTATACTACCGAGGATTTTCGGTTTTTGCCGAAACCCGGGATTGAACCAGGGGCCTTTAGATCTTCAGTCTAACGCTCTCCCAACTGAGCTATTTCGGCACGCAGAGATTTGCTAAAAAATCCTTCATGTTTAAAAAAAACAGTAGATAAAAAAATTATCACACTTTACTTGTAAGGTAGTAAAAAGGAAACCCTCCCCGGTGGGGAATCGAACCCCGGTCTCCCGCGTGACAGGCGGGGATACTGACCACTATACTACCGAGGATATTCGGTTTTTGCCGAAACCCGGGATTGAACCAGGGACCTTTAGATCTTCAGTCTAACGCTCTCCCAACTGAGCTATTTCGGCACGCAGAGATTTGCTAAAAAATCCTTCATGTTTAAAAAAAACAGTAGATAAAAAAATTATCACACTTTACTTGTAAGGTAGTAAAAAGGAAACCCTCCCCGGCGGGGAATCGAACCCCGGTCTCCCGCGTGACAGGCGGGGATACTGACCACTATACTACCGGGGATATTCGGTTTTTGCCGAAACCCGGGATTGAACCAGGGACCTTTAGATCTTCAGTCTAACGCTCTCCCAACTGAGCTATTTCGGCACGCAGAGATTTGCTAAAAAATCCTTCATGTTTAAAAAAAACAGTAGATAAAAAAA
This sequence comes from Maratus speculifer, assembly GCA_964019185.1. Taxonomy (NCBI): domain Eukaryota; kingdom Metazoa; phylum Arthropoda; class Arachnida; order Araneae; family Salticidae; genus Maratus; species Maratus speculifer. The sequence goes on from OZ025293.1 coordinate 417,215,182, forward strand.
TTATCACACTTTACTTGTAAGGTAGTAAAAAGGAAACCCTCCCCGCCGGGGAATCGAACCCCGGTCTCCCGCGTGACAGGCGGGGATACTGACCACTATACTACCGAGGATATTCGGTTTTTGCCGAAACCCGGGATTGAACCAGGGACCTTTAGATCTTCAGTCTAACGCTCTCCCAACTGAGCTATTTCGGCACGCAGAGATTTGCTAAAAAATCCTTCATGTTTAAAAAAAACAGTAGATAAAAAAATTATCACACTTTACTTGTAAGGTAGTAAAAAGGAAACCCTCCCCGGCGGGGAATCGAACCCCGGTCTCCCGCGTGACAGGCGGGGATACTGACCACTATACTACCGAGGATATTCGGTTTTTGCCGAAACCCGGGATTGAACCAGGGACCTTTAGATCTTCAGTCTAACGCTCTCCCAACTGAGCTATTTCGGCACGCAGAGATTTGCTAAAAAATCCTTCATGTTTAAAAAAAACAGTAGATAAAAAAATTATCACACTTTACTTGTAAGGTAGTAAAAAGGAAACCCTCCCCGCCGGGGAATCGAACCCCGGTCTCCCGCGTGACAGGCGGGGATACTGACCACTATACTACCGAGGATATTCGGTTTTTGCCGAAACCCGGGATTGAACCAGGGACCTTTAGATCTTCAGTCTAACGCTCTCCCAACTGAGCTATTTCGGCACGCAGAGATTTGCTAAAAAATCCTTCATGTTTAAAAAAAACAGTAGATAAAAAAATTATCACACTTTACTTGTAAGGTAGTAAAAAGGAAACCCTCCTCGGCGGGGAATCGAACCCCGGTCTCCCGCGTGACAGGCGGGGATACTGACCACTATACTACCGAGGATATTCGGTTTTTGCCGAAACCCGGGTTTGAACCAGGGACCTTTAGATCTTCTGTCTAACGCTCTCCCAACTGAGCTATTTCGGCACGCAGAGATTTGCTAAAAAATCCTTCATGTTTAAAAAAAACAGTAGATAAAAAAATTATCACACTTTACTTGTAAGGTAGTAAAAAGGAAACCCTCCCCGGCGGGGAATCGAACCCCGGTCTCCCGCGTGACAGGCGGGGATACTGACCACTATACTACCGAGGATATTCGGTTTTTGCCGAAACCCGGGATTGAACCAGGGACCTTTAGATCTTCAGTCTAACGCTCTCCCAACTGAGCTATTTCGGCACGCAGAGATTTGCTAAAAAATCCTTCATGTTTAAAAAAAACAGTAGATAAAAAAATTATCACACTTTACTTGTAAGGTAGTAAAAAGGAAACCCTCCCCGCCGGGGAATCGAACCCCGGTCTCCCGCGTGACAGGCGGGGATACTGACCACTATACTACCGAGGATATTCGGTTTTTGCCGAAACCCGGGATTGAACCAGGGACCTTTAGATCTTCAGTCTAACGCTCTGACAACTGAGCTATATCGGCACGCAGAGATTTGCTAAAAAATCCTTCATGTTTAAAAAAAACAGTAGATAAAAAAATTATCACACTTTACTTGTAAGGTAGTAAAAAGGAAACCCTCCCCGGCGGGGAATCGAACCCCGGTCTCCCGCGTGACAGGCGGGGATACTGACCACTATACTACCGAGGATATTCGGTTTTTGCCGAAACCCGGGATTGAACCAGGGACCTTTAGATCTTCAGTCTAACGCTCTCCCAACTGAGCTATTTCGGCACGCAGAGATTTGCTAAAAAATCCTTCATGTTTAAAAAAAACAGTAGATAAAAAAATTATCACACTTTACTTGTAAGGTAGTAAAAAGGAAACCCTCCCCGGCGGGGAATCGAACCCCGGTCTCCCGCGTGACAGGCGGGGATACTGACCACTATACTACCGAGGATATTCGGTTTTTGCCGAAACCCGGGATTGAACCAGGGACCTTTAGATCTTCAGTCTAACGCTCTCCCAACTGAGCTATTTCGGCACGGAGAGATTTGCTAAAAAATCCTTCATGTTTAAAAAAAACAGTAGATAAAAAAATTATCACACTTTACTTGTAAGGTAGTAAAAAGGAAACCCTCCCCGGCGGGGAATCGAACCCCGGTCTCCCGCGTGACAGGCGGGGATACTGACCACTATACTACCGAGGATATTCGGTTTTTGCCGAAACCCGGGATTGAACCAGGGACCTTTAGATCTTCAGTCTAACGCTCTCCCAACTGAGCTATTTCGGCACGCAGAGATTTGCTAAAAAATCCTTCATGTTTAAAAAAAACAGTAGATAAAAAAATTATCACACTTTACTTGTAAGGTAGTAAAAAGGAAACCCTCCTCGGCGGGGAATCGAACCCCGGTCTCCCGCGTGACAGGCGGGGATACTGACCACTATACTACCGAGGATATTCGGTTTTTGCCGAAACCCGGGATTGAACCAGGGACCTTTAGATCTTCTGTCTAACGCTCTCCCAACTGAGCTATTTCGGCACGCAGAGCTTTGCTAAAAAATCCTTCATGTTTAAAAAAAACAGTAGATAAAAAAATTATCACACTTTACTTGTAAGGTAGTAAAAAGGAAACCCTCCCCGGCGGGGAATCGAACCCCGGTCTCCCGCGTGACAGGCGGGGATACTGACCACTATACTACCGAGGATATTCGGTTTTTGCCGAAACCCGGGATTGAACCAGGGACCTTTAGATCTTCAGTCTAACGCTCTCCCAACTGAGCTATTTCGGCACGCAGAGATTTGCTAAAAAATCCTTCATGTTTAAAAAAAACAGTAGATAAAAAAATTATCACACTTTACTTGTAAGGTAGTAAAAAGGAAACCCTCCCCGGCGGGGAATCGAACCCCGGTCTCCCGCGTGACAGGCGGGGATTCTGACCACTATACTACCGAGGATATTCGGTTTTTGCCGAAACCCGGGATTGAACCAGGGACCTTTAGATCTTCAGTCTAACGCTCTCCCAACTGAGCTATTTCGGCACGCAGAGATTTGCTAAAAAATCCTTCATGTTTAAAAAAAACAGTAGATAAAAAAATTATCACACTTTACTTGTAAGGTAGTAAAAAGGAAACCCTCCCCGGCGGGGAATCGAACCCCGGTCTCCCGCGTGACAGGCGGGGATACTGACCACTATACTACCGAGGATATTCGGTTTTTGCCGAAACCCGGGATTGAACCAGGGACCTTTAGATCTTCAGTCTAACGCTCTCCCAACTGAGCTATTTCGGCACGCAGAGATTTGCTAAAAAATCCTTCATGTTTAAAAAAAACAGTAGATAAAAAAATTATCACACTTTACTTGTAAGGTAGTAAAAAGGAAACCCTCCCCGGCGGGGAATCGAACCCCGGTCTCCCGCGTGACAGGCTGGGATACTGACCACTATACTACCGAGGATATTCGGTTTTTGCCGAAACCCGGGATTGAACCAGGGACCTTTAGATCTTCAGTCTAACGCTCTCCCAACTGAGCTATTTCGGCACGCAGAAATTTGCTAAAAAATCCTTCATGCTTAAAAAAAACAGTAGATAAAAAAATTATCACACTTTACTTGTAAGGTAGTAAAAAGGAAACCCTCCCCGGCGGGGAATCGAACCCCGGTCTCCCGCGTGACAGGCGGGGATACTGACCACTATACTACCGAGGATATTCGGTTTTTGCCGAAACCCGGGATTGAACCAGGGACCTTTAGATCTTCAGTCTAACGCTCTCCCAACTGAGCTATTTCGGCACGCAGAGATTTGCTAAAAAATCCTTCATGTTTAAAAAAAACAGTAGATAAAAAAATTATCACACTTTACTTGTAAGGTAGTAAAAAGGAAACCCTCCCCGGCGGGGAATCGAACCCCGGTCTCCCGCGTGACAGGCGGGGATACTGACCACTATACTACCGAGGATATTCGGTTTTTGCCGAAACCCGGGATTGAACCAGGGACCTTTAGGTGTTCAGTCTAACGCTCTCCCAACTGAGCTATTTCGGCACGCAGAGATTTGCTAAAAAATCCTTCATGTTTAAAAAAAACAGTAGATAAAAAAATTATCACACTTTACTTGTAAGGTAGTAAAAAGGAAACCCTCCCCGGCGGGGAATCGAACCCCGGTCTCCCGCGTGACAGGCGGGGATACTGACCACTATACTACCGAGGATATTCGGTTTTTGCCGAAACCCGGGATTGAACCAGGGACCTTTAGATCTTCAGTCTAACGCTCTCCCAACTGAGCTATTTCGGCACGCAGAGATTTGCTAAAAAATCCTTCATGTTTAAAAAAAACAGTAGATAAAAAAATTATCACACTTTACTTGTAAGGTAGTAAAAAGGAAACCCTCCCCGGCGGGGAATCGAACCCCGGTCACCCGCGTGACAGGCGGGGATAGTGACCACTATACTACCGAGGATATTCGGTTTTTGCCGAAACCCGGGATTGAACCAGGGACCTTTAGATCTTCAGTCTAACGCTCTCCCAACTGAGCTATTTCGGCAGGCAGAGATTTGCTAAAAAATCCTTCATGTTTAAAAAAAACAGTAGATAAAAAAATTATCACACTTTACTTGTAAGGTAGTAAAAAGGAAACCCTCCCCGGCGGGGAATCGAACCCCGGTCTCCCGCGTGACAGGCGGGGATACTGACCACTATACTACCGAGGATATTCGGTTTTTTGCCGAAACCCGGGATTGAACCAGGGACCTTTAGATCTTCAGTCTAACGCTCTCCCAACTGAGCTATTTCGGCACGCACAGATTTGCTAAAAAATCCTTCATGTTTAAAAAAAACAGTAGATAAAAAAATTATCACACTTTACTTGTAAGGTAGTAAAAAGGAAACCCTCCCCGGCGGGGAATCGAACCCCGGTCTCCCGCGTGACAGGCGGGGATACTGACCACTATACTACCGAGGATATTCGGTTTTTGCCGAAACCCGGGATTGAACCAGGGACCTTTAGATCTTCAGTCTAACGCTCTCCCAACTAAGCTATTTCGGCACGCAGAGATTTGCTAAAAAATCCTTCATGTTTAAAAAAAACAGTAGATAAAAAAATTATCACACTTTACTTGTAAGGTAGTAAAAAGGAAACCCTCCCCGGCGGGGAATCGAACCCCGGTCTCCCGCGTGACAGGCGGGGATACTGACCACTATACTACCGAGGATATTCGGTTTTTGCCGAAACCCGGGACCTTTAGATCTTCAGTCTAACGCTCTCCCAACTGAGCTATTTCGGCACGCAGAGATTTGCTAAAAAATCCTTCATGTTTAAAAAAAACAGTAGATAAAAAAATTATCACACTTTACTTGTAAGGTAGTAAAAAGGAAACCCTCCCCGGCGGGGAATCGAACCCCGGTCTCCCGCGTGACAGGCGGGGATACTGACCACTATACTACCGAGGATATTCGGTTTTTGCCGAAACCCGGGATTGAACCAGGGACCTTTAGATCTTCAGTCTAACGCTCTCCCAACTGAGCTATTTCGGCACGCAGAGATTTGCTAAAAAATCCTTCATGTTTAAAAAAAACAGTAGATAAAAAAATTATCACACTTTACTTGGAAGGTAGTAAAAAGGAAACCCTCCCCGGCGGGGAATCGAACCCCGGTCTCCCGCGTGACAGGCGGGGATACTGACCACTATAATACCGAGGATATTCGGTTTTTACCGAAACCCGGGATTGAACCAGGGACCTTTAGATCTTCAGTCTAACGCTCTCCCAACTGAGCTATTTCGGCACGCAGAGATTTGCTAAAAAATCCTTCATGTTTAAAAAAAACAGTAGATAAAAAAATTATCACACTTTACTTGTAAGGTAGTAAAAAGGAAACCCTCCCCGGCGGGGAATCGAAACCCGGTCTCCCGCGTGACAGACGGGGATACTGACCACTATACTACCGAGGATATTCGGTTTTTGCCGAAACCCGGGATTGAACCAGGGACCTTTAGATCTTCAGTCTAACGCTCTCCCAACTGAGCTATTTCGGCACGCAGAGATTTGCTAAAAAATCCTTCATGTTTAAAAAAAACAGTAGATAAAAAAATTATCACACTTTACTTGTAAGGTAGTAAAAAGGAATCCCTCCCCGGCGGGGAATCGAACCCCGGTCTCCCGCGTGACAGGCGGGGATACTGACCACTATACTACCGAGGATATTCGGTTTTTGCCGAAACCCGGTATTGAACCAGGGACCTTTAGATCTTCAGTCTAACGCTCTCCCAACTGAGCTATTTCGGTAGGCAGAGATTTGCTAAAAAATCCTTCATGTTTAAAAAAAACAGTAGATAAAAAAATTATCACACTTTACTTGTAAGGTAGTAAAAAGGAAACCCTCCCCGGCGGGGAATCGAACCCCGGTCTCCCGCGTGACAGGCGGGGATACTGACCACTATACTACCGAGGATATTCGGTTTTTGCCGAAACCCGGTATTGAACCAGGGACCTTTAGATCTTCAGTCTAACGCTCTCCCAACTGAGCTATTTCGGTAGGCAGAGATTTGCTAAAAAATCCTTCATGTTTAAAAAAAACAGTAGATAAAAAAATTATCACACTTTACTTGTAAGGTAGTAAAAAGGAAACCCTCCCCGGCGGGGAATCGAACCCCGGTCTCCCGCGTGACAGGCGGGGATACTGACCACTATACTACCGAGGATATTCGGTTTTTGCCGAAACCCGGGATTGAGCCAGGGACCTTTAGATCTTCAGTCTAACGCTCTCCCAACTGAGCTATTTCGGCACGCAGAGATTTGCTAAAAAATCCTTCATGTTTAAAAAAAACAGTAGATAAAAAAATTATCACACTTTACTTGTAAGGTAGTAAAAAGGAAACCCTCCCCGGCGGGGAATCGAACCCCGGTCTCCCGCGAGACAGGCGGGGATACTGACCACTATACTACCGAGGATATTCGGTTTTTGCCGAAACCCGGGATTGAACCAGGGACCTTTAGATCTTCAGTCTAACGCTCTCCCAACTGAGCTATTTCGGCACGCAGAGATTTGCTAAAAAATCCTTCATGTTTTAAAAAAACAGTAGATAAAAAAATTATCACACTTTACTTGTAAGGTAGTAAAAAGGAAACCCTCCCCGGCGGGGAATCGAACCCCGGTCTCCCGCGTGACAGGCGGGGATACTGACCACTATACTACCGAGGATATTCGGTTTTTGCCGAAACCCGGGATTGAACCAGGGACCTTTAGATCTTCAGTCTAACGCTCTCCCAACTGAGCTATTTCGGCACGCAGAGATTTGCTAAAAAATCCTTCATGTTTAAAAAAAACAGTAGATAAAAAAATTATCACACTTTACTTGTAAGGTAGTAAAAAGGAAACCCTCCCCGGCGGGGAATCGAACCCCGGTCTCCCGCGTGACAGGCGGGGATACTGACCACTATACTACCGAGGATATTCGGTTTTTGCCGAAACCCGGGATTGAACCAGGGACCTTTAGATCTTCAGTCTAACGCTCTCCCAACTGAGCTATTTCGGCACGCAGAGATTTGCTAAAAAATCCTTCATGTTTAAAAAAAACAGTAGATAAAAAAATTATCACACTTTACTTGTAAGGTAGTAAAAAGGAAACCCTCCCCGGCGGGGAATCGAACCCCGGTCTCCCGCGTGACAGGCGGGGATACTGACCACTATACTACCGAGGATATTCGGTTTTTGCCGAAACCCGGGATTGAACAAGGGACCTTTAGATCTTCAGTCTAACGCTCTCCCAACTGAGCTATTTCGGAACGCAGAGATTTGCTAAAAAATCCTTCATGTTTAAAAAAAACAGTAGATAAAAAAATTATCACACTTTATTTGTAAGGTAGTAAAAAGGAAACCCTCCCCGGCGGGGAATCGAACCCCGGTCTCCCGCGTGACAGGCTGGGATACTGACCACTATACTACCGAGGATATTCGGTTTTTGCCGAAACCCGGGATTGAACCAGGGACCTTTAGATCTTCAGTCTAACGCTCTCCCAACTGAGCTATTTCGGCACGCAGAGATTTGCTAAAAAATCCTTCATGTTTAAAAAAAACAGTAGATAAAAAAATTATCACACTTTACTTGTAAGGTAGTAAAAAGGAAACCCTCCCCGGCGGGGAATCGAACCCCGGTCTCCCGCGTGACAGGCGGGGATACTGACCACTATACTACCGAGGATATTCGGTTTTTGCCGAAACCCGGGATTGAACCAGGGACCTTTAGATCTTCAGTCTAACGCTCTCCCAACTGAGCTATTTCGGCAAGCAGAGATTTGCTAAAAAATCCTTCATGTTTAAAAAAAACAGTAGATAAAAAAATTATCACACTTTACTTGTAAGGTAGTAAAAAGGAAACCCTCCCCGGCGGGGAATCGAACCCCGGTCTCCCGCGTGACAGGCGGGGATACTGACCACTATACTACCGAGGATATTCGGTTTTTGCCGAAACCCGGGATTGAACCAGGGACCTTTAGATTTTCAGTCTAACGCTCTCCCAACTGAGCTATTTCGGCACGCAGAGATTTGCAAAAAAATCCTTCATGTTTAAAAAAAACAGTAGATAAAAAAATTATCACACTTTACTTGTAAGGTAGTAAAAAGGAAACCCTCCCCGGCGGGGAATCGAACCCCGGTCTCCCGCGTGACAGGCGGGGATACTGACCACTATACTACCGAGGATATTCGGTTTTTGCCGAAACCCGGGATTGAACCAGGGACCTTTAGATCTTCAGTCTAACGCTCTCCCAACTGAGCTATTTCGGCACGCAGAGATTTGCTAAAAAATCCTTCATGTTTAAAAAAAACAGTAGATAAAAAAATTATCACACTTTACTTGTAAGGTAGTAAAAAGGAAACCCTCCCCGGCGGGGAATCGAACCCCGGTCTCCCGCGTGACAGGCGGGGATACTGACCACTATACTACCGAGGATATTCGGTTTTTGCCGAAACCCGGGACCTTTAGATCTTCAGTCTAACGCTCTCCCAACTGAGCTATTTCGGCACGCAGAGATTTGCTAAAAAATCCTTCATGTTTAAAAAAAACAGTAGATAAAAAAATTATCACACTTTACTTGTAAGGTAGTAAAAAGGAAACCCTCCCCGGCGGGGAATCGAACCCCGGTCTCCCGCGTGACAGGCGGGGATACTGACCACTATACTACCGAGGATATTCGGTTTTTGCCGAAACCCGGGATTGAACCAGGGACCTTTAGATCTTCAGTCTAACGCTCTCCCAACTGAGCTATTTCGGCACGCAGAGATTTGCTAAAAAATCCTTCATGTTTAAAAAAAACAGTAGATAAAAAAATTATCACACTTTACTTGGAAGGTAGTAAAAAGGAAACCCTCCCCGGCGGGGAATCGAACCCCGGTCTCCCGCGTGACAGGCGGGGATACTGACCACTATAATACCGAGGATATTCGGTTTTTACCGAAACCCGGGATTGAACCAGGGACCTTTAGATCTTCAGTCTAACGCTCTCCCAACTGAGCTATTTCGGAACGCAGAGATTTGCTAAAAAATCCTTCATGTTTAAAAAAAACAGTAGATAAAAAAATTATCACACTTTACTTGTAAGGTAGTAAAAAGGAAACCCTCCCCGGCGGGGAATCGAAACCCGGTCTCCCGCGTGACAGACGGGGATACTGACCACTATACTACCGAGGATATTCGGTTTTTGCCGAAACCCGGGATTGAACCAGGGACCTTTAGATCTTCAGTCTAACGCTCTCCCAACTGAGCTATTTCGGCACGCAGAGATTTGCTAAAAAATCCTTCATGTTTAAAAAAAACAGTAGATAAAAAAATTATCACACTTTACTTGTAAGGTAGTAAAAAGGAATCCCTCCCCGGCGGGGAATCGAACCCCGGTCTCCCGCGTGACAGGCGGGGATACTGACCACTATACTACCGAGGATATTCGGTTTTTGCCGAAACCCGGTATTGAACCAGGGACCTTTAGATCTTCAGTCTAACGCTCTCCCAAATGAGCTATTTCGGTAGGCAGAGATTTGCTAAAAAATCCTTCATGTTTAAAAAAAACAGTAGATAAAAAAATTATCACACTTTACTTGTAAGGTAGTAAAAAGGAAACCCTCCCCGGCGGGGAATCGAACCCCGGTCTCCCGCGTGACAGGCGGGGATACTGACCACTATACTACCGAGGATATTCGGTTTTTGCCGAAACCCGGTATTGAACCAGGGACCTTTAGATCTTCAGTCTAACGCTCTCCCAACTGAGCTATTTCGGTAGGCAGAGATTTGCTAAAAAATCCTTCATGTTTAAAAAAAACAGTAGATAAAAAAATTATCACACTTTACTTGTAAGGTAGTAAAAAGGAAACCCTCCCCGGCGGGGAATCGAACCCCGGTCTCCCGCGTGACAGGCGGGGATACTGACCACTATACTACCGAGGATATTCGGTTTTTGCCGAAACCCGGGATTGAGCCATTGACCTTTAGATCTTCAGTCTAACGCTCTCCCAACTGAGCTATTTCGGCACGCAGAGATTTGCTAAAAAATCCTTCATGTTTAAAAAAAACAGTAGATAAAAAAATTATCACACTTTACTTGTAAGGTAGTAAAAAGGAAACCCTCCCCGGCGGGGAATCGAACCCCGGTCTCCCGCGAGACAGGCGGGGATACTGACCACTATACTACCGAGGATATTCGGTTTTTGCCGAAACCCGGGATTGAACCAGGGACCTTTAGATCTTCAGTCTAACGCTCTCCCAACTGAGCTATTTCGGCACGCAGAGATTTGCTAAAAAATCCTTCATGTTTTAAAAAAACAGTAGATAAAAAAATTATCACACTTTACTTGTAAGGTAGTAAAAAGGAAACCCTCCCCGGCGGGGAATCGAACCCCGGTCTCCCGCGTGACAGGCGGGGATACTGACCACTATACTACCGAGGATATTCGGTTTTTGCCGAAACCCGGGATTGAACCAGGGACCTTTAGATCTTCAGTCTAACGCTCTCCCAACTGAGCTATTTCGGCACGCAGAGATTTGCTAAAAAATCCTTCATGTTTAAATAAAACAGTAGATAAAAAAATTATCACACTTTACTTGTAAGGTAGTAAAAAGGAAACCCTCCCCGGCGGGGAATCGAACCCCGGTCTCCCGCGTGACAGGCGGGGATACTGACCACTATACTACCGAGGATATTCGGTTTTTGCCGAAACCCGGGATTGAACCAGGGACCTTTAGATCTTCAGTCTAACGCTCTCCCAACTGAGCTATTTCGGCACGCAGAGATTTGCTAAAAAATCCTTCATGTTTAAAAAAAACAGTAGATAAAAAAATTATCACACTTTACTTGTAAGGTAGTAAAAAGGAAACCCTCCCCGGCGGGGAATCGAACCCCGGTCTCCCGCGTGACAGGCGGGGATACTGACCACTATACTACCGAGGATATTCGGTTTATGCCGAAACCCGGGATTGAACCAGGGACCTTTAGATCTTCATTCTAACGCTCTCCCAACTGAGCTATTTCGGCACGCAGAGATTTGCTAAAAAATCCTTCATGTTTAAAAAAAACAGTAGATAAAAAAATTATCACACCTTATTTGTAAGGTAGTAAAAAGGAAACCCTCCCCGGCGGGGAATCGAACCCCGGTCTCCCGCGTGACAGGCTGGGATACTGACCACTATACTACCGAGGATATTCGGTTTTTGCCGAAACCCGGGATTGAACCAGGGACCTTTAGATCTTCAGTCTAACGCTCTCCCAACTGAGCTATTTCGGCACGCAGAGATTTGCTAAAAAATCCTTCATGTTTAAAAAAAACAGTAGATAAAAAAATTATCACACTTTACTTGTAAGGTAGTAAAAAGGAAACCCTCCCCGGCGGGGAATCGAACCCCGGTCTCCCGCGTGACAGGCGGGGATACTGACCACTATACTACCGGGGATATTCGGTTTTTCCCCAAACCCGGGATTGAACCAGGGACCTTTAGATCTTCAGTCTAACGCTCTCCCAACTGAGCTATTTCGGCACGCAGAGATTTGCTAAAAATCCTTCATGTTTAAAAAAAACAGTAGATAAAAAAATTATCACACTTTACTTGTAAGGTAGTAAAAAGGAAACCCTCCCCGGCGGGGAATCGAACCCCGGTCTCCCGCGTGACAGGCGGGGATACTGACCACTATACTACCGAGGATATTCGGTTTTTGCCGAAACCCGGGATTGAACCAGGGACCTTTAGATCTTCAGTCTAACGCTCTCCCAACTGAGCTATTTCGGCAAGCAGAGATTTGCTAAAAAATCCTTCATGTTTAAAAAAAACAGTAGATAAAAAAATTATCACACTTTACTTGTAAGGTAGTAAAAAGGAAACCCTCCCCGGCGGGGAATCGAACCCCGGTCTCCCGCGTGACAGGCGGGGATACTGACCACTATACTACCGAGGATATTTGGTTTTTGCCGAAACCCGGGATTGAACCAGGGACCTTTAGATTTTCAGTCTAACGCTCTCCCAACTGAGCTATTTCGGCACGCAGAGATTTGCAAAAAAATCCTTCATGTTTAAAAAAAACAGTAGATAAAAAAATTATCACACTTTACTTGTAAGGTAGTAAAAAGGAAACCCTCCCCGGCGGGGAATCGAACCCCGGTCTCCCGCGTGACAGGCGGGGATACTGACCACTATACTACCGAGGATATTCGGTTTTTGCCGAAACCCGGGATTGAACCAGGGACCTTTAGATCTTCAGTCTAACGCTCTCCCAACTGAGCTATTTCGGCACGCAGAGATTTGCTAAAAAATCCTTCATGTTTAAAAAAAACAGTAGATAAAAAAATTATCACACTTTACTTGTAAGGTAGTAAAAAGGAAACCCTCCCCGGCGGGGAAATGGAACCCCGGTTTCCCGCGTGACAGGCGGGGATACTGACCACTATACTACCGAGGATATTCGGTTTTTGCCGAAACCCGGGATTGAACCAGGGACCTTTAGATCTTCAGTCTAACGCTCTCCCAACTGAGCTATTTCGACACGCAGAGATTTGCTAAAAAATCCTTCATGTTTAAAAAAAACAGTAGATAAAAAAATTATCACACTTTACTTGTAAGGTAGTAAAAAGGAAACCCTCCCCGGCGGGGAATCGAACCCCGGTCTCCCGCGTGACAGGCTGGGATACTGACCACTATACTACCGAGGATATTCGGTTTTTGCCGAAACCCGGGATTGAACCAGGGACCTTTAGATCTTCAGTCTAACGCTCTCCCAACTGAGCTATTTCGGCACGCAGAGATTTGCTAAAAAATCCTTCATGTTTAAAAAAAACAGTAGATAAAAAAATTATCACACTTTACTTGTAAGGTAGTAAAAAGGAAACCCTCCCCGGCGGGGAATCGAACCCCGGTCTCCCGCGTGACAGGCGGGGATACTGACCACTATACTACCGAGGATATTCGGTTTTTGCCGAAACCCGGGATTGACCCAGGGACCTTTAGATCTTCAGTCTAACGCTCTCCCAACTGAGCTATTTCGGCACGCAGAGATTTGCTAAAAAATCCTTCATGTTTAAAAAAAACAGTAGATAAAAAAATTATCACACTTTACTTGTAAGGTAGTAAAAAGGAAACCCTCCCCGGCGGGGAATCGAACCCCGGTCTCCCGCGTGACAGGCGGGGATACTGACCACTATACTACCGAGGATATTCGGTTTTTGCCGAAACCCGGGATTGAACCAGGGACCTTTAGATCTTCAGTCTAACGCACTCCCAACTGAGCTATTTCGGCACGCAGAGATTTGCTAAAAAATCCTTCATGTTTAAAAAAAACAGTAGATAAAAAAATTATCACACTTTACTTGTAAGGTAGTAAAAAGGAAACCCTACCCGGCGGGGAATCGAACCCCGGTCTCCCGCGTGACAGGCGGGGATACTGACCACTATACTACCGAGGATATTCGGTTTTTGCCGAAACCCGGGATTGAACCAGGGACCTTTAGATCTTCAGTCTAACGCTCTCCCAACTGAGCTATTTCGGAACGCAGAGATTTGCTAAAAAATCCTTCATGTTTAAAAAAAACAGTAGATAAAAAAATTATCACACTTTACTTGTAAGGTAGTAAAAAGGAAACCCTCCCCGGCGGGGAATCGAACCCCGGTCTCCCGCGTGACAGGCTGGGATACTGACCACTATACTACCGAGGATATTCGGTTTTTGCCGAAACCCGGGATTGAACCAGGGACCTTTAGATCTTCAGTCTAACGCTCTCCCAACTGAGCTATTTCGGCACGCAGAGATTTGCTAAAAAATCCTTCATGTTTAAAAAAAACAGTAGATAAAAAAATTATCACACTTTACTTGTAAGGTAGTAAAAAGGAAACCCTCCCCGGCGGGGAATCGAACCCCGGTCTCCCGCGTGACAGGCGGGGATACTGACCACTATACTACCGAGGATTTTCGGTTTTTGCCGAAACCCGGGATTGAACCAGGGACCTTTAGATCTTCAGTCTAACGCTCTCCCAACTGAGCTATTTCGGAACGCAGAGATTTGCTAAAAAATCCTTCATGTTTAAAAAAAACAGTAGATAAAAAAATTATCACACTTTACTTGTAAGGTAGTAAAAAGGAAACCCTCCCCGGCGGGGAATCGAACCCCGGTCTCCCGCGTGACAGGCGGGGATACTGACCACTATACTACCGAGGATATTCGGTTTTTGCCGAAACCCGGGATTGAACCAGGGACCTTTAGATCTTCAGTCTAACGCTCTCCCAACAGAGCTATTTCGGCACGCAGAGGTTTGCTAAAAAATCCTTCATGTTTAAAAAAAACAGTAGATAAAAAAATTATCACACTTTACTTGTAAGGTAGTAAAAAGGAAACCCTCCCCGGCGGGGAATCGAACCCCGGTCTCCCGCGTGACAGGCGGGGATACTGACCACTATACTACCGAGGATATTCGGTTTTTGCCGAAACCCGGGATTGAACCAGGGACCTTTAGATCTTCAGTCTAACGCTCTCCCAACTGAGCTATTTCGGCACGCAGAGATTTGCTAAAAAATCCTTCATGTTTAAAAAAAACAGTAGATAAAAAAATTATCACACTTTACTTGTAAGGTAGTAAAAAGGAAACCCTCCCCGGCGGGGAATCGAACCCCGGTCTCCCGCGTGACAGGCGGGGATACTGACCACTATACTACCGAGGATATTCGGTTTTTGCCGAAACCCGGGATTGAACCAGGGACCTTTAGATCTTCAGTCTAACGCTCTCCCAACTGAGCTATTTCGGCACGCAGAGATTTGCTAAAAAATCCTTCATGTTTAAAAAAAACAGTAGATAAAAAAATTATCACACTTTACTTGTAAGGTAGTAAAAAGGAAACCCTCCCCGGCGGGGAATCGAACCCCGGTCTCCCGCGTGACAGGCGGGGATACTGACCACTATACTACCGAGGATATTCGGTTTTTGCCGAAACCCGGGATTGAACCAGGGACCTTTAGATCTTCAGTCTAACGCTCTCCCAACTGAGCTATTTCGGCACGCAAAGATTTGCTAAAAAATCCTTCATGTTTAAAAAAAACAGTAGATAAAAAAATTATCACACTTTATTTGTAAGGTAGTAAAAAGGAAACCCTCCCCGGCGGGGAATCGAACCCCGGTCTCCCGCGTGACAGGCTGGGATACTGACCACTATACTACCGAGGATATTCGGTTTTTGCCGAAACCCGGGATTGAACCAGGGACCTTTAGATCTTCAGTCTAACGCTCTCCCAACTGAGCTATTTCGGCACGCAGAGATTTGCTAAAAAATCCTTCATGTTTAAAAAAACAGTAGATAAAAAAATTATCACACTTTACTTGTAAGGTAGTAAAAAGGAAACCCTCCCCGGCGGGGAATCGAACCCCGGTCTTCCGCGTGACAGGCGGGGATACTGACCACTATACTACCGAGGATATTCGGTTTTTGCCGAAACCCGGGATTGAACCAGGGACCTTTAGATCTTCAGTCTAACGCTCTCCCAACTGAGCTATTTCGGCACGCAGAGATTTGCTAAAAAATCCTTCATGTTTAAAAAAAACAGTAGATAAAAAAATTATCACACTTTACTTGTAAGGTAGTAAAAAGGAAACCCTCCCCGGCGGGGAATCGAACCCCGGTCTCCCGCGTGACAGGCGGGGATACTGACCACTATACTACCGAGGATATTCGGTTTTTGCCGAAACCCGGGATTGAACCAGGGACCTTTAGATCTTCAGTCTAACGCTCTCCCAACTGAGCTATTTCGGCACGCAGAGATTTGCTAAAAAATCCTTCATGTTTAAAAAAAACAGTAGATAAAAAAATTATCACACTTTACTTGTAAGGTAGTAAAAAGGAAACCCTCCCCGGCGGGGAATCGAACCCCGGTCTCCCGCGTGACAGGCGGGGATACTGACCACTATACTACCGAGGATATTCGGTTTTTGCCGAAACCCGGGATTGAACCAGGGACCTTTAGATCTTCAGTCTAACGCTCTCCCAACTGAGCTATTTCGGCACGCAGAGATTTGCTAAAAAATCCTTCATGTTTAAAAAAAACAGTAGATAAAAAAATTATCACACTTTACTTGTAAGGTAGTAAAAAGGAAACCCTCCCCGGCGGGGAATCGAACCCCGGTCTCCCGCGTGACAGGCGGGGATACTGACCACTATACTACCGAGGATATTCGGTTTTTGCCAAAACCCGGGATTGAACCAGGGACCTTTAGATCTTCAGTCTAACGCTCTCCCAACTGAGCTATTTCGGCACGCAGAGATTTGCTAAAAAATCCTTCATGTTTAAAAAAAACAGTAGATAAAAAAATTATCACACTTTACTTGTAAGGTAGTAAAAAGGAAACCCTCCCCGGCGGGGAATCGAACCCCGGTCTCCCGCGTGACAGGCGGGGATACTGACCACTATACTACCGAGGATATTCGGTTTTTGCCGAAACCCGGGATTGAACCAGGGACCTTTAGATCTTCAGTCTAACGCTCTCCCAACTGAGCTATTTCGGCACGCAGAGATTTGCTAAAAAATCCTTCATGTTTAAAAAAAACAGTAGATAAAAAAATTATCACACTTTATTTGTAAGGTAGTAAAAAGGAAACCCTACCCGGCGGGGAATCGAACCCCGGTCTCCCGCGTGACAGGCTGGGATACTGACCACTATACTACCGAGGATATTCGGTTTTTGCCGAAACCCGGGATTGAACCAGGGACCTTTAGATCTTCAGTCTAACGCTCTCCCAACTGAGCTATTTCGGCACGCAGAGATTTGCTAAAAAATCCTTCATGTTTAAAAAAACAGTAGATAAAAAAATTATCACACTTTACTTGTAAGGTAGTAAAAAGGAAACCCTCCCCGGCGGGGAATCGAACCCCGGTCTTCCGCGTGACAGGCGGGGATACTGACCACTATACTACCGAGGATATTCGGTTTTTGCCGAAACCCGGGATTGAACCAGGGACCTTTAGATCTTCAGTCTAACGCTCTCCCAACTGAGCTATTTCGGCACGCAGAGATTTGCTAAAAAATCCTTCATGTTTAAAAAAAACAGTAGATAAAAAAATTATCACACTTTACTTGTAAGGTAGTAAAAAGGAAACCCTCCCCGGCGGGGAATCGAACCCCGGTTTCCCGCGTGACAGGCGGGGATACTGACCACTATACTACCGAGGATATTCGGTTTTTGCCGAAACCCGGGATTGAACCAGGGACCTTTAGATCTTCAGTCTAACGCTCTCCCAACTGAGCTATTTCGGCACGCAGAGATTTGTTAAAAAATCCTTCATGTTTAAAAAAAACAGTAGATAAAAAAATTATCACACTTTACTTGTAAGGTAGTAAAAAGGAAACCCTCCCCGGCGGGGAATCGAACCCCGGTCTCCCGCGTGACAGGCGGGGATACTGACCACTATACTACCGAGGATATTCGGTTTTTGCCGAAACCCTGGATTGAACCAGGGACCTTTAGATCTTCAGTCTAACGCTCTCCCAACTGAGCTATTTCGGCACGCAGAGATTTTCTAAAAAATCCTTCATGTTTAAAAAAAACAGTAGATAAAAAAATTATCACACTTTACTTGTAAGGTAGTAAAAAGGAAACCCTCCCCGGCGCGGAATCGAACCCCGGTCTCCCGCGTGACAGGCGGGGATACTGACCACTATACTACCGAGGATATTCGGTTTTTGCCGAAACCCGGGATTGAACCAGGGACCTTTAGATCTTCAGTCTAACGCTCTCCCAACTGAGCTATTTCGGCACGCAGAGATTTGCTAAAAAATCCTTCATGTTTAAAAAAAACAGTAGATAAAAAAATTATCACACTTTACTTGTAAGGTAGTAAAAAGGAAACCCTCCCCGGCGGGGAATCGAACCCCGGTCTCCCGCGTGACAGGCGGGGATACTGACCACTATACTACCGAGGATATTCGGTTTTTGCCGAAACCCGGGATTGAACCAGGGACCTTTAGATCTTCAGTCTAACGCTCTCCCAACTGAGCTATTTCGGCACGCAGAGATTTGCTAAAAAATCCTTCATGTTTAAAAAAAACAGTAGATAAAAAAATTATCACACTTTACTTGTAAGGTAGTAAAAAGGAAACCCTCCCCGGCGGGGAATCGAACCCCGGTCTCCCGCGTGACAGGCGGGGATACTGACCACTATACTACCGAGGATATTCGGTTTTTGCCGAAACCCGGTATTGAACCAGGGACCTTTAGATCTTCAGTCTAACGCTCTCCCAACTGAGCTATTTCGGTAGGCAGAGATTTGCTAAAAAATCCTTCATGTTTAAAAAAAACAGTAGATAAAAAAATTATCACACTTTACTTGTAAGGTAGTAAAAAGGAAACCCTCCCCGGCGGGGAATCGAACCCCGGTCTCCCGCGTGACAGGCGGGGATACTGACCACTATACTACCGAGGATATTCGGTTTTTGCCGAAACCCGGTATTGAACCAGGGACCTTTAGATCTTCAGTCTAACGCTCTCCCAACTGAGCTATTTCGGTAGGCAGAGATTTGCTAAAAAATCCTTCATGTTTAAAAAAAACAGTAGATAAAAAAATTATCACACTTTACTTGTAAGGTAGTAAAAAGGAAACCCTCCCCGGCGGGGAATCGAACCCCGGTCTCCCGCGTGACAGGCGGGGATACTGACCACTATACTACCGAGGATATTCGGTTTTTGCCGAAACCCGGGATTGAACCAGGGACCTTTAGATCTTCAGTCTAACGCTCTCCCAACTGAGCTATTTCGGCACGCAGAGATTTGCTAAAAAATCCTTCATGTTTAAAAAAAACAGTAGATAAAAAAATTATCACACTTTACTTGTAAGGTAGTAAAAAGGAAACCCTCCCCGGCGGGGAATCGAACCCCGGTCTCCCGCGTGACAGGCGGGGATACTGACCACTATACTACCGAGGATATTCGGTTTTTGCCGAAACCCGGGATTGAACCAGGGACCTTTAGATCTTCAGTCTAACGCTCTCCCAACTGAGCTATTTCGGCACGCAGAGATTTGCTAAAAAATCCTTCATGTTTAAAAAAAACAGTAGATAAAAAAATTATCACACTTTACTTGTAAGGTAGTAAAAAGGAAACCCTCCCCGGCGGGGAATCGAACCCCGGTCTCCCGCGTGACAGGCGGGGATACTGACCACTATACTACCGAGGATATTCGGTTTTTGCCGAAACCCGGGATTGAACCAGGGACCTTTAGATCTTCAGTCTAACGCTCTCCCAACTGAGCTATTTCGGCACGCAGAGATTTGCTAAAAAATCCTTCATGTTTAAAAAAAACAGTAGATAAAAAAATTATCACACTTTATTTGTAAGGTAGTAAAAAGGAAACCCTCCCCGGCGGGGAATCGAACCCCGGTCTCCCGCGTGACAGGCTGGGATACTGACCACTATACTACCGAGGATATTCGGTTTTTGCCGAAACCCGGGATTGAACCAGGGACCTTTAGATCTTCAGTCTAACGCTCTCCCAACTGAGCTATTTCGGCACGCAGAGATTTGCTAAAAAATCCTTCATGTTTAAAAAAAACAGTAGATAAAAAAATTATCACACTTTACTTGTAAGGTAGTAAAAAGGAAACCCTCCCCGGCGGGGAATCGAACCCCGGTCTCCCGCGTGACAGGCGGGGATACTGACCACTATACTACCGGGGATATTCGGTTTTTCCCCAAACCCGGGATTGAACCAGGGACCTTTAGATCTTCAGTCTAACGCTCTCCCAACTGAGCTATTTCGGCACGCAGAGATTTGCTAAAAAATCCTTCATGTTTAAAAAAAACAGTAGATAAAAAAATTATCACACTTTACTTGTAAGGTAGTAAAAAGGAAACCCTCCCCGGCGGGGAATCGAACCCCGGTCTCCCGCGTGACAGGCGGGGATACTGACCACTATACTACCGAGGATATTCGGTTTTTGCCGAAACCCGGGATTGAACCAGGGACCTTTAGATCTTCAGTCTAACGCTCTCCCAACTGAGCTATTTCGGCAAGCAGAGATTTGCTAAAAAATCCTTCATGTTTAAAAAAAACAGTAGATAAAAAAATTATCACACTTTACTTGTAAGGTAGTAAAAAGGAAACCCTCCCCGGCGGGGAATCGAACCCCGGTCTCCCGCGTGACAGGCGGGGATACTGACCACTATACTACCGAGGATATTCGGTTTTTGCCGAAACCCGGGATTGAACCAGGGACCTTTAGATCTTCAGTCTAACGCTCTCCCAACTGAGCTATTTCGGCACGCAGAGATTTGCTAAAAAATCCTTCATGTTTAAAAAAAACAGTAGATAAAAAAATTATCACACTTTACTTGTAAGGTAGTAAAAAGGAAACCCTCCCCGGCGGGGAATCGAACCCCGGTCTCCCGCGTGACAGGCGGGGATACTGACCACTATACTACCGAGGATATTCGGTTTTTGCCGAAACCCGGGATTGACCCAGGAACCTTTAGATCTTCAGTCTAACGCTCTCCCAACTGAGCTATTTCGGCACGCAGAGATTTGCTAAAAAATCCTTCATGTTTAAAAAAAACAGTAGATAAAAAAATTATCACACTTTACTTGTAAGGTAGTAAAAAGGAAACCCACCCCGGCGGGGAATCGAACCCCGGTCTCCCGCGTGACAGGCGGGGATACTGACCACTATACTACCGAGGATATTCGGTTTTTGCCGAAACCCGGGATTGAACCAGGGACCTTTAGATCTTCAGTCTAACGCTCTCCCAACTGAGCTATTTCGGAACGCAGAGATTTGCTAAAAAATCCTTCATGTTTAAAAAAAACAGTAGATAAAAAAATTATCACACTTTACTTGTAAGGTAGTAAAAAGGAAACCCTCCCCGGCGGGGAATCGAACCCCGGTCTCCCGCGTGACAGGCTGGGATACTGACCACTATACTACCGAGGATATTCGGTTTTTGCCGAAACCCGGGATTGAACCAGGGACCTTTAGATCTTCAGTCTAACGCTCTCCCAACTGAGCTATTTCGGCACGCAGAGATTTGCTAAAAAATCCTTCATGTTTAAAAAAAACAGTAGATAAAAAAATTATCACACTTTACTTGTAAGGTAGTAAAAAGGAAACCCTCCCCGGCGGGGAATCGAACCCCGGTCTCCCGCGTGACAGGCGGGGATACTGACCACTATACTACCGAGGATATTCGGTTTTTGCCGAAACCCGGGATTGAACCAGGGACCTTTAGATCTTCAGTCTAACGCTCTCCCAACTGAGCTATTTCGGCACGCAGAGATTTGCTAAAAAATCCTTCATGTTTAAAAAAAACAGTAGATAAAAAAATTATCACACTTTACTTGTAAGGTAGTAAAAAGGAAACCCTCCCCGGCGGGGAATCGAACCCCGGTCTCCCGCGTGACAGGCGGGGATACTGACCACTATACTACCGAGGATATTCGGTTTTTGCCGAAACCCGGGATTGAACCAGGGACCTTTAGATCTTCAGTCTAACGCTCTCCCAACTGAGCTATTTCGGCACGCAGAGGTTTGCTAAAAAATCCTTCATGTTTAAAAAAAACAGTAGATAAAAAAATTATCACACTTTACTTGTAAGGTAGTAAAAAGGAAACCCTCCCCGGCGGGGAATCGAACCCCGGTCTCCCGCGTGACAGGCGGGGATACTGACCACTATACTACCGAGGATATTCGGTTTTTGCCGAAACCCGGGATTGAACCAGGGACCTTTAGATCTTCAGTCTAACGCTCTCCCAACTGAGCTATTTCGGCACGCAGAGATTTGCTAAAAAATCCTTCATGTTTAAAAAAAACAGTAGATAAAAAAATTATCACACTTTACTTGTAAGGTAGTAAAAAGGAAACCCTCCCCGGCGGGGAATCGAACCCCGGTCTCCCGCGTGACAGGCGGGGATACTGACCACTATACTACCGAGGATATTCGGTTTTTGCCGAAACCCGGGATTGAACCAGGGACCTTTAGATCTTCAGTCTAACGCTCTCCCAACTGAGCTATTTCGGCACGCAGAGATTTGCTAAAAAATCCTTCATGTTTAAAAAAAACAGTAGATAAAAAAATTATCACACTTTACTTGTAAGGTAGTAAAAAGGAAACCCTCCCCGGCGGGGAATCGAACCCCGGTCTCCCGCGTGACAGGCGGGGATACTGACCACTATACTACCGAGGACATTCGGTTTTTGCCGAAACCCGGGATTGAACCAGGGACCTTTAGATCTTCAGTCTAACGCTCTCCCAACTGAGCTATTTCGGCACGCAGAGATTTGCTAAAAAATCCTTCATGTTTAAAAAAAACAGTAGATAAAAAAATTATCACACTTTACTTGTAAGGTAGTAAAAAGGAAACCCTCCCCGGCGGGGAATCGAACCCCGGTCTCCCGCGTGACAGGCGGGGATAGTGACCACTATACTACCGAAGATATTCGGTTTTTGCCGAAACCCGGGATTGAACCAGGGACCTTTAGATCTTCAGTCTAACGCTCTCCCAACTGAGCTATTTCGGCAGGCAGAGATTTGCTAAAAAATCCTTCATGTTTAAAAAAAACAGTAGATAAAAAAATTATCACACTTTACTTGTAAGGTAGTAAAAAGGAAACCCTCCCCGGCGGGGAATCGAACCCCGGTCTCCCGCGTGACAGGCGGGGATACTGACCACTATACTACCGAGGATATTCGGTTTTTGCCGAAACCCGGGATTGAACCAGGGACCTTTAGATCTTCAGTCTAACGCTCTCCCAACTGAGCTATTTCGGCACGCAGAGATTTGCTAAAAAATCCTTCATGTTTAAAAAAAACAGTAGATAAAAAAATTATCACACTTTACTTGTAAGGTAGTAAAAAGGAAACCCTCCCCGGCGGGGAATCGAACCCCGGTCTCCCGCGTGACAGGCGGGGATACTGACCACTATACTACCGAGGATATTCGGTTTTTGCCGAAACCCGGGATTGAACCAGGGACCTTTAGATCTTCAGTCTAACGCTCTCCCAACTGAGCTATTTCGGCACGCAGAGATTTGCTAAAAAATCCTTCATGTTTAAAAAAAACAGTAGATAAAAAAATTATCACACTTTACTTGTAAGGTAGTAAAAAGGAAACCCTCCCCGGCGGGGAATCGAACCCCGGTCTCCCGCGTGACAGGCGGGGATACTGACCACTATACTACCGAGGATATTCGGTTTTTGCCGAAACCCGGGACCTTTAGATCTTCAGTCTAACGCTCTCCCAACTGAGCTATTTCGGCACGCAGAGATTTGCTAAAAAATCCTTCATGTTTAAAAAAAACAGTAGATAAAAAAATTATCACACTTTACTTGTAAGGTAGTAAAAAGGAAACCCTCCCCGGCGGGGAATCGAACCCCGGTCTCCCGCGTGACAGGCGGGGATACTGACCACTATACTACCGAGGATATTCGGTTTTTGCCGAAACCCGGGATTGAACCAGGGACCTTTAGATCTTCAGTCTAACGCTCTCCCAACTGAGCTATTTCGGCACGCAGAGATTTGCTAAAAAATCCTTCATGTTTAAAAAAAACAGTAGATAAAAAAATTATCACACTTTACTTGGAAGGTAGTAAAAAGGAAACCCTCCCCGGCGGGGAATCGAACCCCGGTCTCCCGCGTGACAGGCGGGGATACTGACCACTATAATACCGAGGATATTCGGTTTTTACCGAAACCCGGGATTGAACCAGGGACCTTTAGATCTTCAGTCTAACGCTCTCCCAACTGAGCTATTTCGGCACGCAGAGATTTGCTAAAAAATCCTTCATGTTTAAAAAAAACAGTAGATAAAAAAATTATCACACTTTACTTGTAAGGTAGTAAAAAGGAAACCCTCCCCGGCGGGGAATCGAACCCCGGTCTCCCGCGTGACAGGCGGGGATACTGACCACTATACTACCGAGGATATTCGGTTTTTGCCGAAACCCGGGATTGAACCAGGGACCTTTAGATCTTCAGTCTAACGCTCTCCCAACTGAGCTATTTCGGCACGCAGAGATTTGCTAAAAAATCCTTCATGTTTAAAAAAAACAGTAGATAAAAAAATTATCACACTTTACTTGTAAGGTAGTAAAAAGGAAACCCTCCCCGGCGGGGAATCGAACCCCGGTCTCCCGCGTGACAGGCGGGGATACTGACCACTATACTACCGAGGATATTCGGTTTTTGCCGAAACCCGGGACCTTTAGATCTTCAGTCTAACGCTCTCCCAACTGAGCTATTTCGGCACGCAGAGATTTGCTAAAAAATCCTTCATGTTTAAAAAAAACAGTAGATAAAAAAATTATCACACTTTACTTGTAAGGTAGTAAAAAGGAATCCCTCCCCGGCGGGGAATCGAACCCCGGTCTCCCGCGTGACAGGCGGGGATACTGACCACTATACTACCGAGGATATTCGGTTTTTGCCGAAACCCGGTATTGAACCAGGGACCTTTAGATCTTCAGTCTAACGCTCTCCCAACTGAGCTATTTCGGTAGGCAGAGATTTGCTAAAAAATCCTTCATGTTTAAAAAAAACAGTAGATAAAAAAATTATCACACTTTACTTGTAAGGTAGTAAAAAGGAAACCCTCCCCGGCGGGGAATCGAACCCCGGTCTCCCGCGTGACAGGCGGGGATACTGACCACTATACTACCGAGGATATTCGGTTTTTGCCGAAACCCGGGATTGAGCCAGGGACCTTTAGATCTTCAGTCTAACGCTCTCCCAACTGAGCTATTTCGGCACGCAGAGATTTGCTAAAAAATCCTTCATGTTTAAAAAAAACAGTAGATAAAAAAATTATCACACTTTACTTGTAAGGTAGTAAAAAGGAAACCCTCCCCGGCGGGGAATCGAACCCCGGTCTCCCGCGAGACAGGCGGGGATACTGACCACTATACTACCGAGGATATTCGGTTTTTGCCGAAACCCGGGATTGAACCAGGGACCTTTAGATCTTCAGTCTAACGCTCTCCCAACTGAGCTATTTCGGCACGCAGAGATTTGCTAAAAAATCCTTCATGTTTTAAAAAAACAGTAGATAAAAAAATTATCACACTTTACTTGTAAGGTAGTAAAAAGGAAACCCTCCCCGGCGGGGAATCGAACCCCGGTCTCCCGCGTGACAGGCGGGGATACTGACCACTATACTACCGAGGATATTCGGTTTTTGCCGAAACCCGGGATTGAACCAGGGACCTTTAGATCTTCAGTCTAACGCTCTCCCAACTGAGCTATTTCGGCACGCAGAGATTTGCTAAAAAATCCTTCATGTTTAAAAAAAACAGTAGATAAAAAAATTATCACACTTTACTTGTAAGGTAGTAAAAAGGAAACCCTCCCCGGCGGGGAATCGAACCCCGGTCTCCCGCGTGACAGGCGGGGATACTGACCACTATACTACCGAGGATATTCGGTTTTTGCCGAAACCCGGGATTGAACCAGGGACCTTTAGATCTTCAGTCTAACGCTCTCCCAACTGAGCTATTTCGGCACGCAGAGATTTGCTAAAAAATCCTTCATGTTTAAAAAAAACAGTAGATAAAAAAATTATCACACTTTACTTGTAAGGTAGTAAAAAGGAAACCCTCCCCGGCGGGGAATCGAACCCCGGTCTCCCGCGTGACAGGCGGGGATACTGACCACTATACTACCGGGGATATTCGGTTTTTCCCCAAACCCGGGATTGAACCAGGGACCTTTAGATCTTCAGTCTAACGCTCTCCCAACTGAGCTATTTCGGCACGCAGAGATTTGCTAAAAATCCTTCATGTTTAAAAAAAACAGTAGATAAAAAAATTATCACACTTTACTTGTAAGGTAGTAAAAAGGAAACCCTCCCCGGCGGGGAATCGAACCCCGGTCTCCCGCGTGACAGGCGGGGATACTGACCACTATACTACCGAGGATATTCGGTTTTTGCCGAAACCCGGGATTGAACCAGGGACCTTTAGATTTTCAGTCTAACGCTCTCCCAACTGAGCTATTTCGGCACGCAGAGATTTGCAAAAAAATCCTTCATGTTTAAAAAAAACAGTAGATAAAAAAATTATCACACTTTACTTGTAAGGTAGTAAAAAGGAAACCATCCCCGGCGGGGAATCGAACCCCGGTCTCCCGCGTGACAGGCGGGGATACTGACCACTATACTACCGAGGACATTCGGTTTTTGCCGAAACCCGGGATTGAACCAGGGACCTTTAGATCTTCAGTCTAACGCTCTCCCAACTGAGCTATTTCGGCACGCAGAGATTTGCTAAAAAATCCTTCATGTTTAAAAAAAACAGTAGATAAAAAAATTATCACACTTTACTTGTAAGGTAGTAAAAAGGAAACCCTCCCCGGCGGGGAAATGGAACCCCGGTCTCCCGCGTGACAGGCGGGGATACTGACCACTATACTACCGAGGATATTCGGTTTTTGCCGAAACCCGGGATTGAACCAGGGACCTTTAGATCTTCAGTCTAACGCTCTCCCAACTGAGCTATTTCGACACGCAGAGATTTGCTAAAAAATCCTTCATGTTTAAAAAAAACAGTAGATAAAAAAATTATCACACTTTACTTGTAAGGTAGTAAAAAGGAAACCCTCCCCGGCGGGGAATCGAACCCCGGTCTCCCGCGTGACAGGCTGGGATACTGACCACTATACTACCGAGGATATTCGGTTTTTGCCGAAACCCGGGATTGAACCAGGGACCTTTAGATCTTCAGTCTAACGCTCTCCCAACTGAGCTATTTCGGCACGCAGAGATTTGCTAAAAAATCCTTCATGTTTAAAAAAAACAGTAGATAAAAAAATTATCACACTTTACTTGTAAGGTAGTAAAAAGGAAACCCTCCCCGGCGGGGAATCGAACCCCGGTCTCCCGCGTGACAGGCGGGGATACTGACCACTATACTACCGAGGATATTCGGTTTTTGCCGAAACCCGGGATTGACCCAGGGACCTTTAGATCTTCAGTCTAACGCTCTCCCAACTGAGCTATTTCGGCACGCAGAGATTTGCTAAAAAATCCTTCATGTTTAAAAAAAACAGTAGATAAAAAAATTATCACACTTTACTTGTAAGGTAGTAAAAAGGAAACCCTCCCCGGCGGGGAATCGAACCCCGGTCTCCCGCGTGACAGGCGGGGATACTGACCACTATACTACCGAGGATATTCGGTTTTTGCCGAAACCCGGGATTGACCCAGGGACCTTTAGATCTTCAGTCTAACGCTCTCCCAACTGAGCTATTTCGGCACGCAGAGATTTGCTAAAAAATCCTTCATGTTTAAAAAAAACAGTAGATAAAAAAATTATCACACTTTACTTGTAGGGTAGTAAAAAGGAAACCCTCCCCGGCGGGGAATCGAACCCCGGTCTCCCGCGTGACAGGCGGGGATACTGACCACTATACTACCGAGGATATTCGGTTTTTGCCGAAACCCGGGATTGAACCAGGGACCTTTAGATCTTCAGTCTAACGCACTCCCAACTGAGCTATTTCGGCACGCAGAGATTTGCTAAAAAATCCTTCATGTTTAAAAAAAACAGTAGATAAAAAAATTATCACACTTTACTTGTAAGGTAGTAAAAAGGAAACCCTACCCGGCGGGGAATCGAACCCCGGTCTCCCGCGTGACAGGCGGGGATACTGACCACTATACTACCGAGGATATTCGGTTTTTGCCGAAACCCGGGATTGAACCAGGGACCTTTAGATCTTCAGTCTAACGCTCTCCCAACTGAGCTATTTCGGCACGCAGAGATTTGCTAAAAAATCCTTCATGTTTAAAAAAAACAGTAGATAAAAAAATTATCACACTTTACTTGTAAGGTAGTAAAAAGGAAACCCTCCCCGGCGGGGAATCGAACCCCGGTCTCCCGCGTGACAGGCGGGGATACTGACCACTATACTACCGAGGATATTCGGTTTTTGCCGAAACCCGGGATTGAACCAGGGACCTTTAGATCTTCAGTCTAACGCTCTCCCAACTGAGCTATTTCGGCACGCCGAGATTTGCTAAAAAATCCTTCATGTTTAAAAAAAACAGTAGATAAAAAAATTATCACACTTTACTTGTAAGGTAGTAAAAAGGAAACCCTCCCCGGCGGGGAATCGAACCCCGGTCTCCCGCGTGACAGGCGGGGATACTGACCACTATACTACCGAGGATATTCGGTTTTTGCCGAAACCCGGGATTGAACCAGGGACCTTTAGATCTTCAGTCTAACGCTCTCCCAACTGAGCTATTTCGGCACGCAGAGGTTTGCTAAAAAATCCTTCATGTTTAAAAAAAACAGTAGATAAAAAAATTATCACACTTTACTTGTAAGGTAGTAAAAAGGAAACCCTCCCCGGCGGGGAATCGAACCCCGGTCTCCCGCGTGACAGGCGGGGATACTGACCACTATACTACCGAGGATATTCGGTTTTTGCCGAAACCCGGGATTGAACCAGGGACCTTTAGATCTTCAGTCTAACGCTCTCCCAACTGAGCTATTTCGGCACGCAGAGATTTGCTAAAAAATCCTTCATGTTTAAAAAAAACAGTAGATAAAAAAATTATCACACTTTACTTGTAAGGTAGTAAAAAGGAAACCCTCCCCGGCGGGGAATCGAACCCCGGTCTCCCGCGTGACAGGCGGGGATACTGACCACTATACTACCGAGGATATTCGGTTTTTGCCGAAACCCGGGATTGAACCAGGGACCTTTAGATCTTCAGTCTAACGCTCTCCCAACTGAGCTATTTCGGCACGCAGAGATTTGCTAAAAAATCCTTCATGTTTAAAAAAAACAGTAGATAAAAAAATTATCACACTTTACTTGTAAGGTAGTAAAAAGGAAACCCTCCCCGGCGGGGAATCGAACCCCGGTCTCCCGCGTGACAGGCGGGGATACTGACCACTATACTACCGAGGATATTCGGTTTTTGCCGAAACCCGGGATTGAACCAGGGACCTTTAGATCTTCAGTCTAACGCTCTCCCAACTGAGCTATTTCGGGACGCAGAGATTTGCTAAAAAATCCTTCATGTTTAAAAAAAACAGTAGATAAAAAAATTATCACACTTTATTTGTAAGGTAGTAAAAAGGAAACCCTCCCCGGCGGGGAATCGAACCCCGGTCTCCCGCGTGACAGGCTGGGATACTGACCACTATACTACCGAGGATATTCGGTTTTTGCCGAAACCCGGGATTGAACCAGGGACCTTTAGATCTTCAGTCTAACGCTCTCCCAACTGAGCTATTTCGGCACGCAGAGATTTGCTAAAAAATCCTTCATGTTTAAAAAAACAGTAGATAAAAAAATTATCACACTTTACTTGTAAGGTAGTAAAAAGGAAACCCTCCCCGGCGGGGAATCGAACCCCGGTCTTCCGCGTGACAGGCGGGGATACTGACCACTATACTACCGAGGATATTCGGTTTTTGCCGAAACCCGGGATTGAACCAGGGACCTTTAGATCTTCAGTCTAACGCTCTCCCAACTGAGCTATTTCGGCACGCAGAGATTTGCTAAAAAATCCTTCATGTTTAAAAAAAACAGTAGATAAAAAAATTATCACACTTTACTTGTAAGGTAGTAAAAAGGAAACCCTCCCCGGCGGGGAATCGAACCCCGGTCTCCCGCGTGACAGGCGGGGATACTGACCACTATACTACCGAGGATATTCGGTTTTTGCCGAAACCCGGGATTGAACCAGGGACCTTTAGATCTTCAGTCTAACGCTCTCCCAACTGAGCTATTTCGGCACGCAGAGATTTGCTAAAAAATCCTTCATGTTTAAAAAAAACAGTAGATAAAAAAATTATCACACTTTACTTGTAAGGTAGTAAAAAGGAAACCCTCCCCGGCGGGGAATCGAACCCCGGTCTCCCGCGTGACAGGCGGGGATACTGACCACTATACTACCGAGGATATTCGGTTTTTGCCGAAACCCGGGATTGAACCAGGGACCTTTAGATCTTCAGTCTAACGCTCTCCCAACTGAGCTATTTCGGCACGCAGAGATTTGCTAAAAAATCCTTCATGTTTAAAAAAAACAGTAGATAAAAAAATTATCACACTTTACTTGTAAGGTAGTAAAAAGGAAACCCTCCCCGGCGGGGAATCGAACCCCGGTCTCCCGCGTGACAGGCGGGGATACTGACCACTATACTACCGAGGATATTCGGTTTTTGCCAAAACCCGGGAATGAACCAGGGACCTTTAGATCTTCAGTCTAACGCTCTCCCAACTGAGCTATTTCGGCACGCCGAGATTTGCTAAAAAATCCTTCATGTTTAAAAAAAACAGTAGATAAAAAAATTATCACACTTTACTTGTAAGGTAGTAAAAAGGAAACCCTCCCCGGCGGGGAATCGAACCCCGGTCTCCCGCGTGACAGGCGGGGATACTGACCACTATACTAGCGAGGATATTCGGTTTTTGCCGAAACCCGGGATTGAACCAGGGACCTTTAGATCTTCAGTCTAACGCTCTCCCAACTGAGCTATTTCGGCACGCAGAGATTTGCTAAAAAATCCTTCATGTTTAAAAAAAACAGTAGATAAAAAAATTATCACACTTTATTTGTAAGGTAGTAAAAAGGAAACCCTCCCCGGCGGGGAATCGAACCCCGGTCTCCCGCGTGACAGGCTGGGATACTGACCACTATACTACCGAGGATATTCGGTTTTTGCCGAAACCCGGGATTGAACCAGGGACCTTTAGATCTTCAGTCTAACGCTCTCCCAACTGAGCTATTTCGGCACGCAGAGATTTGCTAAAAAATCCTTCATGTTTAAAAAAACAGTAGATAAAAAAATTATCACACTTTACTTGTAAGGTAGTAAAAAGGAAACCCTCCCCGGCGGGGAATCGAACCCCGGTCTTCCGCGTGACAGGCGGGGATACTGACCACTATACTACCGAGGATATTCGGTTTTTGCCGAAACCCGGGATTGAACCAGGGACCTTTAGATCTTCAGTCTAACGCTCTCCCAACTGAGCTATTTCGGCACGCAGAGATTTGCTAAAAAATCCTTCATGTTTAAAAAAAACAGTAGATAAAAAAATTATCACACTTTACTTGTAAGGTAGTAAAAAGGAAACCCTCCCCGGCGGGGAATCGAACCCCGGTTTCCCGCGTGACAGGCGGGGATACTGACCACTATACTACCGAGGATATTCGGTTTTTGCCGAAACCCGGGATTGAACCAGGGACCTTTAGATCTTCAGTCTAACGCTCTCCCAACTGAGCTATTTCGGCACGCAGAGATTTGCTAAAAAATCCTTCATGTTTAAAAAAAACAGTAGATAAAAAAATTATCACACTTTACTTGTAAGGTAGTAAAAAGGAAACCCTCCCCGGCGGGGAATCGAACCCCGGTCTCCCGCGTGACAGGCGGGGATACTGACCACTATACTACCGAGGATATTCGGTTTTTGCCGAAACCCTGGATTGAACCAGGGACCTTTAGATCTTCAGTCTAACGCTCTCCCAACTGAGCTATTTCGGCACGCAGAGATTTTCTAAAAAATCCTTCATGTTTAAAAAAAACAGTAGATAAAAAAATTATCACACTTTACTTGTAAGGTAGTAAAAAGGAAACCCTCCCCGGCGCGGAATCGAACCCCGGTCTCCCGCGTGACAGGCGGGGATACTGACCACTATACTACCGAGGATATTCGGTTTTTGCCGAAACCCGGGATTGAACCAGGGACCTTTAGATCTTCAGTCTAACGTTCTCCCAACTGAGCTATTTCGGCACGCAGAGATTTGCTAAAAAATCCTTCATGTTTAAAAAAAACAGTAGATAAAATAATTATCACACTTTACTTGTAAGGTAGTAAAAAGGAAACCCTCCCCGGCGGGGAATCGAACCCCGGTCTCCCGCGTGACAGGCGGGGATACTGACCACTCTACTACCGAGGATATTCGGTTTTTGCCGAAACCCGGGATTGAACCAGGGACCTTTAGATCTTCAGTCTAACGCTCTCCCAACTGAGCTATTTCGGCACGCAGAGATTTGCTAAAAAATCCTTCATGTTTAAAAAAAACAGTAGATAAAAAAATTATCACACTTTACTTGTAAGGTAGTAAAAAGGAAACCCTCCCCGGCGGGGAATCGAACCCCGGTCTCCCGCGTGACAGGCGGGGATACTGACCACTATACTACCGAGGATATACGGTTTTTGCCGAAACCCGAGATTGAACCAGGGACCTTTAGATCTTCAGTCTAACGCTCTCCCAACTGAGCTATTTCGGCACGCAGAGATTTGCTAAAAAATCCTTCATGTTTAAAAAAAACAGTAGATAAAAAAATTATCACACTTTACTTGTAAGGTAGTAAAAAGAAAACACTCCCCGGCGGGGAATCGAACCCCGGTCTCCCGCGTGACAGGCGGGGATACTGACCACTATACTACCGAGGATATTCTTTTTTTGCCGAAACCCGGGATTGAACCAGGGACCTTTAGATCTTCAGTCTAACGCTCTCCCAACTGAGCTATTTCGGCACGCAGAGATTTGCTAAAAAATCCTTCATGTTTAAAAAAAACAGTAGATAAAAAAATTATCACACTTTACTTGTAAGGTAGTAAAAAGGAAACCCTCCCCGGCGGGGAATCGAACCCCGGTCACCCGCGTGACAGGCGGGGATACTGACCACTATACTACCGAGGATATTCGGTTTTTGCCGAAACCCGGGATTGAACCAGGGACCTTTAGATCTTCAGTCTAACGCTCTCCCAACTGAGCTATTTCGGCACGCAGAGATTTGCTAAAAAATCCTTCATGTTTAAAAAAAACAGTAGATAAAAAAATTATCACACTTTACTTGTAAGGTAGTAAAAAGGAAACCCTCCCCGGCGGGGAATCGAACCCCGGTCTCCCGCGTGACAGGCGGGGATACTGACCACTATACTACCGAGGATATTCGGTGTTTGCCGAAACCCGGGATTGAACCAGGGACCTTAAGATCTTCAGTCTAACGCTCTCCCAACTGAGCTATTTCGGCACGCAGAGATTTGCTAAAAAATCCTTCATGTTTAAAAAAAACAGTAGATAAAAAAGTTATCACACTTTACTTGTAAGGTAGTAAAAAGGAAACCCTCCCCGGCGGGGAATCGAACCCCGGTCTCCCGCGTGACAGGCGGGGATACTGACCACTATACTGCCGAGGATATTCGGTTTTTGCCGAAACCCGGGATTGAACCAGGGACCTTTAGATCTTCAGTCTAACGCTCTCCCAAATGAGCTATTTCGGCACGCAGAGATTTGCTAAAAAATCCTTCATGTTTAAAAAAAACAGTAGATAAAAAAATTATCACACTTTATTTGTAAGGTAGTAAAAATGAAACCCTCCCCGGCGGGGAATCGAACCCCGGTCTCCCGCGTGACAGGCTGGGATACTGACCACTATACTACCGAGGATATTCGGTTTTTGCCGAAACCCGGGATTGAACCAGGGACCTTTAGATCTTCAGTCTAACGCTCTCCCAACTGAGCTATTTCGGCACGCAGAGATTTGCTAAAAAATCCTTCATGTTTAAAAAAAACAGTAGATAAAAAAATTATCACACTTTACTTGTAAGGTAGTAAAAAGGAAACCCTCCCCGGCGGGGAATCGAACCCCGGTCTCCCGCGTGACAGGCGGGGATACTGACCACTATACTACCGAGGATATTCGGTTTTTGCCGAAACCCGGGATTGAATCAGGGACCTGTAGATCTTCAGTCTAACGCTCTCCCAACTGAGCTATTTCGGCACGCAGAGATTTGCTAAAAAATCCTTCATGTTTAAAAAAAACAGTAGATAAAAAAATTATCACACTTTACTTGTAAGGTAGTAAAAAGGAAACCCTCCCCGGCGGGGAATCGAACCCCGGTCTCCCGCGTGACAGGCGGGGATACTGACCACCATACTACCGAGGATATTCGGTTTTTGCCGAAACCCGGGATTGAACCAGGGACCTTTAGATCTTCAGTCTAACGCTCTCCCAACTGAGCTATTTCGGCACGCAGAGATTTGCTAAAAAATCCTTCATGTTTAAAAAAAACAGTAGATAAAAAAATTATCACACTTTACTTGTAAGGTAGTAAAAAGGAAACCCTCCCCGGCGGGGAATCGAACCCCGGTCTCCCGCGTGACAGGCGGGGATACTGACCACTATACTACCGAGGATATTCGGTTTTTGCCGAAACCCGGGATTGAACCAGGGACCTTTAGATCTTCAGTCTAACGCTCTCCCAACTGAGCTATTTCGGCACGCAGAGATTTGCTAAAAAATCCTTCATGTTTAAAAAAAACAGTAGATAAAAAAATTATCACACTTTATTTGTAAGGTAGTAAAAAGGAAACCCTCCCCGGCGGGGAATCGAACCCCGGTCTCCCGCGTGACAGGCTGGGATACTGACCACTATACTACCGAGGATATTCGGTTTTTGCCGAAACCCGGGATTGAACCAGGGACCTTTAGATCTTCAGTCTAACGCACTCCCAACTGAGCTATTTCGGCACGCAGAGATTTGCTAAAAAATCCTTCATGTTTAAAAAAAACAGTAGATAAAAAAATTATCACACTTTACTTGTAAGGTAGTAAAAAGGAAACCCTCCCCGGCGGGGAATCGAACCCCGGTCTCCCGCGTGACAGGCGGGGATACTGACCACTATACTACCGGGGATATTCGGTTTTTGCCGAAACCCGGGATTGAACCAGGGACCTTTAGATCTTCAGTCTAACGCTCTCCCAACTGAGCTATTTCGGCACGCAGAGATTTGCTAAAAAATCCTTCATGTTTAAAAGAAACAGTAGATAAAAAAATTATCACACTTTACTTGTAAGGTAGTAAAAAGGAAACTCTCCCCGGCGGGGAATCGAACCCCGGTCTCCCGCGTGACAGGCGGGGATACTGACCACTATACTACCGAGGATATTCGGTTTTTGCCGAAACCCGGGATTGAACCAGGGACCTTTAGATCTTCAGTCTAACGCTCTCCCAACTGAGCTATTTCGGCACGCAGAGATTTGCTAAAAAATCCTTCATGTTTAAAAAAAACAGTAGATAAAAAAATTATCACACTTTACTTGTAAGGTAGTAAAAAGGAAACCCTCCCCGGCGGGGAATCGAACCCCGGTCTCCCGCGTGACAGGCGGGGATACTGACCACTATACTACCGAGGATATTCGGTTTTTGCCGAAACCCGGGATTGAACCAGGGACCTTTAGATTTTCAGTCTAACGCTCTCCCAACTGAGCTATTTCGGCACGCAGAGATTTGCTAAAAAATCCTTCATGTTTAAAAAAAACAGTAGATAAAAAAATTATCACACTTTACTTGTAAGGTAGTAAAAAGGAAACCCTCCCCGGCGGGGAAATGGAACCCCGGTCTCCCGCGTGGCAGGCGGGGATACTGACCACTATACTACCGAGGATATTCGGTTTTTGCCGAAACCCGGGATTGAACCAGGGACCTTTAGATCTTCAGTCTAACGCTCTCCCAACTGAGCTATTTCGGCACGCAGAGATTTGCTAAAAAATCCTTCATGTTTAAAAAAAACAGTAGATAAAAAAATTATCACACTTTACTTGTAAGGTAGTAAAAAGGAAACCCTCCCCGGCGGGGAATCGAACCCCGGTCTCCCGCGTGACAGGCGGGGATACTGACCACTATACTACCGAGGATATTCGGTTTTTGCCGAAACCCGGGATTGACCCAGGGACCTTTAGATCTTCAGTCTAACGCTCTCCCAACTGAGCTATTTCGGCACGCAGAGATTTGCTAAAAAATCCTTCATGTTTAAAAAAAACAGTAGATAAAAAAATTATCACACTTTACTTGTAAGGTAGTAAAAAGGAAACCCTCCCCGGCGGGGAATCGAACCCCTGTCTCCCGCGTGACAGTCGGGGATACTGACCACTATACTACCGAGGATATTCGGTTTTTGCCGAAACCCGGGATTGAACCAGGGACCTTTAGATCTTCAGTCTAACGCTCTCCCAACTGAGCTATTTCGGCACGCAGAGATTTGCTAAAAAATCCTTCATGTTTAAAAAAAACAGTAGATAAAAAAATTATCACACTTTACTTGTAAGGTAGTAAAAAGGAAACCCTACCCGGCGGGGAATCGAACCCCGGTCTCCCGCGTGACAGGCGGGGATACTGACCACTATACTACCGAGGATATTCGGTTTTTGCCGAAACCCGGGATTGAACCAGGGACCTTTAGATCTTCAGTCTAACGCTCTCCCAACTGAGCTATTTCGGCACGCAGAGATTTGCTAAAAAATCCTTCATGTTTAAAAAAAACAGTAGATAAAAAAATTATCACACTTTACTTGTAAGGTAGTAAAAAGGAAACCCTCCCCGGCGGGGAATCGAACCCCGGTCTCCCGCGTGACAGGCGGGGATACTGACCACTATACTACCGAGGATATTCGGTTTTTGCCGAAACCCGGGATTGAACCAGGGACCTTTAGATCTTCAGTCTAACGCTCTCCCAACTGAGCTATTTCGGCACGCAGAGATTTGCTAAAAAATCCTTCATGTTTAAAAAAAACAGTAGATAAAAAAATTATCACACTTTACTTGTAAGGTAGTAAAAAGGAAACCCTCCCCGGCGGGGAATCGAACCCCGGTCTCCCGCGTGACAGGCGGGGATACTGACCACTATACTACCGAGGATATTCGGTTTTTGCCGAAACCCGGGATTGAACCAGGGACCTTTAGATCTTCAGTCTAACGCTCTCCCAACTGAGCTATTTCGGCACGCAGAGATTTGCTAAAAAATCCTTCATGTTTAAAAAAAACAGTAGATAAAAAAATTATCACACTTTACTTGTAAGGTAGTAAAAAGGAAACCCTCCCCGGCGGGGAATCGAACCCCGGTCTCCCGCGTGACAGGCGGGGATACTGACCACTATACTACCGAGGATATTCGGTTTTTGCCGAAACCCGGGATTGAACCAGGGACCTTTAGATCTTCAGTCTAACGCTCTCCCAACTGAGCTATTTCGGCACGCAGAGATTTGCTAAAAAATCCTTCATGTTTAAAAAAAACAGTAGATAAAAAAATTATCACACTTTACTTGTAAGGTAGTAAAAAGAAAACCCTCCCCGGCGGGGAATCGAACCCCGGTCTCCCGCGTGACAGGCTGGGATACTGACCACTATACTACCGAGGATATTCGGTTTTTGCCGAAACCCGGGATTGAACCAGGGACCTTTAGATCTTCAGTCTAACGCTCTCCCAACTGAGCTATTTCGGCAAGCAGAGATTTGCTAAAAAATCCTTCATGTTTAAAAAAAACAGTAGATAAAAAAATTATCACACTTTACTTGTAAGGTAGTAAAAAGAAAACCCTCCCCGGCGGGGAATCGAACCCCGGTCTCCCGCGTGACAGGCTGGGATACTGACCACTATACTACCGAGGATATTCGGTTTTTGCCGAAACCCGGGATTGAACCAGGGACCTTTAGATCTTCAGTCTAACGCTCTCCCAACTGAGCTATTTCGGCACGCAGAGATTTGCTAAAAAATCCTTCATGTTTAAAAAAAACAGTAGATAAAAAATTATCACACTTTACTTGTAAGGTAGTAAAAAGGAAACCCTCCCCGGCGGGGAATCGAACCCCGGTCTCCCGCGTGACAGGCGGGGATACTGACCACTATACTACCGAGGATATTCGGTTTTTGCCGAAACCCGGGATTGAATCAGGGACCTTTAGATCTTCAGTCTAACGCTCTCCCAACTGAGCTATTTCGGCACGCAGAGATTTGCTAAAAAATCCTTCATGTTTAAAAAAAACAGTAGATAAAAAAATTATCACACTTTACTTGTAAGGTAGTAAAAAGGAAACCCTCCCCGGCGGGGAATCGAACCCCGGTCTCCCGCGTGACAGGCGGGGATACTGACCACTATACTACCGAGGATATTCGGTTTTTGCCGAAACCCGGGATTGAACCAGGGACCTTTAGATCTTCAGTCTAACGCTCTCCCAACTGAGCTATTTCGGCACGCAGAGATTTGCTAAAAAATCCTTCATGTTTAAAAAAAACAGTAGATAAAAAAATTATCACACTTTACTTGTAAGGTAGTAAAAAGGAAACCCTCCCCGGCGGGGAATCGAACCCCGGTCTCCCGCGTGACAGGCGGGGATACTGACCACTATACTACCGAGGATATTCGGTTTTTGCCGAAACCCGGGATTGAACCAGGGACCTTTAGATCTCCAGTCTAACGCTCTCCCAACTGAGCTATTTCGGCACGCAGAGATTTGCTAAAAAATCCTTCATGTTTAAAAAAAACAGTAGATAAAAAAATTATCACACTTTACTTGTAAGGTAGTAAAAAGGAAACCCTCCCCGGCGGAGAATCGAACCCCGGTCTCCCGCGTGACAGGCGGGGATACTGACCACTCTACTTCCGAGGATATTCGGTTTTTGCCGAAACCCGGGATTGAACCAGGGACCTTTAGATCTTCAGTCTAACGCTCTCCCAACTGAGCTATTTCGGCACGCAGAGATTTGCTAAAAAATCCTTCATGTTTAAAAAAAACAGTAGATGAAAAAATTATCACACTTTACTTGTAAGGTAGTAAAAAGGAAACCCTCCCCGGCGGGGAATCGAACCCCGGTCTCCCGCGTGACAGGCGGGGATACTGACCACTATACTACCGAGGATATTCGGTTTTTGCCGAAACCCGGGATTGAACCAGGGACCTTTAGATCTTCAGTCTAACGCTCTCCCAACTGAGCTATTTCGGCACGCAGAGATTTGCTAAAAAATCCTTCATGTTTAAAAAAAACAGTAGATAAAAAAATTATCACACTTTACTTGTAAGGTAGTAAAAAGGAAACCCTCCCCGGCGGGGAATCGAACCCCGGTCTCCCGCGTGACAGGCGGGGATACTGACCACTATACTACCGAGGACATTCGATTTTTGCCGAAACCCGGGATTGAACCAGGGACCTTTAGATCTTCAGTCTAACGCTCTCCCAACTGAGTTATTTCGGCACGCAGAGATTTGCTAAAAAATCCTTCATGTTTAAAAAAAACAGTAGATAAAAAAATTATCACACTTTACTTGTAAGGTAGTAAAAAGGAAACCCTCCCCGGCGGGGAATCGAACCCCGGTCTCCCGCGTGACAGGCGGGGATACTGACCACAATACTACCGAGGATATTCAGTTTTTGCCGAAACCCGGGATTGAACCAGGGACCTTTAGATCTTCAGTCTAACGCTCTCCCAACTGAGCTATTTCGGCACGCAGAGATTTGCTAAAAAATACTTCATGTTTAAAAAAAACAGTAGATAAAAAAATTATCACACTATTTTTGTAAGGTAGTAAAAAGGAAACCCTCCCCGGCGGGGAATCGAACCCCGGTCTCCCGCGTGACAGGCTGGGATACTGACCACTATACTACCGAGGATATTCGGTTTTTGCCGAAACCCGGGATTGAACCAGGGACCTTTAGATCTTCAGTCTAACGCTCTCCCAACTGAGCTATTTAGGCACGCAGAGATTTGCTAAAAAATCCTTCATGTTTAAAAAAACAGTAGATAAAAAAATTATCACACTTTACTTGTAAGGTAGTAAAAAGGAAACCCTCCCCGGCGGGGAATCGAACCCGGTCTCCCGCGTGACAGGCGGGGATACTGACCACTATACTACCGAGGATATTCGGTTTTTGCCGAAACCCGGGATTGAACCAGGGACCTTTAGATCTTCAGTCTAACGCTCTCCCAACTGAGCTATTTCGGCACGCAGAGATTTGCTAAAAAATCCTTCATGTTTAAAAAAAACAGTAGATAAAAAAATTATCACACTTTACTTGTAAGGTAGTAAAAAGGAAACCCTCCCCGGCGGGGAATCGAACCCCGGTCTCCCGCGTGACAGGCGGGGATACTGACCACTATACTACCGAGGATATTCGGTTTTTGCCGAAACCCGGGATTGAACCAGGGACCTTTAGATCTTCAGTCTAACGCTCTCCCAACTGAGCTATTTCGGCACGCAGAGATTTGCTAAAAAATCCTTCATGTTTAAAAAAAACAGTAGATAAAAAAATTATCACACTTTACTTGTAAGGTAGTAAAAAGGAAACCCTCCCCGGCGGGGAATCGAACCCCGGTCTCCCGCGTGACAGGCGGGGATACTGACCACTATACTACCGAGGATATTCGGTTTTTGCCGAAACCCGGGATTGAACCAGGGACCTTTAGTCTAACGCTCTCCCAACTGAGCTATTTCGGCACGCAGAGATTTGCTAAAAAATCCTTCATGTTTAAAAAAAACAGTAGATAAAAAAATTATCACACTTTACTTGTAAGGTAGTAAAAAGGAAACCCTCCCCGGCGGGGAATCGAACCCCGGTCTCCCGCGTGACAGGCGGGGATACTGACCACTATACTACCGAGGATATTCGGTTTTTGCCGAAACCCGGGATTGAACCAGGGACCTTTAGATATTCAGTTCTACGCTCTCCCAACTGAGCTATTTCGGCACGCAGAGATTTGCTAAAAAATCCTTCATGTTTAAAAAAAACAGTAGATAAAAAAATTATCACACTTTACTTGTAAGGTAGTAAAAAGGAAACCCTCCCCGGCGCGGAATCGAACCCCGGTCTCCCGCGTGACAGGCGGGGATACTGACCACTAAACTACCGAGGATATTCGGTTTTTGCCGAAACCCGGGATTGAACCAGGGACCTTTAGATCTTCAGTCTAACGCTCTCCCAACTGAGCTATTTCGGCACGCAGAGATTTGCTAAAAAATCCTTCATGTTTAAAAAAAACAGTAGATAAAAAAATTATCACACTTTACTTGTAAGGTAGTAAAAAGGAAACCCTCCCCGGCGGGGAATCGAACCCCGGTCTCCCGCGTGACAGGCGGGGATACTGACCACTATACTACCGAGGATATTCGGTTTTTGCCGAAACCCGAGATTGAACCAGGGACCTTTAGATCTTCAGTCTAACGCTCTCCCAACTGAGCTATTTCGGCACGCAGAGATTTGCTAAAAAATCCTTCATGTTTAAAAAAAACAGTAGATAAAAAAATTATCACACTTTACTTGTAAGGTAGTAAAAAGGAAACCCTCCCCGGCGGGGAATCGAACCCCGGTCTCCCGCGTGACAGGCGCTGATACTGACCACTATACTACCGAGGATATTCGGTTTTTGCCAAAACCCGGGATTGAACCAGGGACCTTTAGATCTTCAGTCTAACGCTCTCCCAACTGAGCTATTTCGGCACGCAGAGATTTGCTAAAAAATCCTTCATGTTTAAAAAAAACAGTAGATAAAAAAATTATCACACTTTACTTGTAAGGTAGTAAAAAGGAAACCCTCCCCGGCGGGGAATCGAACCCCGGTCTCCCGCGTGACAGGCGGGGATACTGACCACTATACTACCGAGGATATTCGGTTTTTGCCGAAACCCCGGATTGAACCAGGGACCTTTAGATCTTCAGTCTAACGCTCTCCCAACTGAGCTATTTCGGCACGCAGAGATTTGCTAAAAAATCCTTCATGTTTAAAAAAAACAGTAGATAACAAAATTATCACAC
Source organism: Maratus speculifer (assembly GCA_964019185.1). Lineage (NCBI taxonomy): Eukaryota > Metazoa > Arthropoda > Arachnida > Araneae > Salticidae > Maratus > Maratus speculifer. Next base: position 417,257,130 of record OZ025293.1, read on the forward strand.
TTTACTTGTAAGGTAGTAAAAAGGAAACCCTCCCCGGCGGGGAATCGAACCCCGGTCTCCCGCGTGACAGGCGGGGATACTGACCACTATACTACCGAGGATATTCGGTTTTTGCCGAAACCCGGGATTGAACCAGGGACCTTTAGATCTTCAGTCTAACGCTCTCCCAACTGAGCTATTTCGGTACGCAGAGATTTGCTAAAAAATCCTTCATGTTTAAAAAAAACAGTAGATAAAAAAATTATCACACTTTACTTGTAAGGTAGTAAAAAGGAAACCCTCCCCGGCGGGGAATCGAACCCCGGTCTCCCGCGTGACAGGCGGGGATACTGACCACTATACTACCGAGGATATTCGGTTTTTGCCGAAACCCGGGATTGAAACAGGGACCTTTAGATCTTCAGTCTAACGCTCTCCCAACTGAGCTATTTCGGCACGCAGAGATTTGCTAAAAAATCCTTCATGTTTAAAAAAAACAGTAGATAAAAAAATAATCACACTTTACTTGTAAGGTAGTAAAAAGGAAACCCTCCCCGGCGGGGAATCGAACCCCGGTCTCCCGCGTGACAGGCGGGGACACTGACCACTATACTACCGAGGATATTCGGTTTTTGCCGAAACCCGGGATTGAACCAGGGACCTTTAGATCTTTAGTCTAACGCTCTCCCAACTGAGCTATTTCGGCACCAGAGATTTGCTTAAAAATCCTTCATGTTTAAAAAAAACAGTAGATAAAAAAATTATCACACTTTACTTGTAAGGTAGTAAAAAGGAAACCCTCCGCGCCGGCGGGGAATCGAACCCCGGTCTCCCGCGTGACAGGCGGGGATACTGACCACTATACTACCGAGGATATTCGGTTTTTGCCGAAACCCGGGATTGAACCAGGGACCTTTAGATCTTCAGTCTAACGCTCTCCCAACTGAGCTATTTCGGCACGCAGAGATTTGCTAAAAAATCCTTCATGTTTAAAAAAAACCGTAGATAAAAAAATTATCACACTTTACTTGTAAGGTAGTAAAAAGGAGACCCTCCCCGGCGGGGAATCGAACCCCGGTCTCCCGCGTGACAGGCGGGGATACTGACCACTATACTACCGAGGATATTCGGTTTTTGCCGAAACCCGGGATTGAACCAGGGACCATTAGATCTTCAGTCTAACGCTCTCCCAACTGAGCTATTTCGGCACGCAGAGATTTGCTAAAAAATCCTTCATGTTTAAAAAAAACAGTAGATAAAAAAATTATCACACTTTACTTGTAAGGTAGTAAAAAGGAAACCCTCACCGGCGGGGAATCGAACCCCGGTCTCCCGCGTGACAGGCGGGGATACTGACCACTATACTACCGAGGATATTCGGTTTTTGCCGAAACCCGGGATTGAACCAGGGACCTTTAGATCTTCAGTCTAACGCTCTCCACACTGAGCTATTTCGGCACGCAGAGATTTGCTAAAAAATCCTTCATGTTTAAAAAAAACAGTAGATAAAAAAATTATCACACTTTACTTGTAAGGTAGTAAAAAGGAAACCCTCCACGGCGGGGAATCGAACCCCGGTCTCCCGCGTGACAGGCGGGGATACTGACTACTATACTACCGAGGATATTCGGTTTTTGCCGAAACCCGGGATTGAACCAGGGACCTTTAGATCTTCAGTCTAACGCTCTCCCAACTGAGCTATTTCGGCACGCAGAGATTTGCTAAAAAATCCTTCATGTTTAAAAAAAACAGTAGATAAAAAAATTATCACACTTTACTTGTAAGGTAGTAAAAAGGAAACCCTCCCCGGCGGGGAATCGAACCCCGGTCTCCCGCGTGACAGGCTGGGATACTGACCACTATACTATCGAGGAGTTTCGGTTTTTGCCGAAACCCGGGATTGAACCAGGGACCTTTAGATCTTCAGTCTAACGCTCTCCCAACTGAGCTATTTCGGCACGCAGAGATTTGCTAAAAAATCCTTCATGTTTAAAAAAAACAGTAGATAAAAAAATTATCACACTTTACTTGTAAGGTAGTAAAAAGGAAACCCTCCCCGGCGGGGAATCGAACCCCGGTCTCCCGCGTGACAGGCGGGGATACTGACCACAATACTACCGAGGATATTCGGTTTTTGCCGAAACCCGGGATTGAACCAGGGACCTTTAGATCTTCAGTCTAACGCTCTCCCAACTGAGCTATTTCGGCACGCAGAGATTTGCTAAAAAATCCTTCATGTTTAAAAAAAACAGTAGATAAAAAAATTATCACACTTTATTTGTAAGGTAGTAAAAAGGAAACCCTCCCCGGCGGGGAATCGAACCCCGGTCTCCCGCGTGACAGGCTGGGATACTGACCACTATACTACCGAGGATATTCGGTTTTTGCCGAAACCCGGGATTGAACCAGGGACCTTTAGATCTTCAGTCTAACGCTCTCCCAACTGAGCTATTTAGGCACGCAGAGATTTGCTAAAAAATCCTTCATGTTTAAAAAAACAGTAGATAAAAAAATTATCACACTTTACTTGTAAGGTAGTAAAAAGGAAACCCTCCCCGGCGGGGAATCGAACCCGGTCTCCCGCGTGACAGGCGGGGATACTGACCACTATACTACCGAGGATATTCGGTTTTTGCCGAAACCCGGGATTGAACCAGGGACCTTTAGATCTTCAGTCTAACGCTCTCCCAACTGAGCTATTTCGGCACGCAGAGATTTGCTAAAAAATCCTTCATGTTTAAAAAAAACAGTAGATAAAAAAATTATCACACTTTACTTGTAAGGTAGTAAAAAGGAAACCCTCCCCGGCGGGGAATCGAACCCCGGTCTCCCGCGTGACAGGCGGGGATACTGACCACTATACTACCGAGGATATTCGGTTTTTGCCGAAACCCGGGATTGAACCAGGGACCTTTAGATCTTCAGTCTAACGCTCTCCCAACTGAGCTATTTCGGCACGCAGAGATTTGCTAAAAAATCCTTCATGTTTAAAAAAAACAGTAGATAAAAAAATTATCACACTTTACTTGTAAGGTAGTAAAAAGGAAACCCTCCCCGGCGGGGAATCGAACCCCGGTCGCCCGCGTGACAGGCGGGGATACTGACCACTATACTACCGAGGATATTCGGTTTTTGCCGAAACCCGGGATTGAACCAGGGACCTTTAGATCTTCAGTCTAACGCTCTCCCAACTGAGCTATTTCGGCACGCAGAGATTTGCTAAAAAATCCTTCATGTTTAAAAAAAACAGTAGATAAAAAAATTATCACACTTTACTTGTAAGGTAGTAAAAAGGAAACCCTCCCCGGCGGGGAATCGAACCCCGGTCTCCCGCGTGACAGGCGGGGATACTGACCACTATACTACCGAGGATATTCGGTTTTTGCCGAAACCCGGGATTGAACCAGGGACCTTTAGATCTTCAGTCTAACGCTCTCCCAACTGAGCTATTTCGGCACGCAGAGATTTGCTAAAAAATCCTTCATGTTTAAAAAAAACAGTAGATAAAAAAATTATCACACTTTACTTGTAAGGTAGTAAAAAGGAAACCCTCCCCGGCGCGGAATCGAACCCCGGTCTCCCGCGTGACAGGCGGGGATACTGACCACTATACTACCGAGGATATTCGGTTTTTGCCGAAACCCGGGATTGAACCAGGGACCTTTAGATCTTCAGTCTAACGCTCTCCCAACTGAGCTATTTCGGCACGCAGAGATTTGCTAAAAAATCCTTCATGTTTAAAAAAAACAGTAGATAAAAAAATTATCACACTTTACTTGTAAGGTAGTAAAAAGGAAACCCTCCCCGGCGGGGAATCGAACCCCGGTCTCCCGCGTGACAGGCGGGGATACTGACCACTATACTACCGAGGATATTCGGTTTTTGCCGAAACCCGAGATTGAACCAGGGACCTTTAGATCTTCAGTCTAACGCTCTCCCAACTGAGCTATTTCGGCACGCAGAGATTTGCTAAAAAATCCTTCATGTTTAAAAAAAACAGTAGATAAAAAAATTATCACACTTTACTTGTAAGGTAGTAAAAAGGAAACCCTCCCCGGCGGGGAATCGAACCCCGGTCTCCCGCGTGACAGGCGGGGATACTGACCACTATACTACCGAGGATATTCGGTTTTTGCCAAAACCCGGGATTGAACCAGGGACCTTTAGATCTTCAGTCTAACGCTCTCCCAACTGAGCTATTTCGGCACGCAGAGATTTGCTAAAAAATCCTTCATGTTTAAAAAAAACAGTAGATAAAAAAATTATCACACTTTACTTGTAAGGTAGTAAAAAGGAAACCCTCCCCGGCGGGGAATCGAACCCCGGTCTCCCGCGTGACAGGCGGGGATACTGACCACTATACTACCGAGGATATTCGGTTTTTGCCGAAACCCCGGATTGAACCAGGGACCTTTAGATCTTCAGTCTAACGCTCTCCCAACTGAGCTATTTCGGCACGCAGAGATTTGCTAAAAAATCCTTCATGTTTAAAAAAAACAGTAGATAACAAAATTATCACACTTTACTTGTAAGGTAGTAAAAAGGAAACCCTCCCCGGCGGGGAATCGAACCCCGGTCTCCCGGGTGACAGGCGGGGATACTGACCACTATACTACCGAGGATATTCGGTTTTTGCCGAAACCCGGGATTGAACCAGGGACCTTTAGATCTTCAGTCTAACGCTCTCCCAACTGAGCTATTTCGGCACGCAGAGATTTGCTAAAAAATCCTTCATGTTTAAAAAAAACAGTAGATAAAAAAATTATCACACTTTACTTGTAAGGTAGTAAAAAGGAAACCCTCCCCGGCGGGGAATCGAACCCCGGTCTCCCGCGTGACAGGCGGGGATACTGACCACTATACTACCGAGGATATTCGTTTTTGCCGAAACCCGGGATTGAACCAGGGACCTTTAGATCTTCAGTCTAACGCTCTCCCAACTGAGCTATTTCGGCACGCAGAGATTTGCTAAAAAATCCTTCATGTTTAAAAAAAACAGTAGATAAAAAAATTATCACACTTTACTTGTAAGGTAGTAAAAAGGAAACCCTCCCCGGCGGGGAATCGAACCCCGGTCTCCCGCGTGACAGGCTGGGATACTGACCACTATACTACCGAGGATATTCGGTTTTTGCCGAAACCCGGGATTGAACCAGGGACCTTTAGATCTTCAGTCTAACGCTCTCCCAACTGAGCTATTTCGGCACGCAGAGATTTGCTAAAAAATCCTTCATGTTTAAAAAAAACAGTAGATAAAAAAATTATCACACTTTACTTGTAAGGTAGTAAAAAGGAAACCCTAACCGGCGGGGAATCGAACCCCGGTCTCCCGCGTGACAGGCGGGGATACTGACCACTATACTACCGAGGATATTCGGTTTTTGCCGAAACCCGGGATTGAACCAGGGACCTTTAGATCTTCAGTCTAACGCTCTCCCAACTGAGCTATTTCGGCACGCAGAGATTTGCTAAAAAATCCTTCATGTTTAAAAAAAACAGTAGATAAAAAAATTATCACACTTTACTTGTAAGGTAGTAAAAATGAAACCCTCCCCGGCGGGGAATCGAACCCCGGTCTCCCGCGTGACAGGCGGGGATACTGACCACTATACTACCGAGGATATTCGGTTTTTGCCGAAACCCGGGATTGAACCAGGGACCTTTAGATCTTCAGTCTAACGCTCTCCCAACTGAGCTATTTCGGCACGCAGAGATTTGCTAAAAAATCCTTCATGTTTAAAAAAAACAGTAGATAAAAAAATTATCACACTTTACTTGTAAGGTAGTAAAAAGGAAACCCTCCCCGGCGGGGAATCGAACCCCGGTCTCCCGCGTGACAGGCGGGGATACTAACCACTATATTACCGAGGATATTCGGTTTTTGCCGAAACCCGGGATTGAACCAGGGACCTTTAGATCTTCAGTCTAACGCTCTCCCAACTGAGCTATTTCGGCACGCAGAGATTTGCTAAAAAATCCTTCATGTTTAAAAAAAACAGTAGATAAAAAAATTATCACACTTTACTTGTAAGGTAGTAAAAAGGAAACCCTCCCCGGCGGGGAATCGAACCCCGGTCTCCCGCGTGACAGGCGGGGATACTGACCACTATACTACCGAGGATATTCGGTTTTTGCCGAAACCCGGGATTGAACCAGGGACCTTTAGATCTTCAGTCTAACGCTCTCCCAACTGAGCTATTTCGGTACGCAGAGATTTGCTAAAAAATCCTTCATGTTTAAAAAAAACAGTAGATAAAAAAATTATCACACTTTACTTGTAAGGTAGTAAAAAGGAAACCCTCCCCGGCGGGGAATCGAACCCCGGTCTCCCGCGTGACAGGCGGGGATACTGACCACTATACTACCGAGGATATTCGGTTTTTGCCGAAACCCGGGATTGAAACAGGGACCTTTAGATCTTCAGTCTAACGCTCTCCCAACTGAGCTATTTCGGCACGCAGAGATTTGCTAAAAAATCCTTCATGTTTAAAAAAAACAGTAGATAAAAAAATTATCACACTTTACTTGTAAGGTAGTAAAAAGGAAACCCTCCCCGGCGGGGAATCGAACCCCGGTCTCCCGCGTGACAGGCGGGGACACTGACCACTATACTACCGAGGATATTCGGTTTTTGCCGAAACCCGGGATTGAACCAGGGACCTTTAGATCTTCAGTCTAACGCTCTCCCAACTGAGCTATTTCGGCACGCAGAGATTTGCTTAAAAATCCTTCATGTTTAAAAAAAACAGTAGATAAAAAAATTATCACACTTTACTTGTAAGGTAGTAAAAAGGAAACCCTCCCCGGCGGGGAATCGAACCCCGGTCTCCCGCGTGACAGGCGGGGATACTGACCACTATACTACCGAGGATATTCGGTTTTTGCCGAAACCCGGGATTGAACCAGGGACCTTTAGATCTTCAGTCTAACGCTCTCCCAACTGAGCTATTTCGGCACGCAGAGATTTGCTAAAAAATCCTTCATGTTTAAAAAAAACAGTAGATAAAAAAATTATCACACTTTACTTGTAAGGTAGTAAAAAGGAAACCCTCACCGGCGGGGAATCGAACCCCGGTCTCCCGCGTGACAGGCGGGGATACTGACCACTATACTACCGAGGATATTCGGTTTTTGCCGAAACCCGGGATTGAACCAGGGACCTTTAGATCTTCAGTCTAACGCTCTCCACACTGAGCTATTTCGGCACGCAGAGATTTGCTAAAAAATCCTTCATGTTTAAAAAAAACAGTAGATAAAAAAATTATCACACTTTACTTGGAAGGTAGTAAAAAGGAAACCCTCCCCGGCGGGGAATCGAACCCCGGTCTCCCGCGTGACAGGCGGGGATACTGACTACTATACTACCGAGGATATTCGGTTTTTGCCGAAACCCGGGATTGAACCAGGGACCTTTAGATCTTCAGTCTAACGCTCTCCCAACTGAGCTATTTCGGCACGCAGAGATTTGCTAAAAAATCCTTCATGTTTAAAAAAAACAGTAGATAAAAAAATTATCACACTTTACTTGTAAGGTAGTAAAAAGGAAACCCTCCCCGGCGGGGAATCGAACCCCGGTCTCCCGCGTGACAGGCTGGGATACTGACCACTATACTATCGAGGATATTCGGTTTTTGCCGAAACCCGGGATTGAACCAGGGACCTTTAGATCTTCAGTCTAACGCTCTCCCAACTGAGCTATTTCGGCACGCAGAGATTTGCTAAAAAATCCTTCATGTTTAAAAAAAACAGTAGATAAAAAAATTATCACACTTTACTTGTAAGGTAGTAAAAAGGAAACCCTCCCCGGCGGGGAATCGAACCCCGGTCTCCCGCGTGACAGGCGGGGATACTGACCACTATACTACCGAGGATATTCGGTTTTTGCCGAAACCCGGGATTGAACCAGGGACCTTTAGATCTTCAGTCTAACGCTCTCCCAACTGAGCTATTTCGGCACGCAGAGATTTGCTAAAAAATCCTTCATGTTTAAAAAAAACAGTAGATAAAAAAATTATCACACTTTACTTGTAAGGTAGTAAAAAGGAAACCCTCTCCGGCGGGGAATCGAACCCCGGTCTCCCGCGTGACAGGCGGGGATACTGACCACTATACTACCGAGGATATTCGGTTTTTGCCGAAACCCGGGATTGAACCAGGGACCTTTAAATCTTCAGTCTAACGCTCTCCCAACTGAGCTATTTCGGCACGCAGAGATTTGCTAAAAAATCCTTCATGTTTAAAAAAAACAGTAGATAAAAAAATTATCACACTTTACTTGTAAGGTAGTAAAAAGGAAACCCTCCCCGGCGGGGAATCGAACCCCGGTCTCCCGCGTGACAGGCGGGGATACTGACCACTATACTACCGAGGATATTCGGTTTTTGCCGAAACCCGGGATTGAACCAGGGACCTTTAGATCTTCAGTCTAACGCTCTCCCAACTGAGCTATTTCGGCACGCAGAGATTTGCTAAAAAATCCTTCATGTTTAAAAAAAACAGTAGATAAAAAAATTATCACACTTTACTTGTAAGGTAGTAAAAAGGAAACCCTCCCCGGCGGGGAATCGAACCCCGGTCTCCCGCGTGACAGGCGGGGATACTGACCACTATACTACCGAGGATATTCGGTTTTTGCCGAAACCCGGGATTGAACCAGGGACCTTTAGATCTTCAGTCTAACGCTCTCCCAACTGAGCTATTTCGGCACGCAGAGAATTGCTAAAAAATCCTTCATGTTTAAAAAAAACAGTAGATAAAAAAATTATCACACTTTACTTGTAAGGTAGTAAAAAGGAAACCCTCCCCGGCGGGGAATCGAACCCCGGTCTCCCGCGTGACAGGCGGGGATACTGACCACTATACTACCGAGGATATTCGGTTTTTGCCGAAACCCGGGATTGAACCAGGGACCTTTAGATCTTCAGTCTAACGCTCTCCCAACTGTGCTATTTCGGCACGCAGAGATTTGCTAAAAAATCCTTCATGTTTAAAAAAAACAGTAGATAAAAAAATTATCACACTTTACTTGTAAGGTAGTAAAAAGGAAACCCTCCCCGGCGGGGAATCGAACCCCGGTCTCCCGCGTGACAGGCTGGGATACTGACCACTATACTACCGAGGATATTCGGTTTTTGCCGAAACCCGGGATTGAACCAGGGACATTTAGATCTTCAGTCTAACGCTCTCCCAACTGAGCTATTTCGGCACGCAGAGATTTGCTAAAAAATCCTTCATGTTTAAAAAAAACAGTAGATAAAAAAATTATCACACTTTACTTGTAAGGTAGTAAAAAGGAAACCCTCCCCGGCGGGGAATCGAACCCCGGTCTCCCGCGTGACAGGCGGGGATACTGACCACTATACTACCGAGGATATTCGGTTTTTGCCGAAACCCGAGATTGAACCAGGGACCTTTAGATCTTCAGTCTAACGCTCTCCCAACTGAGCTATTTCGGCACGCAGAGATTTGCTAAAAAATCCTTCATGTTTAAAAAAAACAGTAGATAAAAAAATTATCACACTTTACTTGTAAGGTAGTAAAAAGGAAACCCTCCCCGGCGGGGAATCGAACCCCGGTCTCCCGCGTGACAGGCGGGGATACTGACCACTATACTACCGAGGATATTCGGTTTTTGCCGAAACCCGGGATTGAACCAGGGACCTTTAGATCTTCAGTCTAATGCTCTCCCAACTGAGCTATTTCGGCACGCAGAGATTTGCTAAAAAATCCTTCATGTTTAAAAAAAACAGTAGATAAAAAAATTATCACACTTTACTAGTAAGGTAGTAAAAAGGAAACCCTCCCCGGCGGGGAATCGAACCCCGGTCTCCCGCGTGACAGGCGGGGATACTGACCACTATACTACCGAGGATATTCGGTTTTTGCCGAAACCCGGGATTGAACCAGGGACCTTTAGATCTTCAGTCTAACGCTCTCCCAACTGAGCTATTTCGGCACGCAGAGATTTGCTAAAAAATCCTTCATGTTTAAAAAAAACAGTAGATAAAAAAATTATCACACTTTACTTGTAAGGTAGTAAAAAGGAAACCCTCCCCGGCGGAGAATCGAACCCCGGTCTCCCGCGTGACAGGCGGGGATACTGACCACTATACTACCGAGGATATTCGGTTTTTGCCGAAACCCGGGATTGAACCAGGGACCTTTAGATCTTCAGTCTAACGCTCTCCCAACTGAGCTATTTCGGCAAGCAGAGATTTGCTAAAAAATCCTTCATGTTTAAAAAAAACAGTAGATAAAAAAATTATCACACTTTACTTGTAAGGTAGTAAAAAGGAAACCCTCCCCGGCGGGGAATCGAACCCCGGTCTCCCGCGTGACAGGCGGGGATACTGACCACTATACTACCGAGGATATTCGGTTTTTGCCGAAACCCGGGATTGAACCAGGGACCTTTAGATCTTCAGTCTAACGCTCTCCCAACTGAGCTATTTCGGCACGCAGAGATTTGCTAAAAAATCCTTCATGTTTAAAAAAAACCGTAGATAAAAAAATTATCACACTTTACTTGTAAGGTAGTAGAAAGGAAACCCTCCCCGGCGGGGAATCGAACCCCGGTCTCCCGCGTGACAGGCGGGGATACTGACCACTATACTACCGAGGATATTCGGTTTTTGCCGAAACCCGGGATTGAACCAGGGACCTTTAGATCTTCAGTCTAACGCTCTCCCAACTGAGCTATTTCGGCACGCAGAGATTTGCTAAAAAATCCTTCATGTTTAAAAAAAACAGTAGATAAAAAAATTATCACACTTTACTTGTAAGGTAGTAAAAAGGAAACCCTCCCCGGCGGGGAATCGAACCCCGGTCTCCCGCGTGACAGGCGGGGATACTGACCACTATACTACCGAGGATATTCGGATTTTGCCGAAACCCGGGATTGAACCAGGGACCTTTAGATCTTCAGTCCAACGCTCTCCCAACTGGGCTATTTCGGCACGCAGAGATTTGCTAAAAAATCCTTCATGTTTAAAAAAAACAGTAGATAAAAAAATTATCACACTTTACTTGTAAGGTAGTAAAAAGGAAACCCTCCCCGGCGGGGAATCGAACCCCGGTCTCCCGCGTGACAGGCGGGGATACTGACCACTATACTACCGAGGATATTCGGTTTTTGCCGAAACCCGGGATTGAACCAGGGACCTTTAGATCTTCAGTCTAACGCTCTCCCAACTGAGCTATTTCGGCACGCAGAGATTTGCTAAAAAATCCTTCATGTTTAAAAAAAACAGTAGATAAAAAAATTATCACACTTTACTTGTAAGGTAGTAAAAAGGAAACCCTCCCCGGCGGGGAATCGAACCCCGGTCTCCCGCGTGACAGGCTGGGATACTGACCACTATACTACCGAGGATATTCGGTTTTTGCCGAAACCCGGGATTGAACCAGGGACCTTTAGATCTTCAGTCTAACGCTCTCCCAACTGAGCTATTTCGGCACGCAGAGATTTGCTAAAAAATCCTTCATGTTTAAAAAAAACAGTAGATAAAAAAATTATCACACTTTACTTGTAAGGTAGTAAAAATGAAACCCTCCCCGGCGGGGAATCGAACCCCGGTCTCCCGCGTGACAGGCGGGGATACTGACCACTATACTACCGAGGATATTCGGTTTTTGCCGAAACCCGGGATTGAACCAGGGACCTTTAGATCTTCAGTCTAACGCTCTCCCAACTGAGCTATTTCGGCACGCAGAGATATGCTAAAAAATCCTTCATGTTTAAAAAAAACAGTAGATAAAAAAATTATCACACTTTACTTGTAAGGTAGTAAAAAGGAAACCCTCCCCGGCGGGGAATCGAACCCCGGTCTCCCGCGTGACAGGCGGGGATACTGACCACTATACTACCGAGGATATTCGGTTTTTGCCGAAACCCGGGATTGAACCAGGGACCTTTAGATCTTCAGTCTAACGCTCTCCCAACTGAGCTATTTCGGCACGCAGAGATTTGCTAAAAAATCCTTCATGTTTAAAAAAAACAGTAGATAAAATAATTATCACACTTTACTTGTAAGGTAGTAAAAAGGAAACCCTCCCCGGCGGGGAATCGAACCCCGGTCTCCCGCGTGACAGGCGGGGATACTGACCACTATACTACCGAGGATATTCGGTTTTTGCCGAAACCCGGGATTGAACCAGGGACCTTTAGATCTTCAGTCTAACGCTCTCCCAACTGAGCTATTTCGGCACGCAGAGATTTGCTAAAAAATCCTTCATGTTTAAAAAAAACAGTAGATAAAAAAATTATCACACTTTACTTGTAAGGTAGTAAAAAGGAAACCCTCCCCGGCGGGGAATCGAACCCCGGTCTCCCGCGTGAAAGGCTGGGATACTGACCACTATACTACCGAGGATATTCGGTTTTTGCCGAAACCCGGGATTGAACCAGGGACATTTAGATCTTCAGTCTAACGCTCTCCCAACTGAGCTATTTCGGCACGCAGAGATTTGCTAAAAAATCCTTCATGTTTAAAAAAAACAGTAGATAAAAAAATTATCACACTTTACTTGTAAGGTAGTAAAAAGGAAACCCTCCCCGGCGGGGAATCGAACCCCGGTCTCCCGCGTGACAGGCGGGGATACTGACCACTATACTACCGAGGATATTCGGTTTTTGCCGAAACCCGAGATTGAACCAGGGACCTTTAGATCTTCAGTCTAACGCTCTCCCAACTGAGCTATTTCGGCACGCAGAGATTTGCTAAAAAATCCTTCATGTTTAAAAAAAACAGTAGATAAAAAAATTATCACACTTTACTTGTAAGGTAGTAAAAAGGAAACCCTCCCCGGCGGGGAATCGAACCCCGGTCTCCCGCGTGACAGGCGGGGATACTGACCACTATACTACCGAGGATATTCGGTTTTTGCCGAAACCCGGGATTGAACCAGGGACCTTTAGATCTTCAGTCTAATGCTCTCCCAACTGAGCTATTTCGGCACGCAGAGATTTGCTAAAAAATCCTTCATGTTTAAAAAAAACAGTAGATAAAAAAATTATCACACTTTACTAGTAAGGTAGTAAAAAGGAAACCCTCCCCGGCGGGGAATCGAACCCCGGTCTCCCGCGTGACAGGCGGGGATACTGACCACTATACTACCGAGGATATTCGGTTTTTGCCGAAACCCGGGATTGAACCAGGGACCTTTAGATCTTCAGTCTAACGCTCTCCCAACTGAGCTATTTCGGCACGCAGAGATTTGCTAAAAAATCCTTCATGTTTAAAAAAAACAGTAGATAAAAAAATTATCACACTTTACTTGTAAGGTAGTAAAAAGGAAACCCTCCCCGGTGGGGAATCGAACCCCGGTCTCCCGCGTGACAGGCGGGGATACTGACCACTATACTACCGAGGATATTCGGTTTTTGCCGAAACCCGGGATTGAACCAGGGACCTTTAGATCTTCAGTCTAACGCTCTCCCAACTGAGCTATTTCGGCACGCAGAGATTTGCTAAAAAATCCTTCATGTTTAAAAAAAACAGTAGATAAAAAAATTATCACACTTTACTTGTAAGGTAGTAAAAAGGAAACCCTCCCCGGCGGGGAATCGAACCCCGGTCTCCCGCGTGACAGGCGGGGATACTGACCACTATACTACCGAGGATATTCGGTTTTTGCCGAAACCCGGGATTGAACCAGGGACCTTTAGATCTTCAGTCTAACGCTCTCCCAACTGAGCTATTTCGGCACGCAGAGATTTGCTAAAAAATCCTTCATGTTTAAAAAAAACAGTAGATAAAAAAATTATCACACTTTACTTGTAAGGTAGTAAAAAGGAAACCCTCCCCGGCGGGGAATCGAACCCCGGTCTCCCGCGTGACAGGCGGGGATACTGACCACTATACTGCCGAGGATATTCGGTTTTTGCCGAAACCCGGGATTGAACCAGGGACCTTTAGATCTTCAGTCTAACGCTCTCCCAACTGAGCTATTTCGGCACGCAAAGATTTGCTAAAAAATCCTTCATGTTTAAAAAAAACAGTAGATAAAAAAATTATCACACTTTACTTGTAAGGTAGTAAAAAGGAAACCCTCCCCGGCGGGGAATCGAACCCCGGTCTCCCGCGTGACACGCGGGGATACTGACCACTATACTACCGAGGATATTCGGTTTTTGCCGAAACCCGAGATTGAACCAGGGACCTTTAGATCTTCAGTCTAACGCTCTCCCAACTGAGCTATTTCGGCACGCAGAGTTTTGCTAAAAAATCCTTCATGTTTAAAAAAAACAGTAGATAAAAAAATTATCACACTTTACTTGTAAGGTAGTAAAAAGAAAACCCTCCCCGGCGGGGAATCGAACCCCGGTCTCCCGCGTGACAGGCGGGGATACTGACCACTATACTACCGAGGATATTCGGTTTTTGCCGAAACCCGGGATTGAACCAGGGACCTTTAGATCTTCAGTCTAACGCTCTCCCAACTGAGCTATTTCGGCACGCAGAGATTTGCTAAAAAATCCTTCATGTTTAAAAAAAACCGTAGATAAAAAAATTATCACACTTTACTTGTAAGGTAGTAGAAAGGAAACCCTCCCCGGCGGGGAATCGAACCCCGGTCTCCCGCGTGACAGGCGGGGATACTGACCACTATACTACCGAGGATATTCGGTTTTTGCCGAAACCCGGGATTGAACCAGGGACCTTTAGATCTTCAGTCTAACGCTCTCCCAACTGAGCTATTTCGGCACGCAGAGATTTGCTAAAAAATCCTTCATGTTTAAAAAAAACAGTAGATAAAAAAATTATCACACTTTACTTGTAAGGTAGTAAAAAGGAAACCCTCCCCGGCGGGGAATCGAACCCCGGTCTCCCGCGTGACAGGCGGGGATACTGACCACTATACTACCGAGGATATTCGGTTTTTGCCGAAACCCGGGATTGAACCAGGGACCTTTAGATCTTCAGTCCAACGCTCTCCCAACTGAGCTATTTCGGCACGCAGAGATTTGCTAAAAAATCCTTCATGTTTATAAAAAACAGTAGATAAAAAAATTATCACACTTTACTTGTAAGGTAGTAAAAAGGAAACCCTCCCCGGCGGGGAATCGAACCCCGGTCTCCCGCGTGACAGGCTGGGATACTGACCACTATACTACCGAGGATATTCGGTTTATGCCGAAACCCGGGATTGAACCAGGGACCTTTAGATCTGCAGTCTAACGCTCTCCCAACTGAGCTATTTCGGCACGCAGAGATTTGCTAAAAAATCCTTCATGTTTAAAAAAAACAGTAGATAAAAAAATTATCACACTTTACTTGTAAGGTAGTAAAAAGGAAACCCTCCCCGGCGGGGAATCGAACCCCGGTCTCCCGCGTGACAGGCGGGGATACTGACCACTATACTACCGAGGATATTCGGTTTTTGCCGAAACCCGGGATTGAACCAGGGACCTTTAGAACTTCAGTCTAACGCTCTCCCAACTGAGCTATTTCGGCACGCAGAGATTTGCTAAAAAATCCTTCATGTTTAAAAAAAACAGTAGATAAAAAAATTATCACACTTTACTTGTAAGGTAGTAAAAAGGAAACCCTCCCCGGCGGGGAATCGAACCCCGGTCTCCCGCGTGACAGGCGGGGATACTGACCACTATACTACCGAGGATATTCGGTTTTTGCCGAAACCCGGGAATGAACCAGGGACCTTTAGATCTTCAGTCTAACGCTCTCCCAACTGAGCTATTTCGGCACGCAGAGATTTGCTAAAAAATCCTTCATGTTTAAAAAAAACAGTAGATAAAAAAATTATCACACTTTACTTGTAAGGTAGTAAAAAGGAAACCCTCCCCGGCGGGGAATCGAACCCCGGTCTCCCGCGTGACAGGCGGGGATACTGACCACTATACTACCGAGGATATTCGGTTTTTGCCGAAACCCGGGATTGAACCAGGGACCTTTAGATCTTCAGTCTAACGCTCTCCCAACTGAGCTATTTCGGCACGCAGAGATTTGCTAAAAAATCCTTCATGTTTAAAAAAAACAGTAGATAAAAAAATTATCACACTTTACTTGTAAGGTAGTAAAAAGTAAACCCTCCCCGGCGGGGAATCGAACCCCGGTCTCCCGCGTGACAGGCGGGGATACTGACCACTATACTACCGAGGATATTCGGTTTTTGCCGAAACCCGGGATTGAACCAGGGACCTTTAGATCTTCAGTCTAACGCTCTCCCAACTGAGCTATTTCGGCACGCAGAGATTTGCTAAAAAATCCTTCATGTTTAAAAAAAACAGTAGATAAAAAAATTATCACACTTTACTTGTAAGGTAGTAAAAAGGAAACCCTCCCCGGCGGGGAATCGAACCCCGGTCTCCCGCGTGACAGGCGGGGATACTGACCACTATACTACCGAGGATATTCGGTTTTTGCCGAAACCCGGGATTGAACCAGGGACCTTTAGATCTTCAGTCTAACGCTCTCCCAACTGAGCTATTTCGGCACGCAGAGATTTGCTAAAAAATCCTTCATGTTTAAAAAAAACAGTAGATAAAAAAATTATCACACTTTACTTGTAAGGTAGTAAAAAGGAAACCCTCCCCGGCGGGGAATCGAACCCCGGTCTCCCGCGTGACAGGCTGGGATACTGACCACTATACTACCGAGGATATTCGGTTTTTGCCGAAACCCGGGATTGAACCAGGGACATTTAGATCTTCAGTCTAACGCTCTCCCAACTGAGCTATTTCGGCACGCAGAGATTTGCTAAAAAATCCTTCATGTTTAAAAAAAACAGTAGATAAAAAAATTATCACACTTTACTTGTAAGGTAGTAAAAAGGAAACCCTCCCCGGCGGGGAATCGAACCCCGGTCTCCCGCGTGACAGGCGGGGATACTGACCACTATACTACCGAGGATATTCGGTTTTTGCCGAAACCCGAGATTGAACCAGGGACCTTTAGATCTTCAGTCTAACGCTCTCCCAACTGAGCTATTTCGGCACGCAGAGATTTGCTAAAAAATCCTTCATGTTTAAAAAAAACAGTAGATAAAAAAATTATCACACTTTACTTGTAAGGTAGTAAAAAGGAAACCCTCCCCGGCGGGGAATCGAACCCCGGTCTCCCGCGTGACAGGCGGGGATACTGACCACTATACTACCGAGGATATTCGGTTTTTGCCGAAACCCGGGATTGAACCAGGGACCTTTAGATCTTCAGTCTAATGCTCTCCCAACTGAGCTATTTCGGCACGCAGAGATTTGCTAAAAAATCCTTCATGTTTAAAAAAAACAGTAGATAAAAAAATTATCACACTTTACTAGTAAGGTAGTAAAAAGGAAACCCTCCCCGGCGGGGAATCGAACCCCGGTCTCCCGCGTGACAGGCGGGGATACTGACCACTATACTACCGAGGATATTCGGTTTTTGCCGAAACCCGGGATTGAACCAGGGACCTTTAGATCTTCAGTCTAACGCTCTACCAACTGAGCTATTTCGGCACGCAGAGATTTGCTAAAAAATCCTTCATGTTTAAAAAAAACAGTAGATAAAAAAATTATCACACTTTACTTGTAAGGTAGTAAAAAGGAAACCCTCCCCGGCGGGGAATCGAACCCCGGTCTCCCGCGTGACAGGCGGGGATACTGACCACTATACTACCGAGGATATTCGGTTTTTGCCGAAACCCGGGATTGAACCAGGGACCTTTAGATCTTCAGTCTAACGCTCTCCCAACTGAGCTATTTCGGCACGCAGAGATTTGCTAAAAAATCCTTCATGTTTAAAAAAAACAGTAGATAAAAAAATTATCACACTTTACTTGTAAGGTAGTAAAAAGGAAACCCTCCCCGGCGGGGAATCGAACCCCGGTCTCCCGCGTGACAGGCGGGGATACTGACCACTATACTACCGAGGATATTCGGTTTTTGCCGAAACCCGGGATTGAACCAGGGACCTTTAGATCTTCAGTCTAACGCTCTCCCAACTGAGCTATTTCGGCACGCAGAGATTTGCTAAAAAATCCTTCATGTTTAAAAAAAACAGTAGATAAAAAAATTATCACACTTTACTTGTAAGGTAGTAAAAAGGAAACCCTCCCCGGCGGGGAATCGAAACCCGGTCTCCCGCGTGACAGGCGGGGATACTGACCACTATACTGCCGAGGATATTCGGTTTTTGCCGAAACCCGGGATTGAACCAGGGACCTTTAGATCTTCAGTCTAACGCTCTCCCAACTGAGCTATTT
The DNA here is from genome assembly GCA_964019185.1 of Maratus speculifer. Lineage (NCBI taxonomy): Eukaryota > Metazoa > Arthropoda > Arachnida > Araneae > Salticidae > Maratus > Maratus speculifer. The sequence goes on from OZ025293.1 coordinate 417,275,310, forward strand.
CGGCACGCAGAGATTTGCTAAAAAATCCTTCATGTTTAAAAAAAACAGTAGATAAAAAAATTATCACACTTTACTTGTAAGGTAGTAAAAAGGAAACCCTCCCCGGCGGGGAATCGAACCCCGGTCTCCCGCGTGACAGGCGGGGATACTGACCACTATACTACCGAGGATATTCGGTTTTTGCCGAAACCCGGGATTGAACCAGGGACCTTTAGATCTTCAGTCCAACGCTCTCCCAACTGAGCTATTTCGGCACGCAGAGATTTACTAAAAAATCCTTCATGTTTAAAAAAAACAGTAGATAAAAAAATTATCACACTTTACTTGTAAGGTAGTAAAAAGGAAACCCTCCCCGGCGGGGAATCGAACCCCGGTCTCCCGCGTGACAGGCTGGGATACTGACCACTATACTACCGAGGATATTCGGTTTTTGCCGAAACCCGGGATTGAACCAGGGACCTTTAGATCTTCAGTCTAACGCTCTCCCAACTGAGCTATTTCGGCACGCAGAGATTTGCTAAAAAATCCTTCATGTTTAAAAAAAACAGTAGATAAAAAAATTATCACACTTTACTTGTAAGGTAGTAAAAAGGAAACCCTCCCCGGCGGGGAATCGAACCCCGGTCTCCCGCGTGACAGGCGGGGATACTGACCACTATACTACCGAGGATATCCGGTTTTTGCCGAAACCCGGGATTGAACCAGGGACCTTTAGAACTTCAGTCTAACGCTCTCCCAACTGAGCTATTTCGGCACGCAGAGATTTGCTAAAAAATCCTTCATGTTTAAAAAAAACAGTAGATAAAAAAATTATCACACTTTACTTGTAAGGTAGTAAAAAGGAAACCCTCCCCGGCGGGGAATCGAACCCCGGTCTCCCGCGTGACAGGCGGGGATACTGACCACTATACTACCGAGAATATTCGGTTTTTGCCGAAACCCGGGATTGAACCAGGGACCTTTAGATCTTCAGTCTAACGCTCTCCCAACTGAGCTATTTCGGCACGCAGAGATTTGCTAAAAAATCCTTCATGTTTAAAAAAAACAGTAGATAAAAAAATTATCACACTTTACTTGTAAGGTAGTAAAAAGGAAACCCTCCCCGGCGGGGAATCGAACCCCGGTCTCCCGCGTGACAGGCGGGGATACTGACCACTATACTACCGAGGATATTCGGTTTTTGCCGAAACCCGGGATTGAACCAGGGACATTTAGATCTTCAGTCTAACGCTCTCCCAACTGAGCTATTTCGGCACGCAGAGATTTGCTAAAAAATCCTTCATGTTTAAAAAAAACAGTAGATAAAAAAATTATCACACTTTACTTGTAAGGTAGTAAAAAGGAAACCCTCCCCGGCGGGGAATCGAACCCCGGTCTCCCGCGTGACAGGCGGGGATACTGACCACTATACTACCGAGGATATTCGGTTTTTGCCGAAACCCGGGATTGAACCAGGGACCTTTAGATCTTCAGTCTAACGCTCTCCCAACTGAGCTATTTCGGCACGCAGGGATTTGCTAAAAAATCCTTCATGTTTAAAAAAAACCGTAGATAAAAAAATTATCACACTTTACTTGTAAGGTAGTAAAAAGGAAACCCTCCCCGGCGGGGAATCGAACCCCGGTCTCCCGCGTGACAGGCGGGGATACTGACCACTATACTACCGAGGATATTCGGTTTTTGCCGAAACCCGGGATTGAACCAGGGACCTTTAGATCTTCAGTCTAACGCTCTCCCAACTGAGCTATTTCGGCACGCAGGGATTTGCTAAAAAATCCTTCATGTTTAAAAAAAACAGTAGATAAAAAAATTATCACACTTTACTTGTAAGGTAGTAAAAAGGAAACCCTTCCCGGCGGGGAATCGAACCCCGGTCTCCCGCGTGGCAGGCGGGGATACTGACGACTATACTACCGAGGATATTCGGTTTTCCCGAAACCCGGGATTGAACCAGGGACCTTTAGATCTTCAGTCTAACGCTCTCCCAACTGAGCTATTTCGGCACGCAGGGATTTGCTAAAAAATCCTTCATGTTTAAAAAAAACAGTAGATAAAAAAATTATCACACTTTACTTGTAAGGTAGTAAAAAGGAAACCCTCCCCGGCGGGGAATCGAACCCCGGTCTCCCGCGTGACAGGCGGGGATACTGACCACTATACTACCGAGGATATTCGGTTTTTGCCGAAACCCGGGATTGAACCAGGGACCTTTAGATCTTCAGTCTAACGCTCTCCCAACTGAGCTTTTTCGGCACGCAGAGATTTGCTAAAAAATCCTTCATGTTTAAAAAAAACAGTAGATAAAAAAATTATCACACTTTACTTGTAAGGTAGTAAAAAGGAAACCCTCCCCGGCGGGGAATCGAACCCCGGTCTCCCGCGTGACAGGCGGGGATACTGACCACTATACTACCGAGGATATTCGGTTTTTGCCGAAACTACGGGATTGAACCAGGGACCTTTAGATCTTCAGTCTAACGCTCTCCCAACTGAGCTATTTCGGCACGCAGCGATTTGCTAAAAAATCCTTCATGTTTAAAAAAAACAGTAGATAAAAAAATTATCACACTTTACTTGTAAGGTAGTAAAAAGGAAACCCTCCCCGGCGGGGAATCGAACCCCGGTCTCCCGCGTGACAGGCGGGGATACTGACCACTATACTACCGAGGATATTCGGTTTTTGCCGAAACCCGGGATTGAACCAGGGACCTTTAGATCTTCAGTCTAACGCTCTCCCAACTGAGCTATTTCGGCACGCAGAGATTTGCTAAAAAATCCTTCATGTTTAAAAAAAACAGTAGATAAAAAAATTATCACACTTTATTTGTAAGGTAGTAAAAAGGAAACCCTCCCCGGCGGGGAATCGAACCCCGGTCTCCCGCGTGACAGGCGGGGATACTGACCACTATACTACCGAGGATATTCGGTTTTTGCCGAAACCCGGGATTGAACCAGGGACCTTTAGATCTTCAGTCTAACGCTCTCCCAACTGAGCTATTTCGGCACGCAGAGATTTGCTTAAAAATCCTTCATGTTTAAAAAAAACAGTAGATAAAAAAATTATCACACTTTACTTGTAAGGTAGTAAAAAGGAAACCCTCCCCGGCGGGGAATCGAACCCCGGACTCCCGCGTGACAGGCGGGGATACTGACCACTATACTACCGAGGATATTCGGTTTTTGCCGAAACCCGGGATTGAACCAGGGGCCTTTAGATCTTCAGTCTAACGCTCTCCCAACTGAGCTATTTCGGCACGCAGAGATTTGCTAAAAAATCCTTCATGTTTAAAAAAAACAGTAGATAAAAAAATTATCACACTTTACTTGTAAGGTAGTAAAAAGGAAACCCTCCCCGGCGGGGAATCGAACCCCGGTCTCCCGCGTGACAGGCGGGGATACTGACCACTATACTACCGAGGACATTCGGTTTTTGCCGAAACCCGGGATTGAACCAGGGACCTTTAGATCTTCAGTCTAACGCTCTCCCAACTGAGCTATTTCGGCACGCAAACATTTGCTAAAAAATCCTTCATGTTTAAAAAAAACAGTAGATAAAAAAATTATCACACTTTACTTGTAAGGTAGTAAAAAAGAAACCCTCCCCGGCGGGGAATCGAACCCCGGTCTCCCGCGTGACAGGCGGGGATACTGACCACTATACTACCGAGGATATTCGGTTTTTGCCGAAACCCGGGATTGAACCAGGGACCTTTAGATCTTCAGTCTAACGCTCTACCAACTGAGCTATTTCGGCACGCAGAGATTTGCTAAAAAATCCTTCATGTTTAAAAAAAACAGTAGATAAAAAAATTATCACACTTTACGTGTAAGGTAGTAAAAAGGAAACCCTCCCCGGCTGGGAATCGAACCCCGGTCTCCCGCGTGACAGGCGGGGATACGGACCACTGTACTACCGAGGATATTCGGTTTTTGCCGAAACCCGGGATTGAACCAGGGACCTTTACATCTTCAGTCTAACGCTCTCCCAACTGAGCTATTTCGGCACGCAGAGTTTGCTAAAAAATCCTTCATGTTTAAAAAAAACAGTAGATAAAAAAATTATCACACTTTACTTGTAAGGTAGTAAAAAGGAAAGCCTCCCCGGCGGGGAATCGAACCCCGGTCTCCCGCGTGACAGGCGGGGATACTGACCACTATACTACCGAGGACATTCGGTTTTTGCCGAAACCCGGGATTGAACCAGGGACATTTAGATCTTCAGTCTAACGCTCTCCCAACTGAGCTATTTCGGCACGCAGAGATTTGCTAAAAAATCCTTCATGTTTAAAAAAAACAGTAGATAAAAAAATTATCACACTTTACTTGTTAGGTAGTAAAAAGGAAACCCTCCCCGGCGGGGAATCGAACCCCGGTCTCCCGCGTGACAGGCGGGGATACTGACCACTATACTACCGAGGATATTCGGTTTTTGCCGAAACCCGGGATTGAACCAGGGACCTTTAGATCTTCAGTCTAACGCTCTCCCAACTGAGCTATTTCGGCACGCAGAGATTTGCTAAAAAATCCTTCATGTTTAAAAAAAACAGTAGATAAAAAAATTATCACACTTTACTTGTAAGGTAGTAAAAAGGAAACCCTCCCCGGCGGGGAATCGAACCCCGGTCTCCCGCGTGACAGGCGGGGATACTGACCACTATACTACCGAGGATATTCGGTTTTTGCCGAAACCCGGGATTGAACCAGGGACCTTTAGATCTTCAGTCTAACGCTCTCCCAACTGAGCTATTTCGGCACGCAGAGATTTGCTAAAAAATCCTTCATGTTTAAAAAAAACAGTAGATAAAAAAATTATCACACTTTACTTGTAAGGTAGTAAAAAGGAGACCCTCCCCGGCGGGGAATCGAACCCCGGTCTCCCGCGTGACAGGCGGGGATACTGACCACTATACTACCAAGGATATTCGGTTTTTGCCGAAACCCGGGATTGAACCAGGGACCTTTAGATCTTCAGTCTAACGCTCTCCCAACTGAGCTATTTCGGCACGCAGAGATTTGCTAAAAAATCCTTCATGTTTAAAAAAAACAGTAGATAAAAAATTATCACACTTTACTTGTAAGGTAGTAAAAAGGAAACCCTCCCCGGCGGGGAATCGAACCCCGGTCTCCCGCGTGACAGGCGGGGATACTGACCACTATACTACCGAGGATATTCGGTTTTTGCCGAAACCCGGGATTGAACCAGGGACCTTTAGATCTTCAGTCTAACGCTCTCCCAACTGAGCTATTTCGGCACGCAGAGATTTGCTAAAAAATCCTTCATGTTTAAAAAAAACAGTAGATAAAGGTGTATTTTGTGACGGCCGATTATCTACGCTAGGGATATAGGCCCAGGGGGAGGGATGCCCTTCGTGGGGGTCTTTCTAAGGGAACCTAACCCGTATTTACGCAAGGTTCGAAGAAAACCACGAAAACTCCGAACGGTTAGGCCGACGGCCGCGATTGGGTTCGAACCCAGCACCTGCCGTCTACCAGTTGAGAGGTCAGACCCTCTCGGCCACTGGTGGGGCCAACAGTAGATAAAAAAATTATCACACTTTACTTGTAAAGTAGTAAAAAGGAAACCCTCCCCGGCGGGGAATCGAACCCCGGTCTCCCGCGTGACAGGCGGGGATACTGACCACTATACTACCGAGGATATTCGTTTTTTGCCGAAACCCGGGATTGAACCAGGGACCTTTAGATCTTCAGTCTAACGCTCTCCCAACTGAGCTATTTCGGCACGCAGGGATTTGCTAAAAAATCCTTCATGTTTAAAAAAAACAGTAGATAAAAAAATTATCACACTTTACTTGTAAGGTAGTAAAAAGGAAACCCTCCCCGGTCTCCCGCGTGACAGGCGGGGATACTGACCACTATACTACCGAGGATATTCGGTTTTTGCCGAAACTACGGGATTGAACCAGGGACCTTTAGATCTTCAGTCTAACGCTCTCCCAACTGAGCTATTTCGGCACGCAGAGATTTGCTAAAAAATCCTTCATGTTTAAAAAAAACAGTAGATAAAAAAATTATCACACTTTACTTGTAAGGTAGTAAAAAGGAAACCTCCCCGGCGGGGAATCGAACCCCGGTCTCCCGCGTGACAGGCGGGGATACTGACCACTATACTACCGAGGATATTCGGTTTTTGCCGAAACCCGGGATTGAACCAGGGACCTTTAGATCTTCAGTCTAACGCTCTCCCAACTGAGCTATTTCGGCACGCAGAGATTTGCTAAAAAATCCTTCATGTTTAAAAAAAACAGTAGATAAAAAAATTATCACACTTTACTTGTAAGGTAGTAAAAAGGAAACCCTCCCCGGCGGGGAATCGAACCCCGGTCTCCCGCGTGACAGGCGGGGATACTGACCACTATACTACCGAGGATATTCGGTTTTTGCCGAAACCCGGGATTGAACCAGGGACCTTTAGATCTTCAGTCTAACGCTCTCCCAAGTGAGCTATTTCGGCACGCAGAGATTTGCTAAAAAATCCTTCATGTTTAAAAAAAACAGTAGATAAAAAAATTATCACACTTTACTTGTAAGGTAGTAAAAAGGAAACCCTCCCCGGCGGGGAATCGAACCCCGGTCTCCCGCGTGACAGGCGGGGATACTGACCACTATACTACCGAGGATATTCGGTTTTTGCCGAAACCCGGGATTGAACCAGGGACCTTTAGATCTTCAGTCTAACGCTCTCCCAACTGAGCTATTTCGGCACGCAGAGATATGCTAAAAAATCCTTCATGTTTAAAAAAAACCGTAGATAAAAAAATTATCACACTTTACTTGTAAGGTAGTAAAAAGGAAACCTTCCCCGGCGGGGAATCGAACCCCGGTCTCCCGCGTGACAGGCGGGGATACTGACCACTATACTACCGAGGATATTCGGTTTTTGCCGAAACCCGGGACCTTTAGATCTTCAGTCTAACGCTCTCCCAACTGAGCTATTTCGGCACGCAGAGATTTGCTAAAAAATCCTTCATGTTTAAAAAAAACAGTAGATAAAAAATTATCACACTTTACTTGTAAGGTAGTAAAAAGGAAACCCTCCCCGGCGGGGAATCGAACCCCGGTCTCCCGCGTGACAGGCGGGGATACTGACCACTATACTACCGAGGATATTCGGTTTTTGCCGAAAACCGGGATTGAACCAGGGACCTTTAGATCTTCAGTCTAACGCTCTCCCAACTGAGCTATTTCGGCACGCAGAGATTTGCTAAAAAATCCTTCATGTTTAAAAAAAACAGTAGATAAAGGTGTATTTTGTGACGGCCGATTATCTACGCTAGGGATATAGGCCCAGGGGGAGGGATGCCCTTCGTGGGGGTCTTTCTAAGGGAACCTAACCCGTATTTACGCAAGGTTCGAAGAAAACCACGAAAACTCCGAACGGTTAGGCCGACGGCCGCGATTGGGTTCGAACCCAGCACCTGCCGTCTACCAGTTGAGAGGTCAGACCCTCTCGGCCACTGGTGGGGCCAACAGTAGATAAAAAAATTATCACACTTTACTTGTAAAGTAGTAAAAAGGAAACCCTCCCCGGCGGGGAATCGAACCCCGGTCTCCCGCGTGACAGGCGGGGATACTGACCACTATACTACCGAGGATATTCGTTTTTTGCCGAAACCCGGGATTGAACCAGGGACCTTTAGATCTTCAGTCTAACGCTCTCCCAACTGAGCTATTTCGGCACGCAGGGATTTGCTAAAAAATCCTTCATGTTTAAAAAAAACAGTAGATAAAAAAATTATCACACTTTACTTGTAAGGTAGTAAAAAGGAAACCCTTCCCGGCGGGGAATCGAACCCCGGTCTCCCGCGTGACAGGCGGGGATACTGACCACTATACTACCGAGGATATTCGGTTTTTCCCGAAACCCGGGATTGAATCAGGGACCTTTAGATCTTCAGTCTAACGCTCTCCCAACTGAGCTATTTCGGCACGCAGGGATTTGCTAAAAAATCCTTCATGTTTAAAAAAAACAGTAGATAAAAAAATTATCACACTTTACTTGTAAGGTAGTAAAAAGGAAACCCTCCCCGGTCTCCCGCGTGACAGGCGGGGATACTGACCACTATACTACCGAGGATATTCGGTTTTTGCCGAAACTACGGGATTGAACCAGGGACCTCTAGATCTTCAGTCTAACGCTCTCCCAACTGAGCTATTTCGGCACGCAGAGATTTGCTAAAAAATCCTTCATGTTTAAAAAAAACAGTAGATAAAAAAATTATCACACTTTACTTGTAAGGTAGTAAAAAGGAAACCCTCCCCGGCGGGGAATCGAACCCCGGTCTCCCGCGTGACAGGCGGGGATACTGACCACTATACTACCGAGGATATTCGGTTTTTGCCGAAACCCGGGATTGAACCAGGGACCTTTAGATCTTCAGTCTAACGCTCTCCCAACTGAGCTATTTCGGCACGCAGAAATTTGCTAAAAAATCCTTCATGTTTAAAAAAAACAGTAGATAAAAAAATTATCACACTTTACGTGTAAGGAAGTAAACAGGAAACCCTCCCCGGCGGAGAATCGAACCCCGGTCTCCCGCCAGACAGGCGGGGATACTGACCACTATACTACCGAGGATATTCGGTTTTTGCCGAAACCCGGGATTGGACCAGGGACCTTTAGATCTTCAGTCTAACGCTCTCCCAACTGAGCTATTTCGGCACGCAGAGATTTGCTAAAAAATCCTTCATGTTTAAAAAAAACAGTAGATAAAAAAATTATCACACTTTACTTGTAAGGTAGTAAAAAGGAAACCCTCCCCGGCGGGGAATCGAACCCCGGTCTCCCGCGTGACAGGCGGGGATACTGACCACTATACTACCGAGGATATTCGGTTTTTGCCGAAACCCGGGATTGAACCAGGGACCTTTAGATCTTCAGTCTAACGCTCTCCCAACTGAGCTATTTCGGCACGCAGAGATATGCTAAAAAATCCTTCATGTTTAAAAAAAACCGTAGATAAAAAAATTATCACACTTTACTTGTAAGGTAGTAAAAAGGAAACCCTCCCCGGCGGGGAATCGAACCCCGGTCTCCCGCGTGACAGGCGGGGATACTGACCACTATACTACCGAGGATATTCGGTTTTTGCCGAAACCCGGGACCTTTAGATCTTCAGTCTAACGCTCTCCCAACTGAGCTATTTCGGCACGCAGAGATTTGCTAAAAAATCCTTCATGTTTAAAAAAAACAGTAGATAAAAAATTATCACACTTTACTTGTAAGGTAGTAAAAAGGAAACCCTCCCCGGCGGGGAATCGAACCCCGGTCTCCCGCGTGACAGGCGGGGATACTGACAACTATACTACCGAGGATATTCGGTTTTTGCCGAAAACCGGGATTGAACCAGGGACCTTTAGATCTTCAGTCTAACGCTCTCCCAACTGAGCTATTTCGGCACGCAGAGATTTGCTAAAAAATCCTTCATGTTTAAAAAAAACAGTAGATAAAGGTGTATTTTGTGACGGCCGATTATCTACGCTAGGGATATAGGCCCAGGGGGAGGGATGCCCTTCGTGGGGGTCTTTCTAAGGGAACCTAACCCGTATTTACGCAAGGTTCGAAGAAAACCACGAAAACTCCGAACGGTTAGGCCGACGGCCGCGATTGGGTTCGAACCCAGCACCTGCCGTCTACCAGTTGAGAGGTCAGACCCTCTCGGCCACTGGTGGGGCCAACAGTAGATAAAAAAATTATCACACTTTACTTGTAAAGTAGTAAAAAGGAAACCCTTCCCGGCGGGGAATCGAACCCCGGTCTCCCGCGTGACAGGCGGGGATACTGACCACTATACTACCGAGGATATTCGTTTTTTGCCGAAACCCGGGATTGAACCAGGGACCTTTAGATCTTCAGTCTAACGCTCTCCCAACTGAGCTATTTCGGCACGCAGGGATTTGCTAAAAAATCCTTCATGTTTAAAAAAAACAGTAGATAAAAAAATTATCACACTTTACTTGTAAGGTAGTAAAAAGGAAACCCTTCCCGGCGGGGAATCGAACCCCGGTCTCCCGCGTGACAGGCGGGGATACTGACCACTATACTACCGAGGATATTCGGTTTTTCCCGAAACCCGGGATTGAATCAGGGACCTTTAGATCTTCAGTCTAACGCTCTCCCAACTGAGCTATTTCGGCACGCAGGGATTTGCTAAAAAATCCTTCATGTTTAAAAAAAACAGTAGATAAAAAAATTATCACACTTTACTTGTAAGGTAGTAAAAAGGAAACCCTCCCCGGTCTCCCGCGTGACAGGCGGGGATACTGACCACTATACTACCGAGGATATTCGGTTTTTGCCGAAACTACGGGATTGAACCAGGGACCTCTAGATCTTCAGTCTAACGCTCTCCCAACTGAGCTATTTCGGCACGCAGAGATTTGCTAAAAAATCCTTCATGTTTAAAAAAAACAGTAGATAAAAAAATTATCACACTTTACTTGTAAGGTAGTAAAAAGGAAACCCTCCCCGGCGGGGAATCGAACCCCGGTCTCCCGCGTGACAGGCGGGGATACTGACCACTATACTACCGAGGATATTCGGTTTTTGCCGAAACCCGGGATTGAACCAGGGACCTTTAGATCTTCAGTCTAACGCTCTCCCAACTGAGCTATTTCGGCACGCAGAGATTTGCTAAAAAATCCTTCATGTTTAAAAAAAACAGTAGATAAAAAAATTATCACACTTTACTTGTAAGGTAGTAAAAAGGAAACCCTCCCCGGCGGGGAATCGAACCCCGGTCTCCCGCGTGACAGGCGGGGATACTGACCACTATACTACCGAGGATATTCGGTTTTTGCCGAAACCCGGGATTGAACCAGGGACCTTTAGATCTTCAGTCTAACGCTCTCCCAACTGAGCTATTTCGGCACGCAGAGATTTGCTAAAAAATCCTTCATGTTTAAAAAAAACAGTAGATAAAAAAATTATCACACTTTACTTGTAAGGTAGTAAAAAGGAAACCCTCCCCGGCGGGGAATCGAACCCCGGTCTCCCGCGTGACAGGCGGGGATACTGACCACTATACTACCGAGGATATTCGGTTTTTGCCGAAACCCGGGATTGAACCAGGGACCTTTAGATCTTCAGTCTAACGCTCTCCCAACTGAGCTATTTCGGCACGCAGAGATTTGCTAAAAAATCCTTCATGTTTAAAAAAAACAGTAGATAAAAAAATTATCACACTTTACTTGTAAGGTAGTAAAAAGGAAACCCTCCCCGGCGGGGAATCGAACCCCGGACTCCCGCGTGACAGGCGGGGATACTGACCACTATACTACCGAGGATATTCGGTTTTTGCCAAAACCCGGGATTGAACCAGGGACCTTTAGATCTTCAGTCTAACGCTCTCCCAACTGAGCTATTTCGGCACGCAGAGATTTGCTAAAAAATCCTTCATGTTTAAAAAAAACAGTAGATAAAAAAATTATCACACTTTACTTGTAAGGTAGTAAAAAGGAAACCCTCCCCGGCGGGGAATCGAACCCCGGTCTCCCGCGTGACAGGCGGGGATACTGACCACTATACTACCGAGGATATTCGGTTTTTGCCGAAACCCGGGATTGAACCAGGGACCTTTAGATCTTCAGTCTAACGCTCTCCCAACTGAGCTATTTCGGCACGCAGAGATTTGCTAAAAAATCCTTCATGTTTAAAAAAAACAGTAGATAAAAAAATTATCACACTTTACTTGTAAGGTAGTAAAAAGGAAACCCTCCCCGGCGGGGAATCGAACCCCGGTCTCCCGCGTGACAGGCGGGGATACTGACCACTATACTACCGAGGACATTCGGTTTTTGCAGAAACCCGGGATTGAACCAGGGACCTTTAGATCTTCAGTCTAACGCTCTCCCAACTGAGCTATTTCGGCACGCAGACATTTGCTAAAAAATCCTTCATGTTTAAAAAAAACAGTAGATAAAAAAATTATCACACTTTACTTGTAAGGTAGTAAAAAAGAAACCCTCCCCGGCGGGGAATCGAACCCCGGTCTCCCGCGTGACAGGCGGGGATACTGACCACAATACTACCGAGGATATTCGGTTTTTGCCGAAAACCGGGATTGAACCAGGGACCTTTAGATCTTCAGTCTAACGCTCTACCAACTGAGCTATTTCGGCACGCAGAAATTTGCTAAAAAATCCTTCATGTTTAAAAAAAACAGTAGATAAAAAAATTATCACACTTTACGTGTAAGGTAGTAAAAAGGAAACCCTCCCCGGCTGGGAATCGAACCCCGGTCTCCCGCATGACAGGCGGGGATACGGACCACTGTACTACCGAGGATATTCGGTTTTTGCCGAAACCCGGGATTGAACCAGGGACCTTTACATCTTCAGTCTAACGCTCTCCCAACTGAGCTATTTCGGCACGCAGAGTTTGCTAAAAAATCCTTCATGTTTAAAAAAAACAGTAGATAAAAAAATTATCACACTTTACTTGTAAGGTAGTAAAAAGGAAACCCTCCCCGGCGGGGAATCGAACCCCGGTCTCCCGCGTGACAGGCGGGGATACTGACCACTATACTACCGAGGACATTCGGTTTTTGCCGAAACCCGGGATTGAACCAGGGACCTTTACATCTTCAGTCTAACGCTCTCCCAACTGAGCTATTTCGGCACGCAGAGATATGCTAAAAAATCCTTCATGTTTAAAAAAAACAGTAGATAAAAAAATTATCATACTTTACTTGTAAGGTAGTAAAAAGGAAGCCCTCCCTGGCGAGGAATCGAACCCCGGTCTCCCACGTGACAGGCGGGGATACTGACCACTATACTACCGAGGATATTCGGTTTTTGCCGAAACCCAGGATTGAACCAGGGACCTTTAGATCTTCAGTCTAACGCTCTCCCAACTGAGCTATTTCGGCACGCAGAGATTTGCTAAAAAATCGTTCATGTTTAAAAAAAACAGTAGATAAAAAAATTATCACACTTTACTTGTAAGGTAGTAAAAAGGAAGCCCTCCCTGGCGAGGAATCGAACCCCGGTCTCCCACGTGACAGGCGGGGATACTGACCACTATACTACCGAGGATATTCGGTTTTTGCCGAAACCCGGGACTTTTAGATCTTCAGTCTAACGCTCTCCCAACTGAGCTATTTCGGCACGCAGAGATTTGCTAAAAAATCCTTCATGTTTAAAAAAAACAGTAGACAAAAAAATTATCACACTTTACTTGTAAGGTAGTAAAAAGGAAACACTCCCCGGCGGGGAATCAAACCCCGGTCTCCCGCGTGACAGGCGGGGATACTGACCACTATACTACCGAGGATATTCGGTTTTGCCGAAACCCGGGATTGAACCAGGGACCTTTAGATCTTCAGTCTAACGCTCTCCCAACTGAGCTATTTCGGCACACAAAGATTTGCTAAAAAATCCTTCATGTTTAAAAAAAACAGTAGATAAAAAAATTATCACACTTTACTTGTAAGGTAGTAAAAAGGAAACCCTCCCCGGCGGGGAATCTAACCCCGGTCTCCCGCGTGACAGGCGGGGGTACTGACCACTATACTACCGAGGATATTCGGTTTTTGCCGAAACCCGGGATTGAACCAGGGACCTTTAGATCTTCAGTCTAACGCTCTACCAACTGAGCTATTTCGGCACGCAGAGATTTGCTAAAAAATCTTTCATGTTTAAAAAAACAGTAGATAAAAAAATTATCACACTTTACTTGTAAGGTAGTAAAAAGGAAGCCCTCCCCGGGGAGGAATCGAACCCCGGTCTCCCGCGTGACAGGCGGGGATACTGACCACTATACTACCGAGGATATTCGGTTTTTGCCGAAACCCGGGATTGAACCAGGGACCTTTAGATCTTCAGTCTAACGCTCTCCCAACTGAGCTATTTCGGCACGGGGAGATTTGCTAAAAAATCCTTCATGTTTAAAAAAATCAGTAGATAAAAAATTATCACACTTTACTTGTAAGGTAGTAAAAAGGAAACCCTCCCCGGCGGGGAATCGAACCCCGGTCTCCCGCGTGACAGGCGGGGATACTGACCACTATACTACCGAGGATATTCGGTTTTTGCCGAAACCCGGGATCTTTAGATCTTCAGTCTAACGCTCTACCAACTGAGCTATTTCGGCACGCAGAGATTTGCTAAAAAATCCTTCATGTTTAAAAAAAACAGTAGATAAAAAAATTATCACACTTTACTTGTAAGGTAGTAAAAAGGAAACCCTCCCCGGCGGGGAATCGAACCCCGGTCTCCCGCGTGACAGGCAGGGATACTGACCACTATACTACCGAGGATATTCGGTTTTTGCCGAACCCGGGATTGAACCAGGGACCTTAAGATCTTCAGTCTAACGCTCTACCAACTGAGCTATTTCGGCACACAGAGATTTGCTAAAAAATCCTTCATGTTTAAAAAAAAAAAATAGATAAAAAAATTATCACACTTTACGTGTAAGGTAGTAAAAAGGAAACCCTCCCCGGCGGGGAATCGAACCCCGGTCTCCCGCGTGACAGGCGGGGATACTGACCACTATACTACTGAGGATATTCAGTTTTTGCCGAAACCCGGGATTGAACCAGGGACCTTTAGATCTTCAGTCTAACGCTCGCCCAACTGAGATATTTCGGCACGCAGAGATTTGCTAAAAAATCCTTCATGTTTAAAAAAAACAGTAGATAAAAAAATTATCACACTTTACTTGTAAGGAAGTAAACAGGAAACCCTCCCCGGCGGAGAATCGAACCCCGGTCTCCCGCCAGACAGGCGGGGATACTGACCACTATACTACCGAGGATATTCGGTTTTTGCCGAAAACCGGGATTGAACCAGGGACCTTTAGATCTTCAGTCTAACGCTGTCCCAACTGAGCTATTTCGGCAAGTTGAGATTTGCTTAAAAAATCCTTCATGTTTAAAAAAAACAGTAGATAAAAAAATTATCACAATTTATTTGTAAGGAAGTAAAAAGGAAACCCTCCCCGGCGGGGAATCGAACCCCGGTCTCCCGCGTGACAGGCGGGGATACTGACCACTATACTACCGAAGATATTCGGTTTTTGCCGAAACCCGGGATTGAACCAGGGACCTTTAGATCTTCAGTCTAACGCTGTTCCAACTGAGCTATTTCGGTACGCAGAGATTTGCTAAAAAATCCTTCATGTTTAAAAAAAAACAGTAGATAAAAAATTATCACACTTTACTTGTAAGGAAGTAAAAAGGACACCCTCCCCGCCGTGAAATCGAACTCCGGTCTCCCGCGTGACAGGCGGGGATACTGACCACTATACTACCGAGGATATTCTGTTTTTGCCGAAACCCGGGATTGAACCAGGGACCTTTAGATCTTCAGTCTAACGCTCTCCCAACTGAGCTATTTCGGCAAGCAGAGATTTGCTTAAAAAATCCTTCATGTTTAAAAAAAACAGTAGATAAAAAAATTATCACAATTTATTTGTAAGGAAGTAAAAAGGAAACCCTCCCCGGCGGGGAATCGAACCCCGGTCTCCCGCGTGACAGGCGGGGATACTGACCACTATACTACCGAAGATATTCGGTTTTTGCCGAAACCCGGGATTGAACCAGGGACCTTTAGATCTTCAGTCTAACGCTGTTCCAACTGAGCTATTTCGGCACGCAGAGATTTGCTAAAAAATCCTTCATGTTTAAAAAAAAACAGTAGATAAAAAATTATCACACTTTACTTGTAAGGAAGTAAAAAGGACACCCTCCCCGCCGTGAAATCGAACTCCGGTCTCCCGCGTGACAGGCGGGGATACTGACCACTATACTACCGAGGATATTCGGTTTTTGCCGAAACCCGGGATTGAATCAGGGACCTTTAGATCTTCAGTCTAACGCTCTCCCAATTGACCTATTTCGGCACGCACAGACTTGCTAAAAAATCCTTCATGTTTAAAAAAAACAGTAGATAAAAAAATTATCACACTTTACTTGTAAGGAAGTAAAAAAGAAACCCTCCCTTGCGGGGAATCGAACCCCGGTCTCCCGCGTTACAGGCGGGGATATTGACCGAGGATATACGGTATTTGCCGAAACCCAGGATTGAACCAGGGACCTTTAGATCATCAGTCTAACGCTTTCCCAACTGAGCTATTTTGGCCTGCAGAGCTTTGCTAAAAAATCCTTCATGTTTAAAAAAAAACAGTAGATAAAATAATTATCACACTTTACTTGTAAGGAAGTAAAAAGGAAACCCTGGTCTCCCGCGCGACAGGCGGGGTGTGTATTTTGTTGCGGCCGATTACCTACGCTAGGGATATAGGCCCAGGGGGAGGGATGCCCTTCGTGGTGGTCTTTCCAAGGGAACCTAACCCGTATATACGCAAGGTTCGAAGAAAACCACGAAAACTCCGAACGGTTAGGCCGACGGCCCCGATTGGGTTCGAACTCAGCACCTGCCGTCTACCAGTTGAGAGGTCAGACCCTCTCGGCCACTGGTAGGGCGCGCTACAGGCGGGGATACTGTACGCTATACTACCGAGGATACTCGGTTTTTGCCGAAACCCGGGACCTTTAGATCTTCAGTCTAACGCTCTCCCAACGTCCCAACAGAGCTATTTCGGAACGCACAGATTTGCTAAAAAATCCTTCATATTTCAAAAAAGCCAGTAGATAAAAATTATCACACTTTTCTTGTAAGGAAGCGAAAAGGAAACTCTCTCCGGTGGGGAATCGAACCCCGGTCTCACGCGTGAATACTGACTAATATACGACCGAGGATATTCGGTTTTTGCCGAAACCCGGGATTGAACCAGGGACCTTCACTCTATCGCTCTCTCAACTGAGCTAGCTCGGCACGTAAAGTTCATCTAAAAAATCCTTCATATTTCAAAAAAAAAAAAAAAAAAAAAAAAAAAAAAAAAAAAAAAAAAATAGATAAAACTATTATGACACTTTACTTGTAAGAAGTAACCCGGGGTTGAACCAGAGACCTTTAGATTGCCAGTCTATCTCTCTTCTAACTGGGTTAAGGCATGTAAAGCCACGTTAAACCACGTAAAGGCGTGTTAAATAATCCTTTAAATTTCACAATTTCCAGTACCTATAAAATTTGTCAAACTTTACTTCTAAGGAAAAAAGAGGGAACCCCGGTCTCTGGTGTGACAGGAGGGGACACTGACCACTATACAACTGAAGATTTACGATTTACACCAAAACCCGGACGATGCTCCGTTATAATTTCAGGTTAAAGCTCTCCCAACTGTACTGTTTCGTACACAAGGATTTGCTAAATAATTATTCAAATTAAAAAAAAAAAAAAAATCAGTAGCTATAAAAATTATCAAACTTTTTTATCTATAAAACACTTAAAAGTATTTTGAAACCAGAAAGAGTGCAATTAAAATTTTTTTCGGCATTTTACAAACCCAAATTAAGTATAAAAATATTCTCCCTTTTTTTACAGTGTACATCACGTTGATCTTAATGCTTGTAGATATATCGTAAATGAATACATTTACAATAAAATATTCTATATTGAAAATTTCCATAATTTTTCATATTACACATGCTTATCTATTCTTTAATTACGCGTGCTTTAAATTTAATTAAGGAGCGGAGGGCCCCTCACCCCTTTTTAGTGGGGTAAGTGGGTCACTCACCTGATTTTTTGAAAGAAAAGCAGTTAAAAATATTTAAAACATTATTTTAGAAAATAAGTATAAAATTTTGTTCATTAATATAGTCTTAAATAAAATAAATTAATAAACTCAAATTATACTGTTTCAAAATTTTTGTGTAAGGCTTCAAAAATGAAGTATTCCAAAAAAGGGTTCCAGTTCCATTTACGCCCAAACAATTCTACATTAATTGAAAACATACGCGAGAGATTTTAAAATGCATCATGGGTTTTTAAGCACTTGCGGCACCTAAATTAAAGAAAACTAATTATTTTTCTTACCTTTTTGGCAATGGGAGAATCGATTAGTTCAGGTACACGCTTGTTGCACATTCTAAAAGAACATGATGACTTTCAACTTTGTCATATTTTTTCCAATTAGTTATCTGTCTAAAGAATTCATTATTAGTCTCTTTATTTTTAAATGACTGTATAAGCATCTTTCTTTTCTATCTGTATTTTAGGTAGCTTTCATTACAAAAAGTAAAAAGCTACCTATTGCAGCCGTCCGGAGGAAAGCACTTCCAGAAAATTTTGGTATATTTTCACCGATCATGACCCCCAGACCCCAAAATCACCCTCCATTCAAATGTTGACATATATATATATATATATATATAGATACTGATAACACCTGTTTATCTCAATTCCCTGTTGATTATCCTTCTAATCTAGAACTTTCAAAAAACCTACTTTTTAATAATACAATCAATTTCTTAGATATTAAAATTATATTAAAAGAGAACAAATTTATAACTGATATTTATGACAAAAGGAAAGAATTTAATTTTAAAGTTAATACCTTTACTAATTTTAAATCTTGTCTTCATAATTCTGTATATCGTAATATAATACTTAACCATTTATATAGAATAAAATGTCTATGTTCTTCCCATTTAATTAATACTAATATTAAAAAGCTTGTATATGATGCTATAAATAATGGTTATCCTAAAAAATTCATATATTCTTTAATTTATAATTAGATATTACATGATCTTATAATTAATTCTTTGCATAAAAAATGTATAAAAAAATTATAAAACATAAAAATAATAATAAAAAATTAAAAATGTTAAAAAGTAATAAAATATATATATATAGGTTGGTTGGGTGGGTAGATGTTAGAGTACGGGGGAGGGTGGTGTTGTCTGGTTAAAACGCAAAGATTAATTATTTATTTAAAAAAAAAAAAATTGAGAGTGGGTTTTTTTATTTTAACATAATTTTTAAACTGTTTAATTTACACCAATGTATGGATATTTGTCTAGTTATATCTATAATTAAATAGCTATATTTTAATTATTAAATTATTTTTAATGTTATTGATATAATTTTTGGTATTATTATTAATATTATTACTATTATTATTATTATTATTTTTATTATTATTATTTTTTAATTTTTATTATCCTATATTAAGATAATGAGTTTTTACCATGTAAAGTCACAATAAATGTTACTGATTAAAGTAACAATAATGTATTTTAAGTTGTATGTTAACATGAATGTTATCTCTTAATTCTAATTTTAATCATTTTATTAATTTAATTTTATGTTAATATCGATTATTAATTATTTTTCTGGTTCAATTATATTTCCATTCTGCTTTATCCTTTTTGTTTGTTATGGAAAACTATTATTTTTACTTACTTTCAACTCCTTTTTGTAAAATATCATTGTTCCTTGTTTAATAATTTGGTTTTTGTGTGATGGTAGTCCCAAATTCGTATTGTTTTGCTTTTTCATGGCAAATACGAAGATGAAACCACACACTCCATTTGTAGTTCCAAAGTATTTGGGACCTGAAGATTCTGCTTTGGTTCTACAAATTTCATTTGTATTCATATTATTCTTTTTTCCTTCCATGTTCAATGTACTATAAGTTATTAAATTCAATGGTTAATTTCAATTGGTTAATATTGTTTACTATAATTCAATTTAATTCTTTTATTGATAAAATCCATTGGTGAATCTTGTCTATTTTTAATGGTATTATATATATATATATATATATCTGATTTTTGTCATGCTGTAATTAACGTATTTATGAACCGATTTGAATGAAACTTTGTATGTACATAGTACATACAACAGTCTCAACCAAGTTCGTTAGCCAGCATCATCCGCTATCCTGTTTCAAAATAGCGGCCATTTATAAAATTTTAAAAATTTTAAAATTTAAAATGAAATACGAAGAAATTAAAAGTTGAAAAATATTTTTCTTTTATGTGTTAGAACTTAAAACAAAGATTCCAGAACACTTTTTATTTTTTTTATATCTTAAAAAATGATTGAGTTATAGCACTTTGAATTTTTCTTATGGCTGACATTTTGAAACGATCTGATTTTTGTCATGCTGTAATTAACGTATTTATGAACCGATTTGAATGAAACTTTGTATGTACATAGTACATACAAATGTCTCAACCAAGTTCGTTAGCCAGCATCATCCGCTATCCTGTTTCAAAATAGCGGCCATTTATAAAATTTTCAAAATTTTTAAATTTAAAATGAAATACGAAGAAATTTAAAGTTGAAAAATATTTTTCTTTTATGTGTTAGAACTTAAAACAAAGATTCCAGAACACTTTTTATTTTGTCTATATCTTAAAAAATGATTGAGTTATACACTGTTAAAAGTGAAGGTGACAAACCGGTGCCATTTGGGACCCTGAGGTGAAAAAGCCCTAGGATTCATTGGAACCCGGGGCATTTGGACCCCTAGGGTGCCATAGGGGCTTGGATATGGGGTTGCAGTGCCAACAGGTCTCTTACTGGGTGATTGGAGCTAAATAAGGTGCCATGCACTTCGTATTGGCAGCAATATGGCACCTTATCGGGTGACTGGAACCATGCGCATGCGCTGTGACGAGTGTCTTTCTGTTTTCTGTGACGGCAAGTAAAATCTATGGCTATGAGTTAATGAAGGTGAACTCGATGGCCGAGTGGTTAGAACGCTGAGCTTGTAATCAGACGTTGTGAGTTCGAATCCTTCGACGGCCAAAAGTCGGTTTGTATATTTTTTAATTATTTATTATTGGACACTCTGGATTAAGGGTGCCATCTTTTCACCCTAATTAAAGGTGCCATTCTGGCTCTTTTAGGGGTGTCACCAGTGAGACAAGCCTTTCACCCTTAAAAGGTGTAATGTGTCACCATTAGTTTTAACAGTGTAGCACTTTGAATTTTTCTTATGGCTGACATTTTGAAACGATCTGATTTTTGTCATGCTGTAACTAACGTATTTATGAACCGATTTGAATGAAACTTTGTATGTACATAATACATACAAATGTCTCGATCGAGTTCGTTAGTCAGCATCATCCGCCATTTTGTTTCAAAATGGTGGCCATTTAAAAAGTTTTAAAAAATTTAAAATTTAAAATTAAATACAAAGAAATTAAAAGTTGAAAAATATTTTTCTTTTATGTGTTAGAACTAAAAACAACGATTCCAGAACACTTTTTATTTTGTCTATATCTTAAAAAATGATTGAGTTATAGCACTTTGAATTTTTCTTATGGCTGACATTTTGAAACCATCTGATTTTTGTCATACTGTAAGTATTTATGAACCGATTTGAATAAAACTTGGTATGTACATAATACATACAAATGTCTCGACCGTGTTCGTTAGCCAGCATCATCCGCTATCTTGTTTCAAAATGGCAGACATTTAATTTTTTTTATTTAAAATTTAAAATTAGGTACAAAAAGGTGAGAAATTAAAAAATATTTTTCTTTTGTGTATTTGACCTTGAGACAAATTTTCCAGGGCATTTTTTGTTTCATCTATATCTTGAAAAATGGCTGAGTTATAGCACTTTTAATTTTCATTGTGGTTGACATTTTGAAACGGTCTGAAATTTGTCACGCTATAATACGCATATTTATAAACTGATTTGGATATAACTCCGTGTGTACATAGTACATATCAATGTCTTGACCGAGTTCACTAGCCAACTTCATCCTACGTCTAGTTTTAAAATGGCGGCTGTTTAAGTTTGTCAAAAATCTTTTAAATGTATAATGATGTACAAATAAAAAAAATAGAAATTGAAAAAAGATTCTTTCGAATGTATTTATCTTAATAATGAATTCCGGAGTATTTTTTCCTTTGCCTTTATCTTAAAAAACCCCTGAGATATAGCAGCTTGAATTTCTAATGTGGGTGACATTTTAAAAAAAAATCAATTTGCCCGCGACAGCACTCGTATATATTAATCGATTTCGATATGAGAGTGCATGTCCACATGAATTAACATTTCGACCAAGCTAATTTGTTTCTTTTATTCATAATGTTGCTTTGAAAGGGCATGATATCGTGGAATTTGGCGACTCTTTAAATCGCTGAAAATAAAACCAGGTTGAATAAAATATGACTAATGTCTAAAAATTCCTATTAATAATCAGTATTGACAAAAACTAGCATTCAATCTTATAAAATCGGGTTTCACTAATTTGAGCTTCGTATGTTTGAATAATATAACCTAATTAAAAATACATAATATATAAATAAGTATATGAAAGCTACCTCTTCCTCCCGGCATTGCCGGAAGGACTTTTTTATTTTCTCAACAAAAATTACACAATTAATAAAAATGAAAATTTGTTTAAGATGGTTTTCGAATTCCTTTCTAAAACTTGGCAATCCTGATTATTGAATCGATATGGAATCGAATAGCGTTTTCAATTTTTTAATAACTAAATTGTTTATGAAAGTTATGAGCGTTTTTGTCACGATATGACAAATATTTTCTTCTTTCTTGCGCTGTCGGGTCGAGAATTCAATTCCAATTGCCCATTTCGGCAGTATTTTCTGAACGATCTTTAACAAAAATGGAAAACGTAATTCGACAACAGTTTCTAAATAAGGATACCTGCCATTCCGAACAAAAATGAATTCAAAACTAATGTCAGAAAATAGATCCGTTGTTTTTGGAAATATCCTTAAAGTGGGACTTCATCACACATTTACGAACTCATTTTTAAATCTAAAATATTACTTATAAGAATGATTATTGAAGTGATATGAAATCAAACATTTTTTCTCCTTTTTCAATTCTCGAACTACATCATGTGTTATAAGTGCTTTTTATACAACTATTGCAGATTTTATCCTTTCCCGTGCTGTCTCGTCCAGAAATTCGATTCAAAAATAAAATTCCGAATGAACCTTTTCCCTTTACCTAAAAAGGGAACCTTTATGCATTCCTTTACCAATTTTTTTTATTTCTAAACAAATTAATTACAAGTAATCAAGATAAATTACTAATGATCTATAAATTTAATAAATTAGCAATCTTTTTATTAATGCAACATTTCGTAGATCCTTCATTTAATAAACATCTGATAACACATGTCCGCCAATTTGATCTACTTTTGATTTTGAGAAGAGCAGAAAATGCCTGCTTAAAATTACGTTCAAATGTGTACCACTTACTTTTTTTAGGTGCGTTTGTAATTAAGTAGAACCCCGATAATCCGGATCGGTTTTTTCATTTTTTTTCAACTTTGAGAAGCGATTGGCGAAAATTTTTTGTTTTATTATACAGAATACGACGATGCAACAAGTTAATGTTATGGAAATTAGCCAATCGCTTCTTAAACTTGAAAAAAAAAGCGAAAAACCCGATCCAGATTATCGGGATTCTACTATCTAAATAGTAGCACCTAAGCCGTTGTTCAGACCGCCCCCATATAACAGAGCAAAAACTGCTCGACCGAATCGTTTGAAATTGAAAATATATAACTTTTGCATAATTTTGTCGAGTCCTTTCAAATTTTATTAAAATCGGATGTACAGTTTAATTGCAGGGACAGTCAAAAGCATTCATTTACATTAAGATCGGGAAAAAATAGTTTCAAGTGAATTTTAATAATGTTATATAGTCTTCCGAAAATATAATGGAGAATTGATATGCATCTATGAAGTATATACTAAAAAATTCTTTCTGCACAATCTGTGGTACAAAGAACATTTGTTATTAATTTACAGGGCCACACAAAAGTATTCAATTACACAATGGTATAGCAGGGAGCACTATTTTGAGCGCGTTTTAATAAATTATTTAACATTTTATGAAATTGATATAAGTTGCTGAGGTTTAATACTAGTTACTTCGTATATAATAGAAAGTAGATAGTATTTACAGCGACACACAAAAAATTTCGACCACTATACTGTATGTACTATAACACCAAGATCTGAATATTTTAAAAACTTTTTTATAGTACGAACATACTTCATTTTCTATGTTTGTCGTGCAATTTACGACTTGTTTCTTTACAAAGACCGCTATTAGGCAGATTTCGTATGAAATACTACTTATTACGAACGCTCCCATGTTGGAATTTCTGAAAACGTTTTGCAAATCTACACCGATCGACCGATCACGACCTCAGACCCCAAAATTACCACTAGTAAAAGAGTTTTATATATATATATATATATATATATATATATATATATATATCAATACTTTTATAAATACATCCAACGTAATTCAGACAATACCATTCAATAAACCAATGCAACCAGTATTTTTTACAATCATATTAGTGAAAACAGTTGAAGTTTGAAGTGAAATAGAAGGCAGATTACCAAAATAATAAAAAATATATGGATAAATGGACATTAGAAGTCTTTTTCATTAAACTACTCTTCGGGGGTTCTAATTTATTAACTTTAATTTTTATCTAATTTATTAACTTTTTTTATTCAATTTACCTATGAATTTTTTCACATTTTTTTTTCACACGCTTTTTAGTTTTTGTTTTGCTTGTTCTCCGATAGATGTCGCTACTTGTCCACTCAGTTGTTTTTGGCTGCTTTCTTCTCATTGGTAGCTTTCCTTTAGGCGGGATTGTTCCCATAGCGGGTATATAAGCCTGCGTCTCTCTGTCTCTTCGCTCAGTTTTGCTACTTTTAGCTCGCTGAGTTTTGCACTGATGAAGAATCTCGTTAGTAGATTCGAAATAGCTATTTGCTACCTTCTCATACTTTATTTGTGCATTTATATTCGTTGGCTCTCTATCCTTAAACATTTGTGCACAAAGGCTTTATTTGCTATTTTAAAGTAAATTATGTTTCATATCTAATTGTAATCGTAAATCTATTATAAGAGAGTCCATTGAAATTTATACGCGTAATAATCTGGTTTGCAATGATACCGTTTCTTTTATTATTCCTAAGTTATGGTTAGAATTAATGAATAAATTCCTCGTGAGGGCTTGAATGGGATGAACCAAGTTGGAATTTCTTTTGATCATGGTCTATTTTTATTTTAATTTAATTTTTTACAATAGCGTGTGTGTTTTTTTATATCTCTTTGTCGCGTGTCATTTGTATTGACTGTGAAATAGTTTGAAATTTTTATTTTTAGTTAAGTTTTAGATCATGGTCTATATTTTAATTTAATTTTTTGCAATAGAGCGCGTGTTTTTTGTTATTTATATCTCATTGTCGCGTGTCATTTGTATTGTCCGAGAAATATTTTGAAATTTTGTTTTATTTATATTATGACTATGGAACTTATTTGACGGTTCCGAAACATGTCAATGTATTTTATTTTTACTATAACACCTTTCTTAAGAAGAATTAAAATTGTTATTAAAATGTTTATATAAAAGGTGAATATTTTAAAATCTGATGATTTAAAAAATCAGTTGGATTTAATTAACTTTTTATCATGGCAGAATATATTTAAAAAAAAAACTGTGAATGTGTGCAATTCGAACAAAATTTCCTGATCCGATCAGGATTGAAGAATTGAGGATGTGTTCAAATAAAAAATTGCTTTTTTATGACTCATTCATAAACTCAATTTTACTCTCAAATGGTTGGTTGATTTTTGTCGTCCGATTATCTACGCTAATGGGATATAGGACCAGGG
The DNA here is from genome assembly GCA_964019185.1 of Maratus speculifer. Lineage (NCBI taxonomy): Eukaryota > Metazoa > Arthropoda > Arachnida > Araneae > Salticidae > Maratus > Maratus speculifer. The sequence continues at coordinate 417,300,826 of OZ025293.1, forward strand.
GGAGTGCCCTCCGTGGGGGTCTTTCTAAGGGAACCTAACCCGTATTTACGCAAGGTTCGAAGAAAACCACGGAAAACTCCGAACGGTTAGGCCGACAGCCGCGATTGGGTTCGAACCCAGCACCTGCCGTCTACCAGTTGAGAGGTCCGAACCTCTCGGCCACTGGTGGGGCATTACTCTCAAATGTATTCAACTGACAGTTTCTCTTATTTAAGAACTATATAATGTGCCTTATTGATCAATTTTTCCATAAAGTCAGAATATATTTCAAAAAATGCTGTCAAAGTGGGCATTTGTGCCGAAGATCGTTTAAGATGATTCTCATAAAAGCAGCTCTCACAGAAAAGGAAATTAAAATTTCTTCAAAAGCGGCCAATTAAAGTTGTTAAGGGTGTATTCCGATCCAAACTGCCTTTTTTTCAGATTTATTTTTAGATTCATTTTTGCTCTCACATGCACCAAACTTTCGAATTCTCTTATTTAGAAACTATGCAAGGTGCCGTGATTATAAATTCCTGGATAAATGCATAAAATGTTGCAAAAAATGCTGTCCAAAACGGCGTTTTGGACCAAATTTTCCGAAGCGGGAGGTCTGCGAACGAAAAAAAGGGTCACGCTGAGAAAATAATTGCTTATAAATCAAATTGTAATTAAATCAGCGAAAAATTACATCACCACGGCACCTTGTACGTCACTTCAAAAATCCCCTCAGCAAGTTTCATGCTTCTACTTTTAAAAATATGTTCAAAATTGTATCTGAAAATTTCGAGCTGTTGAAGGTGGAAAATCATTTTTTCGAATACACCCTTAAACCGGGTTTATCTCAAATCATAATTTTTTTTTTTCTTTTGTCGAATTGAGCACGTAACTTCGAAATCTACTTCCGCCTGTAGTCCAAACCGATAGGATTTTTTTTTTCCTTGTGAATTTAAATGAAAATATATATAAGCTTTTACAAATTTTGCATACATTATTTTTTCCCAACAATTTTTTAACCAAATGCATGCGTCGTGCGTTGTGGATTAAAAACAATGTCCCATTTCAGGGAATGTACATTAACATCCATCCATAACGTACATTCCCGAATACTGGACATATCCATTTTGCGAACCAGAATGCAGTTTTAAATTCATTGCAGAATTAATTTATTAAATCATGGGTAAAGTGAGCAATGTTCCGTAACTTACAATTGCGATTTTCGGGGCCCCAAATTAAATAAACAATTTTTGTTAGGATTATATTTTAAATCTGTCATTGTACTGATTATGAGCACTATCTTGATATTGTAAAGTACAATAACGTTAAAATCTAATTTTAAAAATCAAATACAGCAAAACTTTTCAATCGCGAAAACCTCGGAAATGCTGAATTTGTCTGTCATTCGAAGATATTAATTTTTTTAAGATGTTGATGTTGTTTAATATGACTTATTTATGTTGAGAAATGTAAGTGTTCGCAAAAACAAGCTGTGCGCATGAAGGTTTTGCTGTAAAATTTCCACAATGACACTGCTAAATAGAGTACACCACTGTTTAAAAATCACAATTTTTTATTCACAGCATACATATTTTTATATAATTTTGCTTCAGAAAAGCAGATGCCTCCGAATGGCGACAAATTTCTCGGTTCCGAGGTACCTTCTATTGTGAGATTTTACTGTGTTAAAAGAAATATTTTTTGTGTGTGTGTGTGTGTGTGTTTGATCTTATTCTACTCTAGAAATTCAAAATTATTGATTATAATCAGTACAAGTCTAAGAAGATTTCAATTATCAGCTTTACAAAAAATTCCTACCAAATTTTGGTGTCCCTAAAATCAGGCTGTGGGGAAGGGGATGCGACAGGACCATGGCCACAACTTTTTCGAGCAATCAGTGAAATCAAACATGGCTACGTATAATGTTTACAAAAAAAAATGGCTGCGATTCAGACGTTTGAAGTGTCGGAAAATTTTAAGACATTTTATAATATCTGAAAATAGAACACTCCGTTTGAAACACTTAAGTGTCTACAATTCAGACATTTCCATTTGCAGTGTGGATTAACATTAACTGGTGTTTTCACTTTACTGAACTAACCTCTTAAAGGCATTTTTCTAAGAACAGCGTCTTCACAGCCAAACCCTTACGCATATCTAAAATGCTGCATGCGTTTTAATTTTTGCTCAAATTTCTCAATGTATCCAAGAGACATTATTAATACATACAGCAAGAAATCTATAGATAAGGTTCTGTAATATTCATTTATTAACCTCTTCAGACCTGAGGTACACAAATGTGTACCTCCATTCTCTTCCTAATAAAAACTAAAGTGTTCAAATTTTTTGCCTTTTTACTTTACTTCTATACAGCTGAATGTTTTTTGCATTGAAACAAAACCAATAAATGTCAGCTCTGATGAATATTATTTCATAAAATAAATATTATTTTCATCCGAGTTTCGAAAATACCCTCAAGACATTATGGCCAAGAAAGTAAGAATTATTCATGATTATTTAACTTAAATGCTTTACAATAAAAAAATTTGAGAAGTTGCTGATCATTTACTTGTTTAAAGACCTTAATTTTGTTATTGCGTAAATTTATATTGCTAATAGTTAAACTGGTGTTTTAAGGGGATTAGTACTTTTATATCTATATATTTAAACCTAAATTACCAATCCCCTAAACTACTGATTTCACAACAATAACTTTTTCTGTCATCTATGGTGTCATTTCGATTATGCAAAAGCAATAAATATATATTTGTAGAGTTATTTTATGCTCAGATCTGAAGAGGTTAAAGTCCTCAACTCAGTAATAATGTACATTAAACTTTTGCTGTTTGGTGACAACTTTACTCACCGCTTATTTATCACGTTATTTTATTCAAAATATCTAACAGAATATTTCAGTTAGATTTGCTATTTTTTTATGACAGAATTAAAGACTGATGTTGAGTTTTCGCGACGTTATGTTTGGGATTTTTTAAAAAATTTTATTGTGAATATGTTTTTTCAACAAATATGCAATTGAGAAAAAGGAAATACTCAAAAATGCGTAAGCCGATGCACTCATATTAAAACGAGTATTTTTGCTTCCAAAAAGAACCCATGCTTTCTCTATTTTAAAACATAACATGCTATCAAAGAAAAAAGAAAACAATAATTTTCTACTCTGTAATAATGCATTTCATTCATGGCGATTTAAAAAAAAATTTTTATTAATGTAACATTAAATTATGCACAATATTTTAAAATGCAGTAAATTCCCGCTTGCTTTGTGGATTATCAGCGAGTCTAAATTTCACTTTTAAAAAATGTCGCAAAAAAAGAAAGAGTTTACCCTGCAAAGGGAATTGATTAAAACTACAAAACATGTTTTATTGAGTACATTTTGGTTGTTTTAGGCGAATTTTTTAGTTAAAGGTAAAAATAGGTTTTGTTGCTCAGACAAAAAATATTGTTAACACTCTTATAAAATTTTAACAAACTTTCATCAATTTTATTTGAGTCTTTACTAAGTCTTGTATTTTCCATTTGTAATTCCAACAAAATTTTGTTGTTTTTACAAAATTTAAATTGATGTGCAGTAGCCATAACAGTCACGCAATTTTGTTTAATTGACTTATATAGCTATAAAAGATTAACATAATTTTTGGATAATAGAAACTTTTCAAATTGAGACGGATTAATGACGTTATTATTACGTTAATATGCATTTCGGATGAAAATTGTGAATGGAAAATTGCCAAAAAAAATCAACAATTTTTTTTTGGTTTATTCAAGCAAAATTTCCATTGACCCATATTTAAATGAAAATATTTGTTGGACCAAACAAATTTTTGTTGATTCAACAAAATTTTTTTCTGAGTGTTGCATTAACAATTCAGGATAAATTGAAACTGATTTATCCAGGATTCTGATCAAGACTTCGAGCATGTAACTGAAGAAGAATTTGTATAAAAAGCGTTAGGTATGAATTTTGAAGAGAGCGATGAAGAAGATGGCAAGAAACGTTGCTAACGTTGAAGGCCTTATACATTATTTAGAAGAAGAAAATGACGCTTCACTTTGTGATAAAGTATTTCTAAAAGACACTTCAATTCCAAATGAAAGAGAAGTGTATCAGTACAAAAAAAAAAAAAAGAAGAAGAAGAAAAGAAAGATTTAAAAAAAAGGGAAAATTTTGACTGATTTCTCAGAGAAGCAAATCTACAAATTTTTAAGAAGATAATAATTTTGTTATTCATTAAATAATATTTATGCTACCTATTGTGCATATAAACTGTTCAAGTGCATATTTATGTTCATTTGTTCCCTTTTTTCCTAATTTTAATAATTTTTTTTATAATTTTGTGGATTTCATAATTTGTGGAAATCGGCTTATCCACGATAGTCGAAACACTCAATTCCCCGGATAATCGGGAGTTTAATGTAATTTAAAAGTGTTTGCAAATAATGCTCTTCACATAAAAATATTCAATTTGGGTAATCTTGGTAATAATTTTACTGTTGTCCTTAATAAATAAATCAGTTAAACATTTCTTGTTATTAATTTTGAGCAGAAATTAAATGCCAGTACATTTTTTTTTCTTTGGTTTATAGGTTTAGGTGGGAGGTACACAACGATTACTATTTGAACACAAGCATGGAATCAAAAATGAGCACTTGTGTTCCTAAATTTTGAGAACATTTGGATCGGGGCTATATTTTGAGTAATGTGAAATGTGATGTATTTAAAATTGAATATCTCTTAATCAATTTTGAGAAGCCATTTTTTCAAGTACTTTGTATGTATGATTTTTATTTTTATGGGAAAATATAATTAATTGATCTGAGTTGTAAAAAATTAGAGGTATGAATGAAATAGTGCGGAATGTTTTGAAAATTTTTGTTGATATATTTATGTTTGTGTTCATAAATGCCCTATAACAGAATAATATTTCAGTTAGCTTTGCTAATTTTTTATGACAGAATGTATGTTATTACTTATTAAACACTGACGTTGAATTTTCTCGACGTTATGTTTGGGATTTTTTTTTTATTTATCGTGAATATGTTTTTTTCAACAAATGTACAATTGAGAAAAAGGAAATACTCAAAAATGCTTAAGTCGATGTACTCATATCAAAGTGAGTATTTTGGCTTCAAAAAAGAACCCATGCTTTCTCTATTTTGAAACATAACATGCTATCAAACCCAAAGAAAAAAAAACAATTTTCTAATCTGCAATAATGTATTTCATTCATCGCGACTTAAAAAAATGTTTATTAAGGGTATTCTCAACTGCTTTGCTCAACAAGCGCAAAACGTTTTGACACATTTACAAATTCATTTTTTAACGTAAAGATATAAAATTGGAAAGCCTGACTATAGAAGCGATTTCGATTCGAACTGAGTTTTCCATTTTGTCTTAATTAAATTACCTATCGAATTAGGAGCTATTTTGATCACGTGATCTCGCGATTTTCTCCCTGGCCTTGCGGCCACTGGTGACCCACCAGTGGCCTAGAAGTTCTGACCTCCAAACTGGTAGACGGTAGGTGCTGGGTTCGAACCCAATCGCGACCATCGGCCTAACCGTTCGGAGTTTTCCGTGGTTTTCTTCGAACCTTGAGTAAATACGGGTTAGGTTCCCTTAGAAAGACCCCCACGGAAGGCATCCCACCTCATAGGGCCTATATCCTATAGTGTAGGTAATTGGCCGACATAAATACAAACATACATTGACTGGTTTTTCTGCTTTTGCAGGAAAATGCGTAAAGAAAGTAATAACATTCAGTATTTCAGGATACAGACAATGTATCAGTCAAACTATAACTTATGTGCAGTAAATGCAGTGTACCGAAACGTAGTAAATACTACAAAGATGCTCATATGGCAAAGATTTAGTTGATTTGTATTTTTCGCAACATATCGTATATCTGATAAAAATATTAAACAGATCATAATATCGCTTTTTCAAGTGTGATTATAATTATATAAATGTGTAGCACCTATAGTTGTCGTCTGGTCCATCCGTCCGGCGCCCACCAGTTGCCTCAGTTGTTCTGCTCTTGAAGCTGTTAGGAGAGAGATGCTGGGTTCGAGCCCATTCGAGCCTGTCGACCTAACTATTCGTGCTTTTCTTCGAACCTTGGGAAAAATTTACGTAAATACAGTTTAGGTTTCCTTAGAAAGACCCCCTTCTCCCCCGCGGAGGACGCTTCACCGTAGGGTCTCTATCCCTCGTACAGATAATCGGCCTTCATACATAACCCCACGCCGTCTGTCCGTATATAAGAGCGCAAAAAATGCCCAACCGAACGGTTTGAAACATAATATATATAGCCTTTGCAGAATTTTGTTCAGCTATTCCAAATTTTTAGAAAATTAAATCAAAACTTAAAAGGGTATTAATAAAAGTTTTCTTCATTCCATTAAATCCTATCATACGGCATTCATTCAATTATGTTCCATGATAGGTAATGATTCTAGGTTGGCATGTTGGTGACGTCCTGTTGAAGATGCAGTCGTGTTATTTCCGTAATGATTTTTAAATTAATGCATTTTTGCATAAATGGTCACCAGATATTACTACACCGAAATCTAAATATTAATAAAATTAGTGACAGTACGAACACACCTCATATGCCACATTTGACGTACAATTTCTGAATTCTTTCTCCTAATTACTCATTAATATGTATGGAATAATATTTTATTTCATTTGTGTCTAGTATAAGAAAGTACAGTCCTTAGTGGGCTGATTTGGATTTTTTTTTTTTTTTTTGGGGGGGGGGGGTCAGTAATTATTGTTTAGAACCAAGCCCCGATTCTGATTAATTGGGACCCTGGACAAACATAAATTAGGGGGCCCCTTTCGAATCATTGCAACATTATTCAAATAGAACTGATGGTCACTCATATGTGTATGTGTAATGCATAAATATATTTTCGCACCTTGGATATAAATAGAAGAAACTTCTTAGCTCCGTCAATTCTAAATTGTACCTTAATTAATAAAAGTACATCTTTTCCCCCTTAAAACAGAACAAAACTCTTTTATATAACTTTTGAAATTTGTTATATTACTTTAAGATGAACTTTAAAGCTTCAACCTATGGAAGAATTGGAATTGGAAAAATAAAGTAAATATTTTATAATAGTATGGATTTGGGGGCCCATGGGCAAAGTCCCGATTTGCCCATGCGGTAATAAGGGATTGTTCAAAACCCGTCCTAGCCCAAAATCCTGGGTACGCCACTGTGGTAAGCCATTTTGAAATTCACAGCAGTCGAAATCTTCACTTGACCTCCAATTTGTGAACCTGTCTTTTCGAGTCACGTAAGTTTTTCTTAACCAAGATAATGACAAAAAAATAACATCCTGAGCAAAGCACCGTCTTGGGACGATGCTTGCAATTACTATCCAAATTTCTACACTGCTCTTGTCATCTGACCTGACAATTTGACACGAGATACCCCATGGTTGTAGAATGTTGGACAAACATCCTCACTGCATGATATCACCGCAGTTCAAGATCTGGCTACGAGTATGACAGTTGCAAAGCATGGGTTGGTCCCGATTTATTGTTTTGTAATGTCGCTTTTTTTCGCGGGATATATATATATATATATTTTTTTTTTTTTAGAAAGAATGTGTTTCTGCATTAGTATAACATAAAAATCTTTTTTTTTAACCAACGTTCGTTGGTACATAAAGATCTTTACAAATTATATTTCCGGTGTAACGTTTAGATAAGTGTGTAATAAACAAATTCGTCTGGTCTTTTTCTTTTCTTTGAAGAAAAGAATTAGCGAACGTTTAAACAAAATGTTTAAATGACTGAATGACATTAAAATTTATGAACAAATTTATTTGACAACTGGCTGTCCGATTTTGTCGCGGTTTATATTTTTAAATAAAAAAAAATCGCGAAAAGATATTCATTTTTAGTGGAAAAAGCAGTTGTAAGAAGGTTTTTTTATTTGAGTATTATCATTTCCTCTATCCTAACAAAATGTTATTTTTCACAAAAATATAATGAATTTCGCAATGCATGATTATGCAATTGCTTAAAGATTTGTTTATATTATATGAAATATGTGTCTACTGACTGTGTGAAAAATTGATGAAAAAGAAAAAAAAAAAAATACTGATATTTAGCGATATTTGAGATCTGGAAGATGGAATCTGACTACGAGTATGACAGATTGAAAAGCATGAGTTGGTCCCGATTTATTGTTTTGTAATGTCTCTTTTTTTCGCGGGATACTTTTTTTTTCTTTTAAAAAGAATGTATTTCTGCATTAGTATAACATAAAAGTCTTTTGTTACCACTTGTTTTTTTTTCAAAGCTCAAATGAAGGTACATAAAGATCTTTACAAAATATATTTCCGGTGTAACGTGTAAATGTGTAAGTATGTGATAAGTGTGTAAAAAACAAACTCGTATGTTCGCTTTTTTTTTTTTTTTCTTTGAAGAAAAGATTTCGCGGAACATTTAAACAAATCTTTAAATGACTGAATGACATCATAATTTATGCACAAATTTATTTGAAAACTAGCTTCCCAATTTTGTCTGAATTTATGTTTTTAAATTTAAAAAATCGCGAAGAAATAGTCATTTTTAGTAGTGAAAGCATTTTTAGTACTAAGATGGTTTTTCCTTTGAGTAATAAGTGTTTCTCCTTTCGAAAGAAATCGTTATTTTTTACAATAATATAATGAATTTTGTAACGTATAATTGCTCAAATACTTAAGATTTGTTTATATAATATGAAACATGTGTCTACTGACTGCGTGGAAATTGGTAAACAAATAAATAATACTGGTATTTAGCGACATTTAAAGATCTGGAAGATGGAATCTGTCTACGAGTATGACAGTTGCAAAGCATGGGTTGATTCCGATGTTGGGACATCTTTATAAAATATGTCCCTGTATTTGAAGTATATAAACCGACTTTACGAAAATTTGAAATGAGTGAACAAAATTCTGCAACAAATCTATATTTAAAATTTAAAACGATCCCGTTGGGTAGATTTGTGCTATTATATGCTGCAGACAGACAGAAAGACACACAGTCAGACAAAAGACAGACGGATCAAACGTCGACTATAGGCTCTACACTGTAAAAAATATCCGTTAATATACACAATTCTTTCCGTAAAATTTTACGGAATAGTTTCATTTTTCCGAAAAAACAGAAGAATTTCCGTTATTGACATTTTGAGGTTATAATTACAGTAAGATTTCCGTAAATTATCTGGAAACAGAGAAGTTCCGTATTAAAACAGAATAAATCCCGTAAATAACTCTAGTGTCGCCATCTACATCTCGGATAGAAAAACATTATAGAGTTGTTTTAAGATCAACTTTCTATAATAATTTTCTTTATTTCTTTCTGTTTTAATAATATAAAGCTAACATATTTTTACAATATTAAAAAAACAATAAAAATTATAAAATTTTATTAATCCTTTTTAAGTTTGAGATTAGTTAGTTTATTTTCAGTTAGTTTATTTCCATTAGGATTTTTAAATGGAAAAAATTTCTACTTTCAATTTTAATATATTTTTTTAATCTATCCACTTTAAGAAATTTGCACATAAAATCTAAAACATCTGAATTATATTAAAGAAATTATTATAATGTTGACAATTATCTAATTTATAAAAAACAATAATAAAAAATTATTTTAATAACCCATAATAACTATCTTTATTGAGATTAAAATCGATCGTCATACAAATACTTTGTTAAAATAGATGTTTTTTTTTTTTTTTTTTTTTTTTTTTTTTTTAAGTATGTTAGTGGCCTTTCAAAAACAAATAAGTAAATAAATGTGATTAATATTACAATAAACTTTTAAAAATCTCCTTAAAAATGAAGAAAACAAAACTTTTTAATGCATTCAACTCTTAATACATGTAATATTTTAAAGTCTAAAATTTATTTTTTATAGAACTGAAATTAAAACTAAATATTCGAAATTATGGAAATAAAATCTGTTAAACATTTAGAACTGTACACTCAATATCATATAAGTAAATAATTAATAAATTAATAAGTAAATATTAATAATTAATAAATAAAAAATAATAAATTAATAAGTAAGTAATAATAATTAATAAGTAAGTAATAAATAATTCTCTACAAAAATTAACGCCGAGTTCAACATAAAGCCTTTGCTTCATAAGATCATTCAAAATAAGTAAAGATATTTGCAAGTTCCGTGTGTATAACTGTGGCGTAATGGTATTACACTACTGCAAGCTGCAATAGGACAGGTGCTTGGTTCGATCCCCATCGTGGGTAAGTAACATTTCTCCACTGTTGTTTAAATTAAATGTATGTAACCTGAATGTGTTTTTGTCTAAAGAATAAAAATCATAAACCTGCAAGTTTGTCCTTCAAAATTCTTTTTTGGTTTTCAAGTGAAAATTTTTATGTAAAAAAATATAAAAAAACGGAAATATTTCTGGAAAAAACGGAAATAGTAATGGCGTCTAGATTACCAGTACTATTTCCGTTATTTAACGGAAATTTTTTTTTTTACAGTGTACGTATTTATATAACTACGAATGCACCTAAAAACAGCTAAATTTAAAAGTGCATGAAAAAATTTAAAAGACATTTCCAACAATTATTACTCAAACACAGTATTATAAACGATTTCTTTTGTGTGTCCCTGTAAATGGTTTAAAAATGCGATGAATGTCCTGCTCTAATGTAATTGTTGAGAAATTTAGGTATTTATGTCAGTTTCAGTACATTTGCAATCGCGTAGTGTCATTAATATATTCTGCAAACGATTTTTCCCCATAGACTCTAATGTAATGGAATTCTTTTGAGTGCCCCTGTAAATGAACTATTAATTCCACGAATTTCATATGTAATACCAAATATGCCTATGGGATCCTAAATAAGGTTTACCAATTGCATGAAAATCCGAGTACATTTACGGGAGTTACATCGTGGACCGACAGACAGACGTACAGACAAACCGAATACATAAACATTTTTCAACTTTGTAGGAAAATGTTAATAAAAATGGGAAATTGGAGACCCCGTTTTTCATTCATTTTGGACTCCCTCTGAAATTTAAGGGGGTGCTCATTCATGCTTCCTACGCTTTGCGGTAATCAGTCTCCAAATTTGAGGGAATCAGTTGAAATGTTTAGTACTTTTTAGTTTCATTTCGTGACTGTGACTCAGGGTAAGCCATCATAATCAGTGACATGACTTTTCCATGCAGTGTCACCCCACCTAACGAAGGGCACAATGGCTTATTTTTGACACTCTTGGAATTGAAGAAATTGCTTCTTCATCTGTAAACACCATTCCTAGGTTGAGAAAATAGAGAGATTCAACATTCCCCATTCATACTGTTACAGATGCTGATCCCATGTCACAAATAAACGGAATCCAGGAACCAGGTACAACATCAGAAAATTCTGCAATCTCCACTCCAATTTCAGTTAATCCTCATCCGGAAGTTTCTGGGAAGGGGTTGAAATGCTAGATACCTTTTAGTTTCTTTCCGTGAATAATATGACTCAGAGCAGGCTATGAATTCACAAGTGACTTCTCAATGGAGTAAATGGTCCCACCTAATACAAGGCCATTATAGCTTATTTTTGACATTCTTGAAATCTAACAAATTACACTTTCCTCTGCAAACCCTATAGCAAAATTGAGGCTGCCATTCATATTTTGTTAGATGCTGATTTGATGTCATTGTAAATGTATGCAACAAATAAACCGAACCTATTTACAAAATCAAAAACTTCTCCAATCTCCACTCCAGTTTCAGTTAATCCTCCTCCGAAAGTTTCTGGGATGTTTCTGTTTCTCAGTTTTCAAATTTTCACCTCCAAAAACTGTTTAGTGTCAATTTTCTACATCCAAGAGGAACTAAAACGTTTCAAAGAGCTTCACTGTAACTTTTCAAAGAACAGACACTTAAAATGTAACCTTCAATTTTGTGCACTAATAAACACGCCAGTCAGTGCTGTACTTAGATGTTATAATGTGCCTACAAGAGTCTTCATATCCTCGTTTATCATATTTTGATGTTAACATGCCACTCGGGTCACTCTAAAAGACCCAGATGATAATGTTAAGTCTATAGGGGCATTATTTTGAAATATCTTGCTCAAATTTGAATATTTTTACGTGATTTATTTATTTATTTATTTATTTATTTGCATGGGATAGCTGAGACAATCTACAACCGGGCTAATTTTTACCTTTTCAATTTTGGTTATATATTTTTTAACATTATGATAGTTTCAATTTCAGAACCGGTTCCAACGGGTTCCGAAATTAAAATTGTTTTTTTAAGAAAAATCTGAAACCAAAATGGAAAAAGTAAAAACTGGCCTGGTTGTAGATCGTCCTCAGCTATTCTATGAAAAAAAATCCTTTAAAAATATTTAAATTTGAGCGAGATATTTGAAAATAACGCCCCCATACACTTAACATTATCATCCGGGTCTTTTTGGGTGACTACTGCGGGCTCTTAACAAATTACTTTGTTTGCATCTGGATGCGTATAAAAGTCCATCAATGGTAAAATAACTATAACTTGGCAGCAAACGCAGTAGACTTGGAAAGCAGGGGGTCATTACATTTTATTTCCTTTTTAAATATGTAATGATTGTCAAAGAATAAATTGATATTGAATTCAAAATAAAATAAATATAATTTTCTTTTTATATAAAAGATAAATTAGAGACCATAAATCAAATTTTAAATTAAATTTCAATTAATGTTAGATGTGAAAGTGAACTGTGTTCGATGCCAAAAGTGTAATCAAGGAAATAAATAATTTAAAATAGAAATATGCTGCATTTAACACAAATAAAAATTTACAATCAAGGTTATCGGTCAGATTCATGGCCTCATTTTTTAACTTTTACAATAGGACTCGGACAGCATTTGCAGTGTAAAAATACGTGCAAATGCGGACATATGCTGTCCGATCCCCATGTAAAGGTTAATAGGCGTACAAAGCATCAGCGTCTGATTTAAGGCGAAGTCATGTGATCCTTGATCCTGGGACTATTATTGTAGATCCTACTATCTATATTATAAAGACCAAACGTATATGTGCGTAACACATACACTGTAAAAAAAAATCTGTAGTACTACTAGAAAATCTCTAGGCAACTGGGATTCCATAAACTTTTCTAGTAACCAATACAGCTTTTTCTCAAGTAACACTACTGCATTAAACTTAGTAAACAGCACAAATACTTTCTTAGTGAGCGTACTAAGAAATCATTAGTAGACATTACAGGTGCTTTTTTAGTTGGAATACTAAGAAATGATTAGGAGTATTACAGATACTTCTCTTGTATCTTCACTAAAAAATTCTTAGTAGCCGTTACAGGTCCTTTTTAAGTATGTTTACCAATAAATGGCTAGTAGTTTTACAGATACTTCTCTTGTATCTTTACTAAGAAATTGTTAGTAGTCATTACAGGTATTTATTTAGTATATGGTTAGTAATATTACTAACCATTTTTTAGTGAAGGTACAAGAGTAATTAAATAAGAGTACTTAAGTAAACTAAATTAAGTATCTGTAATACTATTAATGATTTCTTAGTATGTTCTCTAAGGAAATCTGTGTGCTGTTTACTAAGTTTAATGCAGTAGTGTTACTTAAGAAGAAACTGTATAGGTTACTAGAAAAGTTTATGGAATTCCAGTTGCCTAGAAATTTCCTAGTAGTACTACAGATGTTTATTAAGAAATAGTTACTACTATTATAGATACTTCTTTTGTATCTTAACTAAGAAATTTTTAGCAGCAGTTACAGGTCTTTTTTTAGCATGTATATTATGAAATCTTTAATAGAATTACAAAAACTTTTGTACATTCATTTTCATATTACAGCATTTATAAGAAATCATATGTATTGCTTCTAAGAAACTGTAGTAATGTTACAGCTACTTTTCTCATAATTTACACTAGAATTTTAAAGAGGTAAGCTAATACCAGTTTGGGAAATTTGAAAAAATAAGAAATATCTAATAATTATTAATACTCTGCAACAATTTTCTGTATGCCTTTCATATTTTATGCTACAAAATTTGCTAAATAATTTCAACTTTTCTTTTTTCATTAAATATAGAGGTACCCTTTAATTTAACTTCCATTTTTTTTTTCCCTTTTAAATTTTCAATATAAAGAATTAAATCTATAATAAGTGCATCTATATTTAGTATACAAATATTTTAATGTTAATTATATTTAAACTAAATTAAGTTTGTAGAATATAATATTAAAGAAATATTTCACTTACTATATTCCATATTCTTTTTAACTGCTCTAAGTAGCATTTGCAATGTAACTGCATATTCATTATTTTTTTAAATAATCGATTACCACTACTCTGCCCTTGTAAATTCCGTAACACTTTTTAGTTATTTATAATTGCTTTAATGGTTGTTTATATATAAATGTTTGTAATAAATACATATTTCACAAATAATTTTCTTTGATTTAAATATATATCTTGTTTTATTATCTTTTTAGTAAACTATACTTATATTTTTAGTAATTTCTTTAAAAAAGGATTTTCGCACAGAAATAGAAATAAAAACACCAATGCAGAAAAAAGTTCTATCCACCGCCCCATATTTCATTTCAAACAGCATTCTTTTATAATATGTAGACTTGAAATATAATTTTCCTTTTGATATTGTCTTTATTTTATTTAATTTTTTTGGACTTAAGTTTACAATTCCAGTCAAAAACCTCATTTCTAAGAAATCACTACTGCATATACTTAGATATTAGATTCAAATAATTTTACTTGGTGCAAAATTACTTAAAATTCTTTGAAATTTATGCAATAAATTAGTTTTTTTTTTCAAATTAAAATCAATGCTATATGTTAGTGTTCACTCCAGAAACAAAAAGGGCATGGTGCTATTCACTAAAAAAGGCACTTTTGAAAAAAAAAAAAAAAAAAAAAAATATTGCTTTTGGAAGGAGGGGGAAAAAAAAGGTAAGAAAATATGTAATTAAGAAGTATGATAAATCAAGTAACATTAATTTCAAATGATTTTATAATATAAAAATACAATTAAATTAAAACATGATTGAATAGTTTCATGTTCTTATTCATAAAGAAATGAAGAAGAAAAAAAAAAAAAAAAAAAAAAAATTGGGGCACACAAATTTAGAAATATATGTTATACAGAAATATTTTATTTAAAATCTTGGGTAAAACTAGCGGTGCATTGTAAATTTGAAAAAGTCAGGGTGATGCGCTCTTCAAAAATGGTCTAGACTGAAAGCAAAGCTGACACATATAGGCAGTGGCAAGAATTCATTTCTCTTCTTCTTCTAACCATAAACAGGGATGAGATTGACAAAAAAGTAAAAAATCTGAAATCTGCACGAACGACATATAGCAATAATGTTTATGAATTTCCAGCGGAATAAATATTATAATTGCTATTGAAATTTATATATTACATACAATTTAGCTTTAAGCAAATTAAAAAGAAACTTAGGTAGAATTAGGCAGAAATTATTTACTTACTGCAGTGAAAAGTCTATTTTACCAAGATACAGAACAATAATAAAACAAGTGACATGAATTATTTCTTAAAAAATTGATAAGTCTGAAGAATCTCATCCCTGCATAAAATAAAGCTAACAATGCACTAAATTATTTGAAAACTATTTCAAATTATTGATTTTTCAAGATTTTTAAAATAATTTTCTAGCACAACTCTTTAAAAACAAATTAAAATACTTACTCTATTAGACTTATTTAAAAAAAAAAAACAGGGCTGCCACAGTGAAGCAATTTTCTAAATTTTGCTTATGTTCTTAATTTTTTTTTTTTTTTTTAACAATAATAATATACAATTATTTTTAAATAGTGGTAACTGAAAAAAAAAATAGTTGTCAATGTCTGCCAGTAGGGGAAAAATGGGGCTCCGACCCCGGGAGGAGGATTGAGGATCGGAGGAGGGAGCAGGGCTCCTCCTCCTCAAGCCTCCTCCTCACTCCTCCTCCTCAAGCCTCCTCCTCAATCCTCCTCCACAATCCTCCTCCTCAAGCCTCCTCCTCAATCCTCCTCATTCCTCAAGGTTGTCTTATAAGAGAAGGGGTTAAAAGGATTTTTTTTTTAATTTTAAGCGGGAATTTCAGGGAGTTAGAATTTTTAAACCATACTATAGTATGGGGGTGTTTTTTAATGCGGGGACTTTAAAAATTTTCGGCATGTACGTGGGGTATGTTTTTCAATTGAATTTTGCTGTTGTTCATATGAAAAGGTAATTAAAAATAATAATTAAAAATAATGAAGGGAATTTTTCGAGTGTTTTTTTAGTCAAGTATAGTACGTAGTAGAATTTAAGAAATGAATAATAGCAATTAACGATAATTAGTAATTAATTAAAAAGTAATTAAAAATTATGAGTGAAATTTTTTCAACATACTTTAGTATGAGGGTGATTCGAGCGGTGATTTATTAAGAAATTTTAATTTAGGAACTTTAAAATTTTCAACAGTTTAAATTTATTTTGAGTCAAGTGTAAAAGTGAATCCAATTTAACAAATGAGTCATTAAAGTTAATTTCAAATAATAATTAAAAATAATGAAGATAGTTTAATTATTTCGACATGCTGTAGTATGATAGATTATTTTAATGTGGTAATTTTTTCAATTGAATTTTACTGTTGTTCATTTAAAAAAGATTAATGAAAAGAATACTACCTTTTGAATTTCATATCTGGAAAAGTGTGCCCTCATCTTTTATCCGGGCTTGGGACCGGCATTCTCTGCTTAAGACATTGTCTAGTCATAAGCAGTGAATGGCAGATTTACACACTCACATTCACACATTCACACACACACACTTTTTGAAGATTTTGATATCTTCTTTTTTTTTTTGTAAACTTTTTTTTTTTTTTTTTTCACTTTTTGTGAACTTTTTTTTTTTTTTTTTTTTTCCACTTTTTGTAAGATTTTTTTTTTTTTTTTTTACATCTTGTAAACTTTTTTTCATTTATGTTTTGGGTATTTGCCAATGCCCGTAAGCTAAGCTGCTTATCCCATCTTCTAATATATATCGTTTGTCATCAAAGGGCGAGAGACATTTCTTATTTTGCTTCATAGAATATAATGTATGTAATCGCTGCCCGATTCTGGTTTGGACTTCAAATGTTGTTTTCTGGTCTTTAAGGCAATTTACATAATCTTGATGAGTAAGCTTCTTTCGAACAATTCTTGTGGAGATCCCCTTGGCTCTCTTCTTCTCCTCATCACAAGTCTTGATGGAATACATCTTAGACTTTAAACCTACAAATTCGTGGACAGCTCTTCCATTCAACTCATCTTTAAACTTCCCCAAAACTTTTCGATTCACTGTGGAATAAAGAGGGTTATCTTGGGGATAATCAGAAAAGTCGAATTCGGAGCTGTGGAGTGCCAAATCCCTTTGTAGGTTATCAGTCTTGATGAGATATGTGAGACTGTCGGTATCGGTAAAAAGCAGCAATGAACGATTGCCACTATAATTTTTTTTTACGAAATTATAATGGAAATCATACATTAAAACCTTAGACAACTCCAGTATCGTGAATCCGACGTAAATGGGTCTGTTCATTAAGATACTGGGTTTCTGCCTTTCAACCGCCGTCAGACCCTCATCAAATATCTTGAATGATTTGAAGAAGGGTGATGCTACCAGCTTTTCAGATCTTGCGGAAGTATTGCATAGCTCTACATTTCTTCGCTTCCTGAGATTTTCTATACACTTTCCATAAATGCTGTTATTTAAGAGTTTGAAGAAATCCTTTTGAAAAGTGGTAGTGGCTGTCTTCCGTTTTTCGGTGTTGAAATCGATGTATTCTTTAAGCCAAGGGGATTGGTTGAACTGGAGCACTTTATGTACATGTTGCAGCTTGAGTCCCAACTGTAAATATAACTGTAAATTGCGATAGTGGCAAATGTACTTTTCTTTATTCATCAAATTTGGAATAAGTTTGGGAGTACCCTTAAATTCCCTCTCCAGCAAACTCTTCGCATAGGGTGAGAGCATTTTTTCTTCCACGGTCAGTCTTTCAGGCGCGAGTGGATATTCGTTGTGTGATATATGAAGGGATTCAGGGTACTCCAAATCCACTTCAAATATATATCCAATAGAAGAATCTTTCTTGATTTTTAAAATGTCCTCTGTTGAAAAATTGATATCTTCACACCACCGAAACCCTCCGTATGGTAGACTTTGGGACATAGCCCAGCCATACAAATTGTTAGCGTCCCAGTAGAGGATATGGGACGTATCTTCATTTGGGTTGTAGTTTGGGACTTGTGTATTATTGGCGTTCGCAAACCTGTGGGAAATCTGCGACACGCCACCACGAATTCCTTGTTCGACGAATAGTAACATATTTACGTCAGTGAGCAATTCTAATTCCACCCCCGTCATCTTCAAACAGGCCTGCCAAGACAAACCTGGTGAAGTGACGAGGTGGGCTGCGTCAATATCGTAGAATTGCTTACACAAGCCCCGGAAATTTTCAAACACGTCAGCCAACAGTAACACGTCGGTTTTCACGTAAAGATTGTGATAATCACCAAGGGTTTGCATCTGGAAAGTGGACCAAATGTTTTCTGCATGCTTGTAATCATCTTCACTTATAGATTCTTCAGTTAAATTATTGAAAAAGGCTGCTGGTGGGGGGAGATGATCTTCATCAAATTTCTTAAACGATGAAAAATATGAATATGGATACACTCCTTTTCGAGTGAGCAAGGATAAGTCTATTGAAGAAAAATGTTTCTTTAAAATTTTGAAGTCATCCTGTTGCAGATTGGCTGTGAGTTTATCCAAGGACGTCGGCAAAAACTGAAGAGAATCTAAGAAGGAAAATTGAATGGAAGATGTCTTTTCTTTTAGTTTGAAAGTTATATAATCTTCCAAAGTGGCAGCGATTACATCGATGTGAAAATTGGGATAGCAGCCTAGCTTCTTCATAATGTGATGGGCATCATATTTTTTTAAATTGTGGAAGACCACTGGGATAACTTTCGACTGCTTATAATTTAAATTGCAGAAGGGATGAGCAGCTCCTCTGTACTTTGATGATATGTGGCAGTGGTCTCGAACTCGCTTCTCTCCCAGGGCCTTCCGACAAATGCAGCATTCTGTTGCCTCTTGAAACGATTTTTCTTCTTCTTCACTTAAACGCATAGGTGCGATAGTCATAAGTTTTTGCTGCAATTCATCTTTTTCAGCCATCAAATCATTGATGAATTCACAAACGGCATTTTCGCCTCGATACACTTTAGCATGCTTGTAGATAGCACCGTCAGAGCCCACAATAACGTATGCATATCCGCAAGCGACATGTTGTGCCGTTTCAGTTTGGAAAGACTTAGTATTGGAGGGTTCGGTGGTGACTATCGGCACGAGGAGGGATTCGAAATCAGCATAAATTATAAATGGAACTGGTGCTTGCAAATGAGTTCCTGTGAATGTTAAGATATTTTCACCTTCTTCAGGCATTTTTACAACTTGGGGAGATTGTTTGCAACAATAGGGTGCATGTTCTTGAAGGAGTTCTTCACGAGTAAATCCATGGAGACATCGAAAACAGTAGAAAGCTTTGCCGTCATGTTTGGATCGATGACTCATAAAACGTGAGAAATCACGGATCAGCGTATAATGCGTGTTTTCGCCATTGCTGATCAAAAGGAGATTAATCACGTCTGTGTTTGTCTTCTCTGACACATGTAAAATATATAGTTCTCCCTCCTCGTAACCGAACACATTAATCCGAAGATTATTTTGGGCTTCGATGAGTGGAATTTTCGTATAAGGTACTGGGTAGGTTACTCCATTCATATTCAAGGTATGTTCAAAAGGCTTGTAGTTATTTACTCGATTAGGATGTTCTTTGCGGTTTAACTTCCTTTGATGGGCGAGGAGACACCATAATAAACATTTCTGGTCTTCAAAATTCTGTATATTCAGAATAGCTTCCTTGCCTTTGAGATCTTGTGGAAGCTGTAAGTAACTGCTTCCCTTGAGTGGTTGATAGTTGCAAATTTTCAGTTCCAAATGCTGGACATGTTTGAGTACCCACCCAGAACCTCTCTGTAAAAATTTTTCGAAACTTTTTATAATCTTCTTATGGGCTTCGTCCAGATGTTCTTCTAAATAATCGTTGGTGAATTCTTGATAAGTTAATGATGAGAAATATGTGGATAGTGATTCACTTTCCCCACCAGCAGATGTTTTTTCAAGGAGCACTTTAATTAATAGTCTCCATTTGATAGATTTTTTCTCGTCAATGGCCTCGTCCAGGGAATCTAAGAGTTCTTTTCTTTTTCTCTCGAAGAAGGTGGTGATGTCATAAATATAGTCTTCTTCCTCTTCACCGTCAAAAAATATGCTTCGAAAGACGTTTAAAGAATCCACTCGCTTTTGATTTTTTCTTGGTGTTTTAGAGTCAAGTCTTGGCTTTTTCACAGAAACGAAGTTTGACGTGTTACTGTGGCTGACGCGTGTATGATGGTTGAGATTCTCTTTTCTGGAGAATTTTTCACCGCACTCGCGACAAGAATAATTGGGATTTTCGTGCGAGACTAAATGTCGCTTCAGATTGTCCCCTCGTTTAAATACAGCCTCACAAATATTACACTTGAAACGACTGTCTTCTCCAGAATGAGATTGTTTGTGGCGAAGAAAATTATCCACTCTCAAAAAGCACTTTTGGCAAATCTCACACGTATAAGTCGAGGAATCTTCTTTTTCATGGGTACGTTGATGACGTCTTAAATTGGACGCGTGTGCGAATGATTTCTCACACGTGTGGCATTTATGCACATCCTGTAAAAGAAGAAAAACCCTTGTTCATTTCTTATTTTACTTTTTAAAAACATTTTTTAATTTAAGCCTTTTAAAATATTTAATTTCTTTTAATAAAAACTTAAATATCCCCCAAATACTAAAATTAAAACTGTTTAAAACAGGAAATTTATTTCAATTGAATAAAAATTCCCTAAACATTAAAATTTAAAATTTATCAAAATAGTTTCCCCCTTTTAAATGTTGAATCTTTCTCACGAAAATTAAAAGACTCATAAAAGTTTTAAAAAAAGAATTGTTTAAAAACCTATTTTTAACCTGTAAAAGTCATAGAATATACTTGAAAAGAAAAAAAATTACCTTCGATGTTGATGGAACAGCTTCAGACTTTGCCACATCCGATTTTTTTCCAAGTCTGGTGTGGATGAGTTCATGCCTTTTTAAATTGCCTTTACGGAAAAAAGATTTCCCGCACTCCTTGCAGAGATGCTCATCCTGAAAATAAATTCAACCTCGCTTTACAAACCAGTTTGAATATCTCGAGTTTCATTTTTAAAAAAGAGTCTTCTACTATAAAATCAAACTTTGAGTTTTTAAGATTAAGTTTAAAATATTCGACTTAAAGTTTAAAAGAAACTTCATTAAAAATGCTTACAATTTATTTCAGTTAAAAAAAAAAAAAACTTTCTTAAATAAGTTTTAAGTCTTAGTTAAACAAGTCTTAAAATAACTTTTAACACTATAATAGACTTTGAATGAATTTTTAAAATAACTTTTTTTTATATATAATATTCAATTTAGATAATCTTTTAAAAATATTTACATACCTTGGAAGAAACTGTTTGGGACTTAGTAGTGGAGATCACATCCTTTAATGTTTGAGAAATTTCCTGCTGAAAAAGATATACCCCCACAAAAGGTTATACCACAATTTCTTTTAAGAACAAATAGCTAAGCATTTTATTAAAACTACATTTTTTTCTATTATCGTTAACACTTATTTCATAAATTTTAAAGTTTTAAATCATTAATATGTATAAGATTACAAAATTTTAAATAGTAAGTTTAAAATCATTAATTTATATAAGATTACAAAATTTTAAATAGTAAGTTTTAAATCATTAATTTACATAAGATTACAAAATTTTAAATATTAAGTTTAAAATCATTAATATATATATATAAGATTACAAAATTTTAAGTAGTAAGTTTAAAATCATTAATATGTATAAGATTACAAAATTTTAAATAGTAAGTTTAAAATCATTAATTTATATAAGATTACAAAATTTTAAATAGTAAGTTTTAAATCATTAATTTACATAAGATTACAAAATTTTAAATATTAAGTTTAAAATCATTAATATATATATATATAAGATTACAAAATTTTAAGTAGTAAGTTTAAAATCATTAATATGTATAAGATTATAAAATTTTTATTAGTAAGTTTAAAATCATTAATTTATATAAGATTACAAATTTTTTAATAGTAAGTTTAAAATCATTAATTTATATAAGATTACTAAATTTTTAATAGTAAGTTTAAAATCATTAATATATATAAGATTACAAAATTTTTTAAAGTAAGTTTTTAATTAAAACACATAAAAATTGATTAATTTTCTTCATAAATAAAAAATACCTGTTTCAATTGATTTTTCCTATCCATCTCTTTTAGAGCAGCAATTTCAATCCTATCAATCAGCTCGATTTTACTCGGTGAAAATTCCATATTCCACTAAATAACAAGAAAATTACCCTTAACATCCTTTGCGTGAATAAGTCATTCGAAAACTGATTTAAACATTCACTTTTAAAAGGTACGAAGAAAGCTTTAACACATAAAAATTGATTAATTTTCTTCATAAATAAAAAATACCTGTTTCAATTGATTTTTCCTATCCATCTCTTTTAGAGCAGCAATTTCAATCCTATCAATCAGCTCGATTTTACTCGGTGAAAATTCCATATTCCACTAAATAACAAGAAAATTACCCTTAACATCCTTTGCGTGAATAAGTCATTCGAAAACTGATTTAAACATTCACTTTTAAAAGGTACGAAGAAAGCTTTAACACATAAAAATTGATTAATTTTCTTCATAAATAAAAAATACCTGTTTCAATTCATTTTTCCTATCCATCTCTTTTAGAGCAGCAATTTCAATCTTGTCAATCATCTCGATTTTACTCGGTGAAAATTCCATATTCCACTAAATAACAAGAAAATTACCCTTAACATCCTTTGCGTGAATAAGTCATTCGAAAACTGATTTAAACATTCACTTTTAAAAGGTAGAAAGAAAGCTTTATTTATAAAAGAATATAGTTAAAGTTTAAAATTTACTCTTTCTTACACTTAGTAATGCATTTAAATAAAACCCATAGATTTTAATTTTAGAAAACTAAACCAAAGTGTTTATAACTTTTTCACTCGATCAAAATAAAGTCACTACGTTTATTCGAAATTAGAGAATGAGTCATCCTCTTGTTTATACATGAAAACAGCATTTCCGTAAAGGGGTAAAAAATTACACAAATACAAAGCTAAATTTTTAGTATATTCTTTTTAAGAATATTGTTCATGAAAAATTATATTTTAAATTAAACTTTATTCATAGGACATACTTTGAGAAGGGTGTAAACATATTAAAACTTTGACTTTTAAAAAAATCACTCTATTAAAAGATGACTCATCAATTTTGTTTAAACATGCATGTACGAACATACATTGCTTTTAAAAACTTTTCATTAAAACTTTGAAATAAATCCATATTTTTTAAAATCTTATGAAAGGATGAGTCATGCATTCGCACATATCTAATACTTTTTTAAGAAAACATTTTCACGAGAAGTACTTTTCACTTTTTCCAATCAACAAATTTAGAAGCTTTTTGACTGACACATTACATGATTAGTAGAATGAAAATAAATTTCTTTAATACACCCTTTTAGGTTAAATATTAAACACACATTTAAGTTAATGTAAAACATTTTCAAACGGAGTATAACACATGTTAGAAGTATTTTCAATCATTAATTTTAACGTTATAAAATTTTAAAATAAATTTCTATAAAACACCCTTTTAGGTTAAATATTAAATACACATTTAAGTTAATGTAAAACATTTTCAAACGGAGTATAATTCATGTTAGAAGCACTTTCAATCATTAATTTTAACGTTATAAAATTTTTAGGATGACTCATCAAAGCATTTTATATTAGAAGTAAGTTGATAGAGAATATTATTAAAGAATAGAAATGCATTATAAATAAATATGAAAAGTGAATTTTTAACACAAATACACATAACACGAATAAAATATTTCCCACGAAAAACAAATTCATACAAAATAAAATATTTAACATTGATTATTTAATCTTTTTGAATAGAATGAAGTTTTAAAAAAAATTACCACAGTCATCAAACTTAAGATATTCATTCATTTCATTTAAAAATAGATACATTTTCATTATGTTAAGAAATTTGCTTTTCACACACATACACATATATAAGAAAAATAACATAAATTCAAACAGAAAAATAGTATTATTTCAAAAGAACAGTTTAATTTTGAAAAGGTTTCTCGGAAAAATGAGTATAACTAGAAGTATTTCAAAAGTTTCATTAAGAGAGAGTTTAAAAACTTAATCGCTTAGAAATATTAAGATTAGAAGAAAAGGTGAAAATCATTTACAAAAGAAAACCACGTTAAAATATGCAATAACAAAGGGTTTACAAAATAATCTTACTTGACTTTGATTATCTGAATTGAAATCCATGGCGAGCGAATTCATCTTTTTTATTTTTTTTTTTCAAAAAGATTAATAATATAAACTGTTTGGAGCACTAATTATAACGTGTAGTCTCTAGGACAACTAATATAAGAATGATCTCGCGGACCCAGGTCAGTACGCTTATCTGATTAATTAGATAAGCTTATCTTATCAGATCTCTGATATCATGGGTTTTTCCAACTATGACGTCATGGGGTTTCCCACGATGAGTCATTACAAGATAACATTACTAATTAACGGAATTAACAAAGATTGCTTAATTAGAATACTTAAAAAGTTTAAAAGAATTTAAAATAATGTGAAAACGGTTTTAAATATTCAACCAAAAGGAAATATACTTTAAATTTCAAATAAATTTTAAATATAATATTAAAGGTAGATATAACAAAAATATTAAACTATTATTCTAATAAAGGTCTGCAAATTGGATTAAAAATTTGCAACCAAATAACA
Organism: Maratus speculifer; assembly: GCA_964019185.1. Classification (NCBI taxonomy): domain Eukaryota; kingdom Metazoa; phylum Arthropoda; class Arachnida; order Araneae; family Salticidae; genus Maratus; species Maratus speculifer. The sequence goes on from OZ025293.1 coordinate 417,325,892, forward strand.
ATTGTTTCAAATATATTCTTTAAAATAAAGTTTTAATTTCCTCTTTTACACATAAGTTTTGCAATAAACATACTTAATTGTGAGAAGTATAAAAAATTATACAAAGCTCTTTTCAAACTAGCAATTCGAAAATATAGATTCCTCAAAAGTTAGCAAGTATTCAATAACATGGAAGTAATATCATTCAACCAAAATTTTAAAGATATTTCCACGAAATAAAATCATTAAGATATATATTTCCCAAAATTTCATTTAAAAATATAGATTCCTCAAAAAGTTAGCAAGTAGTAAATAACATAGAAATAATATCATTCAACAAAGCTTTTACAGATATTTCCACGAAATAAAATCATTAAGATATATATTTCCCAAAATTAAATTTAAAAATATAGATTCTAAATTAACATTGCTCTCATCTTATAAAAATTATTTTTAATTTAAGAAGATTCTAATATATTCCCCATCTAAATGATTCATTTTAAAAACATACTATATAAAAAGCATTTACGTTATTTATGTTTAACATTCTGCTTTAAAAATTATACTATCAAATCAATGACATACATAAAATCATTCTATGAAAAAATATTTACTATACCAAGAAAATTATTTAAAAACGAACAAACATTTCACATCAAATAATAAAAATAGTCTAAAAATGAACATACCTCGTCAAAAGAATTTGAAGACCTTTGATTACTTGATGAGAAATCCATAACTTGATTGCAGACACACGCACAAAATAAAGACAAATTCTCACCGAAATAAACACACTTAATCACTAGAGGAAAAAAATATCGACTGAACTGGAGATGATCTGCAGTCCGTTTATATCATCGCTGCGTGAATCACCTTATCTCTATCTGATAAGGGATTTCCCGAACGGTTGCTTATCGATGAATCATAACTGATATGAACATATACGAAATTTTCTCTAGGTGAAAACAGTAATAAATACATTTCTTTAATTTATAAGTCTAAATTCAAATAGTATTCATTAAAAATTTATTTTAATTAAAAGACTTGATAAGAAAAAAAAAAAAAAAAAAAAAATCCTTCTTTCCCCTTTTTTTTAAAATTAAGCTTGCTAGGTGAAATGTTAATTTGCAAAATCCTTTTCTCTATTTTTTTAAAAAATAATTATAAGAATGTAAGTCAAAGTCATAATGAGTGATTGAAAATTAAATCTTTGCTATGTTATTAGTAAAAATAATAATAATAATTATTATTATTATTAGAATGTAAAAGTCTAAATGAAAGAATAATTAATCTTCTTTTCAATTCATTAAGAATGATTTCTGATTCACTTCAACAATAATAAAACTGTTCATTATAAGATTTTAATAATAATAACATTCCTTTACACTAAAATTATTCTAACTAAAACTTTTTTCACAATGAAGATGCAGATTTCAAGAACTATCCTTTCGAAAAATATTTCAACTTTCTCATTATTATCTACTCTCTACCTCAAGACTTATTTTTTTTTTTTTTTTTTTTTTAGAACTTAAAACAGATTCGAGAGAAACATATATTGCTTGTCTTTTAATAAGTTTTCATAAGTATTATTATTATTATTATTATTCAAAATACACTCAAAGAAAAAAAATTCAGATTTTTTTTTTCTCGTAAAGAGATTTTACACTTTAGTATCAATCATGATTGTTCAAAATATTGTCTCAACTTTTTCAGGGTTTTTTTTCCTCTAAAAAAGCATGAATAAAGAAGTTTTATGCTGAAAGAAAAAATATGAGAAAAAGTGTGGTAAATAATGACAAAGAAAAAAATTTAAACTTAAATTCTTTTATTCAAGAAAATTTACAACTCATTCACTCTGTTGGTAAAGAGTGTTTCCAAATAATTTTTATAAAAGTCTGATTTTAAACTAGCAAAAAATGCATGCGAAAAATGACATACACATTGATTAGTTACATTCTTCACAAATTGGTAGACATTAAAGTTCAAAAGGGCACTGTCTTTATACATGAGATATTTTTCTCTTAAACCAATTGTTAAACATGAGTGATCCAATTGGGAATTTTGGCCTATTTGACATCCAAAACAGTCGAAAACACGATCCAATGATCGTTCAATTTCAGAGTTTAAGCAGGATAAAAAGTTTTTCTTAGCAGAATCAGAGTCTATATGGGAATGGATACATTTTTCCGATTTTCGAAGGACTGCAACAGGTATGACTCGTGTAAGTAACATATCGATGAAACAGTCTGTAATTTCAGAACAAAATTCAGTGAGTTTTAAAAATTGATCTCGTGATAAGCGAATTCCGTTGGGTTTGAAATGAAAATTCTTATCATCCGTTTTGAATATCTGTTGAAGAAGACAAAAGTCTTCATCGACAAAGGCTAGAATGAGTTGATTATTACAAACCGAAGACTCTTTCACAGAATAAAAGTGAAACTTTGTCACATGTTGTTGGAAATGATCGAACGTCGTTGAAGTCATCACAACCCCATTTTTTGTCGGGTAGAGTTTACCGAAAGCACCTTCTTTGAAATTTCGAATATGCAATTTCAAGTTACAGTTTTTATCCATTTCAATTTGTGCTAAAGTACACCATTCTAAATTCCAGGATGTTGAATAATAACTTTCCTTGAAAGTTCGGGTAAACCACTCGTCTTTATGCGAATCATCAAGTTCAGGTCTGTTCATCGGCGAGCAGTGAATAGGTTCATCATCATCATCATCATCAGAGAAAGAAAACAAGTCTAAATTTAATGCAGGATCCTTCGAGAAAGAAGCAAAATCTAGTCTTGGTTTTTTCAAATCCAGGGGGTGTGACACTAAATGTCGAAAGGTAAGACTAATTCGAACATCTTTTATGTGAGGTTCTGCTCCAATCCCATGGGTGAACAGTTCATTGCTGGGTGGATTCATATTATAAAGAGAGCCATGTTCTAATTTTATAAATGTCGAAGGCACATTCGGTCTTTTGAATTCAATAGTTCTCTGAGCACCAAAACTCAATACTGAAACAGGGAAGACAGCATTCAAGCAGGATTCATCATCTTTGTGGTGGCTTATGCAAGTTGACCCGTCTTGGTAGAAATTTAGTAACACATAGTTGAAGGTGCACGCTGTTTCTTTTTCCACTTTGTCACGCAATTCTATCATCAGGGGAGTCCATGGAATACCGGGCACACTGGTTCCGCTGAAGGCATAGCTGGTATTGGCATCTCCATAGGCTAAGGTCAGTCGTTTAGGCTTAACCTCTTTTCCAAACAGACGAAAAGTAGGTCTGAAGAAGGGTAATGTCCGCAACTCAGACAAATAACGATCCGCATGAGGTTTCTCGATGAAATCACTGATGTACTCCACATTTAATCCATTATCCGTAAAGTGAATGGAAGGCATTTTGAAGACAGCAGCAGCAACAGAACGTATCCAACAAGAGCAGGTTAACTTCAACGAAAAGAATGAACACTAATGAGCTGCTCAGGGCTTTATACTTGTAATTATCGCTTAATCTTATCAGCTGATAAGGTTAGGTCACGTGGTGCATGACATCACAGATGACGTTGAATCAAGATATCCCGAATGACATAAGGCAACCTCGATCACGTGGTTTGATAACACTCATGACGAAAGGGGGAAAACCCAAGTGATAAGAACTTATATGATTTTTTTCCATTTCTAGTCAAGTCACTGTGAAGGAAGCAAGTGTTTCAGGTAAGTGTGTCTTAATTCATTTTTTCATTTCATTTCTTAATTGATTTGTATATTTCATTCCTATCATTTTTCATAAATCATAATGAACCTCCCTTTTAAAGAAAAACACACACACACACATTTAAAGAAATAAAGACACAGAAATATAACGAAATCTATTTATTAAAACGATTGAAACAATACACTTTTAAAAGTCTCTACATTAAGTTTACATAAAAACGAGTCGCTCACAGAATCTACATTCTTTAAAAACATGGATAGGACATCATCGAAATTAACAAGCATTAGAATCATGTCTCCTAATTGTTGAAATTTTTCACGGTTGTTTAACATAAAACAGGAATGCAGACTCACACTAGGATGTCTAAAAACACAACCAGTACATTCATAAATTTGATTAAAAACAGTCACAATAGAATTCTCGATACAATAAATCAGTTTAGACCACAAAACATATTCATTTTCTTGAGAAGTTCGTTCACAATTTTGCTTTAATAAAGCAGGTAAATGTTTTTCATACATATGACGAATTAATTTCCGATTCAATGAATAGGCTTTTTCTTTCAACTGTTCAAGTTGAGCATTGTTTAATTGGATCAGACCTTCATTTTTTAACATTTTCAGACACATAAGACTGATCCTCATTTAAAACTAAAAGTTTATTATTGGCGATAAACGATGAACTCGTATATTTCAAATTAAACGCAAATATTTTATACTGGAATTCATACCAAGTGCGAATGTCTAGTTCGATTCCATTCTGAGTTGGAATTCCTTCACTGGAAAATTCTCTAATTTGAACAGAGTATTGAGCATTCTGAAATTGTAGTCCTAAAAATATATGGTTTCCAAGTTCTTGTTGAAAAATATAATTTTCTTCTTTCACCGGTGGGGTTTGCAACACATCTTGTTGTTCAGACACGTCGGATTCTTGCGATGAGTCATCTATGCAGACACCATTGTTGGAAAGAGATGATTTCGGAAAGTCAATGAAAAATTCATTCAGAATAGCAGATTCGCAGCAGGAATCGGGGAAGGAAATTTCGTCATCGACATACGGTTCCACATCGTCAGTGGCAGCATACAGGGTGACAGTCTCCATTGGTAATCTGGATTCATTCATTTCCAGAGATGGTTCTAAACGTGAATACTTGCAAGGCGACAATACTTCTTCGTGAGATCTTTTCATCGTAGGAACACACTAACAGCAGATTAAACTGATAACGGCGGTGACTCGTAGGAAAGACACACCCGCTGCAGTAAATTACACAATCGGTCAATTAACACACTTCGTTGATCTTCTTTTTGTTGTTTCTGGTTCTTTCTCTGTTTAACAGTTACTCTACGGTGATTATGTGAATGCAGTTTTTGATGTTTCAAGAAGTCCACCTTTCGCGAAAAAATTTCTTTGCACACTTCACACGTCTTCGAATGAGTCTTGATATGACGTTGTAAATCACTTTTCTGAATGAAACTTTTATCACACTTCTCACATTTGAAAGCTTTCTCGTCAAGATGAAATTTGATATGTCTTACATACATAAACTTTTTCAGGAATGATTTGTTGCAGGTTTCACACACGAAGGAGGCTTCCGTAAGAGGTTCTTCTTTTATCAAAAGGGTTGATGAAGAGGGTTTGATATCTGAAACAGGTTCCACTTTAGGTACGAGGTCCATCATCAATCCGGATGCAGTAGAGGGTTGACTCATCAAAAACTTAAAATGACTGACCTCACTCAGCAACAGTAAAGTAACAACTAACGTTAAAAAAAATTTCGCGAGAATTTATATCAGGATAGGGGGCGCGCGCGTACCGAAAAAACATCTGTGATTGTTTCACATAATGACGTCATCCCTTTAAAGAAAAAAAGCACTTCTTAAAATTTTCTTTCTGAGATATGCAGTCGTGGCTGAATCGGTAAGTAACAATCTATTATTCAGTCACGACTGCATTTTGCACGTTCGATCCCCAACAAAACTTTTTGGAAAAACAGTAATTCCATCGAGCAAATCTAGATGGCAGCACCAAAAGTCTCGCCTAAAAATTCCTAAATTAAAATTTCTTAATAAACCACCGCTCGAAAAATTCTAAGTCCCTTCATTATTTATCACTTATTATTTTTAATTACTTTTTAATTAATTACTATTTTTAATTTAATATGAATCATTCATCTCTTAATCAACAGTCAAAAGAACCGCTCGTATTGTAGTATACTTAAAAAATTTATCCCCCTTTTACCCCTCTCTTATAGCATAAAATATTCAAATTTCACGAAAAAAATTTAATCCCCCTTTTTAACCCTTCTCTTATAAGACAACCTTGAGGAATGAGGAGGATTGAGGAGGAGGGTTTAGGAGGAGGAGGGTTGTGGAGGAGGAGTGAGGAGGAGGTTTGAGGAGGAGGAGCCCTCCTCCCTCCTCCGAGCCTCACGCCTCCTCCTGGGGCCGGACTCTCATTTTTCCCCTACTTCTGCCCATCATTAGCTGAAATAAAAAGTCACATATACAATAAAAAAGCAACACAATTCAGTTGGTTTGCAATATACTCTTCATTTATTGAAAGTACAAATTATATTTATTAAAAGGTATATATGACTAATATTCAATAACAATACATTTTACAAAGTTTTCTGCAGACAGTGTTCGGAGGCTGCTAAACATTGCCAGTTCTTTGGGGAAAGGAAGTAGTCACTTTACTTATCAATACATTTAATGCATCAAAATCTGCAATCTTGGTATACTTTGTATGAAGGTAACAATAAAATGGGAATTGCTCCAAACATCAGATTAATCTTTCCACCTGTTTTGATAATGAAAGAATGAAATTTTTCAGAGATAAAATTGATACTAGTGCAAACACAAGATAATTAATTACACTGAAGTATGCAAAAACATAATAAACAAAATAATGAAATTGAAATTGTCTTACTTCTTTTTCTACTGCATGAACAAAAAAAAAAAAAACTTATTTTGGCATAATATAAATTTCAGGTTTTATGAGCTTAGTAATGTAAAATTTTTCAATTAGTATGCATTCTGCAAATCTGACAGAAATTAAAAAAAAGTTTGAAATCTGATTTTGCAGACTCGTAGAAAAAGGAGAAATTTATACTGTGAAAATTAACTTCTGGTATAACTAGAAATAATTTTGGAGAGGAGGGAGGGATTTAGGTATTAAAATTATTTTTACTACAAAGCATGGATGCAACTTTGAAATTAGGCTAAGACTGAAATTATTCTGAATCCCCCCACCTACCCCCCCCCCAATGAATGCACACACATACACTTGCTTCGATGCATCATTTAAACAAAATTAAACATGTTGAAAATTATATGCGGTAAAATACAATTATGTTGGGGAAAAAAAAAAAAAAAAAAGTGCATTTGAAACATTCATAGCCATGTCAACAGTATTTGAAAAGTTTAATTTAGACAGGGTAAAGCTAAAATCAATAAAGTTGACAGCTATGACACATAAAATCAAGGGGAATTCCGAGTAGAAATTTTTCGTATGAAAGTCACAGCAAATTTTCTGAAAGGTTACAGTCAGACTTGAATAAAACCAAAAACTTCCTGTGCACGTAATTTTCAGTCAAAAACTTTCTGCAAATTAATGTTGGATGTAATTTGCGTTTTTTCTGCGATTAATGGTCGTAATTCATGTTTTTTATGTGATTAATGAATGTAATTTGCATTTTTGAGTGATTTAGGAACATAATTCGCATTTTTTATGCAATTCATGAACGTAATTCACATTTGTTATGCGATTTATGGACATAATTTGTTATTTTCATGTGATTCACAGATGCAATTTGCATTTTTGAGCTTTCTACCAACTAAATTTGCATGTTTTGAGCAATTTATGGATGTAATTTGCATTTTTTATGGGATTTATGAATGTAATTCACGTTTTTTACACGATTCATGAACGTAATTTGCATTTTTATGCAATTTGTAAGCATAAATTGAGTTTTTTTACACGATTCATATACATAATTTGCGCTTTCTGAGAGATTTATGGACATATAATTCGTGTTTTTCTGCGATTCATGGATGTAATTCGCATTTTTTAGCGATTTATGGACATAATTCATGTTTTTTACATGATTTATGAATGTTATTTGCATTCTTTGAGAAATTTATGGACATAATTCACATTTTTTACGCAATTCATAGATGTAATTTGTGTTTGTTACTCGATTTATGGGCATAGTTCTCTATTTTTATGAGATTCATGCCTCATGGATGTAATTTGTGTTTTTTGATCTTTCTGCCGATGAAATTCCTGTTTTTCGAACGATTTATGGGCGTAATTTGCATTTTTTATGCAATTCACAGTTTTAATGCAGTTCGTGTTTCTTTAAATGATTCATAAACGTAATTCGTATTTTTATGCAGATTATGAACCTAATTAGTGTTTTTTTTACACAATTCATGGATGTAATTCTCGTTTGAGAGATTCATGGATGTAATTCGTGTTTTTATGCTATTCATGCACGAAATTAGTGTTTTTTACGAAACCTATGGACGAAACCTGCATTTTATATGCAATTTATGTATGGAATCTACACTTTTAGTGCGGTCTTTGGACGAAATTCGGATTTTTGACAACTTTTGAACGAAATTCACGTTTTTTGTGCGGTAATTTGTCTTTTTTACACTATTCTTAGTTCAAATGCATATTTTTTTTATGCCATTCTGTCGAAATGCATGTTCTTTATGCCATTCTTTGTCGAAATGCATGTTTTTTACGCGATTCTTTGTTGAAATTCACGACTTTTTCGAGGTCTCTTGACAACATTCTTGTTAACAGTAAAAAATTCGTTCATAAAATATAGGGAATATTTTATTTTTTGGCACTAAAAAAGTTATAAAATAAAAATTGTTTCTTTCTTAAAATTTTCTGCGTACGGCATGTGTCTATATTATACAACTCTGGTTACAGTTTAGGAAAGGGGGTGGATACCTACCCGTCACTAACTATATGCTTTTTTTTCTATAATCTTTTAATGAAATTTGCAATCTTTTGACAAAATGTGCCACTTTTTTGCGAGTTGTCAAAATTTGTCTTTTTCGTGATCGATTTCGAAATTTGCATCTTTTACACAATCTTTTGATGGATTGTTTTAAAACTAAATTTGACGAGTTTTTTTCACAATCTTTTTCTGAAATTTGGGGTTTTTTCTATGTTTTTTTGACGAAATTTGCATATTTTAAAGGATTTTTTTAAGAAAATCTAATTTTTCTGCTATTTTTTGATGAAATTCTCTGCGATCATTTAATGAAAATCACATTTGCAAATCACAGTAGCAAATTTCTCCGATCAGGCACAGAAAAATCGCGAGTTTTGTCGATCAGGCATAGAAAAATCGTGAATATTGTCGGTCTTACGCAAAAAATCGCACATTTCGTTAATCAGGCAAGAGAAAATAGTCAATTTTCTAGATGATGCTCGAAAAAATTGCAAATTAAATTCGTCGGTTGAAAAAAAAATTGCATGTTTTCTCGGTTTATCGCATGAAAAAAAAAAAAAAAACGCGAATATTGTTGATCAGGTACGGACGAAAAAAATTGCAAATTTCGTTGATAAGGCACAGGGAAATCGCGAATCTATCGATGATGCGAGGAAATGAAAATTTAGTTAATAGGCTGCGAAATAATCATGAATTTTATCAATTTATCCTGAGAAAAAAAATAGAGAGTTTCATCTTCCTGCGTATAAAAATGCAGATAAAATGCCTATTTCTTGAATTAAAGGGGGGAAAAGTGTGCATTTCATCGATCGGACAGCGAAAAATTGTGCATGTTATAGATCGGATTCCGAAAAATCTCAAATTTCGTTGATCGGAGATGGGAATATTGCGAATTTTGTTGATCACTCGCATAAAAATTGCTAATTACGTCGATTAGGTTCTAATAAAATCTCAAATTTCCTCCAACGGGAGAAGAAAAATCGCTAATTTCCTCGATCAGCTGTGGATAATTGTGAAATTTGTCGATCAAGCGAGAAAAATCACTAATTTCGTCGAATGGCTTTGTAAAAATTATGATTTTCGAATTTCATCGATCGTATGCATAAAAATTGCGAATTTCGTTGGTCAAGCACGGGACATTCATGAATTTTGTTGATTAGGCTCGAAAAAATTGTGAATATTATTGATCGTGCTAGGAAAAATCGCAAATTTCATAAATCAGCTTTGTAAAAAAACGAATTTTGTTGATCATGCAAGGAAAAATCGTGATTTTCATCGATCAGCTTTGTAAAAATTTCAAATTTCGTTGATCGGGAGCGGAAAGATCTTGAATTTTTTCGATCGCCTTCGTAAAAATTGTGAATTTTGTCGATCAGGCTCGAAAAATATACGAATTTTGCCGATTATGCGAAAAAAAGTTGCCTATTTCATCGATGAATTTCGTTAAAATCGTGAATTTCATCGATCAGGCGAAGAAAATAGCTAATTTAGTCGCACGGTTTCAGAAAAATAGTGTTTTTGTCAATCGCGAATCTTGTCGATCATGTGCAGAAAAAAGTTTGCAAATTTCGTTGATCATGTGAGAAAAAATCACCAATTTTGTCAATCAGCTTTGTAAAAATAGCGAATTTTGTTGATTAAGTGTGAAAAACTCCAGCATTTTCTCAATCGGTTTCATAAGAATTGCGAATCTTGTTGATCAGGCGAGAAAATGATGCAAATTTTCTCATTCAGCTTCATAAAAATTGCAAATTTTGTCGATTGGTTTTGTAAAATGTGCAAATTTGGTGGATCAGGCGTGGAAGAATTACAAATTTCGTTAATCGGGCACATCGGGAATTTTGTTGCTCAGGCACGAAAATTCTTGTTGATCGGCTTCTTCTTTCTCTTTCGTTCATAAAGTTCACATTTTTTTTCAGTACCAGCAATTTATGCTTATTTTTTAGCACTTGTAATAAAGCAAAATTTACTCTCTTGAAAAAAGTCAAAGAATATTTTTACATCTTGAAAATAAAACTTGAAACATCTGTTATATACAAACTAAAATCTGCTGATATATCCTTACCATGTAAATTAAATTTTTTGACTGGGTAAGCAAACTTAAAGGCGTAACACCCCCCTGCCATTCCCTCCCTAAAATCATATTTTTTATCCAATTATAGGCCACAGATCATGATGTGGCCCTCGACCACTCAGACATATTTTTAAGTGGCCCTTCACTTGAAAATGTTGTGCACCCCTAGTTTAAGCAATTAATTTTTAACTTTCATTTCCAATTGCATATAATGCATATCTGTTGATAAAATAAATGTTTTTGGATATTATATACCGACATGGGTGCAAGTTTGAAATTTTGCCAAGACTGACCCCACCCTCCCATGGAGTGAGAACATAAGCACGTGTTTTTTCCATGACCATATGATGAAATTAGTTTCTTCCCTCGATCTTTCGATAAAATTTTCGACTTTTCTACAATATTTTGCCGAAATTTGTGATTTTTCTACGATTTTAAACCGAAACTTGCAATTTTCCACCGAAATTTGCGATTTTTCTACAGTTTTCAGCAGAAATCTGTGATTTTTCGATGAAATCCAAGTATTTTATACAATCTTTTGACGAAATTCACGTCTTTTTCGTGATCGTTGTACAGAAATTGCATCTTTTTCGCGATCCTTTTGACAAAAATTGTGTTTTCTCTGCTATCATTTGATGAAAATCGTGGGTTTTTTGCGATCATTTCACAGAAAGCGCGTTTTTTTTCTTGATCTTTTGGCAAAATTTGCGTCTTTTCCATGATCCTTTGATTAAATTCACATCTTTATTGCGATCCTTTGACAAAAAATGTACTATCATTTTCACGATCTTTTGACAAAAATTGTGGAATTTTTTGCGATCATTTGATGGAAATCTCTTTTTCTCAATCCTTTGACAAAATTCATGCGATTTTGCTTTTTTTTTGCGATTATTTGACAAAAATTGCATCTATTTAGTATTCTTTGATTGGAAATAGCATCTTTTTCGTGATTCTTCGACAGGAATTGCGTATTTTTTTTTTTCAACTTTTTGACAGAAAACTCAGCTTTTTTTGCGATCATTTGACAGAGACAGCGTCTATTTCACATTCTCTGACCGAGATGACATCTTTTAACAAGAATTGACTTTACTTCACAAGCTTTTGATAAAAATCATGCCTTTTTTCGCAATTCTTCAATAGTTTTTTGCGATCTTTCGACAGAAAGTGTTTTTTGCGATCTTCGACAAGAATCGCATTTTTTCCCTCAAGCTTTTGATGGCAAATGTGTCTTTTTTTTGCAGTCCTTTGACAGAAATAGCACTTTTTTTCGCGATCATTTCATGAAAATCATGTTTTTTTCCATGATCCTTTGATGAAAAGTGCGTGTTTTTCACTATGCGCTTCCGTTCTCTGAGATTTTTCCGTCTTGCTACCGTTCTCGGGAATTTTTAAGAGACAGAATTTCGTCTCAGGATGGAAAAACTTGCACCCATGATTATATAAGTAATATAACATTTTAAAATACTCAAATAGTTGCAGTCAACTATGCTGAGAATTGAAATCATTTCTAATTTAAACATTATTGGTAACAGCTATATCTTATGTTCAAAGCAAAATTTGCCCTACACAGTTAACATTGATACCTTGAAAATCTTATTAAGAAACTTTTGACTAACAATTTAATAATACATATTTGATACAATTCAATGAATATATATTATTCTGAGATTATTTTTAATATACAAAAACTTCTGCCTATTTTGTTTCTCGACATCTAAATTGAAAGATTTTCTGGAATAGGGAAGATTATCTTTAAAGAATTTAAGAGTATTAAGATATGAAGTTGAATCTTAATCTTTTCTGTTACATGCTAAATCTAATGGTAAAAAAAAAATGTTGATTTGACACTCATAATTAAATTCTTTGAAGATAATATTCCCTCAATCCAGAAAATTTTACAATTTGACAGAAGCCTTAAAGAATATATAGTAGACTCCCTCAAATCCACAAATTCCTGAAATCTGCACATTACAGATGTAAATAATGAAACTTTCAATTTAGATGTCATGACAAATTTCAGAATACTTTACTTTTATAACATTCTGTTTGTATTTTAATATGTAATTCTAAATATTATCAATATGACAAAACTCATAGTTTTTCAAGGTTTTTTTTTTTTTACTTTAAAAAAAAAAAAGATTTTGCTTTTATTGATAAATTTATTGATAAATATTTGGTAAAAAGATTTTAATTGTGCATTAATCTAGCTTTAATTATTAACGCTGGTTAAACCTGAAATAAAACTTTCTTACTTTATGAATTTGATGCGATTTAATGATTTTTTTTTTTTTTTTTTAGCTGTATACCTAAATATAATCCTTAAGTATTTATAAAATTAAAACCAGTTAGAAATAATTCTTTAGTTAAGGGAATAGATTGAGTTTGGGCGAAAATTTTACAAAAATATTAAAAAAAATTGGGCACTACTTGGTTATCCAGTTTCGCCAAATTATACAAATCACCAAACTAATAGCAAAATTATATATATTGACACATTTTTTATTTTAAATAACAAAAAAAAAAACAAATAATTAGTAGAATATTCATAAAAATTCAAATAAAAAGCATTTAATGATGTGTTAAACATCTTTATCATATTTAGTGCCATTAAAGGAGATATTTGCGGTCATCCATTTTTTTTTAACAATATACAATCTTCTAACAAAATTAGCACTTTTTCTGCGATCATTTGACAAAAATCATGCCTTTTTCACCATCTTAGGTCAGAAACCATGCCTTTTTTCATGATCCTTTGACTCCAGAAATCTTGCTTTTTCTGAAATCATTTGATGAAAATTGCTTTTTTTTTTAATAAACATTTGACGGAAATTGTCTTTTTTGTGATCGTTTGGCAAAATTCACGTCTTTTCCAAGATTCTTTGACTAAATTTGCGCCTTTGCGATCATTCTGATAGAAATTGCGTCTTCTCCCCAATCGTTTGATGAAAATCTTTTTTTTGCGATCATTTGACGGAAATCACATCTTTTTTGCAATCCTTTGACAAAATTCACGTCTTCTCCATGATCCTTTCACAAAATTCACATCTTTTTCATAATCTTTTTGATAGAAATTGTCTTTCGTGATTCTTTGACAGAAATCATATCTGTTTCCCGACTTTTTGACAAAAATAGTCTTTTCCAAGACACTTTGACAAAATTTGTGTCTTTTTCATGATCCTTTCATAAAAGTCACTTTTCTCTGCAATCATTTGATAAAAATAGTATTTTTTTGCAATCATTTGATGGAAATCACATTTTTTCCGTGGTCCTTTTGCAAAATTTGCGTCTTTTGACATAATTTGAGTTTCCTCTATAATCATTTGATAAAAATCTTAATATTTTTAAATTTATTTGGCAGATATGTCTTTTTTGAGATCTTTTGACAGCGACTGCATTTATTTTGCATGCTTTGACCGAGAGTGCATCTTTTTCACAATCTTTTGTCAGAATTAGAGTCTTTCTCTCGTCCCTAGGACAAGAATCTTGTTTTTTTCTGCAAGTTTTTGACAGAAGATGCTTTTTTTATTATTCTTTGACAGAGACCATGTCTATTTCGCATTCTTTGACTGAGATGGTGTCTTTTTCGTGATCCTTTGACAGAAACAGTATGCTTTTCATAATTTTGCAATGGAAATGGTTATGGATCCTTTAACAAAATTAGCATGTTTTTCGCAATCCTTCAACAACCCCCCCCCCCTTTTTTTTTGTAAAATTTTGACAAAAAATGCATTTTTTTTTCCATTGCTTCACAGAAATCTCTTTTTTTACGATCATTCGAATCTTCATTGCATCTTTTTTGAGACGCGCATCTTTTCTGCAATCCGCTTCCGTCCTTGGTAATTTTTAACACTGAAAACTTTCATCCATGTAGTTATGGCACATTTTTACAAAATTCTTTATAAAAAAAAATTTTCTAAATAATATAGCTTAAATTACAATTTTTATCAGTAGGGCACAGAAAAAAATTGTAAATTTCACCAATTAGCTATGAAAAAAAAGCATGAATTTCATTGATAGAGCATAGAAAAAGAACAAATTTTGTCGATGAGGATTGGAAATTTTGTTGAATGCAGGGTTCCCAGCAAAATATGACAGGCGAATTCCCTGACCAAGTCTCAAAAGATTCCCGGAATTTCCCTGACCAAATTTCAAAAAATTGTGCTACAGTGGTGAGAAGATTTGGACAATTTTCTTTAATGAATGTCAAACCTTCATTATTTTCCTCTACACTAAGTGAAATTTCATTTTGAATTAAAACAGAGGAATTTAATAAAACTTTAGCAATATGGCAGCCATTAAAAGCTTGTTCATATCTTGCTTTAAATTTTGTAATTCTATCTTTACCTAATGTCTTTTTAAAAAATTATAGCATATTATTAATAATAAGATCAAAGTTAAAATTAACATTATATAAAAAGTAAGAATTAAGATTTGAAGTTTTAAATTAAAACAACAACAATGTATTACTATTAGAGGTCTGCATGGACTGGGCTCGGGCCGATTTCTGATAATGGCGTTCAGGCCGGGCTCGGGCCTTACTTTTGAAGACTCGAGGCCGGGCCTAATCACTAATCCTTTCGGGCCAGGCCAAGCCTAGTCACTAATCTTTTCGGGCCGGGCTGGGCTCGGGCCTTAATTTTTTTGCTGGAGTATCGGGCCGGACCTGACTTTTTTTTTTTCGTACGAAGCAGAGACTTATTCCATTCTTCCTAGTTTTCATGGACCAAAATAATCAGTTCCTATTGAATCTTCCTATATGAAAATCCTTTTCTAGACTTTTTATAAATCAGTAATATTTGGATTTGTCCAAAAATTTCTGCAAAAAAGCATATACTTTTAAGCCGTCGTTATTCTACAATTAAACATTAGAATTTATTCCTTTTAAAGAATCGTAGATTACTAGGCGTTTTAAAATAGAATTAAACACACACACAAATATATATATATATATATTTGTATGATATATATATATATATATATATATATATATATATCAGGGTTGGGTTTTTGACGTCAAAAACTGGTTTTTGACATGACAGTGGTAAAAACTGTTTTTACCGGTTTATTCTGTCAAAAACCTATCATTTTTTATTTTTCTCCGATTTATAATGTAAGTGCACATACAATTCATTTCTAAATTGATTTTTCCTTGTTGTTCTTGTCATTATTATTATTTTCAATTACATTTGTTAAATTTATTTAAAAGGAAGATTTCCTAAATGGGAAATTTTTTTAAATACAAGATTAAAATTAAAGAACAATGTCATAAACTCCATTAATATATATTCTGCTAACTGCAATGAACATTAAAATTAAATGATGATAAAAGGTTATTATAATTATTAAATAACATTCAATATACATTTTAAATAAAATATTTAAATCATTTTAGATGCAAAAATGCTGCTATATGGTATAACAGTAGGTTTCAAGGACTGGTCATTGAATAAATTTGAATATTATTAGATATAATATTTCAAAATGCTTATGTGGTACATTTCATAAATGCAATTAAACGGTGATTTTTTATTTTCAGTTCAATAAGTAGAATCTTAAAATTTTGATACAAACTTCTAAGACCCAATTTCAATTAAAACTTCTTAGAATTAAAATTTAACGAATAGCAAAACTATTTAAGAAAAATCAGAATATAATAACAATTTATGTACTATTTATATACCATAGATTTTATTTAACTTTAGTGTAAATATATATGAATTTACACCATTTCAGCACCTATATTTTTAGATATAAATTTTTACCTGGATAATCATGAAATATTTTTTTTTATTGAAATTTATTAAAGCTACCATAAAGTCTAACTATTTACGTCCTGTTTACATTTTATTTAAAACTAGACGGTTGCCCGCCCTCAGTAGCCCGAAGACTATCTGAATGCCAGTTCTACAACCCCACACATTCACGTTTCTGTGCCATGTCTCGTCAGTTTCCGGCAGATATGTTTGATCGGTGTTCTGGGGTTTCGTTTGCATATCTTTTTTTATTGTTAATGAAGAGGTCTTCCATTTGTTCTTCCATCTGTTCTTCTTTCTGTTCTTCCATCTGTTCTTCCATTTGTTCTTCCATTTGTTCTTCCATTTGTTCTTCCATTTGTTCTTCAATTATATTCGACGATTCACTGTTTGAGAGCCTATCTGTCCTTTTATTTATAGAAGTTCAAAATGAAAAAAGATTTTCTTAGCAGACGATTTTTTGTGATAAATACATTATCTGTTTTATATTTCTTCTGCTTTATTCCTTTTATTTATAGAGTTCAAAATGAAAAAAGATTTTCTTAGCAGACGATTTTTTGTGATAAATACATTATCTGTTTTATATTTCTTCTGCGTTTACCTAAGCTGTGTAAAATCTCTATAAATAAAAGGTATAGAGGATGAGAGCCTATCTGTGCCTCAATTATCCTCAGAATTCCTTTTATATATATAGATTATTTAGGTATTATGGATTGATCAAGTGGATTGAAAGAATAACGTATTGCATGACTGTATGAGTAAAAATCTTTAATCTTTAAAATTATTATTACATTTACTGAGATTCTTAAATGATTTATTTATTTTTTAATGAAGTTCCTTTGTTGTTTTTTTGGATGAATAAATATACAGAGTTTCCCCCAGAGGGGTTCAGGGGGGCGCTCCGCCCCTCCTGCCCTTTAGTTTAAAAAATAGCTCCGTCTTGCCCCTCATCCAAAAAATAGCACCCCTCTTGTCACTCATTCAAAAAATAGCACCCATCTTGCCCCGCATTTGAAAAAACACAGCCTTTCAACAATAGTTGAACGATATCTTTTGAAGAAATTTGCCATTTTTTGTGATCTTTTCACAAAAATAGCAATTTTTTGCGATCTTTGTCGTTTTTTCATGATTTTTTTTAGCAAAATCGGCCTTTTGTTTTTTTTCGTTTTTTCATTTTTTGACGAAATTTTTTATTTTTTCTCGATTTTTTGATCAAGTTCCTGTTTTTGCACGATTTTTTAACCTCTAGATTCTAGATTCAACTCTTAAAAGTACCCTTAAAAATCAAAAAAGTGCCCTGAAAATGTAAAAAGTGCCCTTTTCAGAACAGTAGTGCCCTGCCCCTTTTTAAACCTGGGGGAAACTGAATATACTTTAGAGTCTTTTTGATACTGAATATTATTTCACGTTAAATGACTTAATACTAAAGATAGAATGGAAAAAATAATTATTATTATGTAAAAGCACACTGCTAAAAAATAGGTTTTTGACAGTTTTCGACATTTTTGACAAAGAGGTTTTTGACATGACGGTAAAACCCATGGTAAAAAACGTCAAGCGTAAAAAACGTGCCAACCCTGACATATATATATATATGATTATGACGGAATTTTTTTAAAACTGAAAACTGAAAGTTTCTTTTAAAATGTTCATCCATGCAAAATGAATACAACAAACGGGATAAAAAAATATATTAAACATTTACATCTGTTAAGAAGGGAATGCATTTTTTTCGTTCCAAAGCGATTTCGTCTTTGGAAATTTCACCATATACCGCTTTTTCGATTTTTTGTCTCCATTACAGGGAATATGGATTAATAATACTAGTGATAACTGAAACATTTGCATACAACAAACAAAGATTCATTTAAAAGCATAAATATCGCAGCCTACGGCACTTCTGCATAAATGGGGATTATAAACATGGAAAAAAAAAAGACTAATATAATTTTTTTTTTGTTCAGAACTCTTCCATAAGATTAAAGATCAATGTTCTGTAGAAATTCACATGGGCCGGGCCGGGCCGAAATTTTAACTTTCGGGTCGGGTCGGGCCGGGCCATTATTTTTTTTGTTCGGGCCGGACCGAAATTTTAACTTTCGGGCCTGGCCAGGTCGGGCCGGGCCCGGAAATTTCTGCCCGTGCAGACTTTTAATTACTATGCACACATCATTCGTCTACGATTTGTGACTACAATATACAAACTAGTTATTTTGGTTTTGGAATGCTTTTTAAAAATTCATAAGCTTTAATTGAAATTTGACAGTGTAATATGGCAAGTTTTAAAACTTGTTCCTTACATGTAGTATCTGATTTCTTGGTGAACATTAATGAATTTGTTTAATTATTAACTTGTGAAACAAAAAAAGATTAAAATCATTTAGTTGCAAATATTGGCAAACAAAGTATGATTTATTATTAAGTGTTTCTGTGTTTTGCCTCATCGTCTAAATTTTTTAACAAAATAACAAAGAATTAAAAAATTAGGAGGGGGACACCTGGACTTAACCTGCACCTGCCATTCTTTCTGATAGCAATCCTGGCAATATCAGAAAAAGACCTGCTACTTATTTACACCAACTTTTTATTTCTCTGCTAACTAATTTCTAGCATTTAAAAAAGAAAAATTGATTAAAATCCGCTGATTTAAATCTGTCAATTTAAATCATCCCAACCCTGATGTCAATACAATAAACATGAACAGCAGTTTCAACCCATGTTTAACGAATTAGACTCAAACAAAAATTTTGCTTGCTGATAATATTGCATTATTCAAGCATTCAAAACGTAAACAAACAGATGGGGGCAAGTCGAACTTTAAGTCTAATTTACATTATTAATATTTTTAATGACATACAATAAAATAAAACGGCGATAATTGTGATTAAAAAGTTGTTTTTATTAATTTTAAATTACATTTTGACTGAGCTATCAGGGGTAATTGTACAAAAGGCTGCAAACACGTATAGTTTGCGATATATTTGTTATTTTATAAATAGCGTGCATGAGAACATTGAGTTTTAGATAAAATTAAATAAGTAGATTAGTTTAATAAAAGATTTTTATGGTCCCAAAACATGACAAAAACTTGAGCGATACAATATTTATCCCAGACTGTTAAATCTCAACTTACAATATCAAAGATTACCAGTAGATTAATAAACATTTCATTTTTAAAATTATATAATCAAAGAGAGAGAAAGAAACGAAAAAGAAAAAAAAAAAAAAAACAGGTTTTAAACTGCATAAACTACGCACAGAATATTAGTAATACTCGCGACAATTGACAAGCGAGGTTTAAGTTAGGCCTAAAAGAAATAAGAGATTAGTGGTGAAATTAACTTTTAATAAAAATAAACTGAATATTTGTAAATGTTTCTAGATTAAATAAAATATAACTTACCTTAAAATGATGAAAATCATTTCACAAATCAAAATTCCGCTGGATCACGAAGTTACCGGCGAAAGTTCAACGTTCAGCAGTTTCGCTGGGCGGGCTAGCCAAAGATCTTAGATTAGATTGGTGTGTTGACTGGTTGATTCAACACACCGCGTCAGTTGAGTTACAGCTGTTTGATCAGCAGCTCTACTAGAAATATTTTTGTAATATTTTGCGAAGCGATTGATTACTAAAGATTATCTAGTAACTATAATAATGACTGTAAAGATACTTAATATATTTATGTGAAAACCCATATTTTTTTTTACAGTGTACGTCATTTTGCGAATGGCAACAGTTTAAAATTTGAAATGCAATTTCGGTTTTATTTAATTTTTGCTACAGCAATTTTTTTAAACTTCTAAACATCGCACATTTTCAAGTTTTATATCGTCGGATGGGGTTAATATCGTCGTATAGGGAATTATCGTCAGATAGGGAATTACATTTTAAAATGCAATTTATTTGAAAACTGTATCTTAATATGTTTTTGAAACATTAATTTTTTGTAGTTTTCAATACCTTTTTTCTAATTGTGGTAACAGAAGTACCCCATTTCTGTTAAAAGTAAAGGGAAAAAACCGATAAAAGCACATTATCGTATCTTTATGTTGCCATTTTCACATTAAAAGTGAAAAAAATTGAAATAAAAATATTTGTTGTGTTAAGAATATCCTCTGTTATTTTTCTTTCATTTACGAAATTTCATTTACATTTTGACACTATGAAAATGGTCATGTTACCTTATGTGGCGTCACAGTAATATTGTCTATTTATTGCATGCAGATTATTTCAGAAATGTTCATTTACACTTATAAGAATATAAATAGTTTAGTATCTTCTTCAGCTTATAACATCGAGATTTCAAGTTTTGAATTAAAATCATTTTAAAATTATCAAATTAAAATATCATTTTTAAAAGTGAATGCAGACAAGAAAGGCGCATATGTAAATTTTGATATGAGAAAAATGATGTCGGATTTAGATTTCACGAAAAAAAAAAATTTTGAGTCAAAATGGAATAGGGTAACATCCCCAGTAATTGGCACATTAAGGATTTGTCTTTAAACTTACTTCTATTTTCATTACCAAGAAATAAAATATTTACTTGCAAATATTTTTAAATCAAAGGGTGCATATCTGTGCATCTATTTTGCCTACTAAAAACAAAAATATTTGAAAAAGTATTTTTATAAAAATATATTTATAAAAAGTTGCTGTAATCACCAGTAATTGGCACTTAGACTTTTACACAATTAAAGTAACCCTTTTCAACAAAACAAAACTGTTGTCAATTAAAATTTAAATTATACTATAAATCAGATAATAATAAATTGAAATGCATGCCTTTCTTAAGCCAGAGAAGAAGCATTTGCAACAAAATGGCTAATTTGATACAAGCCATAATTGTTTCTCTTTCCTAGGCACTATTGTCATTTAATGGCATAAATCAAAGTTATAATCTGTAAAGTAAATGAGCATATAACTGGTATATGGTCTTGCATTTTTAAAAGACTGGATATAAATCTTATTTTAGGACATTTTTGTAGGATGTGCCAATCACTGGTGCCTGCCAATTACTGAAAATGTTACCCTACATTTTTTTTTCTTTTTCTTTTCTTTTTTTTTTTTTTTTTTTTTTTTTTTTTTTGGAATTCTAGCCTAAGAGCCTCAATAGATATGTTTATCATAATAACAGATTTTTATTATTTGTTACTGCTTACATGTATTATTATTGTTTAATTTTAATAATTTCTTCAACTGAGTTTCATAGAAGAAGCATTTTATTAACTTTAGGTTAAATATCATTTCTTTAAGAGTTATATAAGGTTTAAGAGTTATATAAGGCCGATATAAAGTGAATTTTGTATTGCAACTAATTTTTAGATATATTATAGCAATGAAATTGTTCCTTCTTCAATATTTCCTTTCGTCAAAATTCGACGGGTTCTACCTTGTTATATATAAAGGCGATTCTTTAAAAAAATAAATAAAATAAATACAAAAAATTTCCTAACGAAAACTTTTAACACAATCACGGAATCTCTTTTAAACGTAAAATCGGAAATTTTTCAGTTATGACTTTTCTAAAGATTTTAAGTCGAATATCTTTTTTTAATTCTTGAGTCTATGTCATTAGAGTCTCCTGGCGACCTTTCTCATGTTCTCACATCTGGAAAAAGTCTAAGCTTTATAGTGTCAAATTCTACATCAATTTCTGATAGATTCTTTGCCTTTATCGGAAAATGAAAAACTCTTTAAGGTTTAATCATTTCTGAATTTAAGCACTTGTTGATATTATGAACCTAAGCTTAATAAGGATATCTTGAACAAATCAAAAATTCGTTATTTTGGATCTGAGAACAAGTGTAATGAGAACTTAAAGATGTAATGTACGCATATATAATGATTTTTAAAAGATTAGACACTGAATTTATTATTCCGCCGCCTACCAGACGGGTTTAACGGATTTAACAGGTATAGTCGTGGAAAAAAAAGTAAACACAATCTACTAACTCTCCAACAAATTATTGTCAGAAAAAGTTACTGATACGGAACGATTAGAAATAAAGTCTACTTTTAAATGATGTAAAAAAAAATTGCTTAGGTGACCATCTACACGGAAAGAACGATTTTGTTAAAACTACCAAAAAAAAGTTGTTTCAACAAAATTTTTCGTGTACTATTTCCCCCACAAAACGTTTTGTTGGATTTACCAAATCAATTTGTTAGGTTTATTTTGTTATCGCAAGTAAATAATTTGTTTACAAGAACCAAATGAATTTTGTTAATGGGTTCTGTTTTGTCGTCGTAACCAAATGCTTTTGGTTACGATAAACAAATAGATTTGGTCATCGTAACCAAATCTGTTTGATTAAGAATTATTATAACCAAATGAATTTGGTTTCGCAAACAAAATAAATTTGTTTCTTGCAACAAAATTTCTTTGGTTAATCGACATTTTAACCAAAGAAATTTTGTTTCAACAAACATATCGTTTTTGTTATTGAAACCAAATTCATTTTGTTAATAATTACTTAATTAAATGAATTTGGTTTGAAAAACAAAATAAATTTGTTTCTTGCAACGAAATCTATTTGGTTAATTGACATTTTAACCAAAGAAATTTTGTTTTAACAAACATATCGTTTTTGTTATTGAAATCAAATCCATTTGATTAATAATTACGGTAACCAAACGAATTTGGTTTGAAAAATAAAATAAATTTGTTTCTTGCAACCAAATCTACTTGTTTAATATCTATCATAACCAAATAAATTTGATACTTTGAACATACTTTTTTTTAATAAATTTTATTGCAGAAAACAAATTAATTTGTTTTCTAGAATCAAATTTATTTGGATAATAGTTAATGCAGCCAAACAAATTCGGTAACAAGAAAGTTATTTTGTTTTTTTAAACCAAATCACTTTGGTTAATAGTTTAGTGTAAACAAATGAATTTATAATGAGATAAATTTGGTTTTTGTAACCGCATCAACTTCATTAATAGGTGTTGCAATAACTAAGCACATTTGGTTGCAATAATTATATAAATACCAAAATTATTAAAGAAAGTCAGATAAAAGTAGTAAGTAGAACCCTTTTCTCACAGGGTCCTGTTTTGTGAAATAATAAATTAGTTTCTTATATTTGTGAAAATTCTAGTTAGAATTTTGTGAATTTTAAATTTTCGATTATTCAGGTTCTATTTTTCATATATAAAAAGCTAATATGTTCTTTGGTGACTTCAACTGCTTATTTACAAGCCAGATTTTATTATTAAATGATTAAATGTGTGAAAAGTTCCAATTAGAAGGTGAAAAAATTCTGTAAAAGGTCTATTTAAGAGGCAAATAATTTTGTGAAGGGTCCTGTTTTGAGATAAAATGTTTTGTGAAGGGTGCTGTTTTAAGATAAATTGTTTTGTAAAGGTTTAAAGGACCTAAACTTTTGTTAAACATATCCTTGCCCTGTATCTGAACTAAATGTTTCATTGTTTACACCCATAAATTATGTGCAGATTTTAGGGAGTCTACTGTAATATATTTTTATTAAACACAGCTTTAAACAATGCTGGATGAATTCCTTTAACCTGTATATCCTCAAACCTTTTCACAGGTTTGAGAAAAGTTTTTTCTAATGCACTCAGCTATTATTTTCATAATCTGTAGCTTTTTTTTTTTTTTTTTTTTTTTTTTTTTTTTTTTTTTTTTGAATATGAAACGCTGAAATCTTGATACTACACTTTGCTAATTTTTATCTTTTTCGCAAGACCAAAAAAAAAAAAAAAAAAAAAAAAAAAAAGAGTAAATAAAATTTAAAATAATAAGCATTAAAAAAAAAAAAGTTTTCGACATTTTCTCATGTAATATAAAAGGTACAATTGTTAGATGTATGAAAATATCATACTTACAATAAAATATGAAAGTTCTGAATGATATTTCTTTATTAATAAAGAAATTAAGTGATACATGATGAATACATTTAAAAAGTCAATTTGCATTTTGATATAAGTTATAATTTTTTAATTTCAGAAAATGAAATTCACAGTATCAGATTTTTGAAGATAAATTGAAAATTTGCACATAGCAAGATTAACAGTTATACTGAGTCATTATATATATATATATATATATATATATATATATATAACCTGAATTACTATTGTATCAAATAGCTTAATCAAACAGAGAAGAAATAAATGTCTGCAACTATTCTACCATATTTAAAAATAAAATGCGAATAATCATATTAGATAATCAGAAGAAACGTTTTGAAACTCAGGAGTATGTTGCCAAAATCCTGCAGTTATAATAATCTATGCAATCCCATTTCCCCCTCTTCCTCAAATTTTATTACCATTACATAATTTTATTTTTCTGTTGCTAAAAGAGTAAAAAAGTTGTAATTTCAAATGCAATTCAATTAAATCTATTTCAATTTATGGATTTCTCATGGTTTTAAAATAATTTTCAAGCATGATTCTTTTAAAAATTTACATAGCACATAACTCAATTATGTAAATTAAATCATTTGAAAGCAAAGGAACAAAAAATATTCAACATTTGTTTCTGGCTAATATTCAATAATGAAATCAACACTTTTTAATGAGTAAATAAAACAAATATAATCAGTGTTCTTGCCATTATGCCAAATTGCAACTAAAATTCTTCATTTGGAGAGTAAACAAGCGATTAGATTCGCCAAATTGCTAGTGCTGAATTTTTGCTTTTTCTTTCTTTTTCATTTTTCATACGTATGCATGTGTATATATATATATATATATATATATATATATATACACATATTATAATATGTTGATATTTTTCATATATTTGTAGCGGATTGTTGAAATTAGATTAATAACAATTGCTGTCACAGTTATAAAAACTTAGGTTATTTTAGAACATATTGAAAAAAAGGGGGTACATTAAATGATTAAAGATTTAAGGAAAAAAAAAAATATGTGCTACACTTCAGATCTATTTTGCTAATACTTTTTTCATTTCGCAAATACTTTTTATTTTCAATTAGCCAAATTACTAAAGTTCGTCAAATGTCAATGAGAACACTGAATATAATGAATACATAATCAAAATACATGCTTAAATAATCCCAATCAAAAGGCAGCTGCGAGTAACAGAACCCTCCGGTTAACCCATAGGATCAGCCATTACAAAAATTACTTTAAATAAATTTTAAAGCTTTTGTTTTTTAAATGCATGAGTTTTCATGGTAGGTATATATTGGATACTTACTTTGTTGGGTTAATTTATTAATAGCAGTGTCAACACAAGTGATTATGTTATTACTTATATAATTTCTTTTTTTCAATATTCCTTAACAATAATAATCTATGAACTCAGTAGCAGAAAAACTTCAGGGACAAAAAGTAATCTGCAGGTAAAATATTTTTACAACTGAAGCATTAATTAACCAAATAATCATTTATCTGTAGTGTTTATAGGCATTTCATAATTTATTATTAATATTAATCTTAACTTTTGTATTAGGTAATGAAGAGCTAAAAATATGAAGCAAAATAAAGATTCGATTAAAAAAAAAAAAAAAATTCCAAAACAGAAATTAAAATTTGCAATGCCCATCTCTGGTCTCAAACCTTCTGCTACCAGTGAACTGTTCCAAAATTTCGGCACTACTTGGTTAACGCGCCAACCCATTTTGCCAAATTATACAAAATCGCCAAACTATACATATTGACATAATTTTTATTTTAAATAACAAAAGAACAAGTAAGTTATTAGAATATTAATAAAAATACAAATAAAAAGGTGAAATAAAAATCAATGGCATTTTAGACGCATGTTTCATATTTAATGTAATTGAATGTGAGATTTACGATCATCCATTGTTGGCATTAAATCTTATAGTTCAGCGATAGATTTTTGGTTGACGGGATAACCAAATAGTAACTAAGATATATTATTTATTAATTTTTTTAATAATATGTATTAGGAAAGAAAGCATTTGTTAACAGCAGACTTGCGATATCTTAAAAAAATAAATAAATAAAGAGACAAAATAGTAACACAATTAAGCTGGTTTGTGGTATGCAGCTACTTTTATTGAAAATACAAATTATACAGTCTTTGAAACATATATGTATGCCAGACTAATATTTACTAGTACAATACCCTTTTACATAAAGAGTTATTCTTAGACAGTTTTAGGATTCTACTGCAGTCTGACCATTCAGTTAAAAAATATGCTATCTCGTGTCCAAATGAGGATCATGTATATTACAATGTCATCCATAAATAAAGAATTCTTGAATCCTGATATATTTCAATTTAGGATTTCAGGCTGAGTAAAACAGAACAACTCCAAGCATCAGTTAAAGTCTCCACCTGTTTTAATGAAAGAGTAAAATTAGACATAAAATTGTTTTATTGCAGGCATACATTGGTCAAATATGCAGAAATATATTTAAAAAAATAAAATTTCACATTGGGAAAAACAATCAAAATTTTAAAACAGTAGGTATGCTTTGCTTAAACCTTGGGGTAAAAAATTAAAAAATTCTTTAGAAAAATTTCCCCCTTGCATGGATGAATGTTGAACATTCATTGGAGAAAGGGGGGAAAAAAATCACGGGATACAAAAACTCAGTTGCGCAATATATATATATATATTTATATAAATTTTTAAAAAGTGAAATTCAATAATACATGCATGAAGTCTGCATATCAGAGTTGGCAAGTTTTTGACACGCAACAGTTTTTGGCGGTTTAAACCGTCATGTCAAAAACCTATATTGATATGATTTAAATTTTTGAAGAAATATATTTTCAATATTAAACAAAACTTTAGATTTTGGAAAACTTATCTTTTGTAGCATAACTTATTAAATTTTAATGTGTTTTTCAAAATAAGCAGGGATATTATACTATGAAGAAATTAATTTATAAATAGATTTAGTGTACAGTTTAAAATATTAAAGATTAGACATGTTCCATACTTGATTGGAAAAAGAAAGATGTTCAAAACTGGTTATTAGCATGGAGTGAAAAATCGAAAGTTGGAATTTTGATTTTGGATAGCAGCCAAAAGTTGCCTTTTAGTATCTCTAATTACACATGCAAAATTTCATGAATTTTGAAAAACTTCTTGAGTCCCCTACCAGGACATTTATATTTTCATTGATTTATACGATAGATTCTTATGATAAATTGTACATTAACAGGATTTCTTGGAAATCTCGTTTGATATTTTTATATTTAAAATGTTCAGTGTAATTCCTTTCATCATTTTCAAACTTTAAGTCTTTATTTTTAAATATCTGAAACGGTTTATTGAGTTTTAAAAATTGTATGTTGTCATTTTTACAGTCAAAACGAGTACATGTGTAAGCAAATATATGTGTAAGCTTTATCATTACGAGAAGTTAGTGATTCTTCAAAACTAAATAAAGCTGTTTTGCCAACAATAGCAGCATGCTATAAAATAGGGATGCACAACCTGTGGCCCGCGGGCCACATTGATACCACTATTTTTATGCAGAATAATTTTCCTTATATTACTGAAAGAAACTTTGCTATTAAATAAAACAAATGTAATTTTTCAAATATTCTGGCGGCAAACGATTTTCTGGCAAAAAGGTTGTGCATCACTACTATAAAATATTATTATTATACAAAACAATAAATAAAACACTGCAGTAATTGTAAAGTTTCGCCAAAATCAAAGGAAAAAAAATCCTAAGAGAAAACATCGAAGGCATCAACTATTGTAGTTTCCCAAAGACGTATTGATCAAATGATAGATAACAATTATTCTGAATATCAGAAGCTTATTCAACTCCCCAAAATCAAAGGAAATTATGGAAAATTGGAGATATTTGGAAGAACTATAAGTGAAAAACAATCTCTGATTTTAAGAGTCAAATGAATTTTATTTGGGACACATTACACCATCTTTTTGGACCAGGAAAAATCATTGCAGGAAGTATTAAAATATTGCACTGAAAAATATTTAAGCCTTGATAAATTGATGGCAATAGATTGTGACGGTATAAACAACTGTATAAACAGTAAGATAAAAAAACATGCTAATAGATTTTTGAAGCTAAGATTTAGTCGTCTGTTGTAGTGGTTAATATGTCAGCTCTCTGCAAACGAATTGCCACTAAGTCATTGAACTTCATAAACAAAATAAAGGCTCATGAGCTATTCCTGTTCTAATTGGAAAGTCGTTGGATCAATGTGAACAATAGACAGTTACGGAAATTAATGTTTCCTAACCTTATCGACAAAATTTGGACATTTTTTTGCACCGAATTGATGAAATTCACAATTTTTAATGATTGGTGAAATTTGTCAAATTTGATAAAATTTGCAATTTTTTTTATTTGTCTGGTGGACAAAATTTAAAATCATTGTGCAACTGCTGACAAAATTTGAGATTTTTTTCATGCTGGACTAATAAAATTCACAATATTTTAACAATGCTCTCCCCTCCCCTCCAAAAAAAAGCAGCAAAACTCATGTTTTTCCACTAAAAATCACAAAATTTTAAAATATCCGAAATCTGTAGAGCCGTACCGAGTACTCAGTAAATACTCGGTATTCGGTCTATACCGAGTAGCTGTAAAAATTTCCTTTTTTAAGCATATGAATTTATAAATGATCTGTAAAAAGTTATCAGTGCAAAAAACCCTGAACGGGTTAAAAGCTTGTGACACAGCACTTTATCTTATATATCTAAGAATTTTAAATTTGGGACTTAAAACTAATGATATCAAAATTTATTCATTAAGGTTTTATCAATTACATCTTTCATAAATTCAAAATATGAATCTTAAAAGATATGATATCAAAATTTAAGTGACGCCTTGACGAGGCTTTAAACAATGTTTTAAAATTCCATTTATTTATTTATTGCCTAAATACATTTTCATATCTAAACAATACTTTTCATTTTCCAATACACTGTTAAATACATCACTTTCACTGAATATATATAATGCACTGAAATGTATTTATTTGAATAAATAGATTTATCTTTTGGGCTACGCTATCCAAAATCAAAAATAACATTTGAATAAATATTTTTTGCGTCATTGTATCCAAAGTAAGTTAAATAGATACAATGACGCAAAAACTATTTATTTATTTATTTATTTATTTATTACTATAAGTTTACAATATTCAGAATGAGTCAGAAAATGCATCATAATCGATGCAGTATGCATGACTTTTCGTTCTTGTTAGTTATGTTTTGTGGGGTCATCAAGGCTTCTTGTTAATTATGTAAGGGGGGGGGGAGGAGTTTGTATCGGGTTTAAGATTTTATTAAAATTTCCATGCTCTAGTCTGTACGTATTTACATAATTTTTTTTCTAAAAATCTTGATTTGGTTAGATAATTGTTTTTTTTTTTTTTTTTTTTTTTTTTTTTTTTTTTTTTTCGGGTTTGAATCTTGATTCAGTTTGACTTGAATTGGAATTTTCAGGTTCTTGCCGAGTTGCATTTCAAGTACTAGTTTTCAATTCTGGTCAGTGGATGGGGACGGAAAAATATTTTTGTCTTTCTTGAACAGATTTTTATTTCCTAATTTTTTTATTTTACTTTTTTTTTGGGGGGGGGGGGGGGATTGGATTGGGTTTCAGGTTATTCGGATCGGGTTTGAGATAGACTTCTATTGGAATTTCCATGATCTGGTCAATACATAGACATAAATTGTTCTTTTTTTCCTAAAATCTAGATTCAATTAAATATATATATATATTTTTATTTTTTTTGGGGGGGGGGGGATGATTGAATCTGGTTTCGGATTGACTTCAAATGGAATTTTCAGGTTCTTGTTGAGTTGCATTTCAAGTATATTATTTTGTCGCAGATAAATTGGGTTACAATTGGAATTTTTTTTTTTTTGGGGGGGGGGGTAGTGTTTGAACTGGGTTTAGGATAGATTTCAATTGAAATTCTTGTCAGTGTATGTGGACAGAAATTATTTGGTCTTTCTTGGCAGACTTGCGTTTCCATTGTTTTTTCCTTTTCGGGTTTAGATTAGGTTTCATGTTAACTTTCAGACTCTTGTCAGTGTGTATCGGCAGAAATAATTTTCTCTTTTTCGGATTAGGTTAAGGTTCGATGGAAATTTTTTTCAGGTTTCAATCAGGTTCAATTCAAATGGAATTTTCAAGTTCTGGTCAGGTTGCGCTTTAATGGAAAATATTTTGTCCTGTATAGATACTGGGCTTCGGTTATATGGAATTTCCTTTTTCAGGTTCAGATTAGGTTTAAGATGGACTAATTGGAATTTCCAGATTTCTGATCACGCATATCTATGGAAATTAAGTTTTCTTTCCCGAATCGAGATATGGTTGGATAATCTTTTTTTTTTTTTTGGGGGGGGGGGGGAGGTTGAATCTGGTTTCGGTTTGACTTCAAATGTAATTTTCAGGTTCTTGTTCAGTTGCATTTCAATGTATTTTATTTTGCAGCAGATAGATTGAGTTACTCTTGGAGGGATTTTTTTCTTTCTGGTATTGGATTGTATAGGATAGATTTCAATAGGAATTTTTCGATTCTGGTCAATGTATGTCAATGGAAATTATTTTGTCTTTCTTGGACAAATTTATCTTTCCATTAAATTTTTGTTGGTTTAGAATGGGTTTCAGGATAACTTGTAGGTTCTTGTTGGCAGACTTGTATAAAACCAAGAACTTTCTGCAAATTAATTTAATGTTGGGTGTAATTCGCATTTTTTGCGCAATTCATGGTCATCTTTCATGTTTTTTATGCGATTTATGAATGTAATTTGCATTTTTGAGCAATTTATGGACATAATTCGCAATTTTTATGCGATTAATGAATGTAATTTACATTTTACATAATTTATGGACGTAATTTGCTATTTTTATGCAATTCATAGACATAATTTGCGTTTTTTCAGCTTTCTGTTGACGAAATTTGTGTTTTTTAATCGAATTATTGACGTTATTTATGTTTTTATAGGATTTATGAATGTAATTTGCTTTTTTTACCAATTCTTGGACGTAATTTGCATTTTTTGTAATTTATGAACGTTATTAGTGTTTTTTTTGCACGATTCATGGAAGTGATTCGCATTTTTTGAGTGATTTATGAATGTAATTCACGTTTTTATGCGTTTCATGGACGTAATGTGTTTTTTGAGCGATTCATGAATGTAATTCGCATTTTTTATGCAATTCATGAATGCAAAACACTATTCGCTATTTTTATGCGATTTATAGACGTAATTTGCATTTCAGCTTTCTGCTGCCAAAATTTGTGTTTTTTGAGCGATTTATGAACATAATTCCCGTTTTACTACACGATTCATAGACATAATTTGTGTTTTTCATACAATTTCTGAACGTAATTCTCACTTTTTTAAAACAATTCATGGACGTAATTCACGTTTTGACGATTTGAGGACTCAATTCGCGTTTTTTATGTGATTCATGGACATAATTCGCGATTTTTATGCGATTAATGAATGTAATTTACATTTTACATGATTCATGGATGTAATTTGCTATATTTATGCAATTCGTAGACATAATTTGCATTTTTTGATCTTTCTGTCAACGAAATTTGTGTTTTTGTAGGATTTATGAATGTAATTCGCTTTTTTTACCAATTGTTGGACTTAATTCGCATTTTTTGTAATTTATGAATGTTATTAGTATTTTTTTGCATGATTCATGGAAGTGATTCGCATTTTATGAGTGATTTATGAACGTAATTTGCATTTCAGCTTTCTGCTGCCAAAATTCGTGTTTTTTGAGCGATTTATGAACATAATTCCCGAATTACTACATGATTCATAGACATAATTTGTGTTTTTCATACAATTTCTGAACATAATTCTCACTTTTTTAAACAATTCATGGACGTAATTCACGTTTTGAGCAATTTGTGGACCCAATTTACGTTTTTTATGCAATTCGCTTTTTTTGAGCGATTCATGGACATAATTCGAGATTTTTATGCGATTAATGAATGTAATTTACATTTTACATGATTTATGGATGTAATTTGCTATACTTATGCGATTCATAGACATAATTTGCATCTTTTGAGCTTTCTATCGATGAAATTTGTGTTTTTTGATCGATTTATTGACGTTATTTGTGTTTTTATAGGATTTATGAATGTAATTCGCTTTTTTTACCAATTCTTGGACGTAATTTGCATTTTTTGCAATTTATGAACGTTTTATTTGTGTTTTTTTGCACAATTCATGGAAGTGATTTGGATTTTTTGAGTGATTTATGAACGTAATTCACGTTTTTATGCAATTCATGGATGTAATTTGCGTTTTTTGAGCGATTCATGAACGTAAATCACATTTTTTATGCAATTCGGTATTTTTATGCGTTTTATAGAGGTAATTTCCGTTTCAGATTTCTGCCGCCAAAATTCGTGTTTTTTGAGCGACTTATGAACATAATTCATGTTTTACTACACAATTCATAGACGTAATTTGCGTTTTTCATACAATTTATGAATATAATTCTCGCTTTTTTACATGATTCATGGACGTAATTCACATTTTAAGCAATTTGTGGACGTAATTCCCATTTTTTATGCAATTTGCTTTTTTATTTAGCGATTCATGGATGTAGTTCACATTTTTTATGCGATTCATGCATGTAATTCACATTTTTTATGCGATTCATGCATGGAATTCACATTTTTTATGCGATTCATGCATGGAATTTGTATTTTTTATGCGATATTTGCATGGATTACAGAGATAATAAAATTCACTGCCAAAAAAGCGGAATTCCGTGTTTCTGCGGAAAAGTAGCAGTCCAGATTTTTAAACGAAATTTGTGGTTGATTTGTGATTTTCTGACAAAATTTGCAGTTGTTTCAAGATTTTTCCATGAAATTTGCATTTCTAGTTTTTTTTATATTTGCAGGACTTTTTTAGTGTTTCTTTGACAAAACTCAAGATTATTTCCAGAGCCTGATTAAGGATGTCTGGGGCCTAAGGGCTTAAGGATTAGGTGAATTATTTGGAGTTATTTGATAAAGCGATGCAATTTCCAAGTTATCTAGTTTGTTTTTCCTTTTAAGTTTTTGAGAAAAAAGAAAAAAAAATATTTCTATGAATTTGCTTCAAAATTATTTTAATCATTTTGGGCCCCCAAATCCTAGGCCATGGCCTAGTTGGTTTGTGCGGTAATCAGGCCCTAGTTATTTCATGATCTTTTGACGAAATTTGTGCTTTTAATGGATCATTTTACAGTAGAGATGCACAACCTGTGGCCCGTGATAGGTTTACGTGTGGCCCGCGAACTTCGTCAATTTACAACTAAAAAAAATTACAATTTTTGTTCAAAAGTTGTCGAAAATATCATTAATTACCGCAGAAAAATATAAAATTTTGTCAAACACTTAAGAATCGTAGATCAGGCACGGAAAAATCGTGAATTCCATTGATCAAGTGCGGAGAATTCACAGGTTTTGTTCATCATATATGAACAAATCGTGAATTCTGCCCGTGAGGCTCGAAAAAAAAAAAAAAAAAGAAAATTTAGATGATTGGACACGGAAAAATCGCAAGTTTTATCGATCAGACACAGAAAAATTGCGAGTTTTATTGATTAGGAACGGAAAAATCGCAAATTTTGTTGGTCGGACACAAAAAATCGCACATTTCGTCGATAGAGCAAGAGAAAATCGTCAGATTTGTTGATGATACACGAAAAATTGCACATTAAACTCATCCGCTACGAAAAAAAATCGCATGTTTTTCGGTTTATGATGTGAAAAAAACATGAATTTCATTGATTGGGAGTGAAAAAAAATCGCAAAATTCATTAATAAAGCACGAGAAAATCCAGATTTTGCGATGATGCGCGGAAAAATTGAAAATTTCGTTAATCGGCTGTGAAACAATCGATCGTTTTGGAAATTTATCAAGAGAAAAAAAATCACGAATAACACCTCAACGTAAAAAGATGCAGATATCATCCAAAATTATTTAAAAATTACGAATTTTGTTGATTGGGCGTGGAAAAAATGTAGCTTTCATCTGCTAAAGGCAGAAAAATCTCAAATTTTGTTGGTCGGACATGGAAATATCACAAATTTTGACGACTTCACGCAGAAAAATTACAAAATTCGTTGATAAGGCTCAAATAAAATCGCGAATTTCATCTATCTGGTGAGAAAAAAAATCAGGAATTTTGTCGATCAGGTGAAGAAAAATTGCGAATTTCGTAGATCAGCTTTACAAAAATCTCAAATTTCGTCTATCAGGGGTAGAAAAAACGCAAATTTCGTCGATCGGCTTTGCAAAAGTCGCGAATTTCGTCGATCGTCTTTGCAAAAATCGCAAATTTTGCCATTAGTTTTGTAAAAATGGCTAATTGCGTCAATCGACTTTACGAAAATTGCAAATTTCAACGATATAATTTGTAAAAATCGCGAAAACCATCCATGTGGTAAGGAACAATCGTGAATTTTATCAATCATGCGAGGAAAAATTGCAAATTTCGTCAACCAGCTTCGAAAAAATTGCAAATTTCGGCAATTGGCTTCGTAAAATTCATGAATTTTGCTGATCAGGCTCGAAAAAATCACAAATTTCATCGATCGGCTTGGTAAAAATTGCAAATTTCGTCGAACATGTGAAGAAAACCGCGAATTAAGCCAATTAGCTTTGTAAAAATCGCACATTTGGTCAATCGGCGTCGTATAAATCGCAAATTTTGAATTTTGTCCTTCGGCTTCTTAAGAAAATTTCGTCAATCAGCCGCAAAAAATCGTAATTTTATCAATCATGTGAGAAAAAAGTGCAAATTTCATCAATCGGCTAAATAAAATCACGAATTTCATCAATCGACTTTGTAAAAATCGCTAATTTTTATGATCAAGTGCGGAAAAATTGTGAATTTTCTCGATCGGCTTCGTAAAAATCATGAATTTCGCTACTCGGCTTCATAAAAATCGTGAAGTTTGCCGATCGCCTTCGTAAAAATCGGAAATTTTGTCGATGGGCTTTGTAAAAATCGATAATTTTGTCAATCATCCGTAGAAAAATCGCAAATTTTATCGATCTTGCGCAGAAAAATTGCGAATTTCATTGATCAGCTTTATCAAAATCCCGAATTTCATCGATCGACTTTGTCAAAATCACGAATTTCGTCGATTGGCTTCATAAACATCACGAATGTTGTCAATTGGCTTCACAAAAATTAATAATTTCGCCAAACAGCTTTGCAAAAATCTCAAATTTTGTTGATCGGTTTTGTAAAATTTGTGAATTTTGTCAATCGGCTTCATAAAAATCACGAATTTTCTCAACCCTTTTCGTAAGAATCGCAAATTTTGTTGATCAGGCACAGAAAAGATCGATTTTCCTTGATCAGTTTCTTAAAAATTGCGAATGTTGTCGATCACTTTAGTAAAAAGACGAAAATTGGTCGGTCAGATATGAAAAACTGCAAATTTTGATGATCGGGCATTGAAAAATCAGGAATTTCAGTGATGAGGAGCTGAAAAATCTTGTTGATCAACTTATTTCCTTTCCTTCATTCACAAAGTTCACATTTTTTTGGCACCAGTCAATTATCTTTGTTTTTTAGCATTTTAATAAAATTAATTTTACTTTCCGGAATAAAGTCACGGAATATTATTATTTCTTGAGAATAAGCATTGCTATATATGTTATGTATACAAACATAAAAGCTGCAGATATATCCCTATCAACTGAATTAGATATTTTGACTGGTTAAGCAAACCTAAAGGGGTATCGCCCCACTTCCCTCTGAAAACATAAATTTTATCCGATTATAGGTCACAGATCACCTTTGAAATCGATTTATCTCCATGTTATTGAATGTGGTCCTCGACCATCCAGACATATTTGTAAGTAGCTCTTCTCTTGAAAAGGTTGTGCACCCCTATTTTACAGAATTTACGTTTTTAATCAATCCTTTGACAAAATTTGCTGTTATTTTGTCCTTTTTGATGAAAATCACAATTGATCATAACGAATTTCGTCAAATTTCATTGTAAAAATCACGAATTTCATAGATTGGCTTTGTGAAAATAGCAAATTACATCAGTTGCCTTCGTTAAAATTGCAAATTTTGTTGGCCAATATTGTAAAAATCGAGAATGGTGATCAAGAATTTTGATCAGTCACCAAAAAATTGAGAGTTTTGACAATCAGGCACCGAAAAATAGAGTTTTGTCAATCAAGCGCCAAAAAATCAAGAATTTTGTCGATCAGACATTAAAAAATAGAGGAATTTATCGATCATGTGAAGAAAAATCGTAAATTTCATCATTTGACTACATAAAAATCAAATTTTATTGATTAGATGCAGAAAGATTATGAATTTTCTTGATTGGACATGGGAAGATCATGAATTTTCTCGACTGACATCATAAATATTGAAAATTTTATCGATCAGGCGTGGAAAAATTGCATTTTTCCTTAATCAGTGGCAGAAAAATCAAAAATTTCATTGATCAGGCAAGGTAAAATTTTGTAGATCGGCTTTTCTGTCCTTTATTCATAAAGATCACATTTCTTTCGGCTTCAGCCATTAATGTTTATTTTTTAGTACTTTTAATAAAACTAAATTTATTCTCCTGAAGAAAGTCAAGGAATATTATTACATCTTTAAAATATTCTTCACTATATCCGTTATATATGTAGATGTAAAAACAGCTAATTCATCCTTGCCAACTAAATTGGACTTTTTGACTGGCAAGGTGACCAAAGAAATTTAATTTTCAATTTCCCAGATGTATTTTAAACTTTTCCCTGATATATCTTGATGTTAAAGTAAGTTTCAAAAGAATGATACATTTGATATACATCATAAGAAGTAAAATAGATTTTTATTTTAAGGAAATACTTGTTCACTCATACTTGACCATGAGTACTTTATGACTAAGTTTATTTCAAAAATTATACTTTTTTTTAATTACATAATTTATAAGTTTTTGAAAAGACGTGAAGCATCAGTGAGAAGAAAGTCAAGATGGTTTACCGCCTTAGCAAATAAATCAACGATTTTGTTTTTAAAATGATCTAATAGAAATTGTCAAAAAGGTTTAATTTATAATATTTTAAAAAAATAATGCATAACATTCATTGATGCAAATTTAACCATACAATTTATCTAACATTTATTACAAAAGAAAAATTAATAAAATACTCAGAAAGTCAAAAAGATATTTCTTCTTTTTAAATTTCAAAAATTGAGTCCAATTTCAATTTATGAACAATGGTTTTAAGATTCAAATTAAAAACTAAAGTCCTAGTTCTTGAAAAAAAAAAAAAAAAAAAATCAAATTATAAATAAGATTCAAATATAAAAATTGAGTTATAGTCTTTTTGGGGAAAGTTTCTAGTTTATAAATAATATTTTAAAAACTAGACTTCTGGTTCTTGAAGAAAGTTCAAGTTATAAGTAAATTCAAAAATTAAAATACTTGTTCTATTGTTTTTTTTCTTCAAAACATCTGCAAAAAGTTTTAGTCCAGGGTTGCCACTCTAACCTTGAAAAAAAATTCCCTGTGTTTTCCCTGTACTGCAACGCATTTATTCTATGTTGAGTGCCCAAAAATGTATGCATGTATGTATGCTAATTAGACATCTTATAATTTATCATTACCCAATTAATTGAACAAATATAACACATTATATGATATGAGCAAATGAAAAATTCCTTTAAAGTTGTTACACTTATTACTAAATCTCACATTTTACATTAATAATAATAAAAACAGTAAACCAATACTCAAACATTCTGCTAAAAAATACATTGAAGTATTTGTAATATGAATGTTAAAATGTCTAAAAACTTTGTATCTAATAGTTTAAAGAACATAAAATTTTAAAGAATCTTACCTTAAAATCAATTATCTTGAACATAATATCACAAAAATTACAGAAATAAAAAAGTAAAGAAAAGAGGAAAAGCTACTTACTTTATGCATTCAAATTAATATAAAAAATACAGGACACATAAAATATAGGATAACTTTGATACGCAACACTTTTTTTATTATTATTATCATAAAAGTATCATAAGATAATATTCAGCTTTCAAAATGAAAGCCGAAAAAACAATTTATGTTTGGATATAGTCAGTGTTCTCGCTGACGCTCGCGATTTCGCCAAATTGCGACTAAATTCTTCATTTGGCGAGTAAACAAGTGATTAGATTCGCCAAATTGCTAGTGCTCAGTTTTTGCTTTTTCTTTCTTTTCCTTTTCATTTTTCGTACATATGCATTTATGCATATTTTTAATATATATGTAGCGGATAGTTGAAATTAGATTAATAATAATTGTTGTCACAGTTATAAAAACTTAGGTTATTTTAGAAATATTGATAAAAAGAGGTACATTAAAGGATTATTATTATTATTATTGTGCTACACGGCGAATTTATTTGGCTAATACTTTTTTCATTTGGCGAATGTTTTTCATTTTTAATTAGCCAAATTACTAATGTTGGTCAAATGTCAGTGAGAACACTGGATATAGTAGGGAAAAAATTCCCTATATTTTCCGGATTTTTTTCAAAATTCCCTGGATATTCCCTTTTTTTGGGGGGGGGGGGTAAAAATTCCTGTGTTTTCCCGGTTCTCCAGGTGGCGTGGCAACCCTGTAGTCTAATCATGAAGATAGATATAGTAGAAGGAGAACAAAGACGGCGCTTCCATTTTCGTCCCTAAAGTCTTTCTGAGTTTGGCTGGCATTTCCGGCAGTTTGGGAGCAGATGAAGTCTAGCGCCCCCTACGTCCCGCTAGCAGACTAGTCGAGAGACCAGTCAAACAAGTCATGTGATCGAAAGTCAGTGCAGCATCACTAGCGCCACGCCATGCACCGGGAAATACTTTGGGGCTAAGTTCTGTTGGGAAAAGCCTATCTTCTCGGTTCTCCTTCTATTATTCTATCTTCATGAGTCTAATATAATTATGTAAAAAAAAAAATTGTTTTAAATGTTTCCTTCTTTCAACAACTTTATTTTTTCTGTAAGTAAATTTACTTCTTT
Organism: Maratus speculifer; assembly: GCA_964019185.1. Classification (NCBI taxonomy): domain Eukaryota; kingdom Metazoa; phylum Arthropoda; class Arachnida; order Araneae; family Salticidae; genus Maratus; species Maratus speculifer. The sequence continues at coordinate 417,365,344 of OZ025293.1, forward strand.
TGTTGCAGTTTCTTCTTATATTTCAGAAATATTCTTTTCAAACTGCTTTGTTGCTACTGCCAATTTTCTTTCCTTAGTTTCCTCAGTCTCCTTTTCACTTTCCTCCAGTTTTTCTTTTTTTCTGTGGCTTCTGTTAATCGTGCTCTAGCATTTATGTAGTACTGCATCAGACTGTTACTTCATATTTTCCAATATCATCAGAGTCATGAAAATTATCATATATGGTTCGCTGTGCCAGTAATGTTTCCTCAGCAAAATTCTCAATTAGACATTCATTGTTTACTAAGAATCCTCGCTCAACATTTGCATTTCTGTGAGACATGATCACAGAAATTTTTTTAATTCCCCAAATGTATTTGGAGCCTTCAAATTTATTAAAAATAACCCTCCAAAAGTGACCCACTCGTTGGTAACTCGACAAAATGTTATTAATATTTTTTCACCTCTGTCTGTGAACATATAGCAATAAATTTACAATTAGCCTTGTCTGCTGTTGTTGAATTTATCCACAGACTTTCACCCAAAATTGTCAACAAATTTCTTAGCCTCACCTTCTAGCGTTGGATAAGCAAACTTAAAAGGGCAGTCCCTCACCACCCTCTGAAACTATATTTTTTTATCCAATTATAGGCCACATATCACCTCCTTGAAATCGAGTTGTCTCCATGTTATTGATTTGGCTCTCGACCACCCAGACATATTTCTAAGTGGTCCTTCTCTTGAAAAAGTTAGAGAGTGTTCCCCAAGAATAGTGTTCTTTTATTTCCGCAAGGCAGCCCTTTTTTTTCTAGAGTCAAGACTAATAGCAAAAATATTTGTACTACTTTCCACATTGTGATTTTAACCAAGGGAATGCTGAATACCTTCCGATAGAAATTATAAAAAAATATATGTATATCAATTTTTTCCAAAAATTAACATAATTAAAAATAGGTTGCTGCATCCTTTTATACTTTGCTACTTTTGGGCCTACTTTAGATTTTGATATCTCCTTAATAATTCAATATATACTGAGCATACAATTTTTGTTACTTAAATATTGAAATTTTGTCCTCCATGCTTATGCAGCAACACAATCAGTATTAAAATTATTTTTAAATAAATATCAAAGTTAATAATAAATAGTTATATAACATACAAAAAAAATTATTTCTAATTGATCTACTTAATATGTTAATATAGCAGCAGCAACCATGTGGTATACGATTTATTCAATTTCAATTCTAAACATTGATATACTACATTTCTACACTATACTTTTTTTTTTTTTTTTTCAAGGGATAGTAATTTCAATAAATTATTTTTAACAAACTTTTTTTTAAGCAGGTTCTAAATTCGACATTTGTGTGTTTCTATACGACAGATGAGATATACATATTTTTTAATAATTGAAAAAGGATAATATTCTTGAATTAATCCCATTTAAGTTTCAACGAAATTGGTTTAGTTAGTTTTTGAATATTGAAAATGTATATATATGTCTATTTTTAGCGATGTTTATCAAGTGACGCAGCACTATTTGTTTACATGTTTACAAGTTCAATTTTAAATTTTTAAGAAAAATATTCAAAAGCGTGAATAACTTACCTTTAAATGTTTCTATGATATGAGAAAATCCCCGTGAAGTAGCCAATTCTTGTAAGAAATTAGTAGTCGGTTTCGGCTTCCATTTTATTTTTTCAAAACACAACGTGAACGTGCTCGTGCTTCAAGCCAGTCGCCATGTTGACACTACGCATCGTAACAACCTGTGATTCAATCACAGTTAACCAAATCATTTTGTTCCTCTAACAAAATAGATGATTCAATCACAATTAACAAAATTAGATTGTTAATTCCGTTGTTTTTAACTATTACATGGATGCTTTTTAACAAAATAAATTGACAAAATTATTTCGATTAATCAACCAAACAGTAATGTTTATCGTAGCAAAATATTAGTTAATATTACTAAAGGATATTATAAAAATGTGTGACAAAAAAAATATTGTTATTTTAACAAAACAGTTCTTTCCGTGTACTATCTTAAAACGAATCCAAATTTCCTTGTTTTTTTTTCTTCTTTTTTTCAAAGGCAATGCCCAATTTTAACAAGATATTTCAAACTGTGCCTAAACACCAAATTTCAAGTCATTTGAATGATATGTTTTTGAATTATAAACTTTCAAAATTTAGTGCATGCAATGTTAAATTACGTTTTCGTATTTTTATTAATATCTCATGAAATTATATCCTTAATGTAACTAATTTTTTAATTCGCAATAATACTGAAATACCTAAGCATAAATACGTTGAATTTGCAATTTTATTTATATGAATTATGAAACTGATATTCGAAAAAATTATGAATTCCAACCTGCAATTTTTTTATGGATTTAGATTTATTAAGTCCTGCTTTATAAAAATCCAAAATTTCAAATTTTTCTTCCAATTAGTTTTGAAATTATGCTTAAAAAACGATAAAATGGTGGTTTAAAGGGCCGTCTATTATAGAAGTGACTGGATAGAATCTGGGAAAAAAATGACAGAAAAAACAAGAGCGGAAAAAAAAGTGAAGGAAAAAGTGCCAAGGCATTGATAAATATTGAACTTGTCGATAAATAAGTGATAATTAATAAAGTGAGAATAAACGTCTGATTTATATAATTCTCTAAGACTAGCGGTTCCCAACGGGGGTTGCGCGCACCATTGGGGATACATAGCAGGTCTGTTGGGGGTACATGAATGCAATGCGTTTGTTTGACCGCTATCAACTGTCGTTGACGAACTGATGACCCACATATCTCTCGCCCCGGGCATGCTAAAAAATGTTGTGGGATGAGCTATCGTGAAATCTCGGTGTCATTCTGTAGAGACTCACATTAAACACTTATAACTGTGTTGAATTTAAACTTGCAAATGTTATTTTTCATTTTCAATTAACAGCATGTTTTTACTTTTTTTTTTCTTTTAATAGCCCTGTAAATTTGGGATATTTATTTATATCCGCCCTGTATTTTTTAAAACACCAGAGTAAATATAGTGATTAATTAATAAGAGCAAATCATGGCATGACAACAAGATCTTGGAGGTTTTTCGACTTAGGAAATAGGGGATTAACCCTAAGTCCTCTCCGTGTGAAGGCATGGATTTTGTACAAGTTAAAAGGTTGCAATACGATCCATTATGACGGTAACAACCACCTCATTTGGAAGTGAATTCTTTTCCTAAAGTGTCAGTTTCCTCACCCCTTTAAGAATTATGTGGAGGGGTTCCGTTTCAGGATATCAAGTATTTTAGCCGCTGTCTGACAAAGCGTTGTTTACCGCCCATCGCAACAATTTATAGTCGCACGATTCTCCTCCTTCGCTGATCGTAAGTTCTCTTTCGCACTCTTTTTAACGTAACACTGAAAGCAAACCGATTTGAACATGAGCTTAATGTTTTTAACCAGACTTACAGATTATATTACATAAGATATTTTCTTTTTCTGGTGGAAAAGATGCTTCATTTTTGTGACAAGATATATGCGGTATCAGGCAAAAGAATTTGGAGAAAGGTTCAAAATTTGATGCCTCCATCGCACTTGGCAATGAGTATTTTTATTTATTTATTTTTTTTTTGGGGGGGGGGAGGGGGGGGGGTTTAAAAGCTTCAGAGAGCCAAAACAGGATGAAGTGAATGCCGAGAAATTCTGAACATTTCTAACATATTAGCAATGATTTCTAATTGTTTTTCTGATTTTCGTAACTGAAATTGTTCCAAAATTCCCTTTTGTCTCATTAGCAAGTAAAGACTTACATTATTAACCTTTAACTGTTGTTACCGATCTCACAGACTACTGCTTTTATCATATTTTGTAGTTTAACTACAAATACTGTGGAAGTTTTGTTTCGTTGGAACTTTATTAATATCACCAAAGAATTTGAATAGCTAAAATTTTATTATAACAGTCCTGTTTAAAACGTTTAGTACAAAAATACCGTCTTATGAGTTAATCGCGCCTTTTATTCATCTTTCGGTTGAGCGGTCTCACAGACCGCTTCACAGTAGTTACGTAACAATTTCTGACACATCAGTTAAAACCTAAATATTTCGGGTCTGATTTAATATACGCCCGATCAGTGGCCGAGAGTTTCTTCTCTCGACACTGATAGACGAGACGTGCTGGGTTTGAATCCAAACGCGCCCGTAGTCCTAATCGTTCGGAGTTTCCCATTGTTTTCCTCGAAATATGGATATCCTTACGTAAGTACAGGTTAGGTTCTTTTAGAAAGACTCTTATGGAAGGCACTCCTCATCGGATCTATATCCCTCGTGCGATAATCGGCCGTCATAAAACAACATTTTATACCTATAATCAGTAGCGTAGCTATGTTTTTTGGCGCCCGGGGCCAGCAAGAAATTTTGCGCCCCCACCTCTATATAGATATTTAACAATTTCTCTCAATTTGGCGCCCCTAGGCCTCGGCGCCCGGGGCGGTCGCCCCCCTTGCCCCCCCCCCCCCCTTAGCTACGCCACTGCCTATAATTAAATGATTCACTGATAAAGAACTCGTGTTATAGTTTTATTCTATTTTCCCTTTATCTCAAAACGACTGAAGTAAATTTTAAAGTAATGAAATTTAGTTTTATCTACACTATTTTAATCAATAAATAATTTTTATACATCTATTTACGTGAAAAAAAAATACTGATTGTACAAGTACAAATTTAATTTGAAAGCTATTTTTCTTTTCATTAAAAACAAAAAAAGTCCGAGACCTCAGATACGATAACATTAAAAGTACTTTAATATTTATACGATACTACGACGCCCCTTTACGACAGACGGTCACAGTGGGGTACTGCATTAAAATCAACCACCCGAAACCAGCCTCGTAATTCTCCATATTACGACCGGCTGAGCTCTTAATCAAGTTCCATTATGGTTGCGTCAAAAAAGCGATACTTACAGACCGTGTCAAAAAAGTATCTGATATTGATACAGATTCGGAATTCATAGTCCTGGCTTTTTGACGTAGTCAATAGCTTATGGCTGCGTTTCCTAACAAAAGCTGCCTCTCCCGAAGTCGAATAAGTTACAGAGAAGCTATTGTTAAAACGATGTATGATCTGACACAGCCGTTCTTCTTCTAGTTGTCGATAGCAGAAGTTTATTTGAGAGAATTAAAACTCTTCTATTTGCCGGTATTTCTATCGGTGACGATTGCAGATTTTCATGGGAAAAATTCACGAGAATTGCCGGTAAGTTATGAGACGGTGTTTATAGAAGCAATTTTATGAATGTCCCATACAATGAAATCAGTTCCGTGAAAAGTTTTAAACGAAAAGTTAGATTTATTTGTAGCCATTGACTGTCCGTTTCCAATAAAAACTATTTTGAACCATTTTAAAAGTCAATAAATAATATCATTAGGGTTATTATAAGTTAGATTTAATGCTTATTATTTTTAACTACATTTGCAAATGTCATCCATTATATACAGAAGAAGTGATTTATTTTTCAATTTTATTTCTAATAATACTTTTATGTAACTATTTAAAGCCTTTCTTGTTAAAAGAAAAAAAACTCAACATTTTTTTTTTTTTTTCAAAAAAGTTAAAAAGTTTTGGAAATGAATTCATGTCAGCATTTTGATATTTTAAACATTTAGTTTATATTTGCTAAAATGTTACTAAGAAAAATAAATGAACTGAGAATTTAATTTCATAGCAATCGTTTCATTAATGCTTATAAACTAAAACTATAAAGAGAGTAGGAGACACTTGACTATTGGATTAGATATAAACACAGGTAGATTCGTATGATTACTTTACCTATCAGTTAGATTGTGTTGAAAATAATAGTATATCTACGTACCCATCGTCATATGGAGTTCCATTTACCTGCGGTCTATTCTGTTGAGCTGTCTAAATGACAGACCAGATGTTATGATCAATAAGATTATCTGACCAAAAGATCCCAGCCGACTATCGCCCAGATAGCTTAGAAGGTAAAGCATTGGCCTTGTAAGCCATAGTAGCTGGGTTCGACTCCTGGCCTGGGCGATTTTTCGCTCAGTTGTAAATATATAATTTGTATGATATGCTACACTGTTTATGTATTTTTAATGCAAATGAAATTTTCTAAAATAATGTGCATACAATAAATACGATTGAAAATATTCTTCTGACACATCATAAGGTAAAATGGTGATTTTTATAGCTTCGAATTATCGCCAAAATCTTTATTTGCATACCTAACTCTGATAAAGGAATTCATCTGTTCGAGAATCATAAAGTTCTGCAATATAAATTGCTATTTTTTGGACAAAGACTTCCGAGCACACAATGCACACTGTATGTTAAGGCTATTCTATAAAGACACTCTAAATTTTTGTAAAGCATTATGTTCATCAGTGTGTGATTTTGATTACATTGTTTTCGAAAGTGAAGTAAATTCAGTGGTGGAGTATTTCAAAGCAGCTGGGATCAAAATGACATATTTCTACGAAACATATATCAGTTTTAAGAACAAAAATACACGCTTTTTCATAATAAAATGACGTCATTTGTATCCGCTAAAACAATCATCTGTTTTTTTTTCCTTTCCTTTTAATTCGAATGGAGTACTTCTGTTGCCATAATTACAGAAAAAGTATAAATAACTACAAATAATAATAATAATAATAATAATAATAATAATATCTCAAAAATAAATTACGACACAGTTTTCAAACAAACTTTATTTAAAAGTACACTTTTTTCACTATACGATCGTGCAAAATTGAAAATGTGCGATGTTTAGAAGTTAAATATTTACAGTAGCAAAAATTGCAAATCCAAAATTTCATTTCAAAGTGTTGCCATTCGCAAAATGACGTATGCGTTACGCACAGATACGTTTGGCCTTTATAATGTAGATAGTTGAACCACGTTTTGGAGTGAGATTTTAACTCTGGTTTAACTCTATATAGGAATTTTTTACACGAAATTTAAACTTTAAATTATATTCTTTTTTTCTCTCTCTCACAAGTAATGCCTTTAGATATTGAACAAAAATTTTGGAATAATAACAATCATTTTTTAAAATCGGAAATCTAGGTCATCATGTTTTGTGTGATTTCAACAATTATCAATTCAATATTTTAAACCTGTCAGCCGACATTTTCAGATTTATTAAGGAATTTTATGTATGGATGTGGGTCCATATTGTTTTCAAAATTTAATTTTTTTTATAACAGAATGAACAGAATTATCATTATTATAAGACTAATTAATTAATTAAATGTAAAATCATTATACAGTCAAACCTCGTTAACATGAACACGCTTAGCGTGAATTGCTTTTAACATGAACTGCGTTCACTACCTCCTGTAAACACGAATACAAAGATTTGATACTGATAACATAAATTGCTGTTAACATGAACAACATTTTGATTTCCCTTGAGGTTTATGTTACCGAGGTTTGACTGTACTTCAATACTGTGATTTTCAGATTCTATACATTTCGTCGGCGTCGGGTTTTAACCACATAGTAATGTGTTCATCAAATACAAATGTGTTCAACCCTCCTCCCCCCCCCCCCCCCAACCAGTGACCGAGAGGTTCTGCCATCGATACTAGTAGGCTTGAGGTGCTGGGTTCTATCCAATCACGCCCGTCGGAGTTTTCCGTGGTTTTCTTCTAACCTTGGATTTCCTTGCACAAATACGAATTAGGTTCCCTTAGAAAGATCCCCACAGAGGGCACTCCCCACTCATAAGACCTATATCCCTCGTGTTGATAATTAGCCGTCACACACACAACCAATAAACCAAATGTGTTCAATTTGCATTCGTCAAGAAAAATTCTTTGTTTCAGTATTTAATCGATCTGTTTCACAACTCCCCCCCCCCCCCCCAAAAAAAATAAATAAATAAATAAAAAAGCAAAACGATAATACTGTGCGCTTTTGTGTCACGGAATATATATCCTAAATCAAATAAATGTATAGTTTCCAGGCCACAGTATCCTTATGACAATTTCGTTAAGTAATTCTGCAGATTTCACTGGCTATTTCAGCAAAGAAACATGCCTGGTGTACAAGAAAATGTCTAATAAGAGCTTAATGAAAATCCTTTTTTCCCCTTAAGTATAACCATTTAATCTCATCTAATGTAAATACCAGTACCAGTTCAATGTATCGCATACTAAACACGTAGAGAAGTAACAATGTCATTACAATAAAGCACCAGGAGCTAGATTACTCTGCCTGTTTCTTACGTTTATAGGATCTAACTTTTGTGAAAAACAACACTTGTAGCTTGGCTGTCCCGCAGAGAGCAAGCGTGTAAACCTGTCGTATGTACCAGCGAGACCTGTCTCATCGCGTTTTGAATTAAAAGCTCTATTAAAATTGTTCCCGCTGCGCGAAGAATGATAAATTTCAACTCGGAGAAGGCGTGAAGTGATTTTATTGCCATAAAGATCGGAAATATTTTAAAGTATAATTAAATCGAGGTATCTTTTTACACAAAGATCCGGGTTCGTCGAGTTCATGGTCAGAAACACGTTGTTTCAATTTTGTAATGTATAGCGACGCGGCCCACCATTATGATGTCACGACATTTTACTGCTTAATTTTTAAATAAGAAATATGTATTTAAGAATAGCTTAAAAGCAGCAATAATATAATTTTAGGCGCGTAATTTTTTTTTAACATGTTGGAAACGATTTATATGCCTTTTTTACAGTTTGCGTTGGTTGAAAGGTTTTCTTTTTAAGTGCAATAATTTAGCTAGATGACTCAGTCAAAAAAAGAGAATATATGTAGCAATTTGCAATTATTATAGAGTATAACTGAGTCATAAATATGAGGTTTAAAACGTCACATTAAAGGTGCGTTAAACATGTTTATGGCACAGCTTAAATGGCATTAACTCTTTCATTTCAATGCTTACAAAGTGTTTTCATACATAATTATATTAATGCTTTAGGATACCATGTTTTTTAATGCACATACATGTGAATTATTCGTAAAGAAATGAGAAGTTGTAACCTGCTACTTATATCTCGAAAAAACATAATTTGTTATAACAGGTTAAATTTCTGATTCCTAATTAAGGGTTATGCAGGAATCCACGTCCCACTTCAAAAGGGAAAAAAAAGGAATAGGAGAGGGTGCATTAACCCCCATCATGACTTGTATCTTTTATAGTTTTTTTAACTCTTTCCAACAAAGTTGAAAAGTGTTTATGCATTCGGTTTGTCTGTCCGTCTGGTATTCAAGTACTTTTCATCTATTAGAATAAAGTGCTTAAAGAGAATTTTCAACCAGTTAGACATTTTCTTGCTGAACTAATTTTTCCTATTATCTAGTACATATATATATCAATCGACGGATGAAATACAAGGCTGTTCAAAAGTACTGAAATACATATCTCGCTATGGACAGTAGCATCTTATTTATCTAAATAACAAAGTTTTGTTAAAGATTTCAAGAAGTGTTGGAAAGTGTTTCATAATCAATGCTTAACGCATGATTTTCTTACTTGTTATCTTTTGTCCACGGTTTTGCATAACATAAAATTTCGCCTAATTAGATCAGGAAAATGCCCTGATTAAATTTAAAAGACTTATAACAAACAATAACTGGTTGGAATAGTCCAGGATTCTCAATGCCTTTTGCAGAACGTATACATAATGCTCGTGCGCGGAGAAACTCGAACGCTAATCTTAAGTTTATCCTCTATGGGAGAAATCTTCGCAGATTTTAATATATTTAAATGCATAGGTTAATAATATTTACATTATATAATATTTGTAAATGCATGCTTTTTGCGTAGGATACTTTCTGTCGACATCTGTTGCACATGCTTGTTTGTATTTCAGTGTTTTTTTTTTTTTTTTTTTTTTTTTTTTTTTTTTTTTTTATGTGCGGCCACTTTTTTAAAACCGGTCTTGAAAATGAAATTTTCCTCCAATATAAAAAAATAACAAAAATTAAAAAAGGAAAGTTTTTTTTTTTTTTTTAATTAAGTTACTTGTATTTAACTTTTATCTAACAATATTTTTAAATACTTTTTAACGATGAAAGGAGAATTTTTTTTTGACGCCGAGTCCCTTTAAGGGTGTTCTGAAATAAAAAAGGCCAACTTTGTGACACATACTTTAAATTATTTTTGTTCGTAAATGCATGAAAATAGCAGGTGTTATTATTCAGAAACTGTCTAATTGCACTCAATCTTCTGTTTTTTAAAAAACACAATAGATTTTTCAGAACAAGCCTTCAAAGTTGAGACTTTTGAGGACATTTCCCGACGAAAGCAGAAAAACCAGTCGAAAAGCAGGAGAAAAACGGGTGATCAAATGATCGAAATATCTTAGAATTGGATAGGTAATTTAATTATCATAAAATGGGAAAATAAGTTCGATTCGAAATCGCTACCATAGTCAGGCATTCCAATTTTATGTCTTTCTGTTGAAAAATGAATTTGTAAATGTGTCAAAACGTTTTGCGCATGTTGAGCGGAGCAGTTAAGAACACCCTTAAAAACATATACAAAATGATTCCGCAAAACCGCAGAAGGCAATTGGCTTCAGCGATATATCATATCACTTCTCTTTAGTTCTAATAGCATTCAATCAGTGTATATTAGCTATTTTGTGGTGGAATTTTCTCTGTCAGACTAATCGCACAGAACTTGGGGGGATTACCTTACCTTCTTACCTGTCTATCAATCTTGTTTACTTCTACCATTTCACGCCCTTTTCGTAATGCTTGATTTCTCTCCCTATGAACTCCCACTGGGTTCGCCCCCCTTAGCCCCTGCATGCCAACAGCCGAGATAAGGTGAAGATATTTATCGCCAAATATGGCGAGATTTACGTTGGATTCATAAATTAGATTCATATCGCTTATTTTACACCCATTTTTTTTTTCTTGTATAAAACATTTTGTCGTATAAATTACTCATTATTTAAAAAAAAAAAACCGTTTTGGTATATCTGGTTATCTAGAATGTGAAAAATTTTTGACTTTCTACCTAACACCCAAGGCCCCCATCAAAATTTTCATTCGGAGGCCCTCATTATTTTATTTTGAATTTATATAAATAAATCAGAAACAATGCGAAAGATTTAGATACACGACATAATCCAATTCTACACTTTATGATATTTGAAAAAAAAACATATTTCTTCATTTATTGTATCATTTGCTTTAAAAAGCTTTGTTTTGGTGACACTGTGGCTTCACAGAAAGTTGGTATTTTGGTCACACATGAAATGTGACCTGCATTACCGGTTAGAACTGGTTCTGAAATTGAAAATATCATAATGTAAAAAATATGTAACCAAAATTGAAAAAGTAAAAACTAGCCCGGTTGTAATTCATCCTCAGCTATCCTATTCAAAGAAAAAAAAATCATGCAAAAATATTAAAATTTGAGGGAGATACAGTTGAGTCTCTATATAACGAAATCCAGCGTTCCAGAAAAAATTCGTTATATAGAGAAATTCGATGTATAGAGAATGATGTAAAAAATCATATTTAATGTGTGAAATTTGAACAAATATTATTTTTGATCTTTTGAATTAAGAATTTGAAATGTTTAAAAATAATTATTAACCTAACATTTTACTTCTTAATTATTTAAGCTGTTTCAATAAAGAGAACAGGCATTTGTTTGAAAGCTTAATGAAAATCAAATAAGGAAGACTTGTATTAATTTCAGACTAAGGAATTTGTAATTTTTTGTTGTTTTGATTTTAAAGTTCTCAAAAATGCTCAAATTTTAGCAAGGAATGAAAAATTGTAGTTAACATTTCCCACCATTTGAAGGCTTCTCTTATGTGCCTCTCATTGATTCCTCTCTTACATGTGTATCAGTCCAATTTACATTGTTTTGAGAAGGATGTGGAAAGGTGTGTGGGAGGTGGGATGAATTCGTTTGATTTAAAGAACAAGGAGAGAAGTAATATTAAAAAAAAAAAAAAAACTCAGCATTGACGATAAATCAAAAATAAGTGATAGAAAATTGATTCCATATGATTTCGAAGCTTTTAAAAATTGAATAAATTAAGATCAATTTATGAAAAATTCGTTATATGGAGATAGATATTTCGCTATATAGAGACTATTTTTATGTAATCGTGCGAAAAGGGGACTGTTCCTACTAAAAATTCGTTATATAGAGAAATTCGATGTTCGTTATAGAGAGACTCTACTGTATTTGAAAGGAACGCCCCCATAGACTTAATATTATCATCCGGGTCTTTTTCAGTGACTAGTGTGGGGCCTTAATCGTCGTACCCTATACGTTCGTGAATGTATTGGGCACGAAGATAAATTAAGACTTAAATCATACTCGTCTCTACCCTCAAAATTTCTGAAAAAATACCGATATTTTTTAGCTAACATTATTCTGCCATTAAAATTTATTTAACAGAATATTGCACGTACGGGTGTACGCAGAGCCCGACTTAGATTGTGTGTGTGTGGGGGGGGGGGGGCTTCTATCTTCCCCTAGAAGAGCGCAAGAAAGAACTTCAAGAAACTATAGAATTCAATTATTTTTCGGCTATAGTAAAATATAAAAATAAATGTGAGCTGTTAAAATGTTAATACAGTTATTTCAAGCATTATTTCAAACATTTGGGAGATTTCATATATGGAAAAGCAAGTGGTGGTATGTATTTAATAATAATAGCAACAAATTTCAATGCTTGCCATGTTGTTACTGCATTCCTCATGGTGTACTAAAGTATTTTGGTATAAAATTTCTCATTATGACAAATTCGTTTAAACAGAAAGCAACGCATAAGAGATGCGTGGAGATTACAGTAATATTTTAATTAAATTTATGTATTTTAAAAAAAGCTTTATGAAATCAGTAAGAAAGAAATTAAATATCTCAAATTGAAAATTACTCTCACTTAAAATCTGTTCATTTTTATGGCCATTTTTTATCATTTGGCTCCCCTTTAAGAAAATTTATATCTGTCTTTAGGGAGGCCCAGGGCAAACGCCCCGTATGCCTCTGCATTAGTCAAGCTCTGGGTGTACTTGAATCGTCTTTGCAAAGTCTAATGAATCTCGTGCAAAAATACAACTTAACAAAGCACGCACAATCAGAAATAGTTTTAATCTATGCATACATACAATTTCGGAGAATTTTATTACGTTTCTAAATAGCCAATCGAAATTTTCGTTCATTTAATTATAAAATTCATACGTCTAAATTTCTGAAATGCTTAAGCTTAATAGTTAATTAGGATTTATTTTTGTATATTTATTACCTTGGAAGATAGTGCAAAAAATAACTTTATCCTGTCGAAACCCATTGAACGAACGTTATCGGGATACCACTATCTTAAAAACATTATGTAAACCTCGATAATATATTGCCTTAATAATATATAGGGGAGACTGGTGCACATGTAAACAGTTCACATAAACATAGCTTTTTCTATTAGCTGGGTTAATTTCTTTAAACAAAAACTACTCAGTAAGAACTTTTTTTTACATATGGTATTTTTTTATTACCTTTATAGTTCTTACTTTTTTTTAATAGCTTTATAAATTCAAAAAAAAATATTTCCATGTGCCCCAATATTGGGGCAGTTGTGAATACACGTGGCACACATATGAACACAAAGGAAAATTCTCCTTTCACATTTTTTTGTTACCTTATTCATATGTTACCATAATTATTAGTTATATGCTATATCTGTTAGTGATAGTAAGTGATCAATATAAAAAAAATTATAAATATGTAATTTTTTTTTGATGATATGATGATATGTTTAAGCAAAAGATTGCGTAATGAAAATAAGTAGATTAGAGAGGAAATCTTAGATGATTGATGTTGCAATGAAATAAAAAAAATAAAGAAGTAAACTCGGAAAAATAATTAAAGCACTTAAATTTTGCTTAGGTAATGGTATTGCTTTATGTATGGGGGGATTTTAAGGAGGAGGCATTTATATAATATTCATCGGAAATCTGCCGAAATGCAAAAGATTCTCACCCCTATATTTGCCTTAAATACATCTAAAATATTGATAAAAAGTGTTTTCCAATTATAATCTCCCTCCAAATTTAATTTCTTTTGCTTTTGAAACAGGGGAGGGCGAGAGAGCTTTTAATCGAGATTTTATGGTAATTATAGGTTTAAAAATTTTACTCTTTCTTAAAATATTATATCTATATTCAGAGCATCAAATAACGCAGCTGTTTTAATAAGGGAAGTAAACTAATACTGCAAGTTTGGACCAAATGAAATAGAAAAATTTGCAAAGTTGCTTTACGTAACACTTTTTGTATTAACGATGCATGAAAAATAGTATTGAAAACTGTTAAATAAAATAATACATAACACTTATTGAATTTTAGAAAACATTAAATTTATTTAAACTACAATTAAACATAACGCTTGTTGGTTGGTTGGTTGTATAGGATTTAATGGCACAAAATCCCTTGAGGGACATGCTTTGCCAAAATAGAGACTAACAAACAGAAAAGTGATATAACGCTTGTTGCTTTTTATGTATTTGCTGACAGATGTAGACGTTTCAATATAAAGTCAACTTTGTATGACGGAAACGTCTTCTATTTCAATAAAATTATAGATATTAAAGCTGACATTATTTCGCACAAAGTTAACTGAAAGGAACAGAATCACAGAAAGATTATTGGGGAACATATGAACTGTTCATATCTGCCCCAACTGTACTGTTCACAAATGCCCCACATTCCCACTAGAGTTAAAATGGCAAAAAATTAAAATTTCTCAATTTTAGAAAAAAAAATTATTAAAAAATTTATTAGTATCTATAGTACGTGTTAAAACATTTAAAAAATGAATAAATAAATAAAGTTATTCTCTTAGCAAGTTGGAACTAAGATTTTACTTTTGAGATCAATAAATAGTGCTTTGGTTCCTGAGGACAAAATAAATGGCGAAGAGCTTCATTTTTTTTATTATATGTCTACAGATGCTACCATCTTTGGTAATGTTTTGAAATGAAAAAAAAAATAATAATAACTGGTGAAAAATGGCAACGTTCACATCTGCCCCAGTCTCCCCCTATAATGTTATAACTGTTTTAATGAAACTTCATCGAAACGAAATTCTTATGTTTACATTGTTTTATCACTCTGTGGAGATCAGTTGAATCACTGTAAATTTTGAAATAGAAAAATAAACACGTTTCGGAAGTGTTTTTTTGTATTGTGATTGTTCTTAATATGTTTCAAAAGCGTTGCTCTTTAGAAATGTGTTCTTAATATGTTTCAAAAGCGTTGCTCTTTAGAAATGTGTTCTTAATATGTTGCAAAGTATTGCTATCTAAAAACGTGTTCTAAAAATAGTGTTGTTAATTGTGTTGAAATAGTGTTGATGAAAATAGTTTCTTAAAATTGTGTTGTGCTGCACAACAATTTGTCCCCAAATTAACAACACATTGTAAACACCACACAATTTAAACACTAAAACAACACATCTAAAACCCTTTCAAAATATTTTCTACAGGGTGCATTTAAAATTACATATTATTAAAAATGAATGTTTTGAAATATGTTTTGAAAACCCATTTCACTTTGAACAAAACTTTTTTGCACTATCTTCTTATTTCGTATAATATATTCGCAATACATTCACAACACAATCGAAAACGATTTTAGTTAGAATTGTTCATTTTTATGTTCGGTTAGTTAACGCACAAAAAGGCTTCGTGCGTTTCAGTGGTGCTGCAAGCTTTTAATTCAAAATGTAAAATACCCTTTAATTGAGACAATAGTTAATATTTTTAATATTAGTCTTGGTGCTTTATACTTGTCATGTTCAGCGGAATTAATTTTGTTATACATTTCTCATATATATATATATATATATATGTTTCCTGGATATCTAAAAGGTTTCGTTAAAATGAACATTTCGCTTTATCAAATTTCTGTGCAACGGAATTCGACTATTCGACTAAGATTCACATTTTATGAATTTTTATTTATTTTTGCAACCGAATTTAACATGAAGTATTCTTATCTCTGTTAAAAGGAATAGAAAGATTTATATCCTGCACTCTAAAAAAATTGGAAAGTTAGCGAGTTTTTTTCTAGGAAAATTGTATTCTAAAAACTTTTTAAGTAATGGCAACAACAAAATTCATGTAACATATACAAATTTGCTCTGTGAATATAAAAATTTGTAAGATTACAAAGAATTTTTTAGGAAAATTGGATGCCTAGAACTATTTAAGTAATGGCAAGTAGGGTTACAGATATAATTTTAGTAAGATTGCTCGAATTTCGGTAGATTCTTTTATAAAGTAACATATTTCTGTAGTTTTGCTTACATCTTTTGTAAACTTACAGGGTTTTTTTATTTTTCAACACTTTCCGGTTCGTGCAAAATCTGTTAATAAAATGAGAAGTTATCGACTGACACCGGAATTCACAAACGCATTTTTTAGATATTTTGAAATACTTAATTTAAGCTTTTATTGTAAAAGCAAAACTTTACTCAAATATTATTGGTGCCCTTTGCAAGTTTGGAATTAAAATTAGGTATCCTAGGACCGGGCATAGTGTGCCGGAAAAAGTTAACAGTGTAATAACGTGAATTGTTGATTAAAGGAAAAAAAAAACCATTAAATTTCACTGAGATTCACACTAACAAGGTTCGACCGTATTTTTCTCCACAATTTCTTACAATTTCCAACCAACTAAAGTAGCCAAAACACAGCGATATATGGCCAAAACTGACTACCCATGTTTCTCTGAACTACAGCTTTACTTTGAAGCCCCGTGAATATTTTTTCTTAATAAAATTTCCACAACGAAATGATAAATCTATCATTTCTGTCCTCCTACCTGCAGAAATATTAGTTTAGGATAAAGAAAACACTCCTAATTATGGGTAATTTTAAGACATTGCTTCCTGTTATAGGTTTTAGCGGTTCTGAGAAAATCTTCCTTTGGTGTTATCATCACAAAAAGAGCTAATAATAATAGTGTTCCAGTTCATACGAAGAAAGAAGCGTTTTGTTACCTGGGGCTAAACGCTTCAGAGTGATTTATGAAGTAACAAAAACAAAGGTTGGATGTGTGAAAATGAATGTCGGTGATTTTCTTAATAAATGACTGTTTAATACATTTTAGAAACTTAATGATATTGCTTAAAAGATATACTTTTGGTTAAAATTCGTTATTTTTTACGGTATCTTTAAGAAATAAAGTGGCAATTTTTATTGCTGACATTGCTACAATAATTCTTGTTATCATATAGTTAAGTTTAAATTTCTTTGCAATAGTTTTAAATAAAACCTTTTTTTTAAGGCCTAACATTGAATTTATAGCAGTGATTTTTAAACGGTTAATTTATATTTATAACGGTGCATTGCCGCACATTTATGTGCCATGAGAGAACTGAGATGAGCGTTGAATTTTTTTCAGCTAATTTTTATCAAGCTTTTAGTAATTTACCAAAGCATCGTTATATTTTTAAACGTCTAAGTACTTCATATAGCACGATTTATTCTGTAAAGAAGTTTGATATTACAATGTTGCATTTCTTTGAGGCATATGTATATGAGGTTATAGGTTTTAGCGGTTCTAAGAAAATCTTCCTTTGGTGTTATCATCACAAAAAGGGCTAATAATAATAATGTTTCAGTTCATAGGTTGGATGTGTGAAAATGAATGTCGGTTATTTTCTTAATAAATGAATGTTTAATACATTTTAGAACGTTAATGGTATTTCTTAAAAGGTATACTTTTGATTATAATTTGTTATTTTTTACGGTATCTTTAAGAAACAAAGTGACAATTTTTAGATGGGTTCGTAATTATATAAATACTTAGCACCTACAGTCGTCGTTCAGTTCGTTCGCATAAAACCAGAGCAAAAACTACCCAACATAATCGTTTGAAATTTAAAATGTATAATTGTTGCATAATTTTGTCAAGTCATTTCAAACTTTATCAAAATCGGATGTATAGTTTAATTACAGAGGCAATCAAAATCATTCCGTTACATAACGGTCAATAAGAAAAATACTTTCAAGTGCATTTTAATGATGTTATACTCTTTCGAACATATAATAGAATTGATATGCATCTGTAAAGTATATACTAAACTATACATTCTGCACAATTTGTGGTGCAAAGAATATTTGTTATTCATTTACAGAGCCACACAACAGTATTTCATAACACAATGGTATAGGGGAAACACTTTTTTAGCGCGTTTTAATACTATTAAGCTATTTCACATTTTATGAAATTGTATACGTTGCTGAAGTTTACTACAAGTTGCTACTATAATAGAAAACAGATGGTATTTACAGGACACAAAAAAATTTTGACTACCAATACTCTATCCGATGTACTGTACATTATTAAATCAAGATCTGAATATTTTTTATAATTTTATTACAGTACGAACACACCTCTTTAGCTAAGTCTGAAGTGCAATTTCCAACTTGTTATATTACTGACATTGCTACAGCAATTCTTTTTATCATAAGTTTAAATTTCTTTGCAACAGTCATAAATAAATCTTTTTTGCTTGTCACACATTGTAAGCAGTGATTTTAAACGGTTGATTTTTATTCACTAGTATAACGGTGTGTCGCGGCACATTTATGTGCCATGAGAGAATTTCAGGTGAGCGATGAACTTCTTTCAGCCAATTTTTATCAAGCTTTTGCTAATTTACCAAAACATCGTTATACACTGTTAAAAATTTTGTGCTACTTTGAACCGAAATTTGGTGCTTCGTAGCTGCCACCATAAGATGGTGAAATCTTGTTCCAAGATTTGGAGCTTCGATTGAACCATCCTATGGTGGCAGCTGGTAGTAGTTGCGAGCACCAAATCTTGGTTCAAAGTAACACGAAATTTTTAACAGTGTACTTTAACGTCTAAGTATTTCATATTGCACGATTTACCCTGTAAAGATGTTTAGTATTACAACGTACCATTTCTTTGAGGCATATTTCAGTATTTGTTTATTATTTATAAGAATATGCGGGAAATTATTAATGTGGTGACACAGCTTTAGCTGCTAAATTCGATGTTTCATGTACACACCAAAACATATATTGCTCACTCTAAAGAAAAGTGACTCATTTCGACAAAAGAAAATTTCACAGGAGAGGCAAAAAAAAAATTTATATGATTTTACTATAACATGAAATTATATCACATAGCTATGCATGCAGGATTAAAAACTAGCATCTACTTATAATAAAATGCGACTGGAGAAAAGTGTAGGAACGATTCCGGGGCAAGCCTTTCTGATCTGTGAATTGACCGTAGCTAAACGCCATGTTAGGCTTAATTGAAAACAGATGCTAAAATGACAGCAAAATGAAAATTTCTTCCACTTGAAATAATGTTTGTTCATCATATTTTCATATAAAACATGTATATCATACCCAATTATAATACATAAAGATAACAGCGGAAGTGTAAACTGAAAAGCTTTTTATCGTCTAAGAGTAAAATTGTATTTTATCGATACCCAGCGCTGACTCAATTTCATCACACTACTTTAAGGCTGTCATCTATGAACTATTTTAGAAGCATTTTTGGGGATATTATAAAAGATTAAGCATTCACCCAGGGAAGAATGGGAAACAAAGGACTCACAAACGTGTGTTTAAACCATTGTGCT
The DNA here is from genome assembly GCA_964019185.1 of Maratus speculifer. Taxonomy (NCBI): domain Eukaryota; kingdom Metazoa; phylum Arthropoda; class Arachnida; order Araneae; family Salticidae; genus Maratus; species Maratus speculifer. The sequence goes on from OZ025293.1 coordinate 417,384,968, forward strand.
ACTCAGCAGTTGCGGATTTGAATTTAAATTTAGTTTTAATATTTTTTTAGATGCTAGCATTTACCCGATTAATTTTTTTAATTTTGTTTCCTGTTATAAATAAAATAAGCTTTTTTTCCCTTCAAGTTGTAATGGATATATAAGATTTTATCATGACTGCATTTTAGTAAAACTGAAAATTATTTTTTCACATGCTCTTAAATCAAAATTTTATCTGCTTATATGCAAGCAAATATGCTTGCATATAAATATGCAAGCTTTTATATGCAAGCAAATTTCAAATGGATGTAATCTAAGTTTTTAAAAATACTGGTATATTTAATTTAAAATTTGACAAAAGAAATAATAATAATAATTTTGGTTTTCACAATTTATGGATTGAATTTTTAAAGTTGCATAGCTATGAAGTTTTAAAAAATTGATTTATATTTAAATCAATGCCTCCTGCTTCTGCTATTTTTATAAGAAACTACAATTTTTTTTAAAGAAAAGTTGTTTTGTTTATATTAACTGCGTATAGATGGCGTCAAATCCGAATTTAAAAACAAAACACAAAGCTTCGCAATTGATGACTAAAAGCATCGAAATTAGATGATGAATAAAAAAGAATCTAAAAATCGAGAGACGAATAAAAAGCCTGAATAACTCATAAAAGGATGTTTTTGTACTAAACTTTTTGTACAAGACTATTATAATTAACATTCACCTGTTTAAAAGTCTCTGGTGATAGTACTAAAGATCCCAAGCGAAACAAAATTTCGGTGGTGTTTGTAGTTAACTGAAAATTGTAAATTAAACTATAAAAAAAGGAAAAAAACAGTGGTCTGTGAGACTAGGTTAAATATAAATTTGTTTTCAGAAGTTGTTCCACTAGATGCAAACAATTTCTCATAGCAGTAAGTCAAACATCTCATTTTTTAATTATTACTAATAATTTATTAGATGTCCCACTGTTGGTCGGAAGGCGACGAAATGTATTTCCAGTCATTATTAAATTAGTTTCGATCTGTGTCATGAAACTTTCAGCATTACAAATCAAACGAATATCACAGTCAATAATATAGTAATCACCAGAAACGTCAAAAACCAAGCTAGAAAAAAATCTAAACGGACCGTGAAGCAATATCAAACGCTTTTACGTGAATAGAGGAGTGTCCAAACAGGTCTTTATCGCAGTTTATTAAATCAAGTTATCTTTGTATAGGAAACATGTCGGGTTAACCTCTCTTCAAAAGCATGTTATGACTCTTTTTGGAAAATGTGAAGTCAGACAACCGACTGTACTATAAAACATATCGCTTTGTGACCTATGATTTTTGGTTATTGTTAGAGATGCAGTCCAGACTTCACTCCATAGTGGGCAAGGCGCCACTGGTCAGTCGTTTTGTCATCACTAGAAAACCGGTTAACAAGATGTGTTACAATGGAAGTGGTTCCCTACCTTTCTCAACTCATTCACAGAAGTACCCCTTCTTGTCGGATACTTTCCTTTAAAATGATACTGTTGATTTACGTTACTTTGACAAAGCGATAAAATATACAAGCTTTTCAGTGGGAGGTCGAAACCCGAATTTTTTATTTGGACATTCGTAAGTGTTATATAGTGTATTAGGTTCGTTCTGGATTTACAGACTTTTCAAATCCAAATTGGATTTTAGCGATACATTTCTCAATTCCATTTATTCGTTATGGGGCTACTTCAGTCAAATGAAAAGACCCGTTTGCTAATACTAATCCTATGGAAGAAATTTATGAAGATATCTTGGTTGCATTTAACTATTTTTATTTTTTATTTTATTTTATTCATTTATTTATTTATTTTTGCATTGAATAGCTGAGATTGATCTGAAACGCAGAGGCCGTTTTTAACTTTTTTAATTTTGGTTGCAAATATTTTTTATGAGAGTGCTTTCGCTTTCCAAACCGGCGAAAGTGAAAGCGTCCTCATAAAAATATTTGTAAACAGAATTTTAAAAAAAAGTAAAAAACGGCCTTCATGCAGATAAATCTCAGCTATCCAATGAAAAAAAAATCATTTAAAAATATTAAAAGACAAACGAGATATCTTTATCAATTTCTTCCATAGGATTAGTATTAGCGAATGGGTCTTTTCATTTGAATGAAATAGTCTCTTAAGGGTGTATTTCGATTCAAACTGCTTGTTTTCCGATTTATTTTTGAATTCACTTTTGCTCTCAAACACATGAAACTCGCAGATTCTCATATTTAGAAAGTGCACAAGGTGCCGTAAAGGTAAATTCTTTGATAAGTGTACAAAATATTGCACAAAAAAGCAATCAAAAAGGGCAATTTGAACCGATTTTTCCGAAGTGGGAGATAAGGGAACGAAAAAAAGGGTGTTCCAGAGAAGTTAATTGCTTATAAATCAAATTCTAATGAATTGAGCGTAAACAGACTTTACTCGGCACCTCATACGTCCCTTCAAGAATCCCCTCAGCAAGTTTCATGATTCTACGTTTAAAAATGTGTCTGAAATTGTATCGGAAAATTTCGAGCTGCTGAAGGTGGAAAAGCGTTTTTTCGAATACACCCTTAAGGTTATTCTCAACTGCTCCGCTCAACAAGCACAAAACGTCTTGACTCATTTTTCAACGAAAAGATATAAAATTGGAATACCGGATTATTGGTGCAATTTGGAAATGAACTCTGTTTTCCATTTTGTGAACAACAAATTACTAATTGACTTATAAGCGAAATTGATCACGTGACGATAACGTTTTCCACCCCCAGTTTGACTAATTTTTCTTTTTTTCGTCTGGAAATTCGATTCAAAACGCCAAGTTTGACAGTATTTCCTGAAAAATCCATTGCGTTTGCAAAAAAAAAAAAAAAACAAGTTGGAAATTGCACGTGAAGCGTAGCAAATGAGGTACGTTCGTACGATAACGAAGTTTTAAAATATTCAGATCTTGCTGATATAGTAGAGCGTACTTTGGATACAGTATAGTAGTCGAAATCTTTGTGTTCCTATAAATATGCAGGGAGTAATTTTTATTCTACTTCATTAACGTATATCTTATTCATAAAATGTGAAGTAGTTTAATATAATTAAAACACCCCTCAAACAAAGTTTCCCCGTATAACATTGTTTAGTGGAATACATTTGTGTGGCCCTGTAATTTAATAATAAATATTCTTTGCATCACAGATTGTACAAAATGTATTTTTAGTATATATTTCATAGATTCATGTCAATTCTGTTATGTTCAAATGAGTGTAACACCATTAAAATGCATTTGGAACTTTTTTCCCCATTGATCGTAATGTAACGGAATACTTTTGATTGTCCCTGTAATTGACCTATCCATCCGATTTTCATAACATTTGAAATAACTCGACAAAATTATGTAATAAATATACGTTTTAAATTTCAAACGATTAAAATGCATTTGAAACTTTTTTCCCCATTGACCGTAATGTAACGGAATACTTTTGATTGTCCCTGTAATTGACCTATCCATCCGATTTTCATAACATTTGAAATAACTCGACAAAATTATGTAATAAATATACGTTTTAAATTTCAAACGATTAAAATGCATTTGAAACTTTTTTCCCCATTGACCGTAATGTAACGGAATACTTTTGATTGTCCCTGTAATTGATCTATCCATCCGATTTTCATAAAATTTGAAATGACTCGACAAAATTATGTAATAAATATACGTTTTAAATTTCAAACGATTAAAATGCGTTTGAAACTTTTTTCCCCATTGACCGTAATGTAACGGAATCCTTTTGATTGTCCTTGTAATTGATCTATCCATCCGATTTTCATAAAATTTGAAATGAATCGACAAAATTATGTAATAATTATGTATTTTAAATTTCACACGATTCGGTTGGGTAGTTTTTGCGTTGTTATATGCGGACGGACAGACAGACGGACAAACGGACAGACGGACGGACTGAGCGACAACAATAGGTGCTACGTATTTACATAATTACGAACGCACCTAAAAATGGGAAACTAAATGCAATTAGACAGTTTCTGAACAACAACATTTGCTGGTTCCATGCATTTCTGAACAAAAATAAATTAAAACTTATGTCATAAATTTGAACTTTTTGATTTTAGAACAACCTTCAAGAATAGCAGTTTGTTTAACACATCTAGAACATAATCCAATATTAGTTAATTTTTGTCATAATATTTGATGCTGCTTTACAAAATAAAGATCTTCAAAAGATATTTTACATTTGAAATTTGTTTTAAATTGTAATTCCAAACGCCTTAGTCTGAAATTAACCCTTTCGGGTCCGATTTTTTAGGTGCGTTCGTAATTATATAATACGTAGCACCTATAGTTGTCGTTCAGTCCGTCCGTCTGTCCGTCCGTCTGTCCGTCCGTCCGTCTGTCCGTCCGTCCGTCTGTCCGCATATAACAACGCAAAAACTACCCAACCGAATCGTTTGAAATTTAAAATACATAAATATTAGATATTTTTGTCGAGTCATTTCAAATTTTATGAGAATCGGATGGATAGATCAATTACAGGGACGATCAAAAGTATTCCATTACATTACGGTCAATGGGGAAAAAAGTTTCAAATGCATTTTAATCGTTTGAAATTTAAAATACGCAATTATTACATAATTCTGTCGTGTTATTTCAAATTTTTTGATAATCGTGTGCATAGATCAATTACAGGGGCAATCAAAAGTATTCAATTACATTATGGTCAATGGGGAAAAAGTTTCAAATATATTCTATACGTTTGAAATTTAAAATACATAATTATTACATAATTTTTTCGAGTTATTTCAAATTTTATGAAACTCGGACGAATAGATCAATTACAGGGACAATCAAAAGTATTCCATTACATTACAGTCAATGGGAAAAAATGTTTCAAATGCATTTTAATCGTTTGAAATTTAAAATACGCAATTATTACATAATTCTGTCGAGTTATTTCAAATTTTTTGATTATCGTGTGCATAGATCAATTACAGGGACAATCAAAAGTATTCAATTACATTATGGTCAATGGGGAAAAAGTTTCAAATATATTCTATACGTTTGAAATTTAAAATACATAATTATTGCATAATATTTTCGAGTTATTACAAATTTTATGAAAATCGGATGCATAGATCAATTACAGGGACAATCAAAAGTATTCCATTACATTACGGTCAATGGGGAAAAATGTTTCAAATGCATTTTAATCGTGTTACACTCATGCGAACTTAATAAAATTTATATGCAACTATAAAGTACATATTATAATATACATCTTACATAATTTGTGGTGCAAAGAACATTTGTTATTGATTTACAAGGCCACACAAAAGTATTCCATTACATAATGGTATAGGGAGAACATTGTTTGATGAGCGTTTTAATTGTAGTTCACTATTTACAATGTTATGAGATTGATATATGAACGTAATATTTTTAAAACTTCGTTATCGTCCGAACGCACCTAATTTGCTACGCTTCACGTGCAATTTCCAACTTGTTTTTTTTTACTTCCCCCCCCCCCCAATTTTTTTTTTTTTGGGGGGGGGGGCGGTTTAAACATGGAAAAAAAAGTATTGCTCTGAAAGGCAAAAATTAAGTTTTATTAAAATGTTATAATTATTTTAGGAATTACAGTATGTGCTATTTATTTTGTGCTATTTTTTTTTTATATTAATAGTACAACGGTCTTTCGAGGAACAAGTTGTCATTTACGGGTATTCTATTATTAGTACAATACGCTGAAAAAGATAAATGTAATACAATTTCAAATCAAAATTTTGAAAGATATATGAAAAATGTAAAAGGTATATTTACATATATATAAAAATATGCAATTAGCATCATATAATTCGCAATAGTTGATACTCAATTTACACTTCTAAATAGAAAAAAACGGATAAAAATTGCAAAATAATAAAAATAAAATTTTCATTAATTGATATATTCTGATGACTTCTCTTATTTGGTATGAAAAGTTTTGAAGCAATTTTTGTCACATAGAATTTGTCACACAATAGAAGCATAAGTAGACGTTGCACTTTTCAGAAAAAGATGTTTTCCTAAAGTTCATTGCACCTTTTTTGCACCTTGTTTCTCTCTCTCATATGGCCAGTTATTATCATATCTTACATCCTCAATTAGGCAAAATGATAGTTTCAACTTCTTCTTTTTTTTTTTTTTTTTTTTTTTTTTTTTTTTTTTTTTTTTAATAATTAGTTGTGAATTAATTGGACGACCACGTTTCACGGTGATTGTAGTTTTGTTTTTGAAAGGCATTTCAACTGATTTTCAACTGTTTTAACAAATTATAAGCTAATAATATTGCAGAAGAGTATTATATTCCAAAAAGAATGAGAAATATTGTTATAAAACAGAAATATCTAACTTAAGTTTCTACAAATTTCATTTCTAAAAATTAATAAATACAATGTGCATATTTTAGTAAAATTAATTCCTTTAAAGACCAGTGTACTACTAATAGTACACATATTCAAAAATTGATAAATCATAACTTTTCAATGGTTTTGATAATAAAAATTACTTCAAACATTAGCTATAATATAACTTATTTTACGAAAATATATTCAAATAATCATTCTAATTATTTATAATATTAATAAAGAGAGTAAATAAAAAATTAAAAAATTCCTGCTTGACGTGCGTTCGAAGTTTCATCCATCTTGAATAAGTGTTCCTGGGCTGTCGTTTAGTGAAAAAATTAAATACACGCTTTCAAGAGGAGTCTTTAAAATAAAATATTAGGCTCTTTGAAAACAATTACTAAATACTGGAAAAATATGTTAGCTGAAAGATGATGACCCGAAAGGGTTAAAACAGTTTGACCATGATTTAAACACTTGCAATGTTTTGATATAAAGCAAAATGAAATATAGAATTCTTCGAATAAATTTTTGTAAAATGCCATGGTAAAACAATTGAATACCCATTACATAAAAAAAAGTTACCTTTATTTAAATAAATAGAAATGAAGTTTTACAAATCAAATCATTAAATATGGTTAGTCCAATGACATTTTATGAATGGGGAGTGATTTTCACTAAATACATTAGCAGCTTGAATAATCTTTATCAGCTTCATACAAATGTTTGAACTTTAGGGTTGTTTTAACAATTTAGAGCTTTTCAAATTATACATTTCAATAAACCTAGTACAATTACAAATACAGTCTTTAATTTATCATCAGTGATGTATATCTGAAACAGTTTTGGTTTCAGTTCCATCCATACAAGTCAGAACATGATAGATTTATGGATTATCTTGCTGGCAAAAAACCAGTGATTCACAAATTTTCGATGTTAAAAATCGCGGTTATTTTTTAATACCAGCCGTTTTTATTACGAAATGGTTTACGTTTTATTAAAATACAGTAAACGCTCTGAAAGACGGACTCTGTGTAAGACGGAAATCTGTCTTACTCGGAAAGATTTTCAAATCCTTGTTAATCCAGAGGCATACAGTAAAATTTGTTTAAGGCGGAATATTGTCTACTACGGAAAATTTTCTTGGACCCGATGTATTACTCCTTAGACAGACTTTACTGTACAAGTAAATACGTTTTCTTATGTTTGAAGTATCTGAAGTATAAGAAACCATTTTTAATTACATTTTAATAACATTCTTAAAAAAAAAAAAAAAAAAAAAAAAAAAAAAAAAGGGGGGGGGGGTTCAAGTCACATGTGTTGACAGGCGATGATGCTAGCCGATTTTTTTTGTAAATGTGTATATATATTTTTTTTTCAGCATATTCCAATGCATACAGGCCATATAGACGCTTTCTTAAAAGTTTTCCACTGATTTATTAACCTCTTTTCTCCGCTAAAAACACTCTCGAGTAAAATTACATCTATCTTGAAGCAATAATCTCGCTCGTATCGGTAGTGTTTATTTTGACCCAAGAAAGTAAAAGGCCTGGCTATTCTCAAGTACTACCTCCTAGAAGTGGCAGTGTTTAAGGAATAAGTATTACGAACGTTCCTTGATCTCTTACTTAGATAAACTTACCCTTACTTTAGCCGGCATCGGAACGATTACTATGCAACTGACAACAGTCCATTAACACTTTTGGTAATACTTTAGGCTTAAGAGCTCCGAAAATGCTCTCATCGTAGAAGATGAGACTAAATCTTCCTTTCTCATGCCCACTTTTCGCATATTACTGGGCGTAAAATATATGTTGATACGTCATATGGGCATCGTCAACCAAAAATCAAATAGTTCGGGAGATAAAATGAATATGTTGAATTTACAACTAAGAAGTAGGAAGTACTTTACTGATAACATTATATTATGGGAGCTTGAAAAAAAATGGAAGTAATTTATTGAATCGTTTATAGGGTAGATAATTTGTGGACTATATTTTCTTCAGCAGAATTATTATAGATTTCGTGTAGAAGAATGAAACTGTTATTGCTGGGTCGAAAACCATTTACGCAATTTTCTAACTTTTTATCATAAATTTGGATACAAAATTATAGATGTTCATTATATTTTCTCATTATTCATTAGATCTAAAAATATTTGATGTATTTTATTAAAAACTAGCTGACCCGCCCGGCATTGCCCGGGTCCGTATTAACAATATTAAACGAACTTGAAATTTGTATGATTTTATCATTGACTCGTTTCATGCAGAAACGCATTGTCTGAAATACATAGCCACTGACTGTGTGAAAAATCGGTTTTAAAAACAACAACTAATATTAAGCTCTAAATATACTCAAAATGAGCAATGAAAAACGCGGGAGGGAATATGTATCCAACGATTGCATGATTTTCGTGTTAAAAAGTTGATATTTACCCGTAAAAATCACTGTTAAGTCACATAACTAATTATTATTTTCACATACAAATCACAAGTGAAATATTTTGAATTTCAAACTAATTATATCACTCTTAAATCCGACTGTACCATGAATGAAATCGATACACGATGGTAGCTAAAAGATTGGTACATAGTATCATAATTTCAGAGCTATTTTACAAAAGTAAGTGTTATTTTTAATCAAATCTTGCGTAATGTTCACTCTGTGCATAAATTCCTAACCTTAAACTTTTGTACCGTAAGCAGAACCTGTCTGTAACCTAACAGCGACTTAACAGTACCCTACCGTAAATTAAATATAACAGAAATGTAACCTAGCCTTCACTTTATTGCAACATATCCTTATTCTAACCATAACATAAATGCAATTTAACTTTAACCTAACTTTAACCTAAATAATATAATAGAAAAAAACCATTTTAAAAAATTACTATTTCTTCGTAAAATATGCTTCAGCTGTAATTCATTTTTTTTCAATTCGTTTTATTAATACAAAATTCCTTCCTCGTGCTTTTGTTTGAGACATTAAAATTTCAGCGATAAATGGTTTAATATTGCAAACCTTTTTTTCGATTTACTTCGCCTCCACCTATCTTTTTCTCCATGGTGTACAGCAGCTGTGATTTAAAAAAAAATGCTCATTTAAACTGACAGTTTGCCAGTCTATGAATTTTAAAGGTCTGTCCCAGCTTTTTAAATTATTTCTGCGAAAATTTTATGCAACCAATCAACCATAAGAAAATGAAAGGGAAAAAAAGCGAAAAAAGGGCGATTTTTTATGAGAGTGAGCTTTGGAATTTAATTAATTACTCGGTTAATAAATAGAATTTTGAAATTCTGAGCTTCAGGTGCATCAGGAGAGACATTGTGCTACTCTAAAAAAAAATTGAGCTTCGTACGTGCTGTAGATTTTGCTAGCCATCGCAGACACACACACACAGAGACAGACAGAGCGTTTTGTTCTTTTATTAGTATAGATTACCATTAGTCTTTAGTGCCTTACAGGGAAATACACACGGTAGATGTTATATAGACTTATGTTCGGAAATAGAATTATACAATTATTTTTATGGAAGAACAAAATCTTTAGTGCTCTTACAAGGGGACCACCAGATTATGTACGCTAATGGCACCTGGTGCATGCAAAATCCGTCGTGGGTGCAAAGTCCTCCAAGTTACCTACGAATTATACCTCTGGAGGTGCCTTGCCAGGTGAAGGTCTCTTCATCTGATCAAGGCTTTAAATTACGAGACCATCTTGCGAAGCCATGTGCAGTTCATCATTTATTGCCGCTTCGCGGCAATTAGGCGGTTTTCCGCCCCGATACCAGGTATCTAACCCGTTAAGCTGAGATTATTAACTCGGCAGGTAGGGGCCTGGTCATCGGTTAGAAAGAAAGAAAGGGGACCACCAAACACGGTGCGCACAGATTTTGGTGATTTCAAAGTATGTTGTAGGGTTTATACCACTAATTATTCAGGTAAAAGGGTTTCTTCAAATGGGCCTTAGTTTTTTGAGAAAATCGGAGTTAAAGTTGAGAGTATATTTTAAGTACCTATTAGTATGGCTTCTCCGTGTGGATCCGTGGCGCTGCGGCAGCGAGCGAATCCGCTGACCCGAAAGTTGTCAGATCGAATCCGTGTTGATCTTTTTTTCCTTATTTTTATAGTTTTTAAATGTTACAAATTTTGAGCAGAAACGGGATTTCTACAGCTTTTGATATTTTCTTAGTAAATTACATTTACACTTTCGAATTTTTTCATGAAACTTTATTTTTTGTTTTTCACAAAACTGCAAAACTAATTTAAGCCTAGAACGTTTTTAATAATTATTTATTTACATTTTTTATTTTAAGCACAGTTCTGAAATAATAATTTTTCTTTTTTTTATTGCGCTTTTTTTATTTTATAGAATTTGATATGAAAATTTTAACCCTTTCTTCTATAAAAAATACAAAATAAATTTGGGAGCAATTTCTCAAACGTATTTAGGATTAAATAATTCAAGTAATGCATACCTTCGATAGAGTAATGAAATATTAATGCAGTATCGCTAAATTGTAAGTTTTTACCAATTATCCAAATTTTAAATGCTCTGAAAATACAATATCTCCAAAGATCAACCTTAACAACATTTATCGCTTGCACAAATAAAAAATGGTAGTTTACATTTAAAACTATATTTTTTTTATAATTATTATTATTATTGTAACAAATCAAAACATTATGTGATTAATAAAATTCAACTGGGTTGCAAAAATAGCCTGTAAAGGAGATAAAATTACATATATTTTTTTTTCTTTTGATCGTCTGCTTTTTTTTATCGGTTATATCAGAATAAAAGTAGATTTATTTTTGTTGACATTATATTTGTTTTTATACAAAAGATTTTTAAACTTTTTTTCTCTTTTAATCTTTTAATTTATTTTTAAATATCTTTATCACGAATCAAGTATTTAAAGAATATAAATTATATAAATTTATACAAGTTTAAAAAAAATAAAATTTCAGACATAAATTAAACGCGACATCCATTTATATTAAAAATTTCTGAAAAAAAATATATTAATTTTCCCCGAAAAAATTCATAAACGTACAGTTTTTAAGGGGATAGTTTACCGCAAAACTGATCAAAAAAAGATATTTGTTTTTAAACATTTTAAACATTAAATGAAAGCCTGTTTAATTTTGATTAATGTAAAACCTCATTTTTACCCATACGACAATTTGTAAATTTTGTTTATACACCCATGCAATTGATAACTTTAAAAGTTTTTTTTTTTCCCTCTATGTTCATATATATATATTATATATTTCTTTTTTACTTTCATGTTTTAAAAATGCTAAGTCTTTTTTTCTTAATTTAATGTAGAGATTTAAATTTTTTTGTACATGTTCTTAATTACATATGGGTTTAAATATGTGCATGGAATAACTTTAATGTTATTATTATTATTATTTTAAATAAAAGTATAAACGAAGATATGTTAGATTCCACCACTCTACACTACATATACCAGTAGAAATTTTTTATTAAATGCAATACTAGATTATCTAAAAATCCATGCACATCTTTTGTAATACACATTTGACAGTCTAAAAAAGTTATTGAGTAATCTAAAAATATTAATATTCAAAGTAGTATGGAACTTAAAATATTTAAATTTTCTTATGCTTTTTAAAACTTTAATTAAATATCAGTTTTATTCATTTATTTATTGCAAAATGTACTATTACTTGATCACTGAAATGCAATCAGTTCACCATTTGAACCATTTTTTTTTTTTTAATAATCAAAAAATATTGTAAATATAAACTGTCTCCTTAAGAAAATATCAAAAGGTTCAAAGCTGTAGAATTCACGATTCTGCTTAAAATTTGTAACATTTAAAAACTATAAAAATAAGGAAAAAAAAAAAGATCAATACGGATTCGATCTGACAACCTTCGGGTCAGCAGACTCGCACGCTGCCGCAGCGTCACGGAAACACACAGAGAAGCCATACTAATAGGTATTTAAAATATACGCTGAACTTTAACCCCGATTTTCTCAAAAACTAAGGCCCATTTAAAGAAACCCTTTTACCTGAATAATTAGTGGTATAAACCCTACAACATAGTTTGAAATCATCAAAATCTGTGGGCACCATGTTTGGTGTTAGCCTTTTTGGGTCTAGTGTACTATTAATAGTATATGTCTTTTAATTGAGTATCATTTTGTTTTAACAAATGCTTTTGTTATTGTTTACATGCAGTAATGTTAGTATGTGTCTATGCTTTTACTATATGAATTCATTAACGTTTAGTCACTTAGTAGTAGTAATAATAATAATAAATATTTGCTTAATTCTCTTTATACCTTTTGCGATTCTTTTATTTTAAACATATATTTCACTCTTTAAATTTAAAATAAAGATTATTTTTCTGAAAGAATCACGTGTAATAAAGCACAAAAAATTATTAGAAAGTTGTAATATCAGTTAAATCTTGTAATATAATATTTTAAAACATCTCCAAAAATTCTTTCTTTGATTATAGTCATATGAATATGAATTGAATACTACGTGAAACAACGGCATTTGTTATGTTTCCGATAATGAATTATTGGTTAAAATCTAATTAATCTATTTGGATAGCTAGTGCTAATGTTATTAACGTAAAATTAATTTTTATCTAAAAAATTGGGGAAAAAATCAGACCCGAAAGAGTTAAAACTATTTACGGAATAATTCTATTCTTTATGATAAAGTGACCAGTTCATTATATCTGTACATTATTTATTACATTTAAATAAGTCAATAACTCTTTTGTGACCATTTTTTGCTTCATACAATAACAAATTCATTAGAAACAACACATAATATTTGATTTCCATACTATAAGGTGTATATCATCTATGTTATAGACTATAACTGTATTCAAATTTTGTGCATTTAAGTTCGATGACAAAAGCAAATCGGATAAATGAAAGAAAAAAAATGCAGCATTTATGACAATGCTTCTAATTAATCTTTATTCTTAGAACCAAATTCCCACAAAACGTTTTCCTTCTTCACCCCCCCCCCCCCTCTTATTTTGAAAAAAAAAAAAACTGAATAAGTTTATTTTCTTAGCAACTAAAAACATATATGTATAATGTAAGAAGAACGGGCAACACTATAACCCTGTTTATATGAAAGAACGAGTTATAATTAGAGATGAGTATCTAAAAACCATGCACAGTCTTGTGTAACACATATTGGAAAATCTAAAAATGATAATTATAATTGGGCAAAATAATATAAAAAGTAGTAGGAATTTTAAAAAGTTCACATTTTCTTAAACTTTTTTAATTTTTAATTAAATATAACATTACTTTTTTTTTTCAAATATACTTTTAGTTTAAGATTATTTAAACACAACAAATTCACCATTTGAACTATAATTTTTAAAATTAAAGAATTGTTAAAATGATAAACTGTCGTCTTAAATGGGACACCACTTTGCCATTATAAATTGAAAAGTATTATTTTGTTTCGTTTCATATTATTTTAATTTTTTTTTAATATTTTAAGAATTTTACGTGTAAAATGAACTCTTTCATCTGATATGTAAGAACTTTTCTGTTGTATTAATTAAGAAAACTTATTTACAAAACAAGATGCATTTTTTTTCCACCATAATACATCCTGCATGCTTACTTTTTATATGAATACCTTATTTTGTATCTGCATATTTTAAATAATTGTGAAACAAATGCGAAGTTAAATTATTTTCAGTTCATCAGCTAGAGCTTTTCATTCACTGTATAATTAATTCGTTTCAATATTCCATAAACCTCATCTTTATGATTTGCCTGTTTTTTAAACACCGAGAATTATTTTTTCCTGCATTCAGAACATTCCTTCGTTTCACCATGATTTTTCTTTTCCCACTCAACAGGATACAAAATTTCCTGTAAAAAACGCATAATTATCACGCTTTTTAACTGTGAAGATATATTAATCTCTCAACCACTTATTTCAAAACTGTTTTGTTTCAGTACAAGGATAATAACTTAAATAATAATTGAATTGACTTTGGTTAACATCTTAATTATCCAACTAACTCTGGACCCACAAATTGTTGTTTTTTTCCCCACTAAAGATCAGGGTACTGTCAGGCATATGAAGGACAAATTATTTAGAATAATTCCCCGAAATGACCTTCTGTTCATGATTTTCATGAAGTTCCGAAACATTGAGAAATGCCAGTACTTAAGATGGTGTAAAGGTTACTCACCTGGGGGAACTTACTGGCACGTTTCTTTGGCACACGGGCAAATAGAGATGTCTGTCATTCCCTCCCAATACGCACTGCTGGAATTTGATTAATTGTATCTTTATTTCTTCAATTATCTCATCGCTCTCTTCACAAGCTTTTCATCCAAAACCTCAATTTGTCATTCTCTCATTTAATCACGCGGGGGATTATTATTTGTGATTTTTCTTTTCCTGCTGCGTTATCAAGTTCCAGGACGTCAGGGTTTAAATGGTTTAGAAGGCTTTCGGGAATAATTTATCTAAGTATTACAGGTTACAGAATTTGGCGTCGTTTCTTTAAATTAAATAACTTCGAAGTAAGAAAAAATAGTAAGTTAGTTTATAAAACTGACAAGAACAAGATTAACAAAATTGCGAAATAGAGAATTTCAGTTAATTATTCACATTTTGGCAGCGTACAGTGATTTAGTATGGCATTACAAATAATGTATTAAAACTTTGACTAAAGATGTCAAAGAAAACATCATTGACTTCACAAGCTTTTCATCAAAACCTCAATTCGCCATTCTCTCATTTAATCACGCGGGGGATTATTATTTGTAATTTTTCTTTTCCTGCTGCGTTATCAAGTTCCAGGACGTCAGAGTTTTAAATGGTTTGGAAGGCATTCGGGAATTATTTATCTAAGTGTACAGGTTACAGAGTTTGGCGTCGTTTCTTTAAATTAAATAACTTTGAAGCAAGAAAAAAGAATGAGTTGGTTTATAAAACTGACAGGAACAAAGATTTTAGTTAATTATTCACATTTTGGCAGACTGCAGTGATTTAATATGACATAGAGAATGATGTATTAAAACTTTGGCATACCAAAACATCATTGATTTCCCAGGCTTTTCATCAAAACTTCAATTCGTCATTCTTTCATTTAATCACGCGGGGAATATTATTTGTGATTTTCTTTTCCTGCTGCGTTATCAAGTTCCAGGATATCAGAGTTAAATAATTTGGAAGGCATTCAGGAATAATTTATCTAAGTATACAGATTACAGAATTTGGTGTCTTTTCTGTAAATTAAATAACTTGGAAGTAAGAAAAAAGAGTAAATTGGTTTATAAAACTGGCAAGAATAAGAATAACAAAATTGCGAAACGGAGAATTTCAGTCAATGATTTACATTTTGGCAGCATGCAGTGATTTAGTATGACATAACAAATAATGTATTAAAACTATGACCAAAGAAAACATTATTGATTTTACAAATTGTCATCAAAACCTCAATTCGTCATTCTCTCATTTAATCACGCAGAGGATTATAATTTGTGATTTTTCATTTCCTGCTGCATTATTACTCACATTTTGGCAGTCTGCAGCGATTTAATTTGATTAAAAAATAATGTATTAAAACTTTGATTAAAGATGTCAATAAAAACATTATTGATTTCACAGGCTTTTCATCAAAATCTCAATTTGTCATTCTTTCATTTAATCACGCGGAGGGATTACTATTTGTGTTTTTCCTCTTTTCACCAAAATTTTATAAAGTTTTACATAGTATTACATACAAAAACTATTACGTGTATACACTATATTGCCATTGATTATTGGACACTTGCGATTTTAGACATTTTACTAAATATCTAGAAAAATACATGAGGAATCATCTCGAAACTCTTAGTGTATAAATATAATTGTACACGCCTTACATCGCCGTGAAGATTTTTTACCGAAACTCCATATGGGACCGTCAACAAATTAAAAAAGAATGAATATCTTTTGAATAACCCTGTCAAAACTAATGTAGCAAAAGCGTTCAAACACCAGATTATGATTGAATGCCTTATTGTAATGCGCCTTGTTCATTTTTATGCAAATAGCATGCATACTCGCAGAGTAATTAAGGTTTTTATAAAAATGGTCCCAAATTTTTCCAAGTTTTTTTCCTTATAATTTTCAGAGTTCTTAATATAAAATAATATTTTTTTCAGAAAATATGACAAACAACATTGCACACAGTACCTTGTAATCAGAATTAAAAAATAATGAAAATTTTGTACAAAATGAGTAGGTTTACTAAATAATTTTTTACCGCGCATGCGTCAACGATATCAAAATTTCATTTGCATATTATGTTAGTTAAATGTATAGAGCAACTTTTGTGAAAGTCACAAAATCATAACTTGAAAATTCTGAAAATAATCGTCAATTGAATTAG
Source organism: Maratus speculifer (assembly GCA_964019185.1). NCBI lineage: Eukaryota > Metazoa > Arthropoda > Arachnida > Araneae > Salticidae > Maratus > Maratus speculifer. The sequence goes on from OZ025293.1 coordinate 417,401,753, forward strand.
TTGAAAATCCGTTATTCTCAAAATGAAGCAAAAACAAGAGGGGTTGTATCCATATATTCATTGACTAGTGTCAATATAGAATACACAATACGGGATGTACTACTACATTTGGATAAAATCCCTTATTTTTTTGCTTCATTTTGGAAACAACGGATTTTGTCCTTTTTCTATAGACGATTACTTTCAGAATTTTCAAGCTATGATTTTGAGACTTTTAAAAAGTTGCTCTATACATTTAGCTAACATAATATGCAAATGAAATTTTGATATCGTTGACGCATGCGCAGTAAAAAATTATTTAGTAAACCTACTCATTTTTCATACAATTTTTATTATTTTTTAATTCTGATTACAGGGTACTGTCTGCAATGTTGTTTGTCCTATTTTCTGAAAAAAATATTATTTTATATTAAGAACTCTGAAAATTATAAGGAAAAAAATTAGAAAAATTTGGGACCATTTTTATAAAAACCTTAATTGCTCTGCGAGTATGCATGCTATTTGCATAAAAATGAACACAGTGTATTACAATAAGGCATTCAATCATAATCTAGAGTTTGAGCACTTTTGCTACATTAGTTTTGACAGGGTTATTCAAAAGATATTCATTCTTTTTTAATTTGTTGACGGTCCCCTATGGAGTTTCGGTAAAAAATCTTCACGGCGATGTATGGCGTGTACAATTATATATATACACTAAGAGTTTCGAGATGATTCCTCATGTATTTTTCTAGATATTTAGTAAAATGTCTAAAATCGCAAGTGTCCAATAATCAATGGCAATATAGTGTATATACATACACTGTACAGTACATATACATTAAGAGAAAACATCGTTATAAGGGGAAAAAATTCATAATATTCTGCTTCATTTAGGGCATTCTTTTTTCTCCAGCCGTATCCTTTAACCTTTTTAAATATAGAGGAAATAGCGTGTCAACGATTTTAATCACTTGATTTAATCAGCGATATAAATCGTAATATAAATCAACTGATTTTTTTTTTCTTTGTAAATTATTGTTTAAAAAATATATAAATGTTTAAAATGACATAAAAGTATTAAAATCTAAAATTGATTTGGATTTATTCTACAGGTATTTTGCTTTATAAATAAATGGAAAGAAAAAAAAAAGGCTTTACAAATTTTACTAAACTTAATTTCTGATTAATTAATTAATTGTTAAATTATATAAAAATTATAGAACTTAATTTCTTTAGAAAAGAAAACAGGAATTGCTAAACCATGTTATTTAACATTATACTTTTCAGTTTTAATTTATAAAATTTTTAAAAATTAAATGATTTTTTATTTATTATAATGAAATTTTATGTACTTTTTTCCTCTTATTCTTAGTAAACACATTAGGTACTAATATATCTTCTTATGAAATAGTACCCTTTTTTGGAGCTAACATCCTGCCTTTTTTCCTTTTAAAATGAACAGTAAATTATAAATGGTCACATAAACAATTAAAGCATAAAAATTTATATTACATACCGAATTAAAGATTATTTATTTCATAATTATTAATTTTAAGTAGTGTTAACAATTTAACATTAAATGCAGTTTACTGATCATTTTTGATATATGTAAATATCACTAGTATTTATATAGACTTACATAATTATTAAAAAATATTAATGTGCATCACTTTATTGTATTGTACTAACAAACGAAACTATTAATTTGCAATTTTTATAATTTCTGTAATCACTAACTAATAATTAAATTTTATTAATTAAAGTGCAAAAACATAGTGTTAGTAATTAGAGCTTTAATTGTTTTGGAAACATATAACTATTGGTATCTATTTGGTATTTTAACAATGAAAAAAAAAAAAATAAAAGAAATCCAAATTAAAGGACAACAAAATCTTATTTAAATTTAAAATAATCCGATTTTTTTTCACCCTTGTCACATACCACCTTTATCATTTCAGCTGTTCAATTTTAATACACTATAAAATAGTAAATCGATAATCTGTAATTCAGAAACTGGAAAAATAGATAAAAGGTTTAGGAGGAAAAATCGTCGAATAGAATATAAAAACTAGTCATTGGGGGGCCACCGTAATACTTACCCATCATGGATATGCATAATATAAAATATTAAAATAAAACGTGTGTAAACTATTTACAAAATGCATCGCCATTTCAAAATGGAATTTAAACGTATATTTAAATATTTTTAACACATAGTAATGCTCTAATAATGAATTGCTGATGAAACAATTTCGACAAATTATATAAAACGGCAAACTACTCAAGTAAGTACCGAATTGGGCACAAGAAATATCCTTATAACTCTAAAAATAATAATTATATTAACTAACAATTTACTGCATCGGATTAAGCTTCTCATATTCAATTAAAATATACATTTGATTTGAAATTGGAATGAAATACAGGGTCATGAAAAATCGAAGAGTGTAGAAAATAGGATTACAAATATCTCGGCAACTAATTATCCGATGGACTTCGTTTATTCTGAAAAATTTGTGTTATTTTATTGTCTTTTACATTCACTCCTTAAAAAAAAAAAAAAAAAAAAAAAAAAAAAAAAAAAAAAAAAAAAAAAAATCGAATTTTTTTATATACCTTTCATCAGAATGAATAATTCGAGAGTCCGAAAAAAATAGTTCCGGATAATCGAGCTTACTGATATTAAATAGGCTTCTTTCCATTGTCACATGCTAAGTACACACCAAATTTCAAGTTTCATTTTCAATTTGTTCGGGAGATAGAGCGTTTACAGATAGACACACAGATAGATCGACGGCATTTTTTTTTTCTTCTAAAAATACGTTTTTCGGAATCTCCAGTGACTGAAATGTGTAAATCCGACAATAAAATTTTCGATTTCCAGATCGATTGCAAGAGTTACCCTATACTATGTTTGATGGGTAAGTATAATATGACTATTAGAAGACCCATGTTTTTCCTTATACAGCTCATATTCAAAATATTAGAATAATTACCTTTTTTTAGAAATTGAAAATATCGTTTGGTAATTTACTGTCTTTTAATTAAAATATGCAAACGATATTTTTATTAAGAACTTATTGTTGATTAAACTTACTTGTTATCTTAAATTTAATATCTTTTTGAAAAGATTAATTGCAAAAAAAATTATTTTGAAAAGTCAAAATATTAGAATATTTATTCAAGTGGTTCAAAATATTAGAATATTTCACATTAATTCTCCTTTAATTATTACCAATTCTTAACTGGTGGCATCATTGATTAAATTCAGACTATTTTATTTAAAATCAGTATTCTTTTTTGCAGTTTGTTTCTTTTTCGTCTTAAAATGTGTCGTGTGAGTGATATTCCTGAATCTACTAAACTTCGTATGGTTGATTTGTATCGGCACGGTAAAAATCAATGTTTTATAGCGAATTATTTACATTGTTCGCAATCGAGCGTTAGTAAAATACTAACACAATATTCAAAAATTGGAAAATTTCAAAATAATCGCCGAAATGGTGGCCGAAAACCAAAAACATCTGCTAGAGATGACAGGAAACTGAAGCGTATAGTTAAGAAAAACCGTTTTAAAAGTGTGCGATTCTTGCACCGAAAATGGAAAGAAGAAGGAGTTGAAGTTTCTACATCGACAACATTAAGACGTCTCCATAAATTTAAATTTGAATCTCGTGTACCGAAAACGAAACCTCTCATGACTGCAAGACAAAAGCGTATAAGATTGAATTGGTGTAAATCAAGACGTTTATGGAGCAATGAAGATTGGAAAAATATATTATTTAGTGATGAAAGTATGTTTTGTGTTTCATATGGTAATCAAGGTATTCGAGTTTGGAGAATGAAGCAAGAAGCATTTGATAAAGAATGCCTTAAACGTTCCGTAAAATTTGCTGCTAGTGTCATGGTTTGGGGTTGTATGAGTGCAGAAGGACCTGGAAAGTTATGCATCGTCTACGAAAAGGTTAACTCTCTGATATATCAAGAAATTTTAGAATATTACATGATTCCATCATCAGAAGATTTATTTGAAGATGATTTCATCTTTCAACAAGATTTAGCGTCCCCGTATACCTCGGTGTCAACTAAGAATTGGTTCCGCCAACGCAACATTAAGGTGCTTCCTTGGCCACCAAATTCACCAGATTTTAATCCCATCGAAAACTTATGGTGTATAAGGAAGAAAAAACTTCAAGAAAATCCTCCTTCAAGTAAAACAGAGTTAGTGGCACGTATAAAGTCTATTTGGGCTAATATTGATAGAAATGTTTGTAAACACCTTGTATATAGTATGCACGATCGATTGTACGCTGTTATGAAAGCTAAAGGGGATGCTACAAAATATTAACTACCATTTACTTCATATTCATAAGGTAATATTGTTGCGTAAAATAAAATATTCTAATATTTTGAACCAATCTAAATTTTATTCTAATATTCTGGTGTGTTTAAGGAAGCTGTATACCTAATTTATTGTGCTGTATTTTATATTTTATAAATGTTAAAATTTTATCTAAACATTCCAGATTTAATTTATAAGAAATTTAATTGCATTTACTTAGTATAAAAAATAAATAAATGACAAATAATTTTTTCTTATTACTTTTTCTCAATTATTCTAATATTTTGAATATGAGCTGTACTTGCAATGTATTTCATGTTATGCGTTTTATCCTCTTCAGACCTGAGCATAAAACAACTCAACAAATATAGATTTATTGCTTTTGCATAATCAATATGACACCGTAGATGACAGAAAGAGTCATTTTTATTAAATCAGAACTTTAGGGCACTGGTAATTTAGGTTTACAAATATGGATATAAAAGTACTAATCCCCTTAAAACACCAGTTTAACTATCTGTAATATAAATTTAAGTAATAACAAAATTAAGGCGTTTAAACAAGTAAATGGTCAGCAAATCCTCAAGATTTTTTATTGTAAAACATTTAAGTTAAATAATCATGAAGATTTCTTACTTTCTTGGCCACAATTTTTTGAAGGTATTTTCAAAACTCGGATGAAAAAAATATTTATTTTATAAGGTAATATTCATCAGTGCTGATATTTATTGGTTTTGTTTTAAAGCAAAACACTTTTAGTTGTATAGAAGTAAAGCAAAAATGCAAAAAAATTGAACAGTTTAGTTTTTATGAGGAAAAGAATGGAGGTACACATTTGTGTACCTCAGGTCTGAAGAGGTTATATTTTTGCTTACTGCATTTATAAAACAAACGGTACCTTCTGGTTTCTTTTACAGAGATTCACAAAATAATAATACTATAAAAATCCCGAAAAATAATAAGTATTATTAAAAGTTATATTAATTAATTGTAGCTAAACTATGATAATCTCAAGCGCATTTTACGCAGTACAGAGACTTTATCTAAGCACAATAGTTAACAAAAAAATTGACCTACCGCAGGCACTATTATTGATAGTGTAACTTTCAAAGCAAAACCATAGAAACCACAACATACATCTTATTTTGTTGAAAACATATACGGATGTAATTCGCGTCTAAAACTACCCCGTAACCCCTGGTTGGAATCAGAGAGAGTCTCAAGTTTAACTAGTGTAATCAAACAGCAAAGAAATAGATTAGATAGAAGCCCACACAAGCTAAGTTTCAGACCCTTTCAAGCCAGCTTTTAAAAGGGTTCCGACAAACACTAATAACCTAATCGCAGTTTAGTTTAACCGCCTAAGTGGGAGTGTCTAAAAAGTCTAAACTATCTGCTTAGTTTAACCGCGATATTGGTAATTTCTCAGCAGGATGAATTGTTAAAGAAAAGTGCGAAACTCAAGTAGAACTTGTTTCTTCTTAAAAATATGCAATTATGAGCGCCCTATAATTTTTAACCAAGCGTCTGCAATGTTTTATTTTGAAAGGTTTGGTTTGGTTTATTTGGTGTCGTCCGATTATCTACACTAGGGATATAGGACCTAGGGGGAGTGCCCTTCGTGGGGGTCTTTCTAAGGGAACCTAACCCGTATTTACGCAAGGTTCGAAGAAAACCACGAAAACTCCGAACGGTTAGGCCGACGGCCGCGATTATTTTGAAAGGTAGTTTATTTATAAAGGCTCAAGGGGCGAAAAGTACCTCATAGCTATTTTCAAATATCTTATGATTTATTTTTCAGATATAAAATAATAACAATAATAACAAGTTGGAACTTGCACGTCAAGCGTAGCAAATGTGGTACGTTCGTACTATAAGGAAGATTTTAAATGCAAACGTCAAGATTCAGATATTCAGATCTTGCTGTAATAGTATACAGTGCTATGGATACTGTAGAGTATTCGAAATCTTTTGTGTGATCCCTTTAAGTACTACCTGCTTTCTATTATACAGGAAGTAACTTGTAGTAAACCTCGGCAATGTATATCAATTTCATAAAATGTGATTCATAAATGTGTAAATAGTTTAATATTATTGAAACGCGCCCCAAACTCTGTTTTACCCTATACCATTATGTAATTGAATACTTTTGTGTAGGTCTGTAAATTAATAACAAATATTCTTTGCATATTCTTTAGATTTTATTTTAAATTGTTCGGTACAAATAGCCTTCTTCTACGATAATTTGTTAAGGAGTTAGTAGGACGGTGTTTACTCTTTTTTTTTTTTTTTTTTTTCTTCACGACTGAACAACTATCTTTTTCTGACGTTTGATATTTATATTTACTATTTTATACATAAATAACTGGATTGTCTGGTTTTTCCGAAAGATTTTTGGAAGGCAAATGCAGAATTAAATTAACCACAGCTCTTGCATGTTCCCCACCTTACAAATTGGACAAATTGGTCTTCGTAAACTATCATTTCGATTCTTTACATAGAAAAACTGGATAAATAATGTTAAGAAATAATAGTAGGTTTGACTAAACTTTTACAATACAACTATTTGAAGTTGAAATAACCATTTAAAAGAAATTATTTCGTTTCCGATCAATGTTACCACGCAAAACAGAAACTTAAACAATAAAAATTAAATGCCGGAGAAAAGTTCAGTAAAGAAATCCTTTATCAAAAAGGTAAAATCCTTCATTAAACTTAATTAACTTGCCATTTTCATTCAATTTTATTTACTTTAGAATCAATGAATTCATCTGCGTAATGTCTAAATAACTATCATTATTCAAGATAATTAACTAAATTAGTCGAATGGTTAGACACACGCGCTTATATATATGTCTACTTACTTCAGTGAATTATTATCAGGATTGTGGATGAAAACTATAATTTCTGGTGTTGTAGCAGTTGATGCAATCATTACGGCAGATTCAGTCAATTATAAGATGACTATCAATTTTTATAGCTTTAGCATGCAATCAGAATGATGTTTATGAGTATACTTATAGGTTGCAATTTTCTCTGTAACTTATCCTGATCTCAAATATAGTGCAGATTATGCTGTCAATCTGAGGGTCTTTTTTAATTTGTATTGTATTGTTTTGGCAACATTTTTTATATTTAATAACGTTAAAAATATGATTTTCTGATTAAAAAAAAAATTTCATAAATATGCATTCCTTATCTTTAAAAATTATTATTATTATTGCTATTAAAATTATTATTATTATTATTAAAGTTATTATTATTAGTTAGTAGTATTGCAATTATTATTTTCGAATAAATCTTTTTGTAAATCCTAAACACAAATTAATATTTTATATTTTTTAAATACTCAAATAATGAAAAATAAACATGCAAAAAATGTTATTTTAAAAGAAGATATCACAACTTTAAAATATGCATAAAATTATAATTTTTAATTTAAAAGAATATCTTTTTTAAAGAATTTACATTTGAAAAGGAATATGTGCATCAATATGCAATAGAAGAAAAAAATAATAAAATATATTTATAAATAAATAAAAACCAAATTTTGTAACAATAGTAACACGAGGGCACTTACAAGCCAACGCGGCAAAGCAGAAGGGAGTGGCAAATGAATATTTGGTGCGTCGTTCGGTAAAATAATATTAATAAGAAGAAGAAGACGAAAAAGAAGAAGAAGAAATAGAAGAAAAAGAAAAAGCAGAAATAGAAGAAGAAGAAAAAGCAGAAATAGAAGAAGAAGAAGAAAAAAGAGAAGAAGAAGAAGCAGAAATAGAAGAAGAAGAAGAAATAGGAGAAGAAATAGAAGAAGAAATGGAAGAAGAATAGTAAAAATAAGGACATTTAGGCAAAAATATCGAGGAATCGGCAACTCAAAGTAAAGATGTATTCATTAATTTTATACGCTTTGCTTATAACAGAGCCGGCTTTTCTATTATGCGAGCAAACATGGGTGCCAGGACAATACTTGGTTAACAAATTCATTGAAGAATGAAGATGTTAGCAAGATGTTCCAATACACTGTTCTAATTAGGATTGAATTAATTCAATATTTCGGACATTATAGAAATGACAAGTTTTTTACTCTCTGCTTTTGTATGTCCCTGTAAAAAAACTATAAAATCTACATATTGGAATATCGAACTCATCCAAAATGCGTGCGAGATTAATATTGTACCCAGATTAGGTTCGACCTGGTTCAGTATTTGAATCATTTTCATGATTACAAGAAGCACATTATATAGGTACGAAGAATACAGAAGTACATAGAAATGAAGCAATCGCAATACGTCGATTTCTAAAGAAACCAATAAAAAAAACTTAAGATTAATATTCTTCCTAATATTATTTCATATTTAAAATTTTAATAAAGAGAATGGATTCAAAATTTCTCTTTACAAATTTATTTTCGGAAAGAGGGGTTTGCGGAGAGGCTCCAAAATTCATGCTTTCTCCAAGTGAAGAAAAAAATCATACATTTGGTCTTGGAGCTTGAAGCCTTTTCATTTTGAAGGAACTCTAAAATTTCATTTTTGAAAAAAAGAAAAAAAAACACGAAATAAAATATGCAATTTTTAACAAACTTTCTAAAACAAACGAAATGCTTCATTAGAGCAAATAACCAGTCCGCAAAGAGGGTTCTTTATAACAAATATATGAATTGGTAACTGGGCACTACATTACACTAATATATGATATTATTAAAAGTTGTTATCTACACGGAAAGAACGATTTTGTTAAAAGAACAAAAAAATAGTTGTATCAACCAAATTTGCCCCAGTCTAACATTTGGTCAGCCAAAACAAATATTTCGCTGGGGCAATATTAATTAATTTTTTTTTTTTCCGTGTAAGTTTTAAAAGCCGATGGCGCATAGAGTAACGCTACTCATGTCTTTATGCCTAAACATCCTATGTTTTTAAAGGTTAATATCTCGGCTATTTACCGATTTTTTTTCTCGAAAATCCTTACCGACAATCCTTTTATAACTTCTGCGACAATAGGTACTTCCAGTGCTCCTCAAATAGTTTGTTGAAAGCCCGCAAATTGAAATGTGTGTGTATAATGGGGAAATTCGATTTTCTTAAAAACTATGTGACTTAGAGTAACCGCTATAGTTTTCCTGTTAGGTTTTAATTAATTTTTATTACGTGTATTTTTTTTTTTTTCATAAATTTAGTTTCAGTAGATTCGAAAATAGAGGAAGGGTAACATATTTCTACATTCATTTTTGACATCTCTGTCAATACAATATACCTAAAATAAAATTATTTAATTGATTAAATATATTTTTGAGGTTCCCCATTACGAATGCTTTCATACAATACCCCACAAGATAAAAGATATTTTTTTTCAAGTAACTTAATTAAACGCTCAACAATTTTCTTAAATATATTTGTGAATGATTAAAAATCTACAAATATGAGGATCAATAGCCTTTATTATTTCAGTCAGTGCTTTATTCGAGTTAAATGGCTGGACAGACGGACAGACAGACGCAGGAATGATCTTATAATGGTTCCGCTTTTATTTTTTAAGTATGCGACTCGAAAAAATTAAAACAATTTATTCTAATTTACACTAACATTATTAACATTGTGAAAAGTTTTATTGTTTTTTTCTTTAATATACGTTAACATTTGATATTATATCTGATATTTATTTATTTATTTATTTTTCTTCTAAATTAAAATATCGTATCAGTAAGGTAGACTTTTCGGATAGGAATGTACTTAATACTATTATTCCAAAGATCGATACGAGATTTATTTTTATTTATTTATTTTTAATATTGTTCATCACAGAAGATATCATTTTTAATAAATATCACATTGAGAGTAGACGATTTCTTTTCTTTCTTTGCTTTAATACTAGTAAAACTAACAATTGAAAGAAAATTAACAGATTATAAAATCAGTTATTGAATTTTTAATTGAAGAACTTAAAAAATAAAATAAAACAAAATAAAATAAAATAAAATATATAAATAAAATAAATATAAATAGAATATAAAATAAATATAAATATACATAAAATGTCGCCGGGCAGCAGGTTGAATAAGGCTGGATTAACCCCTTTAGATTTTAGAACAGCCTGAATGGATAATTGAAACGCTTCGAGATGAACCTGAATATCTTTTACGGGACAGCCGTGTATACCGAGGCACACTTGTTGAGAACCACTGCTGTATTTCAAAGAAAGGGTTACGTTACCACTGAACTGACAAACGGAGCGCTTAGTTTTTCGGCAACCCTCGTAAGCTATATACAATAACGTGCACCTCAAGTTGTTATTAGTTGATTGATAGATAGAAGGGGTCTCCAAAATGATACTTGCCCTGGGGTCCTCCATTGCCTTCATCGGAACTTGATTTCATGCGCTTCCAAAAGTAAATAAATAAATAAATAAATAAATAAAATAAAATAAAATAAAATAAAATAAAATAAATAAAAAATGTGTCAGAAAATAACTTTTATGGATATGAAAACAGCCTGAATGGAGAATTGAAACATTTTGCGGCGAACTTGAAGATCTTTTACTGGACAGACGTGTATACCGAGGCACACTTGTTGAGAACCACTGCTGTATTTCAAAGAAAGGGTTCCGTTACCACAGAATTTTCAAACGGGGCGCTTAGTTTCTCGGCAACCCTCGTAAGCTACAATAAAGTGCACCTCAAGTTGTTATTAGTTGGTTGAGTTGATTATTGCTCCGGGGTCAAAGTGAAACCCACTCCCAGCTCTTCAAAAGAGAGAGGAAGGGTGCTTATTAATCAAACTTAGTAATTGCTAGGTTCGGATCAGTAGGCTGACTACTATAGAAAAAGATGGTGGTTTGGAGTCTGTTATTATTGTGATTAAGCATTCGTCTTAGAATGTTAATAGCGCTGTAAATCGACAGCTATTTTCCAGGGTTTCAAAAAAATATATACTTTCTTTCAAAACGGGGTGCTTTTCCACAGTAAAAGTTAAACGATACTATTATTAGAAAATGGATTGAACAAAAGACATTAAATTCTGAGATGCGTGTACGATTTAACCGACTTCCAACAAAAGAGTTATAACAATACGTTAAGTTTCGAATGGAAGATACAATTCTGATAATTCTTTTTTTTTTTTTTTTTTTTTTTTTGGAAAGGGTTCTGTTTTTGTGCTGCTCCAGTTTTAATTTTATTGAGAGGCGGGGTAGGGGGGAGGAGGGAAAGCTTATATGGTTTTCTTATTTTATTGTTATTATTATTATTTTATTATAGTAAAATATAATAATTAACTATATGAATTATTAAATAATATTTCTGCATATTCCGTTTCAAACAATTAAAAAATATATTTTTCCCTTTATATCCAATAAAAGATTTCTGCTCAGGGAAAGGGGAGGATAGAAATATACTAGCACTTTATCGAGAATTAGATTCCTTTGTTTACATTCATAGATTCAGAATGATTCATTTGACACCATAATCATTCGTGGGCTGTAAGAATAGAAATTTACTACCACTTTATCGAGAATTAAATTCCGTTGTTTAAATTCATAGATTCAGGATGATTTATTATAAGCATTTGTGAGCTAAAGGAATAGAAATTTACTAGAATCTTATCGAGAATTAAATTCCTTTATTTGCATTCATATATTCAGAATGATTCATTAATCATTCATCATTTGTGATCTGTAGGAATAAAAAACTACTAACTTTATATATGTATATATATTTACATTTATCGATTTAGAATGATTCATTATGAGTATTTGTGGGCTGTAGGAATAGAAATTTACTAGCACTTTATCGAGAATTAAATTTCTTTGTTTTCATTCATAGATTGAGAATGATTCATTTTAAGCATTTGTGGGCTGTAGGAATAGAAATTTACTAGTACTTTATAGAGAATTAAATTTCTTTGTTTTCATTCACAGATTGAGAATGATTCATTATAAGCATTTGTGGGCTGAAGGAATAGAAATTTACTAGTACTTTATAGAGAATTAAATTTCTTTGTTTTCATTCATAGATTGAGAATGATTCATTATAAGCATTTGTGGGCTGAAGGAATAGACATTTACTTGCACTTTATCGAGAATTAAATTCTTTTGTTTACATTCATAGATTGAGAATGATTCATTATAAGCATTTGTGGGCTGAAGGAATAGACATTTACTTGCACTTTATCGAGAATTAAATTCTTTTGTTTACATTCATAGATTCAGAATAATTTATTATAAGCATTTGTGAGCTATAGGACTAGAAATTTACTTGCACTTAATCGAGAAATTCCTTTGTTTGCATTCATAGATTCAGAATTATTTATTATAAGCATTTGTGGGCTGCAGGAATAGAAATTTACTTGCACTTTACCGAGAATTAAATTTGTTTGTTTTCATTCATAGATTGAGAATGATTCATTATAAGCATATGTGGGCTGAAAGTAATAGAAAAGTACTAGCACTGTATCTAGAATTAAATTCCTTTGTTTGCATTCATAGATTCAGAATGATTTATTATAAGCATTTGTGAGCTATAGGACTAGAAATTTGCTTGCACTTAATCGAGAATTAAATCCTTTTGTTTACATTGATAGATTCAGAATGATTTACTATAAGCATTTGTGAACTATAAGAATGCAAATTAAAAAACTAGAGTTCACTTCATTATAATTCATATATAGTTTGTTTGTAAATGTCATCCTACGTGCCTCCGTGGGTTTGCAGTTAATTGATGGATATCACCATGCCGTAGCTTCATTTTGCTAGTCCATCGTCCCTTTTCCCCTTTTTACACATTTCCGAAGATCTCCTTTCACCCTCTATAGCTTATCATTTCAACAGGGTTTGTATTACACCAGGGGGAGTTGATAGGCCTAGATAATTCCAAACTGCTCATTTTATCGAACCTAACCGAAAAAAACCATCTTCGTCATCTCATCCTCCTTTCGGAAAAACCCTAGAGCATATATACTAATAGAGGGAGCATGCAATGTTAGTTTCCCTATGCAGAGATGAAAAAACATTGGGGGAATTTCGACACCACTCACGTGAACAATGGTTGCCACAATTTGCCAGATTTTGGCTGTTTTCGCCGCTTTTTGCGCTTATTTTGAAAATGCTACATTTCCGAACAATCTTTTGTTGTAATATTGCTTTTGCAAACATCGAAGTCATATCGAGTAGCTTCAATACATTAAGAATTTATTTATAATTGCAAAATATAGCCCCATTAAATGTGCAAATTGTTTTCATCTGTTATATTATTGACAGTTGTATCTGAAAAAAAAAAAAAAAAAAAAAAAAAAGAATTAATCATTCCTAAATAAGTAAAACTTGTATTAGAAAGATAATAAAAGCTATTACCGTGAATTAATTTTAAATATCAAGTATAAGATTATGTTCATAATAAAGATACTTAAAATGAAAAACACAGAAAATTAAAAAAAAAACTGTTAAAATATTTTATTATTATAAGAAAGACATTTTTTATATATTCTTGTAAGAAAATGTAAAATTTTCAACACTTATTTCACATGTTTTCAAAGTACATATAAAAAGAAACGTAAGTATTGTACAGTAAATATGCATATTGAATAAACAAGTATAATTAATTAATAATTATGTATGTTTATCCATAACTATTTTTAACCGTTTTGGGGCCATTTCCGTTTTCGTTTTCACCGAAAATAGGAAAATTATCGAAATTCAGTTTCGGTCGGAAAAACTTGTTTCGGTCGTAACTTAATTAAAATACACAAGATCTTTTTAATATATATGTTTCTCTAGGTTTCAATCTTAGAATCTTCAGCTATACTGAAAACCTTTATTCCATAAGTATTTTTAATTATGTTATGCATGATGCACACAGAGTCTCAAATATTATTTAAAAATATATTATTACAACACATTTCCATTTTTTATTTTAAAATTACATTTTTAAATCACCAGCGTATATAACTTAAAATATAAATTCTATTTCAAAATTCACTATCTTTCCACTTATATATATATATATATATATATATATATATATATATATATATATATATATCCAACTTTAAATTTTCAAAATCTGTTTTTCTCCCATCCCCTCTTATTACATATGTTATTTCAGGTTTCAATCAAAGAATCTTCAGCTAGGCTGAGTGCTAAACTTTTATGGCCCAAGCGTTTTTAAATTATTATGCAACATATATGAAGTATCAAATATTATATCAATATAAAGAAAATATAGACAAATATAATATTAAAATAAAAATATAATACTGCACACGGATACCGACTTTTGTTTAAATAATAATAATAATAATAATAAATTATTCTAATTTAATTTAGAAAATTTTGTTTAACTCCCCCCCCCCCCCCCCAAAAAAAAAAGTTGTAGAAAATTTCCAAATCTATTAGCAGCAATCGGACTATATTTACGAAAGTTATGGCATGGAAAGATATTTCAGCACCCTCCCCCCTCCCTTTTCCGCAAAAAAAAAAAAAGAATTAAATTGCACAGGACCACTTAAAAAAAACCCTTAATTACTTAGAAATAATTAAGGGTTTAATTATAATTAATTATAATTTTATTTAATTATAATTAAATAAACAATATATAAAACTTAATGCTTTTATTAAAAATTTATTGGAAAAAATTTATATTCTGTGTTAGCAAAAGAAAAATAAGGGTTCAAATTGCTACCAAATATTTTGAAAACTAGCTATATTTGGTTAATAATCAAATTATTCGTTTTTCATTATCAGTTATTAAAAAAATCAGTGACCTTTAAATAGGGTCATTTTTGGATTGATACTTCTTACTTTTTTTGCTGTAGAGTTTGCGTTATAGTTTTACCGAAATGGTACAAACAATGTTTTAAAATTAATTAAATAAAAATTATCTATAGCTTTAAGGATGTTTAAATGGTAAACGTTTACCGTTTTCAGGGAATATACTTTTATATAAATAATATATTATATATATAATTAATTTATTTTTCTTGAAAAGTTATAAAATTCAACTTTTTTATATTTATTTATTAAAATGTAATCCATTTGAGGGGCAATTTGCATTTGAAAAACAGAATTTTATTGAGTTTTTCTGAGTCTCTATAATAATTTAATCGGAGAGTTTAATGTAACAGCATTTTTTTTAAATGTAGAAGTACAACAAATAAAACAGTGACTGGTATAGAGAAATTGAGAGATTTGGAGGAGCTCGCCAAATAGCGCCAAACCACTTTTCAAGACAAAAATGGATATATCTTACATAATTCCAAAAAGTTTGCAATAAATAATCTAAAATACATTAAACAGGGAAAGGTTAAACATATGAGCGTCCAAATAAATTAAAACAAATCTTTATGAAGGCTCAAATTTGAAGAAAAACTGTACATAATACGCATGCATACGCGAAAGCTTTTACTTTTGAGCATTAAAACATTAATTAATTTAATATTATGTCAAAATATTTAAAGGTATATACGTATTTGTGAAATGTTATCAGTCCTCCTTTGACAAATTTTTCTTTGCATCCAAATGCAGCACAATATTTCACCATTTTTATCACAGTAGTACGAGTATCTCCATACAAACACATGTAAAAAAGCTCCCTAGCAGGAAGGAGCGTCCACCAGTCACGTGGTTTCAATGATAGTCAAGTTTCCTTGGAGGGGTGGCTCACTCTATTAGTATATATGCTCTAGGGGAAAAACCTTTGTCAAAAGCGTTGTCAAGTGTTGTCCCATCAAAAGGATCGGATGTACAAGCATATGCTATCAGTAGCGGTCTTTTCTGGCCATGAGTTTGCAGAGCGATATTGTGGAAACATAACAGTGCAGGCTATTATAGTTTAAAATGCGATAAGTTAAAATAAACTAGTCTATTCAAATGTGGGTGGGATTCTGGCGGCATTGCTTTTGTTTAGAGGTGGTCGGTCTCGATTTTGTAGGCTTGTTGACATGTTATTGCGCCGCAAAAGCTGCGGTGTTTAACTTCTACTTTAAAATGAGATAATATTGATTTCGGCTTCGATTTCTAGACAAGATTTTTTTGAAAGATTATCTGTTCTATTAGAATGAAACAGTACTAGGGTGGGTTCAAGACAGAAAAAGAAAATATCAGGTCTGCTGTACCAGAACTCTTTCTGTTTAGGTAAAAACAATTATCGTAACGAGAGTGGTACAGGGTGAACTGTCCCACCCTTTCTAGCAACATTTTGATCTCCTTCTAGACTTCAAAATTTTCAATTTTAATATCGTCTATATTAAATTTAAAACTTTGTAATCGAATGTTTTAAAACAAAAAGGGGGTGGGGGAGGTTTTTGTCTGTAATTATATATTTTAAGGTAAAAGGAAAAAGGAGAATGAAAAAAGCTGTGGATTCACCCCAACAAAAATTTCAAAGCCCCCTTGATTTAGCCGACTGATTATGATCCTGACCACAACCACTCTTCCTGCTGGCGAAGACACTCGCAAGTATTTTCAGAACGGATTCAAATGTGAAATTAACTTTATAAAAAATATCTGCAATCAAAATCAAAAAAAAGTAAAAAAGGAGCGATTTAGGGAAGGACCTGAGCTATCCAATGCATAATAATAATAAAGTCAAATTAAATTAAATTGAAATTAAAAATGTCGAAATGCAAACGCGAAATTAGAAATCCCCCTCCCCCCTTTTAGGATTAGCATTAACTCACGAGTGTCTTTGCAAGTAGGGAAGGAACCTTAAATTGAGTTCTTAGTTAATTCCGGTGAATTAAACATTCGACTTAACCCTTTCCGGCACGGGCAAAATCTGTTAGTAAAATAAGAAATTATCGACTGTTACCGGAATTCACAAACGAATTTTTTAGATATTTTGAATTCTTGAATTTAAGCTTTTATTGTAAAAGCAAAATTTTCCTAAAATATTATTGGTGCCGTTTGCAAGTTTGGAATTAAAATTAGGTGTTCCAGATCGGGCACAGTGTGCCGGAAAGATTTAAACTTATATTCTATTATCTTCTTATTAACCGCATTTAGAAATAAAATACATTTAAAAACTCATCTTTGACATTTTCATTTTAAAAACAAGTATGATTTATTATGGATTTTAAAAGTTGGTGATATTTGTCGCAAACATTTCTTTAAGATACATTTATTTAATAACCGAAATACGTTTTTTACCATCATAAACTATGATGTCAGATGACGAAGCAGTGGTTTTAAAACAAATTATTATTTTAAATTTTAGATATTTTTAATACGATAAGATATATATATTTTTAATACGATAAATAAATTAATTATTGTCATTGGCTGTATTATCATTTCTTATCACATCCATGTGAAGGATGTTCTTAAATCAAAAAAGGACTTTATGACATAAGTTTTAATTTATTTTTGTTCAGAAATGCATGAAACTAGCAGGTGTTGTTGTTCAAAAACTGTGTAATAGCACTTATTATTATTATTTTTTAACAAATTAGATTTTTTAGAATATAGTATCAAATTGGACGTTTTAAACTGAATTTCCGCGTAAAAGAAGAATAACCACTAGATCTTGGGTGAAAAATATGTTTATTACGCGATCAATATTAGCTTACAACTCAATAGATAATTTATTGATCGAAAGTGGGAAATTCAGTTTGATTCCAACTCGCTTCCACAGTCAGGCCTTCCAATTATATATGATTTCGTTAAAAAACGAATTTGTAAATGTGTCAAAACGTTTTGTGCTTGTTGAACAGAGCCGTTGAGAACAGCCTTAAGGCCCCTGTCGTCGCTGAAGGAAACGCTCGCGAGCTAATGCTATTCCTATGGGGAAGCATTTTTCTAATTACTCATTCGCATTTTGACATTTTTGAATAATTTTTTTTTTGCATTGGATAGCTGAGGTGCATGCCGACAGACCTTTCTTACTTTCTCGATTTTGGTTGCAGATATATTTTTTAAAAAGCACTTTCAGTTTCGAAACCGGTTTTGAAAGTGAAACTAACTTTGTAAAAAATATCTGCAACCAAAATCGAAAAAGTAAAAAAGGTGCGCTGTCTGCATGCACCTCAGCTATCCAATTCAAGAAAAATTATTCAAAAATGTCAAAATGCGAATGAGTTATTAGAAAAATGCTTTTCCATAGGAATAGCATTAGCTCGCGAGCGTTTCCACGAGCGAGGACAGGGGCCTTAAAGAGCAGAAAAACAAGCATGAGAGATCTGCAAAAACCATACCGGAAATCTTGTGACTTCGAAAATCCCACAAAATCACTTGACTGTCAGTATCAGAGGACTTCGTTACTGGAATATTTCCTAAATGGCTACTATTACAGGAGTCAATGTTTCCTAGTGAACCGCGGTAGCTTGTTTACAAATCATTGGGGAAATGTCACACTTTGGCCCGAACTGTCAACTTTCGCTAACCCTTCAAATTAGGTGGGATCGGAGGTGTAAAGTTATATACAGGAATGGAATTCTGTAAGCCTTATGTAGGGAAACTTGGTAATGAACATCTGCTAAAAATTCCAAGGAGTGTTGCAACCACTGAAAATATGTTGAAAGAATGTACCAAATCTGTAAGCGAAAACTGCATTTTTAGAGGAAATGGCACCTGCATTTACAGGACAAACTATTGCAAGGGCAATCTGGAAATACCGTCGAGTCTCTGTATAACGAAATCCATTGTTCAGTCAAAAAATTCGTTATATAGAAAAATTCGTTGTATGGAAAAAATCCCATTTTTTTTTTCATTTAATGCGTAATTTTTAATAAAAAACATTTTAGGGCTGTTTAATTAAGGTTTTGAAATGTTTAATGCTATAAACATTAATTTGATATTTTATTTTTTATTTATTCAATTTTTTTCAAAACAAGAAAATAAACGTTTATTTGAAAAATTAATAAAACAACGCAAAAATCTGTAATTTTCGGTTGTTTTGATTTTAAAACTTTCGTACTTGCACTTTAACAAGAAATGCAAATGTGATTGGAAAACATTTTATCTTGTTTGACGTCCTAGCCTTGTAACGTCAAAGATAATAATCATTTCTCTTCCTGATTTTATTTTCAGTTTTCACTTTCATATTCATTGTCGCTTTCATCAACATTGTTCACAATGTTATTTAAAATGTTACTATCAGTCGAACATGTACATGCTACGTGACAATAAGATTGGTACCCATCTCCACAGAGGTGACCATCCCCCTCAAACCCAATGACGCAAATCCCCCCCCCCCCCCAAAAAAAAAAATCTTCATATTTTAACATCGACTCCCCCCCCCTAAACAGAATATCAATTGTAAAATATATTATACTTATAAACTACTGCACACTGCACATTCAAAAGATAGCGAGTTGAGCATAGCAGAATGAGTTCTAATTGTCTTTATTTAGAATTTAAAGAAAGAAAACACAGGAACATTTCTAGAAATTTAATGTTGAAAAAATTTAAAAGTGATATTTAAAAAATCAAGATTTTTTTAACAGTAAAAAAATAAAAGAAATATTAAGAATTTTTAAAAATCCCCCCCCCCCCTAAATAAAATGTACTTTTTTTTCAAATCCCCCCCCCCCAAAAAAAAAACTAAATTGTATGACGCATCTTGCGACACCAAACACCTCTCTGGGCACCCCTGCATCTCCAAAAAGTCAAAGAGAGCTAAATTTTCTTCAATTCTTCATGCAGCATTTTAATTTTTCTCCATTTCTTTTTTTTAGTTCACGATCATCAGCTTCAAAATTAGCAGAAAAGCAGGAATTTTTAAAACAATTGTAAATCTTTCTTTCAGTAACATTGAATAAAGCGTAAAGGGTTTTTTTGTGGGAGGAGGGAGTGGAAATGTCTTTTTTTTTTGGCATAAACAATAAAGTGGAAATATACAGCTAGGAAATATAAACCAGGAATCAGCAAATATAAAAGCATTTCACAAACAATTTCAAGCGTTGTCTAAACAAATGAAAGAAATTACTGAAAAAAAATCGTTATATGGATATACATTTCGCTGTATAGAGATTATTTTTAATGTATGTAAAACGGAACAGTTTCTGCAAAAAATTCGTTATATACAGAGATTCGTTGGATGGATTTTCGTTATAGAGAGACTCGACTGTATATCCATTTGTCAGTGCGGCTCCAAAGTAAAAAAATAGATATTTTGTCTTAAAATCAGTACAAATCACGACTGTTAAAAGACCTCGAAGGCCCGAAATTGAATTTTTGCTCCGGAACACAATATACAGGGTGTTTCAGCGAAGTGTGGACAAATTGTAAGGGGTGATAGAAGGCATGAGGACAAACATTAGGACATAGGAAACCATGGGGTGCAAACGTCTTCTGTAGGAGCCAGGGGGCATCAAAGTTTAACGTCCAAAAGATCAAACGATGATAAAACACGGAAAAAAGGTCGATTCACTTCCAGTTTTCGCTGTAAACTTTGTTTATATCGAAAGTTTGTCCAAAAAATTTTTTAAAGGGAATTGTCAAAAAATGACGGTAGAGGGCGCTGTAGACTTTGGAGTACGAACAACTACGTTTTACTGATTTCTTTTTTATTCTGTTAACAGTTTTCTAAAGATTGGACCTTAACTTAAATTTTGAGTACAAAATTGGAATCATCCCAAACGGTTAAGATGTGAAAATTGAGCTGTGAACAAGGGGGGGGGGGGTTAAAATGCTCATAATCAATGAGCAAAGTAATCGATTTTGTTGCGGTTTGAGTGCAGGTCATTCCCTTAGTAATTTATTTATTCAAAATGACGTACAGTTTTGGTGCCTTCATTTTTAGATACAGGGCGCCGCCGATACTTTTCCGACATTTCATCGACATTATCCCTGGGTGTTTTACTAACAGACCAGCATACTTGCAGGAAGTGTTAGGGATGTAAAAACTACTTGTAATCACATGGGAATGTAATGTTGGAAGTGCTTTGTTTGCGAGTTATGGTTAAAAGAAACGGAAAAAATAGCAACAAAAAGAAGCAGAAAAACAGCAAAAGGTGAATGTGATGCAAAACATTTTATTGTAAGGTTTTACTGCAAAAGGCGATTGCAAAACGTTCTTCAAACTTTGGAGTAATGAACAACCAGTATTTTTTGACGGGATATTTGTAGTTATGTTGAATGTTTAGCAAAGTTTGAACATTCACTTAAACGTTTATCTCAAAATCGGAATCGTCCAGAATGAATAAGTAGCGAAATTTCACGTATGTATTGAATTGCTTTTTTTTTACACTTAGGTGGTACGGGGGGTCGGAATTTTGAGCACTTACTTTGATGATAACGTCTCTTTAAGTTGTTTATGCCTTGTTTTGGCTGTACTTAGAATAATAAATGTATTCTAATCCTGTTCGTGTCATTTCTTTGGGTTTTGTGCTGCCCGTGTCTATTTATTGCCCGCAAAGACACTCGCGAGCTAATGCTATTCCTATATGGGGAGGCATTTTTCTAATAACTCTTTCGCATTTTGACATTTTAATTTTTTTTTTTTTTTTTTTTTTTTTTTTTCATTGGATATAGCTGAAGTCCCTCTCAGGATCGCTCTTGATTACATTTTCGATTTTGGTTGCAGATACTTTTTATAAAATTACTTTCAATTTCTGAACCGGTTCTGAAAATATCTTTAAATTTTGTAAATAACGTATGAAATACAATATGCAGATGAAAGGAGAGGTCTACACAACAGTTGTACTGCTGCAGAATATTAGGGCATCGGTATTTGCATATAGATTATATTTGGAATGAAAGAAGAAAATATTTTGTTGAAAATAAAATACTTTTAAATTTTGTAAATAATGTATGAGATACCAATATGCAGAAGAGAGGACGGGGATGAACAACAGTTGCAATACTACAAAATATTTGAGCTTCGGTATATGCATTGTACATATAGAGAGGTATATATATATATATATATATATATATATATATATAAAAAAATTGCTGAAAATAAACTAGTTTTACATTTTATAAATAATGCATCAGATATGAATTTGCAGAGGAAGGGTCGGGGAAATACAACAGTTGTAATAATTCAGAACATTAATCTTTCGGTATATACATATATTTAAATTTTTAAAAAATTTCGCTGAAAATGAAACAATTTTAAATTTTGTAAATAATATATGATACCAATTTGCAGAGGACGGCACGAGAATACAGAAGAATTGGTGTACTGCAAAAATTTTTTTGCTTGAAATTAGCCCTGTCTGTCAGGGCCGTAACCAGCAAGTCATGCCAGCGGGGGCTCTGAAATTTTTCTGGGGGCTAACATATTTTAACAATAGATATTTTAAGCAAACTAAATATAGCAAAAACTGATAAAATGGACCTGCCTATAGAGGAACCGGTCTAAACTGAAACCTCTCTATAACGGAACTTTTTCATAAGGAAATAATTAAACACAAAATACTTCATGATCATCGGAAAATTAATATATATATATATATATATATATTCTTCTTTATTAAAAATAAAAACTTTTTCAAAAACTATTGCAAAGTAAAAAAATATTTTTACATAATAATTAATAAGAAATTAAGAGTATGCGTATTTACCATTCGAATTATATATATGTACATTAATTTGACTTTTTGGTGTCTATGCAAGTGAAGCTAAGTTCAATATAAGTATCCAACTGATAACCATCCAGTTATCTATGAGATTTTTTACGATTTAATATTTAGTTTAAAAAATTTAATTTTACCATTCTTTCTCATGTCATAAATGTTTATTTTCAAGTTAGATTAGCAACTATAGTTATGGTTACTATCAAATAGTGCGTTTATACTGGCTATTATGGGAAAAATAGCAACCAAACACATCGATTTTAAAATATGAGATTCTATGTCAGAGTTGATAATACGTATTTAATATAGGGGAGAGTGGGGATACTTGAGCATAGGGGATACTTGAGCCACCCCTATTATCTCTACAGTTGGTTAATTTTTCTTTCTAAAACTGCCAACATGATAACATATTTATAGTTCTGAACATGTAAAAAAGAAATCACACATCTTGGTACCATTTTGAAAGTATAGTGATTAATAGTTGTCTTTTCCCTATCTGAAGTAAATATTTGGGTGCATGGTTTTTTTGTTTTTTTGTAATCAAAGTTTTGTTTAAAGTTGCAACTATATACATACATTCAATAAGCATAATTTCAATTGTATTTTGAGTCTAAAATAGTTCTAATTGCTGCATGCTTTATTTAGTAAAACTCTGGGAAACAAAAATAGTGATAGTGGGGATACTTGAGCCAATGAGAGTGGGGATACTTGAGCCATGTCTTAACCATCCCCACTAGAAATAAAACATGGGTGAAACAAACAAAAAATAAAATTACATCCTTATATTCACTAATAGATATTTTTCTGGAGAAAAGGGAGAATAATTTTTCATTTTATTTTTTTTTCTTAAAAAAATAACGACCTAAAAATGTTTAAAAATGTCTATTTTTTAAATGAAAATGTCTATTTTATTTTTCGATTTGACTAACAAAATAGCCTGTCTAGATAAATGTAAACATAGTTTTCAATTTAACTTTCATTAAATGAAAATAACTTTTTAAAACGGTTTTACAGGCTATAATCTCCAATACTTTAATTAGTTAGGTCCAACATATTAAAATATTTATTTTTTAATATAACATATTAAGATTAGTATTTTATATTGAAATCGTAACCTCTGTTGCTGTAACTTTTTTTTAACTAAGAAAATTGTAGAAAAATTGGTAAAAAGAGCGCACAAAAACAAGAAAAGCAACAAAAATCCCAGTTCAAACTTACCTACATGGAGCCAAAGAGGAAGACAAAATCTTTTCCTGTGATTTCAAAAAAGTGTTTGAAATAGTAGAATGATACATCTGGCTTAAATTCTGACAGCTACTAAACTAAAAGCATGAGTTCGACAATATCATTAGAGGAAAATTCTGTCAATGATGGTGATGATGTGAAAGAAAACCTTCTATTGATGGTTGGTTACTAATAAAATATGCCAGAAAGAAAACTGTAAAAATATTTGTTGGATAAGTGCTTAATATTTTGAAAATGAAATTTGACCGAAGAATTGCAGATTCCAAATTTAAATGGCTCTGAACTGAGGATGTTTCTACCGTCGTTATAACTCAAGTTCAAATTATCCTTCCACAACCAGTTTTAACGACAAAAAATGATCGTATTACTAGCTTTGTTTTCTCAATTGGTTTTGAAAGACTTTACGTTTCATAATTTATCATTCTGTAAAATGTTTGTGCAAAAATAAAGCGAAAAAAATTACTTTTGTAGGTATTTTTCCGTAGTGGCTCAAGTATCCCTTCACTATGGCTCAAGTATCCCCGCCATGGGGATACTTGAGCCATGATGTAAAACAAAAAATAAACATTTATTATACATAAAAAAATAGTTCAAAATTTATTGAAAGTGGTTTTTAGTTGAAGGAAAAATATCAAATTTTCATTTTCAATATTTTATTTTTTTCTAAAAAAATATAAAAAATTAAAAAAAATTAAAATTCAAAAAATGGCTCAAGTATCCCCATCTTCCCCTATGTATTGCAATAGCTTTTGAAGTCGGTTTTATTTTTTGATTAAGGGGACAGTGGACCTTTATTTGAGCAAAATCATCTATAGCAAAATCGTCAGAAAAAAGGTATATTTCTGGGGTATAATAGCACCTAAACAGTTTTTTCTTATTAAAATATCATTTATGAAGGTTTTAAGGAGTAAATAAAAAATATATAAATGTATTTATATACTTTAAATCTGTTTTTCTCAAAACTAATTTTTCAGCGTTTTTAGATTTTTGAATTGCTCCTTGAGACGCAATTTTCGATCAATATTTATAAAATTGATAAGTAAGTGTCCTGATATTATTTAAAAAGAAATTGTGTAAGCTTTTTAAAATTCGTTTTCATTAAGATAGTCAAATTTTATTTTTTACTTATTAAAAGGCAAAATTTTGATGAAAATCGATAAGGAATTTAGAAAAAAATCTGTGAAATATTAACTGTTCAAGAGATTTAAAAAATCTTACACAAATTTGTTTATAATATAGTTTTAAGTGATAAAAATGCATAAGCAAGAAAATATTTCAAAAATTAAGACACGAGGAGCATTTTAAAATTTCGTTCAAAAATTTAAACTTTTGCAAAAAAAAATACAAATTTTAATAAGGTTGGAAAATTTTTGAAGGTATTCTATATGCTGTTGGTGAAATGTATATATGCACAAAATTCCATATTGCTATGATAAAAATGAATAAAATAAATTTTTAACGTCCACCGTTCCCTTAAAAAAAAAAAAAAATAAAAGGTAACAGTTTTTGCATGATTGTTTTGGTACAAATTACAGACTTAATGAAACTTAATTTATTATTCTTATTTTAATTTCATATGTTTAGTATTTTTAACTAACAGTAAGTCGTGGTTTATTTAATTTTATTAATACAGTCGAACCTCTATATAACGAAACTCCATACATCGAATTTCTCCATATAACGAATTTTTAGTAAGAACAGTCCCCTTTTCGCATGATTACATTAAAAACAGACTCTATATAGCGAAATATCTATCTCCATATAACGAATTTTTTCATAAATTGATCTTAATTTATTCAGTTTTAAAAAAGCTTCGAAATCATACGGAATCACTTTTCCATCACTTATTTTTGATTTATCGTTCAGTGGAGAGGTTTTTTTTTTTTTTTTATAAATATAACTCTCTCCTTATTCTTTAAATCTAACAAGTTCATCCCACCTCCCACACACCTTTCAACATCCTTCTCAAAACACAGTCAATTGAATTGTTACACATATAAGAGAGGAATCAATGAGAGCACATAAGAGAGACCTTCAAATGGAGGAAAATATCAACTACAATTTTTCATTCCTTGCTAAAATTTGAGAATTTTTTTTGAGAGCGTAACAATTGTAATTTTAAAATCAAAACAACAAAAAATTACAGATTTCTTCCTCTGAAGTTTATGTAAGTCTTCCTTATTTGATTTTCATTAAGCTTTCAAATAAATGTCTTTTCTCTTTTTTGAAACTGCTTAAATAAGTAAGAAATAAAATGTTAGGTTAATATATACTTTTAAACATTTCAAATTCTTAATTAAAAAGATCAAAAATAATATTTGTTCAAAATTTACACATTAAATACTATTTTTAACATCATACTCTATACATCGAATTTCTCTCGAATTTTTTACTGGAACGATGGATTTCGTTATATAGAGGCTCGACTGTAGTTAGTTTTCTGCTAAATTATTAGATCATTTTAAAATCACGGCTGTTATAAATACGATTTAATTAAGTGATGATATAAGTTTCTCTTAAAAACTAATTTTGCCTGACCTTATTTTATTGATAATAGGATTTATAAAACCAACTACTTAACAATACACAATAATTAAATTTACAATTCTGTATATAATTATATAGTTTCAAACATAAATCATTATTTCAAATATATATTAATTTCATATTTTTGAACTTTGCCAGTCAGAGACAGGAGCCATTTAAGAAATTTTTAATGTTTTGTCTCTGGTTTTTAAAAACAATTTGTACCTTATTAAATCGAGAAAATGGTCGGATTTAATAAGGCAAATTTTACAGTAAAATTTTACTGGTGGATATAAACAAGGATTCTGAGCACTTTTTGGCAGCATGTACATGGGTTGCTCGTCCCCAAGGGATTACTGACGGCTTTGTTAAAAAAAATCGATTGTGATTGATTTTAATTTTATATTGTTCAACGCTGTTTTTTGCGGCATATGTTTTATACGATTTTCCTAAAATTTGTCCAATGCCATTTAAAAACAAAACAAAGTAAAGCACACTGACTTAAACACTCATTTTCGAAAGATGTGATCGACTTTCATTAAATGTAAAATGACTGTTTATTATTAAATGTTTTCCCGTTTCAATTGATCTTAAATTCACTCAATAACGAGAATATTCATGATGCATCCAAGAAATGATTTTCTTACCATTTGTTTAAAAATTTCATCTCCTCACATTCAGACGCATAAGATAAGAATTGAATACTGTTTCCCTTTTTCTTATAAATGCCATATATCATGAGTTATAGTCATTTACTACACGACTAGTATTTTGTCTTTAAATGCCATGAAAATCAACCTATGTCAAATCTACCATCATTTTTTGACAGATTATTTTTCTGTTACAGAAAAATGTAAAATGCTATTTGGTTTCTTGTAGTCTAAAAACCTGCAAATATCTTTATAAATAAAATTATTTCACGAATATGTCGAAAAGTAGCTGTTTTAGATTGGAAATCAAACGTTTAAAACACAATTACAGCTTTATTCTTTGAAACTGAATAACCATATCTGCTAATTCTATGCCTTTATAAATAAAACTTATACTGCAAATGTGTTAAAATGTAGCGAATTTACACTTCAAAATAAATTTAATGTACCATACACCAAATAATTGAAGATATTTTTGTCGTAATCTTATAATAAACTTAACCTTAATCATGCTTTTTTGCTTAATATTTTTAAAGTTATATGAAAAATTGAAAAAAAAAAGAAAAAGTTTTCATTGAACACAAAAAGAATAAACGAAAATTCAAAAGCAAAACAAATGAAAATACCCTTTTCCTACTTTCCTAATATATCCTTGCCAACCTCCATAACACGAAACAGTTACTGGTTTTCAATTTTTTTTAAGCTATTGCATAGCTTTTATCGCGGGCTTTGAGCGCAGCGACCGAATCTAAAAATTCCGTAACGAGAAAACCTAACACTTCCGTAACGAAAAAAACCTAACACTTCGACTAACGTCGTTTTAGTTCGGCAAACTTCGGCACGGTATCCTTCGGTAGACTTCGGCAGACATTGACGCGGTATTTTTCAGACATTAGGATATCAAGTCTCAAACTTATGTTTCTTATGATCTAATTTCCATAGCGCGGCCAAATTTTGTTTGGTAATTTATTAAGAAACAGTGTTAATTTCTGGTGACAGGAGACCCCCCACGGTGAGGGTAGAAAAATTTAAAATGC
This sequence comes from Maratus speculifer, assembly GCA_964019185.1. NCBI lineage: Eukaryota > Metazoa > Arthropoda > Arachnida > Araneae > Salticidae > Maratus > Maratus speculifer. The sequence goes on from OZ025293.1 coordinate 417,430,044, forward strand.
TTATAACTCGCGATCTAAGTTTCGTAGCGCGGCCAAATTTTGTTTGGTAATTTATTATGAGGAAGTGTTAATTTTTGGTGACAAGAGACCCCCACGGTGACGGTCGAAAAATCTAAAATGCTTATAACTCGCGATCTAATTTTCGTAGCGCGGCCAAATTTTGTTTGGTAATTTATTAAGAAACAGTGTTAATTTCTGGTGACAGGAGACCCCCCACGGTGAGGGTAGAAAAATTTAAAATGCTTATAACTCGCGATCTAAGTTTCGTAGCGCGGCCAAATTTTGTTTGGTAATTTATTATGAGGAAGTGTTAATTTTTGGTGACAAGAGACCCCCACGGTGACGGTCGAAAAATCTAAAATGCTTATAACTCGCGATCTAATTTTCGTAGCGCGGCCAAATTTTGTTTGGTAATTTATTAAGAAACAGTGTTAATTTCTGGTGACAGGAGACCCCCCACGGTGAGGGTAGAAAAATTTAAAATGCTTATAACTCGCGATCTAAGTTTCGTAGCGCGGCCAAATTTTGTTTGGTAATTTATTATGAGGAAGTGTTAATTTTTGGTGACAAGAGACCCCCACGGTGACGGTCGAAAAATCTAAAATGCTTATAACTCGCGATCTAATTTTCGTAGCGCGGCCAAATTTTGTTTGGTAATTTATTATGAGACAGTGTTAATTTTTGGTGACAGGAGAACCCCACGGTGAGGGTCGAAAAATTTAAAATGCTTATAACTCGCGATCTAATTTTTGTAGCGCGGCCAAATTTTGTTTGGTAATTTATTAAGAAACAGTGTTAATTTCTGGTGACAAAAGACCCCCCCACGGTGAGGGTAGAAAAATTTAAAATGCTTATAACTCGCGATCTAAGTTTCGTAGCGCGGCCAAATTTTGTTTGGTAATTTATTATGAGGAAGTGTTAATTTTTAGTGACAAGAGACCCCCACGGTGACGGTCGAAAAATCTAAAATGCTTATAACTCGCGATCTAATTTTCGTAGCGCGGCCCAATTTTGTTTGGTAATTTATTATGAGACAGTGTTAATTTTTGGTGACAGGAGAACCCCACGGTGAGGGTCGAAAAATTTAAAATGCTTATAACTCGCGATCTAATTTTTGTAGCGCGGCCAAATTTTGTTTGGTAATTTATTATGAGGCAATGTTAATTTTTGGGGACAGGAGACTAGAGGCCTGCACGGGCCGGAATTTCCAGGCCCGGGCCCGGCCCGGCCCGTTCAAATTTTTATATTTTAGCCCAGCCCGGCCCGTAGAGAAATCAGGGAAAACAGGCCCGGCCCGGCCCGTTTTGGCCCGTTACAATCTCTACTATTTCTAAAAAATTCAGATTTTTATCATATAATTAAGATTTTTTTTAAGAGTACTGCATACATATCTATGGAATGATTTTACAGTACATTTTACAGGAAATACACATTAGTAACATTAATGATTACTAAGATTCTTAGGCTTTCAACATTCAAATAAAGATTCATCAAAAGATTAATATGGCTTAGAATAAAAGGGGGAAAAAAGAAATTTAAAAACATCGTAACTTTTGAAGCTGTGTAATAAAGAAAGATTTATAAAAATATTTCTATATCAATTTATTAAAGATTTTAAATCCAAATTCATACGTTAATTCAAAGAAGCTCCTTTCTGATACATTTCTAAATTCATTTTTTTTCTCAGAAATGCATAAGATTAGCAGGTGTCTTTATTCAGAAACTATATAATCGAATGGCGTTATCCATTTTTTGATACAAGCAATCTAAGATCACTGCAAGAAAATAAAATATTGTCATAGTTAGCGTTTTGAACAGAATTTCCGGAAGCGATAGCATGGGAAGGGAGAAAAACCTGCAACAATTTGAGAAACTATTGTATCTCAACAAGGTTATACAAGTATTTTATTTACCAAAAATGAAAAACGCTATTCGATTCCAAATCCCTTCAATAGTCAGGCTTATCACTTTTATATTTTTACAGTTAAAAATTAATGTAAAAATGTGTCAAACTTTCGCGTTATTGAAAAATTAATTTAAAAACCATCAAGAAGTATATATCCAAAAATTAAGCTAACATAAGCTCTTTATCGCTGTTCATAATTTTACAAATTATGTTGTCTGCCCTACAGATCTTGAGAACAATTAAGTCTTCTTTCGGTCCGGCAAGTCTATATGTAGAAAAATAATGCCTTGATATCCAATTTTGATCTTGGCCCTGCACGAGTCAGTTTAAAAAATATTAAAACGGGTTACACACAATGTAACTGTCCGATGCCGATCTCTACACCGCACAAGGTACATTTTTATATTTGATGCTATCAAACTAGTATGACTCGTGATGCACATTTAAATTTATTCTCGTTAAAACCATTTTCGTTGAAAATAGGTTTATATTTTATCGTTTATGTTTAAAAAACGGGCCGGGCCGAAAATTTTTATATCGGCCCGGCCCGTTTATTTTGTTTGTCGGCCCGGCCCAGCCCGTTGAAAAAACATTCTAATTCTGCCGGCCCGGCCCGGCCAGGCCCGTTAGCAAATTCGAAACGATTCCGCCGGCCCACGGGCCGGGCCGGGTACGGGCCACGGACCAATCCCGGGCATCTACAGGAGACCCCCCACGGTGAGGGTCGAAAAATTAAAAATGCTTATAACTCGCGATCTAATTTTCGTAGCGCGGACAAATTTTGTTTGGTAATTTATTGTGAGACATTGTTAATTTTTGGTGACGGGAGACCCCCCACCGTGAGGGTCGAAAAATTTAAAATGCTTATAACTCGCGATCTAATTTTCGTAGCGCGGCCAAATTTTGTTTGGTAATTTATTATGAGGAAGTGTTAATTTTTGGTGACATGAAACCCCCCACGGTGAGGGTCGAAAAATTTAAAATGCTTATAACTCGTGATCTAAATTTCGTAGCGCGGCCAAATATTGTTTGGTAATTTATTATGAGTCATTGTTAATTTTTGGTGACAGGAGATCTCCCCCCCCCCCCCCATGGTGAGGATGGAAAAATTTAAAATGCTTATAACTCGCGATCTACTTTTCGTAGCGCGGCCAAATTTTGTTTGGTAATTTATTATGAGACTGTTAATTTTTGGTGACAGGAGACCCCCCCACGGTGAGGGTCGAAAAATTTAAAATGCTTATAACTCGCGATCTAAATTTCGTAGCGCAACCAAATTTTGTTTGGTAATTTATTAAGTTATTTCATAGCTTTTATCGCGGGCTTTGAGCGCGGCGACCGAATCTAGAAATTCCGTAACGAGAAAAAATCCTAACACTCCGGCTAACGTCGTTTCAGTTAGGGAGACTTCGGCACGGTATCCTTCCATAGACTTAGGCAGACATTGACGCGGTATTTTTGCATAAGTTGGTAAAAAGCACTATGCAATAGCTTTATCGCGGCAGTCCCCGAGTGCCACATGTTTTTTTTTTTTTTTTTTATTCTACTTGTATCGATTGAGATTTTTTATTTTTCTAATTTTCAAACATTCTAGTTTCCAAGTGATATTTCATCGTTAACTAAATCTATTGAAAACTACGTATTGTCAACAGGCAAACCATTAAAATTTAGAAACATAGGTTTTTAATGACTATGTTTAAGTAAGACTATGACCATTGCTTGACAAATTATCGATCAACTTGAACAACATGTGTCCATTTCCATACATCCTGTGTAAGATCGTTTCTTTGAAAATATAACGATATACTAACACATGTGGTGACCAGTTAGTGCATCTGGACTTAATTTTTTTCAGGTGAAAGAAATGTTCCTTTAAAATACGTTTCGAGATTTGCATTCTACGGCTAGCAAGATAACAGGAAACAACTAATCTAATAGGATTCCGGATACAAAATTTTTCGCGCATTCCCGTTTTATACAAGGCAATTAAAAACTCAAAAAAAAATCTTGTTTTTTTTTTTTTTTTTTTTTTTTTTTTTTTTTTTTTTTTTGAGGAAAATTAAAATATGTATTTTGTTAAAAAATAGAAAGTAAAGAAATCGTTAGAGGGGGCTCTAGATGACGATAGGAGGGGCCAGCCCCCTCTGCCCCCCGTCTGGTTACGGGCTTGCTGTCTGTTCTTCCAAAAATGTTCTTCTAAAAATTTCCATGGAAATTTTCTGACTTTTCTTAGTAATTGCAGTTACTAAGCGAAGAAAAATATTTTTTTATTTTGAAAATTGCCATACAGATTTATTTTTATACAAGTCTGCAGATTTGTTGCTCATTGTACTCGAGCTTTACTCGTAACAACAAAATTTCTTGGCAAAATATTTTTTAATCCACTGAAAACAAAACACTTAAATTGACAGGCAAAAAACTATCAATTTTGGCACCAGTTCAAAACCGTTTAATTTACAGAAAATATCTGTAATTTTTCATTTAAACAGTATTTTCCTGTAGAAAATATGTTTTTTTCTGTAAAAAACTACCAAATTCAATTTTTTTACAGAAAAAAAACCTTTTTTTTTATTTAAAACAGATTTTTACTGTAAAAAATGCAGTTTTTTCCTGTAAAAATTACAGATTTTTTTTTTTTTTAAATGTTGGAGTAACTATTTGTTCACAAATTTCTTTCACACAACAAGCTTGCTGTAACCAAAGTTGACTGTTACAGCCAACATGTTAGTCTATGTCAGAATTTGAAGTCGCGTAACAAAAATATGAAAACTCCCGGTTTCGTATAGATCTTATCATAGGCCTGACAGTTTTTCTTGAACTGTAAGACATTGAAACTAAGAAAAGGAATTGTTTTAGACAGATTTGAAAGAGATTCAATGACCCTTATATTTTGAATTATGCTCCAACTGATAGTGATATCTAGATTATGGGATATTAAGTACGAGTATTTTTCTTTTTCCTAAATATTGATGAATTAAGTCTTATACTTTTTAAAACAAGATCTATGAAATATACATTTATGTTTAGAATGAGTTTATGGATTTTAATATCGATATCCGAAGCATATATAGGCAAAAGAAAAAAAAACTTTTTGAATTTATCTCTGTTTAGGACCTGATTAAAATATGGATCAATTTAGCATTGAGTTTAGGCCCTTTGATTTTGGAGTCAGAAATGTCGCATGTGCAATTTTCTGAAAGCTGATATTATAAATAAGTTTTGAAATTGTATTGGTTATAATCAATATTTTGTACTGATAGTATAGGATAATCGATTAAAAGCAAGAAATATATTTATCTATAGGTATGTGTATACATTTATGTAAAGTAATTCTACAGCACTGAGAAGATTTCACTTTTCATGACAGTAAATTAAGATGTCGAGGAGGGGGGAGGGGATTCAGCTCACTCTATCACTGATTCTGAATTTTTATTGTACTCAACTGGCTCTTTTTGTATAAGTTGCCATATACATAGTGGACTACCAAATTCTGATATGTTTTTGATATCGTTAGTATTATGTTTCTAATATATATTGTCAAGTTTTCTGAAAGTGGGTTAAATTTACTTGAAAACCACAACAAAAACAACAAAATATGTAGAAATCTGTTTACAAAGGTACTTGTACCCAATATGGACAGGGCTCTCAATATGGACACCCCTAATATTTTTAAAAGTAACAATTTTTATAGAGAGATCGCGCTACATATCCGAGAAGAAAAACAGTTGAAAAGATAATTAAGCCGGCAAAGTACAAAAAAGCGCGCTGTTCGCCATTTAGAAGGAAACTTGTTGTTTCGTGGTGAGCTCATAATAATTACAGGAAAGTTTAAATTCTTATTAGATATTGTAAAATTACTTTAAATATTGAAAGTGGGGTGTTTTAGAAAGCTTTTTAAACATATTTTTGATTGCTATTGCATATATTGCTTAAAAACATTTTCTTTATTTATTTATCACAAGATTTAATAAAACTACTCAAGATTCCCAATATGGATACCTTATGTCCACATTCGAAGTACAGCATGTGAATCTTCAGATTCACAAAAATAGAAAGCTAAGCAAAACCAACTACATTATTTCATAATATTTTGGTAGTAACTAAGGTGTTTTACATCGGTCTTCGAAGAGCCACCGCCGAAAATGACCCTCCGTTCTAAAGTGCATGTTCTGAAGATATTTACTGTGCTCTACCCTCCCCCGCAACACTTTAAGATATCATTTTTTATCCCCTCTCCTATGAAATTCCATAGAAGAGTGGCTCTTTCATACACCCTGTGTAGTAGGTCAATAAGGAGCCACATGTCCATAATAGGGACTAGTGGTTCCTTATATGGACATTTGTAAGCATTTTTTTTTTGTTTTTATTATTTAAATAAAACCATAATAGTTACAAGGTCGCTATTTTTAATAATGATAGTCAACAGTCCAGGGATCATGGTCATATATTTTTGGAGTCCTATCACGTGTATATGGGGGTGAAAAAAATACATTTTCCTTAGGGTGTCCGTATTAAGCACAGGTACTTTATTTTAAAGAAAATTTGTATCTTCATGATTACGATTGATTGATTGATTTTTTGACTTTGATTGATGTCATGATTACAATTCATTGATTGATTTTATTGATTGATTTACTTCAAATACGCGCTATTTTTAAAGAGATGCATCAAAACTTTGTACCGAGCCAACATAGCTATTTTCTACAGCGACAAATAATTTAAAACGGTTTATGTTACTGAGTGATCGCAAATATTATGATTTTTCAATTTATCGTTGTTTCTCGTATTGCCCTCATAACTCAACCTTCACTGAACAGTATGAAGTCCAACATGTTTCTTTAAGCTGCTATTAGATTCACGGACTTTAGGCGAGACAAACTTTTCAGCGGATTTTAACTCCAACATTTTCCCGTTCAAAGAGAGAAAATTTTTTGCAATTGTCTTTGAAAAAGTCGGAGGAAAAGCCGTAAAACCAGTTTCTACTCGTGCCAGGCGTTAATATTTATCGCCTACTCGTATCAATCGCTTATCTCTGATTCGTTGAAACGTTCGATGTTGGATAAAAAATCTAAGCTAGGCCAGACTTTTTTGAACGCGTGGAAAAAAGTTGGGGAGACATTGCAGTTTGCTATTGCACTGGATGTTGGGAGGATATTTCGTGAAAAGTTAGGGAAAATCAAGAGTTGGCTCAAAAGTCTTAATAAATGTTGGTGAATCTAATAGCGGCTTTACATGCTTTTAAGTTCAATAACCGATTCTTCCAGTAGTGGACTCTTCCTAATGCGTCTCCACTTAAGACGCATTAGGACGCATTTTAGACTCCCTTTAACCCTTTGAGCTCTGGTGGCTAATTTCTTCAAAATTCCAATTGTCACATTTGGCACCAATATTTTGCCAAGAAAAAAATCTTGTCCTAGTTTGAACCAAATTTTGGTGCTCAATAGCTGCCTCTGTAAGACGGAGGAAATCTTAAACCAATATTTGGAGTTTAAAGATAGAAAACCAACGATTATAAATGCACAAATAAAGTATGAGAAGGTAGCAAATAGCTATTTCGAATCTACTATCGAGATTCTTCATCAGTGCAAAACTCAGCGAGCTAAAAAATAGCAAAACTGAGGTAAACTTTTTAGCTCGCTGAGTTTTGCACTGATGAAGAATCTCGATAGTAGATTCGAAATAGCTATTTGCTACCTTCTCATGCTTTATTTGTGCATTTATAATCGTTGGTTTTCTATCTTTAAACATTTGTGCACAAAGGCTTTATTTGCTATTTCAATATTTGGAGCTCTTATTGAAGCATTGTTCCAAATGTTGGAAAGAGGTTGAAATAGGAATCTCCAAATGTTGGTACGAGATTTCACCATCTTATGGTGGCAGCTACTGAGAACCAAAATTTGGTTCAAACTAGAGCAAAAATTTTAACAGTGTACAAGGAAGAATTCATTAAACCTTTTTCAAATAAATTTGGTCGAATATTCAGGTGCCATTGTGACATTTCCCAATTAAAATTAAGTGATAGAAAATTCAACCATCGGAGCTCAAAGGGTTTTAATGAAAACAATTTCGTTCTCACCATAATTTTTTATTTGCAATTAATGTTAAGGGCATCACTCAAAGTTGCACAAAAAGAATTATTAAAGCTATGTAAAAAAAAGTTTTGAAACTGTTTTACAGCCTTATCGCGAAAACAGCTTTACAATCGTTCGTGGCCATCGATGAGAAATAAATACATTGAAATCATTTATTGCATAGGTTATTTTACTGCTTAATTTTTAAAAAAATGAAGGAGTACAGAAAACATATAAAACAATCGGAAAACATAGCGTGACATGTAAGTAGTGACGAATTCACTTTCAATGATGCTATTCTTCTCTTTGTCACATAGCATGCGACGCTGACCGCGCGAGCGCCCACCATTGGCAGAGAGGTTCGCCCTCGAAGCTGATAGACGGTAGAGATGAGACGGGCTCAGCCCGAGCCCGAAAGCCCGAGCCCGGGCCCGACACGCGCTCGGGCTCTATTTTTATTTTAGACTTCGGGCTCGGGCTCATTTTTTCTAAAGCCGGAAAATTTATTTACTCATGTGTAGAAAAGATTGAAATAACTTTTTCTACTTAAAATTGCTTACTTATTCCTTTTCAAGTCATTTTAATTCTTTTTTATCAAAATGACGGGAGAACTGAATGCTTGTTTATTTATTTTAGTATTTCATTGCTGTTTCAATTGAAATTTGTGAAATTACAGATTTATGTCTGCGGAACTTCCTCCGATTGGCGCCATCTATTTATATGGCGCCAATCATAACAAACTCAACAATAAATTTAATCTTTGTTGGCTTTTCGTTTGCAGAGCATAATTTTTAATGGGATCGTTTATTTATTTATTATTTAGTTACATAACACGAAGGTAATATTTTCTTCTGTTTTTGGTAGACGAGAATCAGCTCATTAATGGAGGTTTTAAAATTTATTTAATATTCGATTGTGCATGAAACATAGTCGTTTTTCTTATGAAAATAACTTTAGTGATTATTATTATATGCATTTGTCATCATAAATATGAATTCTGCTAATGCTGAGGACGTTGTTGTTTCTCGAAGTCACTTTTCTCCGTAAGTAAATTTTATTACCATGTTATTCCAACAGAAAGCAATTGATCAGTGTTTCCTCTTTTTCTATAAAAACATAGGACCTATAAAATAACAATGTCACTTTTTTAATTTATGTTGATTTTCAGGTATCTGTCAATCATGGAAGATTGTTATGAGAAAAGAATCCATTGTAATGAAATCTGTACACTTTTTATAGAAAATTGAAAAACGTTGTTCGATTCGCTAGCTTACAAATAGTAATTTCTGCAAATTTCATGCATTGATTCATTAAACAAAAACGTTTCCATCAAATTTGCTTGTTAAAGGAGGTAAGAATATAAGAATACTTTTACAGATGAAGTATATTTTTTTCATTTTATACGAATTTTGATAAGAATGAATTTAAATTTTCATTTAAAAATTATATCTATGTAAGAAGTTTTTAAAAAAGAGATATTACTTTTGAAACAATTTTTAAATACAATACAATTTTATTTTGTTCATTTTTGGTATCGGGCTCGGGCGGGCTCGGACTTAAAATCGTCGGGCGCGGGCCCCGAAAACCGAGCCCGAACTCATCTCTAGTAGACGGGAGGTGCTGATTTCGAACCCAATCGCGCCCGTTGGCCTAATCGTTCGGAGTTTTCCGTGGTTTCCTTCGAACCTTGGATTTCCTTGGGTAAATAGACCCCCGCGGAGGCTATCTCCTCCTATGGGCCTATATCCCTCGTGTTGATAATCGACCGTTATAAACAAAACCGAAACCGACACATAAAATCAGAACGTGTGACTAGCAACGCCGACCAGAAAGGAGTTAAAATGAAAATTATAATTTAAACTGTAAAAATTAAAAGGAGCAGTGGTCTGTGAGACCGCTAGCTGTAGTTGGGGGTTAACTTTAAATATTTGTTATCATATTTTCAAACATTTCTTATATATATAGCAATTTATAAGAATAAGAAAAACGGCGCATTTCTTTTGAAAACTAAATACCTTCAAGTATTTCCGATCTTTGTTGATCCCAAATATTATCCTTTTTTCGAAAGAGGCGCTGTATTCGGGCTTCAAATAAGCGAAAGTGATTCTGTAATCCGAGTACAATAGAAATAGACTTGCTCACAGCAAGGACTAAAAGTAAATAAATAGATAGTCAATAAAAGAAAAATCGCACAGAAAAAACTGTTTATAGCTATCATTTTCTACAATTACATTTCAGGTTTTGCCACCCAACAAGATCTAGCTGTGCCGATAAAGCGTTAAAGGTGATTTGCCGCCAAAACGTTAAATAAGTAAACCTGTATCCTTTTTGGAGGCAGCTATAATCCTCTTCAGAGAAGCAAAAATTGGAAAAAGGGAATTAAACGCACCGGTAAACCATGGAACATCGATATCGCCTCCTGCCGGGAAACAAGCTTCGGATCTGATAGGAAAAGAATCAAAGTATCATCTCGAGGTGTGTGGGCCCCAAACGAACTCGTCAAGCATTTATAGAGCTCCCCGCATCTTAGTTCAAACTTGCAGAAGTAAGCTTCTACTGTGAAGTGGGAAGTAAAAAGCTTGATTTTATTTTTAAAGAAAAAAAAAAAAAAAAAAAAAAGAACACTCGTTACTCTACTAACAGATAGTTTTATGACCTATTAGAAAACCAAAATAATTGTTTTTCGCCCCGTAGTGTTGAAGAACACACGGGAGAGAAAACTGGTAGAATACAATAGGCGCTACATTAAAAAAGGGGGATGCCGTACTGAGAAAAATAGTTTACATCTTATACATTTTGGTGCTAATTTGGTTTGGGCCAATTTCATATTGTCAACCATTCTACATCGTTAGAAATTTTGTGCTGGCTTGAACCAACATTTGGTGATGCAGTAGCTTTAGCTTCAACCGTAACATGGTAAAATATGGTTCTAACATTTGGAGCTCTTGTTGAACCAATCTTATGGTTACTCCAGAACCAAAATTTGGAACAAAATGAGCTCATATTTTTAAAAACAAAGTAGAGCTTCCAGCATCTTAGTTCAAGCTTTCAAAAGTAAGATTCCTCTGTGAAGTAAAAAGTATGAAGCTTGATTTTTTTTTTTTTTTTTTTTTTTTTTTTTTTTTTTTTTTCTGTGAGGGGAGAAAATAAAATAGTCTTTCTTCTACTAGCATACAGTTTTATGACCTATTATAAAACAAAATAATTGTTTTTACATTGTCAAAGAACACACGAAGATTGCTACATGTGAGACCTTGGAAGACAAAATATACGCTTTTAGTAAAGTAATTCATTCATAAAATTTTCATTTGTGGTTCACAATGATTCATTTATGGAGATCTAGACCATTAAAAATATCAAGAAACTCGGTTTTGAAAATATAAGTAGAAAATCGCTTAAAAATTAAAAACAATTTCTTTATTACGTGTTCCATACACTGTAAAAAAAGTACAATTTTCGGAAATTGTACCGGTAATCGGGATGATCATACAATTTACTGTTTTTAATGGAAAATTTTCCGTAAATTCCGGGAAAAAAACAGCAAAATTTTCTGGAATTTGTGGACATTTTTCCGTTAAAAACTCAAATTGCACTAGCGCCCCGATTATCAGAACGATTTCCGTAAAATCGTCCGTTTATTATGTGAGAATTTGCTTCTAACGAACAAAGATACTACTGACTCCTTCTTCCTCATTATAACAGAGTTTCAATGTAGTGATACTAAAAAAATCTTCTCTATTATTAAGATAAAAAATCTTATAAGATTTAGACCATCGAAATATACTCAATAACGAGACATTAAGGCTGCTCTAAAATCCAAAGAAGCTACTTTTTGACGCATTTTTGAATTCATTTTTATTCAGATACGAGTGAAATTCACAGATGCTCTTATTCAGAAACTTATGCAACAAAATAGCATTTAACTTTTTTTTTTTTTTTTTTTTTTTTTTTTTTTTTTTGTAAAGGATGAAGACATTTCAGAAGGTATTTTTAAAGTGGGCTTTTTGGAAACGAATTCCCGGTCGTCACGTGAAAACAATCATCTATAACTCAATAAATTAATCAACTTCAAATCACTCCAAAGCCCCACCAGAGGCCGAGATGTTTTGCTCTGGAAACTAGTAGACAGCAGGTGCTGATTTTGAACCCATTCGCGGCCGTCAACCTAATCGTTTGGAGTTTTCCGTGGTTTTCTTCGAACCTTGGATTTCCTTGCGTAAATACGGGTTGCTTTTTCAGAAAGAATCACGTTTTGAGCACCAGCCTTGTCTAGTTGGCGAAAACGAGAGCGTTCAGCTAGATGCATCGCCAAACGCCAATCGTCGTTTTGTTTTGATTTTCATCCGAAATGGCGGCAGACGTTCTATCGTATTTTAGAATCAAAATCTTAACTAAATTAAAAGAATGTTTTGAATATTGTGTTTTAGATGAAAATAAATCGTTTTCGAAACAAACTGAAACACTTAAATTTATCAATTTAAGCAAATTAACAAATAGAAAATTTAAAAGTTTGGATTATTTAACATTTGGTAAAAATCAAACAAAAACAAGGTTTTTTTTTTTTTTTTTTTTTTTTTTTTTTTTTTTTTTTTTAAGAGGAGAGAGGGACAAAATTTGAGTAAATGGCTCTTTATTTATAGTTACCTCAAACTTATATAAATAGGACAGAAAATTTCGTAAAATGTAAAGAATTAAAGAGAAAACAAATAAAAGAGAATATTTTAGACACAATTTTATCTAACCTTTTCTGCAAAACAACGTTTAATTTTTAATGGTTAAAAAATAGTGTGCTCGAGGGGAGGGGGGGGGGTACAAGGGAAAATTCTAAATGGGGGAGGGATCGCCTGAAACGACTGATCATTATTTTATTGCCTCTGAAACTTAACAAATAATGAGTGCAGAATGACGAATAATGGTGTGTGTGTGGGGGGGGGGGGGGATTTCATAGGAGGAAGGAATTTATATGATTTATTCAAATATGTTGAATTGCTATTTTAAAATAATAAATGAAACAATTAGGACGAAATAATATTAAAAATATGGCAGAAATTTAAAAAAAAAAACTGCAGAGTTTAAAATTTTGTGCATTAAAAGCAAACTTTTTTTTTAACAACAGTTTAAATAATTGTAAAGATTTAAAAGCATTAAAAAATTATTGATTTAATTGCAAACATCAACTTGTAATTATTTTAACTTATTGATTTAATTGCAGGATGTTGCTAAATAATTTGTGATTTGTCATACAAATTTTCGGACGGTGAGAGTGACGGATGGGGACCCGGAGTAGTAGCCGCCTAGCGGTTTGCAAATCCCGACCCCAGTCGAAGTTCCTCACTGGATGAGCCGTAAGGGCCTGACAGGGCCTAGGGACGGGATGATGCTCCGTATCATTATAACGAACTGATTTTAGTTTCAACTTATTATTAACTTCTAATCACAATCATATTAAAATCAGCTTATTTTTAATGAATTATTTCAGTGAAAACATGGTTTATTAATGCACTCAACACGCCACACAATTATGCCGCTTATTAAACAAATAAACACACATACTATAAATAAATAAATAAAAATAAATTATTTTAATAGCAATACAAATAAAACTAAGTTCAAATGTTTCATAAAACACATGATCAATAGAATTATATTTATTACAAGAAACCTTTTGTTTTTATTTTTCTTAAAAATAAAAAAATTCTCATTTTTTCGAACATAGCAAATTGCAGGATTCAGCTAAGTAATTTGTGATTTGTCGTTCAATGTAATTATAATCAAATTGATTTTTTTTAAACTTACTTTTATTAGCCTATAACCGCAAGTAAATTAAAAACAATTAATTTTTAATGAATTATTTTAGTTAAAACATGTTTTATTAATGCACTCAACAAGCTACATAATTATGCCGCTTAATAAACAGACACATATACAAAATAAATAAATAAAAGTAAAATAATTCAGGAGTAATACAAAATAAGCTAAGCTCAAATGTGCGATAAAAAATATGATCAATAGAATTATATTTATTACAAGAGAATCTTTACTACTGTTTTTAAGTTCTCAATTTCTTCGAACATAGCGAATTAAGGAAATAAAAGAATATTTTAGAAATGAAAACGAAAAAAAAAAAAACTTATGTTTAAATTAGATGTTTTGTGAAGTTTAAAGCATTTTAATCTGAAAAAGCTCTTTGTTTTAAGCTGTGTTTTTATTGTAAAACAATGGTGAATAACATTTCCTCATACTATATTCTCAGCTTGATAGTGAACAATAAGCACGATCTCCTTGCAGAAGGAAGGGTAGAGATTCGCTACGCGTATGACGTCACAAACAAGACAGGGTGCGTAGCATTGAATTAATCTCCGCGCCAACCGTTGTTCTGGCGATAAGGTGCTCAAAACGTGATTCTTTCTGAAAAAGCATACGGGTTAGCTTCCCTTAGAAAAACATCCACGGAGCCCCCCCCCCCCCCCTCTAGGGCCTCTATTCCTCGTATTGATAATTGGCCGTCATAGACACAACCACACATTACTTCAAAAATCAGACGTGTCAATTTTATGCCTAAACATTAAAAATGAATTTGTGAACCGCTTTAATAGTTTAACGTAAGTATTAATAGCTCTCTGAAATTTATCCTCTCCGAAACTGTTTAACTAACGGAGGGGGTTCGATGTGGCATCATCCAAATCGCCATAAAGTTAACCGCTGAGGACAAAAAATGATTAAATATCCAATGCATTCCTCCTCAGCAGGCTCTCACGGAATTCCTTAAAGTGGCTAAAATATTCCCAGGGGACTTTCCATCCTCTTGGGAGGTGAGAGATCCACTTTTGTGCAACCAGGGCTATTAGAAGAGACCGTGTAATTGAAGGAGAAAAGAATTTTCATGGTTGATCTTTATCCCTTGAAAAGGACTCTTCACCTAGCCATAAGTCTTTTACGACAGCTGAGCTCGAAATTTGTCTTCACAGGGGTGCTGACCCTCCTCCAAACGACACCTGAAGACCGCCTATCCCTTTAACTGTCTACTCCGGGATTTTCTTGGCTCATCACCTAGCATTTAGAGCAATAATCTCGGATACTTATCTCTTAAACATGTTCAGAAAGATATCTGGAATTGTCTCTAATGTCTATCATTCCACTTCGATCTGAACTTGAAATATTGATATATTTATGTAATACCTGTAGAAGACCTTATGGGGAAGAACTCAGTTTTTTTCATGACTTTTAAACCAACAGATATTCAGGAAAATTCGAATAGGGTAACCGCCAACAGAAAACTAGTGCTTGATTTACAGCAGGGCATTCGGAGCCCCTGATTTTCGGGGGCCCCCAAATACCGCTGAAAATTTTTCAATTATTGCCCAAAATCTGGTGTAGTTTTACTATCTAATGGATGGTTATATCTCAGTCTATATTTTATTGCTTTCATAATGTATTTTTATAATGTTGAACACGTCTTGTCTGAAACATCCATTTATAATAACTTAATTATATGACTATATATATATATATATATACCGGGTGTCCCAAAAATGACTGATGGATTTTAAAATTCAATAATTTGCAAACGGTGACAGCTATTTAAAAAATTTTTGCAGGAGGGTTATGTATAATGTCAGGAGTTTTTTTACCGTAATTATTTTATTTTAGCTCAAATTTCAAACAATAGGTGGCGCTGACGGCGATTGAAGGCCAGGTGAGCAGTGCTGAGTGAAGCATCGACCTGGCTTTCAATCGCCGTCAGCGCCACCTATTGTTTGAAATTTGAACTAAAATAAAAAAAATTACGGTAAAAAAACTCCTGACATTATACATAACCCTCCTGCAAAAATTTTTTAAACAGCTGTCACCGTTTGCAAATTAATGAATTTTAAAATCCATCAGTCATTTTTGGGACATCCGGTATATATATATATGTGTGTGTGTGTGTTTATCAATTTAAAAATTCATGGTATATTTTTAAATTTTTATTTAATCCAGTTCCTGTTCTTGTCAGATTATTTGGGGGTTAGTGAGCGTGTGTTACAGGCAGCAGAGCCCTTAATATTTTAAATAATTGTAGCTTGATGTTGTCGAAAATGTATTATTAGTTGTTGCATATTACATCATTCCGGATATATAGGCTTGTATAGAAAAAAAATTAATCAGCACCAAGCAATTTATTACAAAAAGTCTACTGATTTAAATTTCATAATTGTGAAATAAGTATTTAAAAGTAAATTAATGATTATCATATTTATTTTTTAAAGGATATTTTAAAATAATTGTTAAAGTCAATAATGGTTATTTTAGTAAGTGACGTCTCCCCTTTGTTTAATAAGGGTAGAATATTTTTCAGAAAATTAGTGAAATGCTGCATTAGCAAAACGAATAGACAGATCAGACTTCTTCTTCTTTTTTTTTTTTTTTTTTTTTTTTTTTTTAGATTTAGGTGAGTTTTTTTATAAACATTAAACCCGAAGCTGAGGAATGTGTACAAGAAAAAATCGGATTTACAATTAACTGAGCCGTACGAATATTTATATCCTAAACAATAACTTACAATTTGATAAATTTCATTCAAAATTTTTAATCTTTAAATGAAAACAATAAAGGTAATTCCTACAATATAGGTATTATTTTCTATGGCTTTAAAGATCTCGCATATCAGAAATTAAGCATTTATTTATTTTTTTTACTTTTACTTAATTATTATTATTATTTACCGGATCGTATATATAAGTCGATTCCCCATTTTCAACTCTCAAATTTTGTCTAAAATATTTCGATTTAGAGGCGAGTATGTTACGGTATATTGTAATCGCCAGGGCGACATTTCAGAAATTTGTTGGAACGAAGAGGAAATTTTTTTCTTTTTATCTTGCTGTGTACATCTGTGAAGCAATTGATACAGATTTATTTATTTTTAAAATTAGAGAAAGCAACTTATTAAAGATGGTTTTATATCACTTTTGAAAACATTACATTACCAAGGCAAATACTATTGATCGTCAGTTATTTCTGTACTTAAGGGTGTATTTCGATTCAAACTGCTTATTTTCCTATTTATTTTTGAATTCTTTTATGATCTCAAATGCACCAATCTTTCAAAATCTCTTATTTGGAAAGTACACAAGGTGCCGTGATTGTCGATTCTTTGATAAATGCAGAAAATATTGCAAAAAAAAGCAATCAAAAACGGCATTTCGAACCGATTTTTCCGAAGCGAGTGATCTGGGAACGAAAAAGAGGGTCACACTGATAAGGTAATTGTTTATAACTCAAATTCTAATTAATTGAGCGTAAAAAGACATTACACGGCACCTCATACCTCCCTTCAAGAATCCCCTCAGCAAGTTTCATGTTTCTAGTTTTAAAAATATGTCTGAAATTGTATCGGAAAATTTCGAGCTGTTGAAGGTGGAAAAGCGTTTTTTCGAACACACCCTTAAGTGTTTATTAATAATGTTCCCGTTTTAGTCAAATCTGATTAGTTAATTTAGCTTTGAGAAAATTCCTGTTAAAAAAAAAAAAAAAAAATAAAAAAAATAAAAAAAAAAGGTTAACTAATATATGACTGATACGTTCTAGAATATCAAATTCCTTGGATGGGAAAAGGGAAGTATCTCCTTGTTCCTTGTAATTAAGCAATTTTGTCCATTTTTTTCTTTGGCAAAGGGAGAAAGCTTTCCAGAAAATGTCAATAAGTTAGTGTTTTGAATCAGAGGAAACTCTGAGTGCTATCCGGAAGATGATTAGGTCCTATTTTAATAAAATCTGATTAGTTAATTTAGCTTTGAGGCAATTTCTGTAATAATAATAATAATAATAATAATAATAATAATAATAATAATAATAATAATAATAATAATAATAATAATAATAATAATAATAATAATAAAAAGGCTAACTAATTTATGATTAATACGTTCTAAAATATCAAATTCAGGGAATGAGAGGTATCTCCTTGTTCCATGTAATCAAAAAAAATTTTCCTCTTTATTTGTCAAAGGGTAAACATTTTTGAGAAATTATCTGCTTGAACCAAAGTTAGTGTTTTGAATCAAAGGAAATTCCTGGTGCGATCTGGAAGAAGATTGGGTATTTCAGGATGCCGAAAAATTAAATCTGCTCTCACGTGAAAAAAAATCACTTATAACTTACCTAAATCTTTATATCTAAACTTTAACTAAATCACTTATATCACTCAAGATGTAATTCAATTAACGAAAAATAAAAGAAACTGTTTGATTACAAATTATTTAAATAATCGTTCCTGCTTTTATAATTAAAAAGTAATGAGAAAATGTGGCAGAAAATTTCGCGTTTTTAAGCGCGTGGGAGATTTTTTTTTTTTACTCTAGCACCGCTTTAATATTTTTCTGGAATTTCCTCATGGTGCTTTTTATAAAACCGGAAATAGAATTAAGAATAAAATATTTTGTTTTACAAGAAAGATATGTAAACGGTTTAAAAAAAAAAAAAAAAAGAATGTCTTAAAAAAAATGCGATATTTAAAATTCAATCCTAGCAAGTATTGCTAAATTTAGAACAAAAAATAAATAAATAAATAAATAAATAAATAAATAAATAAATAAAAATAAATCGGCAATAAAAAATTTAAAATGTAATTAAAGACATGATTTAATATTTTTCACTGGAAAAAAAATGCGATATTTGAAATTCAATACTAGCGAGTATTGCTAAATTTAGAAAAAAAAATCGACAATAAAAAATTAAAAATGTAATTAAAGACATAATTTAATATTTTTCAGTTTAAAAAAATGTGCCCGCATATATGTGTTTCCTTTTTATAATGTCTTTTTATTTTCCATAAATGTTTTATTAATGTAGCATAGCAGCACTAGGAAAAGAGTAACAAATAAGAAACTATATCCAAAGTACAATCGATTTAATATTTTAATGACTTCAAATTATATATTCTTCTTTTCCCTATCTGAATAGAACATATCTTTAAATAATATTTCCATTTTCTTTCGTGGAATTGGGCAAGCAGAAAAATTCCACCTCACTCCCCCACCCTATAATAATAATAATAATAATAATAATAATAATAATAATAATAATAATAATATTACTATTATTATTATTATTATTATTATTATTATTATTATTATTATTATTATTATTATATAATTGACAAAAGTAAAAATATTTATTTAAAAAATGATTGAAGAAAATTAATGTCGTGATTAAAAAGACGATTAATAAAGAGTAACACGGATCAACGCAGATTTAAAATGCGACACTGTTACAAAACAAAATAATAATAATAATATATTTATTTATTTATTTATTTATTTAAAAAATGAATGAAAAAAGTAAATGTCTTGATTAAAAAGACGGTTAGTAAAAAGAAAGACGGATCAAAGCAAATTCAAAAGGCGACACTGTTGTGAAAAAGCAAAAATATTTATTTAAAAAATAAATAGAAGAAAATAAATCTCATGATTAAAAAAGACGGTTGGCAAAATGTGAAACGTATCAACGCGAATTTTAAATTCGCGTTGATACGACGTAGAGGCTACACTGTTGTGATAAAGTAAAAATATTTATTTAAAAATGAATAGAAGAAAATATATGTCATGATTAAAAAGACGGTTAGTAAAAAGTAACAAAAATCAAAGCGAATTTAAAAGGTGACACTGTTGTGAAAAAGTTAAAATATTTATTTAAAAAGTGAATAGAAGAAAATAAATGGTATGATTAAAAAGATGGTTAGTAAAAAGTAACACGGATCAAAGCGAATTTAAAAGGCGACAATTATAAGAAAAGTAAAAATACTTATTTAAAAAATGAATAGAAGAAAATTAATGCCGTTATTTAAAAGACTGTTAGTAAAGAGTAACACGGATCAATGCGGATTCAAAACACGACATTTTTGCAATAAATAAATAATTAAAAATAAAATTATTTATTTAAAATTGAATGAAAATAAATATTATGATTAAAAAGACGGTTAGTAAAAAATAACGCGTATCAAAATGAATTTAAAAGGCGACACTATTGTGAAAAAGTAAAAATATTTATTTAAAAAATGAATAGAAGAAAATAAATGTTGTGATTAAAAAGGCAATTAGTAAAAAGTAATACGGATCAAAAAGAATTTAAAAGGCAACACTGTTGTGAAAAAGTAAAAATATTTACTTGAAAAATGAATGGAAGAAAATCAATATCGTTATTTAAAAGATGGTTAGTAAAGAGTAACACGGATCAATGCGGATTTAAAACATGACATTGTTGCAATAAATAAATAAATAAAAATAATTATTTAAAAAATGAATGAAAAAAAGGTCATGATTAAAAAGACGGTTAGTAAAAAGTAACACGGATCAAAACGAATTTAAAAGGCGACACTGTTATGAAAAAGTAAAAATATTTATTTAAAAAATGAATAGAAGAAAATAAATCTCGTGATTAAAAAAGACGGTTGGCAAAAAGTAAAACGTATCAACGCGAAATTAAAAGGCGACACTGTTGTGAAAAGTAAAAGTATTTATTTAAAAATGAATAGAAGAAAATAAATTCCATGATTAAAAAGACGGTTAGTAAAAAGTAAGACGGATCAAAGCGAATTTAAAAGGCGACACTGTTGTGAAAAAGTAAAAATATTTATTTAAAAAAATCATTAGAAGAAAATTAATGTCGTTATTTAAAAGACGATTAACAAAGAGTAACGCGGATCAAAGCAGATTTTAAACATGGCACTGTTGCAATAAATAAATAAATAAATAAAAATAAAAATAATTATTTAAAAAATGAATGAAAAACAAAATGTTGTGAAAAAGTAAAAATATTTATTTAAAAAATGAGTAGAAAAAAAATGTGACGATAAAAAGACGGTTAGTAAAAAGTGAGACGGATCAACGCGAATTTAAAAGCGATTCCTGTTGTAAAAAGTAAAAAATATTTATTTAAAAAAAAAAAAAAAAAAAAAAAAAAGAATAGAAAGTAAATATCGTGATTAAAAAGACGGTTATCAAAAAATAACACGGATCAACGCGAATTTAAAACGCGACACTGTTATGAAAAAATCATAAATATGTATTTATTATGTTATTAGTAAAAAGAACACGGATCAACGCCAATTTAAAACGACGACACCCTTTCTGAGTTTATCACCTGACACATCTCAGAGCAAGTATTAGCTCTTCATACTCCCCCTCTGCAACTCAAAATCATCTTCAGAAACGAAACAGAAACTCGCTTTGCCCAAAAGTTCAATCCCTAAGTAGCGCCATCTGTTGACAAATATGAAACTTTCGACCAATAAGGTGCCTCGTAGCTAACTTTTCAACAGCAAACTTAGACCCCCTCCCATTTCCTCAGCTCTTCAACATCTCGAGACCACGTGATCCCTAGGGATCCAATGGCATCAGTCTATGGACGGTGCTAGAACTGACACAATTATGTGAAGATTTTTTTACCAGTTGATGCTGAGTATTCATTGCTTGGTGCATCATGATGTGTGCGATCTCTTTTACAAATTCCGTTTTGTTTTGATACGATGCGACTTTTGATTTCATTTTTTGAATTGTTATATCTAAAGAAAAGTGTATAGATGTACATCTTCATTTTTCATCTTTTTCAATTATTTTTAATTTTAGCGCAAAAATTATTTATTACGTTGAATAGTTTTACATAGTGTGAGAAGGAAAAATAAAAGAATCTGAAGATTTTTTCTTTGATTACATACTTCTACTGTGATTACATTTAACCAGTGGTGCAATTTTTGATTCCATCACATAAAGCAAGGATTAGTACTATTATTTATTATGTTTTTTTCAAGCTACATGATTTTCTTTCGTTTTTGAACGCAGTCAGAATTTTTCAGCCAGAAATTAGTTTTTTTTCACAAATAAAAAACTCAAACCTGCTATAACAACTTCCAAATATTCACAGTCCATTTTTGTGGGAAAGATTACTTTGAAAATTAAAAGAACCATGGTTGTTTCAACTTAGTAAAATTTATGTTTTCCCTCTAATGACTGAAAAAATATCTTATAAAAAGAAATTTTAGTCTTTCATTAAGTCATTCATTTAAATTCTAGTCTCATGATACAAAATAATTTAAAGAAATGAAGGAAGAAGCATGTGATATATTAAAATACTTCAACAGTTATTTATTAAAATGAATTGGTTTGAATTCACTAAAGACGGGTATCACTAACGTTCATCAATATTATATTTTCTCACGGATTCGAGATCATTATAATAAACACCGCAAGGAATTCACCGTTGTGTTTAGGACTATTTTTCAGTCCATTATTCCGGACAATCCCGTTTCAAAAACTGACTTCATATGATGACTGCAGTTTCAGCTACACTCCTAAGCATGACGAAACCAAAGCTTCCCTTTTCTATCGACGCATTGATGGGAAATGAAGAACAGTCAACTTACTGTGATCCATCCCCCTCTCCAATTAAAGACTATAGCATACCTAAATCAAGAACTGAATCAAAAAGTGTATCACCGCAGCCAGTATTAGTCCCGATACCAACTTTTCCCGTTACGGGGCCGTCAAGCTCACGCGAGCGACCGTCAGTGTTTAGCTCGGGACTTTATCAACGGACTCTTCCCCAATATCCCCCGGGATTAGATCCTAGTTTGGCGGGGATGTTGCTTCACGGTGATCCCTACCAGACTTTCCCGTGGTATTTGCAACGACCCAGGTTCCTTCAACATAGGTTTGGACCAGGTAAGTTCTTAATTTTTTCTTTTCATAGTGTTTTACACATTATAGGGTCAGGAGGGGGTAATTATGTCCATTTTTTACATTTTCAATATTGTTATTTTTTTTAACTTGTTTTTATTTGGAAAAATGGTGTTTTTAGTACTTAGGAAGTAACTTTGACACTTTAAGAATACTTAATTTTTTTTTAATTCTCATAGCTCTTTTTTTTTAAAGTTAAAAAAGTGCTTATAATTACCTCCATCAAAACTCATAATCACAAAAGTTTGGGTTATTATGGGGTTATTGGGGGTTATTATGACCACTATATTTCCTCTTATACTTGCCTACACACATTTATATGGGGGTAATTAAAACCATTAGAACTCCAAATTGACAAAAAAGTTTATTAAACATTTTGGTAGACTTTTTTTTAAATTGCTATTTGATCTCAAAAATGCTGTAGATTAGTGATAAAGAATGTTTAAAATGAAAAATACATTACGAGGTTAATATTTAAGCGTGAAGTAAAAATTTACCACACCACAAGACTCTACCGGCAGGGTCATATTAAGGGTGTATTCGAAAAAACGCTTTTCCATCTTTAACAGCTCGAAATTTTCCGATACAATTTCAGACACATTTTTAAACGTAGATACATGAAATTTGCTGAGAGGATTCTTGAAGGGACGTATGAGGTGCCGAGTGATGTTTTTTTTACGCTCAATTCATTAGAATTTGAATTATAAACAATTATCTTCTCAGTATGCCCCTTTTTTCGTTCTCAAATCTCCCGCTTGGGAAAAATCGGTTCGAAATGCCGTTTTTGATTGCTTTTTTTGCAATGTTTTGTGCACTTATCAAAGAATTGACCTTTACGGCACCTTGTGCACTTTCCAAATAAAAGATTTTGAAAGTTTGGTGTATTTGAGAGCAATAATGAGTTTAAAAATAAATCGGAAAATAGACAGTTTGAATCGAAATACACCCTTAAGGCAAAGGTCTGTCCCGACTTTTCTCTTCAGGGTCCCGTTTTTGTGAAATTGTCAATAGCTTTTTTGCATTTGTGAAAAAACTTGTCCCAATTTCGTGAATTTGAAATGATTATTGAATTCAGGTTCTTTTCTATATATTTTTAAGAAGTTACATATATGTAAAATACATATATTTTCCTTATATATGTGAAAATGTCGGGTCAGATTTTACTTTTAAATGATTAAGTGTATGAAAAGTTTAGTTTAGAGATGGAAAATTTTTGTCAAAGTTCTATTTTTAGGATAAAGAATTTTATGAAGGATTCTTTTTTAAGGGAAAAGGTTTTGTGAAGAGCCCTGTTTTGGGGTGATAAAAAAATTATAAATGGTCCTGTTTTAAAGGGTCCTTTAAAGGACCTAATTTCCTCCTAAATAGATCCCTGATTAAGGCCTGGGCACAAAGGGCTTGAGCCTGCCCTCCTCTTCCCATTTAAGGGGCTCTAAACCTGTATACTTTTAAAATGCAAGTAAAGTTCCTGATATGTGTATAATTCTGAGATTTTGTTATTCTTAAATCAAGCATTCCTCATACCTTTTTAAAGATTGTTAAATGGAATGTATTTTTATAAGCTGCATTAAGTTAATATTCTAATGTTTGTTAAAAATGTCTAATTTAAATTAAACTTAACAGTTAAATTTAAATTACAACTAACTTAAACTAAATTTAACAATATAAAACATGCAAGGATAAAAATTATTCCACCTGTGCAGTATATTATGGGAAGGGGACCTATCAAGTCTGTACCCAGGACCACCAGAAATTTTTTAAGGGGTCTGTATGTCATGGCGGTACTTTTAAGACCTATTGAAAACTTGTTATAAAATTCATCTAATATATCGATTGACGATAATACGGTTAGGTTGAGATCGAGATATATTGTACTTTATTTCTTAACTTATTTTTTTACCCCGCGGAACACTGAAAATAAAATTAAACTTTCTCGGCGCACAAAAATTATGATAATGAAAAGAAAATTATGAAAATGTTACATGTAATTTTTAATTTATTTACTAACCTAAACAAAATGCTCCTTTAGAGCCCCCCCCCCCCTCCCCGAGAAAAAAATTACTTTTTTTCTTTAGCAAAAAAGGTTAAAATTCTTATGATTTTTTATTTATTTATTTTTTTATTTATCTTTAATATTTTTTCTTAATTGAAATATTTTCTTACGTAAAGTAAAATTTTTGGATTAGTCCGTATCCATAAATAAGTTTTGCTGCAATTTTATATTGTAAACCTTTTTTTGTTGTTGTTCAGGAGAAATTTCATTTTTTTTTTTTTTTTTTTCTGGAAAAAAAATATCTAAAGATTGTAAAAGTATTGTCACAATTATCTCGCATATTCTTGTAAAAAATACACAAATAGAAAAATAACCTTCCAAATAATGCAAATTAATGGGAATAAACTTTATTTTAAAAGAAATCATTTAGTATAAAATGTTAGAGATTACTTGTGTTTATTTTAAAATATATTTCATGCAACTTGATTAAAATCTCACGGCTCAACCCTATGCCACGGCAGATTGGTTAACAACCACCCTGCTTTATTTAACCATACTCCATGCAATTATTGTCTGCTCTGTTGTCTTGACTTTTAAAGCCATAGATTGGAAATTTTAGTTCTAAAATGCTTCATTATTTATATGCAGGACCATTGTATTTGAGTTTTCACTAAATTTATAAATAATAATAATAATAATCTCTACAGTACCTATGAAACCATTTCTTCAATATTAAATAATGCTGTAATATACGTGATGGTACAATACTTAATACTAAAAATTAAGCAAAATTAAAAAAATTAAAAAAAAAAAAAATCTTGTGGAATAGTATATTTTACTAAAATTTAATTTTCTTAACAAAAATAACTTTTTAAAAATTTTTACTACTTTTTTAAATATGAATATTTTTGCTTCGCTTTTTTTCCCACATTCTTTAGAATATACTACATAAAACTGTGCATGGGTTTTTAGGTGTATGGGATTTTACATTTAACCCTTTATCTACCGAATTCTTTATCAAGAAATGGCTTCACGCATCAATAATTGTCTTCTTTAATATCTGAAGAAATACTGGAATTTTTAAATAATAATAATGTGAAATTTCGAAATGTTTTTCTCATTAAAACTGATTAACTATATCGGTATTTATAATTTTTTTTTTTTTGTAAAATATTTACAAAAATAATCAAATTAATTAACCAAAAATACTCTTATGGAAATACAGTCGAGCCTCTATATAACGAAATCCATCGTTCCAGTAAAAAATTCGTTATATAGAGAAATTCGATGTATAGAGTATGATGTTAAAAATAGTATTTAATGTGTAAATTTTGAACAAATATTATTTTTGATCTTTTTAATTAAAAATTTGAAATGTTTAAAAGTATATATTAACCTAACATTTTATTTCTTACTTATTTAAGCAGTTTCAAAAAAGAGAAAAGACATTTATTTGAAAGCTTAATGAAAATCAAATAAGGAAGACTTACATAAATTTCAGAGGAAGAAATCTGTAATTTTTTGTTGTTTTGATTTTAAAATTACAATTGTTAAGCTCTCAAAAAAATTCTCAAATTTTAGCAAGGAATGAAAAATTGTAGTTGATATTTTCCTCCATTTGAAGGTCTCTCTTATGTGCTCTCATTGATTCCTCTCTTATATGTGTAACAATTCAATTGACTGTGTTTTGAGAAGGATGTTGAAAGGTGTGTGGGAGGTGGGATGAACTTGTTAGATTTAAAGAATAAGGAGAGAAGTAATATTTATTAAAAAAAAAAAAAAAAAAAAAAAAAAACCTCTCCACTGAACGATAAATCAAAAATAAGTGATGGAAAATTGATTCCATATGATTTCGGAGCTTTTTTAAAACTGAATAAATTAAGATCAATTTATGAAAAAATTCGTTATATGGAGATAGATATTTCGCTATATAGAGTCTGTTTTTAATGTAATCATGCGAAAAGGGGACCGTTCTTACTAAAAATTCATTATATGGAGAAATTCGATGTATGGAGTTTCGTTATATAGAGGTTCGACTGTATAACAATTCTTATAAAAGCAATGCATTTAAGGGTGTATTTCGATTCAAACTGCTTATTTTCCGATTTATTTTTGAATTCATTTTTGATCTCACATGCAGGAATGTTTCAAAATCTCTTATTTGGAAAGTACACAAGGTGCCGTGATTGTCGATTCTTTGATAAATGCAGAAAATATTGCAAAAAAAGCAATCAAAAACGGCATTTCGAACCGATTTTTCCGAAGCGAGTGATTTGGGAACGAAAAAGAGGGTCATACTGATAAGGTAATTGTTTATAACTCAAATTCTAATGAATTGAGCGTAAAAAGACATCACACGACACCTCATACGTCCCTTCAAGAATCCTCTCAGCAAGTTTCATGTTTCTAGTTTTAAAAATATGTCTGAAATTGTATCGGAAAATTTCGAGCTGTTGAAGGATGGAAAAGCGTTTTTTCGAACACACCCTTAAATGTAGTATGTTCCTCTTTGTAAATGGAAAGGCTTTTACCGTCAAAAATATTTCATATAACCTTTTTTTTTTTTTTTTTTTTTTTTTTTTTTTTTTTTTTAGAAAAAAGAAAGATATACATATCAAAATTATTACGAAAATTTATTCTTTTTTAAAATATTTAATTTCGATTGTTTTTCTATTCCATCTAAACTAGATCGAATAAAGTATATTGTGTTGTAAAAAAAAAAAATAACTTTTATTAATAGACTGATTAAATACGTTTTATATTAAATTTTCCACAATGGTACTTGTAAGTACTGTCAGTAGACCAACACTGACGTCGGTGTTGCATTATCTCGTAAGATGATGTTTTTGTACTAAACTTTTTGTGTTATAGTTAAAATTCATCTATTCAAAAGTTGTCTGGTGATAGTGACTAAAGTTTCAAATGAAACAAAATTTAGGTAAGCATTTGTAGTTAAATTGAAAATGACAAGTTAAATTATAAAAATTGAAAAAGCAGCGGTCTGTGAGACCGGTAACATTAATTGAACGTTAAATGTAAAATGTAAAATACTATATGTAATATACTATGAACAAATGTTAATGCAAAATACTAAATACACGCTTTTATAAAATACAGAAAACAACATAAAAAAAAATATTTCAGTATAGTTCTAAATATTCCATCTCTAAAAGACCGATTTAGATTAATTTCAATAAACGAATTATTACTAAAATTTGTTTCACATTTCGAAAAAAAAAAAAAAAAAAAAAAAAAACTTCTATTAATTCCCAATTTGGTGCATAAATATATTAATTTTGTTTCAACCTGTCACTTATTCTCTTCATTATTAAGGGTGTATTTCGATTCAAACTGCTTATTTTCCGATTTATTTTTAGATTCATTTTTGCTCTCAAATGCACCAAGCTTTCAAATTCTCTTATTTAGAAAGTACAAAAGGTGCCGTAATCATCGATTCTCTTATAAATGCAGAAAATATTGAAAAAAAAAAAAAAAAAAAGCAATCAAAAACAGCATTTTGAACCGAATTTTTCGAAGCGGGAGGTTTGCGAACGAAAAAAAGGGTCATACTAAGAAGGTTATTGTTTATAAATCAAATTCTAATGAACTGAGATTAAAAAGACATCACACGGCACCTTATATGTGTCTTCAAAAATCCCCTCAGCAAGTTTCATGTTTCTACTTTTAAAAATGTGTCTGAAATTGTATCGGAAAATTTTGAGCTGTTGAAGATGAAAAACCGTTTTTTCGAATACACCCTTAAAACCTTCGTGACAAGAGCCCTTTGCCTAATTTTTCATATTTTATCACCGGTTTTTAAAAACAGAATATTTTCTGTGATTGAATCGCGAAAATAACTTGACTAAATATATTATTTACAGATTAAATTAACTAGTTTTTCCCCCAAGGGGTTAAACTGTCTATTTTTGACACGCATTTTGTAATTTATTTTGGGTTCCAAACGTATTGGACTGTCACCTGCTCTTTTTGAGAAACTATATCGCCGAACTGTTTTTCCGTTTTTCAGCAATTTCGAAAGCTCTTTTAAAAAATGCTACCAAAGTGTAGGCTCGTTTGAACCGAATTTCTTGACGTGAAAGCGCATAAAAGGAAAAAAACTGTCGTCCTGAAACAACAATCGCTAATAACTCAAGATCGAAATTTATTTATTAGAAACTGAAAAATAAATGGTTGATTCACAACAATTTCAGTAATCATGTCAGTGTAAATATTGTGCATTTATTTTTCAAATATGAATCAGAAAATGTCAAAAAGTTCCGCGTTACTGAGCGGCGAAGAATATATTTTTAAGAATCGCCTTAAATCTTCTTGGAGGCTTCAATCACTTCTCTGGTTTCGCGAATAAAAAAGGCTTTTATAAATAAGGTCTCAGGTGTAAAATATGAGAACTGACATTTTTATTTAATTATTATTATTATTATTTTAGTCGCAAAATATTTAACTGCATACCTTACACCCTTGTCAAAGTACCGTAATTCACTGTACATAATCCTCGGCTAACTTAAGTCTATTACAAACCGGAAATTTTATTTAAACAATGAAGTCAAATAAATGCTAAGCAGAAACATGTTTACATTTTATTTTTTTTTAAGTTCTGATATGAAACAAAGTTTTCTAAACTGCGGCTTATACGCCGGAAATTATGCGGTATTTTCCTCATATTTATATAGATAAAATCATAATCAAAGGTAAATTTTTGTTAACAGGGGCGAGTTTTTGCTATTTAAAATTCGACAAATTCAATAAAATGAGATCTATGAGGCAAAGTCTTTGCAACAAATCAGCTGTTTTAGAGGAAGCAATCATAATAGTTTTGACTGTAGATTTGCTTTAAGGGTGTATTCGAAAAAACGCTTTTCCACCTTCAGCAGCTCGAAATTTTCCGATACAATTTCAGACACATTTTTAAAAGTAGAATCATGAAACTTGCTGAGGGGATTCTTGAAGGGACGTATGAGGTGCCGAGTAAAGTCTTTTTACGCTCAATTCATTAGAATTTGATTTATAAGCAATTAACTTCTCTGGAAGACCCTTTTTTTCGTTCCCTTATCTCCCACTTCGGAAAAATCGGTTCAAATTGCCCTTTTTGATTGCTTTTTTTGCAATATTTTGTACACTTATCAAAGAATTGACCTTTACGGCACCTTGTGCACTTTCTAAATAAGAGAATCTGCGAGTTTTATGTGTTTGAGAGCAAAAGTGAATTCAAAAATAAATCGGAAAACAAGCAGTTTGAATCGAAATACACCCTTAAGAAAACTTGATTCTTGATTATCTCGATACACTTGGATTAGTAGAAATTTGCATACTGCTATTCAAAAGTCTGTGTATTTTCTGTATCTGTTATTCTAAAATTTTATTTGTACATGGGTATAATATTCCCTTTGCTTGTAATTTTATAAGACTTTTTTTTTTCTTTTGTTGGAGTTACATAAAGAGTTCTAAGCATCTCAGGTTCCTAAAAAATAGTTTATGTTATTGATTATGATGGCCAATTATATACACGAGGTATATAGGCCAGAAGGAAGCAGGAGGGGGTGCTCTTCATGGGGTCTCTCTAAGAGAACCTACCCGCATTGACCCAAGGAAATCCAATGGTTGAAGAAAACCGTGGTGATGTAAACATTTGAAAAGTGCTGAAACTATTCTTTTACATATTTAATCTTTAACTGATGTGACAGAAATTATCACGTAACTAGTGTGAAAAGTCTGTGAGACCGCAAAATCGAAAGATGAATAAAAGGCATGAATAATTAACTCATAGGACGGTGTTTTTGTATTAAACTTTTTGTACTAGACTATTACAATTAACATTCACCTATTTAAAAGTCTCTGTTGACTAAAGTTCCAAATGAAGCAATATTTCGGTGGTGTTTGTAGTTAAAATAACAATAGCAAGTTAAGCTATAAAAAATTGAAAAAAGCAGAGGTCTCTGAGACCGGTTGAAAGGTTAAAAATGTTATATCCGTTGTAAATTTGGTTTATGTTTATACCGTATTTTAATGCCGTATTTTATCGTATTCGAATGTCATGGTTAAATTTATTGTAAGCACACCGGTGCGTTATCTGTTATGATAAAAAGTACAAGTAGATGGCGCTGCATATTCTTTTTTCTTTTTTTCTTTCTTTCTTTCTTTTTTTTTCTTTTCTTTTCTTTTTTTTTTTTTTTTTTTCTAGCATTTTAAATTAAAAATCTAGATTTTTGTAATTGGAGTTTTATGTCTAAAATTTCATTTCTATAGGTAAAAATAAAATTAAGTAAAAATGTGAAACGAGTTGTTTTTTCAGTATTTATTAGCAAATTTATTTGCAAAAACCATCATTATAGTAGTTAATGTTATTACAGCATTATTTAAAATCAAACATCTCAGCAAACCCGATGAAGTAAGATTTGTTTTAATAAAAAATGCTTGCACTTTTTACGCATAAGTTTGCCAACATACCTATCCTATAGATTTATATAAACACAAAATAAATCTAGAATCGTCGGTACTATCTTTGAAACTGTTCCTCCAAGTTTTTATGAAGAATTTTTATTTGAGATTTTATTTACAAAATAAATATAATAAATAAAATAAATAAATAAATAAACAGCCATGTGTTGATTTTCGTAAAATATCAATGCCTTTTTTTTTTTTTTAATGAACGCAAGTTATAGAGTAAATCGAAAAATACAAATATCAGTTAAAAGATAAAAACGCCGGTGTCTGATCTAGAAATTTGCCAACATGCCTGCACTTATACAATTATTATGATCAAATATGAATTTAGGATCGTCGTTATTATCTAACCTGTTTTGCCATTTTTTTGTAGAGAATTTTTTTTTTAGATTTCATTTATCAAACAAAACAGACCTGTGTTCATTTTCGTAAAATCCTATTTATGCTAATTTGAAATTAACGAAGGTTATAGAGTAAACCGAAAAATACAAATGTCAATTAAAAGATAAAAACATATGTAAAATCCAAATCAGTTAATTTTTTTTTTATATACATTTTCAATTATGTTTGAAAACTCATGGAATACAAGGTTAAACTTACTCGGAAACTAATCGAAGAATTCTTGCCTTTTTCAGCAAAGGCAGAAATTTGCTTTCAAAATACAATCAAAGTTTGCGTTATGAACTAAATTTCCAGATGCGAGAGCAACTGAATAAATCCACTAATCACATGGCAACAATCGGTTATAATTCTAGATGTCATTTTAGCGGGCACAGTATCTTTAGAAACCATTTCTTCAATTACGAATAACTCTGTAATAAATGTAGTGGCACAATAGTTAATACTAAAAATAAATTAAATTAAAAAGAAGAAAAATCTTGTAAAACAGCCTATTTTACGGAAATTTAATTAAAAAAATTTAACTTTTAAAAATCCCTACTATTTTTAGAAAAATGATATTTTTGCTTCGGTTTTTTCACATTCATTATAATACACTGCAATAAATCTGTACATGGATTTTTAGATGTATGGGATTTTACATTTAATATGATTCTTTTTCCTTTCGTGTAGGGGAGAGGGCGGCACATTTGAACTGGGCGCACCTTTGAACACTCTAAATATTTTCCTTCGAATAAATTATTTTTAAAAAATGTATATGGCAATACATTACTTGCTGATCAAGGGAATAATTATACAAAGCTGTATCATTTTGTAAGAACAGTACTTTCTAAACAAGATATGTATTTTTCTCCCTCTTGAATCTAAACTTAAGAAAATAAAGTTGTAAGACTTTTGTTTACAAACTTCTATCCCTAAAATTTTAATTTGTTGTTTAATACCTAAACAAAGATGTTAGATTTAGTTTATAAGCTTTATTTTATTCAAATTCTTCAGCCGAATTGAGTAAACCGTTGTTAATGTTGAACTCCATATGATGGGGCACAATTGAACAAAAAAGCTGGGGCACCATTGAACAGCGAAAAAACTGGTGATAAATAATAATTTAAATAATTTAAAGAGAACACTTAAAACTATGAAGTAGAGTTGTTAATGTATCTAAATATAATTATTTCTGAATTTTTTTAAAAGAGGTTAATTAAGCATGTCAAAGAAGATGGACTTATACTGCTAACAATTCCCTTTACTGCACACATAGGTTCCAACCCCTGTATATATCAGTGATGGGAAGTTTCAAATCTAAACTGAATCAAATCTAAATTCATTTATTGGATAATTGCAAATCCTGGATACAAAATAATGATTCATGGTTTAACAGGTTTCCAAACATTATATCTGGTTTCCGCCTCTTAAAAGGCCCCACCAGTGGCCGAGAGGTTCGGACCTCTCAACTGGTAGACGGCAGGTGCTGGGTTCGAACCCAATCGCGGCTGTCGGCCTAACCGTTCGGAGTTTTCGTGGTTTTCTTCGAATCTTGCGTAAATACGGGTTAGGTTCCCTTAGAAAGACCCCCACGAAGGGCACTCCCCCTTGGTCCTATATCCCTGGCGCAGATAATCGGACGTCAAAAATCAACCAACCAACCGCATCTTAAAAGAAAAAAAGAAAAAAAAGCGAATGAAAAATTTTAATTTTCAGAAGCATCAAATATCACATTAGTGTAATTCAAGGATATTGTAAAACAGCTTTCACAGCCAAACACAACTGGAGGGAAACTTTGTGTTTTATCAACAATGTGTTTTGACATCAACTTTGATTGATTTAAATTTGGTTAAATAACAAAAAAAAAAAAAAAAAAAAAAAAAAAAGAGTAATTTTAACAAAATGTAGTTATTTAATTTTATTCATATTACTTATATAAAGTAATATTAATAAAATTAAATAACCATTGAACATACTGTAACATACGCAACTTTTTTAAAAACACTCAATATAATCACAATTTTAAAACTCTCAATAGAAAAGCATGATGAAAAAAAATCAGTATTGTTGAAGAAGTTTGGTTTTAAAATGTTCTTCGCTAAAATAATTTATAATAATATATTTTCTCAATTCATATTTAGATTAAATCATTTTACTTCATAAAACAATTTAATAATATGTGAAGTAAATATATGCTGCACAATAAAAATTATAGTTCAAAGGATTTTCTTAAAAAAGCATTCCACACATTAGTTTTATGAGGGGGAAAAAATAAGTTACTTGTTTAAGGGTGTATTTCGATTCAAATTGTCTATTTTCCGATTTATTTTTAAACTCATTATTGCTCTCAAATACACCAAACTTTCAAAATCTTTTATTTGGAAAGTGCACAAGGTGCCGTAAAGGTCAATTCTTTGATAAGTGCACAAAACATTGCAAAAAAAGCAATCAAAAACGGCATTTCGAACCGATTTTTCCCAAGCGGGAGATTTGAGAACGAAAAAAGGGGCATACTGAGAAGATAATTGTTTATAATTCAAATTCTAATGAATTGAGCGTAAAAAAAACATCACTCGGCACCTCATACGTCCCTTCAAGAATCCTCTCAGCAAATTTCATGTATCTACGTTTAAAAATGTGTCTGAAATTGTATCGGAAAATTTCGAGCTGTTGAAGATGGAAAAGCGTTTTTTCGAATACACCCTTAAGAAAAATCACCAAAGGGCCACTTGACTGTTTATGAGCCATAAAAAACTCATAAAAAGGCCATCAATCGCCCTATGAAGAAACGGTAAATTTAATTGAAAGAATTTGTTCTGTCGTTTAGTCTAAATGTATTTTTCACGAAACACATGAAATAATTTTAAGTTTAACAACATTCGGGTCCGAATTTTTTTTCAACTTTTAGAAAAAATTACTTTTATGTTAATAACATTAACACTAGCTATCCAAATAGATTAATTAATGTTTAACGAATATTTCATTGTCTGAAGGATAACGAATGTTGTTGTTTTGCCTACTATTCAGTTAATATTCATATGACAATAGGCTAAGGAAGTTTTTTTTAGATGTTTAGAAAATATTGTATTACAATCAGATTTAACTTATGTTACAACTTTCTGTTTCTGATACTTTTTACGCTTTATTATACACTATATTGCCATTGATTATGGGACACTTGCGATTTTAGACATTTTACTAAATATCTAGAAAAATACATGAGGAATCATCTCGAAACTCTTAGTGTATAAATATAATAGTATACGTCATACATCTCCGTGAAGATTTTTTACCGAAACTCCATAGGGGACCGTGAACAAATTAAAAAAGAATGAATATCTTTTGAATAACCCTGTCAAAACTAATGTAGCAAAAGTGCTCAAACTCTAGATTATGATTGAATGCCTTATTGTAATACTCTGTGTTCATTTTTATGCAAATAGCATGCATACTCGCAGAGTAATTAAGGTTTTTATAAAAATGGTCCCAAATTTTTCCAAGTTTTTTTCCTTATAATTTTCAAAGTTCTTAATATAAAATAATATTTTTTTTTCAGAAAATATAAAAAGCAACATTGCACACAGTACCTTGTAATCAGAATTAAAAAATAATGAAAATTGTATACAAAATAAGTTGGTTTACTAAATAATTTTTTACTGCGCATGCGTCAACGATATCAAAATTTCATTTGCATATTATGTTAAGCAAAAACAAGAGGGGTTGTATTCATATATTCATTGATTAGTGTCAATATAGAATACACAATACGGGATGTTACGACTACTTTTGGATAAAATCCCCCATTTTTTTGCTTCATTTTGGAAACAACGGATTTTGTCCTTTTTCTATAGACGATAAAAAAAAAAAAAAAAAAAAAAAAAAAAACATGATTATGACAGATTTTTTTTTTTTTTTTTTAAACTTAAAACTGCAAGTTTCTTTTAAACTGTTCATCCTTGCAAAATGAATACAACAATACGCGAGAAAAAAATATATTAGATATTTACATCTGTTAAGAAGGGAACGTATTTTTTTATTTTTTCTTCCAAAGAGATTCTGTATTATGAAATTTTACTTTTACCATATACCATTTCTTAGATTTTTTTTGTCTCCATTACATGGAATATGATTAATAATATTAATGATAACTGAAACATTTACATACAACAAACAAAGGTTCATTAAAAACGTAAATATCGTAGCCTATGGCACTTCTGCATAAATGGAGATTACAAACATGGAAAAAAAAAAGAGACTAATATAAGTTTTTTTTGTCAGAACTCTCTTCCGTAAGAGTAAAGATCAATGTTCTGTAGAAATTCACTCGAGTCGGGGCGGGTTCGGGTCAAATTTTAAACTTTTTTCCGGACCGGGCCGAGTTCGGGCCGAAATTGTAACCTTAGTTAATTTTTTAAATTTGCAATACTTTTTAAAAAATGTAAGCTTGCAAATAATGGCATATTTTTAGAGCCCGCTACATATTGTATTCTTAAAGATAAATAAATCACCACCATTTACAAATTCGTTTTATGCATTTTTACGAATAAAATATAGTATTTTTAATTATTTTATAAAGTTTTATAAATAAGTGAAGCTCTTGCTACATAATGCGTTAAAAGACTGTCACTAAACATTAGAAGGTGCTTGTTAAAGCAGTTTTAAACACAGACTAGTTTTTCTGCTTGTTATTTAACTGGATTTCTCAGCAGGAGATCAATACACGTATAAATCATTCATCGTTATTTATTTTAAATAGAAAAATAAAGTGTTTTTTAACCCCAGAGGTTTCATCCACTGCCTGTTAGAGTGAAGCAGTTGATAGTACTCAATTTCTACTGTGCATGATAGCAGATAGGTTACCAATTTTTTTGAAAAGGTAATGAGGTTTTCTGAAGGGTGTGAGGTTTTTATGTCATATGTTTATTAGATGGGCATGTAATTACATATAATTTTAAGTTGATGATAGTTTTAAAAATATAATTTTAGAAAATAAAAATAATAATTTTTGAAAGAAATTATGTTATATAGGTGTTTCCAATTTTTTCACTGGCTTAAAAAAAAAAAAAAAAAAAAAAAAAAAAAAAAAAATCTTGATTTGACCGTATGTACTTTTTTTTATGCATGTTCACCGTTTAGTCCGGAACTACGCGACCGATTCATGTGATTTAATTTTTAAATTGAAAGAAGATACTCTTAAAAAGGTTCCATTTTAGTTTCATCAATATTGGTTCAGTATTGTTTTTTAAATTCAACAAAAACCAATAATAAAAAAAAGTCTTTAAAATATTTCATATTCCTCGATTTTCATCAGGTGATGCAGCGCTATCTGTTGGTGAGAAACTCCCCCCCCCTTCTCCTTTTTATACAATTTTATTTCCAGGGTATAATACATAGTGTAGGACAAACAATTCCTGACAGCTTTTTTTTTTAAATAGAAATAAATGATTTCCTGCACTGAAATAAATCTTGGAACAACATTCAAAAATTGTAAAATTAAGTCAGTAATTTACGCTAATTTCATAGGAAAGTTTAGTTACAGTTTTTTAATTAGGACGCGTTGAACGATGCAGTGGTCCGAAAATGAGGATGAAGGGATAAATATCATCTACGGATGAAACTATCCGTATATGTCAAGTGTACATAAACTGACAATTATATGTTGCCATTTGTCTGCCCGAAACCGTTTCTTACGGGATATAAGCTGATAGCATTAATAACCCTTTCAAGTCGATTTTTTTTTTTTTTTTTTTTTTTTTTTTTTTTTTTTTTTTTTTTTTTTTTTTTTTAAATTTTAGAAAGAAATATTTTTATGTTAATAACATTAACGCTAGCTATCCAAATATATTAATTAGAATTTAACGAATATTTCAATGTTTGAAACATAATGAATATTGTTGTTTTGCGTACTATTCGACTTATATTCATATGAAAACAGGCTAAGGAAGAATTTTTGGAGATGTTTAGAAAATATTGCATTGCAATAAGATTTAACTTATGTTACAACTTTCCAATACTTTTTGCGCTTTATTACACATGGTTCTTTCAGAAAAGTAACTTTTAATTTTAATTTAAAAGGTGAAATATATGTTTAAAATAAAAGAATCGCAAACGGCGCAAAGAGAATTATGTAAATAATGATTATTATTATTATTACTTAATGCCTAAACATAAATGAAGTCGTATGGTTAGATGCATAGCCATATACAAACATTACTTCATGTAAATAATAGCAAAAGTATTTCTTAAGGGTGTTCTTAAATCAAAAAGGGCAACTTTGTGACACATGCATTAATTTAATTTTGTTCGGAAATGCATGAAAATAGCAGATGTTGTTATTCAGAAACTGTTTAATTACACTCATTCTTTTGTTTTTTTAAAAAACACAGTAGATTTTTCATAACAAGCCTTCAAAGTTGACACTTTTGAGCCTATTTCCCGACGAAAGCAGAAAAACCGGTCGAAAAGGAGGAGAAAAACGGGTGATTGCGTCATCGAAATAGCTTATAACTCGATAAGTAATTTAATTATCATAAAATGGAAAAATAAGTTCATTTCGAAATCGCTTTCATAGTCAGGCATTAAAATTTTATAACTTTCTGTTAAAAAATGAATTTGTAAATGTGTCAAAACGTTTTTCGCTTGTTGAGCGGATCAGTTAAGTACACCCTTAAAACAAATTATACCCCATTAAAAGACATGTACTATTAATAGTACACAAAACCCAAAAGGGTTAAATAACACGGCCTTATTTGTTAAAACTGACTTATTATTACTTTTCTTAACTCATCTAACTAATTTTTTTGTCAATAAAATCTAACTAAACTAATTTTAACTAAATTTTCTTTCAATGCTCAACATAAAAACAAAAGTGGAGGGCCATTAACCCTTTCAGAGGAAAATCCTTTCTGTTCCTAAAATGTTAAAATGATAGCTTGATCTCGGGATTTCCAAATTTATGAAACTAACTAAAAGTTATTTTCGTGTACATTATGAAAAGCAAAACTCAATTCCAAAATTCTGGTGCCAAATTGGCATATGGGAACTAAAATTAAGTGGTATATACAATATACAATATGGAATATCAAGATGGCGAGGGTCAGGGAAAAACACAGCCAAATAAAGAAATAACCACCAGTATTTTCTTATAGAAAATACTTCAAATAATATAAAAGGATAAAAGAAGGCGAAATTCTCTTTTAACAAAATACTGGTGTTTGTCACCTTTATTGACTGTGCTTTTCCCTAACTACTCGC
This sequence comes from Maratus speculifer, assembly GCA_964019185.1. Classification (NCBI taxonomy): domain Eukaryota; kingdom Metazoa; phylum Arthropoda; class Arachnida; order Araneae; family Salticidae; genus Maratus; species Maratus speculifer. The sequence continues at coordinate 417,468,825 of OZ025293.1, forward strand.
CATCCTGTATATATACATATAGTGCCTTTGAAGGAGTTAACCCACTAATGCCCATGGTAGCATCATATGCTACCATCAGTGTTTCCAATTTAGTGGATTTTTAATTCAGATATTCCAAGTTCATACCAGAAATTCAAAATAGCAATTTCTGGTATGCTATTTTAAGGGTTTATTTGATATTTTAAGTTATGCTATTTTAATTACTTTATTTAAAGGGACACAGTACCTTGAACTTGGTCAAAATATCGATTTTCTTTTTTAATATTAACCAAAAGCTTCTTTAATAGTGACTATTTTGACGCCTCATTTTTATCTATACGACAACTATATTGCGAGATATTTCAAATTTTGTTAATAGATCTCTGCGCAATGACCCATACAAAAGAAAAATTTAAACTGATTTTCCTCTCTGTTCACAGTTTTATAGCTTGCTTGTTCGAAAAATGGTAAGGGTTTTTTGGTAATTTAAATACTTTTTTTTTTTTTTTTTTTTTTTTTGCATGGTGTATTTAATATTTTTTGGATTGATTTAAAATTCAGGTTTATGGTTATTTTTTAAAAAAATATTTAAATTGAGAGATTGTTGATTTTTTTTTTCATTTTTTAATATTACACGAGAGAAAAAAAAATGTTAAATTAAAAATCCCATACATCTAAAAATCCATGCACAGTTTTGTGTGGCATATTCGAATGAATTTGGGGGGAAATCAAAACAAAAATATTGGCATTAAAAAAAAAATGGTAGGGATTTTTAAAAATTTTTTATTTAAATTTTAGTAAAACAGGCTGTTCAAAAAGAATATTTTTTAATTTTATTAATTTTTAATATTAAGTATTGCGCCACACTATATATTACAGTATTGTTTAAAATTGAAGGGATTGTTTTAAAGGTACTGTGTCCCATCAGTAACAAAAAATCAATCATTAACCCTTTTGGGTTCGAATTATTTCCGATTTTGAGCATAAAATTAATTTTATTTTAATAACGTTAATCGTATACAAATACACCTACTGAAGTTTAAAGGTCATCTCATTATCTGAAATCTAACGCATGTATTTAGTTTGTGTACTATTCAATGCATTTTAATATGAAAATAGACTAAGGAAGAGTTTTTGGAGACGTTTGGTAAAAAAACATATTACAACATGATTTGAGAGGATATTACCACTTTCTAATTTTTTTTATCGTTTTTCACAAACAATTCGTTCATAAAAGTAACTTATATTTTAAATTTAAAGACTGAGATTATATGTATAAAATAAAGGAATCGCTAACGGTGCAAAGTGATTTAAGAAAATATTTATTATTATTATTATTATTATTATTATTATTATTATTACTAAATATGAAAATATAAATGAAGTGATAATAAAAAAGGCATAGACATATACTATCATTTCTATATGTAGAAAGTAACTAGACAAAATAATATTCAATGAAAGGACATGTACTAATAGTACACCAGACAATGGAGTGAAAACATTTATTAAAACTTTCTGGTGTAAATTAAGATTATCTTAATTATGGAATTTCTAGAACGTATTATAACCTGAGAATTAATCTGATTGATAGCTGATAGGAAGAAGCCCCTATGTTGTACTAGGTGCTCCAGGATACCACCCATCAATAATAATAATAGATTTTTTTTCTCCTGTAGCCCCACCAGTGGCCGAGAGGTTCAGCCTCCGAAACTGGTTGAAGGCAGGTGCTGGGTTCGAACCCAATCACGGCCGTTGGCCTAACCGTTCGGAGTTTTCCGTGGGTTTTTTTCGAACCTCGGATTTCCTTGCGTAAATACGGGTTAGGTTCCCTTAGAAAGACACCCCACGGGGGGAACCCACCCCTTTCGGGCCTATATCCCACGTATTGATAACCGGCCGTCATAAAATAAAATGAAGCTTCACATCTGTAAAATTTTAAATTTGTAACATAGGCCTTTTTTTACTCATTCAATTATTTATCATGGGGGCTTAAAACACACTCAAAAATGTTTTCGAAATGGAAATAGGTGAATAATGGCAATCTAAAATAGCCACAATAGCTTAGTATTTTTCGATTATTGATTCGAGTATTTTTAGATTAATAATTTTCTCAATAGCTTAGTATAAAAATTCATAAATTATAAAAAATTCAAATGATAATTTGAAAGCACGTTTGGTACATTAAAACAATAAAAGGTAAGTTATGTATATTTTTTATAATTCAAATTAAAATTTCTGTGATCTACTTTAATTTCTACGAAAGGTAAGTTTAATGGCCCTCAGAACAATTTTTAACAAATATTCTGCAACACTTCATAAAAGCGTCTGTTTCGTGCTTCTAACCGTATTTAAAAAAAAAAAAAAAAAAAAAAAAAAAAAAAAAAAATTAAACAAAATTAATGCATAAACGCGAAAATGATTTGACAGATAATTAAAAGAAGCAATATTTAAAGTAAAAATATTATTGTAAATTTTGTGAAAATCGAAAGAAACTGTAAAGCTATACAAACATTTTTAAATATAATACAATTCTTGTAAACTACTAATCAAATTAATAATAATAATAAATAATAATAAGGTGAAATTATAAAATAGAAAACATTTTACAATTCATGATGTTATCAATGAAATTTATTGAAGAATATTTTAAATTTTTTATTGGTTTGTTGTGTTTTTTATTGGAGGTTTTTTATGAACACTTTTTTGAGACAATTTCATTTCAAAATACTAGAAAAAAAATCTAATTTTATATTAAGTTGTTTTTAAAATAAGGCATTGATTGAAATTGAAGGCAATCTTGAAAATGTCATTATGCTCTTAAAATGTATATACTAAGAGGTATTGCATACACTTCTACACAAACACTAGGCGTTTTCTCAAAATTTATAGTTATAAAATTTGTTCCCTATAATGTAATTTTTTTTTCATTTTAGTGGAAATTGGTTGCATTTGACTTAAAACAGGATAAAAGGGCGTTAGTTAACATTACAGTTTTCATAATCAATTAAATAGTAAAATGTAATGTAAATGTTACATTATAAATAGCAAGAAAGATTCCTAGAGATTTATTATGATGAAAGTAGAATAACCTTTTTCAATCTTCCATAGTCTTAAATTAGAAACAACAAATGTCTCAGACGTCAGAACACCTTTCAACGGCCAAACCTCGTTCGATTCACCAATAATTACAGTTTAAAATATAATATAATTTCTTAAATTTTGAAATTAAAATACTTCTAGTAGACGGAGTTAATTATTTTACCCTTTAAATTTTAATATTCAGCAAATAAAAATGAATAATTCGACTATATTATAGTTTATTTTAGAATGAATTCTAATTTTTAAAAAATCTTTAAAAATAATTCCAAAAGTAAACTTTGATTTTCATTAAAACCCGTTTCGCAAATTAACCCTTTATCTACCGATTTTTTTTTTAAAGAAATTGATCCACCTCAATAATTATCTTTTTTTAATATCTGAAGGTATGCTGGAACTTTTTGATCATACTAATGCGGAATTTAGATGTGTTTTTTTCATTAAAGCTGATTCAATATGTCAGTAGTTATACTATTTTTATAAAATATTTACAAAAATAATCAGTTTAATTAACCAAAATTTCTCTTTTGAAAATATCACAATTCTTAAAAAAAGCAATGAGTTTAAATGCATCATGATCTTCTCTATAAATGGAAACGCTTTTGCAGTTGAATATGTTTCATATAATTTTATTTAAAGAAAAAAAAAAAAAGAAATACCTATAAAAATGAATAATAAAACTGCGATTTTTTGAAAATATTTAACTTCGACTGTATCTCTATTCTATCTAAATTTGATTGAGAAGCGTGTTTTGTGTGGAAAGAATAAACAACTTTTATTAATAGGCAGAATAAATAAGTTTTATATACGGTTTTCTTCAATGGTACTTTAAAGTACCGTCAGGGTTAAAACCTGATAATGTCGTCCCAGTGACACCAGTGTCCAGTGTTTCTCTAACTTAAAGAAGAATTGTAACAATGCTCAGTATTTAAATATCAACATTCAACACATGAGACTGAAAGCTCTAACTATACTATATAATAATACAATAATACTATATTATTGGAATACTTTATTTTAAGAAGATTCCAATTAAAAAAAAATCCCTGTCGGCTTGGCCTATAGGCGGAGGTAGATTTCGAAGAGTGCTCATTTCAACAACAAAAAATAAAATATGATTAGAGATAAATCCAGTTTAACAATTTTCTTCGGCCGCTTTTGAAAAAATTTTAATAGCGAAATTCGGCTCAAATGCCCATTTTGACAACATATTTTGTAATATATTCTGACTTTATTATTAAAAAATCGACCAATACGCAAATTATATAGTTCCTAAATAACAAAAAACTGTCAATTGAATGCTTTTGAGAGCAAAATCGAATTTAAAAATGAGTCATAAAATAACCAATTTGTTATTTGAATACATCCTCAATTCTTAAATCATGATCGCTTTGGGAAATTTTGTGCGAAGTGCTCACTTTGACAGCTTTAAAAATATATATATTTAACCTTTATCAAAAAAAAAAAACTGACCAATACGGCATATTACACACTTCATAAATAACAAATAACTGCCAATGGAATGCGTTTGAAAGCGAAATTGAATTTAAAAATCAGTCATAAAATAACCAATTTGTTATTTTAATACATCCTCAATTCTTAAATCATGATCGCTTTGAGAAATTTTGTGCGAAATGCCTACTTTAACAGCTTTTAAAAAATATATATGTAGCCTTTATCAAAAAATCGACGAATTCTCACATTATATAGTTCCTAAATAATAAAAAACTGTCAATTGAATGCGTTTGAGAGCAAAATTGAATTTAAAAATGAGTCAAATAACCAATTTGTTATTTGAATACATCCTCAATTCTTTAATCATGATGGCTTTGGGAAATTTTGTGCGAAATGCCCATTTTGGCAGCCTTTTTTGAAATATATTCTGCCTTTATCAAAAAACTGGCCAATCCGTCACATTATATAGTTCCTGTATAAGAGGACCTGTAAATTAGATGCGTTTGAGAACAAAAATGGATTTAAAAATGAGTCAGAAAAAATGCAATTTGTTATACTTCCTCAATTCTTTAATCATAATGGCTTTGGGAAATTTTGTGCGAAATGCCCATTTTGGCAGCCTTTTTTGAAATATATTCTGCCTTTATCAAAAAACTGGCCAATCCGTCACATTATATAGTTCCTGTATAAGAGGACCTGTAAATTAGATGCGTTTGAGAACAAAAATGGATTTAAAAATGAGTCAGAAAAAATGCAATTTGTTATACTTCCTCAATTTTTCAATCACCATCACTTTGGGAAATTCTGTTCAAAATATCGTTTTTGGCAGTCTTTTTTGAAAAATATTCTGCCTTTATCAAAAAACTGGCTAATACGTCACATTGTACAGTTCCTAAATAGGAGGATCTGCCATTTGGATGCGTTTAAAATCAAAAGTAAATTTAAAAATGATTCAGAATATAAGCAGTTTGGATTTGAGTTTTTTTCTCCAACTCCTATTTTTGTTTAATTTATTTTTGGTATAAGAATTAGTCCTATGAAAAACTTGTTAATATAAAAGTCGTAGATATTATTAAGAAGATGTAAATTAAATTTAATTAAATTTGATTGCTTAAGAATTGACTAAGTTATGGATTTTTTTCTTTTTCCACCCCCCCCCCTTTTTTTTCTTTTCGTTTTTAATTTTTTTCATCGGTAAAAGTTTTCCTATCAAAAATTTGTGGATACTAAAGTTTTAGATAATTTTGAGACCATTTATAAAAAATGTAGTTGGTTTTGATATCTAATAAATTGACGAAATTGTGATTTTTTTTTCTCCCAAAAACCCTGTTTTTTTCGCCCCTTGAGCCCATTTTTAACTTTATCAAAAATCTGTCATGCATAAACTTTTGGCCCATTTTTTAGAAGTAATATAAACTTTAAACTGATTCGATATCTATTTTAATTTAGAAGTTATCGCGTTTTTTCTGTTTTCACAAAAACCCTCCTAACTTTCACCCCCTTGGTCCGATTTTGCCCATTAAAGAACTTAACCGAGATTTTATGCCCCTTGATTTTATGTAAAAATTTGAAGAAGATCTGAGCATAATTATGGAAGTTATCGTGTCCAGAAGAAAGTGATATACACCGATAGATAGATAGATAGATAGATAGATAGATAGATAGATAGATAAACTTTTTTACTAATGGTAGTTTTGGGGTCTGGGGGTCGTGATCGGTGTAGATCTGCAAAAATTTTTCAGAAATTCCAACATGGAAGCGATCGCAATAGGTAGTATTTCATACGAAATCTACCTAAAACTTGCGGTTTTCTGATTTATAGAAAATTTGTGTCAATATCTAGCCCGAAGTATGTACTTACATGGAAACATAAAAAAGCCCACACGTCTTTATTCGCAAATTTTGTGCAATTAAATATCACCAAATGTGTAATTTAGATTCGAAATAATAGCTTCCCTTTTCTAAATTGCATTGTATTTCTCTGTAACTTATATTTTATACGTATTTCCTCTGGCTCTATTATCAAGAAACCTTATATTTTGGGTAAATTGTAAGAAAGATTTTTTTTTTTTTAATGTGAGTATTTTTTTTATAGGAAAATTTAAACTTAGTATTGAAATAAGTATATAAATAGTACCTTATACGGGAAAATTATTAACATTCTATTTAAAGCCATAATTTTAAAACGACGGATGTGTCATTTTTTACTGTTTTTGAACGGTATCGCTTTATTTTATGTTATGACATCATGAAGAAATTTTGTATGTTTTACTCTTTATATGTTATTCAGCGATAATAATTTTTCAGTCAGATCATTTCAAAATCGATATATCAATACAAAAATCGATGTATCAACCCAGTAAGAAAAAAATATTGAACTGTTTTAAAAATTCTTACAGAATGGGGATATTTCTTTTTGGGCCTTATCGTTATAGATCTACATCTATGTAAAGTGCAGCATGATGGGTTCACAGTAAGCCTTTTCTGGTTTTGAATACTCATTTAAAATATTTTTTTATAACTCCACGTCTTCAGTTCAAAAATTGATATACATATTTTTCCATCAATTCAACTGGTTGTAATAAATACACTTTAAAAATAAAGTACTAAACAAAATGTACCTAAAATCATCTTCTACTAACCGCAAGTTATAAATGTCATAAATAGCATGTAAATATTAGATAAAAACTTATAAATGCATTAAAATAGTCTGATAATTTCATAATTGGATGCATTGGATATCGAACTGAGTGCAGTGAAATGACTTAACCCCTAAAATGACTAAAATAACTTTAATAACTCCACGCCTTCAGTTCCAAAATCGATATACAGATTTCTCCATGCATTCAGCTGGTAATATAGTTTAAAAATAAATTATTAAACAAAATGTAACTAAAATTATCTTCTACTAACGCAATTTATAAATGTCATAAATAGCATGTAAATATTATAGATAAAAACTTATAAATGTATTAAAATAGTCTGATAATTTCATAATTTGATGCATTGGATATTAAACTGAGTGCTGCAAAATGACTACTCAATATCTCAGGTAAATATTTCTTTTTTCTTACTTGTAGGTCCTGATTTACCTGGCTTTCTGTTACCACCTTTCCGAAAGGCCAAACGAATACGCACAGCCTTTTCCGCATCTCAGCTAATGAAATTAGAAGGAGCATTTGATAAAAATCATTATGTCACGGGCAATGAACGCAAGCAACTGGCGGAAAGTTTGGGCCTTACTGAAACACAGGTAATGTATTTTATTATTATTTTTTATATATATAAAATTGAATATATGGTGATTCTCAACTTCTCTCGAGAATTTTCAAACTTCGATAAACACTACACACGTACGATTCGAAATGCATAGGAAATTTTTGTTTGGGGGAAAATGCCATTTACTCGTACCCCTAACTGTAAGTACAAACACCTAAAAAAAGTATCGCGTAATAAATGTAGATAAACAAATAAATATTATCTCATTAAAGGGCACCTCAGTGATTCCACTTAATATCTTTATTCCCAATATCTATGTAATATACTCCCTCTATTAAGATCATTGCGTACGCTTTCGAAAACAACCATATTTTGAGTGGTGCATCGCAGTGAAAGCAAATATATATCTTTTCTCTTTGCTTGTGAGTTACTGGGGAGTAACTCCTAAATTACATCAGAATTTAGAACTGCGAAAAAAAGTGCCTCTGAGGACTCACCTGGTTCGAAACCTAACTGTGACAAGCACCCGAGATAATGTCTCCTCTGGCTGAATATATAAGGTTCGAGTTATCTTAAAATGCTCGAGAATCATCACACATGGCGAGGGTGTGTAGTCATTAAATTGATCTTAACTTCGTTGAAGCTACTTCCAGGCGACCCAACTTACAAAACGATCGTATGTCAAAGATAACATCAACGATTGTAGCCTCACCTACGAGTAAACAAATGCACCTCTTCGCGTTCTATCTTGTTCCAGACCTGAAAATGATTGGACATACATTCTTGGCAGCTGTTGCTTGAGAAATCTCATTCATTTTGACAGTGTATGAGAGAGCAGAAAAGTGGAAGATCTTACGCGATTCGTATCTGTTTTTGAATGGATGGGAAACCTGTTACCATCCTGAGAGGTAAAAATGTGGGATGAATACTATTAAATCACATTTGTCGCATTTTTATCTATATAAAGTCTCAATTTAGGTTTGAATGATACGTAATGTGCATCTTCCTTTTAGTGTGGTATAAGTTGAGTTGTAGTAGAAATAGTTTTCCTCGCATGTAAACGTATCCGGGTTACTTGACAAGATGTTAATAAGTGGGTTTTTAAAACACTAATAGACTTGTAATTTCTGTTATTTTTCGCTGTAAATTTTATTCTTATTTAGGTGCATCCAACAGTCTACATAAATATCTGAATTTAAATTATTTTTATTGTAATGCATTTACTTCCCGGTTAACTCTCCCTTGTTGTATAGTCTCCCTTACGAAAAGGTTTTTTATAAAGTTTCACATTTTGTAAACCTAAAATAAAACGAGGTTTTGCTATATGCTTTTTGTTGCAAAAAGAAAAGTTATTGTCATTTTAACATTAAACAATCAGCTGCAAAGACTTACTAGGAAAGATTACACAAAATTCACATTCTTCTCAAGACATTATTCCGTTCAAGCCAGGAACAGAAGATTCGCGCATAATTTCTGCCTCTTGCATCCCCGATAGCCATAGCGAAAATTTAATGAACTTATCGAATCAGTGGTTGTTAACCAAGCTTTTAAAAGTTAAACGAGCATAAAAAATTACTACACTATATAAAAAAAAAACTGTTAAATTTTCGGCAAAAGCTGCTGGCAGCAATGTTGCCAGCAGTTTTTGTCGTAAAAAATGCAGTAAAATTACATGTAATTATTTTTATTACACCTAATTTTTCTGCAAATTTTATGGAAAAAACTGCTGGCAACATTGCTGCAAGCAGTTTTTTCCCTAAATTTAACGTTTTTTTTTTTTTTTTTTTTCTTTTTTCCTTTACAGTATATAAGAGTTTTTTGTCTGCTGAAGCCTTAGTACACACTTACCGATTTGTCATTGAAATATATATCCTGGCTAGCATTTCTTTAGCTTTATATCATCAAAATAGGCCTTTCTCTTTTCAATTTACCTCTGCCGCGAGCATTTTATTTATTATCTCTCAGTATTTTGATATTAGCGAAAATCTTCTGATTCATCATTATTGTATAAGGAGTCTCGCTTGCGAAAAGTCTTTTTTTTAAAGTTCACATTTTGTAAACCTAAAATAGAACGACGTTTCGCTGTATGCCGAATACTTTGTTGCAAAAAAGAAAAGTTATTCTCCCATTAACACCAAACAATCAGCTGCAAAGACTTACTAGGAAAGATTACATAAAATTCGCATTCTTCTCATGACATTATTCCGTTCAAGTCACAAGGTATGAACAGAAGATTCGCCCATAATTTCTGCCTCTTGCATTCCCGATAGCCATCGCGAAAATTTAATGAACTTATCGAAGCAGTGGTGGTTAACTAAGTTTAAAAAAGTTAAACGAGCATAAAAAATGACTATAAGAGCTTTTTGTCTGCTGAAATTCTATTACTTGCGCTGAATTACGAACGCAAGTTCTAATAATTCTCTACTATTATCAGGAGATAGATAAGAACTCGTACGTCTTGCTTGCACGCGTACAATTAATTGCTGATGAGCTTTTGGTGCGTAAATTCATAGAGCGAGGCGAGCTTGGATAATTATCGCCAGTTGCCTGTCAATAAGCTAAAAAACAAAGCTTTGTAATAAAAACTGCTAAGAAATGAATTGGTTGACTCGTCCTATTTAAAGGTCGACGGTTACTTCCAATTACTTCCAACCTACAACTTCCTTTTACCATCTGTCATTCATTATTCGTAGACTGACGATTAGTTGTTTCGTACGGTTTTTATACAGCTCCACCCTAGCATTTGGAAAATACATGCTCTGTGAGACATAAGTGTGTTTAAGATGAGAAATTGGTAGATGTCAACATTTATTTGAACTACTATTTTATGTAGCGCTTATTTTTGACTGTTCTTTTCCTTATTATTTTATTTTTCTACCCTTGATACAATGTGATAAATAAGGTATGATGACAGCTTTAGGTGCTACGGGAAAAAAATAAAATAAAAGTACTCCGTTTAGACTGTCATGCTGTTGTAATTGAAGAAATTAAAGTTTGTATAGCCATGCCATTAATTGCAACGTACTCGTTACTACTGCGATTTGGTATTCCGTAAATTCAACTACGTACAATTTTGTTGGTAATGTAATTATAACAAAATATAACAGACGAGTCTCATGAGGAATCGAAGTGTAATTGTTATTTTTATCAAAATTTTCATTTTGTTAATGGAAAATTTAAATTAATGAAAACATATTTTTATAAAAAGACGACATTTGAAATTTCGGTCGATGCGAATTTGCACAAGTTTAGAGGTCACTGGTTAATATATTTGAAGTAAACGTAGTCACTATCCTTTTGTAAAAAAGAGATTTTCTTACCAGAGAATATGGTCATCTCATATATATATATACAGCTTTTTGTTGTTGTTGTTGTTGTCTGGAGCTTAGAATTTCAATGGATCCCTTAAAAAACCTCAAATATCTCATTAAATCAGAATAATATAGGATTGGTTCAATAGTTGTACAACATCATTGTCTATATTACACTGAAAATCACCAACATTGTAATTAGAATCGGCTGGGTCTTCAACTAAATCTTATGAAAAGGGGATCTGAAATTTTTTGACCGTGTGAAACAAGTGGTAAAGCTATGAGAAATTTGGGTACAGAAAGGCTTTCTTGCTTTCAGATTTGTAACCGCTAAGCTAAAGAATCATCACTGTGGTATTTACATTCCCTTCATACCAATACAATACCATATATGAAGGCTTATTTCTACTTCCCCCACAAGTGGCTGAGAGGTTGTGCTTTTGAAGCTGGTAGACGAGAGGTGCTGGGTTCGAACCCAATCGCGCCCGTCGATCTAAATGTTCGGAGTTTTCCGAGGTTTACTTCGAACCTTGGGTAACCTTGCGTTACTACGGGTTAGGTTCCCTTAAAAAGACCCCGCACAGAGGTCACTCCCTCTAAGACCTAATATTCCTCATGTTGATAATCGGCTGTCATAGATAACACCAACACCTTATTTCTACTTTTCTTCAACATTATGAAATCCTATCAAAATAAACTGTGTAGGGGGGCATATAAGCCTCTCCTGATCCCTAAGTTTTACTCAAAAATAATTTTAATTAATTTTTCGAATGGAATGCGTGCACAACTACTCACATTTAATTTTATGAAACGTAAATTGTTTTTATCTTTTAAAATATGTTTTACCTTTTAATTTAAACTAGGCGGTATTATTACAATAAGCAGATTTTAAGTTTACGCAAAAATGATACGTGATACATAATTTCTGCTGTGATTTTTAAATTCAGCACTAAAAATAGCACTACGAGCAGATCAAAAAATATTTAAAAAAAAAAAAATCGTTGTAGACATAAGCATATTTTTCTTGGTAATATTTTATAAATAAAAAAATATTTAATGTCTTTAATTTTACTTATTTATTTGTCTGATTACTTTCGCCTGAATATTCACAATGAATTCTAATTTGATTTATACATGTTCTTCGTTGTTCTTTGATTTATACATGTTCAAGATCAAGATTAACAAGTATCTTTTGGAGTTCCTGTAATTATTTTTATATGTATTAAAACTCATTTATTAGATAATTTTCAGAAATAATTAAATAAATGAGAAGAAGACGAATAGAAAGGGTGTTTTTAAATAAAAATTCATTGTTTTAAAAATATTGGTAAAAAATATTATGTATAATTTATAAGCCTGGAAACTATATATATATATATATATATATATATATATATATATATATATATATATATATATATAAGTAATAAAACTTTTTGAAATTATTAACTATTAAATCACAAAAAAAAAAAAAAAAAATCGACGAATACATAAATGAACCAATAATTACAATACAAGTAAGGAGTGTACAGAGCTTGCTCGACACAAAGTTCGATAGAACATAAAACACTGTCTTTTCACAAAAGCTATTTATATATTTTTTTCCCGCTATTTTACTTTAAAATTGTAACATATTAATTTTATTATTACATTATTGCAGCAGATAAATTTAACTATACATTTTTGAAGACATGACCGATCGTTGCACGATCCTCAAGTTTGGGAGCCACTGGTATAAAACATATGCTATTTCACTTATGAAACAATTCCACTTCTATATCTCATTATCAATAGGAATCCTTATTTAATTTGTTTTTCTTTACGCTTACTTTTATTCTAATTAAATGACGTGGGAAAATAGGAAATTCATGAATAGCTCATTGCATGTGAGGGGGGAGGGGAGGCGCGTTTCATCGGGTGATAAGTTTGTTAATTGCAGAACATTTGTTGGCAGCCCTTCGTTATTGTTTTATTCGACACTAAAACCGCCAAAGATGAAGAACAAAACAGCAGGGGTGACAGGAAACCATTAGCTGATATTTGATAATGAATACTTGCTTGACGAGGTGTCTAATTTTTTCTCTTTCACTTTTATTAGTTTATTTTTTTTAATTTTGCTGTTCTTAAACTTTCATTTTCTTCGCTCTACAGCATAATTTTGAATATTTTCTTTTTTTTCTTTCTTTCTTTTTTTTTTTTTTTTTTTTTTTTAATAGAGGTGCGAAGTTATTTTTACTCCATAGACATATTTTTTTCATATATATTTTCATTCCAAAGAATAATCATAGTTGTTATTTATTTATTTATTTATTACTTTGTTTTTATGTATTTGTTACTTGTATTGTAGCCGGCTGGCACACTTTGTAAATTTTATATTCTGAAATTTTAATAGTGGTGCGAAGTTATTTTTACTCCCATAGACATATTTTTTTTTTTCATATATTTTCATTCCAAAGAATACTCATAGATTTTATTCATTTTTTATTTATTTATTATTTTGTTTTTCTCTATTTGTTACTTGTAATGTAACCGTCTGGCACACTTTGTAAATTTTATATTCTGAAAATCAATTTATTTACTTATTACTTTATTACTTGTATTGAAATAGGCAGGTGTATTTTGTAAATATTATATTCTGAAAATCGATTTATTTATTTATTACTTTCTCTTTATCTATTTATTACTTTACCATAATCGACTGATACATTTTGAAATTTTTACTTTCTCAAAAATGACTTATGCATTTTATTACCAATTAAATTATTTATAACTTTCTTTTTCTGTATTTATTACTTGTATTGTAGCCGGCTGGCATATTTCGTAAATTTTATATTATGAAAATCAATTTATCCATTTATTTTATATTACTTTTTTTTAAAAATCTATTTATTACTTCTCTTGTAACCGGCTGGCATATTTTGTAATTTTTTAAAATCTGAAATTCTACTTATCTATTTATTACCTTCTTTTTAACGATTTATTACTTGTATTGTAACCGACTGGCACAGTTGGTAAATTTTATATTCTGATAATCAACTTATCGCCATCAAATTTTGCGTACACTTTGAAATCAATACCGTGGCTAAAGAAATATTTCAGCAATACGTGGGGGTTGGGGATATTTTTAGTGTAATTTATTCAATATAGTAATTAAGTATTAATGTATTCAATATAGCAATTATGTATTAACGTATTCAATATAGTATTAATTTTGACCCTCTACGGCACGATTTTCTTTTGGAATTAGATTACTGCACTTCCTACACTGAAACGCCCCACCAGTGGCCGAGAGGTTCAGACCTCTCAACTGGTAGACGGCAGGTGCTGGGTTCGAACGCAATCGCGGCTGTCGGCCTAACCATTCGGAGTTTTCGTGGTTTTCTTCGAACCTTGCGTAAATACGGGTTAGGTTCCCTTAGAAAGACCCCCACGAAGGGCACTCCCCCCTGGTCCTATATCCCTAGCGTAGATAATCGGACGACAAAAATAAACCAACCTACACTGTGATAACTTTTGTATAATGCTATTAATCCTTTCGGATCGGAAGTTTTTTGTTTTAATTTTGAGAAAAAATTACTTTTACGTTAATAACATTAACACTAGCTATCCAAATAGATTAATTAGTGCTTAACGAATATTTCTTTCTGTGAAACATAACGAATGTTGTTGTTTCGCGTATTATTCAATTATTATCAAAGGAAGAATTTTTGGAGAGGTTTAGAAAATATCGTATTACAATAAGATTTAACTTATAACTTTTTCATACTTTTTGCGCTTTATTACACCTGATTCCTTCAGGAAAGTAGGCTCCCACCAGTGGCCGAGAGGTTCTGACCTCTCAACTGGTAGACGGCAGGTGCTGGGTTCGAACCCAATCGCGGCTGTCGGCCTAACCGTTCGGAGTTTTCGTGGTTTTCTTCGAACCTTGCGTAAATACGGGTTAGGTTCCCTTAGAAAGACCCCCCACGAAGGGCACCTCCCCTGGTCCTATATCCCTAGTGTAGATAATCGAACGACAAAAAAAAAAAAAAAAAAAAAAAAAAAAAAAAAAAAAAAAAAAAACCTGAACTGGTAGACAGCAAGTGCTGGGTTCGAACCCAATCACGACCGTCGACCTAGCCGTTCGAAGTTTTCCGTGGTTTTCTTCAAACCTTGGATTTCCTTGTGTAAATACGATTTAGGTTCCTTAGAAAGACTCCCATGGAGGACGACTTACCCCTTTCGGGCCTATATCCCACGTGTTGATAATCGGCCGTCATAAAATAAACCAAAACTTCAGTAAAGTAACTTATTATTTCAATAAATATATACAGGACAGTTGCACCATAAAATTTAACTAATAAGAATGTATTTATTAAAATACAGCGCATTGCTCATTGGTGCACAAAACAAGAATTTTAATATACACTTGTACAATTAAAATAAAATAGAAATATCAACGTTTCGTGCCGTCTTCTGCGGGCGTCTTCAGGAAAATATGATAATGGAAGGACTGAGTTTGCATCTTGATCGAGAGATAATATTTCTAATAAATTAAAATAGAAATGAATTAAAAGTTTAAAAATGTTGCCACTTACACGTGAGTAGTTAGTTTATTAGTTATTATTTTAAATTTAAAGAGTGAAATATATGTTTAAAATAAAAGAATCGCAAATGACGCAAAGAAAACTAAGCAAATATTTATTATTATTATTATTATTACTACTAAATGCCTAAACATAAATGAAGTCATATAGTAAATGCATAGACATATACTGACATTGCTACATGTAAATAGTAGCAAAAGTATTTCTTAAAACAAAATGATACTTCATTAAAAGGCATGGACTATTAATAGTACACCAGACCTGAAAGGGTTAATATAGCGGAAATTGTATTAAAAAATAAAGCAATTGATTTTTTTTTCGATAAATAAATATAGGTCTAAAATTCAGAGTCGATGGGGGAAGGAGGAAATCTGAAAAATAATTTCACTTTAAAATGAAAAGAATCGCTTCTAAATGAGATTATCTGAAAAGTATTGCGCATGCTTAAAGAAGAAAATTGTTTCCTGATTGTGTCAGAAAATAGCTTGTCTCATTTTAAAATCGGTTTTATTTGTCTGGAATTATTTTTTCGTTTTTACTCTTTTTGTTGCATAAATCAATTAATCTTACAAAACAGGTTTGTTTTCTTTTTTCACGTGAATTATACATAGGTATAAGAGAGGTATCCATAATTACTGACGTATTCAAAAACATCATTTATAAGATTATGTTTTTTAAAGGTTGCTTAGTTGGTTGGTTGGTTGTGTTTATGACGGTCAGTTATGAACAGGAGGGACATAGGCCTAAGGAGATAGATTGTCTTTCATGGGGGTCTTTATAAAGAAACCTAACCTGCATTTACGAGAGGAAATTCAAAGTTCAAAGAAAATCACGATAAACTCCGAACAATTAGATCGACAGGCGCGATTGGTTTCGAAACTAAGCACCTCGCATCTACCGACTTCGAGAAAAGGTTGCTTAGAAATATACACTTAAGGGTGTTGGTTAGAAAAATCCCAAATTCTCATCGCTAATGAATCGTCCTGTGGTATGCGATGCATTTGTATTTTTTAATTTTTTCGATAAAGAAATAATAATACTTAAAATTTACATTTCCTGTGTACTGTTTTTAAGAGATTTTTTTAAATTATTTTTTAGTTGTTACGATATTTCAAAATATGTACTTAATAGTGATATTTCTTTTTTTAATGTTCAAATTATATGCGTATTTAACCTATAAAAAAAGTTATAAAGTAAGCTTATAGATATTGTCTTTACCAAACTCAAATTTTCAATACGAACAACTGATTTTGACATCATATTTAGCTTTTTTCGATAAACTTTACCTTAGGATATTCGGTCAGATAGTTTAAGAATTATAAAGATGTAAAAATTCTTAATGTTAATTAAATTTTTAAATCGTTTCGAAACACATTACAATATGGTTAATTATGCTTAAACATAACTCAAATAATGCTTAGTAGAATGAGCTGTAATTTTGAATTTGAATATTTGAATCTTCTTGAAATTCTGAGTTTTACTTTATATGTGTTAAAAAAAAAAATTAAGCATTTCTTTAAAATCATAAAATAAAAGTTGTTTTTAAAATAATTTTTCAAAAAATACACATTGTAGCGAGGGACTTTTTTTAATAGAAGTCGATTTCTAAAAGCTTTAAATATGGATATCCACAATTACACATCATTCCCACAAATAACTTTTGATTAAATTGTATTTAAAAATCTATACGCATTACAATGTTTTGCAATAAATACAAATGGAATTTAACAATAAGAGTTCCAATTTTTAAAGTTTAATAATTTTAAAACTACTTGAACGAATGATTTCATGTTCTGTATCCTATTTCATGATGCAATTTACTGACAACTGGCGAAAAAATTTGGTGTTCATATTGAAAATTTCAGAGTTTGGTGCAATTTCACTATGAAGAAAACCTCCTTGGTCTAAGCTTGTTTTTGTATCATAAATTGAAAGAAGCCATTTTGTCCCATAGAGTGGCTATTTTTACTTTCTGAAATAGTTTGTCGATTAAAATGTAAACGGTGACGTTCTCTGCCTTTCTCATTTTTCTTTGGCCAACTGTGCACTCATTTTTATCATTGAATGGTGGAGCAGGAATTTTCAACAGGCTGTTACATTTTAGTCGGAAAATCTAATCAACTTTGTGTATTTAGCCCCTATCATTAAAAAAAAAAAGTATTAAGGTTGTATTTCGAATCAAACTGCTTATTTTCCGATTTATTTTTGAATTCATTTTTGCTCTCAAATACACCAAACTTACAAAATCTCTTATTTGGAAAGTATACAAGGTGCCGTGATTGTCAATTCTTTGATAAATGCAGAAAACATCGCAAAAAAAGCAATCAAAAACGGCATTTCGAACCGATTTTTCCCTAGCGGGAGTTCTGGGAACTAAAAAAAGGGTAATACGGATAAGATAATTGTTTATAACTCAAATTCTAATGAATTGAGCGTAAAAAAGACATCACACGGCACCTCATACGTCCCTTCAAGAATCTTACTCAGCAAGTTTCAGGTTTCTACTTTTAAAAATGTGTCTGAAATTGTATCGGAAAATTTCGAGCTGTTGAAGGTGGAAGAGCGTTTTTTCGAATACACCCTTAAATACTGTAGTAATGTAAACTTTTTGTACAAAGTTTCACCAGAAATCGATTCCGTTATACTGTCTATTTAGTAAGCTTTAGAAATCTTTAGCAATTTTCCATGTTCCATTGTTACTTTGAATTTCCCCAATTATTCATGTTACGGGTTCGAAAATAAGGGGGCAGAGGGGGCATGTTCCCCGGGCACCAGAAAAAAGGGGCACCAAATGAAGATTTTGTGAATAAATTTTTCTCACATCTATGTTTTACACGGTATAGTTAAAGTCATCCTGTCGGGGTTATGGCAAAACATAGAAAAGTTTATGTGTGATATGGCATAAAGATTCCTGTACCCGTAAAGCATGGTGACGTCACTGCAACGTCGCTGTGAAGTCACATTGTGACTTTGTGACCATCGATTGTCGATGTGACGTCACGTGACGTCGATGTGAAGTCACAGTGACTAAAATGTAAAGTCGTTATGGCCGTTTTAGAGCTCTTTTGTGACGTTTCACAAAGTGGTCACAATGTGACAAATTTGTGAAAAATGTGTCATTTGTGACTTATTTGACATTAACATTGTGACGAAACTGTGACAAAAGTGACGATGTTTAAATTGCCAGAAACATGTTTTTTTAAAGTAAATAACATGTTTTGAAGGATATTTATAAATTTCTAAAGATTTTTAAGAAAGTCACATCTCAGTCACAATGTGACGTCACTGAGTGGTGACATTTTGGTCACAGATGTGATGTGACCATGCATGCTATTTGGGTATAAATCGGTCACTTGTATAGCTTCGATTCCCTTTACAAAATTTTAATGAATCCACATTTGACAAAGCAATATACGTATTTTAATATTTTATGATTACATATTTTAAATTTAGTTGGCTATTAGAAAATCAGTAAAATTATCTTTCTAAATACACTGTTCAAAATCTTGTTCTAAGTTTGAACTAAATTTTGGTGCTCAATAGCTGCCACTGTAAGGTGGTGAAATCTTAAGGGTGTATTCGAAAAAACGCTTTTCCACCTTCAACAGCTCGAAATTTTCCGATTTAATTTCAGACACACTTTTAAAAGTAGAAACATGAAACTTGCTGAGGGGATTTTTGAAGAGACGTACAAGGTGCCGTGTGATGCCATTTTACGCTCCATTCATTAGAATTGGATCAGTCACGACACCTTGTGTAGTTTCTAAATAAGAGAATCTGCGAGTTTGATGAGTTTGAGAGCAAAACTGGATTCAAAAATAAATCGGAAAATAAGCAGTTTGAATCGAAATACACCCTTAAATCAATATTTGGAGCTCCTGTTGAAGAATAGATTCAATAGCTGGAACGAGGTTGAAATAAAAAGCTTCAAATGTTGGTACCAGATTTCACCATCTAATGGTGGTCGTTACTGAACATCAAAATTTAGTTTAAACTAGAGCAAAATTTTTAACAGCGTATACTTTTCTGAGGGATGGGGGGGGGGGGGGGGCGCCAAAATTCATATTTGCCCCGAGTGCAAAAAAGGATAGTTTCGGTCCTGCGAAGCATTATAAATAAATTAAAAAAAAGCTATTTCTAACAAATAGTATTTTGAAGTCTTAAGGGTGTTCTTAATTCAAAAAGGGCAACTTTATGACAAATGCATTGATTTATTTTTGTTCGGAAATGCATGAAAATAGCAGGTGTTGTTATTCAGAAACTGTCTCATTGCAGTCATTCTTTTGTTTTTAAAAAAACACAATAGATTTTTCATAACAAGCCTTCAAAATTGACACTTTTGAGCCTATTTCCCGACGAAAGCAGCAAAACCGGTCGAAAAGGAGGAGAAAAACGGGTGATTGCGTCATCGAAATAGCTTATAACTCGATAAGTAATTTAATTTTCATAAAATGGAAAAATAAGTTCAATTCGAAATCGCTTTCCTAGTCAGGCATTAAAATTTTATAACTTTACGTTAAAAAATGAATTTGTAAATGTGTCAAAACGTTTTTCGCTTGTTGAGCGGATCAGTTGAGAACACCCTTCGATAATGATATTTGCTGTTTTAAACAAAACTGTAAGACAATTCAATCGTTTTTACCCCGTTAACAAGAAACATATCGCGTGTGTTAAAGCCGATATAATGTTTTTATTAATAGACTATAAATAGCATAATCGTACATATGAGGATATCATTATTTAATAACAGTGACGCTTCATAGTTACGTTTAATTACTGCTTATTACAGAGATGTAGCAAATGAAGACTCCCTTACGTGTGATATACGTTTGAGTCCTATTAGACAAGTAATTCTCTCTTTTGGAATGACAGCACGTCCAACTTCCTGCTGTATTTATGTCGTAATAGATTTAATAACCGTTTATATATAATCAAGAAGAGTCATTTGATGGTGTTTTATGACTCTTTTAATTAACATAAAAGCTTTGCAGTTTCTTTTTTTTTACGCTTGAACGCTTCCTGTTCTTATCAGCATATGTATTTAACGTGAGATTTAATAACTATAAAGTCTGTGTAAACAGATACATTATGTAGATTCACATCTAGGTAATAACAGTATAGGTTTTTCTTTCTCTGACAGTTATAGAATATAAATTTTTTGTTTCGTTTAGAGTTTGAATTGGGTATTGTTTTCTGATAGTAATGCAATTGTTTTTAATGATACACCGAATATTTCACCATCATTACTATTGAAACAACTTTTTAAAAATAAATATTAAGTCGTTCTTTTTAAAAAAACATAGGTTAAAATAGGTCTTGAAAAACTATCCTTAGTAATTTGTATAACCCAGGTTCTGTCTTCTAGGCCAAAATAGGAAACCTCATATCTTAATACAGAATTTAGAATTTTCAACAAAATGTAATGTAACTTTACTTAACCTTTTTCAAGCCAAATTCTGATCCAGTCATATTTTCGATTAGTTTTTTTTTCACATTCTAATGCTTTATTAAGGGATACTAGTCATTAATATGGTGAAATTATTTTAGATGCATAATTTTCAGGAATGTTCTTAATTTGAAACATTGGTCACTTCCGGTAGTCATTTTCCAGTGGTCATTGGTCATTTTTAGTATTTTCTGTACATTTCCCCAAAAATGATATAGAAATGTAACTTCTATTTCAAAAAATCAAGTTATTTAATCTATTTCAAAAACTCCTTTTTATGACTGATCATTTTCCAATGGCCATTGGTCATTTTTATGATTTTCTGTACATTTCCTCATTAATAATAGGAATGTAACTTCTATTTCAAAAACTGAAGTCTTCTTTTTACTATTTCTCTCAATTTTGATTAATTTTAATTTTTAATAAATTTTAAAACTTAAGTTTCCAATTGGGAACATTGGCCTGTAAAAAGTTAAGCACTCTGCATTTATCCTTGTGGTCATAATATCATTTTGAATTTATGAATGATTTATCACATTTGTATCAATAAACGATTACTTATAAAAAGTCAAAACCTCTGGACTTACACAGTACTAGGGTAAAAGAACATGGAATTCTTAATCTAATAGGAAATGAAAAATAAAATTTTATATAGTTGTTTATACATTGCTTAATATATTGCATAATACATTGTTTTAGGCGACACGATACCTTTGCAACTATAGCTTCAATGTTTTGAATAATGCTCTAATATATTATATAAAACTTTAAAAAAATCTTGTAGAACAGCCTATTTTACTATTTTTTTTAACTTTTTTAAAAATTCCTTCTACTTTTTTAAATATGAATATTTTTACTTCCATTTTTTCCACATTTATTAGAATACAATACATAAAACTGTGCATGGATTTTTAGATGTATGGAATTTTGCATTTAATTAAGATTTTTCTCTCTCGTGTATAGTAAAAAATGAAGATAATTCAACAAATTCTCTATTTAAATATTTTTTTTTTTAATAACTATAAATTTGAATGTTAAATCCATGCTCAAAAATATTAAATACACCATGGGGAACAAATAAAAAAAAAATTCAGCCCTTTGTCTAAATTATAAAAAGAACCTTAGTATTTTTCAAACAGCAAGCTGTAAAAATATGAACAGGGAGAAAAAGTTTAAAGTTTTCATTTGTATGGGTCATTGCGTTGGATCTATTAACAAAATTTACAATATCTCGCGATACAGTAGTCGTATAGGTAAAAAAATGAGGTTTCAAAATATTGACAATTAAAGAAGCTTTCAGTTAATATAAAAAAAGAAATTTTTGATATTTTGATCAATTTAAAGATACTCTTAAGAGCTCTTCATTCTTTTCGTTTTCCAATATCCTCTTTTACCTAATGTAAGATATCCATACCCTAATAGAATGCGAATTGCCCCTTTAATTGTTATCAACAGATTTTTTTAAGAAACAAATTCTTATTAATTACTACACTAAAGAAAATATTTTCAGTAACTTCAAATGTGTTCATATTTGAGAATTTAAAAAAAGGAAAAATTAAAACGAAAACATAACGTATCCTGAACAATAAAGTTCTATCTGTGTTTTTGAAAAAATAGACTTATCGATATAGAAAGATTCTATTTGTATCTATGAAGGTATTTTTCCATCAAAATGATGTTATATATAATTTACATATGGCATTACAACTGTATTATGACATTATTTGAATCCAAAAATGCCTTCATAGATACAAATAGATCATTTGTATATCGACAAGACATTTTTTTCAGAAACACAGATAGAACCTTATTAGTCTCAGGTGACGATAAAATAAACTTTTATACCACAGAAGTACATGAATGCCAGTATAGAAATATTGTAAAGGCCGCTTCACTGCCTGGCCTAAAGATAAGTTTATCAACAATTATTTAAGATATCAGGTTTTGCTCTTTCCCCCCCCCCCCCCCCCATTCATTGATAATTGCAGAATACAAAGTATTTGGATTGTACTAGATAATATTTGAAGATTGTAGTCAATTGTAGTAGATAACATTAGAGGATTACACTAGATTGTGTTAGATAATAGCTAAAGATTCATAATATTAGATGATATTTGAGGATTATAATAGATAAATAATAATTGAAGATTACATTAGATTGTGTTAGATAATAGCTGAAGATTATAGTAGATTTTATTAGATTATATTTGAATTTGAGGATTACAATGGATTAAATTAGATACTATTTGAAGATTGTAAGTAAATTGCATTATACATTGTTGAAGTTTGTTAAATTTACTAGATAATATTTGAAATTTAGTATATTGTATAAGATAATGTTTTATGATTAATCGTTTGTATTGCATTGCATTTTAAAATTAATTGATTGCATTAATATGTATTTGAAGAGTAATATATAACATTAGAATCCGAGTGATTTACAGTGTTTATAACAACTTAAAAATTCGGTTGGGTAGTTTTTGCGCTGTTATATGCATATAGACGCACGGACAAAACGACGATTATAGGTGCTACGTATTTATATAATTTATTTATTTATTCAGTTATTTGTGTGTGTGTATGAATGTGCGTGTGACTAAAGTATAAATTTAAACGTTATACTATCAAGAAAAAAGGAATGCATTTTCCTTTAATTGTATAACTTCTGTCAAAAGGATAGACTATCAAATGAGTTTTGACCGTTCGTTGGAAAACACTCCATCAGGCTTATAGCTTGGAGCTACTGTTCGGATTTCCCTTCCCCTTAAATCAAGGGACAATCACCATAAGTTACCACCTTTGTAAATTTTCTTGAAACAAATCCTTTAAAATCCACTTGCTGTTAACTAGTTCGCGGCTAGAAAAACACACCTACAAAATCCCTGTCGACCGAGGTTTTGAGCTTCCCACTTCATCACTAAGCCGGTTCCAATTAAAGTAATTAATAAGCGCGTGCCAGCTTTTCATCCTCTTATCAAGCCTATTATCGCGAGGGTGGGATGCTGACACAGCTGGTATGCTGTTGTTGAAAAGAAAAAAGCCGTCGGCCAACGGATGTATCTTTTCTCCTCAGCAAGCCATTCGATCAAGGACTCGAATTAGTTGTTATTTAAGCCGGAAATCTTTTTGTTTTTAATTTCATTATCTTCAATCATCTTTAATTGTTGTTTTCTCTATGGGTAGTAAATTTATAATATCCCACTGATATTTAAAAAGATTTTTAAGGAGAGATTTATTTTTAACGCAATCGTACTGATTGATAAAGATACCACACGACATGACATTTTCCCAACTGCGTGAAAAAATGTCCAGTCTGGGAGTCGAACCCTAGATTTATGGCTTAAATTACACAGGCCTACAAAAAAAAATTTTTTTTTTGGTGCCTGAGATTTTACAACTGATTTTGGATATTTTTGGGACGCTGATTCCAAATATGCAATCAGTTTTTCTCTATCAGCTCTACTTTTTTAGATATGCAAAGCGAACTAAAGATTTTTTAGAACTAAAGTGACCTTGAACACTTAAACTGACCTTATGACACATAGCCCTGTAACGACGCTCAAGGCGATTAGAAGGACGTTGAAATACCACAAGATCTTGAAAAAAAGAAATGTGCAAGCAAAACTGAAGATCTGCGCATCCTTATGATTTCGCGCAGCTCATCCATAAAGCCAAATGTAAAAGCCTCCAAGAGATGAGGTTAGTTTCAGATTTCGCTCCATGGAAACAAAACTGCCTTTCTTTGATTTTCTAAAGTTTTTGAACTTCCATGATATTTGTGTTTAAGGTAGAATTCGTATCAATTTAACGTAAAACTCGTAGTGTTGTAGATTGTTGTATTTGCGTTGTAGAATGGAATTTAAATGAGCTCAAGTAGAAAAAGTTGTATAAATCATCCAGATAAGTTTTGCTACATATGCGGAGAATAAAAGTTGAAAGAACACAGAAAATATGTTACTGACTTTGTACAGAGAGCTTATCTTTGATACTTTGGGGTTAGACTTGGTGATCAGGATAAAATCTGCGCACCGCAACAGGTCTGTAAAACTTGTACAGAGCATTTATGACAGTGAGCTGACGGAAGAGAATAAGTCTCAAATTCGGTTTACCAATGGTTTGCAGAGAACTCCAAAACCATTTCTATGACTATTATTTCTACCTAGCACTGGAATACTATTTGAATTAATCGAAACAATTGTAATAAGAAAACTTATCCTGACTTAGTGTCTTCAAGACCCCCACTTCCTCACTCAGACGAACTACCGATCCGAACGTTTCATCAGCTACCAGAGCTTAGTGAGGATGAATATTGTCCTTCTGATCATCTTTTGGATAGCTGTGAAGGTAACAGTGATTATGAGGAGACGTCATCAATGCCTAAATTTTTCAACCAGGTTGATTTAAATGATTTCAAAAGAGATTTCAATGTTTTAAAAGAAGCTTCTGAATTACTGGTTGGTTTCAAGATTAAAAGACAAAAATTTATTAGAACAAAGAGCCAAACTTACATTTTATCACACAAGACAAAATTGTCTACTACCCTACTTCTCTTGAAAGAACAATCTTGTATTTTGTCATGAATTTAGAGGACTGTTAGAAAAATTGGTTCTTCCTAAATATTCTCCAGATGATTGTCCTTGGACAGCAAAGAAGTTACACAAAATACTATTGTTTTTCTATTTTCGGGATAGCAGGGATAAAACACACCACTAGATTAGAAAAGAGAGGCCTAAGAAAGAAAACATGGATGTTGAAGAAAGGAATGCCATTAATAACACTTTAGTTGGGCGAAAGAAAATCATACTTTCTGCACTGCATATCAAGCTTTGTCCTATGAAGCAGTTTGTGTAAATTCTCCATAAGAACGGGTCATGATTTGCATATATAAGGTAGAAACACCCGAATTGAGTTATGAAGATATTAAAGCAGGAACGTTTAACGGACAACAAATAAGACAACTGATTAAAGATCCTGCTTTCGTAAATTCAACGAATGAGGCTGAATAAAAAGCCTGGACTTTTTTTGTGGCAGTTCACAAAAACATTCCGGGCAAATGCAAAGGAGAAATCTATATAGAACTGGTAAATGAAAAGCATAATAGTTTTAAATCTCTTGGGTGTAATAGAAGCATTAAAGTGCACTATTTACATTGCCACTTAGAGCATTTTCTTGAAAATAAAGAAGGCACAAGTGATAAACATCCCGAAAGATCTCACCACAATATTAAGACTATGGAGGACCGCTACCAAAAAAGATGAAATATGCAAAAGGTTTCAGATTACAGTTTGAGTTAAAGAAGACACTGTTCTAAAATATATTCCAGAATGTCACGGAAAAGAAGCTTCCGAAGCATTCAATGAGTATCAGTTTCATCAGTGACGTTTTTCTCTATTTTTGTGAGTAAAAATATTTGTACAATATAATTAAAAAATTATTATTTCAATATGTGTATATCATAATAATAAAAACTAACATTTGTGTATTATAAAAAATAAAAATCCTGTATTTATTTTATTTTTACATACATTTTTTAATACATGGATTTACTTTAAAATAATGAAACATATATTTCACAAAAAGCTGTTTATCTTAAAAAACTGAGCTGATAGAGAAAAACTAATGCCATATTTGAATTCAGGATATCAAATTCATATAAAATCAGCTAAAAATACCCCGGCACCAAAACAGCTGTTGACCAGTGTTATCAACGCTTTACCTAATGAGCTAAATGGGTCGTTAACCGACGGACACGTTTCACTCAGACGAACCGGCTGACACATTTCACATTGTGTTGAATGGCTGTGTCCAGTTTGCTCATGAGATAAAGCGTTGGCAATTTAAGCCAAATGTTTTGGATTCGACTCCCGGTTTAAGCGTTTTTTCTCCCAGTTGGCAAAATGTATTTTCACATAATGTCAGCGTGAATGAGTTAAAAATAAAAAAAGAAATTTATTGGAAATTTTATGGAGTTTCTTCACTTGCGGTATTGTCTGCTGAAATGTCTACATGGCGGATCAGATACTACTGCCAAAAAGGTTTTCTGAGTGATATGTATCGGCAGGTTGTCGGTCCGAGTAGTTCAGTAAGCAAAGCGTTGATAATTCAATCTATAGGTCTTGGTTTCGACTTCCGGGCTAGACACTTTTTTACGCACCTGAAAAAAATGTCATTTCGCATGAGATTTATTTTGTATTGTGTTTTACAGAAAAAAAAAGTTGCTTTAGGAAATTGAAGTTCTAATAATAAGCGAGACGTAGCTGGGGTTGTTGGGTAGCTTCATTGCCCCGAGCCCAACTCTTCCCGCTTTTCAGAGTCTTTGATTTGTGTAATTTAGCCTTTAAGGGTGTATTTCGATTCAAACTCCTTATTTTCAGATTTATTTTTAAATTCATTTTTTCTCTCAAATGCATCAAACTGGCAAATTGTCTTATTTAGAAAGTACGCAAGGTGCCGTGATTGTCGATTCTTTGATAAACGCAGAAAATATTCCAAAAAAAGCAATCAAAAACGGCATTTTGAACAGATTTTTCCGAAGCGAGAGATTTGGGAGCGAAAAAAAGGGTCATGCTGATAAGGTAATTGTTTATAAATCAAATTCTAATGAATTGAGCGTAAAAATACATCACACGGCACCTTGTACATCTCTTCAAAAATCACCTCAGCAAGTTTCATGTTTCTACTTTTAAAAATGTGTCTGAAATTGTATCGGAAAATTTAGAGCTGTTGAAGGTGGAAAAGCAATTTTTCGAATACACCCTTAAATGAGTCCGATATCAATTTTTCCCCGTTATTCTAGAGAATCGGATTATTCGGAACGTCGATAGGGACCCGTTCGGATTGGTTTCTGCTGGAAAGTCGGATTATTCGGGTTGAAGGTAGGGGTAGTGGACGAAAGTTGGACACTCCCACATCATTTTCCTTAAAAAAATATTTCGTAGTTCGGAAAATAGGGGAGAAAACAAAAGATAACAAAACATTTTTATTACATAGGAGAATTCCATGTCTAATACAGTTCTTATATTCCAAACTTGCCAAACATTTTATGTGAAACATACTCGAGACGGCAGATTTATTATCTTATTGGGTTTTTGAAAATTTCATGTTTTAAATAGCTTTATTTTAGATAATTTGTTAATTTTATTAAACATTTGGCATAAAATAAAATTTAATTCGATTAATAATTCATTTCCATATCGAAGAAATCCGTTTTATTTTTAAACCCGCAGTCTTTTTTTTATTTGTCCGGTATTTCATTTTTTTCTCTAATAATGTTTTGCTTTATACCAAAAAAAATTATTTCTAATTTTAATATATCCCTGCAATAAATTTATTTTTTAATGCTAGGAAGCAGTAAATTGTTTTATTGCTCAAGAAATAACTTATTCTGAAAGTTGAACGGCTTTGAACATATTTCATTGAAAAATTCACATTTACAATTCAATAATTGGGTTAAAAAAGATAAAAATTAAAATGAAAAATGAAAAAGAAATTAAAAAGGAAAAAGGATTATTTGAAATGAAATATTAACAGTATAACCAGTTGAGAATTTTTCCCACTCTGTAATTTACGAATAAAAGCTTGATGCAGCAAAATTTTTAATTTATCATGATTTTTATCTATTTGCAGCTATTATTTTATAAAACGTTAAACCGATACGCATAAATATTGTTAAAAAGTATAGTGTTCGAAACTTTTATTTTATTTTTAGGTTAGATTCTTTAAAAACAAAGCCATTATGAATTAGCAATTTTTTTTCGCCACACTACAAAACATATACTTTGAAGGCTTTAGTATTGAAAGTAAACAAAAAATAGTTCTCACTAATTAAAAGTAAGAAAACACTTAACATGAGTATCCGAGATTTCTTCTTTTTCTAAAAAATGCTTCTAAATAACATTTTTAATTCTCATATGTGTAACAGAATCGTCATATATTTTTCTCGAATGGAGTAAAATTCATTTATAATAAGATATTAAATTCAGACATTTTTTCCCCCTTTTGAACTGTAGTATGGTCTTGCATTCGTTTTTCATACATATTTCCAAAGGATTATTTGTACAGACAAAATATATATACATATATATATATATATATGTATGTATATATATATATATATATATAGATAAATACTTTTATAAATACATCCAAAGTTATTCAGACAATACCAATAAAAGAACCAATGAAACCAGTATTTTTACAATCATATATATATTAACATCAGAATGTAGTGCTGTAATGTATTGGTAAAAACCTCAAAATAATAACACACGATTTTTAAACGTCAAAAGGGAGCCAACTGAGAATATTTAATGAGTGATTATCACATTGCTAGTTAAGCAGAGAATCAACACAGTGGGTAAATTCCAAACCGAGGATCGAACCCGGAACCTCTGGAATAGCTTTCCAAGTGCTCGGGCATTTAAGCTACGAGGACGATATGCTGCTTGGCATTTCTCATTCACATTTTATACCCAACCAGTGGCCGAGAGTTTCTGACCTCTCACCTGGTAGACGGCAGGTGCTGGGTTCGGACCCAATCGCGGCTGTCGGCCTAACCGTTCGGAGTTTTCGTGGTTTTCTTCGAACTTTGCATAAATACGGGTTACGTTCCCTTAGAAAGTCCCCCACGAAGGGCACTCCCCCCCCCCTGGGCCTATATCCCTAGCGTAGATAATCGGCCGACAAAAATTAACCAAACCATTCACATTTTATTGGTAAGGCTCAGTCAGCTGTAGCACAAGATGGAAACATCTACATAAGCACACAAACATGTCACGTAACTATGTTGATTCTACGTAATCTGATAATCACTTTTTAAATATTCAGTACTTTCAAAAGTAATTTCACTGCTGTTAGTTTATTGAAAAATTAATTATAATTAATAAGGAAACTGAGAAGTTTAAATTTAGAGAAAGGCATTATGCCCCCCGACCCTGCCCTTTCTAGATAACACCTCCATTATAGAGATCATTATTGTCTAGAGTCCAAAGCTTAAATTTTCCGGGACCAAAATAGTAGCTATAAAATAATTTCGGGAGTATTCGGTCATATCGTTAGATAATGCCATGCGATTGCCAAAGTTTTCTTTGGTTTTTGAGCAATTAATGGTGTATTTCGATTCAAATTGCTTATTTTCCGATTTATTTTTTAATTTATTTTTGCTCTCAAATACATCAAACAGGCAAATTGTCTTATTTAGAAAATACATAAGTTGCCGTGATTATCGATTTTTTATAAATGCAGAAAAAATTGCGAAAAATGCAATCAAAGTTGGCTTTTTGAACCAATTTTTCCGAAGTGGGAGGTCTGGGAACGAAAAAAAGAGTTATACTGAGAAAGTAATTGTTTATAAATGAAATTCTAACGAATTGAGCGGAAAATAACATCATACGGCACCTTATACATCTCTTCAAAAATCATCTGAACATGTTTCATGTTTCTACTTTTAAAAATGAGTTTGAGATTATATAAGAAAACTTTGAGTTGTTGAAGGTGGAAAAGCAATTTTTCGAATACACCCTTAAATGCTGAAAACTGCATTTTTCAGAATTTTTTTACTAAATGATTTTATACATTTTGGGGACTTTCATCAGCAATGGTTCCAAGGTCTATGCGGCGATCAAATCCTGCTGATATATAGTGCAAACTGCATCCCTTAACTCATTGCTCGGATTATCCCCAATTAACGTCATTGAACGCAGGTCCTCAGAAAAGTTTAGTTCAGTCAGATCTGTTTACCACAATACCCAACCGCGTAATTTATGCGCATCAATAGTTGTTGCACGAAGGAAACAGGTGTTAAAAAATGTTCTGTACTTCGTAAAATCATTACTTAAAAGTGAGAAAGCAAGCATTTCACGAGGATTTAGTCACCTTTTTAATAATTGGAACCTCACGAAGCTCTTAAATTTTGTTCCGAGCCTAATTTATTTGCCGGATTTTGTAAATAATTCCTAGATTTTTTTATCCGAAACCACGCTTTTAAGGACTGTTTAACAGGCATTTATATACACTACAATAAAAATATCTTATCCCATTAGCTTCTACATCAATATAGTAAGTTTTTTATAATATTTACATTACAAAAATTTCCCGCTATAAAATGGAATTCTTCTATATAACTGTAAACATTTACTTTTGAACATAGAAATCAATCATTTCTACTCTAATTTGTTTTCAAGACTTCTTTGTAGGAACTATTGATTTTATTGCATAAAAGTCTATTGTGAAGCATTTATTTACACGTATACATTTTTATAGTATAAAAACTAAAAACAACGGTTAGCGAAGTTGCCGTAATTGGGTAGGTTCCCATTATAAAAATAAATATTTTTAGAACAATAAAAATTTACTTTCGTGATGCATCATTATTAAGTGGCCGTTTCCGAGTAAATTTGGTTTAGGACTTTGCTTATGGGATATTTTTTATAATATATAAAAACATTTTTTGTCCCTAGAAGTTTTGCATTGTTAGCGAAGGAAAATTTTTTTTTTTTCAAGACCAGCCTTAAAACATATCTTTATTGAACGCATGCAAATAATTGTTGTTGTACATCACAGTACATAATATGTAATATTATATATCATAGTGGTGTTGTTATATCATCACCTTATTATTATCAAAAAACTTTGAAATAAATGTCCACAAAATAATATATACATATATATATAAATATATATATATATACACTATATTGCCATTGATTATGGGACACTTGCGATTTTAGACATTTTACTAAATATCTAGAAAAATACATGAGGAATCATCTCGAAACTCTTAGTGTATAAATATAATAGTATACGTCATACATCTCCGTGAAGATTTTTTACCGAAACTCTATATGGGACCGTCAACAAATTAAAAAAGAATGAATATCTTTTGAATAACCCTGTCTAAACTAATGTAGCAAAAGCGCTCAAACTCTAGCTTATGATTGAATGCCTTATTGTAATACACTGTGTTCATTTTTATGCAAATAGCATGCATACTCGCAGAGTAATTAAGGTTTGTATAAAAATGGTCCCAAATTTTTCCAAGTTTTTTCCTTATAATTTTCAGAGTTCTTAATATAAAATAATATTTTTTTCAGAAAATATGACAAACAACATTGCACACAGTACCCTGTAATCAGAATTAAAAAATAATGAAAATTATATACAAAATGAGTTGGTTTACTAAATAATTTTTTACTGCGCATGCGTCAACGATATCAAAATTTCATTTGCATATTATGTTTGCTAAATGTATAGAGCAACTTTTGTGGAAGTCGCAAAATCATAACTTGAAAATTATCAAAATAATCGTCAATTGAATAAGTTGAAAATCCGTCATTCACAAAATGAAGCAAAAACAAGAGGGGTTGTATTCATTTATTCATTAATTAGTGTCAATATAGAATACACAATATAGGACATACTACTAAATTTGGATAAAATCCCTCATTTTTTTGCTTCATTTTGGAAACAGCGGATTTTGTCCTTTTTCTATAGA
The DNA here is from genome assembly GCA_964019185.1 of Maratus speculifer. Lineage (NCBI taxonomy): Eukaryota > Metazoa > Arthropoda > Arachnida > Araneae > Salticidae > Maratus > Maratus speculifer. Next base: position 417,501,411 of record OZ025293.1, read on the forward strand.
CGATTACTTTCAGAATTTTCAAGCTATAATTTTGAGACTTTTACAAAAGTTGCTCTATACATTTAGCTAACATAATATGCAAATGAAATTTGGATATCTTTGACGCATGCGCAGTAAAAAATTATTTAGTAAACCTACTCATTTTTCATACAATTTTTATTATTTTTTAATTCTGATTACAGGGTACTGTGTGCAATGTTGTTTGTCATATTTTCTGAAAAAAATATTATTTTATATTAAGAACTCTGAAAATTATAAGCGAAAAACTTAGAAAAATTTGGGGCCATTTTTATAAAAACCTTAATTACTCTGCGAGTATGCATGCTATTTGCATAAAAATGAACACAGTGTATTACAATAAGGCATTCAATCATAATCTAGAGTTTGAGCGCTTTTGCTACATTAGTTTTGACAGGGTTATTCAAAAGATATTCATTCTTTTTGAATTTGTTGACGGTCTCCTATGGAGTTTCGGTAAAAAATCTTCACGGATATGTATGACGTATACTATTATATTTATACACCAAAAGTTTCGAGATGATTCCTCATGTATTTTTCTAGATATTTAGTAAAATGTCTAAAATCGCAAGTGTCCCATAATCAATGGCAATATAGTGTATAATTTTATTTTACCTAAATAAACAATAAAGAAACTCGTGTACAAAAATTTTAAAGTTTATTCTTATTTTTATTATTTGTTTTAATGATGCTTGGCATCATTCAATTATTATTTATTCAAAATATTTATGTATGTATTATATTATTTATCCAGAATAAATAAAAGAAACTCGTGTACAAAAATCATAACTTTTATTCTTATTACTATTGTTTGTCTTGATGTTTGAATAGTTGTATTTTATCCAATATACTTATATATATATTATACATTTTTTTATTTTTTTTTATTTTACACAGGTCAAAGTGTGGTTCCAAAACAGAAGAACTAAAGCGAAACGTCAAGTAATAGAAGATCGGGAAAGATGTGAAAAAAGCCATTCCTTATCGTCAAGTAAAGGGTTGGATCCTCAGCATTATTCTACGTTATCTGAACCTAATTTATCGCCTCCAGAAAGAAGAGACGAAAGTTTGTACGATGACGACGATAGTGACGATTTGTATACTACAGATGATAGAAGTGAAATCAAAGAACACTGAATCAAATTAGTTAGAACTAAGAACGGATTCTCAGAACAATTAAAAGTGCCAATTCTTTGTGACTGGCACAATAAATGGTGAAAGCAAAATCAACTATTCAAACAAACAAAAAAAATCTGCAATTTTCTAATTTCCTTACATTTTTTTTTTTTTTTTTTTTTTTAATAACTTTCAAAGAAATGACGCTTCTCTACTTATATACGTCTTTAGAAGCAATGTTCATACATTGTATAGTATGATGATAAAGTTTGACTAAGTTCAGCTGCAACAAATATTTTTGAAATAGGCAATAAAGTTTGTGAAGTGTGTAAATTGGATTTTTTTTTTCACTTCTAATCTGGGATAGCACGTTGCAATAATTTTATGAGTCCTAGTATTCAAATTTGTTTCCCACTTTAAATTTGAAGCTTTTTAATTACTCCAGCTAATGTTGAAAATTGTAGCTGATATTTCTCCAAACCATTAAATTAAAAGAATTCCTCCGTTTACTTATTAATACTGTCTCATATGTACCATCATCTAGTCAACTGAGTCGGAAGGTGCTTTTATTTCAGTCTGGGTATCACTGAAAGCAAATATGAGAAGCATAATGAATTTGCATATTATGCATACTTGTCAAATTGAACTATACAAAATGATAAAAAAAAATATTACATTTGGATTTTAATTGGAGCAAGAAACTTTCAATACAGACAATGTTTTATCATTTTTATAAAGCAGATACATTCATTTTCATTGGCTTAAGTTCCTACTACATCATTAATTCGTATTTGGTGCTTGAATACGTAGAGTTTTCCATTATTATTTAAACAGTGAATCATTGTAAAATTGTGAATTTTTTGGAAAACGCATCTTATATATCAATTGGATTTGTGATGGGACATTCAATTCAGAATAAAGAAGAATGTTAGAACTTTCCTAAAAAATCTGTTAATTTATATTCTTCATCTGCATTATCATCTCCATCATTTATTTAACAAGTGCCAGCGGATGTGCATTTATATAAAATGCTACAGACAGTTGTAAATATGTATATATGCTATTTTACCGTATTAGTACTTATAAAACTGACAAAAATTTCATCACTTTTCTTATTTATGCTTGACATTGCAAGTTTCTGTGATTTATCATCAAAGCGTTCTTCATGGCAAAATTGTTTTCTTCCTAAAGGCATAATCAAAGCATTATTACAAAAATGATATTTAAACGCAATTATTTTCAAAATGAATTGCATTTGGAGATCTGCATACGTCAAAGATCTTGGTACAGCCTTATGTGTTCAGTGTGACGTCATGTGAAAGAGAAGTGATTGTAATTTAACAAGAACAGTGTGTTAGTATATAAAAACTTTTTTATATTATTGAAGATTGTCATAGATGCAATCTGTTAATGTGCAATTTAAGTGATGAACAAACTATAATAACACATTTTGTATTTGTGGTTCTCAGGAAATCCAGAAATTTTGGAAATATAATGTAGAATTGAGGAAGTAAATTTTCAAAACTTGCCTAATCGGAAATTTTAAAAATCAAGTTTTCTCTTCCAATCTATACTATTGGTAAACCCACATCTAAAAACACTACAATATAAAAAAAAATTCATTTTATCATGTATTTCTGGCATTGTAAAATCTTGTTTTACTATGAAAATCAAGCCAAAACCTCTGACTATTTCCGAAAAGGACTCAGTCAGAGGATATTTTGCGATTTCCCAAAATTTGATTTTCGGGATAATGCCCTGTAAATGTAGCCATGTTTTGAAACGCACGTCCTCAATTATAAAATCTCACTATTGTCAAACCTCGTTAATATGAACACGCTTAACGTGAAATACTTTTAACATGAATTGTTTTCGCAATTCTCAATAAAGATGAATACAAAGATTTGATACTGATAACATGAATTACTGTTAACATGAACAAAATTTTGTGCCCCCTTGAGGTTCATGTTAACGAGGTTCAACTATATTTTGAAATAAAAGCAATGACTCTATACAGAATAAACATGCATAGAATATTTCGTTAAGTCAATTCCAAATTGAGTATTTTCTAAACACATTTATGAAGTATCATGTTCGCAAAGCGCATAAAATTGGCAAATGTTCTTACTCAGAAACTATGTAATTTGACAGTCTTTTTCACTTTTCGGGAAAGGTAGAAAACCATTCAAAAAATCCTGTCAAAAATGAAATTTTAAACCAAATTTACAATCAGGAAAAAACGCGAAAGGAAAAAGCTACCGTCATGAAACAGCAATCACTCGTAATCCAATGTTTCATTTATCGGAAAATAAAGAAAATTATTCGATTCCAAATAACTTTAATAACATCATGCTTGCAAGTATCATGCTTTTGCGCATAGAAATATACGTCGGTAAATGTGTCAGAAAGTTTTGCGTTGCTGAGAATGAAAATTATTATTATTATTATTAGAATTGCCTGAAGTAGTAATTATTTTTGCATTACTTCGGTTTTATGTAAATTAAATTAATGCCAACAAATTTTCTATTTCATTATATCCATTTACTGTTGGCGTAGCATCAGAGAGGTGAAATCACAAGCAAATTCTGCACCACATTTTCCGAAAAGTTGTGATCACCATTATTTAAAAAAAAGCAGAATTTCTGCGTTTCAAACATTGAAAATCTCTATTTGGAAAAAGTAGTTCGCAATTTGCTTGTTTTTCCTTCCTCTCGCCATAACGTTACGCCTATTATATAAATTTTAAAAAAAGGTAAAACTTATTTTTTTTTTTTTTTCAAAAATGAAAGTACAGAGCAAAGAGCAGTGTTATTGGTTCGTATCTGTATAACAACCTAAGTGATTTTTATAAACTAAAACCCTTTTTTTTTTATACGAGTTCATTTTTAGTAAAAATCATCTTCGAATGTGCTGTATATTTGTAAAGCTTGTTTGACATGTTTGATATTATAGCTTATAAAGTTCAGTTGTAAAGTTTATATAATGTTATAAAAGGAATTTCCATCTTCTTTATCTATCGCAAGACAATTTTCCGCCTTTTTTTTTTTTTTTTTGGTATGGTCACCGTTTGAGCAACAGACCGCAACTTTCAGATTAATGTGAAGTCCGAATTATTAAAATTGCTCAGACAATTATCGCGATTCGAAACTTGAATCTCTTGATCAATGGTCAACACCTTAATCTAATCATTAGACAAAATATTAGATTCCAGTGAGAAAATAAAATTAATTGCGATTCATTGATAAGATTAAATATTTTTAGTACATTTGAATACCTTAGGCAAAGAAAATTAGATGGATTTTAACAAAATCTCCCCCCTTTTTTGGGTGCGTTCGTAATTATACAAATAGGGGGCATCTATAGCCACCGTCTGGTTCATTCTGTTTGTCTGTCTGTCCGTCTATAATAATGCAAAAATTATTCCCTGATAATTTCCCCCGTATATCATTATATAAAGGAGTACCTTTGTGTGGCCCTGTAAATTAATAACAAATATTCTTTGTGCACAGACTGTACAGAATGTATATTTTAATATACTTCATAGATGCATATCAATTTTATTATGTTCGAAAGAGTGTAACCGCATTAAATGCACTTGAACTTTTTTTTCCCCCCATTGACCGCAATGTAACAGAATACTATGACTGTCCCTGTAATTAAACTATACATCCGATTTTCATAAAATTTGAAATGGCTGGACAAAAATATGCAACAATTATGTATTTTAAATTTCAAATGATTCGGCTGGGTAGTTTTTGCTCTGTTATATGCGGGCGGATTGAACGACGACTATAGGTGCTACATATTTACATAATTGCAAACGCACCTAAAATCCGACCAACTGGAAACACTGATCTGCCACTTAAGGCCCCTGTCCTCACGAGCTAATGCTATTCCTATGGGTAAGCATTTTTCTAATAACTCTTACGCATTTTGACATTTTTGAGTAATTTTTTTTTTTTGCATTGGATAGCTGAGGTGCATGCCGACAGCGCACTCTTTTTACTTTTTCGATTTTGGTTGCAGATAATTTTTTAAAAAGCACTTTCAGTTTTGAAACCGGTTTTGAAAGTGAAACTAACTTTGTAAAAAATATCTGCAATCAAAATCAAAAAAGTAAAAAAGATGCGCTGTCGGCATGCACCTCAGCTATCCAATGCAAAAAAAAAAAAAAAAAAAAAAAAAAATATTATTCAAAAATGTCAAAATGCGAAAGAGTTATTAGAAAAATGCATCCCCATGGGAATAGCATTAGCTCGCGAGCGTTTCCTCGAGCGAGGACAGAGGCCTTAACACTCAAGTAATTCTGTTTCTGTAACGTTGAAAATTTATTAAAATTTGTGAATAATTTCAGCTGAAAATAAATTGATGCATTTTTTATGAATTATAAAAGCAAAATTTTATTTAAAATTCTAGCACAAATTTAGATTAAAATTAAGTAGTTTAAGTAATAACCACCGTAATAAAAATGGTTAGGTATAAAATTTATGCCTGAAAGATTTTGATTCATGGAATTGAAATGTAGCAATGACATGAATGTACCAATTAATGAAATCAAATTCATTAATTGGTGCGTCCGATTCTATTAATTATCAATTCATGCAATTGGTGGCTATTATACCAGCAAATCATTTTCATCTGTCAACAAGTCATTATTTATTTATGATACATATTTTTATTCTGTTAGAGCATATATATAAGATCTGAAAATTTGAGTGTAAATTGTAAAACAATTTTTGAAGTATTTCCCAAATTAACTCAATACTGTTGAAATATTGTACATCTGAAACCTACAAATTGTATAAAAAAGAAGCGAAAGGTAAGTGCCAGATATAATAAATCTGTGCCTTTCGTTCATTATTATTATAGTTGTTCCTTTGAATATATTAAAAAAATGTATATAACTCTCCTTCTTGTGTTTAATAGTCTTTTTTTCACCACAAAACACACATGTTTAATTCTTCTCAAACACACACTGCGAATACATGCACACGCATACACAGATATACTTTTTCAAAGCTAGATTTGATAATCAAATATAAGCATTTTGTGCACAAAAAACTTAGTGTACCATAATTTTTATATATATTAAAATTAATGTCATTTTACCAAATTAATTTTTAGCAAAAACATGGCATGGCAGTAAATATCTCAATCAGTTTTTTCTTTAGAAAGAAAATTTAGTGAGATTTTTTTTTCATTCACTGTAAGAAAAAAAAAAAAAAAAAAAAAAAAAAAAGACGATTTTACGGAAATTTTAATAGTAATCGGGACGTCAGTACGCTATTTTTTAACGGAAAATCTTCCGTAAATTCTAGAAGTTTTTCTGTAATTTTCGGAAAATTTCCGTTAAAAGATGGTAAATTGTACTGGTGTCCCGATTACCAAGACAATTTCCGTAAAATCTTCCGTTTTTTACAGTGTTGAATTCATAATAAAAAGTATGGTATATCTGTTTCATTCATCTATTTAGGAAATATTTAATTAATACACTCCACTAAAATTAGGCCCATGTTGAGTTCCATTTACAATCCAAGCGCTGCGCACCAAATATCCGATTGCTACCACTAAATTTTAATAGCCTTCCTCTCTTATTTAATAGCAGATTTTTTTTTTCTAATTTAATAAGATGAAGAATACTATTAAAATCTACCATTTGTGGTGCCGCACTTGCATCCCTGAATTCCACTAAACCTAAAGTTTAATTAAACAAAATTTCATTTCATAAATTAATGCTATTACCTTTTTCACTAATTTAGTTATGACTAACATATGTTATTTATTAATAAGAAACTATTTAAAATAATTATCCCTGTCAAAAAAAAGGAAAAAGAAATGGGTACTTTATAGTTTTAACTATGTATAGTATGAAATGTAAAATACATCCCATTGCCAATAAACCGGGCGGAACCTTTCTACAAATAAAAAAAATATATATATAAAAAATGTTTTTGAAAATCCCTTTCCGTATTTTTTCTTTCCAGCGACGGACGGGCGATCGCGCATGATCAAATCCATAAGCAATGCGTTGCGTTCCTACATTAAATTCTTGATCGGCAAAGACTGTTGCTATGACTAAATGAGTTATTTTGTTTTTTAGCTTATTGTAACGAAAATGGTAGATGGGAGGTACTGGGTTCGAACTTAATCGCGCCCTTCGGCCTAATCTATCGGTGTTTTCCATGGTTTTCTTCGAACCTTAGATTTCCTTCCGTAAATACGCATTAGGTTTCCTTAGAAAGACCCCACGGAGGGCATCCGCTCTTAGGGCCTATATCCCACCTGTTGCTAATTTGTCGTCATAAACACAACCAGCAACAACCAACGTTATTGCAGACATTTTGTTTTTTATCTCGGTGAGAAAAAAAAAAAAAAAAAAAAAAGATAGAAAGAAGAAAAAAGTGTAAATTTAGATTTTTCTTCCGCTTTAAAAAAATCAAATAACTTTGATTTTGTTGTTGTGGCATACGGGTTTTTCGTGGTCCAGTTTCTTTCATTAGACATAGACCAAGTCGAGGCTTAATTTTTTTGCCGACAAACTCCTAGCAGGACCGAGCGAACCCTTTTTTTATTATAATTATTTATTTATTTACTTCTTCAAAGCAACCAGGTCCAGATTCTAGACAAAGTTTTTCTCTAAAGGAATAGAATTTTTACCGAGAGGATTTGTTAGCAACAAATAATTTATTTTTTACGCTCATTCATGTCTTTTTTTTTTTTTATCCTCTTTAATTATACCAGGGTTGCTACTCAAATAGGAAAATAAAATTGCTTGACTGTTCTAGGTGTATTTTAGGAAATTTTCAGTCTAATGGCGTTGTGTGAACTGGACACACCAAAAGTAAAATAAATAAATATATCCATTGAAAATATAAAATCTTCACAAATTTATATAACACTGGTTGACATTTTCATGTAAGGAGCTCCCCCCCCCCCCCCGCATACACGCTCACCTCAAAAAAGCTTTTATTATAGGGATTACAATAGCAATTGTATAATTTGAGTGTTTCAAAGTAATTTTCCTTTAAACTGGAAAAAATAACAATATTTTTTTTATTTAATAATCATTTGCTTCAGTAACTATCACAATCTAACTTAAATACAACTTTAGACAATAAGAAGAGAAAAGCAGACATTTCAGATTGGGAATTAAGGGGATTTGAAATGATTTTGTTCATTATATTGTTGCTTAAAAAAGTTTTAAAAAAAGTACATTAATGAATCAGTTTTAAATGGTATGCAGGGATGCGATTGGAAAAAGCAGGCAGAAAAGGTTTTAGAGGGGAATTTAAATTAAAAATCTAAAAACTGGAATTTTCTAAAACATGGAAGATTTTCTTCGTCTGTCAAGAGACAAAGCTTGTACTTCTTTGGCGATCTCTGTTAAATTTTATTAAATTCTCTGAGTTTTCCAGATTTTGGATAAAATATTCAAAATTATCAGACTTTTTCCTGACTTATTAGGCAAATTTTCAAATTCCCTGACTTTTCCAGAGGTCAGCCAGGTTTTTCAGGTAGCGTGTATATAACAACCCTGTTATGTTCAGACCTTATGCAAAACAATCCTTTTTTTCGACATCATTTCAGGTGCTTATATTTTTTGCTGCACTCATTTAAACAATGTCTAGCCTTTTCTTTTTTCACAAATTGAGTTTTTAGATACAGTGAGGATAAATATAAAAATAAAAATAAAACAAAAAAATCAAGCAAAGTAAAACAAATAATAATAATAATAATAATAATAAAAAGATATAAAAGTAAGCTGTACCTAACATTCTATTAACTCTTTATGCACCAACGGTACTTTACAGTATCATTGAAGAAAACTATAAGACTTGTTTATTCTATCTACTAATTAAAAAAAAAAAATTATTCTTTCCACACAAAACACTCTTCTTGATCAAATTTAGATAGAATAGAGAAACAGTAGAAGCTAAATATTTTCAAAAAGTGGTAGTTTTATTATTCATTTTTGTAGGTATTTCTTTTCTTTCTCTCAATAAAATTATATGAAACATATTCAACTGCAAAAGCGTTTCCATTTATAGAGAGAATCACGATGCATTTAAACTCATTGCTTTTTTAAGAATTGTGATATTTTCAAAAGAGTAATTTTGGTTAATTAATCTGATTATTTTTTAATATATTTCACAAAAAAATTATAACTACCGATATATTTAATCAATTTTAATGAAAAAACATATCTAAATTCCACATTAGTATTGTCTAAAAATTCCAGTATACTTTCAGATATAAAAGAAGATAATTATTGAGGTGGATCAATTTCTTGACAAATAATTCGGTAGATAAAGGGTTAATTAGCATCGTTTGTCATAAATTCCACAAAGTTAACTATCATTAATAATATATTTTCTTTCCCTTTAAGAAAGCTGTTTTCCTGCTCCTTTTTGGCATGTGCACAGCTTGCAGTTGTTTCCTATATGCAGCAACTATCGAGATGAGATAACATTTCATGCCGATGGCAGCAACCAGTATTAGTCTGCTATCGTGTTTATTAATGTCTGGTATCTTTATGACATCAATTGGAAATCCCGATGTTTTATAGTTAAATTAATAATTTATGAAACAGACGGAAATTTTCATTTTGTGTTAACACTATATATGACAGGGTTTGCTAGTAACAAATAATTAATCTTTTACACTCATACATATTTTTTTTCTCTTTAATTATACAGACCTAAACAATCGTTTTTTTTTCTGCACCATTTCAGATACTTATATTTTTTATGCTTATTGTTTAAATGACTCATTTAAACAATGTCGAGCCTTTCCTTTTATTAAAAATAGGGTTTTTTGATACAGTGAGGATATATATATATATATATATATATATATATATATATATATATAAGAAAAGAAAAAAACATAAAATCAACCACAGTAGAAAAAACTTCGAAAAAATATAAATATGTGTAAGTAAGCCTTACATTCTATTAATTAGCATTGTTTGTCACACATTTCACAAAGTTAACTATCATTAATAATATATTTTCTTTCTCTTTAACCCCTTGGGGACAAGCGACACTTATACGTGCCGCAAAAAGACTTAAGAATCCATACTTATCCCACCAGTAAAATTTTATTGAAAAATTTGCCTTATTTAATCGGAGCATTTTCTCGATTGAATGGGACACAAATTTCTGTTTTTCTAAACAGGTAACAAAACATTAACACGTTCGCTGCCACTTACGTGAAGATGTGATGATAGTTAGTGCCGCACTGTAGAAGTGAGTTTTTCACAGAAGCCGATTTACTTTTTATAACAAAGAATCAATGAAAGATTTTCCCGCTCCAGCGCGTGACTGGCTATTGGACATCATCCCACATTACGCGCTGGCACGTGACTGGCCCCTTAACGTTGGCACTTATCACGCGCTGGCGCGTGATCGGCAGCGAATGTATTAAAAATTTTGTAAAAAGCTCCCGTCACGAACGGGTTAACAAAGCTGTTTCCCACGCTCCTTTTTGTCATGTGCACAACTTGCAGTAAAGTCCTAATGCAGCAACCAGTATTATCCTGCTATCGTGTTTATTAATGTCTGGGTATCTTTATGACTTATCAATTGGAAATCCCGATGTTTTATAATTAGCCCTTTCGGATCCGATTTTTTTCTTTTTTTTCAATTTTTTGAAAAAAATACTTTTACGTAAATAACATTACAATAGATTAATTAGAATTTGACGAATATTTCATTGTCTGAAACATAGTGAATGTTGATGTTTTACGTACTATTCAATTGATATTCATATGACAATAGGCTAAAGAAGAGTGTTTGAAGATGTTTAGATTTAACTGATATTACAACTTTCTAATATTTTTTAGACTTTATTACACATGATTCCTTCAGGAAAGTAACCTTTATTTTTTTAATTTAAAGAGTGAAATATACAGGGTGAGTCATAAATATCGAAACAATAGGCTATCTCCTTAAATATTGCCCCTAGACCCATACTTCCAATTGCAAAAATTCATAAGGAAAGATGAATTTTTTGATAACTTAAGTTGCAACTCCATGGGGAGTCTGTTTTAAAAAATACGAAAGTTAAATTTTTATACGGCCCCCAGAGGATAAAACTTCCAATTAGAAAAAAAAAATTTTATCCCTTCCTGAATTGAACAAAAAAAAAATTCATCTCGATATCTGCAAATCCCCGAAAGATATTAATATCCAAAATTTTCCAAAATTCCTGACTTACACCACTTAAGCATGCCTCTGAGCGCAGCAAAATCTGTTCATTTGAAGTACAATTAAGGGATCGACCATAAATTTACGTATTGTTAAATGTCGATCCAAGACAACACTTAAACTTTTAGATATAAAATAAAAGCGTATAGGTTTTTACTTTAAACTTCGATGAAATATGCTAGATGTCTGCAATATTTCGACCTTGCCGCCAGCTTCGTAACTGGCACGACTCATTGAACGGACCGTCTTATTAAACACTTATTAAAAGTGTTATCAAATTAAGTGATATTAATTAAACTCTCATTAAAAGTGTCTTAAAAACTTATTGGCGCAGGCAATAAGTTTAGTAAATATAGTAATAGCGAAAATGACTCTTCTATCAGCGGAATCAATGGAAATATATTTTAATAAATTACATAAAAATATTTTCAAAAATCTACTTTGTACTACAGTTAAACCGCTATAATGGACACTCCCGAATAGCAGACACCTCTGTTTAATGGACTATTTTCCAATCCCCATTCTCAAAACCTAAATTTGTGTATGTTTAACCTCTGAATAACGAACATTCCGAATAGTGGACACTATTTAAGGCGATAAAGGATGAAAAAGTATTTTTTAAGGAGAAAAAAATGAAAAAAGTAAAAAGGCCTCTAAATTTATCAGGGAATTTTGTGATAAATGAGCTGGGGAACCCCCCCCCCCCCCCCCGCACGTTCAGAGTTGAATTGAAGGGGTTGCCAAGGAGGGACATCTTCCAGAGCATTGAAATATCCCCTCGGAAAATTGAGATTTTATTCTTTTAACAGCCAAAAAGTGCAATCCCCCTCCCCGACCGGAACTCTATAATGTCCAAATAATGTCACTTTGAAAAACAAATTACATGTAATCGCAAGCAAAAGTTAACTTTTGTAACAGGGTTTTTTCACAAGCATGTAATGAACAGTGGGTAAAGGTGTGTACAGTTTTATTTAGCCCCATTGCATAAAAAATAATTTTAATTTCTGATTTATCATATAAAAGAGGTTTTAGGACACATAAAAGTCAATTAATGAAATGTTAAACGTTTCTTAGCACTTTTTGAATATCTTTGATTTTCCCAATTGCGGACACCTCCGAATAGCAGACAATTTCTGCGTTCCTGAAGTGTCCGTTATTTAGAGGTTTTACTGTAATCAGTTTCAAAATTTATGAAGGTTTTAAACCTATTTTTGCTTTTTTCTATCTTTACAAGAAGAAAGTATTGGATTCATGAAAATTTTGAATTCCGGTTTTCTATGGATTCACACGTTTTAGGGCTCAGAGATACCGAAAAACATGTTTTTATGAAATGTCTGTCTGTGAGTCACAGCACAATGAAAAAATTTGAAATCGACGTGATAAAAAAATAAAGTTTAAATGAACTGACGCATTTAAACAGTAATTAAAGAAGGTGAAAATGGCAAAACTTAAACAAAATCTGAAATAGAAACTGTACAGCATTTAAACGTTAGGAGCCCATCTTTGCCCATCTTAAAACTAAATGCACTTTGCTGCATCAAATGTATTTATTTCAGTATTTCTCATTTTGAAACTGACATACGTCAATAACCGTCGGTTACGGTAACTTTTCAGCTCAGAAAATTTACTTTTAAAAATATGATTTGTTTACAAAAATTACTTTAAAAAAAAAAAAAAATTGCTATTTTAAATACTTTTATTATTTTTTTAAATAAATATTATTTAAAATGCTGAATTAAAATTGAAAATTAGACATTTTCGTTTAATCAAAAGAAAAAAATTCAACGCGACAAATAATATTTTGAGTTATAACAATTTTAATTTACTCAATTTTTTTTTTTTTTTTTTTTTTTTTTTTTTTTTTTAAATATTAAGAAGTCTTATGATGTGATAATGCTTACAAATTATATGGTTAACCATCACAAAACATTCAAAATTCCAACTTTATAAATAAATAAATAAAATAAATGTTTTCTGGACCCATTACAGCAACATTGTTTCTTCAATTACACGCATTTCAATTTGTGTCTGATCCCTTGAAACCTCACGATTTATTAAAAATGCCATAACTCTCTGAGTTTTGAAGATATCAAGATGAATTTTTTTTTTTTTTTTTTTTTTTTTTTTTTTTTTTGTTCAGTTCAGGAATGAATAAGAAAATTTTTTCTAATTGGATGTTTTATCCTCTGGGGGCCGTATAAAAATTTAATTTTCGTATTTTTTAAAATAGACCCCCCATGGAGTTGCAACTTATCTTATCAAAAAATTCACCTTTTTTTATGAAACTTTGCAATTGGAAGTATGGGTCTAGGGGCAATATTTAAGGAGATAGCCTATTGTTTCGATATTTATGACTCACCCTGTATGTTTAAAATAAAAGAATCGCAAACGGTGCAAAGAGAATTAAGAAAATATTCAATATTATAATTAATACAAAATGTCTATACATAATTGAAGTCACATATTAAATGTATAGACTTGTATTAACGTTACGACATGTAAATAGCAAAAAAGTATTTGTTAAAACAAAATAATACTCATTTAAAAGACATGTACTATTAATAGTACACCTGTTCTAAAAGGGTTAAATGAATAATTTATAAAACATACAGAAATTTTCATTTCCTGTTAACACTATATATGGCATAAATTGTTCAGTACTTTTTTTAGGTAGATTTCGTAAGAAATACTACCTATTGCAATCGTACCAGTTTATCTATCTATCTATCTATTTATATATATATATATATCACTTTTTTATGGACACGATAACTTCTATAATTCTTCACCAATCTCCACCAAACTGGTACATAAAATCAAAGGGGATAAAATCTTGAATAAGTTCGGGCAAAATCGGACCAAGGGTGTCGGAATAGGGGGCGTTTTTGTTATAGGTGTAAATTAATGGTCGCCACTCGCCACGTGGCGATTAAAGTTGCAAAAGTGGCGACTAAAAATCGGCCATCGATCGCCACCCTAGTCGCCACTCGGCGATTGAAAAATCTTATTTATTTGCTTTGTGAAATACAGCTTTTTTCATGGATATACTCATCTCTACTTTGTTTGCATTTAATTAGTGAATATTAACTAATTCTTTAAATTAAAAATCGCCCATCTATCGCCACCCTAGTCGCCACTCGGCGATTGAAAAATCTTATTTATTTGCTTTGTGAAATACAGCTTTTTTCATGGATATATTCATCTCTACTTTGTTTCCATTTAATTAGTGAATATTAACTAATTCTTTAAATTAAAAATCATCCATCGATCACCACCCTAGTCGCCACTCGGCGATTGAAAAATCTTATTAATTTGCTTTGTGAAATACAGCTTTTTTCATGGACATATTCATCTCTACTTTTTTTCCATTTAATTAGTGAATATTAACTAATTCTTTAAATTAAAAATCGGCCATCGACCGCCATCTTAGTCGCCACTCGGCGATTGAAAATTCTTATTAATTTGCTTTGTGAAATACAGCTTTTTTCATGAATATATGCATCTCTACTTTGTTTGCATCTAATTAGTGAATTGGTTAATTCTTTCTTTCTATTGGATGCAAGCATATTTAGCAACTTTGTTGTATTTTATATAATTTGGCTTTTTACCCTGAACTCTTTATTTGGATTATGTCTACAAGAAATAGTTTTTTTTCCTACAAAATATAGTCATCAATTTTAATTCCACTTGCATTTCAAATAAATTATACCATTTTTATCTCTGGATGCGAAGAGATTTTAAGGACATTTCTGTATCTTAAATCTTTCACTTTTGCCATATGCTCACTAATTGTATCAGTAATAGTTAGCTAGTACATTTTTTTTTTTTTTTTTTGAATTTATGATTAAAGTTTATGTAGGTGTCAAGAAAGATTGAAACATTATAGCCAATTACTTTAAAAATATAGGACAAAATTAGCACTCGCCACTTAGGCGAGTAATACTGCAAATTTAGCATCTGACTTTACTGCTACCAAGTAGACTTCCTCCACCTCACCAACACATTGGCACTCTGATTTTGCCTTAATAAGAAATCCAGAGTTTTGAAATCTCAGCCAAAGCAAAGAATATTTATATTTATCTGTACACTCACCAAACTTAATAATTACCACCAATTTTAAGTAAGAATAAAATATCCAAGAAAGATGAAATTATTTTTTAATTTAAAATTTAAAAATACAATTTCCTTGTTTGTTTTATACAATGCATTAATATACATTTAAATATAGTTTATCACTTATAATTTTATTTGCAGTATTAATCACCAATTCATATTTTTCCATTCAGAGGAATTGCAGTTTTATTTTTAACCAAATATGTGTAACTTTGTAACTCACTAGCCGCTAAATGGAAAAAAAAAAAAAAAAAAAAAAAAAAAAAAAAGCCATTTCGACCAATTTTTAAAAAGTGGCTACTAACTTTTAACCCTCCAAGCGTCTAGCAAATGGGTAAAATTGTAATGTTGTTTTCTCTGCATTTTGTTTTAAATGCTAATAATGTATGATTCTTTCAATATTACATAAAAAATCTTATTTAGGAATATAAATGTAATCCTTGAGAGTCTTAATCATTCTTCAATGCTTTGAAAATTCATTAAATTCATAGAATTATAATATCTTAAACATTGCTTATATTGCAGTGAAACCTGGAGCTTAGTGTACGGAATTTTACGGGACAAACGCTTAGAGGGTTAAAAAGTGGCCACTAATGAAACTGGGTCTACCGGCCACTGGCTACTAATCGAATTTCCCAGTTTTCACCTATAGTTTTTGTGAAAACTGAAAAAACGCCATAACTTCTTAATTAAAGTAGATATCGAATCGCTTTAAAGTTTATATTACTTCTTAAAAATGGGCCAAAAGTATATGCATGACAGATTTTTGATAAATTTAGAAGTGGGCTCAAGGGGCGAAAAAAACAGGGATTTTGAGAGAAAAAAATTCATAACTTCGTCAATTTTCAAGATATCAAGTCCAACTAAATTTTTTATAAATGTTCTTAAAATTATCTAAAACTTTTGTATTTACAAGTTTTTCATAGGACCAACTTTTACCGATGAAAAAAATTAAAAACGAAAAGAAAAAGGGCGCTGAAAAAAGAGAAAAATTCATAACTCTGTCAATTTTTAAGATATCAAATCTGATTAAATTTATTTTACATCTTCTCAAAAATATCTACAACTTTTATATTGACAAGTTTTTCATAGGACCAATTCGTATAGCAAAAAGAAATTAAACAGAAATAGGAGTTGGAGAAAAAACCTCAAATCCAAACTGCTTATATTCTGACTCATTTTTAAATTCATTTTTGATTTTAAACGCATCCAAATGGTAGATCCTCTTATTTAGAAACTGCATAAAGTGACGCATTGGTCAATTTTCTGATAAAGACAGAATATATTTCAAAAAAGGCTACCAAAAAGGGTATTTTGAACAGAATTTCCGAAAGTCATCGGGACTGAAAGTTGAAGGAAGTATTCAAATAAGAAATTGCGTTTTTTTCTGACTCGTTTTTAAATCCATTTTTGTTCTCAAACGCATCAAATTTACAAATCCTCTTATTTAGGAAATATATAATGCGATGCATTGGTCAGTTTTTTGATAAAGACGGAATATATTTAAAAAAAGGCTACCAAAAAGGGTATTTTGAACAGAATTTTCAGAAATCATGGCGATTGAAAATTTAAGGAAGTGTTCAAATAAGAAATTGCGTTTTTTTCTGACTCGTTTTTAAATCCATTTTTGCTCTTAAATGCATCCAATTTACAGATCCTCTTATTTAGGAACTATATAATGTGATGCATTGATCGGTTTTTTGATAAAAACAGAATGTATTTTGAAAAAGGCTACCAAAAAGGGTATTTTGAACAGAATTTCCCGAAGTCTTCGTGATTTGAAAATTTATGGAAGTTTTCAGATAGCAAATTGCGTTTTTTATGACTCGTTTTAAAATCCATTTTCGCTCTCAAACGCATCCAATTTACAGATCCTTTTATTTAGGAACTATATACTGTGACGCATTGGCCAGTTTTTTGATAAAGATAGAATATATTTTTTAAAATGCTGTCAAAGTGAGTATTTCGCACAAAATTTTCCGAAGCAATCATGATTAAAGAATTAAGGATGTATTCAAACAACAAATCGGTTATTTTATGACTCATTTTTTAATTCAATTTTTTTCTCAGATGCATTCAACTGACAGTTTTTTGTTATTTAGGAACTGTATAATGTAGGGGGAACTGGGGTACATTGATACAGTTTTTTTCTAAGATTTTTTTTGGTGTCAAGAAAGTAGAAAATTCAAGTTTTTTTTCCATGAGGTGACAGCAAAACTTGTGTAGTATGTTATAAAAATGTACAATCATTGTTTTATATAGCATTTTTGCATGTAATTTTAAAAAAATCAAAAAAAGTCATTTGTATCAATGTGCCCCATCCTCGGGGCAGATTGATACGTTTGAGAAAAATGACGACAAAATAATACCAATGCATATTTTTCATAGAAAATGAATTAGAAAACCATTTTATATCTATTTATAAAAATTCAAATCACCCACAATTTATTTTTAAGCAATATTAAAGCAATCAAAATTAAATATATTATGACCTGACGTTCTGGCTGTTTCTTGTCTGATTGTTGGCTGTGGTAACTTTGTCATATCTAGCACTTCAACCCCAGGATTATCTTCTTTCTTATGAAAGATGAAAAAAATTACCAGTTTTTCTGTTTATAAATAGGTTCATAAACAGAAAATAAAGGATAATTATATTAAAATTCTGTTTATAATATAAGTATCATTTTCTGTTCTGCAGTTTGTTTCTCTTACTTAACATTTCGCATGTCGAAAATACTTTTTTCTCTGGAGAATCGATATAAATTCGAGATTTGCCAGAATGGCGTCCTTTTCTTCTATTAGTTTTACTAGCACTAGATGCTGGGTAAGTTCCTACGTCTTCTGTTTTCAAAAATACTATAAAATGTTCTATTATAAAGAAATTAGAGCTATTTCACTTCAATAAAAACTAATATTAGAAATTTTTCGTGAAAAAAAGGTTGGATTAAGGAGTGTATGGTAAAAAAAATAATAAAAGATAATGAAAATATGAACTATTAAAGGATTTAGGCTGTATCAATGTGCCCCGTCATAGACTGTATCAATGTGCCCCATACAACGATTTTGAATAAAATGAGTCTCAAATCCAACACTTCACAATATATCTAACAATAAATAATGAAGAACTGTTAAAGAGTCGCTGTACTTACCAGGGAGAGTATTCATTTTGGTTGAAAATACTGGAACAGTTGTATAATAGCATTTCAACTGTACAACTCATATTTACTTTTGAACAACAAAAACAATAAATCACCCGTCCCATTTCATCAAACTACTGAATCATTCCAAGATTTTTTGTATGTAGTTGAATACACTAGCATCATCTTTTGGAGCTGTTGTGAAACTTCCTGTAATGACCCTGTGAGCGGTAGAGGGGGTGTATCAATGTGCCCCATGTATCAATGTACCCCAGTTCCCCCTACTGTTTTGGTCGATTTTTTAATAAATTCAGAATCTATTTCAAAATATGTTGTCAAAATCGGCATTTGAGCTGAATTTTTCTTAAGATGATTCTGATAAAATCAGTTTTTGCAGAAAAATGAAATTAAAAATTTTTCATAAACGGCCAAATGAAGTTATTAAACTGGGTTTATATCTAATCATAGAATGTAAAAATACTGGTTTCATTGGTTCTTTTATTGGTATTGTCTTAATAACTTTGGATGTATTTATAAAAGTATTTATATATATATATATATATATATATTCTTTTTTTTTTTTATTGAAATGAGCACTTTTCGAAATCTACCTCCGTCTATAGGCCCAGCCGACAGGGATTTTTTTATAAGCATAAGAAAAATCCATAAAAAATACTTTACATTTTGAAGAAAAAATTATCGCAGGTGTCAGTTTTCAAGTCACCTAGAAATGATACATTTTATATATTATTTTTCAAATTCATCACAGATTAACACTAGAACAACTAGCTCGTGTCGATTCGAACCACAGTTTTTTTCGTAAACTTAAATTTTAACTAGAGAAAATTCAATTAAAGAAATAAGTGAAATTGTTTTAAATAAATTCTGGTGTTAAAATGTTTTTATTAAGGTTGGGTAAAATTTCCGGACGTTCTAGTATGAAAGGAAAAAATAAAGTTCAAAATTTAATGGGACGCCATAGTACCACTAAATTTTTGCTTAAAGTACAATTTTTGTACCTGAAAATAAACATTTTATTAATTACAAATCGATATCGAAAGTGAAAAGGCAATTTCGTAGCTTTTGCGATAATTTAAACTTTATCATAAGCTAAAACAAGTGGGAGGGGGTGGGGGGGGGGGGGAGTTGTATACATCCAAAACTAAAATCTCTTTAGAATCAAATTTCTTTGCAGAACAGAAAAAAAGGCCAAAAGCGAAGTTTGTAGTTGAATATTCGAGAGGTATATAGTTCCGCCCTCTTTTACGGTATTTCGCATACATTATTGAACTTCATATGGGGCTTTATAAGGGTACAATAATAAAATTTAGATATGCATAGTTCATTCAGTAAAGGTACATCGAAAAGGTAAAAACTAGTCCGGTTGTAGATCGTCCTCAGCTATCCTATGCAAAATAATAATAATGGTAATAATAATAATGTAAAAATATTAAAATTTGAGCGAGATATTTGAAAATAATGTTCCCATAAATTTAACATTATCATCCGGGTCCTTTTGAGTTACAAGTGTGGACTCTTAAACAATAGTGTTAAAAGAAATATTTTCTTTACTTAAAGATTATAAAACTTTTTTAATATTCCGAAAATTTTAGACTTGAATGAATTTAACTTAAGATGATTGTATACTGTTTGGAAATCATTTTTAATAAAACCATCTTACATTAGATTAATTTTTTTAAACACGATTATTCACTCGGTAAATTAATTATAACAGATGTAAAAATCATGTGTTATGTGATGTAATGTGATAATATGTGTGTAATGATGTAATGTGATGGTTTTACATCTGTTAAAAACATCTTAGTCCTTTTCATAAAATATCGAAGTTTAAAATCGTGTTATTGGTTTACCTTGAAGGAATTAAAAGAATTTTCAGCTTTCCCCTAATTAATTCCGAATTTTGCCTTTTTTACATCTCCTACCACTGGTCCCGTAATCAAGGAGTTAAACCATAATTCTCAAAATATCCAAATAAAAACCTAAAATAAAACTAATCCATTTCATGAGTTTCACTTAGTTCCGATAATTTACCGAAAGGAACCATTGACATAAATATTGCTTACAATTTTGAATAACATGACACAAAAGATAAATCAATTTATTGAAATAAATACCTTTCAATGCATAGCATAGATTCATTTAAAATTATAAATTTAACAACGAATTGGAAAATGAAAAGTATTTTTTACATGTGTAAGTATACTACTTTAACAAATAAGAAAAATAAATAATTTGAATTTTAAAACAGACTTTTTAAAGCCACATAAAAAGCGTCACTTAAATTTTATATCATATATTTTAAAACTCAGATTTTGAATTGATAAGAGATGCATGTGAAAAAGCATCAGCGAATAAAGTTTTATGCATCTTTTATGTTGAAGATAACTTTTGCGCATGCTGTTATAAACAGAACAGAAATAAAATGATGAAATAAATAATACAAAAATGCATTTTTTAATTAATAGCATGGCGTCACTCAAAATTTGATATCATTATTTTTAAAATTCATATTTAAAATTCTTAGAGCCATAAGCTGCGTCAAAACTTTTAACCCGTTAAGTGTTTTATTTTTTATTTTTAAGAGTAATGATAGGCAAAGTAAAAACTAAGAGGTAATATACAGCGTTTTAAAGAGAAAATACATGCCGATTTTGAGTGATTCAAGATTAATATGAATAGAAGATTTTGTGGTAGATTTAAATAGATTTTTTATTATATTATATTATTATTGACTTATCAGCAACTACATTCCATTTTTTCACAAATTATTTCCTTTTTGATATCGTTAGTATCTTTAAAATACTAAACATGTAGAATTTTTTATGTAAAATAATTTTTTACACAATTTATTAGCGAAATCGCGTAACTGTTACATTTTTTATTTTTATTTCTTGCCGAAGAACCAATTTTAACTTAATTGCTGCCAAAAACTGTTAAACAAAATATTGAACAATTCAATAATTCTGACCCATCATCATCAACATCAGCTGTTTTTCATCGAATTTCGCAAGTGTTGTTGATTTTAAACAATTTGCTGACAAAATTTTAAATTATTTTCTCCCGGAACTCATACGATAAAATAAATCTTAATGGAGAGACGAAAAACATAATTTATACCAACTGTAAAATCTCCACTGTGAAGTTACTTTATCAATAAGCATGGCATACACTTTTGTGAAACTTTTGCTTGTAAACACACTGTTTATGTGAGTTCTGAGTACGATATTGTATAAGTCACGCCTTTCTGCTTTGCTTTTCTACCACTGCTTTAAATACACGTTCCCATACACGTTTTCTATGAAAATATTTATATCAATATTTACAAGTTAATGGATATTAAACGGCTACGCAAGATGGTGGGGCCTGTTCTACAGCCTCCCTTCTTCACGGCACTTGAGCACATTGTTGACAATGTCAAGGCAGACAATAAAACTGAGGAGGCGTTTTTATGTCGTAACAAAATCGCCCATATATAGTTAGCACCCGTCAATGGCTACAATAAGTACCCAATGCATCAATGATATAGATCAAGCCCACCATTTAATCGAAGAATCGATAGGATCTACCCCCCGGACCAATCTACCTTTTTTGATATCTTTACTGTTTAGTTAGGGCATAGAGGTTGAATGAGAACACTATTTAGCAAAGTAACAGACTGAAGCAAGCGGGGTGATTTTTTTCTTTTCTTTTGCCAATAGAAGAATGCAATATGATACAATGTAGACTTCCCGTTACACGTGAAATATGGCACTAATGTTTTATAAATAAAGATGGTTTTAGAATGACTTGATGTCTTGTGCAACCGGTATCAGAACTTCATGTTGTATGAGAGCGTAAAGTTATAATAAAATATATATTCAGTAAGATAATAAAAAAAACAGTTCAATTAGAAGCCATATGTACACACGATTAGAGAAATTATTGTTTAGTTATGGAACAGAGTTGAATCAAAACGCTATTTAGCAAATAATACACTGGAGTGGGAAGGAGTGGAGGTTTTTCTATTATCAATAGAAGGATGCAATATGTTAAAGCGTAAATTTCCAGTTAAACGTGACATATGGCTCTAATATTTTACAAAAGAAAATGGATTTAGAATGACTTGATGTCTTGTGCAACCGGTATCAAAACTTCATGTTGTATGAAAGCTTAAAGTTACATTGGAATATATCTGTACGTTGAAATAAAAAGGGCCGTATTTTCTCAAATGGCAGAAAACGCAATTTAAGTTTGAGCAATTTTAAGAATCTGGCAACGATTTCTGTACTATTATTTTCCAAAGTTGTACCTTTCAATTCAGTAATGTTTTCTCACTACAATCTAATGTTACATTGATTTAGTTTTATATATATATATATATATATATATATATATATATATATAGTGATATGGCCATTTTTACATAGGCCTGAACAAAATATTTTTTTTTTTTCAATGATCTAATGTTTGGAGGACTTTGCCCCTTTTAGCAATTACTTTATATCACATCCTGAATTCATTCGTGCATTTAACTCAAATTTCTCAATTTTGGACATTGGCCCTTTTTATTCCAAGGTACAGATATAATAATAAGTACTTAGGGTAAAAACTTGTTCAATTGAAAAATATGTGCGATTAGAAAAATACAGTTTGGTTATGGAACAGAGGTGAATCAAAACGCAAAAAAATAACAGACTAGATTAAAAGAGAGTGAAGCTTTTTCTTTTACCAGTAGAAGATTGCAATATGATACAATGTAGACTTCCTGTCACACGTGAAATATGGCACTAATGTTTTATAAATAAAGATGGATTTAGAATGACTTGATGCCTTGTGCAACCGGTATCAGAACTCCACGTTGTACGTGAGCATAAAGTTATAATAAAATATATATTTAGTAGGATACATAAAAAAAAGGTTCAATTAAAAGACATATGTACACATGATTAGAGAAACTATTGTTTGGTTATGGAACAGAAATGAAGGAAAACGCAAATTCAGGGCCGAAACTAAAGGCGGGATGGACGGGGTAGAAGGGTATGTATCCTAGGTGCTAGAACGAAAGGGCACAAAATGTAGATTTTGTTCGTCGTTTTTTTTCGTGTCTATGTTTAGCACGATCCTCTTAAAATCGTCCTGTCTGGGGTATGCCAAAGCGTAAAGGAATCTAAGGATGAAGACTTAAAAATCCTGTATAAAGTGGATTTTTTTTTTTTTTTTCGATTCGGTTTTCAAGATTTAATGAATCAGTATTTGACAAAGCAGATTACGTAGTTCAGCATCACATATTTTAATTTTTAAAATAAGTCGGCTAATAGAAAATTAGTAAAACTCTCTTTTTAAATGTACTTTGTGGAGGAGGGGGGAGGGTGCGCCAAAATGCATGTCTGCCCCAAATGTAAAAAAAAAAAAAAAAAAAAAAAAAAAAAAAAAAAAAAAAAAAAATATATATATATATATATATATATATATATGTATATATAGTTTCGGCCCAGAGCAAAATAACACATTGGAGAATAAGTGAAGCTTTTTCCTTTATCAACAGAAAAGTTACAATGTTACAATGTAGACTTTCAGTTAAACATGAAATATAGGACAATATTTTACAAATGAAAGTGGATTTAGAATGAATTGATGTCTTGTGCAAGTAATATCAGAACTTCATATTGTATGAGAGCGTAAAGTTACAATGGAACATATAATATTAAATAGGATAACAAATTGTTCAATTGAAATAAAATGCATACATATGATTAGAGAAATTACAATTTGGTTAGGAAACAGAGGTGAATCAAAACGCTACTTAGCAAAAATAACAGGCTTTTTTAGAAGGGGTGAAGCTTTTTCTTTTGCCAATAGAAGAATACAATATGTTACAATGTAAACTTCCAGTTAAACGTGAAATATGGCACTAATATTTTACAAAAAAAAGATGGATTAGGAATGGCTTGATATGTTATGCAATCGGTATCCGTACTCTACAATGAGGGCAGAAAGTTACAATGAAATATAAATTCAGAAGATGCAGTTTATGGAAAAAACATGTTCAATTTGATAAAAATTAATATCAGCTATATTAAATATATTATGTTTTAATCTCTATAGAAATGTAAGAAAAATTTTAATTTACTGTTAGATTTTTATTTAGTTTTACTGTTAGTTATTTTTTTTTTCTCATCATAAAAAATCGTCCATGGAAAGTTTAATCATATTTAGGGTTTCGTTCACCTGACGAAACCCTATTCTTCTCTGTCCTCTGTCTGTCTGTCCGTCACAGAGTTCGTACACAAAAGTCAGTGACTTCAAAATTTGTGTATTACAATTGAATGCCTCGGGTGTCACGACAAATCATAAAATTTTGAAAAAATCTATTATTTGAATTAAATTTTTTGTTTTGTGCAATCCGTCCATTTTTGCGATTAAGATTTTAAAAGAGAACCTTAATTTCAACGATTTTTGTGCAGACATGATAGCTGGGAGGTAAAGCGTTTCGCTAGTAAACAGAAGTTCTTGGTTCGAACCCCGATGATGTAACTTGAATATTTCATATTAACATTGATTTAATAAGAAGAAATTCCGTGATTTTGGCCAATTTAAGGGCTTATATTATTAGGGCTTCGTTCATATAACATTCATAATATTTTTTGCAATTTATTAATGATTTAGCCTTTTAAATGTAATTTTAAACATTTTTTTCGCTTTTAGAAATTTAAAATTTTATTTATATCTCCGCTAAATGATTTTAATTTCGGATTCTGAAAAAATTTAGAATATTGGATTTTATTCAAATAATTAGATTTGGACATTTTTAATTTGATTAAAATAAATAACTTATTTTACAATTATTTTTTAATTAAGTTTACAGATGCTACCATCTATATAAGAATTTAGTAATTATAAGTTAACAATTTGGATCGATTAATTAAGGGATAATTTGTTTTGAAAGAAATATTAAACGAAACTCTCTGTGCGATCTGCGATCACACTTACCCACTTGTTTTTTATTATTTATTTTACACACACAAATTAAAAATATAATTGAAATAGCAATAAAATGATTCATAAAGTCCGAAGCTGATATCTTTCTTCTTTGTACCCCAATAAATAAATAAAAAAAATAAAAAAAAATAAATAAAAATAAAAAATGTATAAATCACGTGAATTTTAGGAGAAAGAAATAGAACTCCTCCCTTAAAGAAAAAATATACAGCTTTTCTGGTCTGCTTTGACCTTAAAGAGCTAAAAAAAATGTGTCAAAATAATTTAAAGGGCAAAAATGGATAATATAGCTAAGCATTTACAGACATTAGACAGGACTGTGGGTAAGATAATCTCTATTACAATGTTCATCACAAAATGATGCTTTAGTTAAAGAGGGTGGTCCTTTTTATTTAGTGTAGGGATTATACTTGTGGGAAAACATTTTAAACAAAGTCTTTCACTCTCCCTAGTTAATCCTTTTAGCAAGTGGTTTAAGAAATCTTTGATATATTTTGACTTAAACATAAAAGAATTACAAGATACTTATGTCTTATCATGAAAATCCTCTTTTGTATATTTTGAGTTGTATTTAAACCGTTAAAAGCTTGCAGCTCAGAGTCAGTTTACCGTTTAATGAAGTGTAGAACTGGTTAACTGACAGTTGATAGCTCATTTTAGTGTAGTTGAGCAAAAAATACTGAGTCAGATGCTGTTTTTGGATTCCGTAAGATTTAAATTTAACAATGAGTCATGACAGTTAAGGGGCTGGGGGGTTACCAGATGAAATTTTCGAAAAATTGATTTTTTGGTATTTCCTTGTTATGGAGTAAATGGCCTTGGGGAATTTATTTGTTATCATACACATATTTTCGGGCAACCTGTTTACTGTTTCATACGCATAAGCAATATTTGTTTCAAAATTCATACAATTTCATATATAGAAGTCATTTATCTGTTATTATATACGAATGGAAGTATTCTATCTAATATGTTTAACTAGAAGTAACTTTTTTAATTTATACATAAATAAGTATAATACTTCATGAGTTTTTTTTTTTATATACCTATATAATATGAAGAAAACATATTAATTTAATTAACTATTAATAACTAATTATTTCTTTCTTTCTTAAGTTGATAGCTGATTTCAGTGCAGTTCAGCAAAAAACACAAAGCTAAGTCAGAAAGTGTTTTTAGATTCTTTAAGTTTTAAGTTTTAACAATAAGTCATGACAGTTCAATTGTGGGGGGGGGGGGGGGGAGGATTCCTAGATATAATTTTCGAAAAATTGATTTTTTGGTATTTTCTTGTTATGGAGAAAATGGCCTTGGAAAAAGAAAAAAAATGATACACATATTTTCGGGCAACCTGTTTACTGTTTCATTACATACATAAGCAATTTTTGTTTCGAAATTGATGCAATTTATTTCATACATTACTTTCGTTAAGTTTGAGTAAATAACACATTCCTTAAATTTCAGTAAAACTGAGCGTTTGTGAATTAGATAACAACGTTTACACTGTAAAAAATTCATTAAATTTACGGTAAAAACTGCTTGCAGCAATGTTGCCAGTAGTTTTTGCCGTAAAAATTGCAGTAAAAGTAGATGTAACGTATTTTTTTTTTTGTTTTTTTACAGTGTAGTTTAATGAGCGTAAAAGGGTTTTTTTTTTCCAAAACTGAAAGAAAATTCAGGGGTGAAATGTTTAAGAAACTATGCAAACGAACTGTTTTTTCCATTTTTCGGAAAAGGTAGAAGATTTTTAAAAAATGTTGTCAAAGTTGGGAAAAAAATAAAATAAAATAAAATGAAACAATAATAATATAATAAGAAGAAGAAAGAAAGAAATTGCCTTTCTGGGACAATAATTACTTTTAACGCAAAATATATTTATTAAGAAAAAAAAACTGTTGTATTATAAATTACTTTAATAATCATACGTGCAAATATCATGTTATTTTTATGATAAAAAATAGGTTAGAAAATCTGACATAAAATTTGATGTTGTTAAGCAGTGAAAAACATGTTTTTGAGAACCGCCTTTAGATAATTTTTTAAGGCTGTTCGCAACTGCTCCGCTCAACAATCGCGAAACGTTATGACACATTTACAAATTCATTTTTCAACGAAAAGATGTAAAATTGGAATGCCTGATTAATGAAGCGATTTGGAATCGAACTCTTGTTTTCCATTTTGTGATCAATAAATTACCTATTGAGTAAAAGGTGAAATTGATCGCGTGACGATCACGTTTTCCACTTCAATTTGACTGATCTTTCTGCGTTCGTCGGGAAATTCGGTTCAAAACGCCGACTTTGACAGCATTTCTTGAAACATCTATTGCATTTGCAACGAAAAAAAGGAGGAACTGAGTGCGATTAGACAGTTTCTGAACAACAACTTTTGCTAGTTTCAACAAAACAAAATTAAAACTTACGTCATAAAATTGCCCTGTTTGTCTTAAGGGTGTATTCGAATAAACGCTTTTCCACCTTCAACAACTCGAAACTTTCCGATACAATTTCAGGCATATTTTTAAAAGAAGAAACATGAAACTTGCTGAGGGGATTCTTGAAGGGACGTATGAGGTGCCGTGTGATGTCTTTTTATGCTCAATTCATTAGAATTTGAGTTGTAAACAATTACCTTATTAGTACGACCCTTTTTTTTGTTCCCAGATCTGCCGCTTGGGAAAAATCGGTTCGAAATGCCGTTTTTGATTGCTTTTTTTACAATATTTTCTGCATTTATCAAAAAATCGACAATCACGGCACCTTGTGTACTTTCCAAATAAGAGATTTTGAAAGTTTGGTGTATTTGAGAGCAAAAATAAATTCAAAAATAAATGGGAAAATAAGCAGTTTGAATCGAAATACACCCTTAAGAACAGCCTTAATGCAATTTATATTATTTTTTAAACGATACGTAACAAAAATAATTAATATAGATTTAAGTCATTTCATTATTCTTTCGCAAAATTTATTCAACAATTTTTTCTAATAAAATACCTTTCTGAGAATAAAAAGGAAAGTGGGAGAAAGGCCACATACGGAATCTAGGCGAGAACCAAATTTCTAACTCAACAATCAATTTTGGATTTGAAAGTTTATGAAAGAATTTCTCAATTTATTAAAAAAAATTACAGTTATTACTCTTTTGCAAGATTTATTCCCAATTTTCCCCCATAAGATTCCTTTCTGAAAATGAAACAAAAAACAAACAAACAAACAAACAAAAAAGTGGGAGAGAGGTAGATATCAAATCTAAACGAAAATCAAATTTCTTATTCAATAATCAATATTGGATTTGAAAGTTTATGAAAGAGTTTGTAAATTAATTTTTTTAAAAATGCAGTTATTACTCTTTTTCAAGATTTATTCCAAAATTTTTGCCATAAAATTCCTTTCTGGAAATGAAAAAAAAAAAAAAAAAAAAAAAAAAAAAAAAAAAAAAAGTGGGAGATAAGCAGATATCAAATCTAAAGGAAAAACAAATTTCTTACTCAGCGATCAGTTTCGAAGTTGAAAGTTCTTGGAAAAATGTGCAAATTAAATTAAAAATTTAGTTTGGCTTATGAATGGAAGAGTTTATGATTAGAACATGATATAATATAGGAATAGTACAGGGCCCGACTTAGACAGTGGGGGGACCTGGGGCAAACATTATTAGGGGGGGGGGTCCCCGTCTATCTTAAAAATTTTCATAAATTGTACTAAACTGACTTAAACTGAAATTCATAACTATTGTACGTGTGCATACATAGGCGTAGCCAGCCTCTTGAACGGGGGGGTGCCCAAATTTTTTAACCTGAACATGTTGGGTACAAACAATATCTTATGTAATAAAACCTAATAAAACGGAACCCCTTAAAAGCTATCAAGTTTCCGTTTTAGACAGGTTTTTTGTGGAAGGTATAATTGTGTAGAACTTCTTTTAAAAAGGACCCAAACGCAATTTTTCATTGCATGAAGAAGGATGAGAAATTGCTTAAAACTAAATCAAATGGACAGGGGCGTGCGAAGAGAAAACTGCTCCCGGGGCAAAGTTACAATTTGGCGCCCCCTCCACCCAACTTTTTTTTACAACAGCCCCAAATGACGTTGGTAGTGTAAATTTGGCGCCCCATAAAATTCCACGCCGGGGCAGCTGATCCTTACGCTCCCCCTTTCGCACGACGCTCCTAATGGATAAGAAAAAGATATATAAACATAAATAAAACATGATAGATATAAAATAAAGATATCCGTAAACATATATCTGTAATTATCACAAGTTTTCATTTCAAACAGCAATAAAATACTAAAATAAATAAGCACGACTTTAGTTCCCCCCCGTTATTTTGATCAAAGTAGCATTGAAATAACTTGTAGTACGCAATTTAAAGTGAAAAATAGTTCTTATATTTTCTACTCATGAATAAATAAAATTTTCCCGTTAAAAAAAATGAGCCCGTACGAATGTCAAAATATGATCCCAAAAAACGAAATTTAGCAAACCAACGAACCAACCTCCGTATTAATTTGAATTTTATTTTTTATTTTCAAGAGGAAGCACAGATTTGTACTAGAGATGAGTTCGGGCTCGATTTTTGAAACCCGCGTCCGAAAGATTTTTAGTACATTGGAGCACGAGACCATCCGAGCCAAGGGCGGATCTGGAGAGTCCTCAAGAGGGGGAGGGCGATTTTAAAAATTGGGAGACTCGCATCCTATGCGCGGATCAGGGCTAATATTTTCACTACGGGTCGGGTTTGGGTCCGGTTAACTTCTATATTTTCTGCGGGTCGGGTTTGGGTCCGGTCGACTTTTTTTTCAAGCGGGTCGGGTTTGGGCCTATTTGATTTCTACTTTTTTCTGGTGGTCGTGTTAACAAATCAGAGGCGTGTGAACAGAAAACTGCGCCTGAACAAAATTTCAGCTTGCCCCCCCCCCCCCTTCCCAGACTACTTTTCTTGTGACAGGCAAAAATGACGTTGGTAGTATAAATTTGACTTCGTTTAAATTTCCGGACCCAGGGCGACCGCCCGCCCCCACCCTTTCGCACCAAGCTGTAACTAATACTTTTTCTGTGGTTCGCATTTGGGTCCATTTGACTTATACTTTTTGCAGTGGGTCAGGTTAACCTCTTTTGCTGTGGGTTGCGTTTGGGTCCGGATGACTTCTTTTTTGCTGCGGTTCGGGTTAACTTCTACTTATAATATAAATCATAATAGTAAAGCTGTACAATACGAAGAAAAGTAAATTTTTAAAAATGCATTTTTTAAGATTTTGCTAAACAAATGTGCAACATAAATATATCTTTTACGAATAATAAATAAGACGCCAGCCCGAATTGGGCTCGGAGTGAAGAATTGCACGAATCGTTTGGTAAAAAATAGTACATAAAATAAAGTTTGGTATAAAATAAAATTGTATTTTATACATAAAAAAAGTCTCATATTTTGTCTCCTTTAATAAGAAAATATTATGGACATGTTAATGAAGTGTGTTTCATGAATAAATGCATGGAACTTGTAGAAATTATTATCGATTATTTGTCAAATCGAAAATTTATCAATTTTCTATAAAATGTGCACATTTTTAACTATAACCATTTCATTCCTCATAACAATCTTTTGGGATAGGCGTGACCCAGACAATAACATTAAATTAAAAGTTTTAAATTACGATGCTTTTATAGGAATAAAGGAAACACTGCTCAATTGCTTTCTATCGGAATAATATGGAAATTAAATTTACTTACGACCAAAAGTGACTTCGTAAATTGCAGAGTAACAGCTTCAGCATCATCAGAATTCACAAAAAAGCAACAATCACTAAAATTATTTCCATATGAAAAGCGATTACGACCTGTGTACGCTGTGTACAATAGTAATCTAAATTATGCGCCAAAAGCAAACTAAAATTGGAAGAAAATATCCTCTTCGCATTAAATGTCTAAATAATAATGATAATAAACAACCCTATTACAAAATAACCTCTGCTACAGACAAAAACCAAACTACAGACAAATTCATTATTCCCGCTTTTTTGTTGGCGCCAGAACATCGTCGGAAATGGCCAAAAGAGGTTTGTAAAAGTGACTAATAATTTACTTTTAAAACAGCATTCTAAAGCTAAAATAGAAAAAAACACAATTTCTGCTTCCCCTTCATTCTAATCAAAATGTCAATATAGTGATTTGAAAAGGAACAAGTAATGTTTAAGGGGAGGGGGAGGCAAGTTCTTTTAATATTCTCTATTCATTGATAAATAAAATTTATAGGTTTCAGAAAAAATGAGTCCGGGTCCGAGTACTGTCTCTTCTCTAATACAGACATTTAGGAAGAATGACTCCAGGCAGGGCTCGACATGGAAGAAAAACAAGTCTGGCCCGACCCAAATCATCAGAAAAAATAAAGATCAGGAAAAAATAAAGATCAGGCCCGGCTCTAAAAGTCAGAAAACCTGACCCAGCCCAACCCTAGGGTGTGTGATCGCCCCTTCGCCATCTCCCCCCCCCCCCCCACCTTCAGATCCGCCACTGCATGATTCATAAATTGGCCTTCAGCCTAAGTCCTATTCCATGAAGATCTCTCATGTTGGTTTGAAAACCTTTATGGGACCAAGGGGGGTGGCGACCCCCCTAAATCCGCCGTTGATCCGAGCCTGATACAAAAAGTATACAAAAATAAATAAATAAAAGATTTGATGATATTTTAAAATTGTTTCAAATGTGATATCCCATTTTTAAAATTTTCTTATAAAATTTACTGTTAAATAAAAAATTAAATTCAAGCTTACGAAAAGAGCAATTTGCTATCAAATAAAAATATCCTTCATACCTAAAATGATTCCCATATTTCTTATCCTTTAAGAAGAAAATTTGATCGACATATTAAAGAAACGTAATGAATAAATGGACAGAGTTTATAGAAATTACTATTTGTATGCTGAAGAATCAAAAAACTTTTTCAATTTCCTATAAAAAGTGTACATCTTCAGGGGTGTAGTCGTAAAAAAACCACAGGTTACACGATCGACGCAAAGGGTATATGCTCAAGGCACAGAGTATATTCTAGAGAGTATATCCTATGGGTTTCATGGGGTTGTACGGTGTTCCTTAAAAAAATCCAGAAGGTATACCCCAGTATACCCTTCACTACATCCCCTGTACATTTATCTATAATCAATTCATTTCTCTTAACAATTCCCCATGACTGACGGGAACCTTAAAATCAACGCAAATTAAAACATTGATACAGTTATCTTAAAGTTCCGTTGTTTTTATGGGAAAAGAAGAAACATTAATCGAATGTTTTCTATAGGAATAACATGTAAAATATGTTTACTTACGAAGGGAAATCAGCATAAGCAAAATTCATGATGACAAACAGAAAAAAAAATCACAATGCTGTTGTCATATGAAGAACGATTGTGATTCGTGCACAATCAAATAATTTGCAAACCTCAAGTATCTAGTCTGCATGAAAAACGAAGAAATCATTCTCTAACAAAATAAATAAATAAACGATCGAATTAAAAAATATCTTCTGCCTTAAACGAAAATCCAACCAGAAGCTAATTTATTATTTATGATTATTTTGATAGGCGCCTTATCAATTAATCGTCGACGGAAATGCAGTAGACATAAATCTCCATACATCACAAATTTTCTTTTGAAGCAACAATCAACTATTGAAACATAAAAAAAAATATTTTTCTTTTTCTTTCGTTTTGATCAAAATAACACTGAAATGACTTGAAAAAGAATAAATAATTTTAAAAGGAAAATAGTAGTTCTTTCAATCTCTTCTACACATAAATGTTTTTTAATTCTCAGAAAGAATGAGCCCGAGCCCCTCCCCCCGGACCCGAACACTAAAATGAAAATAGAGCCCGTACCCACTTCGGACCCGGGTTTGGGCTCGGGCTTTCGTGCTGGGGCTGAGCCTGTCTCATCTCTAATTTGTACAACCTTCCACCCCCTTCGTTCTCCAGGCTAATCACATGGTGGAATTATCGTTTCACATCTTTATTTCCTTTCATTTTTTTTTTTTTTTTGCTCCTATCTAGACATTAGATAACAAAAGCAAAGATATAAATAGTAGTTTCTATCCTTGTCGAGAATTTACTCTATTTTTTTATGGAAATATGCATGCAATAGACAGGTGTTAAAAAAATTCCATAAAGAAACGACATCAAATTGGGATTATAAAACCAATTTTTTTTATTTACTGTGATTAATACAGATTCTAGTAAATATTCTAGTTTTAAAAAAGATGAATAAAATAATTTTCTTTAAAAGAAAAAAAGAAAGAATCAAGGTATCTTCTTTTATCACATTTCAAAACATAGACTGTTAGTTTTGATTAACTAATTGAACTAACTTTGCTTACAATTTTCTTCTTTTTCTTTTCTAAATTTTGATAAAAAAAAATCAATCTTGGATCTGCGCGAGCGGGGGGGTGCCCGGGCACCCAGGGCACCCCCCCTGGCTACGCGCATGGCATAAATTTCGTACCAAGTACTATTCACATCTATATACATAATAGCAGAAGAAAGAAAACTTTAAGAAATTATAGAATACAGTTTTTTTTTTTTTTCGATTACAGGAATATGAGGACAAATGTGAGGTCTTAAGGAGGCTTTGGGTGCGGAAACAGAGGGGGTAGGAGAAGAAAGACCCTTAAAATTGGAAAAAAAAAAAAAAAGAATTTTGGTCACTTGACCCTTTTTTATCATTTAACACTTCTTTAACGAAAAACTTATATCCATCCTTGGGGGGCCCCCTTAAATCGGAGGGCCCGGGGCAATTGCCCCGCATGCCCCTGCCTTAGTCAGGCCCTGGAATAGTATGAATTAGGACTCAATATACAAAATCGCAGAGCGGTTGTTTCTCCAGCATAATTTTCCTTATAGAAAAGCTCGAGGGAAGACACAGAATAAGTGCAATTTACTCATGCTGTCGCCATCTACAGTCCAATACAAGTACTAAACTTTTAATAGTTTTACACGAATAAGTTACCTAGAATAAGGTCTGATAATGATGTCGCCATCTACAAATTAGTGTATGCATTAGCTATCTTTATGTAGTAATCGCCAGGAGATAACGCCATTTTATTTATTTATTTTTTTTTTTTTTTTTTGACGATTTTAAGCTTTTGTATTTGTATTTATTCTTTTATTTTTGCTGTTGCTTTTTTAAATGTATATCTCTGAAACATTTTTAACTGTAATTTTGGAATAGATAATTTTTAAAATGAATATTTGCTTTATTTAACTGTTTTAAAATTTGTGTATTTATAGTTTGGTAATTATGAGTTTCTTCTCTCCCCTTCCCCTATTTATTTTTCTTTTTTACAAATAATGCTTGGAGTGCTGATTTTCAGTTTAAAAATTTATTGTTCTTTATGTTTCATTTCTGAATTGTTCAAAAATTGACTATAAAGTGGTCATAAATGATAAAGAGACAAGATGGCGGACTCCGGGCGAATACTACACCTGTTCCAGGTGCATTTCGCCAGCCCCCCCACCAACTCAAATTTTTTCGACAATAATACCAGTCGTTTATACCTCGTTTGTACCCGTTTGTACCAGCAATCTTTTCGTTTGTACCTCATTTGTACTAGAGTAATAAAGAGTTTTTAGTGGGGGGGCTGGAGAAACGGCCAGCCCCCCCCCACCTCAACATTTAAAAAAATGAATAGTGCCAATCGTTTATACCTCGTTTGTACCCGTTTGTACCAGCAATTTTTTCGTTTGTACCTCATTTGTACTAGAGTAATAAAGAGTTTTTAGTGGGGGGCCGGAGAAATGCCAGTCCCCCCACCTCAATATTTAAAAAAATGAATAGTGCCAATCGTTTATACCTCGTTTGTACCCGTTTGTACCAGCAACTTTTTCGTTTGTACCTCATTTGTACTAGAGTAATAAAGAATTTTTAGTGGGAGGCCGGAGAAATGCCAGTCCCCCCACCTCAACATTTAAAAAAATGAATAGTGCCAATCGTTTATACCTCGCTTGTACCCGTGTGTACCAGCAATTTTTTCGTTTGTACCTCATTTGTATTAGAGTAATAAAGAGTTTTTAGTGGGGGGGGGGGGGCTGGAGAAATGCCAGCCCCCCCCCACCTCTACATTTAAAAAAATGAATAGTGCCAATCGTTTATACCTCGTTTGTACCCGTTTGTACCAGCAATCTTTTCGTTTGTACCTCATTTGTACTAGAGTAATAAAGAGTTTTTAGTGGGGGGGGGGGCTGGAGAAACGGCCAGCCCCCCCACCTTAACATTTAAAAAAATGAATAGTGCCAATCGTTTATACCTCGTTTGTACCCGTTTGTACCAGCAATTTTTTCGTTTGTACCTCATTTGTACTAGAGTAATAAAGAGTTTTTAGTGGGGGGGCCGGAGAAATGCCAGTCCCCCCACCTCAACATTTAAAAAAATGAATAGTGCCAATCGTTTATACCTCGTTTGTACCCGTGTGTACCAGCAATTTTTTCGTTTGTACCTCATTTGTATTAGAGTAATAAAGAGTTTTTAGTGGGGGTGGGGCTGGAGAAATGCCAGCCCCCCCCCCACCTCTACATTTAAAAAAATGAATAGTGCTAATCGTTTATACCTCGTTTGTACCCGTTTGTACCAGCAATTTTTTCGTTTGTACCTCATTTGTACTAGAGTAATAAAGAGTTTTTAGTGGGGGGGGACTGGAGAAATGCCACCCCCCACATCAACATTTAAAAAATGAATAGTGCCAATCGCTTATACCTCGTTTGTACCCGTTTGTACCAGCAATTTTTTCGTTTGTACCTCATTTGTACTAGTGTAATAAAGAGTTTTTAGCTGGGCGGGGTGGATAAATGCCAGCCCCCCCTCCTCAACATTTAAAAAAATGAATAGTGCCAATCGTTTATACCTCGTTTATACCCGTTTGTACCAGCAATTTTTTCGTTTGTACCTCATTTGTACTAGAGTAATAAAGAGTTTTTAGTGGGGGGCCGGAGAAATGAAAGCCCCACCATCTCAACATTTAAAAAAATGAATAGTGCCAATCGTTTATACCTTGTTTGTACCCGTTTATACCAGCAATCTTTTCGTTTGTACCTCATTTGTACTAGAGTAATAAAGAGTTTTATAGGAGGGGCTGGAGAAACGACCCCCCTCCTCGTCTCAATATTAAAAACAAGTATGAAAAATCATGCGTTAAGCATAGATTATGAAGCACTTTCCAACACTTAATGAAATCTTTAACAAAACTTTGTTATTTAGGGAAATAATAGTATATAGCCAAATATACCCAAATATGTATTCCAGTACATTAGAACAGCCCTGTATTTCATATGTCAGTTCATATAATGGAAAAATTTAGCTTAGCAAGAAAATACCCAGTAGCTTGAGATTTCTTTTTCAGCAATTCATACTATTAGATGGAAACATACTTGGATACTTTTGTTCAGCCCTGTAGTTTACATTGTACCTTTATTACACGTCAGCATTAGGCTAAAATTTATTGTAAACTAAAACACTTTTAAAACAACTGAAATCACATTGTTATAAATTATCATTCATAGGTGTCCATGTACCGAATTCTTTGCGTGGCCCTGTATATCCTTTTATCTATATTCTGCAAACATTTCTCAGTAAATTGAATGAAGCTCAGCGTAAAAATGCATAGCTTATTTAAGAACCACGTTTAAATAATTTACGCTCATATTCAGTAACGTTGTTGAGCTCTTTTGGGTAGCCCTGTATATCAACTATAACATTTATACACACCATATAATGTGCATACTTTTAGCGAGATATAAACGCGCATATCATAATTAAAATGCATTTCATCCCTCCATCAGCCATCATCGGACACATATACGGTACTTCGATAAAAATATACTATTTAAAATCTTTTGTGTGGCCCTGTAAATGCTATGTACTTCATATTATGCAAGACAGTAGCGTATAATTTATATTAAGCTTCAGAGACATATATCAATTTTATTATACATGAAAAAGCTTAATATATTTAAAATATGTAATGGAAACTTTTGCTTCGCCCTGTAGATAAACTAATCATGGTAGAAACTTCATTTTCGATAGGACTTGTGCTAGGGTAAACGTCAATAACGTTCTAAAATTTCATGGCAATCCGAGTATATTAACGATTTTTCCCCATAGGCCGTAATGTAATGGGAAACTTTTGATTAGCCCTGTAGATAAACTAATCATGGTAGAAACTTCATTTTCGATAGGACTTGTGCTAGGGTAAACGTCAATAACGTCCTTAAATTTTATGGCAATCGTAGCATATTAACGATTTTTCCCCATAGGCCGTAATGTAATGGGAAACTTTTGATTCTCTCTGTAGATAAACTAATCATGGTAGATACTTCATTTTCAATAGGGTTCGTGCTAGGGTAAACCTCAATAACGTCCTAAAATTTCATGGCAATCCGAGTATATTAACGATTTTTCCCCATAGGCCGTAATGTAATGGGAAACTTTTGATTCGCCCTGTAGATAAACTAATCATGGTAGATACTTCATTTTCAATAGGGTTCGTGCTAGGGTAAACATCAATAACGTATAAAAATTTTATAGCAATCCGATTATATTTACGGGAGTTAGAGTGCGGACAGACGGACAGACGGCCATCCGGCCAGACGGACAGACAAACCGAATGCATAAGCACTTTTCAACTTTGTTGGAAAGTGCTAAAAATGAACAGTGCCAATCGTCTATATTTTGTTTGTGCCCGTTTGTACCAACAATTTTTTCGTTTGTACCTCATTTGTACTAGATTAATAAAAAGTTTTTAGTGGAGGTGCTGTAGAAACAGTCCTTGCCCCTAAATATTTAAAAATATGCATAAACTCTTATCGTTTATACCTCGTTTGTATGATATACAGTTTTTAAAACATTGAGGTAGAAGCTGGTCCTTTTCCCCAAGCAAAGTGAAAAACTTTTATTACTCTAGGTAAAAATGAAGTATAAATAATTGGCACTATCCGTGCCAATTATAACAACAGTTAATATTGAATGCATGCTTTTTAAATACTGATTTCTTTATAATCATTCTAGTACAGCTTAAAACCAAACGAAAAAGACTGTTAATATAAATGGATACAAAGGAGGTGAAACGATTGGAGCCATTTATTTTTTTAAATATTGAGAGAGGGATTTTCACCGTCTCTCCATCTCCCACAAAAAGCCATTTATTACTCTTGAGCAAATGAGGTACAAACAAGATATAAATAATTAACACTACCTTTTTTAAAATTATTTTTTCTATCTTTATAAGAAAAAATATCGTTTTCGGGAAAATTTTCGAATTCCGGTTTTCGACGGATTTAAAAGCTATAGGAGTCAGAAATTCCAAAAACCAACAGTGAGTCTATTTGTCTGCATGTGACAAATTTAGTGAGCACTCTATTTTAAGAACTAATGCATGGAATTTATAAAAAATATATATTTAGTTAGTCTGATATAAATTGGTGCTGATTAGATTTTGGTGTAAATCACACAACAGGTAACGCTGCTATGCTGCCTTTTGTGAGATTACCGTAATAACTATATCCAGAATGTCATCAGACTTCAGATTAAGTTAGTCCTTGACATGAATTGATGTTTTTTACGTTTTTGTGTAAAAAGCTCGATAGGTGGCGCTGCTATGCAGCATTATTTAAAAATTTCTGCAATCGCTCAATCTTCAGGTATAATGCACAAATTTTCATGAATTTGGTTAGTCTGTGACATGAGTTGACATTTTCTATATTTTGGTGTAAATTGGTTAATAGGTGGCGTTTCTATGCTGTATTTTTTTTTAAGAATTCCTCAATAGCTCTATTTCAAGAACTAATTCACAGATTTCCATCAAACTTCAGATTCGATAAGTCCTTGACAGGAATTTATGCTGTTTATATTTTGTTGTAAATAGCTCTTCAGTTGGCGCTGCTATACAGCATTTGTTACGATATCTGTAACAACTCTCAAGAACTAATGCACGAATTTCTATCCAAATTCAGATTCAGTTAATCGTTGACATGAATTGGTTTTGTATACATTTTGGTGTGAATCGCCTAACAAGTAACGCTGCTATGCTGCATTTTGTCGGATTTACACGATTTTAGCGATGTTCATAACTCAAGAACTAATGCATGGAACTTCATATCTTTAAAATTCTCTTGATGGGCATATGTTACAATTTAATTTTGGCACTGTAATGGAAAATTTCGAAAATTTAACATGTATGAGATGGAAGAAAGTTTTGGGATTGCTATTAGCGACCAGTTTTGAAAAGGATACTTCCCATTTCTCCAAGCCCTTTTCCCCAATTTTTTTTTTCTAAATTCCTATTTTTATTTTATTTTATTTATTTTTTTTTTTTTTACCATTAATTTTTTTCAATATTCTACTAAAGCTGACGTACAAACAAAAAGACTGTTGGTACAAATGAATACAAAGGAGGTATAAGCGATTTCGTTATTTATTATTTCAAATATTGAGACAGGGGTCTGTAGTTTCTCCATCATCACACAAAAAACCGCTTATTACACTGGTAAAAATAAGGTATAAAAGGGTTATAAAAGACTGGGGCTATCTATAGTTTTTTTTTCGTATTTTAATATTGAAATGTGCGCTTCCAGTGTCCTCAACTTACTAAAAACTTTTATTATTCTAGTACAGATGAGATAGAAATGAAATCACTGTTTTTACAAACGAGTGCAATTAAGATATAAACGATTGCAGCAATTCATTTTGTAAAATTCTAAAATTGGAACTTCCCGTTTCTCCAGCCTCCCCTACCCCCACCTCATTAGTTCTTTATTATTCTAGTAATGTTGTTGTACTAACTA
The DNA here is from genome assembly GCA_964019185.1 of Maratus speculifer. Classification (NCBI taxonomy): domain Eukaryota; kingdom Metazoa; phylum Arthropoda; class Arachnida; order Araneae; family Salticidae; genus Maratus; species Maratus speculifer. The sequence goes on from OZ025293.1 coordinate 417,541,818, forward strand.
AAAGAATGAAGTATAAACGATAGGCTGTACTTTTTTTTAATATTGAGGTGAGTGCTAGTCGATTGACCAGAACCCCCCCCCCCCCCTCCTTTCCTCTAAAAAAATTATTATTGTAGTACAAATGAGGTATACATGAAAATATTGAATGCACAAACGGGCACTAATGAGGTAAAAACCATTTGCGCTATTCAGTTTTTTAAATATTAAGGCAGGAGGTTGGCCATTTCTGCAGCCCCCAAAATACAAACTGTTTATTACTATAGGACAAATGAGGTACAAACGAAAAGATGGTTGGTACAAACGGGTACAAATGAGATATAAACGATTGACACTGTTCATCTTTTTAAATTTTAAAATGGGTGTTTCTCAGCCCCTCCGCCCAATAAAAACTCTTTAATATTCTAATACAAATGAGATACAAACGAAAAGATTGTTGGTACAAACAGGTACAAATGACGTATAAACGATTGCCACTGTTCATTTTTTAAAATATTGAGGTGGAGGATTGACCGTTTCTCCAGATCCCCCACTAAAAACCTTTTATTATTCTAGTACAAATGATGTACAAACGAAAAGATTTTTGGGTAAAACTATTACAAACGACGTATAAACGTTTGGCACTGTTCATTTTTGAAAATATTAAGGTGGGAGGCTGGCTATAAACGCTGGCGAGATATAAACGATTGGTACTATTCATTTTTTTTTAAATGTTGAAGTGGGGGGGTGGCCGTTTCTCCAGCCCCCCCACCCCCCACTAAAAACTCTTTATTACTCTAGTACAAATGAGGTACAAACGAAAAAATTGCTGGTACAAACGGGTATGAACGAGGTATAAACGATTGGTACTATTCATTTTTTTTAAATGTTGAGGTGGGGGGGCTGGCATTTATCCACCCCGCCCAGCTAAAAACTCTTTATTACACTAGTACAAATGAGGTACAAACGAAAAAATTGCTGGTACAAACGGGTACAAACGAGGTATAAACAATTGGCACTATTCATTTTTTAAATGTTGAGGTGGGGGGGCTGGTATTTCTCCAGCCCCCCACTAAAAACTCATTATTACTCTAGTACAAATGAGGTACAAACGAAAAAATTGCTGGTACAAACGGGTACAAACGAGATATAAACGATTGGCACTATTCATTTTTTTAAATGTTGAGGTGGGGGGGCTGGCATTTCTCCAGCCCCCCCCCCACTAAAAACTCTTTATTATTCTAGTACAAATGAGGTACAAACGAAAAAATTGCTGGTACAAACGGGTACAAACGAGGTATAAACGATTGGCACTATTCATTTTGTTAAATGTTGAGGTGGGGGGCTGGCATTTCTCCAGCCCCCCCCCCACTTAAAACTCTTTATTACTCTAGTACAAATGAGGTACAAACGAAAAAATTGCTGGTACAAACGGGTACAAACGAGGTATAAACGATTGGCACTATTCACTTTTTTAAATGTTGAGGTGGGGGGGCTGACCGTTTCTCCAGCCCCCCCACTAAAAACTCTTTATTACTCTAGTGCAAATGAGGTACAAACGAAAAGATTGCTGGTACAAACGGGTACAAACGAAGTATAAACGACTGGTATTATTGTCGAAAAAATTTGAGTTGGCGGGGGGGCTGGCGAAATGCACCTATCTGTTCCTTATCTTTTAAGGGTCTCAACTGCTCCTCTCAACAAGCGCAAATCGTTTTGACACATTTACAAATTCATTTTTTAGCAGAAAGATATAGAATTGGAAGGCCTGACTATGAAATCGATTTCGAATCGAACTTAGTATGATAATTAAATTACCTATCCAGTTCTAGACTATTTCGATCATGTGATCACCCGTTTTTCGACCAGTTTTTCTGCTTTCGTCGGGAAATGAGTTCAAAAACGTCCACTTTGAAGGCTTGTTATAAAAGATCTATTGTGTTTTTTAAAGAACAGAAAATTAAGTGCAATTAGACAGTTTCTGAATAACAACACCTGCTAGTTTCATGCATTTCCGAACAAAAATAAATTAAAACTTATGTCACAAAGTTGCCCTTTTTCATTTAAGCTTTAAGCCCTTAAGCTTTAGTAGGGGCTAGCATATTTTAGAGGTCTAAATTTTCCTGATCTGGCCCCGGTGGTGAATTCACGGGGTGGCCCGGGAGGGCGGAGGGGTCAGTCCCACCCGGAGCAATGAAATGTCCCCCCCCTCCCGGAAAATGTTATGTTTTGCTAATTTAATGGGCAAAAAGTACAACTCCCCTCCCCCCTGGAGAAAAGTGTCTGAATTCAACACTGTCTGGCCCAGAATGTCGGACGAACTCGGTTAGGTATTTTTACATTTTATTAAAAATTGACGAGATATGTCGTTCCCGGACATACATTTTTTTTACTGACTTGATACAGAACGAAGACTGAGTGGCCAAAGGGGGGGGGGGGTAATCAGCGAAACCTGGGGGAGGGGCTCTGAAAATTTTTGATGGGGCTGATTCTGAAGGCTTAAACCTCTTTGATAAATAAAAAGAAAAGATTGTTTTAAGTGGTGAGCATTAAAATTGCTGATATTTCAAATTTCATAAGAAAATAATTCTGAAAAGATTATTATTTTTCAAAATTTCTATTTTGCAGAATCTATTACAAATAAAAAAAAAGTAAACTTTCATAATTTTAGGAAACTTTAAATAGTTAGTTTAATCTTGCGGTCTGGGAAGGGCTTCAACCCCTTTAGCTCCTCCCCCCGTGGGTGCACCAATGGATTTTTTCAAGGGTGGTGACTTATTATTTCAACCGCTTGGTTATTTATCAAATTTTATACCAGGGTTTTTAATAAAATTTTGATTTTATAATTGTATGTACTTATTGCTAAAAAGAATTTTTCAAAACTTCTGACGAGTTTTCAACAATATACAAACAAAATGGCTTGCAGCCGAAGGAATTAAATAAATAACAAGTTGGAAATTGCACGTGAAGCGTAGCAAATGAGGTGCGTTCGTACGGTAACGAAGTTTTAAAAATATTACTCTCATATATCAATCTCATAAAATTGTAAATAGTGAATTACAATTAAAACGCTCATCAAACAATGTTCTCTCTATACCATTATGTAATGGAATACCTTTGTGTGGCCTTGTAAATAAATAACAAATGTTCTTTGCACCACAAATTATGTAAAATGTATATTATAATATGTACTTTATGTTTCAAATAAATTTTATTAAGTTCGAATGAGTGTAACACCATTAAAACGCATTTGAAACATTTTTCCCCATTGACCGTAATGTAACGGAATACTTTTGATTGTCCCTGTAAGTGATCTATGCATCCGATTTTCATAAAATGTGAAATAACTCGACAAAATTATGTAATAATTATGCATTTTAAATTTCAAACGTATAAAATACATTTGAAACTTTTTCCCTATTGACCATAATGTAATTGAATACTTTTGATTGACCCTGTAATTGATCTATGCACCCGATTATCAAAAAATTTGAAATAACTGAACAAAATTATATAATAATTATGTATTTTAAATTTCAAACGATTAAAATGCATTTGAAACTTTTCCCCCCATTGACCGTAATGTAATGGAATTTTTGATTGCCCCTGTAATTGATCTATGCATCCGATTTTCATAAAATCTGAAATGACTCGACAAAATAATGTAATATTTATGTATTTTAAATTTCAAACGATTCGGTTGGGTAGTTTTTGCGTTGTTATATGCGGACGGACGGACAGACAGACGGACGGACTGAACGACCACTATAGGTGCTACGTATTTACATAATTATGAACGCACCTAAAAATCGACGTTTCCAAATCGTTTGCAGTTTTCGCGAAAACAAAAGTTAAGTATATTTAAAAAAAATTTCTTCCAGATTTTTTTTACTTTCTTCTATTTTTATAAGAAGAAAGATTGGATTCAGAAAATTTTCCAATTCCGATTTTCCACGGATTTACACGTTTTAGGAGTCAGAAAACACGAAAAACATGATTTTACAAAATATCCGTCTGTGAGCCTAGTCTGTCACACTGTATGGGATAAAAATTTTGTGAGTATTTTATTCCAAGAACTAAAGCACGGAATTTCACAAAACTTTAGATTCTGTTAGACCTTGATATATAAACTGGAACTTATTAGTTTTTGGTGTACATCGCCCAACAGGTGACACTGCTATGTTGCCTTTTTCACGATTTCCGCAATAGCTATAACTTAACAAATGCATGGATTTTCATAAAACTTCATATTCTGTTAGTTGATGATATAATAGGGTACTGACTACTTTTCGGTGTAAATCACCCGACAGGTGGCGCTGCTATGGAACAGTATTCATGATCATCGCAATATCTCTATCTCAGGAACTAGTGCACGAATTTTCATCAAACTTCAGATTCAGTTAGTCTCTGATATAAATTAATATTCTTTAGTTTTTTGGAATAAATCGCTCAACAGGCGGCGCTTCTATCCATGTTTTTTGTACGATTTCTACAATGATTCGATGTCAAAAACTAACATACGGATTTTCACCAAACTTCAGATTCAGTTAGAACTTGACATACGTTGTTGCTGATTAGATTTTGGGGGTAAATTACCTTAAGCGGTGATGCTGCTATGCTAAATGTTTCTGGAAGTATTAACATGTATGAGATAGAAGAAAGTTTTGGGATTGCCACATCCAACTCGTTTATTCCTGAAATCGATCGTTCCTCAGACAAAACTTAATTACATCTCTATTAGTATTATAAGAAAAACTTCCTAATTTGCGTTTTCGAGTTTATAAATGACTTGGCCTTAGATCACAAAATTTCAGACTAGTAAATAACGTTTGTAAGTAAAGTACAACGTTCGATGCCGCGTAGTGCGATTTTTTTTAAAATATTTTGTTACATTTTAAATATTCTTAAAAAAAAAATACTTTTAATGGGGAAAACAATATTCAGTATAGATATTAGACAATCAACTAATTAAAAATTTCCAAAAGTTATCGATCTGGATTAGTGAAGCATGCCCCAAAATAGATTTTATAGATATAACTTTTAACCTCAGAGTAAAGATAAATACAGTAAAATTTGTGTAAGCCGGAAATCTGTCTAAAGCGGAAACACTTCAGAGTCCCACATTTATAAACTTAGATATTTCCGAGAAATCTGTCTAAGACGGAAAGTATCTGTGTAACGCGGAACCGAACATTCATTTTGGGTCTCAGGTAGCAAATTTACTGTTTAAGACAGAAGAAAATTTTCCTGCGAAATATAAATGGAAAGACATTTTTTCTTTTCATATTGAAATGTATTGTCTAGTCGCATTCCCAGAGGTTAAGAAAAGGCGTCGCAGATTGCTGACATTAATTTGGGGATGATTTTATTATTGTATATGACTGGGAACTGTTGAACAAACGGGTGTACTAGTGTGTATGTGTGCTATCAATTTGTAGCGTAAATTATTATTACTATAAATATATAAAAATATGTAAAAATTTCATGTCAAAATAATTAAATTTTTAAAAAAAAAAACACGCTAATTTTATCTTTTAGCCAAAGACATGTTTAATACTCTGTGAACGGGATGTGTATAAAGTTTTGCTGTCTAAGGCGGAATTTTATTTCAGTACCAAGAGATTCCGCCTGCGAAATTTTAAAATGGAGGGCCAAAGTCACAGTCAAGTGTGATCCAGCGACCTCATTGGTCATGTGGTATAGGTGAAAATCACGAACGTGTTTCTCCATTTGAAAAGAGTAAGGGGTAAAGTAATTTTGAAGCAATTGTTACCATCTGTTTTTATTTACGATAAACCATCGAAATTAACTCAATTAAGATATTTTGATGACATTATATAAAATGAAAACAGATAAGATTTACATTAAAATTGACGCTACGATTTTGTTTCGAAAAAAGGAGTAAGGCGACATTTCGCCTACCGTTAAGAGATTGCTCTCTGAAAAGGACGCGTCTCAATGACCAATGAGGTGTTTGGATTTCACCGGACTTTTGGCCCTCCATTTTAAAATTTCGCATTCCGGCCTAGACGGATTTCGCTGTATATTTAATATATGCTCTAGGCCTTTTACAGAAAAAAGGGCTAGAGGAGGAAAAAGATTGCGACATCAGCAGAAATCCACGTCTTTAGTCTTCACATGTCAGGAGTTTATCCTCTTCAGTCCTGAGACTAACAGGACATGGGATCTTAAAAACTATTTACAAATGAGTGTAAAACAGCTCTAAACAAACTTTTGAGTTAAATAACTGATTATAAAAGGCTTACATTTAGTAAAAAGGTCAAGAATTCATTTTACCAGGTATTTAAAATTGTTTAAAGAGTATTGTTTAGTGTCTCCTACAAGAAATGTCAGGGCTCAGGAGTATATCACAAAGGTACTTTTGCTACTACTTAGTGCTATTTGTATTCATATCATCAGTTTTTTAGTACTTTGGGGGGCGGGGGGGAGGTTCAATTTCAAAATTCCCCTGCCCCTTATTCTATTTGCTATGCCAGCTTTAAAGAAATAAAAATTTCCTTGATAAGCCATGTCAACTTCAGTTTTCTAAAGATCAGTAGGAGGCCGAAAAATGTTCACACTCCACTTGCAGAGCCATGGGTAGAGGGTGGACAGAGAGACAGTAAACACTGACCCCCCCACACTCCCCCTGGGGGGGGCAGTACAATAAACCGCATTCTATGTTGAAGGGGCTCCCAAATCACGCTTCAGGGTGTTCTTAACTGCTCCGTTCAACAAGCGCAAAACGTTTTGACACATTTACAAATTCATTTTTTAACAGAAAGTTATAAAATTGGAATGCCTAACTGTGGAAGCGATTTTGAATCGAACTTAGTTTTCCATTTTATGATAATTAAATTACCTATCCAGTTCTAAGCTATTTCGTTCACGTGATTACCCGTTTTTCTCCTGCTTTTTCTGCTTTCGTCGGGAAATATGCTCAAAAACGTCAATTTCGAAAGCTCTATTGTATGATCTATTGTGTTAAAATAAATAAATAAATAAAAACAGAAAATTGAGTGCAATTAGACAGTTTCTGTATAACAACACCTGCTATTTTCCTGCATTTCTGAACAAAAATAAATTAATGCATATGTCACAAAGTGGCCCTCTTTGATTTAAGAACATCCCTCACTTTACACGATAGAAAAATCTCATGTTTATCCAGGTAGACACTTAGATTATACTCATTATGAAATAAAAACTATGGAATGCGGTTTTCAACAACGAAAAGTACACGTTCGATGCCGCGTAGTGCGTTTTCAATCATTATTTTTCTACATTTTTAATAATTCTTATGAAGATTATAAAAAATAATTTTTAAAAAGGCCCAAATGAAAAAAATTGTGATAAATTGAGAAATAACTTCTTTCTGGTGCTGAAAACCGTATTTCGATATTTTTGTTAGGTTATAGGTGATAACCGAATTAAAATTTTGTCTAGGTTAACATGGGAATTCACAGCAGGGTTCATACTATCTTTCTGTGATAAAATTCAAGCACCTGAGCCAAATTTCAAGCACCTTTCCAGAAATGAAAATTTTAATGCCTTAAAATACTATATTACAAAAGTATCATATCTTTTTCATTTTCACATATTTTCAGGCAAATGCTAAACATAACATACAGTAGCAAAGTCTTAAATGTGAAATGTTATGAGAAAGACTGAAAAATAAAGAAAATCTTTTTGCATTCTAACATATGTCTTTTGAATTCAACATATGTGAAACTTGTTTAAGATACGCACGTTTAATATGAGATCCCGCTTAAAAGACGAATGATCTGCAGTAGCTTGAAAAGGAAACATATGTAAAATTACCTGGATAAGATACGATCCCACTTGAGATACGAAATTTTCTCTGTCCCTTAATTCGTATCATAAATGAGTTTTACTGTATTAATTAGCTTTGAATACAAGGAAGTTTAGAAACTGTTACATATTTTATTTCACATCCTTAAGAATTTTGTTTTCCAAGTAGCATGACTGAATCAACTTTGTTAAATCAGCTGCAAAAACGGCAGCTTTGGTTTTTCAGTTTGAAATTTTTCCATTAAAGGCTGCACCAAAGATACAACTGATTAAGGAAAATGCAACTTAACAATAAATTCATCTTTTAAAAAGGTCCCTTAGCAAAAAATGGCATAGGATTTTTTATGGAAACACATGGTTTTATATGGAAAATCATAAAAAAATTATGTCATTATATGTAAACATATTGTATTCATATGGTAAACATTCATCGCTCTATGGTATTGCAGAGCAATATCTATGGTAAAGTTATAGGATAATGATATATACCATACATTTAATGGTATCCAGATAAATGTGTATGGTAAAGTTATAGGATAAAGATATGCACCATACATGATATGGTATTCCATAACCAGGTGTATGGTAAAACTATAGGGAAATGAAATTTACCATACATTCAATGGTGTTCCATAGCGTGATGTGTAGTAAAATAATACATAATTGTTTGCACCATAAATTGTATAGTATTTCAAAGCATGGTGTATGGTAAAATCTTAATGCCTTTTGAAAGTTTATAATATATTAGAATTTGTGTAACTATAATATAAAATTACTCGGTTGTGGTCATCTCAAAACTTTCTACTATTTTTATGTATGTCTTATGCACTTCCAAAAAATAGAATCATAGCAACGCCACTGGTTAGATAGTTTAAACCAAAATCTATTTAGGAACAACTTATGTTAACTTATAACCAGTCTAATGAAAATCCCTTGATCTCAAATTAATATAACATAAAATAACATATTATTTTATTCTTATATAATTCATATATATGAGTGTGTAAATGCGTTAAAAATAAAGAAATCTTGTGAAAAATAAATTATTCAACAAAAATATATAATTGACATATTTCCTATAAAATTCTAACAGCGATTAAAGGTGTCAGGGACACACTTAAAAATACTGGATTAAAAATTTATCTGATTTTTTATGCTTATAATGACATTTTTTTAAAATCATATTTAGAACAGGAAATATTAAGTGTTTTTTTTTTTTTTTTTTTTTTTTCGTTTTCAGCATCTAGCTTTTAAGCATTGATTGTCATGGATAAGACTTCTTGTATGCGTTTTTCTTCATGATGGGTTTTCACAATTTCTCACATTTAAATTGTTAGAACCGTTAAACATAAATGCTTTAAAATTAGAACATGCCTTTTTTTAATTGCTTTACTTTAATTTTGATTCAGCAAATTTGAAAAAAAATATTTATTTTTGAAAGTAGTATTTATTTTCGAACTTTTACTTTAAATAAATTTTTTATTAATATTTTTAAAAAGGCTGAATCAAAATTAAAATGTAGGTGTTTCTGTTTATTTAATTGCTAAAAAACTAAAATTCTACAATTATTACATTGAGTTACGATAATTTTTAATTTCCCTCCACTTTTTTTAATAAATTTTAAATTAAAAAAATATAGATAAGTTTCATCATGTGATTTTGTTTTAAAATAGCATGTTTAATATCACAAAAAATTGCGAAATTTTAATTCAATAAAAGATTTTTTAATGTGTCCCGGACCCCCTCAAAATAAACAAATTGTCAAAAATAGCCTATAATTATTAAAAGAAAATCTTTTTGAATTTATTTTAAAAAGGACCTACAAATATTTGATTCACCAAAAGAATTTTTGAAATATCTTTTAAAAATATTAACAACAAAATATTAATACATATATATTAATATAATATATTATAATATGTTAATTAAATATTAATAAACTTAACAGTGTAAAAAAAAAAAAAAAAAAAAAAAAAAAAAGAGGTACATAATTAATTTACGTTATTTGATAATTTTAAAGTCATTTTATATAGAACAACAAGGATTTTTATTTTATTTAAAAGTTAAAAATTATTAAAAAGATTAAAATTTATTTTACGATCTATAAAAATATCAAAAAATCTACCGATATTTTTATCGACCTCAAATTATGATAATATATGAAATAATAGTGTTATTATTTTGTTCTTATGTATTTCATATATGTGAGCAGAGTCTATGCGTTATAAATAAAAAATCCTATGGGAGAAATAAAATGATTTAACAAAAATATATATTTGATGACATATTTCCTATAAAATTCTAACAGCGATTAAAGAAGTTTGTAATTACAAACTTCAAAATTACAAACTTCTGTAAATACAAACACATTCTTAAAAAAAAAAAACTGCATTAAAAATTTCTTTATTTTTTCTTATGCTTATAATGATGTTTAAATCATGTTTTCTATTATAATTCGAAGGGACAATAGTCAGACAATAGTAGTATTTTTTAGTTTTGGTTTTTATATTCATTTATATTCATTTTATATGCAACAACAAAGCTTTTATTTTATTTTATTTAAACGTTAATAATTATTGAATAGATTAAAAATCATTTTACAATGTATAAAAATATTGAATATATCTATTAATCTTTTTGGTATTAAAATTTAAAAGAAAGATTCAAAATTTCCGTAAAAATTATCTAAAAAATAGTAATATATATATATATATATATATATATATATATATATATATATATATATTTTACTTTAAAATTAAAAAATGCTCGTAAGTAAGGAATTAATATAATACATTAATATAATCATTAAAAATATATTATATACTAAGTTATCAAATGATTTCTCATTCTTATTAAATATTATTTCTTATCGACTTTCTATTTTTTTTAAAATTTTATTTTAATAAACAGAAAATAGTTTTTCCTTTAATTAATTGGATTTTATAACTAAATAATATTTGCTAAGCTATTTACTCCATTCATTAAAATAATAAATTAATTTATAAATACATGTCTATAAAACAATTTATTAAAAAAAACCTTTTAAAACTACCTTCTTTTGTCAACCATTAAGTTAGAACGACAAATAATGATGATTTACCCAAACGCTTTATTCTTATAACGTTTTATAAGCACAGCTCATCACCCCGCATGGCTGAATGGTTAGGACGCTCGCCTCCCATCCCTGCCGTCCCTGGATCAAATCCCACTGCTTCCCAAGGTCGAAGTGCATTAGTAAGCTTAGTTCCCCGTATTCCTAAAAGATGGCGCCACCAAAGTTGATATCGTTATTATTTTTTAATATATAGTACCATAAAGAATTACCATACACTTAACGTTTATATGGTTTTTCATAAGAATTACCATACACTTAACGATTATATGGTTTTCCATAGGATCACTTTTACCATAGGCAAAAATCCATATGATTGCACTTATGGTGTTTTTTTTATGGTAATTCTATGCCTTTTTTTGCTAAGGGGTACAATAGAATTATACATGTAATTATTGGGATTTTTTTTTTCTTTTGAACACAAGAAATGAATGACTATAAATATTCTAAGATTTCAATTGCTCTTTTTATAGCTGCTAGTCTGTCAACCTATCTTTAAAACTTAAAGGCACTACTGCCAGTTGACGATAGTTCATAATAAACTTGAAGCCTTGCTTGACATTTTTTGAAAAACTATGTACTGTTTTAATAACTATTTTATTCCACCTGACCCAAGTAATAGATTCACTGATGAATTTAATGGCTCATTTATTATAGCAAAAAGTACAATAAAAAACTTTAAAGAATGTCCATTTTTTTAAATAACAAAAGTTAATAAGATTAAATTTGAAGAAGAATTTCAGGCTTAACATCCTATTTTTTTTCTTTGTTAAATCAATTCATTTTGGCTACCATCTTTTTTTTTTTTTTTTTTTTTTTTTTATTAATAAAACACTTAATATAAAAAAAATTAATACTAAAAACTTATGTTTATACACATTTTTTTTTTTTATTATTTTTTTTTTATAAATTAAAAAAAAAGGAGGAAAAGAAACAAGGAGATTAATTAGCATATTGAGCAAGAAATAATGAAAGTAATTGCTTAAAAATGAAATTATTAAAAATAAAACTATTCCTATTTATTTTTAATAGCAATAAGGTTCCTTTTGAAAAATATCCCTTTAAAAATTAAAAATCATGCAAATTTAATTAAAGCGCAAACAATGTTGGAGAGAAAGCATGGAAATATGCTGCTGAAATCAGTGAGGCCATCAATCATAGATTTGTTTTAAAGGATTTTCATTTAAAAACATAAAATTACACAAATTCAATCAGGATACAGGTAATGCTGGGTGGGATAGTTAGTATGCAATAAAAATAATAATCAATTCATTGCATGGGCAGCATCAAAGGTAAATTTAGATATGGGATACTTGTGCTTTCTTTTTGATGGAAGAGAGTTCAATTGTTATGTTATTAATAAATAATAATTTGATTAATCAAAAACAAAATCATGTAAGAAAAATTAAATTTCACTTTTTAAAATCAAAATTCAGGGTGGCTAAAGAAATGGTGAAAAAAAGTTCCCTGATTTTACCCTGATTTTCTGTTTCAGATCTCCTTGATTTTTGTTAAGGATTATGTATGTGGTATGACATTTTTTTTAAACGTATTCTGCTTTTTTGTATAGCACACTTATCCAGCTAGCAAATATATCTTTTGGGAGGAAAAAAACAAACAAAAATTGCATAGTATTTAAAAAATATTTCACAATTTTATAAATCCAAACTCAAATGTAGCCAATGGATATATGGTGCCCAGAAAATTTTGTTTTTTGCAGAATTTTCAATTCCAAGATACCTACATCTGATGAGTTAATTAGATTAAGCCTGCCACCTGGTCAGATTATGTTAATCTACCATTTAAAATTTTCAAAAAAGCTGAAATTGTCTCCAATATGAAATACATTAAAAATATTTTCACCGCTAATAGTTATTGAAATCAAACACTGGAAATATTTTTAGTTTAGAAATAAGATAAAAAATAATTAACATAGCAATTAACCCATAATACTTCCAAAAAAAGTACATGTGCAAGAGCAATTTCTGATGTTTGGTTTTAAAATCAAAACATATTAATATGATAATTAAACTTGCCATATTAACCAAGATCCTCACTTTCATATATATTTAACAATTAGGTAGGATACCAATAAAATATTTATACAAATAACCTGTTCAAATTAATTATTGTCATTATCACAATATTAATACTAAACAGCCACATATGTACTTTGGCTGATGATGGGCAGTTATTTGTATTATTATTGGCTTAAACATCGCCTGTTTGGGGATGAATCAATCTTATTGGTAAGGCGAAAACAGAAATATTTTCAAGTAGAGAAAAATTTCCCTGCTTTTTGAGTACTTTTTATAATGTTCCCAGATATTTCCCTGATTTTTCCAGATTGATAAACTTTCCTGATTCCATGATTTTCAGAATCTGTAGCCACCCTGAAATTGAAGTCTAAATAACTTAAGGGTGTATTTCGATTCAAACTGCTTGTTTTCCGATTTATTTTTGAATTCACTTTTGCTCTCGAACACATGAAACTCGCAGATTCTCTTATTTAGAAAGTGCACAAGGTGCCGTAAAGGTCAATTCTTTGATAAGTGTACAAAATATTGCAAAAAAAGCAATCAAAAAGGGCAATTTGAACCGATTTTTCCGAAGTGGGAGATAAGGGAACGAAAAAAAGGGTCTTCCAGAGAAGTTAATTGCTTATAAATCAAATTCTAATGAATTGAGCGTAAAAAGACTTTACTCGGCACTTCATACGTCCCTTCAAGAATCCCCTCAGCAAGTTTCATGATTCTACTTTTAAAAATGTGTCTGAAATTGTATCGGAAAATTTCGAGCTGCTGAAGGTGGAAAAGCTTTTTTTCGAATACACCCTTAAATTGCCTAATTTAAATTTTTTTTAAAATCTTACAAGGGTCATAATCTTATCCTGCTCCTCTTTGTTGGTAGCCATGATTCACGTCACGACACACAAATAACAATGACATCGCCTTCAATCCTCCTATATTTTGCAATATCAGATCTACATATATAATAGAAATGATTATTATGGAAAATAGCTCTTACATGAGTTTTTAATGCAGATTTTCCTTTATTCTATAATTTCTAAGTAACACAGCATAGCTTGCATACATTGAAACTGATATGCAATTTGGCACTGCTTCAAACTAACACTTGAATCTTTCTTGTTCCATCCACAGTTTATTGAAAGTACACTTTCTTGATATTGTTATTGTATCTCTAAGAATAATTAACTACTAAAGAACAATAAAAGGCAGAGGAAAAACTATTTGTTCCAAAGACTATGTAGTCTTTGCAACTATCTGTTGCAAAGAGTATGTGCATGTGCACATGCATCAACTGATCAAGTTTAGTATATAGAACAAAGCAAAATACAAATGCCCGTACACTGATCTCCAGAAAGGAAAATTATTTCAGAACAAATATTTTTGCCTGATTTTTCTGATTTGACATTTATCTTTTTCAACGCTTGGAACTTTTATTTAATTTTGAATATCTGAATAAGAAAAATTAAGAACCTATAAAAAAATATAACGAAAATCAAGCACCTTCATTAATATTTAAATAAATTCAAGCACTTTCAAGGACCTTTTTTCTCTCAAAAATTCAAGGACTTTCAAGTACTTTCAAGCACAGTATGAACCCTGTCACAGTCAGCGAGGGGAAAACCTATATTACCCTTAAGGCGGTTCTTCTATCCTAACTTGCTATTTTCTGACACATTTTTTTAATTCAATTTTGTTCACAAATGCACAAAATTCATAGTTAATTTTATTCTGAAACTGCGTAATAGCAAGAGTCTCGCAAATTAACATTGGCGCGGGATCAAGCTTCGTCACAAGTCTTATCTTGTGAAAATCTCTAAAGCCGTTTTCCAAATCTTTATTTGCCTAGGGAGGCGATCGCTCCTTCGCCCCTTCTTTTGATCTGCCCTGGCATCTTGTGCATTATTTCCATTTTTCGGTACAGGCAGAGATTTTTTCACAAGGTGCTGTTAAAGGTGGCATTATAATCAAACTTCTAAATGCCAAAATATCAGAAAGGAAAAAACGACAGTCACATGACAATAATTGCTTTTTAACTCAAGATGTAAATAATTTAACAAAAAGCGAAAGAAACTGATTGCAAATCACAACAATAATTATATCAGCAAGTGTCTTTCTTTTATTTATAAAAACTAGCATGAAAATGAGTCGGAAAGTTTCGCGTTCTTGAATGGAGAAAAATGTTTTTTTCGAGAATTGCTTTAAAAGAAACTTAGGCTAGAGCTTCTTTAATATTATATGAGTAATAGCCCAAGCAGTATAAGGGTTCTTAAGCAGTGTTTTCGCTGTCGCTCGCCATTGCGCCAAATTGCGACTAAATTCTTCACTTGGCGAGTAAGCAAGCGATTAGATTCGCCAAATTACTAGTGCTCAGTTTTTGCTTTTTTTTCTTTTTCTTCTTTTTTTGCGTCTGTGTGCTTAATATTTTTAATATATTTGTAGCAGATAGTTGCCACGGTTCTAAAACTTAGGTTATTTTAGAACATATTGAGAAAAAGAAAATACATTAAAAAATTAAAGATTTTTTTTTTTTTTTTTTTTTTTTTTTTTGTGCTACACGGCGAATTTATTTGGCTAATACTTTTTTCATTTGGCGAATGTTTTTTATTTTTAATTAGCCAAATTACTAACGTTGGTCAAATGTCAGCGAGAACACTGTTCTTAAGGCCTTCCTGCTCGCGAAGACACCAGTTAATGCTATTCCTATGAGGAGGCATTTTTCTAATAACTGTTTCGCATTTCGACATTTATAATTTTTTTTTTTTTTTTTTGGTGCATTGCATAGCTGAGGTCCCTCTCAAGATCACTCCTTGATTACTTTTTCGATTTTGGTCGCAAGTTTTTTTTTTTTTTTATAAAGTTACTTTCACTTTCTAAACCGGTTCTGATGATAACAGATTTTTAGCTTATTCTATCGATGATAATTTTCAGAATTTTTAAGCTATGTTTTTAAGACCTTCACAAAAGTTGCTCTATATATTTAGCTAACACATTATGCAAAGCATATTTTGATTGCATTCATGCATGCACAGTGAAGCATTTAGTAAACCTGTTCCTTTTTCAAACAATTATTATTTTTTTAATTCTGGTTACAGGATATTGTGTACAATGCTGTTTTTCATATTTTCGGAAAAGAACACTTTTTTATATTAAGATCTCTGCAAATTATAAGCAAAAGACTTGGCAAAATTTGGGACTGTTTTTATAAAAACCTTAATTTCTCTATGAGTATTCATGCTATTCTCATAAAAATAAACACAGCTTATTACAATATGCCACTCACTCATAATCTGCAGTTTGAACGCTTTTGCTACATTAGTTTTGACAGGGTCATCTAAAAGATCTTCGTTCGTTTTCAATTTGTTGACAGCCCCCTATAGGATTTCAGAAAAAAATCCTCCCAGAAACATGTATTTGTTTAAACATTTAGAGTTTCATAATCATTCCCATGTATCTTACTAGATAATTAACAAAATGTCTAAAATTGCATATGTCCGGTCATTAATGGCCATATAATGTGTTTGACCATATTTTAAAAGCAAGTTAATTGATGAATAAAATTACAATAGACAATCTTTATAATTTAAAATTTATATGAGGTTATGCGTTATATAGAATTTCGTGTTGTATAAAAAACACATTTCACACATCATTAAGCATACCTTGGAAACATGTCCCAATATGTCTAAAATGTATCAAAATATAGTAGAGTATCTCTATGTTGTATTCCTCATTATCAGAAGTTGTGCAGATTATACTTTGTGTAATATAGATCACTTGACGCATTGTTAAATTTATTTCACTAACATTGTCTTAATATGTCTGGACCAAATCATTTATTATATTACTTGTTCGAAAAATTTGTATTGTAACAAATAGCAATTTTAAGATAACACTACCCAACATAAAAAATGTTTCGGGCTCAAAAATAGTTATTTCCGAAGTATTTTGTCTCACTAAACACGAAAATCAACATAAAAAGTTGAGATTAGCTCTTGTTTTCGAGGTAGGAACCAATTTGAGAAATCTCACTATGGCTGTTTTATAGGAAATCGAATGTTCGGAAATTGGTACTCCTAACAGCTGTAATTCCCCTCAACTGAATTCTCTGTGTAGAATCCAACCAGAAATCAAGATGACAGAATACATGGTTCGTCACAAGAATCGTCTTCATTTCTTTGAAAAGAAAGAGCATGTTGTTGCTTGCACTGATGTAAATGGTTTGATGAATTCAATGAACATAACTCATGATCCACGGAAATGGAGGTTATTAATAGACGCTTCCAAACTTAGTTTGAAAGCAGTATTACTACACAGCGCCAACATTATTCCTTCCATTCCCATTGGACATTCCGTTCGCACACAGGAAACTTCCGTGAATGTGAAATTACTTCTCGAGTCAATCAAATATGAGGATCATAAATGACAGGTTTGTGGTGACTTGAAAATAATTTCTTTACTCCTGGGAATGCAATTAGGGTATACCAAGTACTGCTGTTTTCTGCATTTGTGGAACAGGCGAGATAGAAACTTTCACTTCATAAAAGACAAATGGCCTTCAAGAAATCTAATTCCTGATGAGAGAAATGTCGAAAAAAAGACTAGTTAATCCAAAAAAAAAAAAAAAAAATTCTGCTTCCACCACTGCACATTAAGCTGGAATTAATGAACTTCGTGAAAGCCATGAACAAGGATGGAGAGGCTTTCCAGTACCTTAGAGCAAAATTTCCAAGAATCAGTAGCGTAGCTATGTTTTTTGGCGCCCGGGGCCAGCAAGAAATTTTGCGCCCCCACCCCAATATAGATATGTAACAATTTCTCTCAATTTGGCGCCCCTAGGCTTCGGCGCCCGGGGCGGACGCCCCCCTTGCCCCCCCCCCCCCCCCCCCCCTTAGCTACGCCACTGCCAAGAATGAGTGAATCAAGAGTTAAATAGGGAATCTTAGTGGGCCCTCAAATTTGCACAATAATGAAGGACCCTGCTTTTGATAAAGTTTTGGAAGGGAAAGAGAAAGCCACTGAGCTCGACATATAGCCACTGAGCTCGTTATATGTCGAGCTCAGTGGAGAAAGCAGCGTGGGAAGCCTTCAAAAATGTGGTATGAGGATTTTTAGGCAACAGAAAAGCCTAGAAGTACCAACAATTGGTGAAAGAACTCCTACTAAAATGCCGTGACCTTGGATATGAAATGTCTCTGAAACGTCATTTCCTCCAATCCCATCTTGATTTTCTCCCTAAAAACTGTGGAGTTGTAAGCTATGAGTACGGTAAACGGTTTCACAAAGATATCTCTGTAATAGAACGCTGATATCAGGGTCGTTGGGATAAGTCAATGCTGATCGACCAATATTGAACTGTTACAAGAGATGCTCCGGCATTGACATACAAGAGGCAATTCAAAAGGAAACGTTTGCAAGAATAGCTAAAACAACAACTGCTTTCTGAAAAATGAACATTGTTTAGTGAAACATGCCTTTTGTATTGTATTTATTACATAGGAATTTTTTTCTTCTTCAATTTGCTTTTAAATCAATGTATGGGATGTTGTGTATCTTTTTCAAGTGGGGTGTATTGTATCTTGAAAACAAGAGCCAATAAAAAATTTTCATTTACATATTCGTTTTTTTCAACCCAAAATTAATAGGAATTGACTATCTAGAACCAGGAAACTGACAAAAATATTTTTTTTGTTGCCTAGTGTAATTAAATAATTCTGAATTAAGAAGGTAAAGTTGAACTGGTGTATCAAATTTAAGTCTCAATAAAATAACTTTTTTTTTTATAATGTGGGAATCCAGTTGCTTCTTAACTGCAAAATTCATTGTTTACATCTGAGAAGTTGTGTGTTAAAAGATCTGATGTATCTATATAATGCAAAAATCTATTATACACACACCCTCTTATCTCAAGATGTTATCATTAAGATTTACTGTATTTTAATGTTTACCAAAGGCAGGAAAATGCACAAATAAATAAAATACAAATTTAAAACTTTTATTAATTTTCTTACAAAAACTTTAATAGACATTGCTCAAAGAATTTGAATTTGAATAATATAGATAACAAAACAATGCTGTATTGTGAAGTATGATTTGAACTAATATTGCTTACAAAATATTATGCTGCAACTCTAAATACAAGTGCTTTAAATACACTATTCACCAATGCACACTCAAAACTTGTACAATATAATTTCACTTTCAAAAATAAAATAATACATTCTAAATGTATAGTTTATTTTGAATATATACAAATGATTAAATATTAAAGATTCTGAAAATTTAGTTAATTCAAAGATAATTTTAGTCAGTACAAAAATAGTTAAATAAGATTTAGTTAAGGTAAACATAAACAAAGACACTTAGTTCTTAATTTACATGGTACTTTTGATTTTAAATAATCACAGAAATGAAAAAATGACAAAAGATATGCATTATTTTGGGGCAACCATTTAAACAAAGCAAGCATAAAAAAAATTCAAGATAACAAACATTGAAAAAAAATGGCAATACACTTTTTTTGATTAAATGGGGCTGTATGCTAACAGAAATGTCAGCCATTTTTGGTCACAATTTTAAAGAATCTGCGTTTGATAAGTGGAATTTAAGAGATTTATGGATTTAATTGTTGATAAAAAAGGAGTTTTTTGCACGGGACATAATCTTTAGCTTGTGTTCTTAAATGGGTAAAAAAGTGGCAATTCTTTGAATTTGAATATTTAAAAGGGATATTATTATGTAATCATAGTATTTGGGAATAGAGGAAGGGGGGGATTTATGACGCTATAATTTTTGATTTTTTGGATCAAGTGCTTATTTTTTTTTTTTTTGTCATAATTGTGTTAGAAAATGAGAACTGTAAAACACTATTTCTGTAAAAGTATTTAACTGAAAAAAAAAATATATATATATATTTATATCCTCATGAACTCACTTAATCATGTAATCAATCCCCATCACTTAATTTTAATGCATTGTAATTAATTTGAGAAACGCACTTGTACATATGAAATCGATTAAACATGTATAAATAATGTTTTGTGTTCTTATGTGTATCTTCTTTCGTTTGATAAGCTTTGAATATGCGTTGATTGATATGGTTTCAAGGAAGTCAGACTTCAAGTCAAGACACTAACGAATGAAGATCAACTTTTTTTTTTTTTTTTTTTTTTTTTTTTTAAACAAATTGTGTTGCACGTTAAAAAGCCAATTTTTATGGAGATATTTCTTATTATCATTTACAAAAGTTAATTTCTGAACCGTTAGTTTTCGAGTCATAGTAACAAATGCAAAAATATTTTTAAATTTCTTCTACATCATATAAAAATCAATTTATATTAAAATAATTATTTTTAAATAGTTAAGAAATAAAAAAATTTATACAATGTTCTATAAGTTATACAATTTTCTGTAACTTTTATTTAGAAAAAAAATTGTATGTGTTTTATCAAGTAAAACAGCAAAAAAATTATTCTTTTACGGGCAAAACTTACTGAGTTATGATATTTGTGAATTTCCAATGGAGAAAAGAGTGTCTTTAGTGCAAGAAGACTCTAATAATGCATGAAATGTAGAGTGTCATTATTAAGTAAACTTTTGTCTTGCAAAAATTAAATTTTTAACTCCAAGCTGATTTTATGGTGTAGATTTATCTGAACTAAAACAGCATCTGTACTTATGTCCCAAAATTATTGAAGATATCTTAAAGGTCATCTAATTAAAATGTCTGTTGATAGCATACTCATCGATTAGTTATACGTTACAAAAATTAACAGGCAGGGGCGTAGCTACAAGGGGGGTGTAGGGGGGTGCGACACCCCCCCCCCCCCACATTCGATATATTCATTTCATTCGGTAAATTCACTTTCCTCCAAAAACTGTATCATTTCTCACTGCATTTTTTCTTTCTAAGAATTTTTTTAAAAAATAAAAAAAGTATTACAAAACATAAAACAATATCAAATATATTTAAAATATTTTCAGAATACTCATACTCCATATTCGCAATACTCATTGCATTCGGTAATTTCACTTTCGTTCAAAAATTGCTTTATTTCGTGCAGTATTTTTCCCTTATAGGAATTGCCCCACCAGTGGCCGAGAGGTTCTGCTCCTGAAACTTGTAGACGGTAGGTGCTGGGTTCGAACCTAAACGCGGCCGTTGGCCTGATCACCCGGAGTTTTCCGTGGTTTTGTTTGAACCTTGGATTTCCTTGCGTAAATATGAACTAGATTCACTTAGAAAGACCCCCATGGAGGGCACCCCATCCCATTAGGGCTTATATTTCAAATGCTGATAATTGGCCGCCATAAACAGAAAACAAAGTCCTAACAAGAATTAATGAAAAATTTATTACAAAACTTAAAACATATTTAAAACTATTAAATAGTTTTAGAATACCCATACCTCACATTCGGAATGCTTTACATTCGGTGATTTCACTTTATTCAAAATTGCATCATTTTGCGCTGTATTTTTTCCCTTCTAAGAATATATATATTTTTTAATTAAAAAAATTATTGCAAAACTGTCAACAACTGACAACGTCAAAACATATTTAAAACTATTAAATATTTTTGGAACATTTATACCCAACATTCGATATACTCATTACATTCGGTAATTTTACTTTGTTCAAAAATTCCTTCATTTCGTGCTGTATTTTTCCTTTCTAAAAATTTTTAAAAATATATTTAAAAAAATATTACGAAACATAAAACAATGTAAAAAGTGATGAACCGAAATTGTCAATATTTAAAACTACTGAATATTTTCGGAATATCCATACCCAAATTCGGAATACACATTACATTCGGTAATTTCATATTCGTTCAAAAATTGCATAATTTCGCCTGTATTTTTTCCTTCTAATAATTTTTGAAAATATATTAAAAAATCATTAAAAACATAAAAAAAAATTTCAAAAATTTTTTTTAACTATTAAATGTTTTCAAAATACTCATACCCCACATTCGGAATACTCATTACATTCCGTGATTTATTTCATACAAAAAATGCCTCATTTCATGCTATATTTTTTTCCCGTCGAATAGTTTTAAAAAATATATTTAAAAATTTATTACAAAACATAAAATGATGCCAAAACATAATTTAAAACTATTAAATGTTTTCTTAATTATTAACACTCTACTATTTACATTATGTTATTATTATTCATTCTGAGTTGATTACCCTTTTCCATCATTCGCTTGTAAAAATGCAACAAGATAGAGACAAATGTTTGTCTTGCTTTCAAAGCCGTAACGATCACTCCCATGGCCCCGTAATCTTCTTTTCCGATCTTTTAACTAAAGTTTATAAAATTAAAAAAAAAAAAAGTACATGTTTATAAATTATTAGGGAAGCACAATCTGTGGTCCGCCGGTCAAAAGAGGCCTGCGATGGGTTAACGTGCGGCCCGAGAAATTCATCAATTTTTAACTGGATAAAGTTGCAAGTTTCAGCGTAGGTCTCAGGAAAAAAATCGTAAATTTCGTCAATTTGTGATATGAAAATTGAAAATTTCGTCAGTCACTTAAGAATCGCAAATTTCGTTGATTAGGCACGGAAAATTCGAAATTATCGTCTACCGGACATGAAAAAATCGCTGATTTTTTTCTATCGGCCTTCGAAAACTCTTGAATTTTGTCTATAGGTCTCCGTAAAATTGCGATTGAGCACAAAAAAACCCCGCAAACTTTGTCGATCTGGGACGAAAAAAATCACAAATTTTATTGAGAGGGCGCGAAAAAATTGCCAGTTTCGTCGATCAGGCACAGAAAAATCATGAATTTTGTCGATTGGAAAAATTGCGAGTACAGACGATCGGTTTCGTAAAAAGTGCGAATTTAGTCGATCGGGAACGAAAAAATCGCGAATTTTGTCAATCGGCTTCCTAAAAAGCGCGAATGCAGGCGATCAAGTTAAAAAAAACTCGCGTATTTTATCGATTCGCAACGAAAAAATCGCTAATTACGTAGATAAGGTATGGAAAAACTGCAGATTTTTTTTCGATGATGCGTGGAAAAATTTGAAATTTCTTTGAGCAGCTGCAGAACAATCATGAGTTTCGTCAGTTTATCGCAAGAAAAAAATCACGTATTTCATCAATTTACGGCGGAAAAGAATACAGGTTTCGTCAGTCAGTTAAGAATCACGAATTTCTTTGTTCGTGCGCGGAAAAATGCGTCTTTAATCGATCAAGGACGAAAAAAGACTAATTTCGTCGACTGAGCACTGAAAAATCACGAATATGGTCGATCGCCTTCATAAAATGGGCGAATTTAATTGATCAGGAACCAAAAATCGCGATTTTCGTTGATATGGCACGCAAAAAATTTTTAATTTCGTCGATCGGGAACGAAACAATAGCGAATATGATACATTAGCTTTGTAAAAAGCGTGAATTCGGGCACTGGATATGAAACTCGCGATTATTGTGGACTCGGAATGAAAAAATCGCTAATTTTGTTGTTAGAGTACGGAAAAACCGCAGATTTCGTCGATGAGGCGCGGAAAAATGGAAAATTTCTTTGAGCGGCTGCTAAATTATCTTGAGTTTCGTCAGTTTATAGTGAAAAAAAATCGCAGAATTCATCAATTTGCGGCGGCAAAAAAATTCAGATTTTGTCGGTCAGTTAAGAATTGCAAATTTCACTGTCCGTAAGTGAAAAAATGCATATTTCACTATAGACGGAAAAAGGTGCTAATTTCGTCGATTGGGAACGGAAAAATCGCGAATTTTGCGATCACGTGAAAAAAATCGCAAATTTTTGCCACTCATTTGCAGAAAAATCTCAAATCTCGTCGATCAGACCCAGAAAAATCGGTAATTTTGTCGATCAGGCTCGAAAAAATCGTAGATTTCGTGCATCAGACGCGAATTTCGTTGATTGGCTTCGCAAAAATCGCGAATTTCACCGATCGAGTGCATAAAATTTGTGAAATATATCAAACAGGCGTGGAAAAATCGCGAATTTTCCCGATCAGCTTCGAAAAAAGCGCAATTTCGTTCAATTAAGCGTGGAAAAATTGCAATTTCGTGGAAAAAACGGGAATTTCGTTGATCAGGAAAATCTTGTTGATCTGTGCCTCTCTTGCCTTCGTTCATAAAGTTCACATTTTTTACTCGGCACCACTTACTTATGTCTGTTTTTTTAGCACTTTTGACAAAACGAAATTTAGTCTCCCGAAAAGTCAAAGATCTTGAAAATAATCCTTGCGATATCTGTTATATATACAAACGTAAAAACTTTTGATATTTCCTTACCAATTAATTTGGATATTTTGACTGGTAAGTGAACCTAGACGAGTGGCCCTCCTTCCCTCTGAGACTAAATGTTTATCTCATTATAGACCACAAATCACCTCCTTAAAATAGAATTCTCTTCGTGTTATTGATGTGGCCCTCGATCACCTTGACATATTTGTTAAGCGACACTTCTCTTGAAAAGGTTCTGCATCCCTACCGTAGATACAATTATTTCCACAATTCTCATTCTAAAATATAATAAGGCTTAAATATACAAGAACAGAAAATTAAAAACTTAAATCACAATCATTCAGTGATTTTCAATTAACATTCGGTAAATTCGATCTCCACACCCCCCCAAACAAAATGCTCTAGCTACGCCACTGTTAACAGGTTATTTAGTATGATAAATTTATATGGTTTATATGAGGTTTAATACAATTATATTTTTTATTTAGGCAATTGCATATTGTTCCTATCATTTTGAACCCCGGTGTATGTAAAAATTTAAAGTGTGATCAAATCACAAACTGTGACAGCAGCTTGTTTATCAGCCTCTTTGGTGTGAGGAGTTTTCTGTCACAATGCCACAAAGGAGAAGTCCACAAAGGGGAGTACTTGATATGATTAACACGCCCCTTTTCATTTGTTGTTAACCACAAAGCCTTTGAAAAATAAAGTTCAGAGAAATAATTTGTATGACTTTTCATTATTGAATTTGAAAGTATGATTTGAATGTAGACTTAGCCAGCAAAATTCAACTTATTATTCTATGGCATTTAAAATCTGGGGATTTCTAATATCCAGAATAGTTGAATTCTACATTTTAGAGACTCTACTGTGCGTGTATATATTTTTTAGGGATAATATTACATACAAGGGAAAATTAAAAGAACAACCTCTTTTCAAAAAAGTTTACCACACTTAGTAAAAATAAAGCCAAAAACAAAATACAGTTAATGAAAGAATTGCAAAAATCTGTATTAAGAAATCTGCACAAAATTAAATGAATTATTTATAAATTATTATTATATATTTCATATTAATTGGGGATGAATCAGCTTTAAACAGGGAGCTTTTATTTAAAAATTATTCTTGCTTTAAAAAAATTGCAATGCTGTTTTATGTTAAATTTGTAAATATATTATGAATTTAAAGTGTCCCATTTCAATAAACAAAGCATATCAGGAGAATATATGTACCATGTAAATAGAAAATTAAGTGCAGAGCCAGCTCTTAAGATTTTGTTGAATGTGGTATACATTATTTTGCTGCCTTTTTAATGCTATATTTTGAATGTGTACACCAGTTTAGGAGTCAAAAGCAATCCCACAACACCTATTTTGACATTTAAAGCATAGAACTGGCCCTGATAAGGTATATATTAGCAAAAACAACATAAAGAAAAAAAAATAGAAGAAAAACTCAGAAGTATTCTTCCAGTTGACATTCATTTTGTATACAACTCCCCTCTATCTTTAAAAACATTCCAAAATGTATAAAAAGAGTTTTTGTATAAAAATTCTTCACAGCAAGATAAATATATTTCAGAGAGAATTTATCATATTAAGAATATTTGAATTAGTAAACCACAGCAATTTTTAAAAAGGATTCAATAAAAAATTTCATCGTATGTAAAATTTTATAAAATCATGGAAGTTCTTTGATATAAGAATATTAAGCATCACTTTATCATATAAAATTTGATATATGTTTCATAATAATTTTTTTAGAAATCCGAGTATTATAAGCTTTTTTCACAACTAAAAATTATATACAAAACCATGATCAATTGTACCGTTCAAAAAAACTTCACCGTAAATTTTTTGTAAATTTTCAAAAATGTGAACAATTTTAGTTCAGATTGATATGATTTTGAAATACAGAATATTTAAAAGCTCACAGCTATTGCTGCATGTACTTCACCAGATTATAAAGGTGCAATGTAATATAGCAGGTATTATTAAATCCAACAGAAATATATTTGCTCATACAAACATATTTATATACTTGCTTATACTTACTTGAATGTACAAAATTTTGAAAATATAACATTTACCCAACACTCTTTGGGAAAGGAAAAAATTAAACTTTTCACAAAAATATGCACTTGAAGTACATACTCTATTTTAAAATTTTCCTTAACATGCAATAAAATGCTGCTAATGCACAAGCTCACACAGTAGTATCACATTATATATAAAAACAAAAGAATTAAGTTCTTATTTCAAATGATTTAAGGTTTTACAATGAATGATATTCTTCAAGAACATGCTTGCACCTCTTGACTAAAGCAAACTAAAAGATTAAGTATATTATGAAAGGTTACAACTTATACGTTTAGAAAAACAATTTTGTTTTAGAGCTGTCATTGTAAAAATCAGCAGATTAACACCTTTAAAACTTATCAATAAAATTAAAAAATACAACAAGATGAATGTAGATTCTACCATTGCAGAATTCAGTTTCGCCTCCGATTAGAAAAAAAAAATCGATAGAAGTTTTTTAGAAGGGCGACCCCGTTTAGATTGCAATGAACTAACTTCATTTTTCTTGTGTTTATCAATATAATAGCAAACAGAACGGCGTGAAATACCCAATTGATTAGCAATTTCTCTCTGAGACATTGGAATTGCGGAATAATAAAGAGACACAATTTGACGTGCTACTTCTTCATTGAATAGATTCATCAAAAATGGATTTTTTCTTTAGTTTAAATGCTTTTTTATAGACTCTGAGTAAAAGGAAATGCAATTTAACAATAAAACGAATGGAATCCCATCGAATTCGACGAATGAAATGTTTAAAAGACCCGATCGATTTGGTTTAAAAAAAAGCAAAAGTAATTACATTATTGAATCAATATATAATAAATATATTTACAAAGTAAATGTCAAATTTGCCAGTTACAATTTTGCATGCAAATATTCGCACAAGTACAGTTAAAATTGTAATATGAGTGCCGGCGAAATCCAGAAATTTTATTTTATATGCACTCACAGAAAAATAACTTTATTAAAAAAAAAAAAAAAAAAAGTAATATCGGGTACTACTAGGTTATCCCATCGACCAAAAAATTATCGCCAAACTATAAGATTAAATGCCAATAATGGATGATCGTGAATGTCACATTCAATGACATTAAGTACAATTCATGTGTTTAAAATGTCATTAAGTGATTTTTATTTCGACTTTTTATTAATATTTTTATTAATATTCTACTGATTATTTATTTTTTCGTTATTTAAAATAAAAATTATGTCAATATGTATAATTTGGGTATTAATTTGGCGAAATTGGTCGACGGGATAACAGAGTAGTACCTAATATCGTTATGAGTAAAAATACGATGTTTTAAATAGTGACGTCATTTTCTCTTCAAATGTTCTTTAAAAGTTACTGTTTATGAAAAAGGCATCCATAATAATATTGTAATTCCCATTTATCTGGTTGCTGAATGACATAATTTTCCTCATTTGAAATTTCTCTTATTTTGATTTAGACATTAATTTTTATCATATATTATTTTCTGTCATTTTATTTACATTATTAATATTATTTCTCAGTAAATATATATTTTTAACTCAATTAGTGCATAATTATACGCAATCATTTTAGAAAATAAATTTTTATTATCGAGAGAAAAGCTAAACTGTGTTGCCACCATTTTGAAGAAATGTCATGAAAAAGCTTTTAAAATTAAAAATAAAATATAAAAATGGAAATAAATTAAAAAATAATTAAAATGGGCACAACTACAAATAAATAGCTTTCATTTAAAAAAATAATTATCAAAATCGGTTGACTAGAAAATTCAGGGCTGATGACACGACATTTTTAGCTTGTCTGAAAGAAATAGCCTCGGAGGCTAATAACTTTCTAAAAAATATTTTCAGAACAATTTTGATCTTATTAAATAGATAAAGTTCAATGTTTTAGAGAAGTAACTTTATTTATATTTACATTTTCAGCTCAAAAATGAACTGCAAATCATTAAAAAATCTGTTGTATGTTGAAAAAAAATATTGAATAAAAACATTTTTAAATAGTAATTTGCCTAGATTATATCACATATCATAAAGGTTTGTTTGTACAGATAAATCTACAGTAAAAAGGCATATAATACTGATGTTTGAAATAAATGTGAAAAGTCTTCATCTTTGAATAGATTAATTGGCTAAGATTAGTTTAGAAAGAATATAAATATTGATTTTTTCCATCTGGCAAATGTAAAACAAGCCAGTACATGATGAAACTGTTATATTATATTGTAGTAAGTTTAATATGAAATATAGAATGAAAATTACATAAAAGTAAAATCTGAAACTTTTTATTACCCACAACATGCTTTTATTTAAAGAGTATAAATTTTAAATCATGTTATTCCATGTAAACAAAAAGCATAAAAAAAATTTATGAAAATAAAATAACAGAAGAGTAGCTTTCCGATTATGATATTACATGAATTAGTTTTATATGCCTTTTTAAGTTAACTTTACTGTAAGTTTAATTTCGTAGTTTTGAAACAAAAGAATACTGAGATAAATGCTGTCAGAATGAACTTTGATGTCAATGAAAAATGTAAAATATCAAAATAGTTATACATAAAATCATATATATTTTTACAGCAACAATACCATCACAAAAAAGTATATAGTTACTTTAAATGTGAACTAAATATGTTCTAATGAACTGTTTTAAACTATTATTAGTATGTATTATGCAGTAGGCAAAAAATGGTTAAAATTAGAAAAATGTATAAAGAAATCTTTTTAAAAATAAAATTTTATATAAAAAAAATTAAGTATTTCCCTTTTTCTATTTATTTATTGAGGATTTGAATTTAGGTGATTTTAAGGCCATAAAATAAAAATTGAGCAGAAAAAAAGTTTGTTTAATACATATATATAATACTTGTCAACTTCAATTGGTCTTTAATAAAAGCAATATACTCTGAACCAGAAAATGTATTTAATTAAATGTGTTTTGCTTTTATGTGGTGGTCATTTGATATTAACTTAATTTCATTCATTAAATAAATTTCTGGTTTGAAGATTTTTTTTCTTTTAAAGCCAGAGGTTGGCACATGTATGAAAAATAAATGAAAAACTAATATAATAGTGATAAATTTGGCTTTCATATATATACATTTTTTATTCTATATACAAATTATTTTTAGACTATGAGTTCTTTTTGATATTTTTTCCCCACTAAATATCTAGTCATTAATGTAAATCAACACTTCTTTTCTTTTATTTTACTTAAAATAAATTAGAAAAATAAAACATAATTTATGGTTCTTAAAGCTTTACATAAATAGTTCTTCAATACACACTCAAATAAACAAATAAGCACAGTTTTATATCAGCACAGCTCCTATGTCTTGAAAAATGCTTTTATCTACAGTAATTTTCTACAAGTGCAAAGCATAAATGTTACTACTTCCTAGAATTTTCACAAATGCATACATAAAAAAGACATTACTTATTTTTCTATTATTGACTATTAAAGATACTCTAGATTGATTTACACAAAATAAACATTTTTAAAAGACACATATAGAAAAACATTTCATAGGCATAAAGACATCTATTCTAATATCAAATGAAAGTAAATAAAAACATACTAGTAACAATTTGTGCGACATAAAAAGTGAACTAATCTGTTCAATATTTTTCACATTTTTTAAATGACTTTTGCTGGTGATCAAACTTTAAAACTAACAGTTAACAAGGCTAAGTGTTATCGAACATGTGATGCAAGTGATAATAAATATCAATATGCTATCTTAAAAAATAAAAAGAGTAATTAAAATACTGATAATTTCTTGTTTAGAACAACAATGACATATTAAGGAAGCATTAACAAAAATTACCCTTTTCTGTAAGGTAAAAGTTATAAGGCAATATTAGAAAGATGCTTCCAACATTTTTCAGATTTATAAGAAAAATAAAACAAAATGCAATAATTCCACTCACCTTCATTTATAGAATTTTCATCCAACAATTTAGATATAGAAGTGCACATACAGTAATTTGTAAATTCACTGAATAATACTTACATATAAACACAACTGACATTTACTGTTTTTTAAGGATAATTGTTTAATATTTTCTGTATTAAGATTATACACAGGGATTTAAAAACAAATTAATTTTTTTTGTAGATTTCAAAATATATGGAAATATTGGATAGTGAATTTTGGTCAGAGACAAACAAGAAGTCAAAGCAAAAGCCACCAAAGTGCTTCAAATTTTATTTATTTATTTATTATTATATTTTTATTTTTTGGATGTAAGATGCATAATATTAACCACCTGATTCATTTAGTAATTTAATGAAATATTTCTGAGAGATAAATTTAAAAATTTCATTCACCTTCATTTGATTTTTTTCCTTTACCCTGAGTTTTCCAGGTTATTTAACTTTTGACTTTTTTGAAAAACATTTATGTAATATAGAAACATCTTTCAGAAAACTAAATTGGTCCATTTTCCAATTAAATTGTTAACAAAAATAGTTTTATTTACTCAGAAAAATATCACTGAAGGTTGAAGATGAAGTATTTTATACATATTTTGTGAAATTTGTAAAATATGATTTTTTTGTTTTTCACTTCCGTGAAATCTTGTTGCAAGTGATTAATTTCAATATCGTATTGAAATTTCTGTGACAATTTTCAATGCTGGTAAATTCATTGACAGTTCCATTTTTTCCCTAGAGTAGCTATTTTGCTATTGCTTTGATTTTTTGTCAACTCTAATTCATTAATTAGTCATAAATTGATAGATTTATGGATATTAGAAACACAAGTCAAATAATTAAAATGTAGGTATCATAAAATCATTAAAGCTTAAAAAGTTATCTTCATATATTCAGCTTTACTTTAAATGTATACACAAATAAATCTACAGTGACACAGTTAAAAATTATTACATTAGAGGTTTAATATTATGAATATTTAAAAATAAATAAAAACTATGAATATTAATAATGCAAATTAATGAGTTTGTAAAAAAGTTTGAACTTAAGAAATTAAATTCATAAGAATAAACAATTTTTGATTTTGAGATATATTAGAAATTGCTCTTTCATTTGTACCATCATATATATAGAGATATAATAAAATAAGTTACATTAAGTTATCACTTCTGATTAGCTTTTACATGTTAATTATAAACAATTTACTTCATTATCTCATGTAGTTCAATAAAGAAGTAATTTTATTTTGCATAGATAATTAAAAAGTTTTGCATAGATAACTTTAAAATTCTGAATAAATTAAAATTCTTGTAAAAAGGAAATCTTATAATTTCCAGTTCAAAAAGCCCATACAAATATTTAATGTTTAATGATGTCCTCAAATCTGAACTAGCTACTTTCTGACACAATTTTGAATTTATTTTTATTTCCAGATACATGAAATTGGCAAGTACTCTTATTTAGAAACAATGTAATCAGACAATCTTTCCATTATTTTGGCATAGTCAGAAAATGCTTCCAAAATCGACATTTTGAATAAAATTTCCAGATGCAGGAAAAGAAAAAACTACCATCATGAGACAACTATCCCTTATAACTCAAGTTGTAATTCACATAATCATAGAAAATTAGAAAAAAACCGATTAGAAATCACATCAATGATCATACTTGTAAGTGTCATCCTTTTACAATTAAAAATGAGTCTATAAATGCATCGTAGTTTTGTATTGTTGTTTACAACTGTCTTAACAATGAAATCTATAAGAGCCTTGAACTGCATTAATTTAAACTTGCCTTTGATTTGTTCTATCTATAGTTACATTTTCTTTTTAGATATTTAAAAGTAAATGGTGGGAGGAGTGCAAAAACAAGTTATGTAACTGAAAAATTAGCCCAATTTCAATCCAATTTAGTTTGAGATGTATAAGGAACATTAAACCTGTGCCATAAATATTTTAGTATGGGGAATAATGACTAAAATGAACAAGTCCAAAACAGACAATATCACAGAATTATTCACACTGCACTTCTAAAATCATTCCATAACCAAGTTATAAACATGGATTATATAATAATCCTTAAGTAAATATATCACATATTTAAAAGTTAGAAGAATCATTTACAAAACATACCAGTTTTTCTAATCAATGTAATATAACTACTTTAAAAAATTAATCTCTATTGAAAATTGATGCCTAAAGAGTATGAAAAATGTATAGAAATAATAAACTATGTGATCCAAATAATAAAGAAAATTATTAATAATTTAAAAAGTAGTCTAAAACATAATTATTACTTCAAAGTTGTGTAATGATGTAATGGGAAAAAAGATAAATGATTATACATTTTTAAAAAGTGAAAATAATTATTTTTACTTGAAAGTACTAAAATAGTATTTAGCACAAAACAATGAACATAAGTATTTTTTTTTTAAACAATAAATCATACAGTAAGAATTCTCACTATTATAAGTTACTATTTAGCATTGATTAAAGTAAAAATGCTCTAACTACATTCAAAGTTTTTTTATCCAAAAAAAGATTATTCAAAATTGCATTTATGCTTGAAAAATGCATTCACAAGAAAATATAATTCATATGAATTATGCAATCAAACCTCATTACAAAACTGTTCCCAAAATAAAATCAAAAAGAGAACACTCATGATCCAAGGTAACCTTTTGTTTGTGAGTTAAAAGGATATAGGTACCATTTTCTTTTAAATAAATAAATAATTCCATAATATGCAAAAAATTAATAATTGACACACATACTTATATATTATTTATTTCTGGATATATAGGGAATTCAGAAGAAACAAATTATATTCATATGCTTTCAATTCTCCAGTGCTTTTTAAAATGAAATGGACAATTATACAGGGAGGGTAGTTAAAATTTGAAATTTAATTCTATCAAGAAATCCACCATTTCCTGTTATTCTGTAAGATAAAAATAGTTTCTAGGAAATAAATTCAATAGCAATTTATTTAGAAGTTCATTTTTCCTTCAGATTTGGGGAAATATAGAGGGAAAAATATGATTTTTTTCTGAAACAACAGCTTTAATTCAATATATTTATATATACAGAACTATAATTTGTAATTCTTACTTCCTCTACAAAAAACACTATTTCTAGAAAATAATAGAAATTAATAAAAATATGAAATTTAATCTACTATTTTAAAGGGCAGAAAATCATTTGCAGTTAGCTAAATAAAAAGAGCTTTCAAAGAAATTTGTTAAAACCAAACAGAATTGAATCTTGATTCATGGCATCCAAAATCAAAACCCAAAACCTGCAAACTGACTTATTAGCTATTTGTAAATTCAGGCCCCTCCCACACAAAAAAAAAAAAAAAAAAACTAGGATTAGTAATGCTATCACATTGTCCCCATGTAACAGTAAACACTTTTTCTAAAAATTTTATTACAA
This sequence comes from Maratus speculifer, assembly GCA_964019185.1. NCBI lineage: Eukaryota > Metazoa > Arthropoda > Arachnida > Araneae > Salticidae > Maratus > Maratus speculifer. Next base: position 417,575,413 of record OZ025293.1, read on the forward strand.
TATTTTTTTGCTTTTATATCTATTCAATATTATTTAGGTTCACTGGAATTGTTAAAACGATACTTTTTTGGTAGCCAAATTTGCTCTACTATTATGTTTTTACTATATTTTTCACATTTAACAATTTACTTTACACAAGACAATCATAGATACCACTTCAATTTTAAGATTTGTTTAAATTAAGGATATGAGAATTTCTAAAATAAAAACAAAAAACAAAAATTTTTATAACTCATTGCATTCAAACTTAAAAAACAAACAAACATTTCACAAATATATTTTGGTTCTTTTTTTCCCCACATTTTACACAGTTTACACATACAGCAACTAAGATTTGATTTGTTTATGTCAGGGTATAAGGATTTGTAAAACATTAAAATAAAATTGTACATGAATTTATTCATATTTTTCTTTTATTACATAAATGAAATTTACTGTATTTTATTTTTGTAATATTAAATAAATAAATGCGATAAACTAAATTATCTTACAGTAGTATTAACTTATGTTAAGTCATTTTTATTATCTATTTATATAGTATTTATTCAGCTTATAAAAGATTCTTCAACAATGCAAAGTACATGAAATTTTAATTGCTTGAAAAGGCAAAAATCAAAAAACCACCAGTGACCACAAGTCATAATTGAGGATCATGCATTAATGAGGTTGGACTGCATAGAAAAGACTGTAAATTCTTAGATTTTATTCGATTATTAATTTTAAAGAATTTCACAAATAGCAATTCAATTTAAAAATCTCCAAGAAACATTTTATCATATAAATATTTGTAGAAAAACAAAACATTTAATTTGGAATTAAGTAATAAATACCGAAAACTAATTTGTGAAATAAAAAAAAAAAAAAAAAAAAAAAAAAAAACGCTTCAAAATTAAAACACTTAATAATTTAACAATGCATTAATTGTACAATGATGCACTTTTTTATAACACAATTTAGAAGAAAAGACACTAAACATTCTATTAAAAAAAAGATAAAAAATACTTAAGTCAAAAGACATGAAGAAATGCTTCATGTATAAGTTACTGTGAATTACAATTCATTTTGTAAGTTCATTTAGTCTTTAAATATCTCTTTCTACACTGTCCTGTTCATTCATTACTTTTTCGATCAACATATTGACTGAGTTAGCAATGATGTCCATCTTTCGATCCATACTCATCAGCTAAGAGGAGAAAAAACAAATTTTTATTGATAATTAGTTACAAGTATAATTATGTTATATATATTACAATGCAATCAATCCTGAAAATCTGTACAGTTGGCACTAAAGATTTTATGGTACTACTTGGTTATCCCGTCAACAAAAAATAAATCGCCAACTATAAGATTAAATGCCAATAATGGATGGTCGTGGATGTCACATTCAATGACAATAAATACAATATGCATGTTTAAAATGTCATTAAGTGATTTTTATTTCAACTTTTTATTAATATTCTACTAATTATTTGTTTTTTCATTATTTAAAATAAAAATTATATTAATATGTATAGTTTGGCTATTCGTTTGGCAATTTGTATAATTTGGCAAAATTGGACGACGGGATAACCAAGTAGCACCGATTTTACAAATATAGAACTAAGAAAACAGACATTGTATTGTTTAGAGTTTCTTTTTTTTTCAGACTAACACTAATTTAGCAATATTTCAGGAAAATTAAAGCACAAGAATAAATGTAATTTTATTATTAAAAAGGATTTATAAACAAAAGAGATTTACTATAGATAGAGATACAAGAAAATTTATTAATTAAAATAAAAAATCTATATGTTTTATGAAATTTACCTGTTGCTCCATACGATATAGACGTGCACCAATGGTCATTGGTTTCATACCCTTTTCTGTTAAATAAGATCCCGGTTTTCCTAAAGTGTGATCTAATCTGAAATATGTATCAAATTAGTAAAGAGTAGAAAGTTGTTGCAAATTTTGTAAAAATCATGCAAGTTATTTTATAAAAAACTGAATTGAACAAAAAGTTTTTGTTATCATTTATTTTTATTACATATATATATATATATATATATATATATATATATATATATATATATATATATATATATATATATACAGTAGTTTTCTTTTACTTTTCTCTTTACTCTTTTTTTATTCAATTTGCTTTATATTTCTTCTTCTGTTTTCATAGGTTTAACCAGTCTTTTCAGTAGGGGGATGTACAGAAAACTTAGAATGAACATGTTAGATACTTATGTATCTAATATCTTATATAGTAAAACCTGCTAAAACAGAACCCAGTGAAAATATGCAATCCGTTTTAGACAGGTTTTCATATTAGAAGGTGAAATTGTGTGTGATATTTCTTTTAGAAAGGGATAAAAACCAATTTTTGCTTTTTGCGAGAAAGAATGAGAAGGGGATCACAATTAAATGTAATAGTAAAAACAAGATATTTAAATTTTCTTGAGCAATGACATAAGACAATGACTAAGTGTGGACACAAGTGTAAAACCTTTTGGAAATCTAACTTCTTATGAAGACTAAAAAAGGCTTTTAATCATGCTAGTACCTTCTATTGGTGCAGGGAAAAGCTGCATGAAATTTAAAATTACGTCAGCCAAAGTCTTGCATATGAAGTTTTGCCGGATGATAAATCCCAGATAATACATGCATGGAAGTTTTTCAAAATGTGACACCACGACTTTTTAAGAAGTCACTGAAAGGATCCAAGGCATTTTGGGGAAAGTCTATAGTAGGTGAGTGAAGGATGTTTTTGATCATTCTTAAAGTTTCATTCATCTGATGAAACCCTATTTGCCTTAGCCCTCTGTCTGCCCATCACATAATCCATACACAAAAAATGCATAAGTCAAAGACTTCAAATATTGCGTACTTACAGATGAATACCTCATGTCCCACAACAAATTATAAAATTTTGAAAAAGCCTATTTTGTTAATTAAATCATTTTATCAATGTCATCCATTCATTTTTGCAATTTTTATTTTAAAAAGAACCTTAATTTCAACATTTCTTGCATATATATCATAACTTGAAAGTAAAGCACCTTATTAGTAAACTGAAGGCTCTTAGTTCAAACCCCGTGCTGGAACTTGAAAATTTCATACTGAGATGGATTTAATTAAAAGAAATTTCATGCTTTTTGCCAATTTAAGAGTTTATATTACTTTTTTACCACTGACATGCATAGTATTTTTTGAAGCTCAATTTTGTATCCGTTTTAAAAACTATAGCAATTTATTAATGATTCAGCATTTTATATTTCGTTTAAAATTTTTCTTTCATTTTTACAAATTAAAAAATTTATTTACATCTTTGCTAAATATTTTAAATTTCGGATTTTCAGAAAATTTGGAGATTTTATTTTATTTAAATAATTTGAACATTTTTAATTTGATTAAAACAAATAACTTCTTTTTATAATTATTTTAAGATTAACTTTATTGGTGCTACCATCTATGTAAGAATTTAATAATTATACAATAAAAATTTTGATTTATTAATTAAAATATAAGAAAATATTTAACAAAACCCTCTGTGCAATCTGCGATCACACTTACCCACTTGTTTTAAATTTGAGACACAAATTTGTGTTTCTCAATAACATTTGACTCTTCAGCTAAATAGTATAACAATTTATAAAGAGCATTCTTTCATTAATAATTAATATTTTTAAATCAGAATGTGTTAAATACATTAAGGTAAAACAGGTCATGATAACAAACTAAATTTTATCAGGATGATAAAAATTATACTATCATGGTGAGTCTGTAATAATAAAGATACATGTTTGTCTATGTGTAAATATGCATGTGTGCTGTGATCTGAAAAGAAATGCTGACCACACAGCTACAAGATATGGCTGGAAAATACCTGTATGCCAGAAATCTTGCATGATGAAGACAATTTAGAATTTTTCATTTAGTTTTTTACATGATTTTTTTTTACATTTTATTGGAATTTTTCCAAATTAGTAAAAAAGAATCTGATTTCAATATCTTAGCCAATAAACTTTGCCATCTTTTCAATAAAAAAATTGAGATTCTTACAGCGATTTCTCAATTTTTCACAATTTATAATGAGATTTTTATGGCAATTTTTTGCCATTTCTATAAGGAATCCGGTTTCAATCTTTTACTCAATTAGTTAATTTTGTTCTCTGCAATATTTAAATTTTTTTCCCAATTTTCTAATGCGGTTTTTAGAATGAACAGAAAAACACTGATAATTTTTGCTATTGTCAAGAGTAAATTCAAATTGGAAGAATGCCTTATCAGTTCTTAAATCAGTTCTTCTGAAAATTTAACTTAATAAATTTCACTTGAAAAAAAATAATAAAAAATCACAATAATTCAGGATTTGCTTGTTTTGAGACAGAAGTGCAGTAGCTTGTTCAAGAGTACACTGTTGAAGACAGGCAAAAGACTAACCAGCAAAGTTCTACCATTAATGAATAAAGATAAATGCTCAATTTTTTACATTTACTGACCTTGTATTTCTTAAATTATTAGATCATCTGGAAAGTTGTGCAGTTTTAAAAAGAGAAGTTTGGTTCTGTCCAGTTATTTTGCTACTATTATTAAGGTGCAACCTTGAATGACCCAGAGATGTATATTCAATCTTTTATGCTTGTGGTGCATGATTCTCACTTGTATTTGTCGCATATATTTTATTTTCACATATTGCTAAGAGTGGAGAAGCAACATTTAAATTTTTGTCATGTAATCCTCTTTTATTTCAAAAAAGGTAACAATGCTAGTCTGACTGAAATTTGTGTTGTATATAGACAAAGTGCTGTTTCAGATAGCACAGTTGAAAGTGGCTTGAGAAGTCCAGAAATTTCAATCTCAAAGATGATGCTCATTCTGGAGGATCATCATCCATAAAGGAGGAGCTCTTAAAATAATATACAGTTCATAAAAAAGGGAACTTGTCAATTGGATGTGTTTGACAGGAAAAATGGATTTAAAAATGAGTAAGAAAGTAAGGAGTTATTTGAATATTTCCTCAATTTTTCAATCATGATCGCTTTGGGAAATTCTGCTCAAAATGGCTATTTTGAGAGCATTTTTAAAAATATATTCTACCTTTATCAAAAAACTGGCCAGTACGTCACATTATACAATTCCTAAATAAGAGAGTTTGTCAGTTGGATGCGTTCGAAAGCAAAAATGGATTTAAAAATGAGTCAAAGTAAGCAGTTTGTTATTTGAATACTTCCTCAAATTTTCAATCATGATCACTTCAGGAAATTCTGCTCAAAATGGCTATTTTGATAGCATTTTTAAAAATATATTCTGCTTTCATCAAAAAACTGGCCAATATGTCGCATTATAAAGTTCCTAAATAAGGGAACATGTTAATTGGATATGTTTGAGAGCAAAAATGGATTGAGTTTAAAATCAAAAATTAATTTAAAAATGAGTTATTATATAAACAGTTTGGATTTGAGACTTTTTCTTCAACTCCTATTTTTGTTTATTTTATTTTAGCTATAAGGATTAATCCCATAAAAAACTTAATGTAAGATTTATAGATATTATTGAGAAGATGTAAAATAAATGTAATTGGATTTGATATCTTAAGAATTGATAAACTTAAGGGTTTTTTCTTTTTTTGCCCTCCTTTTTAGCTCACAGGCTATCAAAGCCTGAGAGCTTATGTGCCCGCCCGTTCTGCATGTATGTATGTACGTGCCTATGAACGTAATGCGATAACTCATGATAAAAATATCCGATTCCTTTGAAATTTTGGATATAGTTTTATTATGATAAGGTGCTTCCCTGATTAGATTTCTGGGTTCATTCGCTAAATATAAAAAAGGGAACGGGGCTAATGCCCCTCCCCATAATTTATATAAATAGGTTTTTCATGCAGAATTATCAGTTTTCGCTCAAATCTTAGGTATAGGATCATTCTGAGGAGGCACCTCCATGATTAATATTGAATGTTCATTAGGTAGGTATTAAGAAGGGGAACGGGGGCTAATGCCTCTTCCCTTAATTTATATAAAAGGGATTTTTCATGCAGAATTATCAGAGTTCGTTCTAGTCTTAGACATAGGATTATTCTGATGAGGTTTCTCCCTGATTAGTATCAGGTGTTCATTGACTAAATATTAAGTAGGGGAACGAGGGCTATTTCCCTCTTTAATTTGTTTTTCGAAGGATATTATTATATAAGGCTGTAATATACAATTAATATGCACAGCCTGTGAGCTCTATGCCATCAGTTTAACTGGGCAATATTCTTTTTATTGTTTGTAATTTTTCTTGCAGTAAGAGTTGGTCCTATCCAAAACTTGTCAATACAAAAGTTTTAGATAATATTAAGAACATTTATGAAAAATTTGTTTGGATTTGATATCTTGAGAATTGACGAAGTTATGAATTTTTTTCTCCCAAAAACTCATTTTTTTTCACCCCTTGAGCCCATTTTTAATTTTATCAAATATCTGTCATGCATAAACTTTTCACCCATTTTTCAGAAGTAATATAAACTTTAAACTGATTCAATATCTATTGATCTACAACTGATTCAATATCTTCAATTTTGTTAAGAAATTATGGGTTTTTTTCTGTTTTCATAAAAGCCATCTGTATTTCCACCCCCTTGGTCCGATTTTGCTCATTAACAAACTCGACCGAAATATGCCCCTTGATTTTATGTAAAAGTTTGAAGGAGATCTGAGCAGAAATATAAAAGTTATTGTGTCCATAAGAAAGTGATTAAATATATATATAAACTTTTTTACTGATGGTAGTTTTATGGTCTAGGGGCCATAATCGGTGTAGATCAGCAAAAATTTCAGAAATTCCAACATGGGACTGACCACAATAGGTAATATTTCATATGAAATCTACCTAAAAGATTTCTAGCAAAAAATTGAAATTTGCAAAACAGTTACTTTTAATTGATTACGTCAAGGAAAATTCTTTTAAATTTTTAATACTTTTTGCATGTAGAGAATTTGCATACAAAATAAAAATCAATAATTCTACAAATAATTTAATGAATTAGTACTGTAATTTCCGGCCTATAATCTGCAGATTATCTGCCAAAAAAGTGAATACATGTTTAATTATACACATACCCTATAAAATTTTATTTTATTAAATGATTTCATATGTTATAAATAATTTTAGATAATAATCTTATTTTATTGCTGGTATGTTAGGTTTTACTGTAAGAAAATACTGTATAAACAAATAAATGAATTTTTAGTAAAAATAAATAAATAATGATAGATATTAAAAATATTTTCATGTTTAGAAAAAAAAAATTAATGCCATAAAACAAAGTGCAACAAGAATGCCAGTAGTGCGGATTATACGCCGGTGCGAATTATCTGCTAAAATTATTTTAAAAATGCTAAAAATTGTGGCTGCAGATTATACGCCGCCGTGGATTATAGGCCGGAAATTACGGTAATCAATTGAAAATTTAAATTTATTATTTCTCTATTCCTTTTGCATCTGATTAACATAATTTATACACTTTGGGTATATTTAAACTTCATTCTTATGTTTTGTTATTTTTATATCCTTCTGAATGGGTAATTAAAAATAACAATCAAAATTCTGAATAAGGGACACCGCTATTTAAGGGACAAAAGTTCCGGTACCATGAGTGTCCCTTATTTGGAGGTTTCACTGTATAAGCACATTTTTCTCCAACCCCGGTTACTCCAACACTTCACATATAACAACACTTTTTTCTGGTCCTGAGAGTGATGTAATAACGAAGTTCGATTGTACATTTTTTGCTAATGTAACATGTATGTGACAGTTTATTTTTATGAGACAGATATAATATTATGGAGGATGTAATATTATGAGGATTAAAAACATTAAATTAAATCGTTTGAATTAATTATAAATAAGCCTAAGCAGGTTTAATCTTCTATTGTATTTGTAGTGCCTTTTTTTACCAAATTTTTCTAGATCAAACACCTTTGGATAGCATGACTTTGGGTCTGCACAAGGGAGGGGGGGGGGGATACCTAAGCACTCTCTTGGTTTTGTCTTCATCTAATTGGCTAATGCTGTCTGTTTGATACTTTCTGCTTTCCTACTGTCTGTTTTCTTTAAGCCATATCTTACTTTTTCCTTTTCTTTCAGTCTTGCTCCTGCCTTCAAAGGGGCAGACTATTGTGCTTGTATATGATGAAGAAAAAGTACTTTTGAAAGGACTTTCACTTTCTTATTTTACAGCATTATTAAGAAGTTTTTTGCCTTTATTTAGTAAGAAAAAGTACAACAGAAATATTTGTCATTCATAATTAATACCTTCAGATGTTAATTTTGATCATTATTACCATGCATTCAAGTCTCTACCAGAGAACTTGGCCATCTAAGCAGGGCCATCGCTAAGACATTTTATTGGTGGGGGAAAAGACCTTAAATTGCCAAGTCAAATTTTCATGTTTGCCAACTCATTTTATAATTTTGCCAAGTTAACACACTTAGAAAATGTAATACAGTTCTTATTTGTAAAAAGTTTAATAATAGTATTCCCAATTAGATTTGTAATTTTTGCAAATTCTGTCAAAAATAGAAAATGTACTGCAATTTTTATTAAAATTTTAATTAGCTTTGCCAAGTGCAACAACATTTGTGAATGTTTGGGGGGGGGGGGAGACTCCCCCCCCCTTAGCGAGGTCCCTGCATCTAAGAGTTAAACATTGTTCAAGGTAAATGAAGAAATGAAATCAACCAAAAGAATTAAAGTATATGATAGTATTATGATTTAATTAAGTTTGAGTTTTGACATACTTCATGAACTTTGATATTAAATTTGAATATGTGACCATCATTTCTTAACTTAAAGACATTAAATTTTAATTGTATGTTTAAAACAAAACATTTGAAAAACCTTGAAATTTTTTTAAAGCAAAAAAAAAAAAATTCAAATCATTTAACATTCTATATAATACAGTAGACTCCCTTAAATCCGCACAGCTTGGGACCAGAGGTTTTGCGGATTTTAGAATTTTGCGGATTTCTGGTCATTGCTTTGTTCACATTTTTAAAAAAATAATTTGAATGTAATTAATAATGAAATGAAAAGTATAATGAATGCACACAATATGCTAAAATATTAAAATAAGTAATAAACTAAAATAAAAATTTAGATAATTTTAAAAATGATTAAAATACTAAAAGGAAAGGTCAAGTTAATAATCAATAATGTACAATTAAATATTTATTATAAAAGAGGAAATGTGTTTTTCCTAAATTATTCAATGAAACTTGCCTCATAACTTGCCTCACATCAGGATCATAAAATAATGAAACTATTTCAGGTTTAGTCAGACTTAATAACTAAAAAAGCTTGATTAATAGATAAATATATTTGGTAAGATCAACATTACCAATGATATCAGCAATATCTTTATTTTTTCAGAAATAAATTATTCTTTCTTCATGAAAAAACATGAATTCAATAACCTTAATAAAAATTATAAATTAAAAAATGTATGGAATTGATATAAAACTGAAAAAATCAATTTTTGCACCTACATCTGAACTGAATGTTTCATTGTTTACATCCGTAAAATATGTGCGGATTTTAGAGAGTTGCGGATTTTAGTAGTGCAGATTTGAGGGAGTCTACTGTACTATCTTTCAGTCAATGACAACGATGCAGAAAGAAAACCATAATAAAATTTAAACACTACCTGAAAACATTAGTCTTATAAAAATAAAAAATAAATACTAAATAAAAGGAAATAAAATTAAACAGATAGAAACCTTCTTTGTAATTCTTTTATCCGCACCATCATATTAAGGTGTCCTTGAGAATATTGTTCTATAACATCACGCACATCATAAGGCTTTCGGGCTTGCTAAATTAAAAATAAAATTAATAATTAGCACAAAATATTAATAAACATAATAACTGTTCACTAATAAGATGTTATATGGCTATAATTTACATAAAAAAATAAAAGCTAAAATACTAAAACATGCAAACACACATTTACCACCCAGAATTACACATGTAATGAATTTTTAAAACTGAGTGAAAATGTGTCTAAGCCAGGATTCAAACTAAGAATCGTTTAGCTTTAATTTCTAATGCTCTTTCAATTAAAATATCTGGATGACATCCCCACAAACACAATTCACTCAGCCAACTATTTAGTAATGATATCTGGTGTGTTATTTGAAACATCTCAACAGAATAAATGACAGATAAAGGAACTCCTATAAACTAGCAATATTTAATTTACAATAGAACATTGCTAATCTGAACTAATTGGGACCGGAACCTGTTCAGATTACAGAAAATTCAGATTACTCAAAATTCCAATAAAAATTAGAAAAGAAAAATTTGTGTGCTAAAAAAAAGTTATAAATAATCAATAGTACAATAAACATCTTCTAATCCCAGCATAATAAGGTTCAGCATGTTGGATATATCAGCACTTCCTTCTTTAATTATTCCTGACTTTTATAATAATCCAATGTAACTTTAGAATGAGGAATTAACAGGCATGAGATTGCAAAAAGTAAAAGAGAGGAAAAGCGCGTGAACCAGAAAATGAGAAATTATATTAAATAGCGCACATATAAGACAATTAAGAAGGTTATATTATTCACAACAAAATTGTCAATATTTCTGTTTAAATTCTGTTTTTATTTATTTATTTATTTATTTTCTATTTGGGAGGCAGAGTGGGGGAAAAGGGTCAAAGTGAATCAATCTATTTATGCAAATATTATAAGTAGTTCAGAAATGAAAGTTTCTATTTTAAGTTCATACTTCTGATGCAGTGTTTTACACAGCAGTCTTAGCTAGTTGTCCAATTCAAATTTTAAGATGTTTTCACCTCATCACTTAAAACATCAGTTATCAAACATGACAAGCTAATGTTTACACTTTATACTGACACTCAGCTGTTGAAAACATTAATATTGAAGCAAATTTTCCGCGATTCTTTGATGAAGTTTGTATTTTTCTCTGCAATCTTTTTACAAAAATCGCGTTTTTTCTTTGATAGTTTCACAAAAATAGCCTTTTTCTTGCGATCTTTTAAAGAAAACTGCATTATTCACGCAATCTCGACGAAAATCGTGTTTTAATTACGATTTTTTATGAAAATAGTGTTCTCATTGTGATCTTTTGACAAAAAATGCATTTTTACTACGATCTTTTGAAGAAAATTGCATTTTTGTTGCGATCTTTTGACAAAATTTGCCTTTTTATTGTGATCTTTTGATGAAAATAAACTATTTATTGCGATCTTTTGATGAAAATTGCCTTTTTATTATGATCTTATCGAAAATCGCATTTTATCTCGAGATCTTTTGATGAAAATTTCATTTTTTTCAAGATCTTTTGATGAAAACCATAGTTTTCTCGCAGTATTTTGACAAAAATGGCATTTTTTATGATCTTTTGACAAAAATAGTGTTATTTTTTGTGATTTTTCAACGAAAATCGTTTTTATTCTGCAATTTTTTGATGGGAATCTCGTTTATGGTCGCAATCTTTTGACAAAAGTTGAGTTTTTCCTGCAATCCTTTGAAAATATAGTAAAGTGGAAAATTGCAGATCTGTGGAAGAATCTTATGCCTGACTCTTGCGGGTCAGGTTTGGGTTGACTTGATTTTTTGTAAGAATGTCCAAAGTACTTTTTTAAAGTAAAAGATCTATATACATTAAAATCTCTATAAGGAACTTGAACAGTAAAACAATTTTTTTTTGGATGAATGTTGAAAATACTCTTTAGGTTAAAAATCTATGTATAACAAGACTTCCATAATGCTTTTCTCCCAAAAGGCAAACACCTCTATTTAGCAAACACTTTTTCATTTCCTTAAATTTACATATATGCATTCTTATACCTCTGAATAGCAGGCATTTCTCAATTTACATACACTTAGTGTATGTATGTGTACATAAAGTATTAAAAGTATGATGCATGTGTATTTGTGTATATCAAAAACAGAATATTGATACTATTTTTCATATTCCGATAGAAGAAATGGTTTTCAACAAAACAATAATCACATTTCTTTTACACATTTCTCATGCATTGAATTGAATATATACCTCATGCACTTTAAAATATGTATTTATTTTCATGTGAAACATAATTGAGCTTAACCTTTTTGTGAAAATCCCAACAATCTGAGTGGCAGAAAACCTATACATGACCCACAAGAACTTTTCTAGTGTAAACCCAGCCTGCAGAAAGAAAATTATATTCATTCTGAGCGGAAAAAAATAATTCAGGATAACCTGACTTGATTTTGACTCCATTTAACGATCCAAGGTGTTTACTATTCAGAGGTTTTACTATATTTAAATATTAAAAATATAGATATATTCATTCTTCTATGTAAAACACAAAATGGTATTAGAGATACAATTGTAGATTATTTTTCATAATAGCATTAAAATACGATTTACTTTCATTTCATTGCAGATTGAGTCAGGTACAACCCAACCTGTGCAGGACTCTAGTCCCAGGTTTGAGTCCATTTGGGCACATTTTCATTCAGTTGGAAAAGCTGAAATATGCTATCAGTCATGCGGCGGAAGGAGAAATATTGAACACTATTAAGTCTTTTTGGCTATTTTAATGGCACTAAATTATTAAAGTTTTCTTTCTTTTTTTTTTTTTTTTTGTTTAATTCCTAATCAGAAAATAAGTTATAAGCAAATGACGATTTTCATAACTTTTTTCCACGAATAATTAATAAAATTTATGATTTTTTTAGTCACTGATTGACAAAATTCCCAATTTTTCTGTGATCGAGTGAAGAACTCGCTTGTTTAATTCCATGAATGAATAGTGAAATATTGCAGGTTTTTTTTTCATGATCTTTGGATGAAAATGATTTTAGTTCAGGATCTTTAATGAAAATTGTGGTTTTATTTCATAATCATTTGATGGAAATCATGACTTGATATCGTGATTGTTTGACAAAAATCACAGGTTAATATTGCAATGATTTGATGAAAATAGCTGCTTGATTTTACAATCATATGGCGAAAATTGCAGTTTTATTTCACAATCATTTGACAAAAATCACAGCTTGATATTGTAATCATTTGATGAAAATTGCAGGTTAATATCTCAAGCACTTCATGAAAATCTTTGACAGATTTCATAATTATTTGACGAAAATCACAGATTTATTTTGCGATCCCGGGTTCTTCGATTTGTAGAGGCCTTCCAAGGATAGATGTAAGTTTTTTGTTAAAAGAGAGCCAAATGATTAAATTAAAAGCCAAAAGTGACCAAAATCTTCTTTTTCAGATTGAAGAGGGTTACTTCTCTTCCCCCCCCCCCTGCTTCCATGCTTCATGCCCCCTTGAAGGTACCAATTATATCATAAAAAAAAAGAAAACATTAAAATTTTATAGCAACAATTAGTAGTACATATTTTTCAACTTAAGCTTTTTTCCAAACTATGGCAACTAGCACTGGGAAAAATACCTCTGTAAGAGAGGAGTAGCATACTTCCAGACTCCATGTTGTATTTTATATTTAAATTAAAGTTTTATCCTAAGTAAGGAAATCCTCTACTTCATCTGAAACTTGGTGATGATAGCCTCAACATATTAACACAAATAGCCAATAATGCCTGAAAGAATTGTATTTACATTTTGATGGCTCACATTTATCCTTATATAACTAAAAAAAAAAAAAAAAAAAAAAAAGCATATGCAATGTTTCATGAAGTTATCTTTCTTGTGCTATGCTGTTTACAGATATGAATAGCACTTGGTATGAAATTTATTATACATAATATATATGAAGTTTAGTTTTAATAAGGGCCGTAGCTAGAAGTGAATAATAAGGGGGTGGGTGGTGAGGCTCATATTTTCTCTCTCTCTGTAACATAGATAAATTGGTGCATATTCACACAGTAGTTACTATGTTTTTTATTAAACTGTTGTAATAAGTACATTTTATGCTAAGAAAAGAAATAATGATGAAAAATTGGAGTGTATAACTAGTGTTAGATAGTGTATAACAGGTTAGCTTCATACGTGCAAATAGGATGAACAAGTGTTGAAACACTTATTTTAGTTACAATTTTGTATTTTTGCAAAACTGAAAGGTCCTCAAAACTAAATTAGATTTTTGAACAGAATTTCATTTGTATTTTCAGAACATAAATCCATTTAGTGACTTTGAAATCTTTTCCAGGGCAGGTTCAAAATGTTTTAGGAGGAACTGAGCTGCCCGTAGCACCCCCTTAGCTACTACCCTGGTTTTAATAAATTTAGCATAATTCATGAAGAATTTCTATGGACAGAAGGAGACCCCCTGCATTATGTCTGTCCTAGAGCCCCCACAATCTTAACCTGCAGACACATGCTTGTTTTACCATCCTTCTCCAGTTTTCTAGGAAATCTTTTGTTCAGGTCTGTTTTGCAGTTTATTCACAATAGAATGAGGGGAATACACTAGGTCAGGAGATAAGGATCTCAACCCTATTTGATAGAAAGATTCATGTTATGCAGGATATCAGTCACCTTCCTTTAAAAGTCATTAAAGATCAAAAACTCATGTCACCACAGGAAAAGAAGCTGGTACTGATTATAGTTAGAATGTTTATCTAGTCGCAGCCTAAGTCAGGCATTACTTGCAGCAGTTGCTAAATACCTTGCAATTAATAGAAATATCTTCTTAGTGTCCTTTTGGAGTAATCTGGAGTGAGAGTGTCCTCTTCCAAAGTTCCATGTCTTTTATTGATTGGAACTCTCTTAGTGCAACCAGGGCCTGACTTGCAAGTTTTTGTGCCCAAGGCACTTTAAAATTTTCGTGCCCCTTTGATTGGATGATTTACTTATTCTATTCAAAAAATTAAGTTTTACAGAAAATTGAAAAACGTTTCCAAGAATATATATAAAAAAAGATTCCAGTTATTTATTGAAATGTGCTTTTAACCATATATTGAGACATTTTTGTCATTTCATCGCATTAGTATCTCAAATATTACATTTTTTTCACAATTATGAATATTTAATGGAAATTAAGATGAAATTTTGTGCCCAGGGCAAAGGCCCCAGGAGCCTCTGCAATAGTCAGGCCCGAGAGCAACTGTCATAGAACTCTAAATTAAGTTAGTGCCATAGCCGGATTAAGGGGGCTGCAGCCCCGGGCCCCAATTAGTCAGGGGCCCTCAGCAGAGGCTTAAGTTGTACCAAAGTTTCATTTAAAACAATTACAGGGGTATAAGAGCTACGTGAAATCACCGTTTTTTTTTTCAACTTCAATTGCAATTTGATGTCATTGCTGTCTTATCTCCAAAAATTTCCAGGTTTAACAAAAGTGCCGATGAAAACAAAATGAAAAGAGTCGTGTAAAAAAGCGCGAGTTTCGTCAAAAAAGAATGAATTTAATTAAGATCGCGTAAAAGTGCAATTTTCTTCAAAAGACCGTGAGAAAAAGCATTGATTTCGTTAATAGGTCGCGGAAAAAGCGCGAATTTTATAAAAAGGTCACGAAAATAGCGCGAATTTTGTCGAACGGTCGCGGAAAAAATGCGAATTTCGTCAAAGGATGGCCAAAAAAACGCTATTTTGAAAAAGAATCGTAAAAACGCAAATTTTATCAGAGGAAGGGAAATGAAATTTTTGTCTATGAATTTCTGAGATTTTCTTTGAAAGATCGCGGAAAAAGTTCAAATTTAGTCAAGAGTTCGCGGAAAAAGAGCGAAATTTGTCAAGGCATAGGGGAAAAAATGCAAATTTCGACAGAGGATCGCGAAAAAATGCAAATTTCGTCACTGTCGTAAAAAAAACGAGGATTTTGACAAAGAACCACAAATTTCCTCAAAGAACTGCGAATTTTGTCAAAGAATGGCAGAAAAAGAGCAAACTGCTTGGTAAGTTTGCGGGAAAAGCAAAAATTTAGTAAAATGATCGTGGTACAAAGCGAATATTGTCAAAGGATCATGAAAAAATGTGAATTTTGACCAAAAAAACCTCGGAAAATTGCGAATTCGTCACAAATTTGCCAAAAAACCAGCAAATTTTGAGAAAGGTTCGCAAAAAAAAACATGAATTTTGTCAGTGTGGCAGAAAAAGTGAGAATTTCTTGAAAAGTTCGCTGGAAAAAGCGAAAAATTAGTCAAGAGATCGCAGAAAAAAGCGAATTTGATCGCAACAAAACGTGAATTTTGACAAAGAACCTCAGAAAATTGCGAATTTCATCAAAGGTTTGCCAAAAAATGCAAACTTTGAGATAGAATCGCAAAAAAAAAAAAAATGTGAATTTTGTCAAAGTGGCAAAAAAGTGAGAAATTCTTGAAAAGTTTGCCGGAAAAAGCGCAAATTAAGTCAAAAAATCGTGAAAAAAAGAGTGAATTTTGACAAAGAACCTCTAAAAAAACGCGAATTTTGTCAAAAAATCACCGAAAAAAATGCAAATTTCATAAAAAGTTTGCTAGAAAAGAGGAAATTTAGTCAAAAGAGCCAATTTTGTTAACGTGTCGCCGCCGATAAAACGCGAATTTTGACAGAAATCTGCAAAAAACACAAATCTCGTCAAACGATGGCAGGAAAAGCGCGAATTTCTTGAAAAGATCGAGGAAAAAACACAAATTTAGTCAAAAGGTCGCGGAAAAGAGCGAATTTTGTCAAAGAGACATGGGAAAAAGTGTAAATTTCTACAGAGGAACGCTTGAAAAAACGTGAATTTCTGGAAAAGATTACAGGAAAAGCGCAAATTTTGTCAAAAGCTCGCGGAAAAAAAGGTGAATTTAAAAGGACCATTAAAGATAACAAAAAAAAAAAAAAAAAAAAGAGTAACATTATACATATTCAATATCTAAGATTTGTATTTGAGGATTAAAAAAACAAAACAAAGGTGAATGTGTGTATTTGAGGAGGGGGTACTATTCAGTATCGAGGTAGGAGGCTCGAGATTTCCAATAGCGTAAAGTGGGAGGGGCCCAAAATTTCCAGTAGCCCCGGGCCCCAAAAGTGCTTAATCCGGCTCTGGTTAGTGCATTTGAAACTAATGCTTTGATTTGAGAAGATAACATACTGACTGTAATTTGTTGGTGTGAATAGCCTGTGAACAACTCTGCTTTTAACCTTGTTTAAGTACTAACAAGAACATTCAACAAAATAAAATATTTCTGAAACACAAGTATTAAGCCAACATTATCAATCTTTCATCAAAATTTCTTAACATAATTATAGTTTTTTACATTATCCAAGAATGCTGCAAGCAGCTTGTAGATAAAGAGGGCAAGTCCTCACTATACATAGCATTTCACACAGAGTTGCACTGAAGATTTTGAGAATGGTAACAAGACCCTTATCTTTCAATCAACTTAAAAAAAAGTAGCATTGGATGTTTAATATAGTTATTGCAGAACTGTACATGCACAAAACAAAGAAAGAAAAATATATTGAATTGTCACAGCTAGAAATTTAAAATGTTTTAGTATAAAATTATGGAAATGATTAAAATATATGAAAGTCACTAACCTGAAACTTTCGACGAGCAACAAAATATTTAATTTTTCTTATGGCTCGAATTGCATTTTTATGTGCATCAGTGAGGCTAAAATTAAAACAAAATTTTAAATAAAACAAAGATTAGTCTAGTACTTGAACATAAAAATATGATAATAATAACATGGACTAAACTTATTAATAATATTCATTTTAAAGTCTATAATTTATTTTTTAAATTACAGTATAATTTATCAAGTACATTCTAAACATTTAAAAATTGTATTTCAATTATGATATACATTGATTATTTTTTTATTTTGTTTATTTTTCCGGTTTTGTTTACAGATATTTTTAATGAGGATACTTTCGTTTACTGAACTGGTTTCGATCCCCATAAAAAAATCTGCAGTCAAAATTAAAGGAAAAAACAGACATTGCACCAATTGATCTCAGCTATCCAATGTATAAAAAGTCATTTACAAATACTGAAATGCAAACAAGATATCTTTATAAATTTCTTCCATGGAATAGCATTAGTTATTGCAGACCTTTTCGAATGACTAAAGTAGCTTATTAATGGCAATTTACCACCTAGAAAATATATTATTATTACTTTGTTATTTTAAATACTAATTCATAATAGCATTTAAAGAGTTAAAAAAAAATACAAATACAGGAAAATCCTTTAAATTTTGTGGTAAAAAAAAAAAAAAAATCAAAAATTTCAACGATTTTTGAGATTTTTTGTGGTTTAAAAGTTTTATAAAAATCATAAGATCCTTTTTTTTAAAGAAAAAAAATCTTTGTATAACCTGCACCATGTATAAGCTGCAGCGGCTATTAAAAATGTTTTTTTCTCATATAACCTGTGGACTATACATCCGAAAAATAACAAAATCATTTAATAATCAATTAAAATAATGAAATATCATTTTAATATTTTAAAAAATCTTGTAAGATTCTCATTAGCAGTGGCATGGTTCAAAATATGACAATTTATAATACATATATATCAGATAATCCAGAAAGTAAGTTGCGCTAAGCAATTAAACAAAAGGAAACTGCTATTAGAAATTTTTTTTATTGAGTAATGAAGTATAATTCTTAAATTATTTTTTGACAAATTTACCATCATTGTTGAAGCATTTATTATAGCATGGAATAAACTTTTGTATGCCTTTGTCATAGAAAGATGTTGCCAGTGATGCTAATCATGTGGTAATAGCATGGAAAGAATGAGTAATAAATTTGATGAAAATACACTGACAGTGTCGTAATGGTGAATATTCAATTCTCAATACCCTACTCTTCAACTTTTGTAAGCAAATCATTGCCCATCAGAAATGGCCACCCACTTCATTCCCCATTGTGAATATTTCTGTGTTCTTCATTGAAATTACAAAACCCACCTCGCATTTTGCCTGTAAACTTTGCAAATTTATGTGTGACTTCCAACTGATTTTAACATTCTTAGCATTTAAAAAGTAGATAGCAGACCATAATTCGCATGCGGTGGGATATACAATTTATTCAAACATTTGAACGGCTTAACAAGCAGCTGAAGCAATACTCAGCTATCTAAAAATAACTTCACTTGTTTGCCATTGAGTTCAAAGAAGTGGATGTGCATGCATGAAATCATGATTTTGCAGCACTTTTGAGGCAAAAAACTGAAAACGGAAATTCCTTTCCGGATTACGTGATACTACAGACCAAAGAATATAGAATATAAATTTAAGAGAGACAACCAGAGGAGAATCTAAAACAGAATATAGTGAGGTGGAGTGGAAAGCAACAAATACAAAATGTACATTAATATATGTCACAAAGGTATTTTTGGAATGGGCCAAGATTAGTGAAGAAAAAAAAAGGTAATTACCATAATTTCCTGCATATTATTTGTGGATCAAACAATTTTTTGGCCCAGAAAAATTTCAAAATAAAACAACTTTTTAGATTGTGGTAAATATTTGACTTCAATTACTAAATAAAATTTCTGGGTGGAAACCAAATTGTTTAATCCGTGGATTATATGCTGGAAATTATGGTATTACCTACAGTAAATTCAATGTAATAGATTACATGTGTAGTGGCTTGAGTCTTCATCGTAACATCTTCACTGCCAGTTATTTTTATCTCACAGGCTATCAAAGTCTGAGAGCTTATGTGCCCGCCCGTTCTGTATGTATGTACGTTCGTAACATGATAACTCATGATAAAAAATTCCGATTTACATGAAATTTTGGATTTAGGCTTATTATGATAAGATGCTTCCCTGATTAGTTTTGAGAGTTCATTTGATAGGGAAACGGGGGATATGCCCCTCCCCTTAATTTATATAAATGGGTTTTTCATGCAGAATTAGTAGATTTCATTCAAATCTTAGATGTAGGATCACTCTAATGAGGTGCCTTCATGGGTGTTCATTGGATAAGTTTAAAGGGGGGGGATGGGGGAGGGGGTAATCTCCCCGTTTCAATTTAGTTTTTTCACGCAAAATTTATCTATTTGCTTCAAATTTTGTATAAAGGTTTATTCTGAAATGGTGCCTCCCTGATTTGTTTTTGGAATTCACTGGATAAGTATAAAGGGAGGATAGGGGAAACTACCTGTCATAATTTATGTAAATGTTTTTTCATACAGAATTAACAGATTTGTTTCAATTTTTAAATACAGGTTCATAGTAGTAAGAAGCTTTGCTTATTTGTTGTGGTATTATTTTGTTAATTATGAAGGAGGGTACGGGTGATTACCTCCCCCTTAAGTTAGCTAAATAGAGTTTTATGCAGAGTTATCTGATTTGATTTAAATTTTAGATGCAGGTTTTTTCTGATAAGTTGAATTTCTGAACAGTTTTGGAGGTTTAATGATTAATTATAAAGGAGGGAACGGGTGAAAACGTTTCTTAAATTACATAAATGGGTTTTAATGCAGAATTATTCGACTTGCTTCAAATTTTGGATACAGGTTTATTATATGATAAGGCACATCCCTGATTAGTTTTGAGGCTTCAATGATAAGTATAAAGAAAGAAAATTGGGGGGGGGGTACTTCCTTCCTTATTTTTTTTTTTCGAAGGGATTATTATATAAGGCTGTAATATACAATTAGTCTGCATAGCCTGTGAGCTCTATGCCATTAGTTTAACTGGGCATCATTCTTTTTATTTAATTTTTAATTTGTATTTTAACTGCTTCAATGTTTACTTCAAGATAAGTTGGGGGTAAAAGAGCTGTTTCCCTGTAATTGCCGCTGGTGAAGTGGATAAGTGAGAAGCTGGAACTAGAAGGAAGAATGAAGAAATATCCTTGTTCTGTAATTCTTTTATCCTACTATCATGTAATTATGTTGACCACTGCGAGTTCTTTTTACCCATTTAAAGAGGAAAAACTTAATGAATTTGCCTATTAAATTTAGAATATCCGAAATCCAAGTCAACAGTATCTGTGTTTTGTAGAGCCATTACACCTCAGAAGGTCAGAAACTGCCTGAAGAAATTAGGAATGATTTGTTATCAAATGAATTGGATGGTGAACTAACAATATTGAAAAGGGGAGCAAAAAAATATTGATTGCAAGAAAAAATGAAAGTTAAAAACAAATAAATAGAATTATAAATATGGCAAGGATTACAAATGAAAAAAATAATTAAAGAAAACTGAATGATACTTATAAATGAAATTCACTGATCAAACTAAATTGAAATTTGAAAGTTACTTTAGCTTCCATTCATTCTTAGCTTAAATAATAATTTTTAAAATATTTATTCACAAGAAGATTCTTCATTTTATATAGCTCTATCTTTTCCACTTCTCCAATAAATTCTTAAAAATCATTTGTAGACTCGGATTTTGTAGTTCTATACATAAAAGTTAGCGAACCAATAAAATTTCTCTGTTAAAATCATTATTTATGTATTTTCTTATACTTTATTTTTTTTTTATTGGATTTTTATTTGTTTAATTCATACCAAAAAAGGGTTAAATCGGCAAACATGGAGCAACAAAATGTTCACCACACTTTTATCTGGAATGTATATACAGCTAAATTCTTATGGTTTAATTCTTCTAAATTAAACAAAATTGTGATTTGTTTGATAATTGTTAGCATAAGAAACAAGAATTAAGATTTTTTTTCTCTACACAGATGATAAATATATAAATAGTAAATACATCTCTGTTAAAAGCTTTCAGGATCATTAAAAATTAGTTTTTTAGCAAAATAAAAAATAGACAAACTATTTCTTTCTTGAACTTCGATAGAATAAAGTTTCTAAAATTTAAAATGAAATGTTTTATTAAATATTGTGTTTTTTTTATAAAAGTAATAGTAAATTAATATCTTTATACAATTTAGAAAATTTATTTGCATTATTAGATCAGAAAGTTAAGCTGCTGTAAAATCTAAAAATGATTTCAACAGAAATTTTTTTACAAATTCTCAAATTTTATAATATATAGCTTTAAAATGCACCAGGTCTCAATGATAGGTGCAAGCAGCCCCAGAAGTGATTCTCTTGTTAGTTCTACTTTTTATTTTTTAGCATTGGTCATTAATACATTAAGGCTATCACCAAACAAAAAATGAATACTTTTTCACACATTCATGAAGACATTTTCATTTGTAAATACAAGAGATGGTAGGTGCTCTTATTCAGAAGCAAATAAATCAAATTTTCTATTTTTCAATTAAGATAAAAGATCTATAAGAAAATATTGACAAAGCTAGTATTCAGAATTAAATTTCTGGATGCAGCAGTCCAATAAAGATTGTCATGAGAACACAAATTGCTTATAACTCTATTTATTAAAATATAAAAATTAAATAATAATAATAAATAATAATGAAAAAACAATCCGACTCCAAATCAGCCATGCTATGCATCAAAAAGTTCAGCGTCCACAGGAACACTGTCTTTTCTGGTGTTTTCAGCTCTCAGGTTTTCATAAACTGAGAGTTAATGTGCCTGTAGGTTCTGTATGTTTGTATACAGGGTGTCCGAAAAGTCTGGAAACGGCCGAATAACTCGAGAAATACATATGAGATTGAAAAACGTAAATATATGGTGTTAAATATTTTTAAATAAGCTACTCTTTGATACCAAATTTCACCTTCGAAACCGACCCCCTGGGGGTCAGAGGGGGTCCAACTTTGAAATCTTAAATTATAACCCCCATTTTTTATTGCAGATTCGGATTCTACGGACAAAAATACGTAACTTTTGTATTTGATGGTTATTTCAAATTTTCGTTTATCACGGCGTAATCGAGCATATTAAATCGATACATATTCCCGCTTTTCCAACGAGATTTTCCCTAATCGAAACTGATTGGGCAGAATTTTTGACGTCAAATTCTTCGTCTTTTGTAGGAATAGCGTTTCCTGAAAATCACCCGTGGCAATTATTTCAATAATGCTACACTGTTAAAAATTTGACCCATTTGCTGCAGCGTCACTCCACAGCTATTATAGAATATCTCTTTTGTGACCAATGAGAATGCTCCATAACACAGTAAAATAATCGTTTTCTATAAAAGCGGTGGAGTGACGATGCAGCAAAAGGGTAAATTTTTTTACAGTGTACTTTACTGTGTTATGGAACATTCTCATTGGTCATGAAAGAGATATTCTATAAAAGCTGTGGAGTGACGCTACAGCAAATGGATCAAATTTTTAACTGTGTAGCACTACCGAAATAATCGGCACGGGTGATTTTCAGGAAACGCTATTATTGCAAAGACGAGGAATTTGATGTCATAAATTCTCCCCAATTAGTTTCGATTAGGGAAAATCCCGTTGGAAAAGCCGAAATATGTATCGGTTTAATATGCTCAATTACACAGTGATAAACGAGGATTCGAAATAAACATCAAATACAAAAGTTACGTATTTTTGTCCGTAGAATCCGAATCTGCAATAAAAAATGGTGGTTATATATTAAGATTTCAAAGTTGAACCCCCTCTGACCCCCAGGGAAGGTCAAATTTGGTATCACTGAGTAGCTTATTTAAAAATATTTAACCTGTATATTTACGTTTTTCAATCTCATATGTATTTCTCGAGTTATTCGACCGTTTCCAGACTTTTCGGACACCCTGCATATGTATTTAAATGTGTATGTATGTAACTAACATAATTCTTGAAAAAATTATTCAACTTGCTTCAAATTTTATAAATAAGTTCTTTCTTGTAAGGCACTTCCCTGGTTAGGTTTTTTTAGGGGGGGGGGGGGTTCATTGGTTAAGTACAAAGGGGAGGAGAGGGTAACCCCCTTAATTCAGTTAAATGGGTTTTTCATATAAAATTTTCCGATTTCCTTCAAATTTTGTAAATAGGTTCTTTCAGATAGGTTCTTCATATAGTTCTCTTCTTTCAGGTACTTACTTAATTAGTTTTGGGAGTTCATTCGTTAATGTTCTGACAGTCATGAAAAAAGACAAAATTGTAAAGTTATTTTCTTTGCATTTTGTTTTAATTGCTAAAACAATACAATTCTTCCAACATTATTTATAAAAAAAATATTAATGTAATTCTTGAGAATATTAATCATTGTTCAATGTATTAAAAATCTATTAAATCCAGAGAATTACATTATTTTAAAAAATTGCTTATAATCCAATAGAACAGCTGTGCAGCTTAGCACAGCTTATAAACATGGGCAGAGAGAGGATTAAACAGCGATATGCAAAAGGGGGATGAAAGGGGTTGTCGTCCGGGTGCGGAAATTTAGGGGGCACCAAATTTATGCTACCAATGTCTTTTTGGTCTATCAAAAGAAAAAGTTGGGGGGGAGGGGCCATTCCTTAAGTACAAAAGGGGTATTTAAGGCTAATACAGGGATGGTGAACCTTTTCACATCCGTGTGCCAATTTTTTCCAAAAATATACTTTACGTGATCTTGATGTGCCAACAAACAATGATTTGGATTTTAATCAAAAGTATTTGCAATATTTGGTGTTATATTTTATAAAGTAAAGGAAAAGAACTATTTTTGTTGTTCTACATTAGAAAATAAATAGTTAATCATATTCTAATTCTATCATCGTCATTTTTGCTTATAATGCCTTATAATGATTGTTTTTTTCCTTTTCGACAATCTCATAAACTGAAAATTTTTTGAGTCAATACTGAGACAGAATTGAATATTGAGTTATTATTATTATAATAGATGAACCTAGCTAGTCAAAATTTATACATTTCGTTAAATTTCAATATTATCTTATTAGAAGTATATTTTAATATCTTTTGATTTGAGAAATAAAATATATGCTGTTCCGAAAATAATTGACCACGTGCCATAGGTTTGCCATCCCTGGGCTAATATCTTTCATTAATTTAGATAAATAGATTTTTGATACAGAATTACCTGATTTTGTAAATAGGTTCTTTCTGATAAAGTACTTACCTAATTAATTTTGGAGGTTCATTGGTTAAATATACAGGGGGGAGGGGGAATCCTAACTTAATTTGGATAAATGGGTTTTTCATACAGAATTATCAGATTCCCTTTAAATTTTGTAAATAAGTTCATTCTGACAAGGTGCTTTCTTGATTAGTTTTGGGGGTTCATTGGTTAAGTATAAAGAAAGGAAAGGGGAGGAAGAGGTAATCCATCCTCTTAATTTTGATAAATAGGTTTTACATACAATATTATCTAATTTGCTTCAAATTTGGGATACTATTTTATTCTGATAAAGTTCTTCCCTGATTAGATTTGGAGATAGATATTTACATCTGTTATAATTCATTTACCAATTGAATAATCGTGTTACAAATTAATCCAGTATAATTTCGTATGCAGCGTTTTCTGCAGTTCTATATATTAACCTTTGATTTATTCTGTTGAGCTGATCCAAAGTAACAGACCAGATTGTGTGATTGTTGAGGTTGGTTGGGTGAATTAGTCCTACAGTATTCGTCTGGATGGCTCAGTTGGATCAGCATTGGGAGCTTCAGCCAATACATTCCTGGCTCGAATCCTGGCCCGGACTTTTTTCACTCAATCAGAAAATTTACATCTGTTATAGATTTGGAGGTTCATTGGTTAAGGCTTCTATCCCTGCCTGCAAAGACACTCACAAGCTAATGCTATTCCAATGGGGAGACATTTTTCTAATAACTCTTTCGCATTTGGACATTTTTAAAGAATTTTTTTTTTTGCATTGGATAGCTGAGGTCCCTCTCAAGATTGCTCCTTGATTACTTTTTCGATTTTGGTTGCAAGTATTTTTTATAAAGTTACTTTCACTTTCAAAACCGTTCACTTTCCGGTTCAGAAAGTGAAAGTAACTTTATAAAGGTTAAATATATAGGAGAGCTAATCTCCAATTAATTCAGGTAAAGGGTTTTTTTGTCAATTTCTTTTTTTTAGGGGCATTTTTCTTTGAAATAAGAGTATAATATAAAATTAGTGCAAAAATTCTGTGAGCTCATTGTCATCAGTTTAACTGTGTGTTTTCCTTTTTATTAATATACTTATTATTCTGCAAAAAAGCATAAAAAATTCTGAAAAAATATTAACATCTTGAAAAACATCTAAAACTTATAAAATATAGTTAATATTCTAAATTTTGGGAAATAAGATCAATATCTACCGTATTTTCGGGTGTATAGTCCACGGCTTATACACTGTGCGGGTTACACAAAGATTTTTTTTTTTAAATTGGAAATCGTGATATTTTTTCTACAATTTTTAAACCTCAAAAAATTTGAAAAAAAAAAAAAAAAAAAACATCGAAATTTGTAAATTTTTTTTGCTATGCCGCAAAATTTAGAGAGTTCTCCCATGTTTGTAAAGGCCTTTTTTTTTTACTGCTTAAATACAGTTATTTCTGGGTTTGGAAGATCTGTTGCAACTATCGCCAAGTATTGTACTGATAGATCTGTAATAGCCATTGTGTTTGTAGAGTACAAAATCCAAAATCCGGAACCCTTCCAAACTCGACGATTCTGAATTTACGATCATTTTTAGTTTATTTTTCAGAAAAATAATCTACCCTACCCTGTTGCAAAGAACAAAAAAAAAGTGTGTGATTTAT
Organism: Maratus speculifer; assembly: GCA_964019185.1. Lineage (NCBI taxonomy): Eukaryota > Metazoa > Arthropoda > Arachnida > Araneae > Salticidae > Maratus > Maratus speculifer. Next base: position 417,601,884 of record OZ025293.1, read on the forward strand.
AACATTTCGGAACGATTCAAAGCAGTCGCTCTTTTTTGAAACGATTCCGAGGAATCGTTTCTTTACAGCGTCATTTTATTTCAGAAAAAATTCAAGGAATTGAACTTATCCGGAGTCGTTTCATTTCAGATAGGGTCCGAGGAATCGTTCCTTTTCGGAGTTGGTGCATTTCGGGCCGATTTCGAGGATTCGTTCCTTTTGGGAACCAATGACCTAAGATACATATACATTTTATGTCCAAAGTTTTGAATTTATCACAGATTTTTTTTTTTTAAATTTTCGGAAAAATTTAGAAATAATATCACGCTTGTTTGAAAAAAAAAAAATGTGCGTAAACGTTGCATCGCTTGAAATTTTATCTTAAAACTCATAAACGCCATGGCGTTTCTTCCGAAAATTACGGTACTTATAATCTTAATTTTTTAGCTGAATTACAGTAGGTATTATGCATCATGAAACAATTTGGTAAATTTGTGTTAAAAATTATGACTAATGGCTTCTAATTTCGAACCTCGATAGAAATATACGTTCGTAAATGATGTATAGCCCACGGACTATACACCGATGCATCTCCGCAGGTTATACACAAACTTTTTTTACTGCACTGCTCAATTTAGGGGTGCGGGCTATACACTCGGAAATAGGGTAAATCAATATGAAAAACAGTTTTTACAGTTAGTAATAGAACAAAACTAGTTTAAATGTTCATCCTAGGACAGTGGGTAAAAATTATGTTTTTCATTTAAATTTAAAATAATAATACAATTGATAGTATAGAAGCATTTAAAAGAGCAAAATTTAGCTAGTTTATATTCTAATAAACACATTATTAGCATTAATACTTCTGGGTAAACCAAGCTTTCCGGCTAATATAATATAACAAAATTAAGATCTCTTAATGAAACAAAAATTTAACAAATATGCAATAAAACTATGTAATTTAAAATTTTGCTGTAACTATTGAAATAATACTAATAATTAATATTAATTTTTTACAACACTTTGAAATTGTATTTTTATCATTCATCCCTCTTCTACCTTCCTTATTCTACCCCCCCCCCCTAAAAAAATATATATATTGATTAATAAATAGGATACATTTTAAAAGAAAAAAAAACAGTCACAGTGTGTTTTAAATCTATCAATAAAACTTCTAAGCAAAAGACGAAAGCTATTTTTATTCAAGGATAAATTTTATAGAAACTTTAGTGTTTCATAACCTTAATTTTTTTTTAAAAATATCTATGCAGTATTTAAAATATTGCAATACAATGAAGAATTACATCCAGTTAATGCCCATTTTTAATAGCAGTACAAAACTTTTGTACCTAATGCTTTAAAGTACTGAACAAAAATAATCATTTATTCTTTCTTTCACCAATGATGCTAACTTCGTCTGTAAATTGATCTTAAGTGAGGCACTTTAATCCCAGCCTAAGGGAAGGCATTGTTCAAATTTTCTTCACGCATATTGGTGTTTTTCTTCTGTATATCTGCAGTTGACAGGCTGACATCACATGAATAAGCAAGGTTAGGACAGGTTCAGGTGACATCTAGTTCCATGGTTTAATTTTATTTTCAATGAATGACTTATAAAAGGGAATGATTTCCTACCTCAGACCTTGTTTACACTTTAAGCTATGGTTGTTTACAACATGATTTCTGAAATATTTCTTTTTAACTGTGTAAATCATTGAAATTTTGTTAGTTTTGAATCTTTTATAGAATATTATGTTGAACAGAAGGGATTTCAGGTAGAAAAAGATTTTATTTAGGCAGATAAGTTTTCTCATCCATATTTTGAAATTAAGCCTAACGTGACTCTGATCAATTGTATAATGTCCTATGATTGATGGGTTTGTTCTGGACCTGTTACATTGTATTTTATTTAGAGACTAGTATAATAACCCCATCAAAAATGACGGAATTTTCATTTGCATTTTATTTTCATAATAATACAAACAGAATGAAGATTTTAGTATTGAAGAGTTTGTATTGTAGAAAAGCACATTTTAAAAATAACAATAAATTTCTACAAATACAAATGATATATTTTTTTTTTTTTACTTGATATATAGTTTTTGAACAAAATTTAATTTCAAAACAAAGAGAAGTATTTATTACAATAACGATAATAATAATTAGCAAAATGAAACTCAATTTCTGAAGATTTCACAAAGCATTAAAATTAAATATTGAAGTTTTTTAAATTTTAAAATACATTATTTTTATTAAAAGTATGATTCGGCAGTGGCTTTAATCATGGGCATATGATAGACTTTTAGTTCGATGCTTTTAGGCATGAATTAAGAAGCTTTGTGTTTTGTTTTTTAAATTTGGATTTGGCGCTATCTATATGCAGTTAATATAAACATTTGCGTATTTTCCGTGATTTTTCGACAAATTTTGCATATTTTCCCCAATTTTTCGACAAAATTCTCATATTTTCCCTGATTTTTTCATAGAATTCGCATATTTTCCTTGATCTTTCGTCAAAATTCTCGTATTTCTCACGATCTTTCGTTAAGATTCGCCTATTTTCCGCTATTTTTTGACAAAATGTGCGTATTTTCCCTGATTTTTCTACAAAATTTTGATATTTTCCCGGATCTTTCTTCAAAATTCGCGTATTTTCGGACGATTTTTCTGCAAAATTTGAGTATTTTACACGATTTTTCGATAAAATTCGAGTATTTTTCACGATCCTTTGATGAAATTCGAGTAATTTTCCGCAGCCTGTTCACGGAAATCACTTTTTCCCTGCAATCTTTTGACGAAATTCGCGCCTTGATCGTGATTCTTTAACAATAATCCTGTCTTTTTCCGCAATCCTTTAACGGAAATTTTTTTTCTTTTTTTTCCTGCAATCCTTTGATGGAAATCGCATTATTTCCCGCAATTCTCTGAAAAGAATAATATTTTTTTCAACCTTTTTTTTTTTTTTTTTTTTGTGATCATTTGCAGAAATTTGCTTAATTTGGTGCAGTTTGTACTGGTTTTTTTGTTCTATTTCATCCGTTATGTCCCCCCCCCCCTCTTAAAATATCAATATAGTTTAATGTATCTTTGCATCAATCTCAGGGGTAGTAAAATTCGTCGCCGAAAAAGCGGAGTTTCGCGTTTCCGCGGAAAAGTAGAAGGTCTCTTCAAAAACAGGTTTGCGAGCCCTTTGTTAGTTCATAGATGGCAGCACTGAAAAGTGTTAGATGTGAGGAGGAGGAAGACGTCGGTAGCCTTCACTCCATAAAATGAAATCGTACTAACTATAAAAAAAACTTATCAGTTCAAACTTCCGCTGATATCTTTATGTATTATAATTGGGTATCATAAACATGTTTTATATGAAAATATGCTGAACAAACATTATTTCAAGTGGAAGAAATTTTAAAAGCATCATTTTAGCACCAATTTTCAGCTAAGCCTAACGTGGCATTGATCTTCAGTGGATTCCCGAGTGGTATGACCTGGAACCGTTCTTACACTACCTAAAGACGCAAATTATTATAAGTAGATTGTTAAGTACACAGAAAATAAAATACCCCCCCCATAAAAAAATCTCAAATGCTTATTTATTGAAATTGATTATTGATATAGAAATTATATGAACTAGTAGACATAAAGAAAAGAACAGAAATGCAGAGACTAGCAAATACTCACACAGTAAGCATTGGAGGATCGTCAATATCAATCTCAATTTCATCTGACCCCAAATCATTACTTGGATAGTTTGGTGTTTGCGTTGAAGTACATTCTCCTTTTTTAATTGATCGCTGATGGACAAGCCCTATAACATTAATAAGATATAAATACCACAATGCTTAAAATATTCTAATAACACAATTTGTAATTTAAAATTAAGACTGTTTAAAAAAATTTTTTTTTTACTCAATGTGAAATTTTTTGACACATTTCCAGGCTCATTTTGAAAAATAAAAAAATTGAAATTGGAAGATATGAATACTGAAGAAATTTATAATCAAATAGCATTTTTCATTTTTTTGATAAATGTATCGCTTCAAAAGTTATAAGTGATTGCTATTCCAGTATGACACTTCTACAGCTATTGCATCTATAAATTCATTTCAAAAATCTAACTTTGACACCATTTCCTGAAAGTTTCATTGACTTTATCAAAAAAAGGGAAAATTTGAATTTTTATAAATAGCTTCTAAATAAGAATACCTGCCAATTTTAAGCATTTATGAATAAAAATGAACTAAAAAATGGGTAAGAAATTAGAAAGCTTTAAATCAACTCTCTATAGAATATAAAGCAATACTCAAGAAAAACATTTCAATAACATGAAACTTTCTAACATATTTTGTAACTGTTTTTTAAACATTAAAATGTGATACTTGCACAAATGCTTTCTGAAGTGATTTATAATCAATTTTTTTTTCATTTTTTGATAAATTAACTAGATCTTCATTTATAAGAAGTTATTGTCTCAGGATGGCAGGATTTTCTTTCCCTGCACTGTCACATCCAAAAATTCAGTTTAAAAAACTGAATTTCTGAAAATTTTTCTGTTTTTACCAAAAAATCAGTAAAACAGTTTGATTATATAATTTCTGAATAAAAGAAAATGCCAATTTGATACATTTACAAACAAATATGAATTAAAAAATATGTAAGAAATAGCCAGTTTGGATTTGAGAACAGTTCTAAACAATATAAAAACATGTTTTGAGAGCACCTATTTCATAATTCAATTTTAAACAATATTTTTTTAGAACAATACTTTCTAAATAAAACAAGAACATTAAAAAATAACAAGTATTTTTAAAAACTACAGCAGAAGATCCAAAATCAGCAATGTTACAAAATCCATACAGTTTCACCAGTGTAAACACAACAATCAAATCTGCCATCCATGAGTTTTCCAAAACCATAGTCAAATCAATCTTGTGAAAACCAAGCTGTTTTGACAAAATCAGTGATGATGTCATGGGCAGAAAGATAGCTTGAAATGAAAATGTTCAGTTTGTATATTTTCAACCTATATTGTTTATGAAGAGGTCCAACTCTGACATGCTATATTGATGTCTCTGACTCTTGATGCAAGAGCAAAAGCACATGTATTAGTTGCTTTTGTTGATTGCTTTTGCATCACACTTATTTTTTTCTTATTTATATTACGCACAGATTTTTTGCTGCAGCTTTATTTGTTGCAAAAGATGAAAAAAAAAAAAGCAAATTCCCACAGAAAACTTCAAAAGAGTTAATAAGCATTTCAACATGCCCATAGATATTTTAAAAGCATTATTCTTTTAAAATCAGCATTCAGATATGCATGCTAGATGCTGGCATAAATAATTACAAATCTGTTTATTTACTGTGCAGCACAGTTTAAAATAATGCTTTTTTATATGAAAAAAAATGTAGGTAGTTTTTTCTCATTTTACATAAATGGCATAATTAATAATAATAGTTTGAAAAAAAAAAAAAATCCCCCTACATCTTAAGTTGTAAAAATCCATTATCTGTAATTGTCTGCTGAACTTGAAGTTTGTAATTAAAAAAACACCTTATTTTTCAAAAATAATATTTTTAATACAGTAGATTCCCTCAAATCTGCAAACCTAAAATCTGTCATTCTCTAAAATCCGCATATAATTTAAAGATGTAAACAATGAGACATCCAGTTCAGATATAGGGACAAAATTTGACTTTTTAAATTTTATATCAATTCCATACATATTTTAAATTGTAATTTTTATTAATATTACTGTATTCATGTTTTTGAGGAAGAAAGTTCACATTTATTTCCAAAAAAATTCAAGATATTGCTGATATCACTGGTAATCACAATCTTTTTACCAAATATATTTATATATTAATCAAACTTTTTTGCTTATTAAGTCTGGCTAAACTTGTAATAAAACTTCCTTATTTTATGATTTTGATCTGAATTAGTAATGTACCTTTATGAGGCAAGATTCATTGAACAATTTAGGAAAAATACATTTCATCTTTATACTGAATATTTAATCATACATTATCAACTATTAACTTGATATTTGCTTTTAGTATTTTGATCATTTGAAAAAATATTTAAATTTTTATTATTTTATTTTATTACTTATTTTAGTATTTTATTATATTAAAGCATTAATTATAGTTTTGATTGCATCATTAATTGTATTCAAATTACTGTTTAAAAAATGTAAAAACAATGACCAGAAATCTGCAAAATTCTAAAATCCACACAACCTCTGGTCCCAAGCTGTGCGGATTTGAGGGAGTCTACTGTATTAAATTTTCCAATTTAGATTTCATGTGATTATACTTTAAATTTACTTTTTTTTTACATTGTTAATATACTTTAATTTTGAGCATATGTTTTGTTTTTTGTTGGTTTCTTCATTTCTTATGTTTTTTTCCAGTTTCTTCCACTGTCCTGGAAGAAACTGGTTTCTTCCAGAAAAGAAACCCAATCCTGCCTGAGCTGTGTGTATTTTGGGTCATCTGCCATATTTCACATTGCTACCCTTTAAGAATTAAAAGCTGAATGACACTGAGGTAAAAGTTAGAATATAATTGTTGCATAAAAGCTAAAATAACTTATCAGATTTAACTAAAATAGAAAAATTATTACTAAAAAAGCACTTTCAACACATAAATTAATAATTATCAATCACAGGGGTTAAAATTTTGTACAAATGAAATTGTTCATATAAAACTATATTTTATTTTATATGATTATATCATAATCCAAAATTATATGCAGTTTAAATAATTTAAAACATTCCAACTTTTTTTCATAGAAATAAAATTGTACTTTTTATACTTACTTGTATGATAATTATTTTTTTGTTCCATTTTTTAAAATTAATATTTTGATGTATACAATCACACACATTTGGACAAATCTGAATGTAAATACTTTCATAATTTCTTACTCTGAGTTGATTAAAATTGAATATTACTCATCTAATGAAAAAAAAAAAAAAGCAGTGGACAGCAGACAAATCATATCTAACCCCTATTCATCACATAATAAATCTTCTGTATAAGAATGACGACTATACCACAATGATTTTAGATCAAGATTGAACATTAAACAGTCTTTAAAACAACACAATATTTTGAGAAAAATTTAAAAACAAAACAACCTAAAAACTTACCGAAACAGCACACAGTTTTCAGCTTCATCAGATAATCATTATTGTGAAGGCAACCACAGCAAAATATAACAGTATGTCAGGAATGAATATCTCAAATCAAACTTAAAAGTATTCATACAGACAACTTTAGAGCCATACAGTCTGATCTAACGTTTAAAAAAACTGAACAGAGAATTTAAACCTTCCATTCTATGGATGGCACTTTAATTTATATCTGTGTTATAAAAAAAGAGAGAAATTATCTGATGGTGTCATCCCAAATTATCTAAAACATCTGCAAAAACTTGGCTTTTATACATAGTAGGGAATTGATTTCTAAAAATTCAGTTGCTCTTTTTACCTATTTTGTCCTAAAGACACATGATAAACAGATTACATAACCATCATTTCATATTTTTTTTTTTTTTTTTTTTAAATCAAGGGAGAAATTTTCTTCTTATATTAAGCAAGATCATATTTTATGCATATGTACCGTATTTTCGGGTGTATAGTCCACGGCTTATACATGAAAAAAACCTCTGAAAAAGCCGCTGCGGCTTATACACGGTGCGGGTTATACAAAGATTTTTTTTTTTTAAATTGGAAATCGCGATATTTTTTCTACAACTTTAAAACCTCAAAAAATTTGAAAAAAAAAAAAAACATCGAAATTTGTAATTCTTTTTCTCTATGCAGCGAAATTTAGAGAGCTGCCCCATTCCCATGTTTGTAAAGCTTTTTTTTTTTTTACAGCTTAAATAAGGTTATTTCTGGGTTTGGAAGAACTGTCACAACTATCGCCAAGTATTGCACTAATTGATTTATAATAGCTCCCTGACCGCTTCAAAATAATGTAACCTTTGACCTCAGGCTGCGAGCGAACAGCACTAGTTTTTACTACACTAAAAGAGCAATAAATCAATCTTTGTTTCTGTACGGAACAAAGGTGAAACCTCTTTAAATGATTTTTGAGGGACTGACCCTACCGAATTGACAAAGGAAGAGAAAGTTTAATTCGCCCCCATCTTCAGTCGTAAAGCTGTCAACTGATTTAAAGTTCGATTTCTCTCCTGAAGTTCAAAAAAGTTCACTGTGAAAAGTTCACTCTCAAAGTGCCGACACGAAAGATCAAAAATAGCGACGCCTGACCGCAAGAACTTAGTGCTATGTGTCTGGTCCTTAACGGGTTTTGGCGACAGTCCGGCGGGTCAGAAGAGAAGGTTAACAATTAATGCCCATCGTTCGTCTCACTTCGGATTTTGCTTAACGATTGCACGTGTTATTATTAGGTAATAATATATTTTTTAGTACATTTTTAAAGAGGAAAAATGTTTTCTAATTTTTTGAGAATTTTACTGCAACTTTTAAAATGTTTGTTGCGATTCACAAAAGTTTTAATTAAAGATGATATTTATTGAAAAAAGGAACATGGTTTTTAATTCGGTACTCGGTGAGAATTGTATTCCTTTAAAAAAAAAAAACATCCCATGAATAAGTCAGAAAGTTTTACGATGTTGAAAAAAAAAAAAAAACGTTCGAGTAGCAAAGAGAAATAATGAACTGAAAATGAAACTAAAACAAAACTCTTCTTTTCCTACTATAAAAAAAAGAAAAAATATATATTTTTGTTATTAACCGATTTTGTTAAAATTTTCAGCAACTGGCAATAATAATAAGTTAGGCTGACTACCATATTTTTATTAAAATATATTAAGTTTTAAGAATATTAGAGATACCCATAAATAAGCCCACTGTTTGACTCACTGATAAAAAAGCTCCATTATCTTATGTTTGTTTATTTAGCTGCGGCAGCTCGGTCATCGTGGAAATCCGATAAGCGTTTTCATTAATGGTGTTTTGCTATGCAAAACATTATTAGCTTCAACCAAAGATATTTTTCATGAGCAGAACGTAAAGAAAACAGTATTTATTTAAAACAAACATTTATTTATTTATTTTTTAGACAATAATACTTTTATTTCATTAATATCTTATTGTTAAGAGTGAAATCCGGAGAAATTTAGATAAACACACGGGGAACTTTCAAATTTAAAATGCAATCTGAATAGGTTATTTATATGAGAACAGCCATTTGCTAATAATAATGGAAGACATTTTAAAAAGATTAGCAGATTTTTTTTTTTTTTAACAGGGATACGTTTATTTTCAAAACCAGTTCCGAAAGTATCCAAATAATAATTAAAAAAAAAATTAAACAAAATCGAAAAGCCCTATATAAAAATTCCCGTTTTTCTGTGACTCTTTGAAGAAATGCACATTTTTCCACAGTCCTCTGATGAAATTTGAAGGTTTTTTTTTGCTTTTGTTTTTTTCACTAACTTTTGATGATTTTTTTCTCGTTCTTTCTTTGATCTTCTGACGAGGTACTCGATTTTCATACGATCCTTTCACGAATTTCATGTTTTTACCGTGATCCATAAAGAAAAGTTACTTTTTTTTTTTTTTTTTGGGATCCTTTGATGAAATACACGTTTTTTCAAACAGTCCTTTGAAAAATTAGCATTTCCCGACGGTATTTTAGGAAATCCACATTTTTTTCCCATAACACTTTGATAAATTCGTGTCCTCCCCCTTTTTCTGCGACTTTGATGAAGCTAGTTATTTTTTTCCTGTGACCCTTTGATAAAACTTGCGTTTTTTTCCCGATGATGTTTTGATAAAATTCTTGCGTTCGTTGCGATCTTTGATGAAGCTAACTATTTTTTCTGTCAATAGACTTTTTTTTTTTTTTTTTGACGGCCATTTGTTGAAATTCGTGATTTTTTTTTTTACAATTCAATTTTTTCTACTAATCATTGCTTTTTACCCTTTTCAGAAAAATCGGCACAAAATCACCTCTTTAATACATATTGCTGCAAGGGAAAAAAAAAAAATCATCGTATCCGCCATCCTGGCAGAAGCGACGCACTAAGCATATTTTTTAACTTTTAAATTTGTATGCGCCGCGGCACTTATTCGCGAAAATATGGCAATCTTAATGTTTTAGCCGAATTACTGTAGGTATTACGCATCACAAAAAAATTTGGTAAATTTGTGTTGAAAATTAGGACTAATGGCTTCTAATTTCGGTGTATAGCCCGCGGACTATACACCGATGCATCTCCGCGGCTTATACACAAAGTTTTTTTACTGCACTGCTCGATTTAGGGGTGCGGGCTATACACCCGAAAATACGGTATATTAAGCAGGTAATTTTACAAAGCATTTTTTGGAGACTGATGATAATTTGTATCTTAGTGGGATTGTATCTTAATCAGTTGTATCTTAACCCTTTCGGGGCTGGTGTACTATTAATAGTACATGTTTTTTAATGGAATATTATTTTGTTTTAAAAATTATTTTTGCTACTATTTACATGTAGCAATGTTAGTATATGTCTATAGATTTACTGTATGATTTCATTTATGTTTAGAGATTTAGTAATAATAATTACTATTATTTACTTAATTCCCTTTGCATCGTTTGCAATTCTTTTATTTTAAACATATATTTTACTCATTAAATTTAAAATAAAAGTTACTTTCCTGAAAGAATTATGTGTAATAAAGTGCAAAAAGTATTAGAAAGTTGTAATATAAGTTAAATCCTGCTGTAATATATTTTCTAAACATCTCTAAATATTCTTGCTTAGCCTATTGCCATATGAATAATTATTGAATAGTATGCAAAACAACAATATTTGTTAAGACAATGAAATTTGTCTTTCAGACAATGAAATATTTGTTAAACACTAATCTATTTGGATTGCTAGTGTTAATGTTATTAACGCAAAAATACCTTTTTTTTACAAATTGACAAACAATTCGGACCTGAAAAGGTTAAATGAGTTTCAACTGTAATTTATAATTATATATGAGACAAGAGTATAACCAATATGAACATTAGAATGATAAAACTTGTCAGATTAAAGGTTTTCATTGTACACAAAATCAAAAAACTGTTTTGTCGACAATTTAGTTTTTATTAATATGCTACATGACATAACTTTGAATGAGCTTATTTAAAATTTAAAGAAAAATATAAAAATCAATTTTAATGCGACACTGAATGTGTAAAAAATAAATAAATAAATAAACAAACAAAAATAACCAAAAAAGCATTTATGCAAGCCTGAACAATCATTTGAAGTATTGAAAAGGTTAAAAGCCCATTTTATTCATCAAACCAACTATCAAGAACATAACCTTAAGAAAATATGATATTCTAACCAGATTTATTCTCTTCTCCATTGTTTATCTCACTATCACTTTGTTGATTAGAAATCTCGGTATTGCTACAGCTCAGAGGGATATCCATTTTTGATTTGGATTTTCTTCTTTTGAGAACACTAGCTTTCTTAGCAACCTGATAAAATAATTAAGAAAAGAACTATTTAAAAACAATAAACTGCAAAAATAAACTTAGTAATAACTCACATCAGTATAAAAGAAACTTAATCCACACACTATGCTTGTAATATTAAATTTTTAACATGCAATAATGAAATTTCCTAAATATCAGCTACATCTTTGTTATGCATAGCCAGTGCTGCAGCAATTCCCTTTAGTATCTGGTATGAAAAATTTTGTTTAAGTTTTCAAATTTCTCATCACTAGGAAATCTAATCACAAGGCTAATTTTTATATGGAGATTTCGGGATTGCTTACACACACCAAGGATATACAGAATGAAAATTTTTGTAGTATTACAACATTTTTCAATAACTAACTGTTATAACTTAATAGGATTGATGCTTTAATCAATTTTTATTAATACTTTTGTTGATTTTATATAGTCATTTTAATTTTGAAAGGAAACATTCAAATTCCTAAAATTTGCATAAATGGAATAACCTTATAGATTTATGAAATGCATATAATAAATTATTGGGATTTAAAATAAATCAATTATGCTATTTATTTTTGAAAAAAAAATAATTCATGGTTTGCCATTTAGACTATTTGTATCTCAAAAAGAAAAAAAAAATCATTGAGTATAAAAAATAAAATAAAACAACATGGTCCCAGATCGCATTTTCATATCCTCTTATAATGAAATCTGAGAAGAGAAAAGTGTAGGTAACCAGTCCGGTACAAACCATTCTGGTCTGCAAATCAACCATGGCTATATGCCATGTTAGGCTTAATGGAAAACATATGCTAACATATGACAGCTAAATGATAGTTTCTTCTACTTGAAATAATATTTGTTAAGCATATTTTTCAATAAAACATGTATATCATATCCAATTATAATATATTAAGTTCCAAATTAAAAATAAGCTATGGTAAACAATGCAAACAAACGCTTTACCATTGCCATTCAAAACTACAAATTTCATGTCTAGAAATAAATGAAAAACTGAGTGATTCTTAAAAAAGATATCAGATTCTGCTTTTTAAAATATTAAAAAATATATATTAAAGCCTTTAAATATATTTTGAAATAAATTTTTCATTTCATTTACAAGCAGTAAGTTTACAGCATAAAAAAAGAATGACTCTCAAACTAACGAGTTTTTTGTTGACTAGGTTCTGTGGGCTGACTTGAACTTTTGTTTTGGTGCCATCTATCGGGATCAATATATATTAACAATTTTTCGATTGAAATTAAAATTAAAATAAATAAAAATTGCAGGATGCAATAATGTGAGTAGAGATAATTTTTAAAATATTTGTGTTATATAATTTTAAAATATTCAATAAGTATAAATAGAATGAATAATTTTTTTATGATTTCTTTGATAGAATTTAAATTTTATTTTATTAATTTTTTAAGATGTTAATATTTATCCGCTTAATTTTTTAAATTTGGTTTTCTATTATAAGTTTTTATTAAACATTTCCTTATTAAATCACAATTTTGTTTTTCTTTTCAAAGTTCTTATTCAAAAGTTTCTATGCTAAAAGTAAAAAAATTATCTGCTTTGATGTAATTAATATATGTAGTACATAACTGTATATTCCTTACAATTTAATGACATTTGATAATAAATATATATTCTGTTTACAATGCAAGCTCATTTCAAGAGGATATAACATATAAGCTAAACTTTTAAAAATTGGTGTAATTAAAATTTTATGAAAGAAATAATAATTTTGGTTTTCATTAATATGAAATGAATTTTAAAAGTTAGATAGCTGAAGTTTTTAAAAATTGATTTTGATTTAAATCAATTGTTCCTGATTCTGGATATTACCTATAAGAAACTACTATTTTACCAAAAAGTTTTTTGTTCATATTAACTGCTACAGGATGGTGCCACATCCATATTTAGAAACAAACCATAAAGGCTACAGGATGGTGCCAAATCCATATTTAAAAACAAACCATAAAGGCTACAGGATGGTGCCAAATCCATATTTAAAAACAAACCATAAAGCTTCATTAATTGATTGAACTAGGAATCTATCTTATATCTATGTCTATAGCTGCTGCCTAGTCAATGCTTTTTATAAAAATAATACATTAAAAGAAAAAGAAAATCAATTTAATTTTAATGTTTTATGATATCTTCAGAAATAGTGTTGTCTTCTGTGAAATAATTCTTCAGATTGATTTAAAAAATTCAAACAATTACAACATAAATGTTAATTCCATATGTATACTTGTTTCAATACTTATTAGAGTTACTGAATTCATATTCATTTTTAGATAATGATGAATTTTTTATTTCAAATCCAACCATTATTAATTATACTGATATCTAAACAGTTGAAGTTTTTTTTAGTTTGAAAAATGCACTCCAAAGTGTGATGTAAACAAAGCTCAAAACTAGCTGAAGCAGCTTTCCTAAGATTTGAAGTATAGGATTACTGCCCAAAAACTTCAAATTTTTTATTGATTAATGAATGCAATTTGATAACTTTGCATGCAAAAAGTTGCAGGATTTTTGGAATCAGGAATCACCAGTTATAATCTCTACTCATTCTGTCTGTATAAAAAACTGATGATTTTTCAATATGGATGTTGACAAAGTTTCTTTTCAGTCTGAAACACCATTCATGCCTAGTATTAAAATACTAACAGGGCCGATATTGTTTATAAAGTATATATCATTGGCAGTATTGACTGGAAACATTGCCCAACATTGGCATGCTTAAACTTTCTTAATATTGGAGCAATACTGCTAAGTAATATTTTGCCATTTCCTTCTCAATAGGGTTAAAAAATAGGTGCTTACTTTTGAATAGTAATATTCCTGAAAAATAATTTTTGTAAGATTATATGATCAAATAAGGTGAACATTATTTTTCACAAAAAATGGCATTCAAAAGTAAGAACTAACACAAACCCTACACTATTTCTAATTTAAAATAAATATATTTGCAACATTCACTTTTTATTACAAATACTTCTATCTTAAAGCCAGTTTTTTTTTAATATTGGCATTTCATTGCAAATATTTAACCAATATTGGTATCTAATTGGAAGTTTTTATGAGCTGCTTTCGAGAGAGGGGGATAGGCAATGCAGGAGGATTTGTGTTTTCCTCCCAAGAATAAACATAAAACTGAAATATAAGGTGAGGGCATATAGTGTATCTCACCTTCTTTAGCATATGGCCTTCGCTAAGGTTTCACATAAAGAAATTAACTAATCATGAAAATGTTCACTTTATCAATGAAGTTATATATATATATATTTTTTTTCATTTAGCAAAGGATTTGTGCTAAAGATGAGAATTAAAAAAAAGAAAGTTAAACTATCACATATTTTGAAAAGTTTGTAATATTTCAATACCTTGATATACCTTGATATATTTCAATATATCAGGACTAACACAAGAAGCTAAACTTAAATGCCAGACAATACAGTAGACATCTCCTACAAGCAGTGGAACTTCTCGTTTGAAGGTATTGAACGAACACAGCAAGTGAATGTATTAGAATTAGAATATCTAAGTTGAATATTTCAACAAAAGATTCTGAAAATCCAAAATAGTCCAGTCAAAATAAGCGAAAAAAAGTGGAAACCTAGGAAAAATTAGCGAAGAACTGGAAATTTGTGTAGACCTTTAGAACATCATTTCGAATGAAATGCCAAAAATCTTAGTCAATCTGGCTGGAGCAAAAAATTTTATTTAAGGTCAAAGGTCAAAAATAAAATAAGTCTTTTTTTTTTTTTTTTTTTTTTTTTTTTTTTTTTTTGCAGATATCTGGTAAACTGTAAGTTTTATCCTAAAAATAGTTGTCTTAAAAATTAAATATCTTTGGATTTTCTACAAAAAATATCTTTATTCACTCCCCACCCCCTCTTTCGTAAAATATTGCAAATGCAAAAGTGCAAAAATCAAAAATTTCAAAAAATTTCATATTTTGGATAATAGTTACATTTTTCCAAATGCACTTTATGTTATTAGCTGTCGAATGAAATACACATAAGTAGATATAATAAAATTAAATATAATAATGCAAGATATGGGCATACTTCATCCCATACACCCCAGATAAGCTGTGGTCAGTTTCCCTCCACCCCCTTCCGTGGCGCAATAGAAGCATGCTCCGCAGGCCCATAGCTAGACGATGCTCCTAGGTCGGGCAAGTGTTTTTTCAAGAAGGGCAAAATTACTTCTTTTTATCTCAAAGCCTAAAAGCTAATATACCAACAGGTTCTATATGTATTTATGTATGTCAGAATCGCAATACCTTTTGGTAGAAATATCCGATTTTCTTCAAATTGGGTAAATATGTTCATTCTGATAAGGTGCATAACTGTTTAGTTTTGAAGATTCATTGGTTAAGTATAAAGAGGGATGGGGGGTATAATCCTCCTGAATTTAGATAAATGGGTTTATCATGCAAAATTATCTAATTTTTTATTAATTTGGTATTTTGGTTTATTATGATAAGGTGCATCCCTGATTAGATTTGAAGGTTTATTGATTAAATATAAAGGAAGAAGCGGGGTTTAATCCTCCCCCCTTAAGTTATATAAATGGGTTTTTCATGCAGAATTATCCAATTTGCTTTAAATTTGATATACCAGTTATTTATAAGGCACTTTCTTTATTTGATTTGGAGATTCATTGATTAAGTATTAAGGGAAAGAGGGGATGAGGGCTAATCACACTTAATTAAGATAAATGGATTTTTCATGCAGAAATATCCAATTCGATTCAAATTTAGTAAACGGTTTATTTGGATAAGGCACCTCCCTGATTATTTACCATTTTGCTATAAAAAGAGTGAGTTTTGTTTTAATTATGAGTATTATATGGAATTAACGCGAGTAGCCTATGAGCTCAATATCATCAGTTTAACTGAGCACTTTTTTTATACTACCT
The DNA here is from genome assembly GCA_964019185.1 of Maratus speculifer. Lineage (NCBI taxonomy): Eukaryota > Metazoa > Arthropoda > Arachnida > Araneae > Salticidae > Maratus > Maratus speculifer. The sequence continues at coordinate 417,618,276 of OZ025293.1, forward strand.
CTGACAATAAAGTTTGGTGAATGAATTCAGAACAACCGATCTGGCAACACTGGAGGAACAAAACGCTGCACCTGCATAAAGGCAAGTATTGACCATCTGCATCCACCGTTGTTCAGCTGAGCGTTGTTTATGTTCTGTGTAAGACGTGCTTTACTAAGTGCTTGTTCAGTGTGTTGGTTCTTAACTGAGAACAGCAAAATGGACGAACAAAAGATCAATTTAAAGTTTGGTTTTATGCTTTTGCAAGACACCGAAAGAAATTCATGAAAAGTGGTGCAAATTGAACATCCACCATACTCGCCAGATCTCAATCCTCCAGATTTCATCCTATTTTCACCACTCAAACTCTCTTTGAAAGAGATTTGACCATATTGCTGACATCCAACGAAACGTGACGAAACTTTTGAACTCCATCCCAAAAAAGAAGACTTCCTGCGAATTTCCCAGGACATGTATAACAGATCTTGGCGGTGCATAGTTATGGGAGATGACTATCTCGAAGGATAGTATGGTAACTTTCGTTAATATATTCATCTACATTAATGTTACAGGACAATTCACAGAACTTTATTGTCAGAGGTAGTATATAGTCTTTTATGATCTTTTAAAAATATGTATTACACGTATTCAGTTTATAGCTCTTTCCAATGTAATTGAAAGGTGATATTCTTTCATCTTTCTGTGTATCCATAAACTAATTTTTGTAAATATGAATTTCCACAAAATTGTAAGAAGTTTTCGAGGATTGCTACAAGAGCATCACAAACTACTTCTTTGGGGGACAATCCGTTCTCTGTAGAAAAATCCGAACACTTGCATTGTTAAGTTTTATTAGTAATAAACTAAAATTACAATATTCAGGGATGAAAGAATACTAAAGATATTTTGGAGCAGCAAAATACTGTTTTTTTTGGAGCAGTAAAATCCATTTTTTAGCCGTAAAAATCTGATTTTGTACCAGTAAAATTCGATCTTTTGACAAAATGTATGTTTTTTTGCGGTCTTCTGACAAAAATTGCGGCTTTTCGATAAAATTAACAGGTTTTATTGTGATGTTTTGGCCGCGTTTTGTGTGATTTTTCACAATGCTAATACTCATTTGACAGAATTCACATTTTTTTTTCACAATCCTTTGACAGAATTTGTTTTTTTTTTTTTTTGCAATCTTTCGATGAAATTCGCTTTTTTTGCGGTATTTTGAAAAAATATTAATTTTTTTCGCGATCTTTTGACGAAATTGCCGTTTTTTGCTATCGTTTAACTACGTTTTGTAAGCTTTTGACAAAATTCACGTTTTTTTCGCTATCTTTTGACAGACGTAGCGTGTTTTCCGTGATTTTTTTTGATAAAATTCGTATGTTTTCCAGGATTTTATGATGAAGTTGGCACATTTTTAGCCTTCGATGCTATTTGTTTCAGACAAGCTAAAAAGTGTCATGTCAAAAATTGTGGCCATCTTTTACTTACCTATCATACGTAATATAAGGTAAGTCTTGCAATCATTTTGAAAATCGAAAAAAAAAAAAAATGACGGATTTACACGTTTTAGATACTGGAGATTTCGAAAAACATTTTTAGAAAAAAAAAATTGCTGTCCATCCGTCTGTCTGTAAATGCTCTATCTCACAAACAAATGGAGATAGAGACTTAAAATTTTGTACGTACTTAGTAAGTAAGAATAGGAGGAAGCCTATTTAATATCAGTAACCTCGATTATCCGGAACTATTTTTTTCGGACTCTCGAAAAATTCGTTCTGATGAAATTTATATAAAATGTTTCGATTTTTTTATTTTAAGGAAAGGACGTAAAAGGCAATAAAATAACACAAATTTTGCATCAAGAATGAAATCGGTCGGATTAATAGTTGCCGAGATATTTATAATCCTGTTTTCCACATTCTTCGATTTTTCATGACCCTGTATTTTCTTCAAATTTCAATTCAAAGATATGTTTTAACTGGAAATGAGACACTTAATGTGATGCAGTGAACTGTTAGTTAATATGATTATTGTTTTTGGAGTTATAATTATGTTTATTTTACACAATCCAGTACTACTTGTGTAGTTTGGTATTTTACATAATTTGTCGAAATGGGTTCATCAGCAATTCATTAATGGAACATTACTATGTATATTAAGAATATTTAAATATACGTTTAAATTTTGTTTTGGAATTGCAATTCATTTTATAAATAGTTTTCACATATTTTATTTTCACATATTATATAATGCATATCCATGATGGGTAAGTATTACGGTGGTCCCCAATGACTAGTTTCATAATCTGGCCATTAAAACGAGACATTCATACAATTTTATTGTTAAAATGCATTTCCTTTTTCTCAATGTCTATAAAAAAGCGTTTAAACTAAAGAAAAAATCTGTTTTTGATGAATCTAGTCAATGAAGAAGTAGCACGTCAAATTGTATCTCTTTAATATTCCGCAATTCCAATGTCTCAGAGAGAAATTGCTAATCAATTGGGTATTTCATGCCATTCTGTTTGCTATTATATTGATAAACATAAGAAAAAGGAAGTTAGTTCATCGCACTCTAAACGGGGTCGCCCTTCTAAAAGATCTCTATCAAAATATATATATATATATATATATTTTAATAGGAGGCGAAATTGAATTCTGCAATGGCAGAATCTACATTCAATTTGTTTTTGTAATCTTTTGATGAAATTCACATGTTTTTCGCTATAGGTGGGTGAATTTCACATGTTTTTTGCGATCTTTTGTCGAAATTTGCTTTTTTTGTGGCATTTTGAAAAAAATATTCATTTTTTGCGATCTTTTGATAAAATTACCGTTTTCTGCAATCTTTTAGCTATGTTTTGTTCGCTTTTGACAAAATTTATGTTTTTTCTGAACTTTTGACAAAATTATTGCAATATTGAAATTGTTGATTTTTTGCAATAACGACTTAGAGCCCTTTAAAACTCTTCTCTTGCCTGTACCAGAAATATTGCTGCATACCATTTTTTGTAACAGCACAAAGGGTTGCAATTTCAATTGTGGTTGCAGAAAAGTTAGTTTGACTTGATCAGCAATATGTAACAACTGTCACGGCCAGTCTTGCTCAAATGTTACCATAAATACAACAGATGATGATGCTTCCTACACCAGTGAAGAGATACCAGATCCATCTGATTTCCCAGAGCAATGGACAGGAGTTCAAGATGCAGAGGTAGAAGAAGAAGGAAATGCAACTCAAGAAACAGAATTCGCAAATGAATAATCAACAAGTAAAATAAATTTATTAAAAGTAAATACTTTTTAGTAGAAAATTTCAATTTTTATAACAATCTTCAATTTTTATAACAACCATGTTTACGATAAATTTACTGTTTAACAGATATTTGAAACTAGTTGTTGGGGGCCACCGTAATACTTACCCATCGTGGATATGCATAATATAAAATTTGAAAATAAAACATGTGTAAAATATTCATAAAATGCATCGCAATTCCAAAATAAAATTTAAACGCATATTTAAATAGTTTTAATATACATAGTAATTCTTTATTAATGAATTGCTGATGAGCCAATTTCAACAAATTATATAAAATGCCAAAATACTCAAGTTATACCGGATTGCATAAAAGAAACATCCCTATAACTCAAAAAATAATAATCATATTAACTAAAAGTTTACTGCGTCGGATGAAGCATCTCATGTCTAATTAAAATATATCTTTAAATTGAAATTTGAATGAAATACGGGGCCATGAAAAATCGAAGAATGTGAAAAACAGGATTGCACATATCTCGTTAACTAATAATCCAATCGACTTTGTTTTTTATGCAAAATTTGTGTTATTTCATTGCCTTTTACATCCACTCCTTAAAATAAAAAAATTCGAAAATTTTTATGTACCTTTCATCAGAATGAATCTTTCGAGAGTTCGAAAAAAATAGTTCCGGATAATCGAGGTTACTGGTATTAAATAGGCTTCGTCCCATTCTTACATACTAAGTACATACAAAATTTCAAGTCTCTGTCTCAATTTGTTCGGCAGATAGAGCACAGACAGATGACGAGCAGACAGACAGACACACAGACGTACGCACGGTAATTTTTTTTCTAAAAATATGTTTTTCGGAATCTCCAGTATCTGAAACATATTATTCTGTCACAGTGGCGTAACTAGGGTGGGTGACACCCGGGGCAATGTATATGGTGTCACCCCCCCCCCCCTTCTGCCAAGGACTACCAAATTTTTTCAATCACAATTCTATGTTGTTAAAAATAAAATCTGAAGATTTTTTTAATGTCTGGTGTAATTTTATAGATAATTCAAAGAAATGGATACAAAATTGTAATTTAAAAATAAAATACTAAAAAAGTCGATACAATTATAGAAAAGCCTATTTTTATTTTAATTTTTATAAAACTTCTGTAAACTTACACTGTATTTCTTTATCGTAATAATCTTATGTTATGATTCCATATGCTTATTATTTTTTATTGCATGCTTATAATTTTATTCTATAACACAGAAATGACCAAAACCTTTTCTTATTCAACTTCAGAACTCCCATATAAGAAACCACCGGGGTGACTCGCATAAGTCAATGCGGTGTCTATATGTAGAAAAAAAATATTTTCACCCCTTAGTGCTTTGCTTCACTAAGGGGTGTCACCCCTTAGAGGGTGACACCTGGGACGGGCCACCCCCTCTGCCTCCCGCTAGCTACGCCACTGTTCTGTCAAAAAATTTTTGATTTTCAAAATGATTGCAAGACTTACCCTATACTATGTATGATGGGTAAGTAAAAAAGAATTTTTTGTATCTTTGACCTTTAATGAAATTTTTTGCTCCAGCCAGATTGATTAAGATTTTTGGGATTTCATTTAGAATGATATTCTAAAAGGTTTTTGCAAATTTTCAGCTCTTCGCTAATTTTTCCTAGGTTAAATGTCTATTTTGACTAGACTAAAAGTAGATTATCTGGTTTGGATGAAGTATGCCAATTAATACATGAATCACATGAAAGTAATACTCGCATGGGAATATTCAGTGCTGTTTCTTTGGGTTTCAAATCTTTGTACATGTAGTACAGCTCATATTCAAAATATTAGAATAATTGAGAAAAAGTAATAAGAAAAAATTATTTGTCATTTATTTATTTTTTATACTAAGTAAATGCAATTAAATTTCTTATAAATTAAATCTGGAATGTTTAGATAAGATTTTAACATTTATAAAATATAAAATACAGCACAATAAATTAGGTATACAGCTTCCTTAAACACACCAGAATATTAGAATAAAATTTAGATTGGTTCAAAATATTAGAATATTTTATTTTACGCAACAATATTACCTTTTGAATATGAAGTAAATGGTAGTTAATATTTTGTAGCATCCCCTTTAGCTTTCATAACAGCGTACAATCGATCTTGCATACTATATACAAGGTGTTTACAAACATTTCTATCAATATTAGCCCAAATAGACTTTATACGTGCCACTAACTCAGTTTTACTTGAAGGAGGATTTTCTTGAAGTTTTTTCTTCATTATACACCATAAGTTTTCGATGGGATTAAGATCTGGTGAATTTGGTGGCCAAAGAAGTACCTTAATGTTGCGTTGGCGGAACCAATTCTTAGTTGACACCGAGGTATGCGGGGACGCTAAATCTTGTTGAAAGATGAAATCATCTTCAAATAAAACTTCTGATGATGGAATCATGTAATATTCTAAAATTTCTTGATATATCAGAGAGTTAACCTTTTCGTAGACGATGCATAACTTTCCAGGTCCTTCTGTACTCATACAACCCCAAACCATGACACTAGCAGCAAATTTTACGGAACGTTTAAGGCATTCTTTATCAAATGCTTCTTGCTTCATTCTCCAAACTCGAATACCTTGATTACCATATGAAACACAAAACATACTTTCATCACTAAATAATATATTTTTCCAATCTTCATTGCTCCATAAACGTCTTGATTTACACCAATTCAATCTTATACGCTTTTGTCTTGCAGTCATGAGAGGTTTTGTTTTCGGTACACGAGATTCAAATTTAAATTTATGGAGACGTCTTAATGTTGTCGATGTAGAAACTTCAACTCCTTCTTTCCATTTTCGGTGCAAGAATCGCACACTTTTAAAACGGTTTTTCTTAACTATACGCTTCAGTTTCCTGTCATCTCTAGCAGATGTTTTTGGTTTTCGGCCACCATTTCGGCGATTATTTTGAAATTTTCCAATTTTTGAATATTGTGTTAGTATTTTACTAACGCTCGATTGCGAACAATGTAAATAATTCGCTATAAAACATTGATTTTTACCATGCCGATACAAATCAACCATACGAAGTTTAGTAGATTCAGGAATATCACTCACACGGCCCATTTTAAGACGAAAAAGAAACAAACTGCAAAAAAGAATACTGATTTTAAATAAAATAGTCTGAATTTAATCAATGATGCCACCAGTTAAGAATTGGTAATAATTAAAGGAGAATTAATGTGAAATATTCTAATATTTTGAACCACTTGAATAAATATTCTAATATTTTGACTTTTCAAAATAATTTTTTTTGCAATTAATCTTTTCAAAAATGATATTAAATTTAAGATAACAAGTAAGTTTAATCAACAATAAGTTCTTAATAAAAATATCGTTTGCATATTTTCATTAAAAGACATTAAATTACCAAACGATATTTTCAATTTCTAAAAAAAAGGTAATTATTCTAATATTTTGAATATGAGCTGTACATAGAACAATATCCTTATTGGGATATATAAGCAGAGTTTCATCATCATTATAGCAATATTTTAAAAATATTTATATTTGGTCATATATTTTTAAATATTGTAGCACTACTTATCAGGATTTACATATCTGGATTTCAAACAGAAATAAAGTTTTCTTTTTTCAAGTTCAATTTATAACCAGGAAAATAGAATTATATATATATATATTTTAAAAAAAGTTACTTTTAAGAAGATGCACTTTTTTTTCATCCAATATTACTAAAATAGGAAGATGAAAAACAACAAACAGTCAACTAGATGGACATTTGCAGAAAGCTATTCACTCACATTTAAGAGAAATCAAAAAACAATACCATAGTTTCAAGATCCTATCACAAGCTATTGTCGTGAGTAAACAATGTTTTGTTCTCTCTCCTTCCCCCCCCCCCTACTTTATCAAGATTCTTGACTTGATGGATTTTATATAATAAAAGAACCATTTTAAATTATAGGAATACCAACAAAGCCTTTATTAGGTTTGTAAATGGATAGCTTTCTGCATTTCAATGTTCAACTACAGATGCCTGTATTAATCTTCATTTGTCAACTTAAGCTAAATTTAAATATACCTGCCATGTCTCCTGAAACGTTTTAGACACTCCAGGAAAAATTCCTTTGTCACCTGCTTCTCTAGAAAGTAGTAGCAACTGCAAGTAAATCATTATAAAAGGTTACAATATAAAATGCCAATTACAATATAAACCAGCTACACAAACACAGAGGAAGACCAGTACTTACAATTATAAAAAAATATTTTTTTTTCTTACTTTGCTTAAAGGAGTGGCTGAGTTGGTTGTATTTAAATGGCCAGAATCTTTAATATGGATCTTCCATGTAACCACAGACATAAAACTCTTATCAGCAGCATAACAACGCCATAGACACTATAGAAACAGATTACAAACATAAAAAGGTTTTTAATACAACTTCAGGAAATAATTACGAGAAACAAAGTAATGGATTAAAAAAATAAGAACAAATTTCATGAATAAATCACAGAATAAACGTTAAATATTCAAAGTTATATAGTTAAATGTGCAAGAAAATTACAGCAATGCTAGTGAACTTTGGTTTAATTTTAACATGTAGGTGATCCTTTATGGAAAAAATACTTAAGAACATGTTTATAAATCAAAAACTGTATATTTACTTTTAGTTAATTATTTTTTTCTTTTTTTAATCAAAACTTAAATTCCGGTATTTTTCCAGATAATCCATATACTAAAAAATACCCCAATTTTGTTAACTAGCATCTACTTCTGACACAAGTGTTGAATTCAGACACTTTTCTCCGGAAGGGACTTCAGTAGCTCTGGGGGGGGACATTTCATTGCTCCAAGGGAGATGTTTCCCCCTGGGCCATCTGCTGAATTCAATGTTGTCTGACATCATATTTAAGTTCCTTAGATCAAAGCAGTCTCTGAAAAAATATTGTTTTTATACCTTTCCACAAATTTTCATAATTGAGAAAATCTAAGTATAAAATAAAATAATGCTATTCCAAAGAGACTACAACTCCTACAATATTTTCAATGGCTGTTTACTATTTTCTTGTATATAGTTGAGCAATAACAGGATATGGTCCATCCAGACAGACTAAAAGAAAAGAAATTCTTTATCTAGAAAAAATAATGATTAGAATAAACTAGAAATATCCATATTTTTTATGACACTCACTCTAGTTATGTAAATCTATTGTAGGTCACAATTATTAAGTTTTACGTACATGAATTTATTAAAAATTTTCATAGTTAAAAATGCATTTCTAATATATATATATATATATATATATATATATATATATATATCTGGGATCATTTATATCATTGGAAAAAAAAATAACATTTTAAAATTTCAAATCCCCTTTACCCCTTTAGTGTCTATTAAAATTTAAACAAAAATATATAAACTATCTCTTTTCCAAACTGCTTTGGTCCAATTAACTCAAATATGGTGTGAAAAGTATCACCATTTGGAAAAAACTAAAGTTTATATAATTTTTACTACGTAGATGATACCTATTTCAAAAATTACATGTACATATTCTGAAATAAAACACTATTCAAATTTTAATGACACTTTTGTTGCGATTTTATTGTAAATGAAATGTGAATAAAAGTGGGTGTATTAGTTTTCTTAACCTTGACTGTAAATTAACCGCTTCGACATTTGCACCAAAATAGATTGAAGATGAAAGCATTGTTTCTTAATACTTATTGCTAGTGAAGTGATTAAAGAGCATTTAACCCTTTCTGGCACATTGTGCCCAGTCCCTGGGATACCTAATTTTAATTCCAAACTTGCATACCACACCAATAATATTTTAGTAAAATTTTGCTTTTAAAATAAAAGTTTAAATTAGGGGTTTCAAAATATCTAAAAAATTTGTTCGTAAATTCCGGTGCCAGTCAATAATTTCTCATTTTACTAAGATATTTTGCCTGTTCCGGAAAGGGTTAAAAGACATGAAATATCCAATGAAGCATACAGTATTTATTCACTTTACCCAAATGGCATGTCACTACAAAGAAACAGTATTATAGTTTAATTTCTTAATTATTGTTTGAAGTTAAAAAGTAAAAAAATACCTGGATCAATGTAGCTGCAGCAGGAATCTGACGATTGAAATGTTTCTGTCTTTGCTTTTGTTGCACTTTGAGGGCAAAGCCAGATCCAAGTATTCCCTAATGTATGAAAATAAAAATAAAAATATGGAGATGAAAAATTCGACATAAAATATACTTTAGCCCATTTGGAACCATGGGTGCACCTTCAAATAAGACAAAAAAAAATTTTTTTTGGTACCAGTAAGAAAGAAAAATAACATTTGCTTTATTTAATTAATGCATTTTTGTGATTATTTAAGCAGGAGTATTGTTATTTTTGAAAAGTGGTACAAACCAAATACAATTTTTGTAAGAGACGCCAGTCCCAAGGGGGTTAATATTTTTCTAAAAATCCAAATTTTATAAATACATTTTAAACATTACTCTATAAATATGATCAGCCAAAGAAAAATTGGATCTATTCCCCCTTTAGATCTCCTTCATAAAAATTTAATACACATAAAAAGTCCTGTGATAAAATGCATAAAAGGAGCCTTTTCAAAAAATTTCTTTCTTAAGGAGGCTCAGGGGTTGAAAACTTTTCAAAAAATATATATATATATTACAAATTTAAAATTTTTTCGTCAAAACTAACCTTTATACTATCTTAATTTTCTTATAATAATATTCCGTACTTACTTCAAATTATTAAATTAAAATCTTGTTTCTAAATCTAATCTGTTAATCCTTATGCAGATGATATAAATTCTTAATTTGCCTTAAAAAACATTATTCCAGTATGCGTAAATTTAAAAAGATGGCTCTAAATTAAAAATATTCTTAATTAAAACTTTATTTCTTAATATTCCAAATAAAACTGATTTCTTCTATGTTTTTATCCCCCTTTTTAAGAAAGTCTTATTAAATTTATTCCAAAACCATACCTTTCAAAAAATATCATTATTTTATTTTATCTATTTATTTATTTTTCCTACGTCAACCTTTGATGTGTGCATATTAATAAATTCATTTCTTTTCTTTTTCTCTTAAAATTAATCATTTATAAAAATCGTCTGCCTAAGATATTTAAAATTCTGAGTCAATTATAAATTGGTTAAATAATATTTTTTTTAAAAATAAATTTATCGTTTGTGGAAAATAATCTCGTAGCTGGACAAGAATTCTGTTTACATAAAAGAATGATGGTTTGAGGTTACAGAATGTCCCAGAACTTTCTTTTTAGTTTAAAAAGGTGGAAGTCTCGAGATGAAAAAGAAGATTTCTTGGGTTGCTTCTTCGATGAGGACAGCTCGCTGAAATAATGATGGAATTTTTGCAAAAGGAGCTTTTCCTTCCTCATTATTACGAATTTAATAAATGAATTTACAGCAGCCCATGACTAATTATTGGATCTTCTACATTTATTTATTTATTTTGTTTTTTCCCTCGCTTGCCATGACTGTGTGTTTCTTTTTAACCAGTGGAAATAATTCGAGTTCTCCTTAAATCGTCACAACTAATCGAAAAGTCGGACAGGATTTTTTATCTGTGCTGCCTTTTTAATGAATGATATTTAAAGAAAATTGCGATGGAACGAAGAAAAGCATGCTATCGCCGAAGTTCGATTGAAGGACAGCCTATATGGTATTTTCAGCTTGCTAATGAATAGTACTTGCTTCGAGTCTGATGTGGATTTCCTGACGCTTGATGTTGATCTGTGCGCACAAATTTTGATTCAGTATTCATGGTCATAGGAAAATTTTTGAAAATTAATGACTTCAAAGTGGTGAGTATGTGAAAGGTATTTGATGAGGAATTTAATGAAGAATGGATTTTATTGAAGATTTTTCGTGAACTGTAAGTTATTTTATTAAATGTTTTGATTATTATTTCTATTCTATTTATGATTGATAGAAAGTATTTATTATTTATTTATTTATTATTTTATTGATGAGAGTAATTTGAAGTTAATTTATTAATTTACTAATTTATTTATTATTTTATTATTTATTGTATGTTATGGATCTGATATAGTAATTTTGAAAAAATATGTAATTGATAGAAATTATTAACTTTGAAATTTATTGTGAATGATTTTACGATCAGGATTTAATAAAGAAAATAGAAGTGCTTCATTTATTCTAATGAGTAAGAATCAAAAAATTATGGAAGATCCTAAGTTCGTACCGTTTGACCCGAGTTCTGGAATGAACATTTTGTCATGGTTAACATATTTTGATACAACATGTGAAAAGGAGAAGAAAAATCTAGAATGGAAATTTAATTTTATTGCGCAATATTTGAAAGGGGAAGCGCAAAAAATTTATATCAATGACTGCTTAAATTGTACGGATTATGAACAAATTAAGAAAATTTTGATAGAAAGACTCATTGAATTAGACTTCCCGAGTTTTTCTGATTTTTCAAATCTGAAATTAGATAATTTAGACAATTTAGAAACTTATTTTCGTAAAAAAGTGGAAATTGGTAGGAAATTGCATCTTAGTGAAAATATACTATTACAAGGTTTAACTGATGGTTTAAAACCGGAATTCAAAAACAATATTATTATAAATCCTCCTAGTAGTACCACCGAATGGTGCCGGGTTGTCAAACAATTCATGGAAGTTTCCACCCCACTAGTTTCAAACCAAGTAATAAATCAACCATCAGCTAGACAAAATTTTCAACCAACTAGGCCCTGGATTCAGCCAGTTAGGCCCAATAATACACCTAGGAATTGGATTCCCCAAAGGCAATCTCAGTTTCAAAGACCTAGAGTTTGTCAAAATAATTATATTCAAAATTCATACCCTTCAAGACCTTGTAGGATATGCACATATAGGGGTGTCAGTAATGCTTTTCATTGGGAAAGAGAATGTATTTTTAGGAGTGAGTTGCCATCCTCTGATACTCTTCCAAGTAGCTCACAAAATAATTCTCATAATATTTGACTATTAATTGTGTATGGATGTACAAATAATTATAAATTACCATTCGTTGTAGATAGTTCTCTGTTTGTCAGGTTTATTTATTTGATTATTTATCTGTGAATCTTACTTACTTACCTATTTATGAGTATTATTATTATCATTATTATGTGTTGGAGATTGAAATATTTTTATTCTTAAGGATTTAATTGAGGAGTATGATGTTCTTAAGATATTTACTGTTACTTATTAAGACAATTATGATATTTCTATGCACGATTAAGGGCAAGTTTGTAATAATAAGGTATAACTATGATGTTTACAATTTCTATTTCATTAGATAAAATTTCTGGTTAATGTTAACAGCTGAATATAGTCACAATTTCACGATAATTTTGATTCAATTTTTTTTTAAATGGTGGGTAATGGTTTTGTGTGAGGCAATTAAAATGTATACAACATCAGTAGACAAAGCCCTCAAAATTGCGAAAGCGCGAACTCAGGAATTTCACCTTAAAAGTAAAAGGCTCTATGATCGAAATTTTGTCGAATGCCCATTAAAAATACAAGACTCTGTAATTTATGAAGAATTTAAATACCCTAACACTCGAAAATTAGAACCTACTTTCTCTGGACCATACAAAATTATAAATAAACTTTCTGATGTAACTTATGAAATAGATAAATTTAATTATGAGACAGGACAGAATTCCGTTATTGTGCATGTTTCTAAATTAAGACCCTATTTTTCACCAGAAGATTTTAAACTGTTTCATGAGCAACCCAAAAAACAAACAAAACCTCAGATACAATCACAATCACTAGATCAAACTAAAGTCAAGACAGTAGATTAAGTTTTAATTCTTATTCTTTAAATAGTTTATCACCATAATTTTCAACATTAGCAGGTATGTTCTTGGAGGCCTACAAGAATATTACTTGTTTTTGGGAGTTTTTGGGGTTAAATTGGGCTCCTTATGCAGGCATAAGGTGTACACTTTGATTGTAAAAGCTTTCAAATTGATGTTGATAAATTAATTTTAAGGGTGTTTAAGTCTAACTATATTTACTCATGTATTTGACATTAGTATTATTCCATTTATTCAGCAGATATTTATGTTATAACAGTTATAAAATCTAATGATTCTACTCAAACCTATAACATAATATGTGATTTTCAGTGATTGTGAAAACTACAGATATTAAGAATTTTTCAGTAAAGCACACTATTTTTATTTCTATTTCTCAATTAAGAATGACACCTTTTATTCCTATTGTATGTTATTATTAAAGTTTATAAACCATGTGTAGATAAAACATTATTCTACATTTGGCATTTGAAAACTTATAACCAAATTTGACAATTTTGTAAAAGAGTATCAGAGAGGAATTATTGTAAGGAAATACTGGTTGAGAGTCCATTTTCTAAATAGTTAGATTTAATTTTATTTGGATTTTGGAATTATTATGATTTTTTTTATTTATACTTTCGGCTAGCAAAAAATACTTTCTTATGCTATTAGAAGATAAGAAAATTATTTAGTTGCTATGTAATTATTTTTATCCTCAACCAATATTTTCCCTATCAATAATAAACAAATAGTGATATTTTCTTTTGATTATACTCTTATTTTACTATTATTATTATTATTATGATTTCTATAATGAAGTTTAGTATTAATTATACTCTTATTGAGAAATATTAGGATATGGAGTCTTATTATACTATTACTTATTATTGTTGCTATTGTTATTATTTAAATTTTTCTGTATTATTTATTATTGATATTGAGAGTGATGCTATTTATTATTGAAAAATTGATATATTATTGAAAGATGTTGGATCCAACATAACATTAAAACCAAAGATTAAACTAGGTTTGAAGATTTTTAGTTAAAAAGAGACTGTATTCAGAGAACATTGGAAAATACTCTTTTATATATACTATTGAAAGACTTGTTTCATTTAAAGGACTTATTTAAAATAAACTATGCATTAAGTCATTGTAATTATTTAAACTTCCATGAGAACGAATTTTTATTGTTTTTATTATATTTTTATCTCTTGCTTATTAATATTCATAACTTATTTACTGTTATTGTATGTATTATCTCCTATGCACTTACAAATGGTAAGTGATGTTGTAACATTATTGTATTTCTTTCAGGGAAATGCTCCTACCTAAATTTAATTCAGAATTATTTTCTCTTAACTATTTTATTTTAATCGCTAATATTTTTTATATTGCGTTAATTTTCTTTTCTTCCATCTCTTGGCTTCCTGAGTTTGACAGTTTTATTCCAAAATTTAACTTTTCTAAATTATTATATTTCTGTTGTCTGAACTTGTAGTTTTATTTAACTATCAATTTCATACAAAGTCTTGGGGAGGGGGGATAATATTACAAATTTAAAATTTTTTCGCCAAAACTAACCTTTATACTATCTTAATTTTCTTATACTAATATTCCGTACTTACTTCAAATTATTAAATTAAAATCTTGTTTCTAAATCTAATCTGTTAATTCTTATGCAGACGATATAAATTCTTAATTTGCCTTAAAAAACATTATTCCAGTATGCGTAAATTTAAAAAGATGGCTCTAAATTAAAAATATTCTTAATTAAAACTTTATTTCTTAATATTCCAAATAAAACTGATTTCTTCCATGTTTTTATCAACCCTTTTTAAGAAAGTCTTATTAAATTTATTCCAAAACCATACCTTTCAAAAAATATCATTATTTTATTTTATCTATTTATTTATTTTTCCTACGTCAACCTTTGATGTGTGCATATTAATAAATTCATTTCTTTTCTTTTTCTCTTAAAATTAATCATTTATAAAAATCGTCTGCCTAAGATATTTAAAATTCTGAGTCAATTATAAATTGGTTAAATAATATTTTTTTTTAAAATAAATTTATCGTTTGTGGAAAATAATCTCGTAGCTGGACAAGAATTCTGTTTACATAAAAGAATGATGGTTTGAGGTTACAGAATGTTCCAGAACTTTCTTTTTAGTTTAAAAAGGTGGAAGTCTCGAGATGAAAAAGAAGATTTCTTTGGTTGCTTCTTCGATGAGGACAGCTCGCTGAAATAATGATGAAATTTTTGCAAAAGGAGCTTTTCCTTCCTCATTATTACGAATTTAATAAATGAATTTACAGCAGCCCATGACTAATTATTGGATCTTCTACATTTATTTATTTATTTTGTTTTTTCCCTCACTTGCCATGACTGTGTGTTTCTTTTTAACCAGTGGAAATAATTCGAGTTCTCCTTAAATCGTCACATATATATTTTATGATCTAGTTTTATTATTAAATTAATTCTGAACTCAATGCAAAAAACCGCATAAAAATATTTGCATTTTTAACGAAGTTATAAGCATCTATGTATCAACATTTTCATAGCCGCACCCATACAATTTCAACTTTAAGTCGCGTTTTCTCAAAACTTGATTTTTGACGACTAACACCAGGATTAAAAAAAAAACTATTTGATGGAATGGCTTTTTTTTTTTGCATGCATATAACATCATTATCTATAGAATGAATTAATATAGTTTAGATAGTTTAATATTTTGAGTATTTTTAATAAAAAAAAGTTGTCTTTTTTAGGAGTTTAAATTTTCATATTTGAGAGTTTTTCAATAATGTTTTTAAGTGATAGTTATATCCTTAATTCATTCTATAGAATAAAGTTTCCGGATTATTTTAAAGCAAATATTAGGTTCTTATGTCATTTCAACATTAAGATATCTTGGTGTTGGTGATATAACACATAATTGTTTTTTCGAAAATTGTGTTACATACATTTTGCTATATTTCTTATTATACTACATTGAAGTACTTCATTTTATAAAACTACAAACATACCTTACTATACAACTTTACTATAAACAACATACTAATTTTATAAAACTATAAACATCAGAAAGTTTAAATTAATTACATTGAATACTTCTGTTTTTATATGGACTCGAAGCGAGAGCTCTATTTACATGTTTTTCCATATCGATCAACCCCTGAGCCCCCTTAAGCAAATCTTTTATTACTTACTTTTATTTTTTTATGATTTGAAACAGGTAATTAACAAATGAAAAAAGTTAATCTGGAAAGAAAACTTTTGTAGTAGAACTTAAAAATGGTATTAATAAATGCTTGGTTTGAATTCGACAAATGGATCTTTTGTAAATTTTTTATGAAAATTAACAAATTTCACACACACACACAAATTTTCACCAAAATGGGGACCCAAGAAACAAAAACCTGCATCAACCAATGATGATGAAAAGCTACAGATCTTTTTTTCTTCTGGTTTGTCTAGAATAGTTAAACAGTTTGTTATGTAGAGATTTAATTGGCTTAGGTGATCATTAATATAGATGGTTAATATTTTTATCATATTTTCAGATAAAATTTTGATTATAATTTAAATTGAAATAAGCAATTACAATAGTTTTCATGGTACAAAAACTTTTTTAAAAGAAACTTAAATACATAATTTTTTCAAATTTAACTACAATGAAATCTCAATTATCAAGATTTTTTTTTATGTGCCGTATTTTCCTGCATATAATCTGCAACCTTAATTTTTAACCCTTAAAAGAGAACTTCAGCAGATAATCTGTGGATTATATGCTGGATTATACAAGTCCAGCATTTCAATATTTCAATCATATTCATTCAATTCATACATTTCAATATTTCATACTACTAATAAACCACTTCCCTATTTATTTAGTTTGCTCTATTTAAATAATAATTGTAATAAAGTAATTACAAATAATTTAAAAATAATTATAAAATAATTACAAGTTAAAAAATACAAACCCATCTTTTTCATTGAATCTTATATCTAAAGCATAGAATTTTTTGTGAATACAGATAATTTAATAATAATTGCTACTTTTAAATCATCTTCGACATCTTTCACTTTTTTACTAACATCCAGTTTAAATCTGCAGTGCCACACATTTTCTTTTCGATATTATTATAACTTTCAGCCTGTTAACAGTACACCATGTTTCAAAATTGTTTGTTTATGTTTCATTAAGCTAAATGATTGAGATTGTAATATTTGAAAGAAATGAGTCAAGAAATGCTTTGATCTTCATAGAAGCATGTTTCCAAAGGACTAAAAAAATATAACATAAAAATTAGAAGCCACTTCTACTAGCATGTACACAACATATGTGAACCAATCATGATCAAGTCTGAACAGTCAATAGCAGACAGCCATGAGACAGCTGTTTACATTTTAGTTTATGACTGCCAAAAAGAAACTGGATATCTGATGTGAAATTCTGCATTAAAAAAAAAATTCTGCAGGTATTCCACTTTAAAAATTTTAATGTTTTTTAACAAATAATCTACAGATTATATACAGAAAAATATGGGAATTTGGAAAATCATTAAAAAAGGTTATGCCATGAACTAAATATTTTTCTAACACCACTTTTTTTTTTTTACAAAAGGTTTTGTTTCATATACAGAATTCCTACTATAATGCATGTTCATCACCATTAACTTCAGGATGATTAACATAATGCCTAGGTATAGTAAAGCGGCAATGTGTTATGGAGAGATATCTATTATGATGCCACCTAATGGGAAACAAGGAAGTTGGCATTCATATCTTGGAAACTGAAAAAAATAACTATTTCAAAATTATAGAGAAACCTTGATTTAGTATAAAATAGTGTCTTACATATAAAAGTAACTTTATTAGAAGCCCTCTTTTACATCTTACATCTTAACACCAACTTAAATAACTCAGAAATTGCTTGCATAAATGCGGCATTATAAGGCAGATACTCATTTTCTAATAAAATTAACACATGTAAAGAAGGTGCAGTTTATTTTAATATGAAATTCAAGTCATGAATGCTAAATGTGCCTGCCATTGAAATGAATGCAAAACATGATACATTGCTGATGAAAATGGACACATTTAGCATTCTTGATTTTTCAACAAAATCAAGTTAAGCATGTTAAATGTGTAATAATCATCAGAATAAACATGGAATTACATGATACATTGTAGAGGATGGAATAATACATTTAACATATTTGATTTTATTTTCTGATTAAAACAAACTGCACATTGCTTACACATATTAGTTTTATTTGTAAATGTGCACCAGCTTTATATAATGCCACATCTTTGCATACAATTTTTGGTGCATCAAAAATTGGTGCTCGGATATAAAAAGTTGCAGTTCAGGGCTTCTAATAAAATTATTTTTACATGTAAGACATAATTTCATATTAAAACAAGGACATACTACAAATTTGTAACCTATTTTTACCTTGTAACTTATACATCATCGTCAAAAAAAAGAATACCAACTTTTTTAGTTTGCTATTAGGTGGAGCTGTAAGCAGTTTCATTTCACTATGCATAGCCACTTAACTGTACCTAGATACTATGTTTAATATCAAATTTATTGCTATGAATGGGATGGACAGGACTTTAGTGGGCACTCTTTCTGTTGAATATAAAATCATTTTTATTACAAAATGATTGAAATAAATGCTGTAAAGAATTTATATACATTAAGAGATGTTTCAAGAACATGCCTCATACTTATAAATATTTTGTTAACATTCAAGATGACTGCTGGTAAGAATGAAAACTAAATGTCCTATTACACTGTTCATGCAAAAAAGCATTTAAAATTATGCAAATTCCAACTAAGCTTATTTTTTAATTTCAAAAAAGTGAAATTAATATTTTTAGAAAAATAAATTATGTTATTGCATATATTATTGAATGCAGTTCATATTTCAATAAGTTTTGATCGAAATATTTGATGATTCCTATAACTGAAGTTCAGAAATAGTAATTATTTTGAAGTGCAAAGAAAATGTTTAATATATAAGTCAAACATACCATTAATATTTAAAAATAAAATTTAAACTGACAGAGTATAAACAGGTAGCAGCTCACTAATGCATGTGACATATCAATGAGTTGTTGGTAAAGCCCTTTCAGGGGTGCAGAATATTTCCGATCCGGCGATCTAGGATCGGGGGGAAATTTTAACCAGCCAGGGAGATTTTGCAGAAACATATACAATTGATTTTGTTTTTAACACCGAATTCCATAATTCCCTTAGATAGAAAATTCACTACAAACAAAAAGATTCATATGGCAACCTTCACAAAATTGATGTGTACCGTATGTCACAGGTGATTCAATTAAAAATTTTCTTAAAATTAAAAAAAAAAAAAAAGTTCATAAATCTGAAAGTTTGGATATAAAAAGATACTGTAAATTGTGTCCAAGAATTACAAAAACACAAATTTCATCACAAGATTGCAAATTAAGTGCAAATTTTGTCTAAAGAACTGCACGTTTTGTCAAAAGATCATGAAATGAACACAAATTTTGTCAAAAGACTGCAAAATGAATGCCCATTTCTTCCAAAGACCACAAAAAAACTGCAGATTTAGTCAAACACAAAACAACCACAAATTTTGTCAAAAATTGCAGAATTCCATGAAAACATCGTGAAACAACCACAAATTTCATTATAAGATTGCTAAAACTGCAAATTTCGTTAGTAAGTTTTAAAAAGAATGCAGATTTCACCTACAGATGATGAAAATAACTACAAATCTTGTCAAAAAATCACAAAACAACCACAAATTTCCTCAAAAAAATCTTTAAATGACCACACATTTCGTCAAAATGGGCAAAAAATCTGCAAATTTTGTTAAAATATTGCAAATATCGTCAAAAGATCACAAAAAAAAACGCAAATTCTGACAAGGGATCATGAAACAATCAAATTTTTCTAAATGATAATTTGTTTCGTTAAAAGAAAATTGTTAAAAGACAATGACTACAAATTTCGCCAAACGATCGCTAAAAATAGCAAATTTAGTCAAAAGGCCACGAAAAAATAAAATAACATAATAATAATGCTGGGAGTGGATTTCCTCCCCCCCCCCCACTTGCTGCAACCTTTTAGAAAATTTTGTGTGAATTTCAGAATTTTTTCTTTTACTCAGAATCACTCTTGCATACATACTTGTGCATAAGTTGAGACATAATGGAAAAATGGATTTTCTATACATATGGTAGTGCAGCATTTATCTATAATATGCCGTAAAATTTTGGAGAAATTTTCATATGGATTGGGGGAAATGTTGAGAGTAGAAACATTTTCTGCACCCCTGAGCCCTTTCATTTTTTATACCACATATATATAAGCACACAAATGCTTTTAGAAACAAATAACTGGTAATACATGATGGCAAGAGGAATATCACCTTGTATTTTAAGAAAAAAAATATCAAAATTCTTGAACCCTAAAGTTGTTATAATGTAGAACAATGGAAGATTTAAAGTTAATATATTTATATCACTTTTTAGTTCAAGAAAATTATAAGAATTGCAGACATGCACATAAAGATATGCACCGTATATGGTACCAATTTAGAAATAAAATACACTAGACAGAATTGATTTGCAAAACTCCTTTCAGGAAATTTTTGTATAAACATGCACTACAATCAGGTGGATCTATTAGAAATTATGAGGACTTGTTAACAGGCCTAAATTAAAGCTGATTGATAGACAATAGTTTGTTTTCAAAAAAGCTTATCATAAAATTGTTTAGTGCTACTTATGTAATAAACTGAACTTGATCGATGGATTTTCCATTAAGTGAAATAAAATTTTTATGAAGTTGCTTCAAAGATGGCAATTCATTATTGAACACAATAGTAGATGCACAAAGGATTAAAGTTTTCCCCAGTTAAGCATGTCTGAATACATGCAGAAGCATTCTTAAATTAACTTCTGTTTAAGTGTTAAAATAAATAAAACAGACAGAAGAGAAATCTGTTTTTGTGGGGACTCTCAGGAGCAAAAATGCATATGTATGAATAATTCACAATATCAGATCATTTATTTCAGATATATATATACATTGTGATATAACACATTATTCATACTTTAAGATGTAAAAAATTCTTTATTAATCCACAAAGTTAATAATAATGCAACTTACAGCAGGTAATGCAAAGAAGGAAATTGCAAAAACAGAGAAGCAGGAAGCCACAATTTTACCCATCCAGGTTTTTGGAACAGTATCACCATATCCTATGGTGGTTACTGTGATCTAAACATACAAACATAAAACATCCATGTTAGTTATGATTAATGTACATATATAATCTATCTATATAGTAATTTAATATTATTATATCGTAAAAAACATTCTCTTATGCTACATTTTTCAAGCTGAAAAGATTTTTTTAAAAAATCAAGAAATTGCAAAAAACATTAGAAAAACTAGAGTAAATAATTTTTTCTAATACAGGGGAATTGTGATAACTTGACATTCTGGATAAGTCAACATTTTTATGTAAATGTTCAAACAAATGCATGTCCTAAAGGGCAAAATTTTAATAATTTAACAATTTCGAGACCACTTACAAGATACATCAAAGCAACAATTCTGAAGTGAAATATGAAACATATCTGTTTAAATTGTGTCTAGAATCATGAAAAATTCATCACTAATGTTTTTGGTTAAGGGATAACATCACTTTTACACTCTGATATTTAAGGCTTTTCTGAGAATTTTTTTTAAAGAAATGTAAAATAAAAAATTCCTTTAGAATACTTTATTATACACACATTAGAATAGATTTTTTGCATTTGTATATTAAACAAGAAAGAAAAAATTGGGCATCCAGTATATGAAACAATTTCCAAAACATTTAGAATAATGTAACAAAACTGCACTGTTTAATAAGTTATATTATATTTAATTAAAAAATATGGAAATGCATAACACACTTGAAAACCCGATTTCATCTGTTACCATCTAGAATTAGAAAATTATTCAAATTTTTTGAGCAGCACTCTAAATTTGTATCTATTTACTACATGTATGCCAAAATTCAGTTCAGTTAAAAAATAGATATATACTTCAGTTGAAAATTCCCCTTTAGCAATTTCTGCTAATAAGGAGAATTCTTTTGTGCAGCCCTGTGTATGAGGCATAGAATTTATATACAATGAGTAAAATGCAAACAAGTAGGAAATCGTACATCAAACATGACAAATGAGGTACGTTTATACAATAATCGGTTTTACAAATACTCAGAATTCTGTGCAATAGCTGTTGCATTCTTTTTCAAAAATACAAAATTTATCATGATTATAGGGGAAAAAGAGGCACATCCGAACATTTTTTTAGAAAATCAATATATCTCTTACTTGAATTATATTTATCGCATTTTAAGTATTAGAATTATATTTATCGCATTTTAAGTATTACATAATAACAACAATGCATTTTTTCATCACATCAAGCAGAAATTAAAAGTTTTCCAAAGAAATTAAATATGTTGTGAGGATTTAAAAAGCTGAAATGTTTCTGTTCAAACCTGCCCCATATAGAGGTACCTTTGAACAAGTATGGGGTACATTTGAACAAATGAACAAAATGTGAAAATATTAGAAGTTTTTATGAAATTTTTCATATGATTCAGAAATGTAAAATAAAACACATAAAATTAAATAACTACATTTTACTGAAATTACCCATTTTTACTTAACCAAACTTATATCCATCAAAGTTGAGGTCAAAACTTATTGTTGAAACATTATGGAGTGTCCCTGCAGTTATGTTTGGTTGTTGCAATTAATTTACAATATCCTTGAAATCCACCAAACTGAAATCTGATGCCTTTGGAAAATAAAATTTTTCATTTTTGCTTTTAAGTAGAAACCTAGCATAGACTAGTAAGTGGAAGCACAGACAATCACCTCATCGAGTTTGTGGCTGAAATTTTAAAAGTATGGAACCATTTATCCGGAAACCAGTTATCCGGAACAGTATTTTTAATAGACTGATGCTAGAATCTTTGTAGAAAATAGTGACATACATTGCTAGTTTGACATATGCATTGCTTGAAACAATTATATAGTTTGATAACAGCATCTAATATTTAAAATAGAAGCACTTATAGTTATATTATAGATGTTTTCATTTTTATGGAGAGAAAACAGAAGAATTTTTGTTCCCAAGGAATTGCCATAAATTACATTCTTTCAAACTCTTAACATTTGATCTTACTTGCATCCGATTCTTAGTTCAAGTAATCCAATAATTAAATTAAAATTAAAAGTAATACCACAACCACATATATTCCATAAAACTTATCAAATAGATGTTGCTTTAATGCCCAACCAGTTAACCGGAAAAACCAGTTATCCAGAATACATCTGACCCCAACCATTCTGGATAAATGGTTCTGTACTGTAGTTAAAACTCAATTTGTATATTAAAATGCAATCAATGTGCCGATTTATGTCCTGGTTGAAACCATCTGAAAACCAGATTTTAATGGTTGATTTGTAAGTTTACCACTGTGTTTTCTTGCACTCAAGGTATGGAAACATGGAGGGCTGGAAGCAAAAAAACACGATGGTAATCTCCAAGTCAATTGCTAAATTGGTTTTTCAGATGTTTTCCATAAGATATGACTTGGCAGACCGAATGAATTATAAAATTGCAAATATATGAATCAAGTTTCATTTTCAAAATCATGAATCGTTATTGTACTTTCTGGATTTGCAACAATCCAATCATTAAATGTCATCATCAATTTAGATTTAAAACTTTGTATCACTCATATATAGATACATCCAGAGGTTGTAATCTATGTGTGCATTGAGGAGAAATTGTTAGCAATATAAATCCATGTTTTTTGCCTTTCTTAATTGACAATTTTAAACATAAAAAAAAATCCAAAAACAATATTTAGATACAGTCATAACTCTTTACTTTGCAGTTTTAAACATTCAATGGTGCCCCCAACTTTACTATTCAATGGTGCCCCAACTTTTCTATTCAATGGGGCCCCATCACACGGAGTTTAGCATTATAACTATTTACTCAATTCGGTTTAAGAGTTTGAATTAAAAAAAAAGCTTAAAAACTAAAGCTAACATCTTTATTTAATTATTGAAACATAAATTTAAATTTTAGGGATACAAAATTGTCAATAAAAATCTTACAACTTTATTTTCTTAAGTTTAGATTCGAAAACTACAACCTTACTTAGACAGTATTGTGTATACAAAATGGTGCAGCTTTGTATACTTATTGCATTGAAGCAGTAGTAATGTATTGCCATATGCATTTGAAAAAAATATATATTATTTAAAGGAAAATATTTATTTAGAGTGTTCAAAGGTGCCCCCAGTTCAAACATGCCCTCCCCCTCTCCCCTATATATTAAATTCAGTAATATGGAAATAATATGATCTCCATCTTAAATGTGACATAATCACCATGATAGCCTAGAATCATTACCTATAATGGGATATCATTGAACTGGTTACACAAGACATGATTTAATAGAATGAAAAAAACTTTTATTAATAATTTCAATTTGATTTTCATAAAATTTGAAATGAGTAATGAAAATTCTGCAACAAGTATATATACTAGCAAAAGCCGTGCTTTGTTTGGATTCACGAAGAATTATTTCATTAGATAAATACTTGAAAGGAACATTACTTTTTTATATTATTTTTACATTTTTATTAAGCAAAAATGTTATCTCATGTTTTGGCGCATTTAAATTTTAGAAATGTAAATTCAATTAAAAAATATATTTTTTTTTAAATTTTTAACTAAAAGTTTTAAAGATGTATTTACATTTTCCAATGGCCAGTAACGGCGTTCGTTCTGGCCAATAAGTGTTCTTTTTCTCGACATTTTTAAATTACTAATACATTCCAGAAATTATTTATAAACGTAGTTAATATATTTAATTTGGTTGAATTAAATTATTCTTCAATCAATTAAAATATTCTTAAATTATTCTTTAATCTTTAATTTCGAATACCAGACTTAAGAAACTTAACAAATTTAACAAAATATTCACTTTAAATACCAAAAATAAGAATTAATTTTACATGTTTACGATTCTTTTTGTTGCCACTTTACCAAAGTAAATTCTATCTATAATTACTAACCCCATAGTTTATTTTCCTTCTTAAAATAAAAAGATACGGGTTCAATTTTTTATTTGCAAACGATTTTGAAGGAATAATGAAAATATATTTTATTTAATTAATTAATCATGATTCTATCTATAATTACTAACCCCATGGTTCATTTTCATTCTGAAAATAAAAAGATACGCGTTCAATTTTTTGTTTGCAAAAATGCGTCCATAATAGAAAAACATGTAGAATAAATTAATTATTAAAATAATATTTTTTAAAGGTTATTCTGTAAAAAAAATAACATTCTGCAAATCTACATATCATAATTTATTCCAACGCATCTTATGTTTAATTTCAAGTCAAAATACTGAATAGATTTTTTATAAAGTGTACGACAAAGTGTAACTTGAGTGGGCTAGTAGAGGATTCGCTTCGCTCATCCTAATTAAATTTCAAACCATTCTTTTGGGTAGTTTTTGTACTGTTATGTGCAGACAAACAGATGGAATAGATGATGACTATAAGTGCCATGCATTTACATAATTACAAAATTTCCTCATAGACCATAATGTAATGGAATACTTTTGATTGTCTCTGTAAATGAACAACAAATGCCAGATACTTCATTTTCAATACCGAACACAGCATAATAAATCTCAATAACATACATCAATTACAGAACAATTAAACTATATTAATGCAAGTTAGAGTTCAGACAAACAGCTAACCAAAACAGAATCATAAGCACTTCCATCTATGTTGGAAAGTGTTAAAAACATATAATAGGTTGAAATTTTACTTAGCAATTCAAACCAATAGACAAAAGCATATTTGAATACTTTTTGTACCTGTATTTTACCTACTATCTTTAAATATGCCATTATTTAGCTAAAATTATATTTCCAGAGATTAGCATCTATAGTTGACATCTACCTAATTCTTTGCATGGCACTGTATATCATTTGATCTCTATTCAATAACCATACTGTAGTATACTTAATGTCATTCAGAGTAAAAATGCATAACTCATTTACAAACCCCCTTCAGGCTATTTTCTTTCACACTCAATGACGAATACAATTTTTTTTCAATTTGCAGAAACAAATCCAGTAAAAATATTCCCTGACTTTTCCAGGTTTTCCTCAACTCTTTTCAAAAAAATTTCTGACTTTTCTCAGTAAAAGTTTGGCTTATTTATTGCTATAAAATGTCCACACAATAGACAACTATAATCTAGATAAATGCTAGAAAAAACATGAGATATAAGAATTGCCTGACTTTCAATTACTTATCATATTATGCTAATTTTATTAATTGAAAAAATTTTATATAAAAATTTTTGATTGATGAATAATATAAAAGTAGTACAAAATTGTCTGACTTTTCCCAGACCACTTCAAATGTTTAAACATTTCTCAGACTTTTTGCCTAAATTCCTGAGTTTTCCAAGTTTTCTCTGACCCCTAGGAACCCTGGTTTTTATGTTGCCCTGTATATGATTTACACCATTTATACATACAACATAATATGCAAAAATTTAATTAAACTTAAAAACTCATATCACAGCTAAAATCTACTGATAATCCCCACTAATGTGCAGTAACTGGGATACAATATAGTATCTGAAATCTTGTGTGTCCCTGTAAATACTTTGCATTTCTATTACACAGGAAGTAACTTGTAGTAAACCTAAGCAATGTGCATCAATTTTATTATATGTGAAATAGTTTAACATAATTAAAATATGCTGAAAATAATTTTCAGTCCTAGACGATTATATATTTTTTAATGCTTTTCATAAATGCATATCAATTTCATTATCTTTGAACAGGTGTAATACCATTAAAAAGCACTCAAAATTATTTTTCCCATCGACCATAATTTAACAGAATACTTTTGCTTGTCTCCATATAATTGAACATAGATATCCATCCCATTTTCACAAAAAGTTGAAATGACTTGACAAAATTCTGCAACAAATATATATTTGAAATTTCAAATGATTTGGTTGGGTAGTTTTTGTGCTGCTATGTGCAGACAGACTGACAGAGAGACAGATAGACCAGATGACAACTATAGGTGCTATACGTATTCATATAACTATGAACACAGATAAAATTAAGTTGAATTTAAATTTTTAAGTGCATGCTAAAATTGAAAACATTTCCAGCAATTATTACTCAAAGGAAGCACAGTAAACAATTTCTTCTGAGAGTTCCTGTAAATGGATAAAAAATATGAATGTCCTGTTCTAGTGTAATCATAATGAAATTCAATGATTTATGTAATTTTCAATACATTTGAAATAGCGTAGTGATATTAAAATATTCTGCATTTTTTTTTTTCCGTCATAGACCCTAACGTAATAGAATTCTTTTGGTTGCCCCTATAAATAAACTATTAATTCCACATACTTTATATGCAGGGGCAGCACCAGAAATTGCCTGATGGGGGCGAACCAAACCGAATCCAAAAATGTCATATGAAGCTAATCTGAAACCCCACCCAAATTTCCCCCCCCCCCCAAAATTTCCTCAATCTGAAACATGGCCCCCCGAACACAAAATGAAAGGAAAGTAAATAAGGTTTTAATGTCATTATGAAAAGTAATCTACAAATTTATCGCTAACACTAATTTTATGTTCTATATAAAAACTACAGGGGTGATTCTGGATGAAATTTTTTTTTTCGGAAATTCGCATCGCATTTTCGGAAATCGGCACGGGGGGGAGTCGTGAGTCCCCCCCCCCTACAGCGATCTTCGGACAAAATCGGCGTTTTCCAGCTACCTTCAGACGAAATCAGCAATATTTTAACAAAATCGGCGATTTATTGCGATCTTTTGCCAAAATTGGCGGTTTTTCCGCGATCTTTTGACGAAATCGGCGTTTTTTCATGTTTTTTTAAAGTGAAATCGGCGTTTTTTCGACGATCTTTAGACAAAATTTGCTTTTTTACGCGATTTTTTCTCGAAAACGGCGTTTTATTCCTGCGATCTTTTGACAAAATCGGCGTTTTTTCAGTGATTTTTTAATGAAATCTGAGTATTTTTTCAAATATTCTTTTGACAAAATATTTTTAAGCGATCTTTTATCGAAAACGGCGTTTTTTCCCGCGATCTTTTAACGAAATCGGCGTTATATCCGTAATCTTTAGACGAAATCAGCGTTTTCCCGCCGTCTTCAGAAGAAATCAGCGTTTTATCTGCGATATTTGGTGAAATTGCCGTTTTTTCCGCGATCCGCACAGGAAATTCGCGTTTTTCATTGATTTTTTGACAAAGTTCGTTTACAAAAACATTGACGAAATCGTCGTTTTTTCACGAAATATTGACGAAATGTATGCTATTTCGGCGATCCTATCACGAAATTTGCATTTCTACGCAATGTTTCGCGCGCAAAACCGTACAAGTTGGCAACTATGCGGAACTGATAACCCAATTTCAAATTTTCGGAAGAGGATGCCTTAAATTTTCGGAAATTTCGGACGAGAATCACTCCTGGAGCTTAGCTAGCTTCTTCCAATAATTGCCAAATTGGAAAATCAAAGCATATAATTACATATTTTCCTATAAAACATTATTTTATATAGCAAGCATATAATATTACCCATATTTCAAGATAAATTGTTTAGCTGTTTCATTGCAAAATTGCACTTCTTTTAACAGTTTTATGAATATTATTCATTTGCAAAGATTTTGTAACTCAAATGGAACATGTTGAACATGATGATATATCTAAAATTCGAGCAAAATGATGTATTTCTCCACCCCTGATTATAAGCATGTAAAACAATTATTTATATAACTGATTGTAGAACGATTTGTTTAAAGATTCTAGGAAGTAATTGATGACTGTATACGATTGTGTTTTTTACAACAATGATTTTTTTCAATTGGTAAATTTTCAAGAATTGCCCATGAGTAGCTATATCCTAGCAGCAGTTTAAGGTAGAAGCATGAAATTCAAGATAACAAGCCTATTAAAAAATTATTAAACATCTATTTCAGCAATTTTAGAAATCCCCCCCCCCCCCTCCAAAAAGATCAACAGGAGGTACAAAAATTTTGGTCATTCTGCCTTACCTCAGCAGCTGTTTTAGATAGAGGCATGAATTTGAGGTTACTTAATCTAGTAAAACAAATATGTATTATGTGTTTTAGAAATTACCATCTAACAGGTTTAACTGGGTGGTCTCACTTTTAGGACATTTCACCATATCTCTGTAGTACGTTTAGGTAGAAGGGAGAAATTCATAATAATATGGGCCATTTTCATATTTTACTTACATATGCTGTCCCAGAGTAAAAAGAAAAAAAATCAAATATAAATTAATTTTTAAAGTTTGATTTGAGCTATGCATTAGCTAAAGAAGATTATATTGAACATTTCTAACATGAAAAATTAAAAAAAAAAAATCAATAAAAACTTTTGAGATATAAATCTTTAAAATTTTGATTCTAAGCAAAAATGCCTGTTCCAAGTTTTATGTTTTTAACTGTGCTTTTTTAAAATTTGAGCTAACTTTTTTAAATAAAAAGGTTTAATTATTTTAAATATGAACTGTTAGTGTTCTATATTAATGAAAAAAATTATTACAAAACACATTTTCTGCAAGAAATTAACAGAAATCTTTTGTCCCTCACTCTTCAAGTCCTTGTGATTATTTTAATCAAAATAGGTTTCGAATTCTGCCTAAACTTAGCAGCAAATATTCAGCGATATAGTTAAACTATTCATGCAACTACTACTTGCCATTTTTAACTCTTCAATTGTGAAGCAATGTAATAATGGCAAGAATAAGCTTTTATCAAGGTTGGTATTTTTTTTCACTGTCAAGTCTGTTATCGTAAGTTTTAATATTAAAATAATGATTTTTGCACTTTTGAAATTAAATATTGTTTACTAAATAGTTTCAGAAGGTATGTGTATTATTATCTAAGTTAGAAATTATACAAGCTGGTTTATTTCTAATAATTTTGTTTGAAATGTCAATTCCGTTACTTGACAAGTCTGTTACCATATTTGTAAGCGATGAAATGTAAGCTGCTAAGTAAGTTTACTAAATAGTTTTAGAAGGTATGTAAATTATTATCTAAGTTAGAAAATATACATGCTAGTTCATTTTAATAGTTTTTTTAGTTTTATTTAAAATGTCAAATTCGTTACTTGCCAAGTCCGTTACCATAAAATGCAAGCGAATGGTGAAAATGGCCCATATACTTAAAAAAAATAGTTGAACATAGGTACTTAAGTCATTCTAGAGGTATTTCGTTTATTATGTTCTCAACATCGACTTCGAACCAGAAAATGTAAGATTATATGAATAAGACAAAAAATTATGTATGTTTAATTAGTTTGATAAGTTTTCTTAAAAATCTTTATTAAATATATTTCATTTGATTCAAGATTGACCAACATAGCGAGAAAAAGCTACTAGTAACTATATACTGTTAAAATAGATCTCACGTGCAAACAGTTAATCAAGTACTCAACAGGACATATTTTTCATTTTCTGACTGATGCAAAATTATTGAAGTTTTATGGAATATATTTGTAATTTACATGCTTTAAATAGAAGTTTATATTCATATACAGGTATTTTAAATATAAGAAAATTGTTACAAGAGATTTTCTACTAACAAACCAATAAAAAAAGGAATAAAACGTCTACAAAATGAAAGGTTCTTTAAAGTTTTAGACATACAACAGGACTCAATTTAGCATAAATATTACAAAAAAGAAAAATAATTTAAAACTATACAAAAAAATAAAAGTATAAAACATACATAAAAGTTATCGGAATTTGATATAACATTGCATACTGTAGCCTGAATATTAAAAGTAGTAATAGGAACATTTTAAATTGTTGTAGTTACATGAAAATAACAAATTTTACAAAATATGATTAAATGTATTAGAATTTCTAAAAAATTGAATATGAATCCTCACACTATAGTGAAATTTGTAATCTTTGTTTCTGTAACGAATCAACACATATGATTAGATAGAAAATAATCCTCCTTTATATTAGTTCCTTATGTTTAGATGATTTTTAGCTATGTAATAAAAATTGAATCCACCCTATTTTGTTTTATTAGCAACACAACAGTTTTTAAATGTGAGCATGTGCTGTAGTTAATGATTAGAGCAGTGGTTCCCAAACTTTTGGGCTCGCGGAGCCCTTTTTGGGAAGAGTTTCTAAGACTGAGCTCCTGAACCCAACGATACTCTGTGGTTCACGGTTATGATTTTTATGCATATGGAGCAGAGAAAAATCTGTTAGATAAAAATCCGAGCCAGTAATTTCCAACATTGGACCAAGGTTCTAAGTTTGGCCCTTTCCTGATACAGAAATTCTTAATTCCTACTAGAAATTTTTAAAATAAAATTTCCTGTTATATAACCCCTTAACAATTTTATATAACACTAGAAGATAGCCCATCAAAATGATGTGTTTGCATTTTTAAAAGGATGATAAAAAATTTCAACAACTGAGGTCAATCATAGCCACTTTAGGCTTAAATAATTTTGAAAAATACAGCAATTAAACATGGGGGGAAATTGACTAAAAAAAAAAAAAAAAAAAATCAACAGAAATCTGCATTCAAAACTATAACAAAACTATCTGGTGAATGGGATGGACTGTAATGAACAAATGGTAAATACATAAATTTTAAAACAATAAAGAAACACAAAAAACCAATTATAAAAGAATATATTGTGAAACTACAGCCAAAAAATACTTAAAAATACTGAGAGAAAATAATAAAAATATCCAAAATGTATAAAATTTTTCCCATTTTGGCCATTTCCAGATGAATATGCAGGGGTATCCAAATTATTAATTGAATCGGTAAAATAATGGCATGGAATATGCAGCTAATGAATTTCAGTCACAAAATTAGAATAACTATTTCCCCAAAAATATGCAAATTAGCATTAATAATGCTATTTTAAAACATTTGTGGACTTTCATCTTCACTCATTGCATTTTCAAAAATTATAACAAAGTAAAACTTCATTTTTTTTAGCTAATACTTAAAAGAAAACACTTTATAAGATCGAAAACAAATGTCAACAGTAAATAGTAAACATTCACTTGTGAGTCATGATGTGACAATGAAGTCATTCTCAAGAGTCATTCACGGTTCTAAAAAAAAATAAAGCAACCCGAATATAAAAATTCTAACAATATTGCATTTAAAAACACACCTTCATTTCCCTTAAATAAAAATTTTCAATTAAATATTGCTTTTGAAATCGTGGAAAGATTTCAAAGCATAGTATAATGTAGTGACATCATTCACAACTTCAACTATAAATCTGACCAATGAGAACACCATTGTTCCTTCCACCATTGAGAGTTCCATATGACTATGGAACATTTTGATTGGTCAGAAAATAGATAGCCTTTAAAATCAGAGGTAACTTTTCACAATATTTTTTATAGATTTGGAATTTATCATTTTTGAATTGCAACAGCATTAATTTGCTCACATCGTTTATTTTTCTCATAATTTATTGTTTGTTTTTCGTGTAATTGCTGGTTGTTTTATTTAGAACTTAAACATTATAATTAGATAGTTTTTGTAGGTTTTAAAGAAAATTAGTAATGAATAAATCTTTTACATGTATATTTCTATAAGTTGAAGAATTAGAATATTTGTGAAAGACTCGTAATACTTAAGCCTAACATGGTCACAGTAAGTTTTTTTCGTGGATGGGTTGACCCCGGAATTGTTATACACGGAGGGGTTTTATATATATAATTACTGTTATCGGACACAATAAAATAAAAATAAGTATTAAAACCCTCTTTTTATATATTAAAATATCTACTTTGTATAATCAAGATATTTCCTTCATATACAGCAAAAATTATAATTAAAAATTTGTAATATGTGAAAGTTTTTAGTAATGAGGAAAACAAACTTTTTTAACCAAGCAATGTTCAAGCAGTACTGAGTCATTCCATGTCATATCAACGTGGGGTCTGGACCTTGACATCTTAAATCTTCATGATTTTTGGTTTATAGTTTGTATTCATGGAGTATATGAAAAATCTAATTTTTTAATTTTTTTTTCTTAGTGTTTTTTTTTTTTTTTTTTTTTTTTTTTTTTTTTACGGAATTTTAAAAATGGCCAACAGTAACAAATTTAACCAATTTTGCAATCACAAGATCCTCCATAATTCTCTAACAAATTAAGTTAGAGAGCTCCTTTATGTCTTATTTTAAAGTTATTTTTATCAGCTTTAATATGATATGTAACACTAACTATTTTGAGTAAAATATTTTTTTTGACAAATTTTCAAAATTTTTGAATTTAAAGTTTAAAAAAACATATGTTAATGCTTGAGTTTTTGACAACATGTATGTAAAATTTCAAGATGGAGAAATGATGGGATTTTGAGTTATTAATTTTTGAATAATAGTTATACATAAAAATTTTCAAGTATGAATGAAAAATTAACATTTGTACAATTTCTTTCCATTATAATTCACACTTCTTTTTCATTAAAAATTTCAAATTTTCATGCTAAGCATATTCAGTTCCAAGGCATGGAAAAACTAAAAGCATATTTCTCAAAGTATAATTACATAATTTGCCCTTAACTCTTAACATCTATGTAGTCAAAATATATCTTTATTCAATAGTCATTAGCTATCGGCTGTTCTTTTATTGTCATCAACAGTTATATAGTATATAATTTTTAATTAAACTTACCTGGTATGTTAAATCTTCTAGTTGAGAGTAAACTTGAATACGCTATTAAATTGCTTAAAATTTAGATTCCTTTATTATATTTACTAATTATATAGTACATGTCATTTATAGTCTTGTCAGACAATAATCCAAAATATTTACTATGGATTTGAAAAATTATTATAAGACTTCTGCACTGCTTTCTTTTAATTTTCTTTCATATTAATGATATTTTTGGAGTGAATGCTTTAATTTTTTATTCATAATAGCAGATGTCATTACCATTTCTTCCTGTGTAAGTGTGTACATTCTGCCAGTAGCTGTGCAGGGATCAACCCTTTTTAAAATATCATCTAATGGAATTTCCAAAATGTCAGGGCGAGGTTTGGGATAGTAGAATGATGGAGCAGGTCCTTTCGGGTGAAGAAAGCTAACTTTATAATAATGTGACTCTTGGTTTTTGGCAAGAATGCACGCAAGCCACCAAGAACCTTCCTAATGAATGGTAACGAATCCAGGCTGAAGTTCACTAAGTTCTGTCATATCTTCTGAAGGAAGAAATGACACATTATGTTCTTGAGAACTAAAGGAATATGGTTTTGTTAGCATTTGTGATTCTGACAATGGAATAACTGCATGAATCTTCTGAGTTCCCGATACTGCATGTGAATCATCAAACCGTAAAAACAGTTTTTTTCATTTTCATTGTACTCTTCATTTGTACAATACATGAAATTTATACCAGGAATGTTTTTATTTGCAAAATCACAAAGTTGCTGGGGAGTGATTATGCGATTCTCATAAGGTCTTTGTAAACTTGCTTTGGTAGCAAATCTCTTGACAGTTCCTCCTAGACCATCACAGGAACTTTTTCCATGTGATGTAGCAAAGAAATGCCACTCAGCATCAATACCAAAGTCAGTTTTGTGCAAGCATATGTTTAAGAAGTTCTTTCTATTTTTATATTGTGCTGCAGATCCATCTGAAAAATAAAATATTTTATTGATCTTGAGATTTTTCTTTAGTTCTGCAATAAGATGGGTTCGGAAAAAATTAAATGTCACAGTGTTGTGCTTCAAACATTCTGAAATGAATACATAATTGAGTTGCTGAATAATGTTGCTCTCAGACTTATAATATATTATAAAAGGATGAATGGTTGCCTGGGTATTAGTCCAATGATAGGACAAAAGAATAATTTTTGGAGAAATCGCAAGTTACCAGTATTTCTCCATTTTTAAAATTTTTCTTTACATAGCTGTAAAATTTCTTTTGTTGGTTTGCAATAAATGTATGTTTTTTTAGCTTTAAGAGATTTGAAGTGAAATCATCAAGAAAATCCTCCATTGTTTGTATAACAGTCTCCATTGTGCATCGATCAGTTGTAATCCATTTTTTATAGGTGACACTATCAATCATTTCATCTTCAAATTTTTGAAAAAGTTTATTTTTAAAAGTTTCAATTTCTGGATAATTTTTGCATTCATCCATATAACATTTATCTGAGGATGGGTTGCACATTATTTTATCCAGACAGATTTTGTAATCTTTTAATGCTGTTTCATCCCCTTCTAACACAAATTTATTTATTCTGGATCCATTCAGCATTAACTTCACATTCTGGTGACTAGTACAAACAATTACTGCGTGAGTACCACTTTTCCCATCCAAAATACAATTCTTAGGTCTCATGCTACAAAATTTTGAAAAGCCAACTTTTTTTGTCAGGTGCTTCTCTTTAAACATTTGATAAATTTCTTTCAAGCTGGCCAAAATTAATCACTTTTGTAAATGGATTCTTGTACCATCAGCTGATTTAACTGACACAAAGTCTCTTTTCCCTGGCATAATTATGCTGATTTCATCATTGTTATAAAAATCAATCACAGCCTTGAAAGTTTCTTCATCCAGTGTTTTTCCTGGCTTGTGATTTGGCGTTGAAAGAATTCCTTTCTCTTTAACTAACTTTTTAGCTGTCCTGACCATATACTCACTCACCCCAAATTCATTTTGTATTTTCTTTTGACTCCAACTTGCAGGTAAGACAGTTAATATCATGATCTTTTCACTTCTTTTTTTTGTTTGTGAAAATTTTTCCTTCAACTGCTGTAGCATCTCTGATTGATCACCACTTTCTGCACTTTCTTTTTAGAAATGATTAGAGTTCGAAAGAAAGGTTTCTTGAATACATGTTTTAACTTTCTGAAACTTTTTTTCCGCATATGATGGCCTTTCTAGGCTTTTTTTCTTAATTGGGGATTCTCCAACAAGTTCAAGTGATTTATTTAAATAATCTAAGGATGTGTCAGGATCAATGAAGTTTTCAGAAGTACTAGTACTTGGCAACGATGCCTCTTTAAACTCATGCTATTTTGACTTTGAACTTCTATCTTTTGACAGTTTAATTCTACAACCATCACATATTTTCATTCTCTTCTGAATATCAAATCCTAAACTGCACATCCAAGTTGTTACATTCCTAAGTTTTCCTGATTTTGAATGAATTATTTCTTTATAAGGATTGCAGCATTTAACAGAAAATAATGCCCAATTTTTCTTACTTTCCGACATTCTTAATAGTAGAAATTTTTTATTAAAGCCTTATTAATGTAAAATGAAGTTTGTTTATCAAATAGTTATTAAAAGAAAATTAAAGTAGAACACATCTTTACATAAACTGTTGAAATGTAAAGTTTTTATCACTAAGTGCACAATTAAAAAGGCTCATGTGCAGTTGGAATACAAACCTAAACAAGTTGGAAATTGCACGTGAAGCATAGCAAATGAGGTGCCGTTTGTACGATAATGAAGTTTTAAAAATATTACTCTCATATATCAATTTCATAAAATTGTAATTAATGAATTACAATTAAAATGCTCATCAAACAATGTTCTCCCTGTACCATTATGTAATGGAATACTTTTGTGTGGCCTTGCAAATCAATAATAAATTTTCTTTGCACCACAAATTATGTAAAATGTATATTATAATATGTACTTTATAGTTGCATATAAATTTTATTAAGTTCGAATAAGTGTAACACCATTAAAATGCATTTGAAAAATTTTTCCCCATTGACCGTAATGTAACTGAATACTTTTGATTGTCCCTGTAATTGATCTATGTATCCGATTTTCATAAAATTTGAAATAACTCGGCAAAATTATGTAATAATTATGTATTTTAATTTTCAAATGTATAAAATACATCTGAAACTTTTTCTGCATTGACCATAATGAAATTGAATACTTTTGATTGTCCCTGTAATTGGTCTATGCATCCGATTTTCAGAAAATTTAAAATGACTCGACTAAATTATGTAATAATTATATATTTTAAATTTCAAACGATTAAAATGCATTTGAAACTTTTTTCCCCATTGACCGTAATGTAATGGAATACTTTTGATTGCCCCTGTAATTGACCTCTGCATCCGATTTTCATAAAATTTGAAATTACTCGACAAAATTGTGTAATAAATATGTATTTTAAATTTCAAATGATTCGGTTGGGTAGTTTTTGCGTTGTTATATGCGGACAGACAGACAGAACGACCACTATAGGTGCTACGTATATACATTATTACGAACGCACCTAAAAAGGAAACACTTCTCTGATTGGCTGGCTACATTTTAATGAAACCTAAACCAAAACTCAAACAAAAAAGGCATCTCCATCTGATTGGCTACAGTCAACTGAAACCAAAACTAAAAACAAGGAAGTAAAATTGTAGTTGAGTATGACATCCAAGCATATTAGAATTTAAGTAAATATTTATAAAGAGAGTAGAAATATATGACTCTTTATTTCCAGGTATTAAAGAATCAGCTACCAAAAATTTTCAATAAACCATTCTTATTCAAAAATTAATAACTCAAAATCCCATCATTTCTCCATCTTGAAAATTTCCATACTTGTAGCCAAAAAAAAATCAAAAGATTAACATATATTTTTTGAAAAAATAAATAAAAAGTGGTGTTTTTAAAAAATTTAAATTCAAAAATTTTGAAAATTTGTCAAAAAAATATTTTACTCAAAATAGTTAGTGTTGCATATCATATTGAAGATAATAAAAAGAGCTTTAAAATAAGATATAAATGAGCTCTCTAGCTTAATTTGTTAAAGAATTATAGAGGATCTTGTGATTGCAAAATTGCTTAAATTTGTTACTTTTGGCAATTTTTAAAATTCCATTAAAAAAAAAAAAAAAAAAAAAAACAACTAGGAATTTTTTTTTAGTTAGATTTTTTATATACTCCATGAATACAAGCTATAAACAAAAAATTATAGAAATCTAGGACATCAAGGTCCAAAAATTGCATTTTTTTCATTGATTTGACTTGGAATGACCCTACTGTTAAGGGGTTAATGACACCCAGTTTTATTTTTTTTGGGGGGGGGGGATTTTTAGTATGAACTTGGAATTAAAGATCAAAATGGAACCATGTTTGTATTATGCATGGGTAAAAATATTATTTATGGCAAAAACCACACACACACACACATAGTAAAAAAGGTAAGTTGTACAGTTTTTATTTGTGGAGAGATTCTTCTGTATTATTCCAATAGGCTGCTTGGGAAGAAAAAAAAGAAAATGCATGGTCCAATCACCCATGAGTAATTATGTAACACATTTTCGCTAGTCCCACCTACCCTTAATAGAATGATACAACTATGGATTTTTTTTTTTTTCGTTCTCCTTTAAATTTCTAGTACTCTAAACATGCAATAAAAATAAATAGCCTCAGCTTCTTTTTTTTTTTTTCAACCAATTTAAAAAATACATTTAGAAGCAGGTCATTGTTTTAATGTTTAAGTGAGTGGGGCAAAAATCTATAAGCTGTATTGTTAGGTGCAGCATTGTTTGCTTTTTTGGATATTTTATTTCAAGTATTTGGCTGTTAATAATAGTTTTTAGAGAAACTTTTTTTCGTCATTGTTTTTGCCTCAAAACAGATGTGCAGTAAAAACTACACACGTTAAACGAATTGCAACCAACTAGTAGCATAACTTTACTAACAAAATGGGATACATGGGTGGGATTAAATTTATATGAGGGCTGATACTCATTGACAGACAAGCAGTCAAAGCAAGGGATGGAACTGAGCAATTTTTTAATTACTACAGACTTATTTCTGGTTGGAAAATGTGCCAGAGACCAATTAAAAGAGTATTTTAACCCTTTAACGGACAAGGCATTTTCATTGCTAAGAGGTTGAAATAAATGGATGACACCTGTAATTGCGAACAAATATCTATATTATAAAGGCCAAACGTATCTGTGCGTAATGCATACATTATTTTGCAAATGGCAACACTTTAAAATTTGTAATGAAATTTAAGTTTTGCATTTTTTTTCTTCTAAAAATTTTTTTAATTTCTAAATGTTGCACATTTTTAATGCAATTTGTTTGAAAACTATATCTTTATTGGTTTTTGAGTTATTAATTTTATTATAGTTTTTTATACAGTTTTTGAATTGTGGTAACATACATACTCCATTTTTTTAAAAAGTAAAATGAAAAAAGCCAAAAAAAGCAAATTAATGTATCGTTTTATTGCCATTTTTTTCAAAAAAAAAATGAAAAAATGTTAGTTTTATTTTGTTTTTATTTATCACTTAAAAATTTTTTAATTTATTAAAAACTTTCTTTAAACTCGATACAACACTTTCTTTTTACACTCTGACGTCACAGGAATATTGTATATCGTATTTATTGCATGCAGATTATTTCAGAAATTTTCATTTACACTTAAAAGAATATAAATAAATTAGTATCTGTTTCTGTTTTAGCTAATAGCAATCAAGATTTTAAAAATGACTTTGAAATGATCAAATTAAAATACCATTTTTTTAAAACGTGAACACGGATAAGAGAGGTGCATATGTAATTTTTGAGATGGTAAAAATAATGTCAGATTTAGATTTCAAGGGAAAAAATTCTATGACTGAGTAAAAGTGGAGTAGATTTTGCTATTTTACATTTTGGAATACCGTGCATAAGATCCGTAATTAATAACTTAATAATAATAAAAAGATCATTATATTTTATTGTTTACATATCAATTAAGTTTAATTTTAATAATTTCTACAACTGAGTTTTATAGGGGTAGTATTTCGGTTAACTTTAGGTTAAATATCATTTGTTTAGGAGTTAGACTTACGAACATAAGGTGCATTTTTTATTGTGACTAATTAAGTAGATTTATTATAAATAAATGAAACAGTTCATTCTTAAACATTTTATTTCGTCGAAATTCGACGTGTTCTACCTTGTATTTATAAATAAGAAAAAGTGATTTTTCACATACATAATAAAATGGATTCTTTAAAATTAAAATTCTAGTGTCGTTGTTGCATATTGGAATTAAAATTTTGTGGTTTCAAAAGAGAAACCAATGAACGTATTAGGACGTTGAACCTTATTGCTAAGCAAAAAAGAATTATGTATAAACATATTAATAGGCGAAGCTCCAAAGAACAAAACTGTTCTCCCTTTTGTTTGGCAAGAACTGATGGGCCTTTTCTGTCTCGATGCACTTTGTACATTCGATTCAGAATAGTATTTCTTGTAGCTTATTTTAAATTGAATATTTAAAACACATTAAAATGCAGAAACTAAAGCAATTCTAACCAAAAATATTATACAGAAAATAAATAAATGTATAATGCAAATGTTTAAATGGTTTTGAAGTGTATTATTGTACTTTTTAACCCTGTTAGACATATATTTATTTTTGACACACATACACACACACAAAAATTCTCACATACTTTTGAAAATCTTTTACTTACAATATGCTAATTTCTTTTGTGCTTTGTTTATTTTTCTGGAAAGTTCAGACGGAGCTCCAAAGGCTCTGCAGAGCACACTTTAGGAACCTCTGATTTAGACATTCAAAATAATGCAATCAAGAAAAACATTAATAAAAGTAGGGCTGTGGCAATTAATCAATGCTGCGTCACTTTTAATTTTTTAATTGATTTAATTGGTTCAGTTAAAGTTTTTGTTAATTTCAAATTTTTTTAAATTAAGTTTAAACAAGAATACACTTTAGCTTACACAATAACTCTCTTCTAATAATTCATCCTTGCACACAAAAAAAAGTTATCTTTATATTTTAACAAAAGTTTAATCAAATAACACAAAACAATACAGACCCCATTTAAAAATTCTACTAAAATTTTAAATTGATTCCCACCTCTAACAAATAATATATTTCATATACATGGATTTAACAGGTATTTCCTTAACTTTTCTATACTTTTTTAAATTTGAAATTTTCAAATTCAGGATATTAGAAAACATGCCATTAATAACAATCAATGGCAGTTTTTATAGATTTTCTTACGTTAATAAAAATACAGTCTAATATATTACAGTCTACATTTAATTAACTAAAGTAAAAAATAATAATAAAGTAATTTGTTTTACACAGATTGATGATCTGACTATTTTTGAAATTGGTCTTCATTACAATTATATGGTTAATTAACCGTTTTTAGAATATCATAAGCTAAAATATACAAATCTTGTAGGTTCTAAAGCCTATTTATTATCTGGATATAGATACTGATGTCAGGATTTTTAATTCTTTGTCATAAGAAAAATAACAGGGTGACCACAGAAATATAATTTTCAATTTTCCTGATATATTTAATTTTTTCCCTGATATATCTATCTCAATGTTAAAGTTATTGTGCGTCATTATTGTTTGAATGCACCAAAGAATTTCTGCTTTTGTTAGTGATCATTAATGAAAAATTTCTGTAAAATTTTAGATGGAACAGCTAATTTGTTATCGGATGAGGAACTCTAAGTTGATGGCTCAGAACAAATCGACGTATTTGCAGTAGTAGGGTCAGGTTTTGATTCTTCTTCTACTTTCAAACTCTCCTCATTTGCAATTTTATTGGAAAGCAACAAATCCATTATACTTGGCTCTGATGCAGCTTTCATCCTTTTTTATGTTCAGCTCCCTTTGCACGACTCGTAAGTGCTCACCAAACCATACTACTTAGCGTAAATGTATAGTGGCATTTGATGAATTTGCTCTGTGCACATCATTAGGCACTTCTCTAATCCAATCCTTAAACTGTGGATTAGTAAGCCAATCGACTTGAAACCACGTCGCCATAAATAGCTTGGCTTTCTATCCGAATCCAAGCACGAGAAAATACAACTGTCCACACATCTGATTCTAAATAACACAAAATGAATGCGTGGTACATGGACATGATTTCATTTTGTAATGCTGAGGTGTATGACTCCATGAGCAGTTATTGAAAAATGTTTATTCCACATTTAAGTGCAAAGTAACAACAAAAAAGTAACACCATTTAGCGTCACGATGAGATAAACCAGGCATCGCAAAATAGTGGGAGCGAGCCGAGGTGGGACAGAGGATGAATTGCCCGAAGGTGTAGCTTCATGACGTCACCACCAATCAGATAAAAGTGTTTTTTCCTTCACCATTCTGAGAAGCACCTGCACTTTGAATGGAAAGTAGGTAATGAAAGACCGTTCATGCTATTACAAAAAAAAAAGAAAAAAAAGAAAAATGACAACACATTTTTTCAGATTTTAAGCAGAATTCCCTGAAATCTTAAATTCCCTGACATTTCCCGGTTTTCCACATCTGTGGTAACCCTGAATAAAACACATTATCTAAATTTTAAGTATTTCCTATGAAATTTCAAAATTGAAAACTTTAAATACAATAAAACAATGTATTATAGGTATAGTACAATGCAATCAGATGTGGAAAATCTTTTTTTATATTTTCGCCCAGTGAATAACATTCAATAAAAAAGTCTTTAATATGAATTATGAGAAAGCCTTTGAAAATATTTTAATTATTTTACCATTCTACTTTAAAAAGTATTACAGTCTAGTAAAAAGTAGACACTTTATAATGTTGTACTTTTACGATAATGTTATACAGAACAAAACTTTCATTATTACAAAATCTTGGCAAGATTTTATATTTATATAAGGACAGGCAATTGAAGAAACATCAGGTTTCCTAAGAAGCAGGTATAATAGATCATTCATGTCCTTTCATCTTTTTTTCGTAAAGTTAATCTTAGAGAGATGGAAGGGAAGCAAGCAATGAACAAAACTATAGCAATTTGATCTCCCAAGAATGTTATAATTTCAAAACA
Source organism: Maratus speculifer (assembly GCA_964019185.1). Classification (NCBI taxonomy): domain Eukaryota; kingdom Metazoa; phylum Arthropoda; class Arachnida; order Araneae; family Salticidae; genus Maratus; species Maratus speculifer. The sequence goes on from OZ025293.1 coordinate 417,661,399, forward strand.
AATATTTTTGGACATTGTTTAATGCAAGGCCTGTTTATTTTATTGCTAATGTCTGGAAATAAAAAATGAAGCACATAAAACCTTCACTAAAATTAAAATGGATTAAAGTACTTTTTTGCTTTCTTAAAAAATTAAGGAATATTAAAAACTTTCAAGAACTGCATGGACTGCATATGATGTTGAAGATGATAAATTTCATATACACATGTTATGAAAAATATTTTTAATTATGCTGTTATACAAATTATTGATTAGGATTCCCTAATAATAAAAAAGTCCAATTATAATACCAAGCATACACATGCATAAGCCAAAAATGTACCTTTTCAAGTGTTTAAATTAATTTTTAATTAATGTTTTATTGCACTTATTATTTGTCTTTCTTTCATGGAAAGAAATAATAGATTAAATGAAAGAAAAAAATTGTTGATTTAGTAAAAAAGCATGCAAATGTCACAGATAATTGGATGCTTCAGATTTTGAAATTATATTGTATGGGACCCAATTAAACAGCAACTTCTGGATTATAAAAACATTATCAAAACAATTTGGTTATCAGAATTTTTTGCATTTCAGATTGAAGCTAAAAATTTTAATATCACTGCTTCAAACAACACAGAATTTTGTTACCTTAACTTGCATAAAAATCACACATATGTAATTAACTTTGTTTTTATTTAAACAGTATAAAAATGTTTCTTTTAAAAAGCCATTATGCAATGAATAGCTTATTTAAGCAATTTAAAAGTGCATTGAGATTAAATAATTAGTACATTACAAAAAAGTGCCTTCAGCCAAAAAAAGTATGTATAAAGACAAAAAGCTAAACATTTATAAAATTACATACTGTTAAACATGCCTCAAATTCAAAAATTTGGACAATCAAAAATAACATGCAACAGATAAAAAATACAAATACATATACAAAAATAAAAATAAAAAAGCAACTCAAAATAAACAAAAATAAAATTTTACAGGAATATGCATTCACTTACACATTTAAAGTAGCAGCATGTGAAAGCATTCAGCAGTCAAGAATTAAATCTTAAGGGTCAATATTGGCTGTCAAAACAGGTCACTGTAATAAAAATTGCCTGAAAGATTAAATGTGCTTGTTTTGTGGTGTAGAAATAAACAGGGAAAATTTTAGAATTGCCAATATGTCAATACGTTGATTTAGTTTAAAATTTCATGCAAGCTCATTGTACAACTTAGTGAAACTTTATTCACAACTTCAATATTTAGATGTGCAAAAATACTGGTACTTAAATAGCTAGTGCATAGTTTATTTATCACTGACATCATTGGCATTTCTTTAAAGCAAATAATTAAAAATTCTAGCATTATGTGAAAGCAAACATAAGTAAAAAGCAAATTAACTAAAAATAAAAAGCTTTAACACACTTTGAAAGATATAAGTTACTTACAACTCCCCACCACAAGGCATCAGCATAACTTGTGAAGTCAGATTTTCCTACGATACCTACATCTTCTTTTTCTGCCAAATATATGAAATAAGATGAGAATATCAAGCCTAAAAATCCTATGTACAAGGTTGTAATAAGTTCCTGCAAAGAAAAAAAAATAATGTTATATATTTTTTAATTACATTCTTCATTCATTGAACATAGCATTATAAAATGAACAAAGAAAACAGGATACAAAATCAAATAATTTTACTTGGATTACAAAATTTTCAAGTATTTCCGTTCAAAGACGATGCCTTATCTTTAGCAGGAAACAGCAAGCAACAATGAATCATAGCATGAAGACAAAGGCAAACTTAATCTCATGTTTGATAGAATTTTCAATGTCAGACTCACTTAGTCGTTCAGACATGCATACCTTGAATATTAAACACGCAAAGAGATAAAATGCAAATGGGCTTCATTAAGATAAATCTGCCCACCATAAAAATGAAAATAGCAGTAGATATGGCACAGTATGGCACAATGTATTCTTGATTAAAATGATCTCTTTTGCATTAGTTTTGATTCCCAGTTTACTACTAGGATTAGTTTGCTCACATCATTTATGGTTTTTAAATTTGAATATAATTTCAGAATGCAAAATAATTGTTGTCGTCATTTGAGTTTTTCAAAATTTTGACACTAACTGTAAAAGCTTGTTTGTTCTTTATATAATTCACAAGTACATGCCATGAAATAACTGCATTTCAAATATCATCTAGTTTCTTTGAGCAGTATTTGATCATTAAGGGCTCATATACAAGCAAAGTATTTTTTTTTAATAAATTTTGTATGTCTGTATTATTCCAATACTTTTTTAATTGGTTCAGTATTTCAGGCATTATCATGATAACAGGATTTGCTATATGTATATATATGTAAAGTGATTGCAATAGTTTTATTTCTAAAGAAATCAAGCCGACAAAAAATGACATAGAAAAAAAAATGTATTCATTGTTATTTGGACTGAAAAATCTTTCCAGAAAAGTCTATTAAATGATTTTGCTAGTTTAATAAATGAATTCTGTAAATTAGACAGCAAATGAAATGGAAGAAAGATTAAAAAACTTATTTAAATTATATTCAAACATTTGTCCTTTCTAAAAATAAAAAGAATATTTTTTTTCTCTTTACCTTTATCAGAATTTGAAATTTGTAGTGAAAATTACACTTAACATCACTGAGCATAATTTGTGATAAAAGACTTGTTTTAGGTAATAAAACAAAATATTGCTTTCAATAAACAGAAATATACCTGACGATGAACAAAAACGACAGAGCCTAGAAGACGCCATGTCCCTCCTTGTCGATCTACATGAAGCATTCGCAATATTTGCAAAAATCTGATGCCACTGAAAAAAGAAAGAAATACAAATTATGATAATAAAGACAACAACTTATGTAAAATAAACACACTAGTTAACATAGAAGTGAAGAATTCATTTACTTTTTAATAATACTATTTATTGCAAATAAATAAATAAATAAAAGTCAGAAATTGTACGTAAAAATGTAGCAAACAAGGTGCGTTCATATTATACTACTAGAAGATAGCCCGTCAAAATGACGTGTTTGCATTTTTAAAGGATGATAAAAAATTACAACAACTGTGGTCAATCATAGCCACTTTAGGCTGAAACAATTTTGATAAATACAGCGATTAAACTTGAAAAGGAAAAAAAAAAAAAAAAAAGGAAAGAAAGAAAGAAAATTTTAAAAGAGATCTGCATTTAGAACTATAGCAAAACTATCTGGTAGATGGGGGTGGGGATTATAATGAAATTTAAAACGCACCCGCGGTTTGCTTAAAGAAAAAGATTTAATTAAATAGTGTTTTTGAAATCGTGAAAAGATTTCAAAGCGAAGTAAAATCTAGTGACGTCATTTAACTGCTCCCACTGTAAATCTGACCATTGACAACGCTCCATTACGACTATGGAACGGTTTCATTGGTCAGAAAATAGATTGCCTTTAAAATCAGAGATAACTTTTCACAATGTTTTTTATCGATTTGAAATTCTCAAGAGTCATTCACGGCTGTAAAGAAATAAAAAATTAAAGCAACCCGAATATAAAAATTTTAACAATATTGCATTTAAAACGCACCTTCGCTTTCCTTTAATAAAAAGTTTTAATTAAATATACACTGTAAAAATTTTGACACATTTGCTACAGCGTCACTCCACCGCTTTTATAGAAAACAGTTACTTTACTGTGTTATGGAGCATTGTCATTGGTCATGAAAGAGATATTCTATAAAAGCTGTGGAGTGCCGCTGCAGCATTTGAAATCGTGGAAAGATTTCAAAGCGAAGTAAAATGTAGTGACGTCATTTACATCTCCCACTGTAAATCTGACAAATGAGAACGCTCCATTACGACTATGAAACGTTTTCATTGGTGAATGAGTTTCTTTTTCTCGTGGATAGATTGAACCCGGAATCGTTATACACGGAGGGGTTTTATATATATAATAATGAAGTTATAAAAATATTCATATCTTAGTGTAATAGTATACAATACTTCAGATACATAATAGTTTCTGAAATCTTTTGTGTGTCCCTGTAAATATTACTTCTTTCTACTACACATGAACTAGCAAACCTTATCAATGTATATCAATTTCATAAAATGAGAAATAGTTTAATATAATTAAAATGCACCCCAAACATTGTTTTCCCCTATACCATTATGTAATGGAATATTTTTGCATGGCCCTGTAAATTAATAAAAAATAGTCCTTTGCACCACAGATTGTACAAAATGTATATTTTAGAATATACTTCATAGATGCATATCAATTTTATTATGTTTGAAAGAGTAATATCATTAAAATGCACTTGAAACTAATTTTTCCCATTGACCGTAATGTAGGAGTGCACAACCTTTTTCAGAGAAGGGCCACTTATAGAAATGTCTGGGTTGTCGAGGGTCATATCAGTATACAGTAACAGAGATAATTCTATTTTGAAGAGATGATCTGTTCCCCATAATCAGATAAAAAGTATGGTTTCAGAAAGGAAGGGGGGAGTTTTACCCCTCTAGATTCCCCTACACATTGAACATATCCAATTCAATTGGTAAGGATATACCAACAGTCTACATTAGTAAATATAACATAGATAAAGCAAGGATTGTTTACAAGGAAAATACTTCAAATACAGAATACTTCAAATAGGAATACGATGAACTTCAAATTTACTTGGAGAGTAAATTTTGTTTTATCACAAGTTCTAAAAAATAAACAAAGCCATTAAAGTGGCAAGTACCGAAAAAAAAATGTGAACTTTATGAAGCAGCCATTCAACGAAATTTGAGACTTTGTATGCCTGATCAATGAAATTTGTAATTTTTCTGAAGCCGTTCGACAAAATTTGCAATTTTTCCCAAAGTCAATTGACAAAATTCATTATTTTCTTTCACCTGATAGACAAAATTAGCTTTTTTTCCTTATCTGATTGATGAAATTTGATTTTTTTCATGCCTGACTAATGACAATCAATTTTTGGAGTCTAATTGGCAAAACTTGCCCTTTTTGTGTGCTCAATCAACGAAAAATGCTGTTTTTCTCTCTAGATTGATGAAATTGGCTGTTTTTTCATGCTCATTTGATGAAGTTCTCAATTCTTAACTGACAAGAAATTTGCAATTATTTTCCCACAGCAAATGGACAAAATTAGTCTTTTTTATGCCAATAAACTGACAAAACTCATGTTTTTTTCCATTGCCAATCAGTTAAATTTTCGGTTTTCCTGCACATCACAAGAACATTTGCGATTCTTCCATACCCGATCAACGAAATGTGCAATTTTTGCACGCCTCATTCACCAAAGCTCCTATTTTTTTTTTTTCAAAGTCCGACAACCAAAATTTGTGATTTTTTAAGCACAATTGACAAAACTTGCAATCTTTCTGTGGAGGATCAATGAATTTCTGACTTTTCATCGTTTGATCAGTGAAATTCACAATCCTTAATTATGACAAAATTTGCATTTTTTTTATGTAGCAAATTGACGAAATTCACAATTCTTTCTTGTGGTAAACAGATGAAACACATGATTTTTCTGCAGCTGATCAACAAACTGCGATTGTTTTTTGATCCTAATCCAGAGTTTCCCCCAGAGGGTTTCAGGGGGGCGCTCCGCCCCTCCTGCCCTTTAGTATAAAAATTAGCGCCCCTCTTGCCCCTCATCCAAAAACTAGCGCCCCTCTTGTCATTCATTTAAAAAAAAAATAGCGCCCTTCTTGCCCCACATTTAAAAAAACGCAGTCCTTCAGCGATGATCCGAACGCGCTATAGCGAGTAAATTACGCAAAAAATCGGCTACGGAACGCAAAAAATAGCCTCATATGCGTCCTGTGAGATGTGTAATTTCGTCAAAAAATCGCTAAAAAACGGAAAGTTTCGTTAAAAATCGCGAAATGACGACTAATTTCCGGCAAGATTCGCAAAAAATGGCTAATTTCGTCAGAAAATTTCACAAAACGATTTCCTCAAAAGATCCTGGAAAAACGCCAAATTTTTTCCAAAAATCGCGATAAAATGGCAGACTTCGTCAAATGATTTGCAAAAAAGAAGGCAAATTTCGTCGAAAAATCGCAATAAAACGGAAAATTCTGTGAAAATTTCCGTTTTTTCACGATATTTGTCGTTTTTTCGCGATTTTTTTGCATAATATGCCGTTTTTTGCGGTCTTTTAACAAAAACTGCTGTTTTTGCGATCTTTTAATAAATTTTGCCCTTCTTTTCGCGATTTTTTCCCTCGAAATTTGACGTTTTTACGCGATTTTTTAGTAAAATATGCCGTTATTTCCGATCTTCTAACAAAATCTGCTGTTTTTTGCGATCTTTTAACAAAATTGGCCGTTTTTTCGTGATCTTTTAACAATATTTGCTGTTTTTTCATGATATTTTTAACAAAATTTATCTTTTTTTTCCTCTTTTCAATTTTTAGATGAAATTTCTGTTTTTTCACGACATTTTGAACCGCTAGATTCTAGATTCAACTCTATAAAAGTGCCCTTAAAAAGGAAAAAGTGCCCTATTCAGAACAGTTGCGCCCTGACCTTTTTTAAACCTGGGGGAAACTCTGTAATCAACAAAAATCACGATTTTTCTGCACCCAAACAACAAAATTTGCAGCTCCTAACTGACTGATGAAATTTGCAATTTTTTCCCACATCAAATTGACAAAAGTGAAAAATTTTCTGCAGCTAACGAACAAAGTTTGCACTTTCTCCACACATTATTTTACAAATTGACGATATTTTCATGCTTGATCAACTAAATAAGTTTGAGATATTTCAAATTTGATTGGCAAAATTCATGATTTTTCCTTTTCTGTCAAGCAAAATTCACAATTTTTTTTACCCTCAATCAGCAAAATTCAGATTTTTCCAAGCTGGATTGACAAAATTCATGATTTTTCCATATCCGACTGACAAAATTTGTCATTTTTATGCACCTTATCAAAACAATTTGCAATTTTTCTGAAGCTGATCAACAAAGTGTTTTATTTTTCCGCACGCAATCAACAAAATTTGTTATTTTTCTGAGCTCAATCAATGAAATTTTTGATTTTTGTGCACTCCATCGACAAAACTTGCAACTCTTGACTGACAAAATTTTCTTTTTTTTACCACAGCAAAATGATGAATTTTAGTTTTTTTTCTAATGACTGATGAAACTAACAATTTTTCTGCAATATGATTTTCATTATTTTTGTACCCGATTAAAAAAATTTGTGTTCTTTTTCCAGGCCTGATCGACAAAATTTGGGATTCTTAAAGGCTGATTAAATTTATGATGATTTTTTCTTACAATATATGGGCAGAAATTGCAATTTTTTCTGTTATAAATTGATGAAATTCACATGCCAAAGTTAATGCATCACAGGCCACTTTCAACTTGCAGGCATTGTGCACCTCTACCATAATGTAACAGAATACTTTGGATTGTCCTTGTAATTGCACTATGCATCTAATTTTCATAAAATTAGAAATGACTTGACAAAATTATGCAACAATTATATCTTAAATTTCAAATCATTTGATTGGGTAGTTTTTCATTGTTATATGCAGATGACAGAGGGACCTACATACTGTTAAAAACATTATAATGTAAACTCTAAATGAAGATTACAGAAAACAATAAACAAAAGACTTAAATTGTTTTTCATCCATCATCGCATAATTTAAAGAGCAACCAGGAAATGATTTTTAGCAAGAACAATTTTCTTTTATCGAAAGTGAAAGTACTATCATCATACGCAACATAACCTTCAGTTGTTTACAAAAAGACTGAAATCTGCTAATAATCAAATTGATTTATAATACATAAGTGATGATTAACTTTCAAGGACATTGTCATCAAAAGCTCATTAATTTCAATAAACTCTAAATTACTTTCACATGATATAAACATTCAAATAATAAATTTTCATTTTCAATGTAATATAATAATAATTTTTTCTTGTATTTTTTCACAGAGATGAATATGTAGCTGTAGAGAAAGGAGCTGTTGTCAGAGCTCCGTAAATACTAAAGCAAGTTCAATATAATATTCGTTTTTCTAAATGTAGCAGTGTTTTTTCTTACAGTGTGATGATTAATGTGATTATAACTTCATGTGATTAAAAGTGTATAAACCAAATGGATACTAAAATCTGGATGGCCTGCCCTGAGATGAAAACAAATTGAAGGTAAGTCAATCTTACCTGGCTTTTCTGTTAATAACTGTTTTTAGTCAAACTAGTGAGGAAGTTCACACACAATTTTAAATGTTAAGCTAATTATCGCTAACACATACTGAACAACGACTATAGGAGCTATGTATTTATATAATTATGAACAAACTTACTAAATAAACTAAACTAAAACACTTAGTAAAATCGCCATAAAATGAAAAATAAAGTAGGACGTGTTTCAAGCTACAACAATTACAGCTTGTAATCAGCTAAACCAACACGTGTCCGTAAGGGCACAGAGTCGCGATAAAGTGAAAGAAAGAGGGAGGAGATTACAAAGAGTGCAACAGGTGGAGCTAGCTGAAAGAGCACAGATAGAATGGAAAAGTGTTGTTAAAATAATAAAAGAAAGAGAAAAGGGTGGAGAAACAATAAAAATAATAACAAAAATAAAATGAAATATAAACAAATGAAATAAAGTTAAAATAAATAACAACATAAAAATAAAATAAAAAATAAATGAAATAACGTTAAAATAAATAACTACATAAAAATAAAATAAAAAAATAAATAAAATAAAAATGCAATATTAATAAATAAAAATAAATAACTAAAAATTAATAAATAAATAAAATAAAACAAGAAAAATTAATAAATATATTAAAATAGTATATAAAAAAATATATATATAAAACAATTACAGAAGTAATTTCCATGCAGGAGAAAGGGAGGGAGATGAAGAGAGATCATTGACAAGAAAGAGTATTAGAATTTTTACAAATAAAATAAGCTTCATGAACATCTAAGTGAGAAGGAGAGGCAGGATTAGAAATAATTCTGGCCATGGAAAAATTGAAATAATGACTGGAAGACCAACAGTGAGAAGCAATCAAAGACCTGGATAATTCCTGATTTTTAATATATCTCTGATGGTCGTCCAATCTTTTCTTCAACGCTCTTCTGGTCTGACCAATATAACCCAAATTGCAAGAACAAGGAATAAAATAAATAGTCCACCAGTTCTCAGTAGGATTAGGATCTTTCAAAGAGAAAAATTTAAGAAGAAATGTTAAGATGATAAGTTATGAGAATGATAGAATATAATGAATGATGAATATAATGAGAATTTAAGAAGATAAGTTATGAAAGATTCTATTCCTATTGAGAACCGATGTGGTATTTATTTTATTCCTTGCACTTGCAATTTGGGTTATATTGGTCAGACCAGAAGAGTGTTGAAGAAAAGATTGGACGAGCATCAGAGATAAGGAATTATCCAAGTTTTTGATTGCTTCTCACTGTTTGTCTTCCGCTCATTATTTCAATTTTATTTATTTATTTATTTAAACTTTATTTCATTATTTATTTTTATTTTATTTTATTTTTGTTATTTTTATTGTTTTCCCACCTTTTTCTCTTTCTTTTATTATTTTGGCAACACTTTTCCTTCCCACCTCCTGTGCTCTTTCAGCTAGCTCCACCTGTCACACTCTTTGTAATCTCTTCCGTCTTTCTTACACTTTATTTCGACTCTGTGCTCTTATGGACACGTGTTGGTTTAGCTGATGACGAGCTGTTATTGTTGTAGCTCGAAATGTGTCATACTTTATTTTTCCTTTTATGGTGATTTTACAAAGTGATTTAGTTTATTTATCAATCATCGCCACTGTTTATGGTGTTTTGTCACTAGGACAAACCTAATGACAAATCCCAATATTAATTTATGAAACAGGAAAGAGATAAAGGGAAATTTTATGTCCTTGGCTATAAAATGTGAATTAATAACACCAACTATGAATGTTTAACTTTTATATGAACATTTAGTTCAAGCACAACAGAGTGATCTCTTTAAATATGAAAATTGTAATAATTTCAATTGCTTAAAAAAACACTGAGTGTGAGTATTACTTGCATTCAGAGGGTTCTGTCCAACAAATATATGCAATCTAAAATAATTGCTAAATCTGCAAGGTATAAATTAACATTTACTACCTCTAATTTTTTCAGAATTTTAGTTTCAGTAGATTTGGAATTAGTTGGGGGGGGGGGGGGGAGACATACGTTTGCATTATATTTTCGTTGATATCTGAAAATAAATATGACTTAAAAAATGTATTTTTGAAGCAGTATGAAAGCTTTAACTTGATACTCCACACAATATATATAAAAAAAAAATTCCCAAAAACTTAATAACCCCCCCCCCCTCTCTATATTTTCCCTATATAAATTTGTGAATGTTTTATAATCTGCGAATATGTGGGTTAATAGTCTTTATTACTTCCCCCAATTTGAACTTTCACATTTTATAGTTTATGAGTAAAATAGCTGTAACAGACACATGAGTGATATTATAATGGCTCTGTTTTTACTTTTTAAATACAGAATCCTAAAAAAAATGGAAAGTTGTGAATTTCATTATCATGGCTTGTCCCAAACTTCTAAATTTTTAAATTTAAATCATTATTTTAATTAGATTTGAAAATTTTTAGAAGAAATGTGATAATTATATGGGTAAATTTTATTTCTCTATTTTTTATATATTTGATATTTTAGATAAAGTAAAAACATTTCCATTAATTATGCTTATTTAAAATTTGTCCCTAGCATTAGATGTCATTACTATGCTCCTCAGTAACATTTCATTCTCCTTCTCCCAAGATGTCATCTTGTTATGGAAATTTTCTTAGACTGTTTAGTTTCATGTGTTCTTAAGAGAAGTAATGTCTATTTTTCATTACCTATCCAAGAATTACTTCAATCTGTACTTTTTGTTCCAAAATTACAGTTAATGCACCTAATGTGTTATTAGTAAGCTCTTTATTAGTGAAACAAATATTCAATGATTTAACTTTGTCATATCAATTATAAAGGTTTAATACGGTTTTAAAAATAAATACTCTGTAAGTTTTTGATTGTTATAACTTAGCTCTAAAGCAAGTTTAAGATTAAAAATGTCATTACCATGGTCATTACCAAGGCATAACTGGATTTATCATTTCAGGGGCATAGCAACAACAATTTTGGACATTTCAAAGAAGCCTATTCCTTTGCAAAAATTTTCATCAGGTTAAAATCTGGTGAAATTCGAGCTAAGAGTCAGGAATTGAAATAATAAAATTTAATCATTTTTTTCAAGGCCAAAATTTTTTTTGTCTGAGAATAACCCATATATATGGAAATATGAGAGGCAATGTAATTATGAATAAAGGGTTCTCATTTCTTAAAAGCACTATTTGCAAGAAAAAAAAAAGCATTACATTATACATCTCATAAATTTCAAAATACCTGTGAAATATAGCAAAAGATAGCAAAGCCACTTTTTTTTTCTAAATATTCAATAGAAAACCTGCCTTTAACAATTTTATTTTTTTCTGCACAAGAGAATATTTCCAAAAAGAATACCTGCTTCTGGATCTAAACAAAAAGGTGTTTTTTTAACAATCATAATTGTGGTAAGGGTCCGAAGTTTGGATTATTCTAAAAATACTATTTAATAATTTTTCATTGCTTGTAAGTTTTAAATTAGGATCATTTTTTAATAAAAGTAGGATTTTAAAAATGGCAATATATTTTTCTTAATAATGCCTTTTAAATCTATTTTAAGTGCTGAACATAATTTTTTTATCCATTTCCAAATAATTCATACTTGAGAGTTAAATAAAAGCTTTAACTTTCTTACTACCAGGCAAAAGGACAAAAATGTGAAGTTGCTTTCTCTGTAATTTTTTAATAGCTAAAATTTTTTTCCCCCCAATGAATTTTTTTTTTAAATTACATATAGATATATAGAGCTTGAGAGCATTAATCATAACTTAATAGTTTCAAACTGGATTATATCTATATGATTTAACTATTTTAAATAATGCTTATATTGCAGTGAAAGCTGCAGCTTAGTGAACAGATATATCAGCTTGTGGTAGTGAGAAGGTTGGAATTCATGAAAAGTACTAAAAGAAATTATAACTTGAAGAGATACTAGAAAAGATTTTACATCAAACACAAGTAATCAAGAAATAAAAATCTTACAAGTAAGTCAATATTTAAGTATAAACTCAAAGAAAATTTACGTACCGAATGGCAGAAGTGGCAAACACCTGGCCATTTGAACCTACAGCAAGGACCAATACTGATGCAACCACAACTATAAGATCTAAAATATACAAATAAAATTTTAAACATCAATTTATTTTTTACATTAGAAGAAGGAATTAAAAAAAAAGGAGTAGTAAGTAAATACTAACCTATAATTGATATAGGTTTTCTGGCAAATCGAAGACGTCCCCATACTCCCATGTATTTGCTGCGACATCCAGCAGACCACAGGCGTACTAAATATTCCACTCCAAAGAACACAACTAATACAGTCTCCTGTAAGAATATATTATATGTTTGCAAAGAAATCCAATAGATATTTCAGTGATAATTTGAAATAATAAGCAATGAGAAGGCTGTTATAGAAATGAAAGAAATTATTCAAATGAAAAAAATATGCTAAGCAAAATTATTTTACCTTTTAATCCTAAATTTAGATTAAACTTAATTTAAAATTTCACATGTTTGGAGGGGGGGGATGGATGAAACAAAAATTTATAAATTAATTGCATTCTAATTAAATTTGGAGCATAAAATTTTGTCTAAACAAGAAAAATATTGTCTATGATAATTTTATGAATGAAATTATATTTAGATTCCTGTGACATACTAGAAGACAAACGTAATTATATAATAAATATATACATATATTTGATAAAAAACTTTTTTTACAAGTACAGTACACTCCCTCAAATCTGCAGTTTTGGACCAGAAGTCATACGGATTTTAGAATTTTGTGGATTTTTGGTCATGGTTTTTCTTTACATTTTTTAAACAGTCATTTGAATGCAATAATGCAATCAAAATCATAATGAATGCTTGCAATATAGTAAAATATTAAAATAAGTAAGTAAAGTAATAAAATGTAAGATAATTTTTAAAATGATCAAATTATTAAAAGTAAAGTAAATAATGATGTATAACTAAATATGCATAATAAAAGATGAGATAACTTTTTCTTGAATTATTCAATGAAGTTTTCTTCACAAGTGTACCTGATTAATTCAGATCAATTTAAAAAAAATAACGAAATTTTATTTCAAATTTAGCCAGCCTTAATATTAAAATAAGTGCAATTAATACATAAATATGTTTGGTAAAAAGATTCTGATTACCGGGGATATCAGCAATACCTTGATTTTTTTTAAAAATTTATACTACATTAAAAAAAAATCACTACTTTAGTGATATTATCAAGAATTATACATAACAATACATACAGAATGATATAAAACTAATGAATTCTGTAATTTTGCCCATACATCTGATTTCAAAGTTTCATTGTTTACATCTGTGGCAATTTGCAGATTTTAGGGAGTTCTACTATACATAAAATGTTCTGGTGATTGTTAAAAGAAAAAAAATAGTAAGTGAATTCATAAATGCATTTTAAAAGGCCAAGAAAAAAAGAAAAGCAGAAAGTAAGCAAAATTATAAGGCCGTTTCATAAATCTCATTGCAACCAAATAAAATTATTTGAAAAAGTGTAGGCACAGTCCTAGCAGCCAAAATTATAAAAAAAAAAAGTTTTAATTAAAAATAATAGTAAGTGAATTCATAAATGCATTTTAAAAGGCCAAGAAAAAAAAAGAAAAGCAGAAAGTAAGCAAAATTACAAGGCCTTTTCATAAATCTCATTGCAACCAAATAAAATTATTTGAAAAAGGGTAGGTACAGTCCTTGCAGTCAAAATTATAAAAAAAAAGTTTTAATTTTTTCTTAACTATATTATTTACATAAATAAAAAATTATTTTTGATCTGTAAACTTTTCATATGATCATAAAGAATAAAAAAAATAAATAAAAATTGGCACAGAAATTATAAAAAAGAATGATCTTAAAAAGCAGTGAAATGCTAAGAAAAGAAGTTAAATGAAAAATAGACAAGAGGAGATGACATAAAAGCTACAGAAAATGTCAATTGGGTTAAATCAACATTATATCTATTATGGATTTTACAGGTTATCAATTCTCAACTGAGAGTTTAGCAGTTTTTAATTTAAAAGGGTTCACTTTAGTTCCAGCAGAGAAAGTAGTAGTACTTGCACGTAAGTTTAATATAATGTGAGAACTATAGAAGTAACAACTTAAAACTTAAATTTTTGAAGATCAGGTGTCCAGGGTTTTTTCTCTCTGTCTTTTGAATAATTAGTTCTAATAATTTTTTTTTTCAATATGCATTTTTTAAAAATGGGCTATTACACTATATTATTAAAAATAGGTGAAACAATATTATTTTTATTTTGCAGGATCATTTTGGTTTAATACAAAAAAATAAAAAAATTTCATGGAAAAAAAAATAACTGATAAGATATTTAAGATGAGATTGTAACTTCATGATTCTAGATTAAGATTTTTAAAAATATTTTGTAATATATTTACAATTTAATTTTTGTCTTTATTATAACTGTGAGAAGGAATAACTTACATTATAATTTTTTCTTTATTTTTGTATTATATTACATTTTCCCTGTAAATTATTTTATCCAGGATTATTTATTTCTGTATTTATCTTATGAAGGAAGGAGAGAAGGAATTTGTTGAGCACGAGTCAATTCCTATAGATGTGAAGAAAAATTTGTGAAGAAAAAATGACTCAGATTACCTTTTTTGAGAAAAAGAAAAAAAAAAAAAAACCTGAAAACATTGGAATCATCCTGCCTTGACTGTAGTGGTATCGTACCCATGAAATGCAACCCAAGCTTTATATTTTATGGCCAGCATGCTAAAAATTGTGCTGAGTGGGCCATCACTAACAAGTGTTTAAAAAGTTCTTTAAAGGCCCACTTCATAGAAAGAAATTAAAAACGTTAAATCTATTGAGGGAGCATTATTTTCAAATTTCTTGCTTTAATTTTTTTGCATAGGATAGTTGAGAAAAATACTGAAACTAAGCTAATTTTACTTTTCAACTTTGGCTTAATTTTTTTTTTATTACTTTTACTTTTGAAACCAGTCCAGATATTGAAACTATCAAAAAGAACTACAACCAAAATCGAAAAAGAAAGCCCAGTTGTACATCACTCTTGCTATCCTATGCAAAAAACATATTAAAATAAAATTGAGAAATCTGCAAATAACACCACCATTTAACATTAGCATTTTCCTATCTTCACATGGCTAGTGTGGTCTTTTAACCCTTTCAGGAGCAAGGCATTTCTGTTATAAAAATATCCAAGCAATTAATTCACACTGCAAATTACTAGCAAATTTATCTGAAAATAATCAAGAGCTCTTTTTTACATATATTATAAGATTGGAATAGTACTAAAAATAGTTTAGGGATTAAAATTAACAGTTTGCAGACTGCAAATAGTGCTCCTGAAAAGGTAAGTATGAGATTTATATTCATCAAAATAAATGTTTTATTCTATTGTTAGAATTTATTATTATTATTATTTAATTCTAATTGTTATACCTTTTTAGGGAGAAGATATTAAAATTCTGAATAAGTGTTTTTTTAATAATCATGTAATATGGTAAACATGAGCTTTCAGAATTGTATGGAATTCACATTTTTCTTTACTGAAATGATTTATATTGAGCATCAAAATTCAGTTTTTCATAAGAAATGGGAACCCTACTAAATTACTATACTCCCTAAATCTACATAAAAAAAAAAAAAAAAAAAAAAAAAAAAAAAGAAAATACAATGGATATACAATATATTTTGTGTCTAAAATATAAGAAAATATTTTTTAACTTATTTATTTTAAAACTTGAGGCTGAAAACTAAGAAATAATGAATTGCAACTCTTATACTTTTTCTTTAATGCAAAAGTGTATAAAAATTGAGCAATTTAAGTAATTTTTGCATAACTTTTTAATTCATTAAAACATTTTAAAGTTAAAACAAACCCCATAAAAACATTTTCTGTTCTTTAGATTTCTGAGGAAACATATATAAATTTTCATTAGTACAGTATATAGAAGGCTAAAAAAAAAATTATCATAACAAACTTATGCTACAATCTGACTCTTCTATATGACTATTCTCTTAAATTACAAAGGTGAAATAAGAATGCATACAAGCAGATAGAAGAGAATATTTATGAAGGAAAAAAGCATTGTGTTATACTAAAAACTAAAATGCAGCTGGTCAGCTACATCATGCACGGAAGGGTTAGGTTAAATTACTCATCTTATTCGAACAAAGCAATCTACATTTAGTGATGCATAATAACTTCAAAAGTTGCAAGAAAAACTTAAGATATTTCTCCAAGATAAAAGCTGTGTAAGTCAATAAATAAAATCAAATATACATAAAATTAAAATGATATATGATTACTAACCATCCAAAATAAAGTCTCCATAGCAAATGTTGTGTATTGATCAATTGTAGACAAAACACTAAATATAAGGCATATAAGAACAATCAGAAACCTAAAAAATATATACATTTGATTATTATTTCCAATAACAAAATTATGCAGATTAGACAATTATGCAAATTTTCAACATAGAACCTGGAAATCAGGGGGGGGGGGGGAGGAGGAGAATCAGAAATTTATCAGACATTAGAAAACTGAGAATTTGCTTGAAAATTGTAAATTTGCATGCACAATACAAAGTCTACAATCCAGATTCTGACCATTCTCAATTAATTACTTTATACAGTATAAAAATTTAATGTCAAATTTTAAATATACTTTGAAAATATAACAGAACTAAATATGTATTTTATATATATATTTATATTTGTTAAAATCATGACTTTACATATATAGGAAAATAAAACCCTAATTACTCTTACATTAAAATCAATTCATACCAATGTAATTTAAAAATAATAATTTTGCAAAATGTAGTATACATACACAGTAAAATGATAAATAAAACACTTCCAGCCTGATGGTCTTTCTAAAAAGTTGTACACTTGCCCTTGAAAAGTCATTTTTACACTCTTTCTTCCTTCTCGAAACACATAACATGTTTTCCACAATGATCTGACGGAAGTAAAAAAAAAAAAAAAAAAAAAAAAAATTAAGCCAACAACAACACAAAAGTATATTCACATTTTAAACAAAATAAAATACACCTAACTCAAGTAAAATAAAATTATTTATTGAAATGTTTATACAGTAGACTCATTAAATCAGCATAGTTGGGACCAGAGGTTGTGCAGATTTTAGAATTTCACAGATTTTTAGTCATTGCTTTGTTTACATTTTTAAAACAATAATTTGAATATAATAATGCAATCAAAATTATAATGGATGTTTGCAATATAGTAAAGTATTAAAAAAATTAAGTATTTTATAAAATTAAATAATGAAAATTAAAGGTCAATTAATTAATAATGTTTAATTAAATAGATGAAAAACATTTTCCTTGAATTATCCAGTGCAACTTTTCTCAACAAGAGGCCCTATTAATTTGCATCAAAATCATAAAGTAAGGAAATTTTATTTACAGTTTACCCAGCCTTAATAACCAAAAAAGCTTGATTAATATATATATATATATTTGGCAAACAGATTGTGATTAACAGTATTATTAACAGTATCTTGACTTTGTTTTTCCCCAGAAATAAATTTATACTTCCTTCATGAAAAACTATGAGCTCAGTCATTTTAGGAAGAATTACATATTAAAATACACACAAAGATATTAAACTAAAAAAGTGTTTCTGCTCTTACATCTGAACTGAAAGTTTCATTGTTTATATCTGCAATAAAGTGTGGATTTTAGGGTTTTGGATTCGAGGAAGTCTACTGTAGTTCGAATTCAATGAAAAAAATTAATTCTGATAAAAAAAATGCATTTATTTTAACATGGTTGTACATAAAAAATGAGGTAAAAATATTTTCGACCATGAACAAAGTAAATTATTTATTCTCTGGGAAAAAAAAAAAAAAAGGGGGGGGGATTGAGTGAATGGCTTTTAAAAAATTCTATTACAAAACTTCCCTGCATATAATAGGTTATAATTGTTTCCTAGAATAATCTGATATCTTCAAAATGCTACACAAAATGTATATATTGAAGTTACAAAAATTTAACAATTAATCACTGCCAATAATAATAAAATGTTAATAATGAACA
Organism: Maratus speculifer; assembly: GCA_964019185.1. Taxonomy (NCBI): domain Eukaryota; kingdom Metazoa; phylum Arthropoda; class Arachnida; order Araneae; family Salticidae; genus Maratus; species Maratus speculifer. The sequence goes on from OZ025293.1 coordinate 417,679,690, forward strand.
AATTTACAAAAAAGGTCTAACAATTTTTTATTTGATATTTAAAAACTGTTACTAGTTTCAGGCAACTTTATCTACTAGAACTCAAATGAATTTTAAAACATCTCACAAAAAAGAAATATTAAAATTAATTTCATTAAAGCTTATTTTAAGAATTATATTTTATTATCAATTTTAGAATGTTCATTAAAAGACAAAAACAATAGTAAATGAAGTTTAATCTAAAATTGTACTTATCAGACATAAAATTGCAGAAAAAAAAACAAAAATACAGTCAAATGCAGTTATTGTGGTTTTAGTTATAGTGACAATTCAGTAATAATGTCAAACTCTTCAATCATCTTAAAATTCCCTAATATTATAACAACTTGGTAATACAGTAAAACCTCCATTAACGGCCACCTCTGAAGAACGGTCACCTCTAACAACCGGCCACTTTTTCATAGAACGGAATGAATCGTATTGAAATAATATTAGATCGAACCTCCGAATACCGTCACCTCTGAAAACCGGCCACGGCCAGGGAAATCCACTCCGATACGGCCACCAAAAAGAAGCCGAGACCATTGCAAATTGCAGCATTTAAAAAAAAATCCTTTGTTTTAGACACCTGTTTTGTTCCCCCCTCTCTCTCCATTGCTGCTACAATTATAGTGAGGAGCACTTTTTATTTCGTCCAATAGTGTGCTCGCTTTTTTCCTCCCCTCTCCCCCTCCACACACTTCTGTGGAGTGGTATTGGAGAAACTCTGTGTATACGTGTATTTATTCTCGCAGTGACGCAAGCCAATTGCGAAAGTAACATAAACAAATTTAAGTACGTTAAATGGAAGTGAGAAACTTCTTTCACTAATTTAAAATATAGTTTGAGAGTTAACTTTGTTTCTTCCTTTATATTTTTGTACTAGTTCACACGCACAAGGTGGATAGCACCGTGCGAAATGGGCGGTCGCCCCGGGCGCGGAAATTTAGGGGGCGCCAAATTTATACTACCAGCATCATTTTTGGTTTGTTACAAGAAAAAGTTGGGGGAGATAGGGCGCCAAATTGACACTTTGCCCCGGGCGCATTTTCTCTTCACACGCCCTTGAATATGGTTATTGAATATTTTTTTTACATTTTATTTTTTCTCAACTGGCAATAATTTTGAGATTGGCAGTGAAAACGCATCAAATTTGAAAACCTTTATTTAATACGGTCATGTTGATGCCTTCACCCCCTATCTTTTTTATATGGTTCCTCCCTGTCTACGCAGAGAAAAAAAGCGGTAACTATTTTTGCCTTCGCGAGCCATTTGTCTCTAGTTTTCTAAATCGAACATGAGTAAAATTTATAAAAAGAAATTTTTATCACTCAGTGAAAAATTGAAGGTTATTGATGATAGTAAGATGGGCATTAGAGCATGGAAATTAGTAGAAAAATATGGATGCGGAAGAACGCAAATAAATGAAATTTTAAAGAATAAAGAAGTGCACATTGAGAAACATCTTAGAGGCGAAAGCCTAGAAAACAACATCAAATGTCGCAAAACTGGGAATGAAGTAATTAATAAAATGCTATTAGAATAGTTTAGAAATTGCTGATCCAAAAATTTACCGATTTCAGGACCCATTTTTCAAAAAAAGAACATTGAAAATTGACAAAGAACTTGGTATTAATGATTCCAAAGCTTCTAACGGCTGGTTAGAAAAATTTCGCTTGAATTATATATTTTTTGAAGTATTTTATTGAATTAAATAGTTTTTGTTTTTCTTCTAATCAGTTGAAGCAAAACCTCCATATACCGGTCACCTCTAACAAGCGGCCACTTTTACACAGTCCCATCGCTGGCCGCTCTTCGGAGGTTTTACTGTAATGACATAATTTAAATGTGGATCCTGTTTATTGCATCCAAAAACTATAAATTAATATAAAGGAGAGGGGGGGGGGGCACATGTGAACAGTACTTATTTCACTCAGTTAATCTGAAGTATAAAAAAATTATTAAATTACAAATACAGGGCAATATTAGTACGATGTTTTGACTGAATTTTCAGAACAATCAGCCATTTTAATTTCTAGTTGTTGTAAATAATTGTTTACTTTAGAAGGCATTGAGTAAAAAATCAACCAAAGTTATCAAAGTAAAAATTTATTCAAGACATTTTTTAAAGTAGAATGTCAGCGTTACAATCTAAAGTGGCATTAATTAGGTAAGTCTTAAAAAGTTTTGTTTCCTTAATACAATTAATTTTTTTCTTCTCATAAATTAGGCATAAGTTGCTAGATGGGGCACTTTTGAATAGAACATATGAGAGCAGATGAGAACAGTTCACAATTGTATTTTTTAAATATGTGAATGCACTTTCACATTTAAAATTTAATTACTCTCGTCAAACATTGAGCTATAAAATTAATTGCTTTTAGGATTTTTTCACAGTTTTAATTTACTGCAAGTTAGATAACAATTAAAAGTTGTGGCTTTATGTGAAAACCAATATTTTTATTTGTTATTCTTTAATGATTTTAAGTTTTGAACATTTTTATTTTTGTTTAGCCCATATTAAAATAAAGATTTATTTTATGAAACAGAAATTTAGTTAACCAAAAAATGTTATAACTAGTACGGTGATAATCATCCAATTTTTTATATAGCAATTTTGAAAACCATGATGCACAATTTTGTGATACACATTGCATAACATTTAAAAACAAATAGTAAAACACAACATCAAAAGTATTCAACAAGTTATTTATTTAAAAGTAATACAGTTTTACTGTTCTCGACTCAAAAGAAGCAAATAAATTAGTGTATAATTTTATGAATAATTTCTTGTGAATGTTGAAACATTTGTTGACTTATTCACACAACTAGAAATAGGGCATCTAACTAGTTTTTATCACAGATTTCTTTCACAAAAAATATTTTTGTCCTATTTATATAATACGCCCCAGGTATGTTCACAACTATCGTTCCACCGGAACACATGAGAACAAATTTCAATAAATTTTAGAATGATAATATAAGTTAGAAATTCTTGATAAATGCATTCAAAAGTTTCACCAAAAGAGCAAATAAATTGATTCATATAAATAAATTTTTATTTCAATAGCTCATAGAATTTTTGAGAAAAAACCAAAATGAAAAAATTATTTACTTGTGCACCCTCTCCACTATTTATTCTTGGAAAATAAACTGTATAGAGTGCTTACCTAACAAAAAAGTCCAACTTGTCAAATGGTACACATTGAAGACACAGATGGCTGAAGTTCATGCCTACAGGCAATTTTTCGCACCTGTCCTGCAGTATGGGGCAAAGGAATTAAATTTGATGGGTAGGTAGTGAATGGGATAAAACTTCTACTCTTTATCTATCTAAACAAATAGCTTAGAAAACAAGTTATATTAGATAAGATGGAGAAGGAGAATCTAATGACATCTGACTTTGACGCTTGACTAATAAAATTATTAAAATTTTTCTTTTGCAGTAGTACTTGGCAATGTGAACAAGTGCATGAACCAAAATCGCTCAATTGAGTTTTACACAGTCCTATGGGAGCTTCCTTTCTTTACAAAGAATTTTCTGACCTGACAAGGACATAGTTTTTATTTTCTATTTTTGAGTAACTTATGTGATAAATGCTGAACATTATGGCTTCCATAAAACAAAAAATCCTTCTTTGGAGATAAAATTAACATTATTAACGTATTGGATAAAGGGAAGAAGACATCTGCAGTTTGTCAAGAATTTGAATTAATAAACTCAACTGTGTGCTCTATCGAGAAACTTTTAAGTGCCTTTAAAATAGGGATTGACCAAAATGGTAAATAGTGGATTTGGCAATTCGGCATGTAAACCAAATACAGTATGGAACCATTTATCCGGAATGATATTTTTAATAGACTGATGTTAGAATCTTTTTAGAAAAAAGTGTCATACACTGCCAATTTGACATATTCATTGCTTGAAACAATTGTATAGTTTGATAACAGCATCTAATATTTGAAATAAAAGCATGTTTAGTTGTATTTTGGATGTATTCATTTTTATGCAGCGAAAACTGAAGAATTTTTGTTTCAAAGGAATTCCCATAATTTACTTTCTTTCAAACAGTAACTTTTGATCTTACTTGCATTTGATTCTTATTTCAAGTAATCTAATAATTAATTTAATATAATAAGTAATATTACAACCACATATATTCCATAAAACTTATCAAATGGATGCTGCTTTATTACCCAACCAGTTAACCGGAAAAACCAGTTATCCGGAATACATCTGACCCCAAACATTCCGGATAAATGGTTCTGTACAGTATTAAGTTTCATCCAAATAGTTTATGAGAAATAATGGATAAAGAATTACTAATAATAGAAATACATGATGATCAGTGTTCATTTGATGTGATTTTTATATTCTTCAGTTATATATAATAATTTATAAACACAGATACATTCATGGATGCAAGAATTCCATCCAATATTCATTTGATTCTTTGAAAATACAAATTTTAAATGAACATCTACAATCATCATAAATAAACATTTAAATTTGATCCAGCAAAGCATTTAATTCAAATACATTTTAATTTCAAGTACATTAAATTATGCTGGGTAATTTTAACACTTTTAGGTCCAATTTTTTTTTCACTTTTCAGAAAAAAATTACTTTTACGTTAATAGCATCAACATTGTCAATCCAAGTAGATTAATTAGAGTTTAATGAATATTTCATTGTTTGCAACATAACGACTGTTGCTGTTTTGAATTTTATTCAACTCATATAACAATAAGTTAAGGAAGAGCTTTTGGAGATGTATAGAAAATATTTTATTGCAACAAGATTTAACTGATATTACAACTTTTTGCACTTTATTACACATGATTCTTTCAGGAAAGTAACCTTTATTTTAAATTTAAAGTGTGAAATATATGTTTAAAATAAAAGAATTGTAAACGGTGCAAAGTGAATTAAACAAATATTTATTATAGCTAAATACCTAAACATTAATGAAATCATATAATAAATACATAGACACATACTAACATTACTAGGTTTAAACAGTAACAAAGATAATTGTTAAAACAAAATAATACTCAAAGCACATGTACTATTAATAGTACACCAAACCCAAAAGGGTTAAATTATCATTATTTAAGACTTGAAAGGATTAAATTATCAATATTTTTTATGCTGTAAAAAAAGAAAGAAAACAAGGTTTCTAACTATAATGTACTATATTAAGCAAAACATTATTCTAACCTATCTAATGATGGCTTTATATCAATCATTCCACTTAAATAAGTACTGGAGTAACTTGCTGGAATGCCCTCCAACATAGTAACAGTGGTGGGTTCTTGATCTTTCTCATTATCAAAGGATGTAGCCATAAACACACCCAAAGCAGTAATCTAAAATCAAAAGTATTATTCAGTAGTCTTTTCATCATATTACCAAAATTAAAAAAAAGTTTTTTTTATGGCTAAATGAAACAAATATATATCTCACATACAGAAAGAAAAAGCACAATTTTGTCAATTTCATGTTTGCAAATACTGCCATACTACAAGTATAGTATAAACTGTGCAAAACTATATTCTTTCACTGGGTGAAACAAATAACCAGTTTGCTGCTTGATATTGCATGGAACTGTCCTACTGAAATATATACAAAGTCCTTTTGGCCAATACTGGGACTATGAAGTTATATTATTCAACCATACAAGGCTAAAATATCTTAATTTCTCTATGAGTATACATGCTATTCTCATAAAAATAAACACAGCTCATTACAATAAATCACCTAATCAAAATTTGCAGTTTGAATGCTTTTAAAATATTAGTTTTGACAGGGTTATCCAAAAGATTTTCGTTTGTTTTCAATTTATTAATGGCCCCCTACAGAATTTAAGGGTGTATTTTGATTCAAACTGCTTATTTTCCGATTTATTTTTTAATTCATTTTTGATCTCAAATGTACCAAACTTTCAAAATCTCTTATTTGAAAAGTACACAAGGTGCCGTGATAGTCGATTCTTTGATAAATGCAGAAAATATTGCAAAAACAGGCAATCAAAAACGGCATTTCGAACCAATTTTTCCCAAGCGGGAGATCTGGGAACGAAAAAAAGGGTCATACTGATAAGGTAATTGTTTATAACTCAAATTCTATTGAATTGAGCCTAAAAAGACATCACACGGCACCTCATACGTCCCTTCAAGAATCCCCTCAGCAAGTTTCATGTTTCTACTTTTAAAAATGTGTCCGAAATTGTATCAGAAAATTTCGAGCTGTTGAAGGTGAAAAAGGGTTTTTCGAATACACCCTTAAGGAAAAATTCTTCATGGAAATGTATGACCTGTATTACAGTAGAACCTCGATCCATCGTTTTACAAGGGGTGCAGGGAAAAAAAATGATGAATGGGGGAAAATGCTGAATGCGGATTAACTTCAAAACAAGAAAAAACACAATGCTCATGCATGTCATACATTAGTAATGTATACAGTCTACTTAAACTAATTTACAACAAGTTTTGCAACAACTTTACAACAATTTGCAACAGGTTGCTTACTGAACTGCAAAAGAAAAAAAAAAAAAAAAAAAAATGAAGTTATAGAAAATTGAGATTTATTTTTAAAAATCAATAATTTTGTTTGGTTTTTCATTTGTTTAAAAAAAAAAAAATAATAATAATTTGCAGGTTATTTTCAGAAATTTCATATGCATAAACAAAAGTTCATACAGCCTTGGTACTGGGGACTCAGCTTCATCGGCATGAACATTATCCTCTTCTTCCTCGCCATTATTATTATTTTTTTTATTTTGTGCATTATCATACTTTTCTCCTATATTTAGGACACCACATATCGCAACATCTTGATCAATGGAAACATAATCGCACCGTCTGCTATATGCAATTACTCTTTATCTGTATTATTGTTGCCATCATCAACAGAAACAGTACAAATGAGTTATTATAGGATAAAAGAAGTAATTCCAATTTGTATGTCATATGGATTCGCATGACTTTCAATTTCATTTTGGTGAGGAGAAAAATTTTACAACAATGAATCCAGGAAAAAGACATTTTGTAGAACAATGCTTGCGGGTTTCGTTAGCATTGTTTAAGTATAATTTGTGCAGGGAGCGTAGGGGAAAAAAACAATGGATGCGGGAATGATAGATTGGGGTTTTACTGTATTATGTTTATACTTCTGGAGGTTCAGATCAATTCCTCATGTATTTGGTTAGATATTTAACAAAAGACTAAAATTGCAAGGTGGTCACATTAATATGACTGGACTGTGTATTAATTATCATTCCACCTATGGATGAAGCAAATATTATTGCTCAAATAAAAGCAAGCTGCTTGTATCTCCTAGATAAATGAATATGTCTTTAATTGTTATAATATGTGACTTTACACATCCCTGAAATAATTTACTGATAGTAATTGTAAAAAGGTAAAAAGTTTTATACTAAATATTTTACAAGATGCAGTTACAAGAGTCATAACAGGCTATGCATATTTAGTCATATTTTACTTAATAGCTGCGATTCTCTTGTCTAAATTTAGAAATAATGTTTGAGTATAAACTTTGTTTCAAATCTGAAGGGTCTCTCTAAAAGATCCATATGCAATCAAATCATTAAAAGCAATCATGAATTTTCAAGTTATAAAAAACTGTGCATCCAGTATGAACAAGATGTTTTGATACTACTATAGATTTTAAACAGTATTGAGGATGACATTCAAAATTATCTTATTTATATTGTTAATGAAATGGTTAATAAAGTTATTCTACAAGAAATTAATCATTTCAACATCCATGTTAACAAAATAAAATTAAATTCATTTAACTTTTGTTTTCTAATGAAAATAAGTAAAAAAAAAAATTCAATTAACAGAACATGTGAAAATGATTAATAGGCCAGGATGACCAAACATCTTCGAAATTTAACAGTTTCCTCAAATTTGCAGACTGTAGTTCAGCATCTTCCACAATTACTCATTTCAAACACTTATTATATTATAAAGAAAGCGATAAAATTAGTAAAGATTAAAAAGGTATAAACTTTAAAGTTGTGACATATTTAGAAAAGTTCTTTTATAAAATTTGAACAACATCCTAGTAGAGAGAGAAAAAAAAAAGGAATGGTGATGCAAAGTTGAAGCAGGTGATGACCATCACAAAAACTTATGCCTCACCACTGAAAATTTGTGTCTGAATCTCTTTTCATCAGTCATCGTTTTTAGTATTTTGTTGTAATAAAAGAATGGTATCAAGTAGTACCAAAAAAACAAACGCAGCTTCTTCACTAGAAAACACTAGAGTCAAATAAAATTTGAAACTATTTAAGAACCATAGGGATTTATACATAATTTTTGGTTAAATTACTCACAAGCAAATCAGAAAATTTTGAATAATTTTATTTTAAAAATTTGTTGTGGGTTATTTATAATTATTCCCAGTGGCAGAACTATCTTCAAGTGTCTGCAACGCTAATTTCAAAAAGTCTTCAAGTTGCAACAAATTATATAAATCTATTCTTTGTACTATTGTAGTGCTAATTAATTATGTCAACATATGTGTATGTATGTGTAACATATTTCCATCATTTACAAAAATATAAATAAATAAACTTTTGATAAACAAAGAGATTTATTTATGGCATTAGGCAGAAAATTAGATACAAAGGGAACATTAGAAAAAGCTCTATTTGAAAGAAAACAATATTGTTTTATCATTTTCCAAAATTCTAGAAAAAATTAAATAACTTGCTTTTCAAAAATTAAAGAACTTCATTTCGTTAGGAAAAACACAGGATATTAAATCATATTTTATTTGTATTTTTAATTTGCAATTTATACAATCATTTAAAATTGTCAATTTATTCATGATACTTAAAAATGGCAAATTTTTTTAAAACTGTTACTATTTTACTACTAGTACATTTCTCCTTGAAATAAATCATTTTTTTGGTGACTAACACCTTGTCCCTTTTCCTTCTAGAAAGAATACTACTTTAAAGAATTAATTATTTAAAAAAAAATCCAGGAACTCTATTCATAGAGAAGTTACTGAATATATTCGCTTAAAAGTGGAGGAATTTCTGACAATTTTCTGGAAGCAAACTGGAGTGTCAACTTACATGCAAAATACCATATTTACTCATGTATAACGCATACTTTTACCCCAAAAAAATATGGCAAAACTCCTAGGTGCACGTTATACACTGAATAATTTTTCACTTTGAATGTAGTCACATGATATACATATGAAACAAGAAATTATTCAAAGACATTAAAACTCGAAAAATGTTACTTAATTGAAGTATCACTGCATTTTTATTTCACTCCTTACAGTTTTTTTATACAACAGAGCTAGTAACATTATTTATCTGCTAATTAGCAATTCTCATTACCGTCACTTGCTTCTTCCCGTCATTTATTTACTACCCAAAGTCTAAAAATACATTTTCGACTTGTTTTCTGGCTTGATGAAATGTTTGTTTTAACTTTTTTTTACTAATATTCATTTGGTCATTCTTCATTAGTATATCAAATTTATTGCACACATTATATATGAGATTTTTTAAAATCTCCATTTTATCTTGTAAAGTACAAGGTGCGTATTATACACAAGTAAATACGGTAATCAAAAGAGAAAAAAAAAATACTTTGAATATGCAAACTTTGGTTTTTGATGTATATGATTAAAAAAATAACATATAAAGGACGTACACACACACAATAATAATAATAATTTATCACTAAAAAAAAATTAAAGATTTTTTTGTTTCCTTACTACATTTTCCCCTATCAACAATATAAATCCTTGGTTTGATTTTGTATAAAAATGAAGTAAAACGTTGAGGGGTTGAGTTAGTATATGCAAGTTTTTCATTTTTTCCCAGAATTTTCAATCTAAAGTTAGTGAAATGACTAATATGTGATTATGTTTAGCAATTTCCCTCTATAAGGAAGTCAATTGATTTAATATTAGCAAAATACTACTTAAAAATGAAATGTCTTAAACTAAAATAGCTATTGATATATTTCGCAAAATTCTTGATTTTATATTACTTAAAATACTTTTAGAAAATGAAAATAAAAATCATTAGAAAATTTCTAAAAATATTGTTCACATGTATTTTCTGTGAATCATCTTTTACACTGTAAACAAGACTTATTAAAACAAACTTGGATTCAAAGAATATGAAGAGTTATAAATTGTTTCTTATACTTTGCAAAATGGTGTTTTAATGGATTATTTTATATTTTAATCATTAATTTTACAAACGTCTTATACTTTTACAATATGAGTGAAACTATTAAAGGGATCACTGTTTTTAAGAAATTTTCTGAAGGCAAAAAAAAAAAAAAAAATCTTCAAAATATTTATTTAAAAGTTGAAAAAACATTGGATACAGATGTGAAATGATGATAAAAATAAAAGAATTTTACGTGAAATGAAAATACTTAATTTATTTTAAAAATATTTTTATTTTCAATGAACCATATGGGCTGTTTGATTTAAAATAACTAGATTCATTTAACACAAATACTGCAAAATTTCCTGTGCTGATCAACTGAGCTTTCAATTTGATCCAAAAATATTTTTTTATATGTCTCAAACATTGATCTTAAAGTAATGTTTAATATGATAAATAAATATGCAAAACTAAACAGAATTTAAATAGAAAGTAAAGAATAAATTTTAATGGTTACTAATTCCATCGTAAGCATTTACGATAAACATATGTAATTTTAAAACAAGAGTAAAATTCACAACTGATCTCTTGCACATAAATTCATATAATTGCAACTATTATAATATATTGGAAGATATTGAAAATAAATTCATTTAAAAATGAAGCAAGTAGTCTACAGACATATATTTAAAAAACTAGAAGAGGGAAATCTATAAAAACTCCTAAATAAAGATCACTGAATGAGCAACAATGTCGATTTTGGTTTCTAAGTGAAATATTCTTGAAAAGTGTTTAATCCCTTGCCATACGTGAACATTACTGATACTTTTTAAGTAGATTAAACACTGGTAAAATTGCAAAACATTTAAAAAATCAGTATCAGCATTTACTTAAAAAACTAAGTGAGTAAAAGAAAATTTATGTTTGAGCAAAACAATTAAAAAGAGAAGCAATATTGTAACAATTAACAGCAAGGTAACTAAAAGCGTGTAATTAATTTTGAAAGAAACAAAAATTCTGATGATTGTTTTTAATAGATAACATAACATAACTAGATTTTTTAAAATATTTGAACATCTAATTAAAATCATTTAAAACAAGCAAGTTACCTTGAAAAATCATACTATTTCTGTTTAAGCACGGCGACGGATGAAGTATGTTTCTTATCAGCTTAAAATAAATGAAACAAAAACTAAAAGAAACTAAAACATTAACATGCGTTTAAAAATTAACATCATGAAGTTCGAAGACTCATTGTTTACAATAAGTTATACTATCGAGAGTTATATACTTTTAGAGTCAACCAATCAAAAGTGAATAATTGTGACATAAGATGATGTCATCATGAATCTAGACCAATCTTACATTTCTCTAGTCACCATCACATCTAAACATCGCGGGGGCGCTGATCTATTAACCATTGAGCTCTATAAAAGAAAGGAGTGCTGCTTTCTCTGATAAAACCGCATAGCACCATTTTAAATGTAACTTCTCAGCCAATGGGAGACTACTATCAATGTTTACTATACATTTATCGCAAATTATATTCATACGCAGATCGCTGGCAGCTCTCCGTTTTATATAGAGCTCAGTAGTAGCCAGTGCCAGTGGTAAAAGCTGAAAGCTGAGATAATGGTTTGTCAAAGAGTTCAGATGATAGAGAAGCAACATCTTTGAATTGAGGTTGCAAGTTGCAAATCACCTAAGTTCATTCTGTATCTTCTTAAACATTTAAAAGTGGAGGCAGCACCATCTATGAAATGGGGTTACACTGTTAAAAAATTGACCCTGCATCATCATTCCATCGCTTTTATAGAAAACGATTACTTCACCCTATCATGGAGCATTCTCATGGTTCAAAAGAGAGATATTCTATAAAAGCAGGGGAGTGAAGATGCAGCAAAAGGTTCATTTTTTGCAGTGTAATTACTTACACTGTTAAAAACTTGAACCTTTTACTATATCGTCACTCCACCGCTTAGTAATCGCTTTCTATAAAAGCGGTGGAGTGACGATGAAGGAAAAGTTTCAAAATTTTAACAGTGTATTGCAAGCCTGTCCAACCTTTTAGTAACCAGGGGCGCATCTTGGTTCTCGGCACTCAATGAAGGGCGCCATTATTTACATGACTAAAAACATGTGGCAATACTATCACATAGTATTAGTATACACGCACGTCTTAACACAATGCAAATGAATCGTACAGAAGTAAACAAAAGACCCCTACAGTTCTTGAGTTACGCATATTAAATTTCAAATTATACATTTTTTTATGAGAAGTCTATATTAAAAATGTTTGTAGGGTAAGGCACCAGAAAGTTTAATCGCGTCTATAATAACAAATAAATAAATATGAAAATCAGAGATATTGCTCGTTTTGTTTTAGGATGTGAAAATGCAGTTTGATTTATTTTGAAGATGTGGATTACTTTATGAAAAGTACAAAAACAAAAAAATCATAATAGTAACCAAACCATGTGGGTGGTTTCAGAGGGATAGGCTGAAAGTGCTTTCATTGATGGAAATCATTCTTCACTGTTTATTATTTTTTCTTAGCAAAATTATAGAAAAAAATAAAGGAAAAAAAAACGTTCTAAAATATCAAAAGTCAAGAAAGAAAAAAATTAAGTCCTTTTATCCTTCATATAAAACAGCCAATGTGTCACTGTGACAACTGTAAAAAAAACTGAGCTTTCATGCACATTTATCTACAAAGGAGAGGAGGACAAATGAAAATGTTTAGTTTTCTCTCACTTCTTAAGTATTAAAACGAGCTATTACCAATTACAAAAAAAGTTTAACTATCATTATTACACTATATGAAGATGAACAATACGAAAAATTGCAAAAATATGCATAATTAAAATTTCAAAATATGTTACTGGTTTCTAATATACAACGAAAGCCAACAGCATGCCAAACACAGGTTTTAAAAATAGCTCTGATAAAATATTAGTCATTTTAAAGAAAGCATTCTTTATAATGGAACGTTACTTTTAAAATTTTAACAACAGGTAATCTTCAAAAGGGCGCCAAGAAAACCTTCAAAGGGCGCCATGGCGCCCGCGGGCGCCGCGTTGGACAGCCCTGGTGTATTGCATATATCGAAATCCAGCCCAAACATTATTCAGAAAAAATGTTTTTCATATATGAATCGTTTAACATTCTCATTCCATCTTTTCTTTCTTCAAAGACGTATCCGCGATTCCAGCACTTGAACACGCCCTCTGGTGAAAACGTCAGGAACTATTTCTGAGTTGGCAAACATTTTATAAGCCTATTGTAGGACATAGAAAAAATGTGTGTCTTTCTTTGATTTGCAGGTGATGTACCCAGGCAGGGATCGAACCGGAGAACCCACGGTCAGAAAGCGAGATCTTAAGTGCCGAGCAAAAGGCTAGCTCGATCCAATGACCTAAGATACGTATATTAGAAAGTCAATGGCTCGATCGCTTCCTGCGAGAAACTTGATTTACTGACCGCGCAAGATGGCGTCACCACAGTACTCCACCCCCAGTGAGAAGTACGTCTCGTTGACGTTTGATCAGCGATGTGGACTCTAGTTGAGCTGGCGGTTGCCAGAGTGATGCGTTGTCCTTGTCGTGCTGCCGCCGAGCGCATGTGTGCTCCCTCGATGAGGCGCGGCGCGGCGTGGTAGGCTTTGCGTGCTGTGAGCGTTTCACAGGCTTTGGTCGTGTGCTGTAAGCGTTTCGCAGGTTTTCAGTGCTGTCATCTGTTGGTCTAGAGCGAAGATGGTGAAGTGCGTCTTCGTTTGTCCAAGGTCACCAATGCAGGTGATGTGCCCAAGCAGGTATCGAACCGGAGAACCCACGGTCAGAAAGCATGATATTAAGTGCCGAGCAAAAGGCTAGCTCGATACAATGACCTAAGATACGTATATTAGAAAGTCAATGGCTCGATCGCTTCCTGCGAGAAACTTGCTTTACTGACCGCGCAAGATGGCGTCGCCACAGTATTCCACCCCCAGTGAGAAGTACATCTCGTTGACGTTTGATCAGCGATGTGCACTCGTGTTGAGTGAGCTGGCGGTTGCCAGAGTGATACGTTGTCCTTGTCGTGCTGCCGCCGAGCGCATGTGTGCTTCCTCGATGATGCACGGCGTGGTAGGCTTTGCGTGCTGTGAGCGTTTCACAGGCTTTGGTCGTGTGCTGTGAGCGTTTCACAGGCTTTGGTCGTATGCTGTGAGCGTTTCGTAGGTTTTCAGTGCTGTCATCTGTTGGTCTAGAGCAGGGCTGTCCAACCTTTCAGTAACCAGGGGCGCATCTTGGCTCTTGGCACTCGATGCAGGGCGCCATTATTTATATGACTTAAAATACACGGAAATATTATCGCATAGTATTATCATAACATACACGCACGTCTTAACATAATGCAAATGAATCGTACAGCAGTAAACAAAAGACCCCCTAGAGTTCTGGAGTTACACGCATTAAATTTCAAATTATACATTTATTTTTTGTTTATTTATTTATTTATTTTTATGAGAAGGCTATATTAAAAATGCTTGTTGGGTAAGGCATCAGAAACTTTAATAGCGTCTATAATAGCAATAATATCAAATAAATAAATATGAAAATCAGAGATGCTGCTAGATTTCTATTAGGATGGTAATATACAATTTGATTTATTTTGAAAAGTACAAGGACAGACATGATAGTGACCAAACCTTGTGAGTGGTTTCAGAGGGATAACCTTGAAATACTTTCATAGAGGGAAATCATTCGGTATTTTTCTTATTTTTTCTAAGCAATATTATAGAAAAATATTTAGAAAAAGAAACCGTGTAAAATTTTAAAAGTCAAGAAAGAAAAATTAAGCCATTTTATCCTTCATATCAAACAGCCAATGGACCAGTGTGATAACAGTTGAAAAGAAAAAGCCGAACTTTTATGCCCATGTATCTTCAAAAGGGAGGGGGGGGGGGGGCAGGTGAAAACGTTTATTTTTCTCTTACTTCTTAAGTATTAAAAAGAACTATTTTCAACTACCGTAATTTCGGGTGTATAAGCCGCGGGTCAAACAATTCTTCTTTGACCCAGAATTTTTTAAGAAATAAGAGTAACTAATTAAATCGCCGTAAATATTTGTCTTCAATCATTAAATAAGATTTCTGGGTCCAAAAAGAATTGTTTGATCCGCAGCTTATACACCCGAAATTAAGGTATTAAGAAATTTAACTATCATAATTACACTACTCTCTTAAAAAGTCAGACACAAAATAGCTCAAGTTGAGCTGAAATCCACTCATCTCAGTGTTGAAAGGCAACTTCTCAAAAAAGAGTTGAAATAACTCTAGTTTTAACCAATTTAAATGAAGTTGAGCTATTTAAATAACCAATTTAGATCAAGAAGATTTAATCGTTTGAAAAACAACTCTTTTATGATCGAAAAAATTACAGCTCTTTCATGAGAAGCCAAATCAGCTCTTTCGTTTTAAGAGTGTACATAAACAATAACTAAAAAATGTAAAAATATACATGATTAAATTTTCAAAGTATGTTTCTGGTTTTTAATGTTCAATGGCAAGCCAACAACATGCCAAACACAGGTTTTAAAAGTATCTTTGATAAAATATTAATGATTTTAAGGAAAATATTCTTTATAATAGAATTTTACTTATAAAATGATTAATTACAGGAAATCTTCAAAAGGGCGCCATGGCGCCCGCGGGCGCCGCGTTGGACAGCTCTGGTCTAGAGCGAAGATGGTGAAGTGTGTGTTCGTTTGTCCAAGGTCACCAATGCAGGTGATGTGCCCAGGCAGGTGTCGAACCGGAGAACCCACGGTCAGAAAGCGAGATCTTAAATGCCGAGCAAAAGGCTAGCTCGATCACTTCCTGCGATAAACTCGTTTTACTGACCGCGTAAGATGGCGTCGCCACAGATTAAAACAAGAAATTTGTGATCAAATTATTTATTATGGATAACAGTTATATTTAAATACAGATATAGTTAAATACATTTATTACGAACTGCTTTCCGCAATGTAATTTTCGCGGATCTGATTATCCAAGAACAAGTTTTCACCGATTTCCAAATGCGAAAGATTTATCATCTACACGCTTACGTGCGAAGAATGTATTCATTTGTTAAAAATGGGAAAGAAAGTTGCAAAACGCATGGTAGTTTGCGGCAAGCATTTCCAGCAATCAGATTTTTTCCCTAGAGGGAAGAAAACAGAATATCTTTTTAAAATAGTTTTGTTACTTTATTTTCAACATTAAAAATTAATAAAATGACACTTGGACTGAGAGGGTAACATTTATTTAGATGAGTGCGATTCAATGAAGTTTTATAATTAGGATTGGTGATTATCGTTTCTTGCTTACCGTAATAAATGTCTGTTTAAATACTTCAATACAGAATGAATGACGATTAAAAATATAGAGGTGCTAGAACGCTGAAGTACCAAAAATTTCGTATATATATCTGATTCTAACATTAGCAAATAGCTTCTACTTAAACAATCAATGTATACGCTGCAGACTTTTTTTTCCTTTCGAATTCTTCATAGGTTCCATCACAAAACATGAAGTTACAGATAAGTGTTAAAACTTCACAAATTATAATGAAATATATATGAAAATGAAACATTTTCTTAAATATTAATTTAAAATTCATAATTGTAATGACAGAAAATATTATAACAATTTTTAAATGTCTCCAAATACTTTAATTTGTTCAATTTGTAGCTTGTTGATGCATAAACTTTATTTAGTAATCCTACAAAATGTTAATATGTCATTTCTAAATTAGATCTAATTTATAGATTATGTAAGAGAATGGTAAATTAAAAAGTTTCTTGATTAATAGTTTATCCCCCCATATGTGATTAAAAACATAATGTATTTAGTGTAGTATTCAAAAGTGAGAAAAATATTTAATTTTTATGATTTTAGAAGTATTTAATTCTTTAATTTAAACAGCGGGATGCAAAGATAATGTGTGCCCGGGAAAAAGTTTCAATTTGGCACCCGCTTCCCCTAACTTCGCTTTGCGAAAAATGTCACAAAGCTGAAAAGTATAGAAACATAAATAAATTCTATTGAATACATATTTTGTGTTTACTTTACAGCTTTAAAAGATTTAGTTTTAATAACTAAATAATATAAGATAAAATTTCACTTACATTTTGGCAAAGGGTATCTAGAAAACAGGTATGTAACTGGATAACAGTTTGCAACTCCTTCTGGATTCCAAGAAAGAAGTTTCATGCCATTTTAAGAATGCATATTTTTGTCACAAAAAAAATTTCCCAATATGTACATATCCATTTTTTCTTACAAGAAAAGAAGAAATAAACCAAGTTGGTAGTATAAATTTGGCGCCTCTCACTTTCTGCGGCCGGTGCCATTGTCCCATTTGTCCCCTGTTTCACACGGCCTTGAATTTAAGCATTTTTTTTTAAATGTTATATATTTACTATTCAATGCTTATTGTTACAATTAATTTTGATAAATTGTTTTCTTGTACTCTGATTTTTAAATGCTTTTCTATTTACAGAAAGATTTTCTAAGTTAAAAAAAAAAAATCAAATTGTGAAATTTATTTTGTTTTTTTTTACAAAATATGCTAATTCATATGATTCTTAAAAAAAATATATATAGTCTGAGTTATAAAGGTCCAGTTTTATTTTATATTTTTGAGGGTGGATGTTTATTGAAAATTTAAAACAGATTCAATTTTAAATTAGATATGTATATAAAGGCTTATAGTTAATATGGAGTTTATTTCAATATTATTGTAATGTTATAGAATTCATCTAACAATGACAAGTTGCTATCAATAATGTCATTACATGCTGGTTTTGTTTCAATGCACCCATCCCCATACCACTTTCAGGCTGTTCTGCAGTTATTTTATAAATAAAACATGTTTAAAGTATTTGTATTATGAGTTTAAGATGTGGTAAATGCCGACTTCTTCTCTCCCCCGCCCCCCTCATTTGTAAGGTAATTTCTGGTCGGTGCTCAATAGTGTAATTTTACAATATTTATATTTGATATATTATGCTTTATAACTGTGCATCATAAAAACTATTATCTTGCAACTTTTATTTATTTATTTTTTTTTTATTTTTATTTTTTAACCATAAGTGTAAAGTAGAATCCTAAACTGTGTAATTATAAAAAAAGGAAAACAAAAAGGTGTGCCACACACCTGTGAAACATGCGACAATTTCACCCTGATAACAAGGTTTGTGGTTTTTATAAAAATAAAAAAAAATCAGTTTTTTTTTTTTTAAATCTCACACAAAATTATTGTTTTACATTACTTTTCGTTTAATTTATAAAATATAAATTATACATACTCGCACATGCATGTAATAAATATTACCAATATATATTAATGTTACACAATTCACTTAAATGATTGATTCAAAGATAAAATTTTTGCTTATGGAAAAATCTTTATTACATAAAATGCATAGAAAACTACAAATCATATGCCCAAAATTGATTCAGTCTTCAGTATTTCAGTTAAAATAACGTAATTATATGCAAAACGAAGTCTATGCTTTATTTTGCAAATATGAGATGAATAAAACTTTTATAAGATTGATTCTACTTAGTTTAATGCTCAGTCTTTAAAAAATTAACTTTACTGTTTTTTTTTTTTAATCTAAAAGGATGCTGACTGATAATTACCCCATTCCCAGGGTAATTCATGGTCACTTAAAGTTTATAATTATTTCATTTTAAGTGCATGTATATTTAAATAAGCATTTTATATTAAATAGCCATCAGAGGGGGCTTATTCCTAAAAAAAATTGGAAACGATACTTTAAATAGTTTTTACAATAATTGGATGTTGATTTTATTACCCCAGATGACCCTATGTATCACTTTTTATTTTAATGTATATTTTAGTATCAGTTTATGTTCTAAGTTTTTGATGGTTCCCTGCATCTTATTTATATAAAAAAAATTCAGGCTTTTTAGTTAGCCAAATGCCAATGTTATATATACATATCTATGTCTATTCATATGCATTTATACATGTATGTGGATATATGCAACATACAGTGGCGGTCAAAAGTTTCCGGCCAGCAAAAATTTTTCAGTTAATTTGTAAATATACCCATATGAAGAGGAATCTCAAAGCGATACTTAGACATTTTATTGACATATTAGTTAGGAACTTATTTATAGAAGAACGTGTAAATATCAATAAATTTAATTGACAAAATTAAGTATAAAAGAAAACGCATGTTCTCAAAAATTTCCGACCACTTATCATTCCTTAGTTTTTTTCTATCCGTGAAGTGTTTTTTGGTTGTGTTTATGAATGAATCAACGTGTATAGCATAGTTTGAATTCAAATTTAAAAAGATTAACAATTATTGTTGATAAATGAGTGATTAGTTTGTCGCTAAAAGGCCAATCTTCCTGAGATATTGCGGCTAAGTTATCGATCGGTAAAATTGACTGTAAACGATATTTAAAAAATATATAAAGATGGCCATGGCTTTCAGGACTTTCAGAGGTCCGGGAGACCCCGGAAAATTACTATTCTTGTGGATAGAATTATCAGGAGAAAAAAACCATTGATAATCCGCATGAAAATCCCGTTGCAATATACTGCGATTTACGGAATGAAAATATTGCTGGAATAAGTTTGTCTTCCGTGTTATGATGCTGAAGTGATACAGAATTTTATGGAAGAGTCGATGTTAAAAAAATTTCAGAGGTAAAAAAAATACCGACGTACCCTACTGGCATTTTCCAAGGAACACAAAGTCTGGTCAAGTGAAAACTGGACAAAAGTTCTATTTTTCCATTAATCGAATTCAAAACATTTTTGGAAGTGATGGCAAACACAACGTCCGATGACCTAACAACAAAAGATATCATTCGACCTATGTTATTCCTACAATGAAGCATGGCGGAGGACACGTTATGTCGTGGGGAGTATTTTCTTCAAAAAGTGTCGGTCCGTTATTTGAAATCTACAGCCAAGTGAATGATACAATGTATAAGGATATCTAGCAAGACCATTTTCTGCCTTATTAGAGAAAAAAATTTGGTCGCAACTATTTTTTTTAACATGATAACGACATAAATAATGTATGCAAGACTCGATAAGCAATGGTTTTCACACAAAAAATTTCGTTTTTCAAATGGTCAGCCCAAACGCCCAACATGAATCCAATAGAAAATCTTTGGAAAGAAGTTGGATTTCGGTTGTTTTCAGATATTTCGAAGCATCTTGCTGGGAATTTAAAGTGTCAATCTATGGCTGACAAAAGTTTTGGATAGAATGCCAAAATGCTTCAAGTCGTACAGAAATACTCGGATCGTTTTAGATTGTACTGAAGTTTGTCACTAATACAGACTGTGCAAAGTGATTTTTACCTATTCACAGTATAAATCCAATCACACTGTCAAACTTATGTGTGGTGTATCTCCTATTGGAATCTTCACATTTATTAGCCCAGTGCTATCATGGTGGACAAAGGTTTTAATATAGATGAGATTTGTGCCGCAAATTTCATTGAAATTTACAGACCACCATTTTTGCGACCAAAAAAGAAGTTTTCTGGTCCAGAGGCAACACAAACACTAGCATTGCTCGTGCTAGAGTTCATGTCGAGCGTATGATCCAGCGAGTAAAAATATTTAAAATTTTCCAAGGCCCAGTGCCTTGGGCCATGTTGCCTTTCCTAAATGAAATGTTTATTGTATGCTCAGGTATTGCAAACTTGGGTAGCCCCATTTTAGGTGACGATAAATTTTAATTTCATTTCTAATACAGTAAACTCCCATAAATCCGCAACTTCAAAATCTGCATATCATCATTGATGTAAACAATAAATCTTTCAGTTCAGACGTAGGGACATATTTTTTTTATTTTAACATGTAATTCTCAATAGTATAACTCAACTCTCATTATTAATTATTTACTTGACCTTTATTTTTAATAATTTAATGATTTTTAAATTTATTTTATGTTCTATCAGTTTAGTTTATTACTTTACTCAATTATTTTAATGTTTTACTATATTACAACCATTCATTATAAATTTGATTGCATTATCACATCCAAATTGCTGCTTAAAAATTGTAAACAAAGCAATGACCAGAAATCTGCAAAATTCTAAAATACTCACAACCTCTGATTCCAAGCTGTGCGGATTTGAGGGAGCCTACTGTCTATTTTTTTTCTTTTTCTTTCTTTCTTTCTTTTTAAAATTCTATAGACTTTTACTGATTTAATTTTAAATAACATATTTCACAAGATTTTTTTCTTCTTGCTATTACTGTTTGCATTCAAAAATTATTTATATATTTAATTTTAAATATTATCAGAACATTGTGTATCATAAAATATTTTGTTCTTGCTATTACTGTTTAGATTCAAAAATTAATCTACCATACGTATTTTTAACCACAATTCTCTCCTATTTTACAATAAATAAAAATTGTTACTTTTTTTATCTGGTATATGTGTGAATTTCTTCTTTAGTAA
Source organism: Maratus speculifer (assembly GCA_964019185.1). Taxonomy (NCBI): domain Eukaryota; kingdom Metazoa; phylum Arthropoda; class Arachnida; order Araneae; family Salticidae; genus Maratus; species Maratus speculifer. The sequence continues at coordinate 417,701,372 of OZ025293.1, forward strand.
AGCATTTTTTATATTAAAATAATGAAAAAAAAAAAAAAAGGATTTTGTAAATGTTTCTAGGGATGACAAGAACTAAGTTTGTGCCTTACATGATTTATTCTTGAAATGTAGCATAAAAAAGCTTATAATGGAAAGGGCACCAAATAGAAAATTGCTTTAACCAAAATTATCTCACAGATTTTGAAAACAATTTTAAATCTTTGTGTATAGGAGGCCTTTGGTGCAGTAGAAGAAAATTTGGTACTACTTAGTTATCCCGTCGACCAATTTCTTCAAATTATGCAAATCGCCAAACTAATAGCCAAATTATACATATTGACATAATTCTTATTTTTAATAACGAAAAAAAAAATTTAGTAGAATATCAGTAAAAATACAAATAAAAAGTCTAAATAAAAAACACTTAATGACGTTTTAAACACGTGTATTGTATTTAATGGGATTGAATGTGACATTCACGATCATCCATTAATGGCATTTAATCTTATAATTTGACGATAGGTTTCTGGTCAACGGGATAACTAAGTAGTACCTTGAAAAGGGCAAAATTATCAATGGAGAATATTATGTCAACTTCCTAGATCATTTTAACGATTTTGTGAAAGAAAAACGATTGCATTTGGCGAAGAAAAAATATTCTTTTTTATCAAGACGGTGCATGCGTGCTTACCTGGGTCGTTGTCATGACAAAATTTTATGAATTAGTAAAGAAATGGCTTATGCATCCACCATATTCACCAGATTTAGCCCATTGTGATTATTTTTTATTTCCAAATATGTAAAAAATACCTCGGTGAAAAAAAATGGCTCTAACATTGAGACTATTGCTGAGACAAACGCCTGCTTTGAAGGGTTGGAGAAATCTTAATTTTTAGAGGGGGTACAAAAAATAGAAAAACGTTGGGCTGAGTAAATCGAACTAAATAGAGATTATGTTGGACAATAAAGTACATTTTTGGCATAAAAATGTGCTTTTCTTGTCAAGGCCGGTTACTTATCAAACTGCCCTTCTTATCAGCAATAATTATATAAGTAACCTTGAAGTCTCCACTTAACTAAATAAGCATGCATTTCCATTTTAAATATCTTTAAAAGGTAAAATTTTTCATAACCTAGTCAATCGAATCATTCATTTGTTTTAATAATTTAATTATAGCAGCAATAATTATACATTGTATCATATACTTCGTATACGTTGAAATCTACTAATTTGTTGGTTTTATTAAAGCAAACATATTTCTGACTAGATAAGTTTCATATAACTATATAAGCATGCATTTCTTGTTACACGCATACACTTATCTATAAATAAATATACAGACTGGGCAGAAAAACCGTAGAAACTTTAAAAATTCATAAAAATTGGAAAAATAACCGACATATAAAACGGTTTGCTTGGCTATCATTGATAGTTCACGGGAAAATTTTTGAGACAGGATAAAAATAACTCAAAAAGAGTTGACAGGTGATCCTCATGCGAGAGTTTTCGGTGGAAATATGCAAGTGAGCCGATTATAAGATTTTGCGCTTCTAATCCATGACTAGTTCACCTTTGTAAATCGCGTGTATGAACAAAGATGAAGGAGGATACTAAGTGCGAAGGAGAGAATTTTGTTGGTGAATTTGTTTTACGTGAACTAGGGAATCAGCGACCATTGCCCAGGCCCCGATTATGACTAATTGGGGCCCCCTTTCGAATCATTGCAAAGTTACTCAAATAGAACTGATGGTCACTCATATGTGTATGTGAATGCATAAAAATATTTTCGAATCTTGGATGTAAATACAAGAAAATTCTTAGTTCCTTCATTTCAAAGTACACCTTTTTTGCCGTAATACAGAACAAAACTCTTTTATTATTTCAAGATGAATTTAGTAGCTTCAAAGTACGGAAAAGTTGGAATTGGAAAAAGAAAGTAAGTATGTTATAATTTAATGTATGGATTTGGGGGCCCCCTTGAGGTCCGGGGCCCATGGGCAAAGTCCTGTTTTGCCCATGCGGTAATAAGGGCCTGCTATTACCTGGCGTAAATTCCAGTACTGAAGAATGTCAGAAATGGAAAGGAGCTTTTAACAGCGACACTACTAATGATGTTTGTTTGGAGGTTTGAAGAAACTGGAACGGTAGAGGAATCTCCTCGGTCTCCAGATTTGACTCCGACAAACTCTTAGTTATGACAATATCGATCCGATCCATCTAATCTGTTGGAACTGAAAAGGTATCATGTGCTCATTTGGACCGCCGCTCAGCACTTTGTCGTTGCTGGATTTATGACTTCCTTGCAATGTGTTATCCCTTGAGGTTGTGTTCACATACAGCGGTACACATACAGCTATAACAATCAATTTGGAGGTATTCTTTTCATTATTTGCGTAACTTTTCTTTGATTTTTGTACACTAGCGCGCCATATCGTCTATTTTAAAATTATTCTTTATTATCTTAAAAAAATCCCCGTGACCTAACGCTGCCTTCCCCGCAAACCTTTTTTTTTCTTTATTTTTACATGTTTTATAAATTTGAATGTCTCTACGGACTTTCTGCCCACTTTGTATAACCATTATATAAAAAAAAAAAAAAAAAAAAAATACAATTGCGAATATGCAAATTAAAACTGATGTTTCATCCTTTATAAAAAATTCCAAAATATATCATTATATTATTATCTCAAGCGAGACAAGGAATCGAAAATACAGTAAATATGTTAAAAATATTAGAAATACTGGAAAAATGGAAATGCTTGTGCAACCGAGGCAGAATGATCAGGCCAAAATTATCTTAAATTCCAGAAATAACATGTTCTTGCATTAGTCATAACAAAAAAAAAAAAAAAAAAAAAAAAAGCAAAACGGCTATTGCACACAATAAATCCAGAAAAAGTAAGCCAAACATGACAAGAGGAAAAAAAATAAAATGGATTAAAGGAACCATTTAACTCCTGAAGAATTAACAAACTTGGTAACGAAACAAATATTTTAATAGTGCAAGAAATCATTTGCACATGTTGGCAGAAATAATATAAGTATAAAGCTATTTATACATCCAATGAAGTTAAGAAACACAGTGTATGTAGTATATAAATAAATAACTGCTTTTGGCATGTCTTAAAAGTTAAAAGTTATCATAATATAAACAATTTGCATCATTCATTTGTTGAAATAACTTAATTATTTCAGCAATAATTAGATTTCGAATATAATGTTGAAATTTATAAATTTGTTGTGTTTAGACTGCAACCATGTTTCTTTCAAGAAAAACTTTGTTAAATTATTTTAGCCTTCTTGTCTTTTTAACACTTTCCAACAAAGTTTAAAAGTGCTTATGCATTGGTTTGTCTGTCCGTCTGTCCACGCAAACTCCCATAAATATACTCGGATTTTCATGCGCTGTAGGTCACCAAAGCATGTTTGGTAGTGTGTATGAAGTATGTGGGATTAACAGTTCATTTATAGGGGCATCCAAAAGATTTCCATTCCATTATGGTATATGGGAGAAAAAAAGCCCGGTAATAGAATGACATTACACTATTTAAAATGCATTGAAACTGATATCACTAAATATTTCACTACAAGATGATTACGATATAATAGGGAATTCATAGCATTTGCCATTCATTTACAAGGGCACACAAAATAAATCAATTACAGTACTGTCTTTGTGTAATAATTGCTCGAAGTGCGTTTTCAATTTCGGCATGCACTTTTAAATTTATTTTTTTTTTTTTTTTACTAGCTATATATAAATTCTATATCTCATATACAGAGCTGCACAAAGGAATTCATGTTCCATTTTCCTTGTTAGCAGAAATTGTTGAAAGGGAAATTTTAACTAAAGTATACACGTATTTCTCAACTGAATTAAATTTTGGCATGCATGTAGTTAACAGGTGCAAGTCTATAATAATCTATACAGGGCTGTTCAAAGAATTAGGATAATTTTCCGATTATTGATGGGAACAGTTGAAATTAGGTTTTCAATTGTGTTATGCGTTTCCATATGGTTGATTTAGACATAATATTTTAACTTATTAAATGGTGAAGTTTTGTTACATTATTCGGAATGTGTTGGAAAGCGTTTTATAATCTATGCTTAAAGCATTATTTTTTTCTGCCTTATTAGCATTTTAAATGATTTTTAGCTACTTCTTATGCATTTAAGTAATATAAACAATTCAAATCATTCCTTTGTTTAAATAATTAAATTCTCTTTAGCTATAATTATACTTTGGACATAACCTTAAAATCTAATTTGTTGGGTTTAAAACAGAAAGCATTCCTATAAAGAAAAGCTTCACTTAGCTATTTAAGGACGAATGTCTTTCTAACCCATTTAATGGTTTTTAGATACATTTTAAACGTTTTCGTAATATAAACCATTCAAACCATTCATTTGTTTTAATAATTTAATTATTTCAACTACAATTATACCCCTCATATAACATTGTAATCTACTAGTTTGTTGAGTTTAGAGCGGCAAACATATTCCAAACAAGATGAGCTCCACTTTGAAGAGCTTTTGAAAAATGAGGTCCCTGGAGTAAACTAGGGATTAAGCATTTGATTCTCAAATGAAGTGTACCGAAAATTGCTTTTTTCGTTTTATTTGAGGGGGGGGGGGGGTCGAAGTAAAAGAGAAAGCCTTCATCAGACGAAAGTGTGAATTTTAAATATTTCCATATTACAGAATTACCCTGGAGGAATAAACTCATTCGGCTTTGCTTCAATTTGTAGGAGCGGAAGTTTCTTAAAATATGTTTCATATGGAAACCCCTATCTTCATTCTTTTCCCAGGAGGGAGTGTTGAACTATTGGGAAGGAAAAGGAATTATTTATATGAAGCCAGAGGTAATCACTTCACTTTACTTGGCAGGAATTTTGTTTTATTTATTAGAAAACAGTGGAAAGTAAGCTTATTAGATAGATTCATAACTTCGTCGTGAACTTTCTACGAATTTGTGTTTCAAGCTAACGCGTTTTATCAAAATAGGTCCACAGGTATGTGAATGATACTTATTCATGCTTTTGCATTGTTATTTTTTGATTTTAGAACTTAATTTTAGTTTCCTATTTATTTATGTAAAATTTGTGCTTTACATAATACTTCTATTTAATTGTGTAATAAAATGTAATCAATTATGTAATACAATGTGTATTACATAATGCTTCGATTTATTTGTGTAACACAATGTGTATTACATAATACTTCTATTTATTTGTGTAGTACAATGTAATCATTTCACTTTACTTAGAAGAATTTTGTTTTATTTATTAGAAAACAGGGGAAAGTAAGCTTATTAGATAGATTCATAACTTCGTCGTGAACTTTCTCCGAATTTGTGCTGTAAGCTAACACGTGTTATCAAAATAGGTCCAGATGTATGTGAAAGATAATTATTCACGTTTTTGCATTGTTATCTTTTCATTTTAGAATTTAATTTTAGTTTCCTATTTATTTATGTAATACTTGTGTATTGCATAATACTTCTATTTATTTGTGTAATACAATGTAATCAATTATGTAATACAGTGTGTATTACATAATGCTTCTATTTATTTGTGTAATACAATGTGCATTATATAATACTTTTATTTATTTGTGTAGTGCAATGTAATGACGTCACTTTACTCCGAAGAATTTTGTTTTATTTATTAGAAAACAGTGGAAAGTAAGCTTATTAGATAGATTCATAACTTCGTAACGAATCGTTCTCCGAATTTGTGTTGCAAGCTAACACATACTATCAAAATAAGTACACAGGTATGTGAATGATACTCATTCACGCTTTTGAATTGTTATCTTTTCATTTCAGGATTTAATTTAATTTTTCTATTTGTTTATTCGAAAACATTGAAAAAGTATGCTTAGTGGATACATTCATAATTCCATCAAACTTTCATCGCATTTTATGTTACAAGCTAATACATTTTATCAATATAGGTCCACAGCTATGTCAATGATACTCATTCACGCTTTTGCTTTGTTATCTTTTCATTTTAGGATTTAAGTTATTTTCCATTTGTTTATTCGGAAACACTGAGAAGTATGGTTACAGATACACTCACGATTTCATCACAACCCTTCGTCTCATTTTTATGTTACAAGCAGGGCCCGATTAAGACTTAGAAATAGGGGAAGCCCGACATCTCCCAGGAGGCCCCCTATTACTCTAACACTTGTTTTTCTTTTTAAACTAAATCCATTCCATTTTTCGTACACTTAAAATGAAAAGGTATTTTATTATACTGATAAATATGGAACTACAGCTGGAGAACATTTGAGCTTTAAAATATCTTTTGTCTTTTAAAATTGCCACTTAGTAAGAACAAAAAAACTTGGTCGGATAAAACGATGACAGTTTTAGATTTCACGTAAAATTCTATGATCTTGTCAATTTGGAATAAATTTTGTTTTTTTTTATTCTCATGTATAAAAAATATTAGAGCCTCAATTTATAACTTCATTATAATAACTGAACTTTATTATATTTTACTGATTACATATGTGATTAAAGTTTAATTTTACTAATTTGTACACCTGAGTTTTACAGTATTTTGTTAATTTTAGTTTAAAATAATAATTTTTTGAGAATTAAATTGACCAATATGACCATTTTTTATTCTAACTAATTTTGTAGATTTATTATAAATCAATGAAACAGTTCCTTCTTAAACATTATCTTTCGTCAAATTTCGACGGGTTCCACCTCGTTTATTATAAAGACAAAATACTTAAATTTTTATTATAACAAGTGAGATTTAAATTTTGAAAGGGGTAAACATTCGCAATTTTTAAGGGCTTTACTTTCAATTTAAAGGAAAAGGGACATAAACATTTGTCATTATTTAATATAGATTTTATTTTAAAAACTACAGCCTTACAAAATTAATGTTTTTCTTTTGTGCCAGCGCAATGCATAACTTGAAATGTTCATTGAAGAAAAAATATAAATCATTGCTTTATTATTTGGCGATTCCCGGACTTTATTTTCTTAATGATAGCGATACCAACAGAAAAAAGAGCATTACCTACACTGTTTAAAGAATATGAAATTCTCAGATATATTTTTTCTGAATTCCACAGAAAAAGTCCCTTTTCAAGACAAAAGGCATTTTTCGTTAAAAGGCGCAAATTTTCATCTTATTTACTGAAACTAACGAAACGGACGAAGAAGAAAGGAAACAACGGAGATACTCTGTGCTCTATCACAAATTTATTTTCAATGTTTACAAAACTGAAATGTTGTTGCACATAAATGAAAAAACTCAATGAAAGAATACTGGCTCTTTTCTAAGATTTGTATCGTGCTACTGAATTGCAACTGTACTGATACCAACAACTATTTGAACAACAAATTAACGTAACCGTATTCTAATCAGTCATAAATTATTTAATCAAACCATATTATAACTATTCATTAACCATAAGGAAATCATAATAATAAATTAGCCTTATTAATTAAAATTTGCAAAAATTATAACAGCATCGATAAAATTGCAATCTACCTTATAAAAATATAAAGTACGCTCTAGAATACTTTATATATGGCTTTAGAATCACGTGCCTTCGAAAACGCATTTGAGAAGGCATGATAGCTAGAGAATCGGACTCACACACCTAAGGTCGACATTTCGAATCACCCCGACGGTGTTATTTTTTTCTCTCGCTCAATGAATACAGGTGCTTCTAAACTATTCGATAGATGGAATCACCAGCCATTTTTTATACCTACTTTATAATGAAGAGTTACCGCTTCTTCAAATAGTTTTTTATTTTTTATTTGCCAAAACGTAAAATCTATTAACGGAACGGAAAAAGTCCGGCAACTTTGCTGCCAGTAGTTTTACCGTGAATTCATAAATTTATTTTTAACAGTGCATAGGAGTCAAAGACCAAATAAAACATGGAGCAGATTTTTAACACAACATTGTCTGTTTTCGATGGCCATGAATAGGAATTTTATTTCTTCTTCTTGTAGAATATATACAGGGTGATTCATAAAAGATGGGCAGAACTTTAAGGGGTTATAGTACACTTAAAGACAAATAATATTAAATAGGAGACTAAGGGTCCCAGACTTATTCCCAAGGAGATAGGGGGCATTAAAGTTTAGGGTCCGAAATTTCAAATGATTATAAAAAATGGAAAAATTGGTCGATTCGTTTGCGGTTTTTGCAAAAAATTTTCTTTATGCCAGTATTTTCTTGAAATAAAATTTTAAAGTTCAATTTCAAAAAATGCCGATAGGGGGCGTTTTAGACTTTGGAGTAACAAACAACTATTTTTTAACGTTATTTTTTGTATTTCTTTAAATGATTTCGAAAGCTTAGACTTAAACTTACATTTTGATCTAAAAATCTGAGTCCTAACGAGTAGTTAAGTAGCGTAAACTGAAATTTGAAATTTGAAACCCTTCTCCCCCCAGAACAAAAATCAGTTATTCCCGATCTTTGTGTCGTAGATTAGGCTCTAACTACTGCCGCGTTTTGCTAAAATTATTCTTTATGTCAGTATTTTCTTGAAAATAAATTTTAAAGAAAAGTTTCAAAAAATTCCGATAGAGGGCGCTTTAGACTTTGGAGTAAAGAACAACTATTTTATACCGTTATTTTTTGTGTCTCATTAAATGCTTTCTAAAGCTTAGTCTTAAACTTAAATTTTCAGCTCAAAATCTGAATCGCTGAGCGTGGTTCAGTAGCGAGGGGAGGGGGTTCAAATTTCAACTTCTGAACATAGTTCAGTTTGCACTACTTAACCATGCCCAACGATTCTGTGCTGTGATACGAGGCAAAAATACAACTTTCGTCAAGGACTGCATAGTCGGAATTCACTCATAAAGGCACTGGCACAGTTGGAAACGTCGCTCATGCAAACGTTAAAGCTCCATTTCTGACACTAGTCACCGGGTGAAGAAGGAGACAGAAAGTATGCAAATGTCAAATGGGGAAGAAGAAGAACACGTATGCAAAATTTCGACACGATTCAGGCATAAAAACCACTGAACGGTGAGTCAAGTGTAAGTTGCTGTAGTAATGAATCGGAAGATGGTGCCCTTCACGAATAAGGAAAAGGCTGAGATGCATTTAATTTACGGAGCGGCAGATGGAAATGGTGCAGAGGCACAACGAATGTACGGAGAGCGATTTCCCAACAGGCGGTTGCCTAACCGCAAAACTTTCGAGCGCTTGCACAGACAGTTGTGTGAGACGGGATCATTTCTCGCTTCCCGGTCGAATGCAGGTCGTGCAAAAAAGGACGAATCAGTAGTTGTTGCAGAAGCCATTCTGGATGTAGTAGCGGCGCAGCCAAGTACAAGTACACGAACAGTGGCTAGGCAGGTGGATACCTCACAGTCCATGACTTGGAGGGTACTGAAGGATGAACATTTGCTCCCGTTTCATGTGCAACGAGTCCAGAAACTGTCTCCAGGGGATTATCCAAATCGTATTGAATTCGCCCGCTGGTTTCTGCAGCAGAACGCGCTAAATCCACATTTTGGACGAACTGTGCTTTTCACCGATGAATGTACCTTCACACGTGAAGGTACATTTAACACACACAATGCACATGTATGGGCGGATGTCAATCCACATGCTACGTATCCACATGCTCATCAGATACGCTTTTCCATCAATGTTTGGGCAGGAATCCTCGGAGACCACCTAATCGGACCGTACCTTCTTCCTGAACGCCTCAACGGTAAAACATACCTCACATGTCTGCAACATGTGCTGCCAGACCTGTTAAACGTTGTTCCTCCACGCATCCGGCGGGTCATGTGGTTCCAGCACGATGGAGCGCCAGCCCATTACGTACGAGACGTCCGCAACTATCTGGACATCACATTTCCGAACAGATGGATTGGTCGAGGTGGTCCTGTTGCTTGGCCTGCTCGCTCGCCAGATCTTTCACCCCTCGATTTCTTTTTTGGGGGACAATTGAAGGCTCTTATGTATGAGACACCCATTGAATCCCCCGAGGAACTGGTCGCCAGACTTTCCGCCGCTGTAGGGGAAGTGCTCGAAAAGCCTGATGTTTTCGCGAATGTTCGCCGTTCCATTCTTCGCCGTTGTTCTGCGTGCATAACCTCTGGTGGTCACAATTTTGAACATTTATTGTAATTACATGTTAATAAATATGCTTTGGTAACATAATCCTAATTTGTGTCTTTTTACCTCGTATCACAGCACACAATGTGTGGACATGGTAAACTGAACTGTGCTCAGGAGTAGAAATTTCAAACCCCTCTCCCCAGAAACTTAACCACGTCTAACGATTCAGATTTTGGGCTGAAAATTTAAGTCTAAGCTTTAGAAAGCATTTAATGAGACACAAAAAATAACGGTATAAAATAGTTGTTCGTTACTCCAAAGTCTAAAGCGCCCTCTATTGGAATTTTTTGAAAATTTTCTTTAAAATTTATTTTTAAGAAAATACTGACATAAAGAATAATTTTAGCAAAACGCGGCAGTAGTTAGAGCCTAATCTACGACACAAAGATCGGGAATAACTGATTTTTGTTCTGGGGGGAGAAGGGTTTCAAATTTCAAATTTCAGTTTACGCTACTTAACTACTCGCTAGGACTCAGATTTTTAGATCAAAATTTAAGTTTAAGTCTAAGCTTTCGAAATCATTTAAAGAAATAAAAAAAATAACGTTAAAAAATAGTTGTTTGTTACTCCAAAGTCTAAAGCGCCCCCTATCGGCATTTTTTGAAATTGAACTTTAAAATTTTATTTCAAGAAAATACTGGCATAAAGAAAATTTTTTGCAAAAACCGCAAACGAATCGACCAATTTTCCCATTTTTTATAATCATTTGAAATTTCGGACCCTAAACTTTAATGCCTCCTATCTCCTTGGGAATACGTCTGGGACCCTTAGTCTCCTATTTAATATTATTTGTCTTTAAGTGTACTATAACCCCTTAAAGTTCTGCCCATCTTTTATGAATCACCCTGTATTGTAGAACTTTTAACACGTTGAGGGTCAAGTCTATTTTGTCTGTCTTTCAGTTAGGGCCGTGAAAAAAAGATTCTCGTTGTTATACAATCTATTAAAAAAAATCCGCAAAAGTCTCTAAAGTGCAACGGTGTTCCAATCTATGTTACGAAGAAAATGCGACACAATTTGATAGAGGAATGACCAGGAAATTAACTACCAAGTTGCCACATTTTATGATACCTGCGAAAGACAACCGTTTTTATATTTACTGTGTTTTAATAAAATCCATTCAACTGTTATGGAAAAAAGTATTTAATACATTCATGATACTTTCCTGAAATTATTTAAAATTCATTTAGAATCTAACTTTTTAAATTTTATATCACATACTGTCAGTCACCGACCGGTGACTGACGCGGACGGAACGGAAAGTTCAGTGTTATTCACCGGTGATTGATGTGGCACTCAATGTGTTAATTTTGACCCTTTCATGCATAAATTATTTATCATTATTATTTATTATTTTTCATTATTATCTTTTTTTATGATAAATGAGAACCCATTATAAAATAATTTTAATAATGTGCTTCCTGCTAGCTACTGTCCACAAATCAGATCGCCATAAATGAAAGCTGAAATTTTTTTCCTTTATAAGGCAATATGTATCTACATATCTGTCCTCATATGAGGCTCGTATAAATGAAAGGATTACCGTAAATTCCGCAGTATAATCCGCAGATCAAACAATTTCTTTTTCGACCCAGAAATTTTAGTTGCTAATTGAAGCCAAATATTTACCGCTATCTAAAATGTTACATTTTATTTCAAAAATTTTCTGGGTCAAAAAATAATTGTTTGTTAAACGTCGGAAATTACGGTACTGATATGTCCAATGTAAAACTTCTTAGCATAATACAGAATTATAAAATTTTGTCTTCAGCTGAATGTGGCACTTTATTTTATCGTTCCCGTTTTCTTTATCTATTCATACAGATCAAGAGCGTTCACTCTGGGATTTTTTTTAAAAAGTCACAGCAGTAAAATGTATTTTCTTGAATCTGCAAAATGCACTCTGCCCTTTTTAAAAGTAGTCAAATGCACTTTTTACAAGTCCAAGTCAAATGCACTCGTAGAGATTTTTCATGAAAATTTTTTCTATACGACCATATTTATAAAATTGTGTACCCAAGAGTTTGCAAAATAACAGAATGCTTTATAGCCCAATGCAAGGGGAGAGAAAAAGGCCGAATTCGGAATTAATTAGGGGAAAGCTGGAAATTGTTTTAATCCCTTCAGTTTAGGTATAGAAGAAATATGCTATGTTTTCCCCCTCGTACTAGGTGAGCGTTAGGAAATATGCATGGACTTTTAGTTAACCTTAAAAAAATATATAACACTGTCTAGAAATCACTAACTAATTAAAAAACATTGTCAATACAAATGTTATCGAGTTTGAAATTCTGAATAAAATGAGTACTTACACTTAAGAGTAATTTTGGTTTCAGATTTTTCTTAAAAACATTACTTTAAATTTCGGAACCGTTTCTGAAATTGAAACTATCATAATATAAAAAAATATAACGAAAATTGAAAAGATAAAAACTAGCCCGGTTGTAGATCTTCCTCAGCTATCCTATGAAAAAAAATCATGTCAATAATATTAAAATTTGAGCGAGATATTTGAAAATAACACCTCCATTTTCATTCGGGTCTTTTTGAGTATCTCGAGCGGAATCTTAATACTTTTGTTGAATATTAAGGTAACAATTCTACTTCAAAGTTTTAGCCCCGTGACCAGAAGTTTGAACTCAGAATTAATTGGGGAAAAACTGGAAATTGTTTTAATCCCTTCGATTTAGGCCTAAAATGAATATGCTATATTCTCCCCTCGTACTAAATGAGCGTTAGGAAATATGTTATGCTATATTACCACGGGCATGGATCGGTAACATAAGAAGCCGTGGGTTATCCTTATCGTCGTTTACTTCATGAAGTCCATTTCCAGAATTACTGGAAAACAGAACTCATGTTTATGTAACATAGTTGCGCAATTAAAAAAAAACACAAGAATTGTGACTTTTACATATTTCTGCAAGTTGTTGGATATCAATAACAAAGTTGCCCTTTTAAATGGCTTTCCAGGGACAAAGTAATAACGAAATGTTGTCATGAGAGAGTATTTAAATTAAATACTTATTTATATGTAAAAATATAGTTTTAAATGAGGAAAATTAATCATAATACAATTTAAAAATTTTATTTACAATTTTCAAGTACATATTTTTGGTATTTGGCTTAGGCTCTGATGAGACAAAATTTTTCGGGTTCAGGTGAGCTCGGATTTCAAATTTCTAGGGCTCAGGCCCCTAAAAAGAGCCCAAACTGACCTTTAATGCCTTGCACATATATGTCAGAGAAAAGAAAGCAAACATAGGAGACGTGATGTGAATTATCTCAAAATAACTGTAGACGTTTTTAAGAAGGGTTTATCAGTGTATTTGGATTATTTTAGGTTTAGATCTAATAAAGTTTTATTAATAAACTTTTAAAAGTTATTCTTTAATTTTTAACTTATTTAAATTTACCTGTAAGTAATGTGTAAAAAAATACAAATGCTACGTTATATAAATATAATTTAACCAAGAACGAAAGTCCACAATAACTAACCTCAAGTTATCTATAATAATAATAATAATAAAAAAACCTTCATTATCATTACAAATCACAGAAAACTATGTATTTTAGGGATTTAACATTTATTAAAAAAGTTTTTTTTTTTGCTTTCATTGATTTTCGGAAAACATTTCCGATGTATTAATTAGGAAACTGATTACTTCTTTAAAGTGTGTTAATCGGTTTTTCGTAGCCAGAATATGGGTTTTTATGTTTTTTTTCATTCTCAAATAGCCGTTATCAGCTGCGTAACTGAATTTATACATGCAAGAGTAACAAATAATATTAATCACAATGTTAATGTTAAGGCTGCTAATTTATCTAGCTTGCTTGTAAAACATTTTTGTTGCATATGATATCGCTTAATTGAAAAAGGACAGAATACATGAAACCTATATTCCGGATTGAGAAAATAGGTTAATATACTATAAAAATTAATCAGAAACATTTTCGAAAATCAATGGCAGCAAAATAAACTGTGTTTTATAAATGTTTTTTATATCTTGAATAGATATTGGTTTATGAAATGTCCAAAGATTAAAGAACGCTTTCTGAATCATTGGTAACTCGAAACAATATTGAATATTATATATATTATATTATACATTAATATTATATTGAACATTATAAGAATATTGAATATTTTCGTTCGTATTTACATTATTCTTTTCCTAGATTAAAATAATCTGTTTTAAGTGTATAATTGGAATATAAAACGCATATTTTATTACAGAAAAACATATAATTTAAAAATAATAATATAATTTAAACGGTATCACCAATGAAACAAAACCTTTCTAACAAAAGAAAATATGAAAATCAGAGCATCCTATTATGCGTGAACAAAAATATATGTACCTATACATAATCATCATCATCATAATCAACCGTTTTCGATACACTGCTGGATGTAGGTCACCCCCATACTGTAAAAAAAATTCAAGAGGTTACTAAAAGTTTTTTAGTAAATTTGTATTCCACAGAATTTTTTAGTAACCATTACAAGCATTTTTTTTTGCAAGTGAAACAAACATTTCTTTTGTAAACTGAACAAAAGAATTTTTTGTATAAGTAATTTAAAACTTTTTAGTATGAGCCACCAAGCAAATTTTAGTAATAGCTCCAAAATTATTTTTAGTTAATTAAAAATTATATTTAGACTTCTGATGCGGAAGATTTTCGGCAAAACCACAATAGATGGCAGCATCAAACATTGCTACCTGCTCTATTTTGACATGTTTCTAAAGGGGAGGGAAAATCCAGAGATCATTACCCATGGTAACTGCTACGAGAGGATTTTCTAATCCCTTTATTTAGCGAGTACTTACATTGCATACATTCGGTGCATATTTGGTGCCGTCCAGCATCGAACCCGGATACTTTCAGTCTGGAGTTTGGTGCTATGACCATTAGGCTATCACGGTCACACCAAGTGAGTTTTAGTAATAGCCATTAAAAATGTAAAACTATTAACTTAATTCGTTGCTAGCTTTTTTCTAGTAATTCTTACAGATTCCTTGTAACCGAGTAAGATTACTAAAAATTTTTTAGTAATTACAAGGATCACTAAATTTTTTTTAGTAGATCGACCCTTTTTTTTACAGTGCAGATTAATTCAATGTTTCATAAATATGATAAACAACTTGCACAACTTTCTTCCTTAAAAGTCAGTTAAAAATCCACGTCAGTTAAAAATCCAGGCATGCAAATCTTATAACTTAGTCCTTATATATTACATCATTTAAATACTTGCAGATAATTTAAGTAATTCATATACTTTCATCATCTCGACTTGAATCATTTTAATAATCTTAGTTTACTTTATAAGGGGAGCCTCAGGGGAAGATTTTCACTGTGATTTATTGAACTAAAGGCACTTTGTTATTAATGTTAAGATAACGCCACATTTTTAAATAGCGTAGGATTTGTGATAAATTTTTCTTTAATTAAATTCCAAATTCAAATGAGAAGCGATTGAAAATAAATTCGTTGCATTTTCATCTTTGTGGAAATTTGAATACTATTTAAAGGAAAGAAAGCAAGGTATGTTTCATTTCAGGTATTATTAATTCCACAATAAATTAAATAGAATTCGATTAAAATGTCTTTTTTTATTAACACATTAAAAAGTGGTGGTATGTAATTTATACATCTTAATTTTAATCAGAATTTTTGAGGAAAATTTTGCTCATATTGTTTACGCGAAAAAAGGTTTCAATTTGCATTTATTTATTTACAAATAAATTTATCCACGCATAGGGATCGTATAAAGTAACACAAATACGTTTCATCGTTTAAATATTAGCGTATTATTTACATAATTCATATACTTTCATCTATACTTGTATCATTTTAATGATCTTAGTTCTCTTTATAAGGGAAATTTCAAGAAAATATTCTCCAAGTGATTTATTGAACTAAAGGCACTTGGTTGGCTATTATAAGTTAGCACCATGTTTTTAAACAGGGCAAGATTTATGCTAAACTTTTATTTAATTAAATTCCGCATTCAAATAAGAATCGATTGAAAATAAATAATTTACATTATCGTTGTTGTGGAAACTGTAAGACTATTTAAAGAAAAAAAAAAGCAAGCTGTTTCTTTTAGCAAGCGTTTACACAAAAAATTGGAATACTATTTAAAGGGAAGAAAGCAAGCTCTATTTAATTTTAGGCATTTCTAATCAAAATTCCGTAATAAATTAAATATTATTTGATCACAATGTCTTCTTTTCTCAATCCCATTAAAAACAGTGCTATATTATTATTTTCACACAATTAAACTGCTTGGTAAATTTATCATACGAATTGAATATTTCCAACAGAGCGAAAAATTGTCCAGGCCGGGAATCGAACCCAGATCCTTGACTTACAATACCAATAAGGTTATCTGAGCGAGAAATGCCCCCCCCCCTCTCGGTTATCACCCAGATAGCTTAAACGGTAAAACATTGGCCTTGTAAGCAAAGGATGTGTGTTCGATTCTCGACCTAGTCAATTTTTTGCTCAGTTGGAAATGTTCAATTGGAGTTGTGTATTATTTATACCACTTAATTTTAATCAAAATTTGTGCCCGAATTTTTTGAAAAATTGATGTTTACATCGTTTACACACACACACACACAAAAATGCTTGAAATTGCATTTATTTATTTTCAAATAAAAATTTACTCTTCAAACGAATCATATGAAGTAACTCGTGTATCTTTAATTGTTTAAATACTAGCATATAATTTATATAATTCATATACTTTCATCTCGACTCAAGGAAAGCAAGCAAACTATGTTTCATTTCAAATATTTTTAATAAATATTCTGCAATAGATTAAATAGAATTCAATTAAAATTTCTTCTTTTATTAACACGGGTTAGGTTCCCTTAGAAAGACCCCCACGGAGGGCATCCCACCCCTTAGGGCCTATATCCCATAGTGTAGATAATCGGCCGTCATACATGCAACAACAACAACAACAACTTTTATTAACACCCCAAAAAGTAGTGGTATATTATTTATACCATTTAATTTTAATTAGAATTTTTGAGGAAAATTTTGCTTATAGTCATTTATGCAAAAAAAAGTTTGAATTTGAATTTATTTATAATAAAATTTTCAACGCATAGGGATCGTATAAAGTAACTCGCATATCTTTCGTCGTTTAGATATTATCGTATAATTTACATAATTCGTTACTTTCATCTACACTTGTATCATTTTAACGATTTTAATCTCTAAAAAAATTATCAAGGTGATTTATCGAACTAAAGACTCTTAATTGGTCATTATAAGGCAGTACCACATTTTTAAGCAGGGAAAGATTTATGATAAATTTTTATTTCAATAAATTTCGAAATTAAATAAGAATCGATTGAAAATAAATAACATTATCGCTTTTTAAAAAAAAATTGAATACTACTTAAAGGCAAGAAAACAAGCTATATTTCATTTCAGGTATTTCGAATCAAAATTCCGTAACAAGTTAAATAGAAATCGATCAAAATTTCTTCTTTTTTTTTTATCTCTTTATACACAGTAGTATATTATTTATATCCTTTAATTTTAATAGAAATTTGTACCAGAATTAATTAGGAAAAGCTTTGCTTATACCATTTAGGCAAGAGAAAAAATGCTTGAAATTGTGTTTATTTATTTACAAATGAATAAATTTATGA
Organism: Maratus speculifer; assembly: GCA_964019185.1. NCBI lineage: Eukaryota > Metazoa > Arthropoda > Arachnida > Araneae > Salticidae > Maratus > Maratus speculifer. The sequence continues at coordinate 417,719,154 of OZ025293.1, forward strand.
AATAAAATCTGCAAACAAAATCATATAAACAAATTCGTGTATCTTCAATTGTTTAATGCTTTATCTACTAATTTTGAATTCTTAAAAATTTTATATTCTAAAGCATTTTGCATATATTGTCTAAACTAAATTAAAAGATTTACATAATCATTTAATAAATTTCTGAAGGATTTTAGAATGATTAATTAAATTTGAATTTACAGGGATTTTGTGCAATATTTATAATTTCAAAGCTTTTATTTTAAATTGTTTTCTTAGTAGTATTTTGTAGAATTGTAAACTACAAATATGATGTTCTTAGAATATAAATATAGAAATATTTCCGAATTGAGAAATCCCCATCCCCCTCTCTCAGAACCAAGAAAATTGAAAATACACAAAGGCAAAAGAAATCATCCATTTAAAAATATTTTTGTTTTCTGCAACCAATAATGCTTTTGGAACAAAATAAAGTAATGTATCTGTAACTCATTCCAAACAGTATTACAACTAATTGACGTATTAAGAGTATTTTATAAGAAGTAATTCTAATGGTACTTATAAGTACCGTCAGTAGATAAAGATTAAATTCTAGTATATAATTTATATAATTAATATACTTTCATCTCGACTTGTATCCTTTTATAAAAGGAGCTTCAGAGGAAGATTGTCACTGTGATTTATTGAACTAAAGGTACTTTGTTAGTCATGTTAAGATAACGTCACATTTTTAAAAAGCGAAGGATTTAAGATAAATTTTTATTTAATTAAATTGCGAATTCAAATGGGAAGCGATTGAAAATTTATGTAATTGAATTTTCATCTTTGTGGAAATTTGAATGTAATTTACAGGAAAAAAAGCACGTTATGTTTTGTTTCCGATATTTTTACTAAAAATTTTGCAATCGATTTAAATAGAGTTGGATCAAAATTTCTTTTTTTATTAATACATTAAAAAGTGATGGTGTGTTATTTATACCTCTTAATTTAAATCAGAATTTTGGGGAAATTTTGCTTATATTGTTAACAGGAAAAATTGCTTCAATTTGCATTGATTTATTTACAGATTAAAATTTTACATGCATACAAGTCGTATAAAGTAACTCGCATATATTTCATCGTTTAAATATTAGCATATTATTTACATAATTCATATGATTTCCTCTATACTTGTATCATTTTAATGATCTTGGTTCTCTTTATAGGGGAGTCCCACAAAAAGATTCTCAGAGTGATTTATTGAACTAAAGGAACTTGGTTGGTCATTATAAGGTAGTACCACGTTTTTAAACATGGAAAGATTTACGATAGTTTTTTATTTAATTAAATTTCGAATTCAAATAAGAATCGATTGAAATTAAATAACATTATCATCGCTTTTGCGGAAATTTGAGTACTACTTAAAAGCAAGAAAGCAAGCTATATTTCATTTCAGGTATTTTTTATCGAGATTCCGTAATAAGTTAAATAGAAATCGATCAAAATTTCTTCTTTTTTTAATTCCTTTATAGACAATGGTATATTATTTATATCATTTAATTTGAATCAAAATTTGTACCAGAATTTTTTAGGAAAATTTTTGCTTATACCGTTTAAGCAAAAATAAATAAATAAATAAATAAATAAACAAAAATTGAATTAAAAAAATACAATAAATGAATAAATATGTTTGAAATTGCATTTATTGATTTTCAAATGAAAATTTTCCTCGCATACAAATCATATACAATAACTTGTGAAATTTTAATTGTTTAAACACTAGCATATAATTTACATAATTCATATACTTTCACCTTGATTTGTATCATTTTAATAATCTTAGTTTATTTTATAAGGGAAGCCTTAGGGGAATATTCTCGCTGTGATTTATTGAAATAAAGGCATTTCGTTAGTCATGTTATGATAACGCCACAATTTTAAATAGCGAATGATTTATGATAAATTTTTGTTTAATTAAATTCCGAATTCAAATGAAAAGCGATTGAAAATAAATTCTTTGCATTTTTGCCTTTGTGGAAATTTGAATACTATTTAAGGAAAGTAAGCAAGCTTATGTTCATTTCAGATATTTTTAATAAAAATTCTGCAATATATTAAACGGAATTCGATTTAAATTTCTTGTTTTATAGAGATTAGAATGTAATTTACATAATTCATATGCTACTTTCATCTACAATTGCTTTATTTTAACGAATTTAGTTCTCTTTATATGGGGAATCTTAAGAAAAGATTCTTAAAGTGATTTATTGAACTAAAGGCATTTGGTTGGTAATTATAAGATAGTACCACATTTTTAAACTGGGAAAGATTATAATTCTATTTAATTAAATTCTTGTTTAATTAAATTTCGAATTCAAGCATGAATTGATTGAAAATAAATAAATAACATTACCGCTTTTGTGGAAATTTGAGTACTACTTGAAAGAAAGAAATAAAACTATATTTCATTTCAGGTATTTCTAATCTAAATTCCGTAACAAATTAAATAGAATTCGATAAAAATTTCTTCTTTTCTTAACCCTTTTATAGACAGTGGTATGTTATTTACACCACTTAATTTTAATCAAAATTTGTAACAGATTTTTTAAAGAAAATTTTTGCTTATACCGTTTACGCAAAAAATGATTGAAATTGCATTTATTTATTTACGAATGAGAATTTTCCCCGCATACAAATCATATGAAGTAACTTGTGTATCTTCAATTGTTTAAATACCAACATATAATTTAAGTAATTCATATATTTTCATCTCGAATTGAATCATTTTAATTATCTTAGTTCACTTTAAAAGGGGAGTCTTGGGGGGAAAATTTTCACTGTGATTTATTGAACTAAAGGCACTTGGTTAATTATGCTAAGATAGCGCCACTTTTTCAAATAGCGAAGAATTTATGATAAATTTTTATTTAATTAAATTCCGAATTCAAATGAGAACTGATTGAAAATAAATTCTTCACATTTCCGCCTTTGTGGAAATTTAAACACTTACTTAAAGTAAAGAAAGCAAGCTATGTTTCGTTTCAGGTATTTTTTTATTAAAAAGTCTGCAATTAGTGTAATTGATTTTTATCAAAATTACTTCTTTTATTAGCACCTTAAAAAACGGTGGTATATTATTTAAATTAACCACTTTTTTAAATAAAAACTTAATTTTAATTTTAGTTTTTGAGGAAAATTTTTCTTATATCTTTTACGCGAAAATATGTTTGAATTTGTAATTATTTATTTATAAATAAAAATTTTCCATGCATGCAAATTATATGAAGTAACTTGCGTACTTTTCATAGTTTATACGTAGCGTATAATTTACATAATTCATATACTTTCACCTACATTATGTCATTTTAATGATTTTAGTCTCAAAAATGATTCTCAAGGTTATTATTTAAACTAAAGCACTGGGTTGGTTTTCATAAAGTAATATGACATTTTTAAACAGGGAAAGATTTATCATAATTTTTCATTTAATTAAATTCCGAATTTAAATAAGAATAAATTGAAATAAATAAATTACATTAACGCTTAAGTGAAAATTTGATTGCCATTTAAAGGAAAAAAATCAAGCTATATTAAATTTCAGGTATTTCTAATCGAAATTCCGCAATAAAATAAATAGAATTTGATCACAATTTCTTCTTTTTTTAACACTTTTATAGACAGTGGTATATTATATATACCGCTTAATATTTATCAAAATTTGTATCACTCAATTTTACTCAAAATTTGTACCACCTAATTTTAACCAAAATTTGTAACACCTTATTTTAATCATAATTTATGGCACTTAATTTTAATCAAAATTTTTACTCGAATTTTCTAGGAAAAGTTTTGCTTATACCGTTTACGGTAAAAAAAAAAAAAAAAATAAATAAAAAGTTTGAAATTGCATTTATTTACAAATGAAAAATTTCCCCGCATATAAATCATATAAAGTAACTCGTGTATCTTCAGTTGTTTAAGTATTAGCATATAGTTTATATACTTTCATATCGACTTGTATCATTTTAATAATTTTAGTTCATTTTCTTTACAAGAAGTACCTCACTCTGAGTTATTGTAATAAAGGCTGTTGGTTGATCATGTTATGATAATGTGACATTTTTATATAGGGGCGGATTTATGAAATTTTTTATTTGATTAAATTGCGAATTCATATAAGACTATATTGAAAATAAATATATTACATTTTAACTTTTTTGGATATTTGAATGCTATTTGAAGGAAAGAAAGCAAGCTATGTTTCATTTCAAGTGTTTTTGATAAAAATTCTGTAATAAATTAAATATAATTCGATTAGAATTTCTTCTTTTATTAACCGTTTAAAAGATGGTGTTATATTATTTATACCACTTAATTTTAAGCAAAATTTATAGCAGAATTTTTGAAAAAAAATTGCTTATATCGTTTATGAAAAAAAAAGAGAAAATGTCATTTATTTATTTACAAATTAAAACTTTCCACGCATACAAATTCTATAAAATATCCGTACTTGGTTAATCATTATAAGGTAGTACCACATTTTTAAACATGGAAAGATTTAACGATAATTTTTTATTTAATTAAATCTCGAATTCAAATAAGAATCGATTGAAAACAAATAACATTATCACTTTTGTGGAAACTTGAATACTACTTAAAGACAAGAAAGCAAGGTCAATTTCATTTCAGGTATTTCTAATCAAAATTTCGTAACAAATAGAAATCGATCATAATTTATTCTTTTTTTTAAATCCCTTTATACACAGTTGTATATTATTTATGACTTAATTTTGATCAAAATTTGTACCAGAATTTTTTAGGAAAATTTTTGCTTATACTGTTTAAGTCAATAAATAAATAAATAAATAAAAATAATATTCATAATAATAAATGAATAAAAATATAAATAAAGTTTGAGATTGCATTTATTGATTTACAAATGAAAATTTTCCTCGCATACAAATCAAATTTTACATCGTTTAAATACTAGCGTAAAATTTCCATATATCATATGCTTTCATTTAGAGTTGTATCCTTTTAATGATCGTAGTTCACTTTATAAGTGGAATCTCAAGGGTAGAGTCTCGAAGTGATATATTGAACTAAAGGCACTTGGCTGGTCATTATAAAGCAACACCACACTTTTAAAGAGGATAGATTTATGAAAAATTTAAATTCCGAATCGACAGAAAAGAAATAAATTGCATTATCGCTTTATTGGAAATATGAATGCTATTTAAATATAAGAAAGCAATCTACATTTCATTCCAGGTGTTTTTAATTACAATTCTGTAATAAATTAAATAGGTAAATGGTCAACCGTTAAAAAAAGAAAAAAAAGACTTTTTGCGACAAATGAATTTTACTGGTTTGGAGGAGGTATTGACACTTTGACATTCGACACTAGCAAAAACGATTTTTTCTATTATACTTTATTTTATTATTATTGGATGCTGAGGAATTATATCGTTGGATTTGATAGAAACGTAGTTTATTCTTATAGTTAAAAAATGCAAGTTTTATTTCACCAGACCTCTTGCAGTGTACTTCAATTAAATTAAATCAAAATTCGATCAAAGTTTATTCTTTTATTAGCTTCTTAACAAACAGTGTTTTATTATTTAAACCACTTAATTTTGGAACAAAATTTGTCCCAGAATTTTTGCATATAATTTTCCTGTTTTTTACGTGTAAAAATATTCGAAGTTGTATCTATTTGCTTCTAAATGAAATGTTTCAAAAATTCTGGTATGGGTTCAACATTACTTCAACACAGCTGCTTCTCGATGAAAGTGTTAAGGATCCTGTCTCTTCTCATGAAGACACTCGCGATCTAATGCTATTCCTATGGGGAGGCATTTACTAACAACGCTTTCGCATTTTGACATTTTTAAATAATTTTTTTGCATTGGATAGCTGAGCTCTCTCTAGAGATCACTTCTTGATTACTTTTTCGTATTTGGTCGCAGATATTTTTTATAAAGTTACTTTCACTTTCGGAACCGGTTCTGAAAGTGAAAGTAGCTTTATAAAACATTGTAATACTGTACTTTGTGAGAATATATTGTGGTTGTCTAAACTCATTTTAAGAGAAGTTGGAAAATTGATATTTTCGTTATTTTGTACAAAATGAAGAATACCAAGTCTCCTTAAAAACAAATAACAAAATCTGACAATTCTTTAACCACCCCCTCCTTTAAAAAATGGTTTTTTAAATGTTTGTTTTTTCGGGGGTAGGGGAAATATTTCTGAGCAGCTATATTTGTAGTAGTAAAATTTGAATTATAAAGACGCGTTTAAAAATTCACCCGATAAATTCACTTTTCAGCTTTAATGTCGATTTTAAGTCGATAGATTAACTGGTTTTCTGCAATGGTCAACCGTTAAAAAAAAAAAAAAATTTTTTGAGACAAATGAATTTTACTGATTTGGAAGAGGTATTGACACTTTGGCATTCGACACTAGCAAAAACGATTTTTTTTTATTATACTTTATTTTATTATTATTGGATGCTGAAGAATATATCGTTGGATTTGATAGAAAAGTAGTTAATTCTTATAGTTAAAAAGTGCAGGCTTTATTTCACCAGACTTCTTGCAGTGTACTTCAATTAAATTAAATTAAATTTAATTTGTTTGTTTTTAAATTCATCTACTTCCTTTCGATAAAAAATAACAATCGACTCATTCGCGTCAATAAAAATCAGAAAATATTTCAACGAAAATAAAATAATGAAAATAATTTCTCCAAATAATTGAATTACAAAATTAAATTAAAATTGATAGCTCGCGTCATAAAAATGACCATCAGATTCTGAATTAATTCAGCTCAAAATGGCAAAAATAAAAATTAATACTTTCAAAAAAAGACTTTAATTTATTTCAATGAATTCATAACTAGAAGTCTTTCATCAATAACTTTTCTATCGCCTGTATAAATAATATTCACAACATTTTATTAAAGGTCAGATATTATTTCCTTCTAGCATGTTATCTCATTTAATATGTGGAAAGATATTCATTTATACATTTTTCTTATGCAACAAACACTCGAAAAGATGAAATTTAATCAACTTTTTATTCCAATATTGATTCAAGCTAATAAATTCAATAAATGCAATGAAGTTTTGTTCTGAAATATTTTTAATTTATTTAAATTACTTGTTAAGCCAAATTTATTCTTCGAAAGAAAATGAGGAATCTGTTAGATATTCCCGTCGAAACATAAATTATTCATAACGAAAATGTTTCGTGCAAGTTTTGATGAGTTATGAATATTTTTGTTATCTCGCTTCGTCCTATTTAAAAAATGTATTAGAATTTTTAAATTTTCTTTTACTCAGACTAATCGATCTCTTCCCGATGTATAAGAAATATTCAAATTTTCAAATACCATAGAGCGAGTTCTTTCTCGGTAACGGCACTTTAAAATGATTGTTAAGAGCATGCGTTATTGATGAAAAGATAATCGCAAACTTATAATATGATTGCGTTATTTGCAAATTTCTCGTTTGCATTTCAATGTTTTTAAAATTTGTTAATAGGATATTTTAGATCGTTCTCCAACTAGGTACTTTCGTAACAAATTACAATATAGTATCGTATTGGAATAACATATTGTTTGTAAAAAAAAAAAAAATATATATATATATATAATTCCGAAACTGACGACCCATCAATATATAGACGATGAAAAAGTATCTCTTTCATTTCCACCGTAACAAAAAAAAAAAAAAAAAAAAATTCAGCAACTGATATAGATAAAAAGTTTGGCGTTTAAAGGCTAAAAATGTTAAAGTTTCTGCTACTGATGAACAAATTAAGTGTACCCGATCTGGGGTTCAGGAAATTTTATCTAAAGGTGACAATGCAATTCAGGTCGACCAATAAAAACATTGCAGAGACACATTAGAGAGATTTTACGAGCAGTTTCACCCCCCAACCCCCCCCCCCCCAAAAAAAAGTCTGTTCATGAAATAACGAAGAATTTAGCGTTTACTAATTCAAGATCTAGTGTTCTCCGCCTCATATCGACTGTCAATTTTCATAAGTATCGCAGAAGGTATCGGACACTTATGCTGAAATTGCACCATGGAAAGGCACAAATCTTTGGACTGAAAAATATATGCATCTGATGGATTTAGGGTTAAATGTTTAGTTCAGAGACGATAAAACAATCAATTTCGATGGCCCTGATGGCTGGACACACTATTGGGATGATCTACGATTAGAACCCCATAAGTTTTTTAGTCGACAACTCCAAGCTCGTTAGCCCCAGGGTCCCGTAGCTTATGAGATATTATCTGCGCTGCACCGTTACTAAAAAAAAAAAAAAAAAAAAAAAAAAATGCTATAAACGATGTTTCAAGTCGCTACAGCTTGAGAATACCGTTATTATCTGCTCGAGTTTCTTATTTTGGAGTATAGTCAGTTTTGATAGATTTTAGAGCATCTATGATAGCAAAACTATCTTCTTTCAGATATGGAACTAAGGTACCTGTACCCAATATGGACACCCTAAGGAAAATTTATTTTTCTCACCACCGTGTACACGTCATAGGACTCCAAAAATATATGACCACTATCTCTGGACTGTTAGCTATCACTATAAAAATTAACGACCTTGTTATTCTTCTGGTTTAATTTAAATGATTAAAACAAAATTTTTTTACAAGTGTCCATATAAGGAGCCACTTGTCGCTATTATGGACAAGCATGTAGCATTAGGGACAGGTGGCTCCTTATAGACCTACTACACAGAGTATAAGGAAAAACCACTATTCCAAGGTATTTTAAAGGAGAGGGGATTAAAAAATATATATTTTAAAGTATTGAGGGGTATAGGGTGTGCACAGTAAATACCTTCAGAACATGCACTTTAGAAAGGGGCAGGTCATTTTTGATTGCGGTTATTCGAAGACCCATGCAAAGCACTTGAGTTACTATAAAATATTATGAAATAGTATAATTGGTTTTGATTAGCTGTACTGCATCTGTCTGCAGAATTTACAACTGTTGGTACTGAGTCCTCACAGGATGGACAAATAAAAACTTCATAATGGGCGGTAACTCCCACAATATCCCCATAGATTTATCTGCCGCATGTGATGCATGGCCGCATGTCTAAAAAAACAGCATCAATACTGCATAAAAAGTAGTACCAGCTCTACTTTGTTGAGGAAGTCATACCGTTGGTACCTGCGATCGCCAACAGATAACCTACTGAGGGGAAGCTTTTTTTGATTTTTCTGCAAGGGCCTTTTTAGAGGATTTTTTTTCTAGGAGGATTGTTCAGATGGCATCTTGTTGAACAAGGAATTTACTACTTTGATGCCTTTTGAATTTATTGCCAGGTGACGTTGTGTCTTCTTCATTCTTACAGTTGGAGTCGATGGAGACATAAGGCGTCCATATTGGGAATCGGACGCAGTTTTAATAAATATTGTAATAAATAAACAAAGAAAACATTTTAAAACAGTATATGCAATTGCAATCAAAAATATGTTTTATCAGGTTTCTAAAACACTCCACTTTTCAATGTTTAAAGTAATTTTACCATATCTGATAAGAATTTAAACTTACCTGTAATTACGATCTGCACACCACGAAACAACAAGTTTCCTTCTCACTGGCAAACAGCGTGCTTTTTTACGCTTTCCAGGCTTAATTATCTTTCAAACTGCTTTTCTTCATGGATATGTAGCGCCATTTACCGATCAAAATTGTTACTTTTATAGATATTAGGGGTGTCCATATTGAGAACACTGTCCATATTGGGTAGAAGTACCTTATAAATAAAGATGAACTGATATATCTTTAAATTAGTGAAGCATCAACTGTAACCGCTTTCGCAGGGGTTGATTACTGCCGAGTCAAATTTCCACCAGTGAATAAAAAAAGAAAAATTTCTGCTTGTTAAAACGCCTTTCTATTGCAAAATTTCAGCCGTAAGTAATGGCTAAAAGAGATAATAATTTTTACTGATGAAAGTTTAATTCAACAGTTGTCAGACTTGCCCTGATGACAACTTAGGGCTTAGATGACTATGACTTTCTTTTTCAGTGAAAATGATTATAATACCTGATTGAACTGCCATTAGTAAAAATAAGTAGAAATTTTAACAATATTTGTGAGAGAAATCTTCAATAACAAAAGCCTTTAAAATAATGTAAAATATTCTTTTCAAAATTTACTGGTGGAAGTTTGCTTCAGCAGTTATCAGAAACATTTGATTCGATGTAAAAAGATCAGCCGCCACATTGTGACAACCTCCTCACTTACTTTACTCACAACTGGTAGACAATACACTATAGTCACCCTTCTTTATTCATAACTCCATTCTTTCAGACCCCCCCCCCCAGGGCCCGACTTAGACAATGGGGGGGGACTGGGGCAAACATTATTAGGGGGGGGGCCCCCTTCTATCTTAAAATTGTTTGTGAATTATACTCAAGTCACTAAAATTAAAATTCAAACCTATTGTATGTATGCATAAATTTCGTACCAAGCGCTGATTTCAGTATTCATATTTCACATCTTTATACATAATAACAGAAGATAGATAATTTTAACTATTAATTTTTTTATGATATAACTATTACTTTAAGGGAACTTAAGGGCACGGAAACAAAGGGGGTAGGAGAAAAAAAGGCCCCTTAAAACTGAAAAAAAAAAGAATTTTGGAAATATTTTGCTATTTTATATCATTTGGTCCTCTTTTAACAAGAAACTTTTCTCTCCTTGGGGAGGCCCCCTAAAGCCGGGGGGCCCGGGGCGATTGCCCCGCATGCCCCTGCCTTAGTCAGGCCCTGGACCCCCCTTTTTTAGAGGTAACATATTTTGCTGATCATTGTAAAATAGAAAGCTTTTTGTAGTAAGGATACCATTTCTATTAAATCTTCCTCACTTCGCTGTAGACGAAGAAAGTAATTATAAATTTCTTAAAGAGAATTTTTAAAAAAAGGATGTTGTTTCAATTGAACAATCAACAGGCATACTCAGTTATTTTAATTCCTTCACTGACAAGCTCGTGTTAATACGTTCACTATGGTTCAGGTTTCACTGCAATACAAGTAATATAAATCTAATGATTTAATGGCTTTTTAATTCGTTGTACAATGATTAATACTCTCGAGCTTTACATTTATATTCGCGATCAAGTTTTTTTATATAATGTTCAATAATTTAACTTTTTTTTTAGCATTTAAAACTATATACAGAGAAAACATTACAATTTTGCCCTTTTGCAAGATTGTCAGAGAGTAGGGTATTCGCTTACCTTCGGGACACTTTTTATCAAACACACGTGTTTTTAGTTAGAACATGATATAAAACTATGAATGAATATAAATTTTTAATAGAATTTTAATTAACTTTTCAAATTCATGGAATATTTAGTCGAAAGAATGGCGTTTATGCCAAATCTCTTACAGCGAAATCTATTCAATCTATTTCAATATTTTTCAACAATATATTAGCAAATCACTTACCTTTATTATGAAGCAAAAGAATTGCAATATCTCTTAAATTTACTCATATACCAAATTTTGTATACAAAAAATGATTTTTTTAAATAAAAAAATGCGTATTTTTCAGTTAAAATAGTTCTTGAATTAATATATACAAACTTACAAGCTATATTTTGCTTCATAACGTACCAATGAGGGAACAGTATCTTGTGACAAAATTTTATTAAAATGTCCAAAAAAACTTTTTAGGAAATGGTGTTTCTCGTAAGCTTACACAATGAGAAATACGTAGATGAGTTTTATTTAGATCTTTCGTTATGATGTCCATAACTTTTAAGCTAATTTTATGGTAAGGTTTCATGAGATTTTAATTACACGCTAGAATGATTATGTACCAAGGGTAGAGAGGAGACTGGACGATATAAAGTTTACAAAGCACCTCATCTAAGTTTAATTGCAAATATGTTAATAAAATAAAACAAATCATTTACAGATGCTAATTAACATAAACTTTTTTGTAGTTGTCTATCGGTTATTATCTAGATATTTAAGATATGTTGGTATTTAATAGAGATAGAAATAGTTATATTTATCATTTATTGAAGGTTTAAATAATTAAATGAAAATTATTACCGTGCAAAATAAAGTAGAAACCGATTAAAAATCGAACTAATCGATTAAGAAACTTCTATTAAACCCTGTAAAATTTTTAATCAATTCCCACCTCTGCGTTTAACAAGCTCCCAATTTTCCGTAACATAATGCAAGATATATTACAGTTGAGCCATATACTGAATCACATAGGTGTTAAATTCTCAGCAAAGAAATAGTCATTTGGTATTTTTGCTTCATCATTGTTTACCAGTATTTTACTAACTAAGAAATCGATGACAACTGCTTTTTGTCTGTGACTGATCAAGATAGTACAAACTGTGACGATTGACACCATAACTGAACAGCTCAATTTATTAAATGAATATGAATGTAAATTAGTAAAAACCCTTTTATATGACCTTTAGAAAAACAGCTAAAATAATTATAAATGCGTGAGTATTATTTTTATTGTATTAACGCTCCTGACTGCTGCGCCATTAGCTACGACCTAGGTTGGCTATATGAGAAATCCGACGTCGACTATTAGACTGTGAGAGACTATCACTTCATCGAGTTCATAGGTGAAAATCTTGGATTAGATAAATTTTAAAAAGAGCAATCGGTCTGCAAAGTCATATCTTGGTGGAAAGCACCTACACTCTAAAAAATAAAAGTGTAAATTAAACGAATTCACATGTATATGTGTGTAAATTCCAAAAATTACACTCCTGACATGAAAATTACCCACTTTTTGCAAAATTTTACCTGTTTTTATGTGTATTTTAGCTTACAAAACTAAGTATGTACTTTGTTATCACTTGAAAATCACAAATAAATGTGTAAATGGTGAAAAATGCCCGAATTTACACAAACTTGTACGTTATTGTAATTAACACTTAATGATATATACATAGGTAAGTGTGTAAATTTCTAAAATCATCCACTTGTCATAAAAAAATACACATTTCCCACAAAAATACCTATCTTAATGCGCGTTTAGTTTATGGCATTAAGTTTGTAAGTTGTTATCAGTTCATAAACTCAGAAAAATGTGTAAATCTATATTATAAAGGCCAAACGTATCTGTGCGTAACGCATACGTCATTTTTCGAATGGCAACACTTTCTGATGAAATTTCACTTTTGCAATTTTCATTACTGCAAATTTTTTAACTCCTAGGCATCGCAGATTTTCAATCTTTACAGCGTTGTGCAGGGAAAAATATGTACTTTTAAATGCAATTTGCTTGAAAACTATATCTTAATTTGTTTTTGAGATATTAATTTTTTAGCAACTTTTAATTTAATTTTTCTGGGGGTGGCAACTTGAGTATTCCATTTCTGTGCAAAGTAAAGGAAAAATAGCCATAAAATAAAAAGAAGAAATGGAGAGGACTTATGGGGGCTGGAAGTGATGCAAAAAATATAACCCTGAAATCTGTTACTTTAAGCCCAAACACAACCGCGTGTTTTCGCAAACAAAGAAGAAAACTTTCACTGACAAATCTGTGGAAACTTTTAGTACTATAGTTTTTAGTTTATAATAAAATAAAATGGTACTTTAGAATGCTTGAATTTAAGCAGATCATTTTTATTTAGAGAAACAATGCACGGCTGATGTCAAAGGATTTAGTACCTATTCAATGTGATTCTTTCTTTCCTTCCGGGTTGAATTTTTTCGCTGAGTTAGACGAGCAAACAAAGATGATTTTGGCAATAATTCCAGGTTTAAAGTAATGTCCGATTCCCCAAATTTTTGTCCAGTTGTTTAAGACATTCAATTGTAATATCACATTTTTCACATAAAACATTGATCTGAAATAGAAAAAGAATGATGTAAATGACGAAATGAGATTTCATTATTCGCCAATATCCAATGTTTAAAATGTAATTGAAAATTTGGTTTGGCATGATTTGTAAAAATCAAGGTATGCGTATTTCACGGAAAATACGGTATCTTCTTTGCACGTTGAAGTGACGGAGTGCAATGTTTGTGTATTTTAATGTTTATTCTTTTAATTTGTATTGTGTATTTTAATTTATAAAACGAATTTTAAATTTGTCATAGAGTTAATTTTGAAGCAAAATCTTTTGAAAAAATGTACGTACAGTCATTTCTTTACTTTTAACACTTTAGGATGCGCGTAAGATTTTTCGGTACTACTTGGTTATCCCGTTGACCAAAAACTGTCGCCAAATTATAAGATTAAATGCCAATAATGGATGATTGTGGATGTCATTCAGTGATATTAAACACGATACACATGTTTAAAATGTCATCATGTGGTTTTTAATACCACTATTTATTTGTATTTTTATTCATGTTTTACTAATTTTTTTGTTTTTCCGTTATTTAAAATAAAAATTATGTCAACATATATAACTTGGCTATTCGTTTGGCGAAAGTTTAGTTTTGGAGTTTTTTCAATTTGGCGAAAATGGTCGACGGGATAATCAAGTAGTATCGATTTTTCATATGCGCAAAATCTATATTGTAAGGAACAAATGTGTCCGTGTGTAGCACTTACGTTATTTTGCGAATGACAACATTTCAGGATAAAATGACTTTTTGCAATTTTTGATACTGCAATTTTTTAATCTTCTGAAAGCCGCACATTTTCAATTTTTATTTCGTCATATAGGAAAAGAAATCTCCTTTCAAATGCAATTTGATTGAAAACTGTGTCTCATTTGACTCATTTATTACTTGCTTATATTTTTCAAGCATTTTTTTTAAAATCTCTATCACGTATCTCCATTAGGAAATAATGATACACAATTTGCTCATAAATCTATAAATATTGTTCCTGATAATTTTCCATTATAAAATTAAAATTGCATGAGTAATAAAATAAGAGAATGGTTAAAACGCAGATTAAATTATTAAAAATTACAAATTCAACATGTAATCAAACAACTTAAATGTTACACTGCCAAATAAGAAAAAATACTTTGAAAGTATTTTGAATTTGTTTGAAAACTGTATTTCAATTTACTGATTGGCTGTGGTTTTAAAAAATCAGGTGCGAATTATTTTTAAATTTATTTCTACCGAGTGAAACTCGATTACGATAGATTAATCTATTTGTCCTTAGAAAAATATAAAGAGTTCGGAATTTGTTTCCGGCTAATATACTATAGCAGAGTTAAAATTTTCTTTATAAATAATAAAATAAAATAAATAAATACAAATTTAATAGATATGTTAACGCGCTTGAAGCACTGAAATGACAAGAAACAAAATTACTGGCGTAACGAAATCTTTGGCTAATAAGTTCTGGCATGCGTCTAATATGTAACTTTTGATAAATTTCATAGCTTTATTTGATTCCATAATTAATATTTTTCATTTAACCCTTTAACTAACCATGTTAGCCTAACAATGTTTTTCCGATGTGTAATATTTTAATTCAAAGATTGATTTAGAATAATATTGAGATTAATGTTAATTTTTTGAATTGTATAAGACAAAAAAATATGTAAATTTATCAATTACAAATCTTCATACCAATACTTTTCACAGTTATTATTTTACGAATGAAACATGAATGAAAAAATCCGCTAGACACTTAACCCTTTGAGGGGAAAAAGCACTTCAATTCTTAAGGCTCCGCTTCACTGAAACTCCCCGATCGCGAAATCCCATGTTAGCCTATGGGGAAACTTTTAAGCGCGATGACTCATTACCTAATATAATTATTAAAATACCGTTTCTGTTATCAGAAAGTGGACGTCAGATGGCGATGATATGCGTTTTTAAAGATTGTCTCCATAAATTTTAAATAAATAAAAAATCCCTATAAACTTTGAAATTTCCATTTGAATAAATTTTATCATCCTCTTAAAGATACTTAAAATTTGCGTAGGCAATTTTTAAAAACGCACATCATCAGCATCTGACGTCTACTTTCTGATGGTGAAAACGGTATTTTAATAATTATATTAGGTAATGAGTAATCGCACTTTAAAGTTTGCCTATAGGTTAACATGGGATTTCGCGATCGGGGAGTTTCAGTGAAGCGGAGCCTTAAAATACTGAAATGATTGATTGACACCAGAATTTAACAACACATTTGTTTCAAAATATTTAAAAGCGTTTCTTCACGTATTTGAGAAAAACAAAATTGCTATTTCAAATTACTGGCGTCAATGTGGCGTTTTGCAATTAAAATTAAGTGGGATATATTTTATCTCACCTCCTTTCAGGGATTAAAGAGTTAAAAATGCTTTTTTGGCGTTAGCAATCTAAAACGCATATTACATGTAGAAAATTCATTAAAGTTAAAAAAAAAAATGGTTTTTATCTTCGCTATGTAACCCGGGAAACCCGGGTTCGATCTACTAGTGTAGATAACACCTGGAATTACTCTAATTAATGTGTTACAAAAATTATAAATGCATGAATTTTAAAGTAGGAAAGGGATGTTACGAAAGGGATGGGAGGCTTACATATTATTCAAAGCTACACTTTTTATTTCAGTAATCCTATTCATAAATAACATGATGTCATTGCATTGCTGTAACAGAATTTTTAAATAATAAACTAATATATTTATTTATTTTTATAGGATTCTCTGACCACCTCTTTCACCCTCTCCGTTTCAGCAGCACGTGAATATTTAAAAGAAGTTAAAAAAAAATTAATCTCGACAACATGTAACAATATTTCGTTACATGTAACGTAAAATTTTATTCACTTAATAAGTTAATTTTGGTTTCGTTTTCCAAATTACCTTTTGAAATTTGTACATGAAATTTAAGAATGCGTGATTTTATAGTTCCAGGTTTTAATTAAATCGTAATTTCTTTCAGCCGTCTCGCAGACCGCTGTTTTTTGACAATTTTACTTGGAATTTTCAGTAATAGTGTTAGATATCATTCTTAAAGCGAAATCAGGAAGACTTCCTAAAGAGGCTTTATAATAGAGATATAATCCCACTTTATACTTATTCATAAATTTAAATTATATTTTTTGTACTGTTGTTAATTTTTCTGCTGCCCCCCCTCCCCTTAATTTAAAGAACAGTAGTTTAACCTTCAGTAGAATCTAAAAACTATTTAGAATTCATTTAATATGTAACATGAAACATAATTTATGTAATTAAGATAATTCTAAATTCGTATCCTGAGTTATTTTTACATTTTGCACATCGAATATAAGTATGCCTTATTTTACCCTAAATTATTTTAGCCGTCTCAAAGCTTGTAACCTTTTACTCATTTCAAAGTTTAACTTGTAATTTTAGTTTAACTTTAGTTCGCGGTACAATTTATGGTCCTGTTCAGGAATTACTTCGATCCCGAGTAGACGCGACATCGAAACTTAAAATTCTAATCATGGTTGACTTGGCTTCATCAGGTTTAAGTTGAAAACTAATGGTGGGTCCAGCTGAATGCTAGCACTCGCGTTGAGAAAAATATAGAAGTTATTCTCTTATAAAATGTAAGGTATGTAATTTCATACTTTCGTTTTATTTTCAATTCTTTTTATCTGATTTGTTTATATTTATGTATAAATGTAAATGCTATATGTTGGATTGTTTTTTTACATATAAGATTCTTTTACATGAATAATTTACTTTCCTTCAAAAATGTCAACATTACCTAACTCCTAATAAAGTCGATTAAAATAACAACTGTTGTATCTAAGGTTATTTATTTCTTGAAAAAGTTTCATCTTAAAAGGAATTTATGAATGTATTTTAACAGTAGCCAAATAAAAGCTAACATTATTTTTCTTTTTTTATGGGGGGGGGGGGGGTACTGTATTAAATTTTGGGTCGGTTGTGTGAAAGATATTATAGTTTATTTATAAACTACTATACAAATTTATAGCATATCTATAAATTATATATTATGATTTATAAGTTAAACAGTTCATCTAGGTTTTATTTATTTATTGAAAATTCTTGAAGTTTTTTTTTTAATTATGAAACTTATAATGTTAACTAAGTTTATCATCAATTAAAACTATAGTGTTGTTTTTAGTTTCTACGCTACATTTTCCAATTTTGAGAAATTTGGAATATTTATTTTTCTTAATTACATTTAATTTTCAGCTGGGTTTTAGTTTAAAATATTTTAGAAGAACTATGTTCCACTAAAATAATCATAGTAAAAAACACATAATTTTTGCTTGTTAATTATAGATTTAATGAAAAAACACAGAAGTAAATTGCAAAAAGACACAAATACGTTGATTTAAAATAACCTTAGACCAAAAATTCTGAAGAAAATTTATATCAAAGTAATGGCTTTTTATTCAAATAAACATTTTTCCATTGCGATTTTGTCTATTATTACAGAATTTATATGACTTAAAACATATGATTGTATGTATATAAAAAAAAATATAACAGTTGTGTCATAATGAATATTCAAAATCGAACATATTAACCCCCCCTCTACATAAATATCCCCCGCCTGGTGAGTTTTATATACTTAAGACACAAGTGGTAATTGCCAAATAAATTCTACGAGCATTAATTTCGAAAATTTATAAGAGTCAATTGATATTTAGATATAATCACAGTATTTATTATTTTATTTTTTACTATAGCGGATAAATAAAAATACTCATTAGTTTGATATCTAAAATTTTAATTAGAATATCTGAAATTTTCATTTATGAAAATACGAGTCATTTCATTAATGTTAAAATATATTTGTATTTTTTTTTTAAAGACACAAATTTCTAAATATTTTCTTAAATGCAAAAGATGTTATTTTAATGATTCAACAGCCTTTTTGATAATCTTGATAATTTTTTAAGGTAAATTCTTTGTAATGATGAATATTTTTAAAAAGAAAACAATTCAACATATAATATAGGTGATTTATGTATATGTTACAGGCCAAATCCGATTTTAGGCCAAACTAGATTGGCCTAGTCCAAACTAGTCTATCCTAACGTCCATCGGATAAACTAGTTTTTCCTAGGCCAAACTAGTCTATCCGAACGCCCATCGGATAAACTAGATTTTCCTAGGCCAAACTAGTTTGGCCGAACGGTCATTAGGATAAACTAGTTCAGCCTGCTATTCATTGGTTTGAATTAGTTTATCCTAGGCCGAACTAGATTGTCCTAGGCCAATTCAATTTGGCGTGATTTTTTTTTAATCTAAAGACCGCCAAGGAGCCAACGTTCTAGTTTTGATCTAATTTAGCCTAGGCCAATGCAGTTTGACGCGATTTTAGCTCACAGACTGTCAAAGTATGAAAGCTAATGTGCTCGCAGATTATGTGTGTGTGTGTATGTAACCATGTACGTATGTACGTAATGCGATAACTCCTGATGGAAATATCCAATTTGCTTCAAAATTTGGACATAGATTTATCCTGATAACGAACTTTCCTGATTGGTTTCAGGGTTCATTGGATAAGAATAAGGGAAGGGGAACAAAAGGTTAATCCGCACCCCCCCCCCCCTCCTTAATTTCGTTAAGTCAGTTTTGCATGCAAAAGTATCAGGTTTTATTAAAATTTTAGGTACAATATCATTTTTATAAGGTACATCCATGATTATTTGTTGGGTGTTCTGTTCATTGTTTACATATAAAGAAAGGAGGAATGGGGGGGGGGGGATAACACTCTTAATTTATGTAAATAGGTTTTTCACGGATAATTTACCGATTTGTTTCAAATCTTGGATGTTGGTTTCTTCTGATAAGGCGTTTAACTGATTAATTTTGGGGGTTCTGAGTTTAAATATAAAGATAGAGCGGATTATTTTTTCAATCGGATAGAAACTTTTGGTTTTATGAAAAGATTTTTAATTCGTAACAGATATTGGTTTTCACACACATCACTTCACGCGAAATTGTTCGTAGGTTAAATTCTTGTTGGAATTGTTGAAACTTTGTGATAGTTTATAACACATGATAAAAAATTGTATAAAAAGTCCCATTACGAAAGGGAAAGAGGGGGGGGGGGAGGCAAACAAAATCAGGAAATATAACGGAAATTCTAGGTTGATCTATTTGAAACTTTAAGATAGTTTATGACATATGATATAAATTTATAAAAATATATTTCGCGTTTAATGCCACTATTGAAGAATAGTGATTTTTGCAAAAATCTTAAATTCTTGTTTTGAAGCACCGCGACATCGAGTAACATATCTACTGATAGATTCTTTAACGGAGTTTTCTTAAGATAGAGTTTTGTTGGTAATAGGGTGTGCTCCCTGGTGATGGAATGTGGAACTAATGCGAGCACCCTGGTGTTGGAATTTGGAACTAATACAACGCGATTTAGGTATTTACGAATGTTGAATCGAAAAGAAAGAAACATGATGATAAATACTTAAGAAAAAGGATTCCGCATCGAAATACCACTATTTTCTAATAGCAATTTTTGTAAAAATGTTAAATTCTTGCCGGAACTTTTTGAAAAATCCGTAACAACGTCTTTGAAATTCTAATGCAATCTGAAATTTGATGAAAATCTGTGTATTAGTACTATTTGAGATATTTGAATTATCGCAGAAATCATAAAAAATCTGGATAAAGAGCTACCTATTGAGCCATTTACTCTAAAAACAAAAGAATATTAATTTATATCAGGAACTAACTGAATTTGAAGTTTGATGAAAATCCGTGCATTTTTTCTTGAGATAGAACTATTGCGATAATCATGAATAATATTAACATACCAGCGCCACCTGTTGCACGATTTACTCCAAAAACTAAAACGTACTTTTGTACTTTTTTATATCAAGGACTAACAGAATCTGGAGTTTCATGAAAATTCATGCATTAGATCCTGAGATAGAGCTATTGCAATAATCACGAATACTACCGTATAGCGGCGCTACCTTTCAAGAGATTTACTCCAAAATCTACAGAATACTAATTTATATCAGAGACTTACTGAATCTAAAGTTTGATGAAAATTCGTGCATTAATTCTTGCGACAAAACTATTTCAGAAATCGGGAAAATTGAGCACAACAGCGCCACCTATTGAGCAATCAACACGAACATATAGATTGTTCGTGTCTATATGTGGACACGTAAAAACGACGTACGTAAAAAGACGTAAAAAGATTTAGTTCATATCACGGATTTACTGATTCGGAAGTTTGATGACAATCCGTAAATTAGTTATTGAAATAGTGTTAATGCAAATCAGTAAAAACGCACTTTGGAAGCGCCATCTGTTGAACAATTTACATGAAAAAGTAATCAGTATCGATTTATATCAGGGACTATCTGAATATAAATTTTTATTAAATTCCGTCCATTAGTTCTTGAGATACAGCTATTGTGAAAATTGTGAAAAATGCAGCCATCATAGCCATGTTGAGTGATTTACTTCAAAATAGAAACAACACCAACTCATGCCATGGACGAACTGAATCTAAAGTTCGATGGAAATTTGATGGTATTAGTTATTAAGATAAAGCTGATGCTTAAATCATAAAAAATTCAAAACAGCAGCTCCACCTGATGAACGATTTACACCAAAAACTAATCAGCATCAATTTACATCAGAGACTACTTGAATATAATTTTTATTAAATTTCGTGCATTAGTTCTTCAGCCGCGTCCCCACAGCCTGCGGCAGCGTATAGCAGGCGTGCTGAACGCGTACTGCCGAATGCCTTCTTCCTTTTCGAATGAACTTCGAAGCGAACAAAATTTAAATCGCAGCAAGCGTGCTGAGCACGCACCACCGAATGTAACCCTCCTTTTCGAAAGAACCTCGAAGCGAACGAAATTCGAACCATATCCCCGCTGCCTACGCCAGTCCGATTGCGGGCGAAACCAGCAAGTTTTAACTAAGCCACGTTATATTAGTTCCTCATTCCAACACCAGGGAGCGTACTCTATTATTAACAAAACTGTATCTGAATGAAACTCCGTTAAACAACCTATCTATACATATAATAAAACAGTAGGACCCGGTGTGTCTGTACATTGAAGATAATTGACAAAAATGGAGTCAGGGCGATAAAAGAAAACCAATGAAACACAAAAAAAAAATTTTTGAATTTTTTGTCTGTCTGTCTGTCTGTCTGTCTGTCTGTCTGTTTGTTCGAGGTTATCTTCGTAACTACTGAATGGATTTTTATGCGGTTTTCACTAATGAAGAATGCACACTCCCGGGCAGTGTATAGGCTTTGTTTCATCAAAATCGGACAACAGACAAAAAAGTAACAAAAAGAAACAAAAGAAACTATTAGGTGCGCTGCTCACGTTTTTTAGTACATAACGTTTTTTAGTACATATAAAATCCAATAGATGTCACTGTGCGATTTTAAAATGCGCTATCGTTATGTTTTCGCCAGTCTACTTAAGTATGAGAAAGTTTCAAGCTGGCTGTCGTTCCATGTGGTTTAGTCGGTAGAACGTCAGTGCGCCATACTGATGGCCCGGGTTCGATTCCCAGCATGGAATTTTTTTTCACTATGTTGGCATTAACGCCTATAAGCAATTAAAAGAATTTGAAATATTGTATTCAAGGCGAATTTTCTCTCTGGGAAAATTTCCTTGCATTAATATGTCAGTGTAATTTTTTTTTCGATTAATTTTTTTTTTCGAAACTTTGTTTTTCTTAAAAAATTACAGTAAATATTTGATATTTCCCAACGTTTTTTGAATGATCGACTTGCTTTTTTTTTTTTTTAATGTATGTCTGAACCTTATCTAACTACTTCTTCAAGATTTCTTTAGATAAACCGACCAGCGTAGCGGGCGAAGGCCGCTAGTTAGTAAATATGTTACTTGAGGTCGCGGTGCTTTAAAACATAGAATTTCCGTTATATTTCCTGATTTTGTTTTCGCAACCGCATCCTCTTTCACGCCGAAATGTAACTTTTTTTATATAAATTTATATCATATGCTATAAACTATCACAAAGTTTCAAAAAGTTCTAGCAAGAATATAATATTTTTACAAAAAATACTATTAGAAAATAGTGGTATTTCGATGCCGAATCCTTTTTCTTAAATATTTATCATCATGTTTTTTTCTCTTCGAAGTTCGTTCGCTTCAACATACGTCCGTTTCAAGATTTTATATAAAAGAAGAGGCCCGATAGCGGGCGAAGCTGGCTGGTTTGAACTAAATCGCGTCCAAATTCCAACACCAGAGTGCTCGCGTTATATTAGTTACACATTAGTCCGTTATATTAATCGCGTTATATTAGTCCTACATACGTACGTACATACGTACGTACATACGTACGTACATACGTACGTACATGGTTACATACACACACACAGAATCTGCGAGGACATTAGCTCTCAGGCTTTGATAGTCTGTGAGCTAAAATCGCGTTAAATTGCATTGGCCTAGGCTAAATTAGATCAAAACTAAAAAGTTGGCGCCGTGGCGGTTTTTAGATTCAATAAAATCACACCAAATTGAATTGGCCTAGGACAATCTAGTTCGGCCTAGGATAAACTAGTTCAAACCAATGAATAGCAGGCTAAACTAGTTTATCCTAATGACCGTTCGGCCAAACTAGTTTGGCCTAGGAAAATCTAGTTTATCCGATGGGCGTTCGGATAGACTAGTTTGGCCTAGGAAAAACTAGTTTATCCGATGAGCATTCGGATAGACTAGTTTGGCCTAGGAAAAACTAGTTTATCCGATGGGCGTTAGGATAGACTAGTTTGGCCTAGGAAAAACTAGTTTATCCGATGGGCGTTAGGATAGACTAGTTTGGACTAGGCCAATCTAGTTTGGCCTAAAATCGGGTTTGGCCTGTAACATATATATAAACAAATCAGCTAAAATTGTTGCAGGTAATATGTGTATGTGTGTGTGGAGATGAAGATTACATACCTTTTTTTCTATTTTTTATAGTATTTTAAATTTTATTTTTATAACTGGATGTAACACAGTATCTTGAGTATATTTGACTTTGTATCTTGAGTCTGAAAAATAAAAAATGAAAAAATTGAGTCTGAACTCTGAAAATAAAAAAGTGTGGAGATTGCAAGTTTACCAACTATCATTATTCCATCTGACTAGTCTAAAATCTATCAATAATTAATTAATTTTTTTCTTTATCTTAATTTTTAATCTCATGTACTGATTTTGATCTGACTCAAATTTTGATTTATATAATACAAAATGAAACACTTTCTAATGTCCTTGAACAATATAGAAACATAATTTGAAGAATCAATTTTATAATTAAAGAAATTCTAAATTTCAAAATGTGTCTCATACTTCCCTATTAACAGAGAAGTAATATTTGTACTACGATGGTTGATGAGGAATATGGAAAACTAATGTCTTAAATGGCAATATGCTGAATTTTAGAACCGTAGCTGCTATAGTAACATAGTTTTAGAGGGAGGGGTGAAGTTCTAAAAACTTATTTAGAGGGAGTTTTTAAGAAGAGGGGGTGGGGTGAGTGTGGGAGTGAGTTGTAATTTACACAGTTCTTTGCGTAATATGTAAAATACGCATATTCGCTGGAGGTGCAATAACTATTGTGTCTAGTGTATGTAGAATATCTGTACTGCAATGGGTTGATGTATAATATCGAAATCTAATGTCTTAGTTGATTTTATGCTTAGTTTCAGAACCGTAGCTGCAATATTCATATAGTTTTGGATGGAGGAGTAAAATGGGGAGGGGGTGTAGTTGAAAGCCTGATTTTTAGCTTATGAGGCTACACTTGTGACGGTGGATGAGAAGTGGGTACATCACTATGATCCCGAGTCCAAATTACAGTACTTTTATCTCATCCATTGTCACAAATCTAGCCCCATAAGCTACAAATCAGGCTTTCAACTACACCCCCCTCCCCATTTTACTCCTAAATCCAAAACTATATGAATATTGCAGCTACGGTTCTGAAACTAAGCATAAAATCAACTAAGACATTAGATTTCGATATTATACATCAACCCATTGCAGTACAGATATTCTATATACACTAGACACAATAGTTATTGAACCTCCATCGAATATGCGTATTTTACATATTACGCAAAGAACTGTGTAAATTACAATAACACAATAATGTGTGATTTTCGCTTAATACACATTAATCCGTGTAATCACTGAAGCTTTCACAGATGAATGAGTAAGAATATTATACAGATATATGTGTATTCTAGCGCAGTTTACACATTAATGTGGGTATTTCATGAGTGATCATTATAACCTTTACACACTTAGTGTTATCATCAAATCACGCACTGAAATGTGTACTTTGAAATTTACACATTAGGTGTGTATTTTACCAATGTACACACAAATTTACACATATAAACAAATCGTTTTTGTATCATTGATTTACACATTTTTGTAAGTAAATTTACACTTTTATTTTTTAGAGTGTAGGAACTCGATTTTAGCGGTTGGCTCATAGGTTTACCAGTTCTCAATTCTCCATGTTTTCGAACGGCTGGAGTTTAATTATGGCAAAGATTAGCAATCGAAGAAAACAAATTTTATTCTTTTTTATCGAAATAAGAACAATTTGAAAAAAAATTGCTTGCCTGAGAAAAAAAATATTTTAACCATATAAAAAGTAGACCGGGAGGCGGCAGCACATACAATCACCTCTTCGAGTTCTTGGGTGAAAATCTAGGATTAATTAAATCTCGATTCACATATTAAAACGCAATCTGTCTGTCAAGTGATATCTTGGTGGAAAACACCTAAAAACATGATTTTAGCGGTTGGTTCAAAGGTTCATCATTGTGCATTCCCGCACCCAAAAGTTCGAAAGGCTGGAGTACGGCTCCGACTACCTTCCCACTCAAATGAATAGATTGACAGGAAGTACCTCCGATAATGGGGTGCATTTCAGTTTGGTAAAATCGTTTGACCGCAGCTGCATCTTCTGTTCCCCAAGCAGTCTGCGTCCTTTCTCAACGGGATATCTGTTAATGATCCAATTCCCGTTTTTCCTTAAAAGCACACGGGGGTCATCTTTAAACTTTCAAATGCATAGTGTTTGCTTTTGGTAGTGACGTTGCGAGATTTAGCGGCTTATTTTACGATGTACTTATTTTTTTTTTTCTTCATTTAGACATTTATACAATTAAATTTATTGAAAAGAAAAACCAATCCGCTTCATTTTAGTTATGTCGAATTTCTATAAAAGGCTGTTTCAGAATTTTTTATTATTGTGCAAGTAATAAAATATACAATATACAATAAAATATATACAATACATAATAAAATATATTTAAGGGTGTTCTTAAGAATCTAGGAAAAAAAGTGACCGGAAAAAAAGTTATCGGAAAAAAGGTGACATAAACTTTAGAAACAGAAAAAAAGTGACCCGGAAAAAAAGTGACAAGGAAAAAAGTTATCAGGTTAATTAAAAGTTAATTTTAATAAAAAATATTTCTCTTACAAATGCCTCATAATTGACTTTCAGCGATTTTAACGTTGTACAAAGTGTAAGCTGTTTTTTCATTAATTAATATTGGGTTATATTTATTTTATTTTACTTTTTAAATGAAAAACTTTTCAAGTAATCCATTTGCAACTTTACGCAATTTTAAAGTACTGGATACATTTTTTTTTTCTAGCTGTGCTATTAACATATTTTCATTTTTCATTTTATTTTAAAGAACTACTTGGAGAAATTTTTCAACAAATTCTTTAGACTATGTTTTATAAATAGGTAAGTATGGCAAGAGGATTTTATTTTTCGTTACAATCTGACGACGAATAAATTAAAAAAAAAATATATATACATATAAATTTACTTAAAAGGAAATTTTCACAAGTTTTAATATATCTAGATTTACATAGTTGTAAATATATCAAAAATAAAATAAATTAAATTAAAATTTAGCACAAAAGCAATTAAAAAAATATGTAAATCAAGTTAAAGATGTAGAGAGGGGCATAAATAAAAATGTATTTTAAAGAAAAACATCCTTATAAAAATATGTTTAAAAATTTTTAAACTTCAGATCAGCAAATTCATTAGTTTTTTTTAATTACAAATTCTAGTTTAATTATGTACACTTTTATTAAAATAAAAAAAATACAGAGGTAACGAATTTTAAAATATATGAATGAATTTTTCTTCATTTGAACCGTTAGAATTCTATGAAAGGAAATACTTAAGGCGGTTTTAGGACAAAAAATATGTTTTTTTTTCATCTATAGATATATAAAAAAAGTTTTTGCTCTTCAAATACATATATAAGGAATATATATATATATATATATAAATTATACATATTCATATTCAAATGTGAATTCCTAAAAAAAATAATTTAGTTTATAAGTTTTAAATATGTTTATTTTTAGACATATTTTAAATTGATGTATCTTTTGAAAGAATATATCAATCTTTTTTTTTATTTTTTCCCCTTTTCGAGTGCAAAAAATATATATATTCATTTGTTTTTTAATTAGTAAATTTAAGTTTAGTAAATTTAAAAAACGTTTATTTAAAAATATTTAATAATTTAAAGTAATTTTTTGAGTGTTTTTAACTATGGAATGTCACAATTTTATATTTTATAGTAATTTAGGTATATAAATTTTAGCAGGAAGAATTAAAAAAAGTATACTCTGGATTTAAAGTTTGAACTACAAGCAATGATGAAAATTAATGGAGACGGGCGGAATAGTTGAGCCACATGCAGGATTTGGGAGAGCGCAAAATAGGAGAATTACATAAACATTAAAAGAAAGTAAAAAGTGAAATTGTGAATTAAAAGATTTTTTAAGGGTGTATTCGAAAAATTGCTTTTCTACCTTCAATAGCTCGAAATTTTCTGATACAAGTTCAGACTCATTTTTAAAAGAAGAAACATGAAACTTTCTGAGGTGATTTTTGAAGAGATGTATAAGGTGCCGTGTGATGTCATTTTTCGCTCAATTCACTAGAATTTGATTTATGAACAATTACTTTCTCAGTATGGCCCATTTTTTTTTGTTCCCAGAAAAATGGGTTCAAAAAGCTAACTTTTTTTTTTTGGCAATATTTTCTACATTTATCAAAAAATCGATAAGCACGGCACCTTATGCACTTTCTAAATAAGACAATTTGCCAGTTTGATGCTTTTGAGAGCAAAAATAAATTTAAAAATAAATCAGAAAATAGGCACTTTGAATCGAAATACATCCTTAAATTTTTGTGTACGTAATTGTAAAAACTTACTTTCATATGCTCAGACACAGAAATAAAAGTATGAATTATGTTTAACCAGGGGCAAGTCAGCTTTTGCCCCTTAGCCCTCTTCCATTGTAATTAGTCACAATGGAGACAAAACCCTACACTGTTAAAAAATGTCTGTGAAAAACTCAGAAAAAAAGCGAGACTCTCTGTAAATTTACACTAGTTCTCAATTAAGAGCCCACACTACTGACTGAAAAAGACCCGGATGATAATGTTAAGTGTATGGGGGCGTTCTTTTCCAATATCTCGCTCAAATTTTAATATTTTTACTTGATTTTATTTTCATAGGATAGTTAAGGACAATTTACAACCGGGCTAGTTTTTACTTTTCCGATTTTGGTTTCAGATTAAAAAAAAACATACTTTAACTTTCGAAACCGGTTGGATCCGGATCTGAAATTGAAACTATAATAAAATAAAAGATATATAACCAAAATCGAAAAAGTAAAAACTAGCCCCGTTGTAGAACTTCCTCAGCTATCCTGTGCGAAAAAATCATGTAAAAATATTAAAATTTGAGCGAGATATTTGAAAAGAACGCCCCCATAGACTTAACATTATCATCCGGGTCTTTTTCAGTCAGTAGTGTGGGCTCATAAATGCATTTGATTGAGTTTCTTGGTCATCATTTTACAGATATTTTCGTTATCTTTTACCAAATTCCCTGTAAGGATTTCCATAATTTTATTTAAAAATATTATTATATTTGTTAAAACTTGTAATTCCAAATACACACTTTTAAAATCCTTTTGCAATTCGTCACCTGAGAATAATAAGGTTCTATCTGTGTTTTTGAAAAAAATGACTTGTCGATATAGAAAGGTTTTATTTGTATCTATGAAGGCATTTTTGGATTAAAATAATGTCATAATATGATTGTCATATCATAAGTAAAACGTGTATAACATCATTTCGATGCAAAAATGTCTTCATAGATACAAATAGAACCTTTCTATATCGACAAGTCAATTTTTTGAAAAACACAGATAGAACCTTTTTATTCTCAGGTGACGAATTGTATTAGAAATATTGAAGAAAAAATTTAATTTATTTATTTTCATTTTTTAGGATTTAAGCAACAGCTCTATGTCACTAACTAATACAAGGTTTTCCATTAAACTTTAAATTCAGTTAGTCTTTGACATTAACTGATGTTGTTTACATTTTTGTGTAAATCGTTCGACAGGTGGCGCTTCTATGTTGCATTATTCACAATTTGTTCAATCGCTCTATCGTCGGAATTAATACATGAATTTTCATCAAATTTCAGATGCAGTAAATCCGTGATATGATCTAGTTCTGTTTATGTGATGGTGTCAATCGCCCAACAGGTGGCGCTACTATTCAGAATTTTCCCGATTCCTGCAATAGCTCTATCTTATGAACTAATGCACGAATTTTTTCATCAAACTTCAGACTCAGGTGTAGCTGGATAAATATTATTGCTGTTTATGTTTTGGTGTAATTCACCCATAAAGTGGCGCTTTTATGTTGTATTTTTCCCGATATACATAATAGTCCTATTTCAGGAACTAATACACGGAATTTCATGCCTTTAGAATCCTTGCGATTAGCATAGATTGTCATTTAATTTGGACACTAAAAGAGCGAATTTTGAAATATTGACATGCATGAGATAAAAGAGAATTTTGGGATGCCACTATACTCTCTTCAAAGGACTAACATTTTATAATTCGGGGGAGACTATGGGATGGAACTTGATTTTTGATTTAATATTTGTTGACACAGAAATACTGATTTTGTCTCTACTTTTGTTCTACTAATTTTGAACTGTGTAAATATATAGGTAATATTTAGAGCTGTAAAAGAAATTTGACATTTTTCTAAGTATGAATGGTAATTTCTGAAAATATATTTTCAACTGTGTTATGTATTTTTTAAAATTGTTTTCTCCTAAATAAATAATGAAATTTTGTTTATGTATTCTGGAAGTCTTGTAAGGTAGTTTTTCATTTATGTATGACGGGTGATTTTCCTATCTTGTTAAAATATTTTTTGTTTACATGTCCTAAATGTTAACGTTAATTCTATAGAAGCGAATTATTTTTACTGCCAACCAATAGCATTATCAAATTTTATTTTAAGAAAACACTTACACTATGTACAGATTAACTCAATATGAAATGCAAAAATCTTTATTCAAATGTACGAATACATATCAGAATAAAGGTCTAAAAAGCTGCAAGTACATACACAAAAGCAATTAAAGCTACAATAAAGCTACATAAAGCAGTGTCTTCTCAGGATTGCCTTTTCCAGGTTTTGTTGACACTTTTAACATCATGGATGCCATTCAGTAAATTTTTATTTCTGAAAAAAAAAAGTTTTGATTATTCTATAAATATTTATATAACAATTATTACTAGTTAATTAGAAAAGTTTATGCGAGCATTCGAATAATTATCTAGCGGGATTCTATGAACTCATGGGCCAAACTATAAGGGAAGGTAAAGTACATACAAAGACAGGGATTTTTCAATTAGGAAATATTTTTATATTTATATTGAAAAAAAAGTCATATTTGTAAATTTTATAATTTTACAAAATACTAAGAAAACAATTTACAATTAAATTTGAGTGGGGATATAAATATTGCACAAAATCCCTGTAAACTGAAATTTAATTAATCCAACTAAATCCTTCAATCCTTCTAAAATCCTTCAAAAATTTATTAAATGATTATGTAAATCTTTTAATTTAGTTTAAACAATTTACGAAAAATGCTTTAGAATATAAAATTTTCATGAATTCATAATTCGGTATATAAAGTGTTAAATCAAGTTGAGTAAAACTTTTAAAATACAACTCATTTACGCGAACCAATAAATTACAACTCTTTCCTGAGAAGTCAAATCCACCTTTGTTTTAAGAGTGCATGTACAAAAGATCAGTTCAATGGACGTCACAAATTTTCACTAGTCAAAAGGGATTATTAAGAAATATAAAATAAATAAATAAATATCCAGAATTTTGTTTGCTGTTTTCATTACTATAGTGTACAAATTATAATTGCATTGTAAATGTTACAGTTACTGATAGTTTACCATTCAATGGGTGAGATTATCCAAAATTTATTTTATTATTATTTTTTAATAGATTTTAAAGGAAACATTCTTCCACTTATTTAACCTTTCTCGGCACGGGCAAAATCTGTAAGTAAAATGAGAAATTATCGACTGACACCGGAATTCGCAAACGAATTTTTGATATATTTTGAAATTCTTAATTTAAGCTTTTATTGTAAAAGCAAAATTTTACTAAAATATTATTGATGCCGTTTGCAAGTTTGGAATTAAAATTAGGTATTTCAGAACCACAGTGTGCCGGAAAGGGTTAATCGTTGTTGCTTTCTGGCAAATAGTTTGATAATAATTTTTTACAACCGTGACGCCTTGGACAACCGAAAAGTACCATTTTTTTTATGGAACGTGGTTTATGGGATAATGGGGAAGTATCGAAATAAGCTATATAACAAGATTTCATATATCAGTAAATAATATTTACTTACACTATTTACACATTCAGGCAAAGGACGGGTCCATTTACCGGATGGTGAACAGGTGAACCAACCCTCGTCTCTGCCACCACAAGTGATTCTGCAATGTTTGAGACCTCCTTCATCCATTTTACAGGAAATATTAGCATCAACGTTTCCAACAGGTACGGATTTACATGATCCATCAGCTGAAACAGGAAACAATCTATATTAAGAAATATTGGTTGGTTTTGTTTATCCCGGCCAATTATCTGCGAGGGGGATATAAGCCCTAGGAGAAGTGTCCTCCATGGAAGGTCTTTTTAAGGGAACCTAATCCGTATTTACGCAAGGAAATCTAAGATTAAAAGAAAGCCATGCAAAACTCCGAACGATCAGGTAGACGGGTGCAATTGGGTTCGAGTCCAGCACCTCCCGTCTGCCAGTTTCGAGGGCAGAGCCTCTAGGCCACTGGTGGGGCTATACTAAGAAAGAAAAGTATTGCTTTAAATTTTAACTAAAAAAAGTGGTTGTTCGATAGTTAATTTCTGAAATATGCATTTATTGGAGTGAGACGTATATATATACGCCCGGGGCAGTTAAGGGGTTAAAACAGTAATGGTTCGTAGATGGAATTAAAAAAAGTAATTTACTAAAATCTAGAAATACTTACAGACGCATTTTGGGAACTCAGGGAGTGGTGTCCAAAGATTATCATATTTGCACACGAGCGTCATTCTGTTTTGTTTGGTTCCTTCAAAGACGTGGTGTGGGAGGCAATGGGTAGTGCAGGTCCTGCAATATGAAATACTTTCTTAAGACAAAACATAACACAAAATGAATACTATGTAATTTAGTGTTTCGTTTTTTACCCTTTTATGTCTCATATTATGCTTTCGTGAAAATTTCATCTTCTAAAACTTACATAAATCTGGTAAAAAAAGTTTTCCAGGTTTTTCCTGACCCTTTCCAAAAATTTCCCAGACCTTTCTCAGTAAAAAATCGGCTTATATCTAGTTGTAAAACACTCCACAATCGACAACTTTAATCTAAATAAATGTTACACTGAAAAAAAAAAAATGTTGATTTTACAGTATAATATTGGTAACTCAGGTGCCAGTATTATGATGTAATTTCAAACATCAAAACCTTGGTAAGTTGGTATGCCGATAAATGGTTTGACTATTGCTACAAATAGCATTAATAATTTTTATAATTTCAATTTTTCTTAACATTTTACAATTCCAACATTGCTTCCCATTTTAACCCAATCTATCAGCACACTTCAGACAATATTTAATCTTTATTATTATTGAGTTTCTTTTTTGATAAAAGGCGGTGTGTTATAAAAAATCGGTTTTTAATAAATAAATTTTTACCATCTTTGGTCATTTCCTGTGCAATTGATTCCTTCAGGTGATCCATATTCCGGCATCCGTAGGCTAGGACATTTTGGACTTCGGAGTAGGCCTAAATAGAAAGACATGTAACTTAATCCACTAATTAATTCGTTTACAAATTCGATACATATTTAGAGTATAACTTCTTAAAAATATGTTTAATAACTAATTTCTAAGCCATTTGATCTAGAGCAATATTTGCAAGTACATACAATTCCGAATTCCGAAAGTTTGCTCTGTGTCATCACAGAAGCCAATTTTCAAGCTGATAAGACATTGTTACATTAAGACTCCTGTACCTGTCGGCGAAGACACTCACGAGCTAATGTTAATCCTATACGGAGGGATTTTTGTAATATCTCGTTTGCATTTCGACATTTTTTAATAACTTTTTCTTTTACATTGGATAGCCTAGATCCGTCTCCACATTGATCTTTTTTTGCTTTTTCAATTTTGGTTGCAGATATTTTTTAGACACTTTCATTTTCGGAAACGATTTTGAAAGTGAAAATAACTTTATAAAAATCCCTGTCGACAGGGCCTATAGGCGGAGGTAGATTTCGAAGAGTGCCCATTTCAACATATATATATATATATATATATATATATATATATATATGATTAGAGATAAACCCAGTTTAATAACTTCATTTGGACGTTTATGAAAAATTTTTAATTTCATTTTTCTGCAAAAACTGGTTTTATCAGAATCATCTTAAGAAAAATTCAGCTCAAATGCCCATTTTGACAACATATTTTGAAATCGATTCTGAATTTATTAAAAAATCGACCAAAACAGTACATTATACAGTTCCTAAATAACAAAAAACTGTCAGTTGAATGCATTTGAGAAAAAAATTGAATTTAAAAATGAGTCATAAAATAACTGATTTGTTGTTTGAATACATTCTTAATTCTTTAATCATGATTGCTTCGGTAAATTTTGTGCGAAATACTCACTTTGACAGCATTTTTAAAAATATATTCTATCTTTATCAAAAAACTGGCCAATGCGTCACAGTATATAGTTCCTAAATAAGAGGATCTGTAAATTGGATGCGTTTGAGAGCGAAAATGGATTTTAAAGCGAGTCATAAAAAACGCAATTTGCTATGTGAAAACTTCCTTAAATTTTCAAATCACGAAGACTTCGGGAAATTTTGTTCAAAATACCCTTTTTGGTAGCCTTTTTCAAAATATATTCTGTCTTTATCAAAAAACCGATCAATGCATCACATTATATAGTTCCTAAATAAGAGGATCTGTTAATTGGATGCGTTTGAGAACAAAAATGGATTTAAAAAGAGTCAGAAAAAAACGCAATTTCTTATTTGAATACTTCCTTCAATTTTCAGTCACGATGACTTTCGGAAATTCTGTTCAAAATACCCTTTTTGGTAGCCTTTTTTGAAATATATTCTGTCTTTATCAGAAAATTGACCAATGCGTCACTTTATACAGTTTCTAAATAAGAGGATCTACCATTTGGATTGTGTTTAAAATCAAAAATGAATTTAAAAATGAGTCAGAATATAAGCAGTTTGGATTTGAGGTTTTTTCTCCAACTCCTATTTTTGTTTAATTTCTTTTTGCTATACGAGTTGGTCCTATGAAAAACTTGTCAATATAAATGTTGTAGATATTTTTGAGAAGATGTAAAATAAATTTAATCAGATTTGATATCTTAAAAATTGACGGAGTTATGGATTTTTCTCTTTATTCAGCGCCCTTTTTCTTTTCGTTTTTAATTTGTTTCATCGATAAAAGTTGGTCCTATCAAAAACTTGTAAATACAAAAGTTTTAGATAATTTTAAGAACATTTACAAAAAATTTAATTGGACTTGATATCTTGAAAATTGACGAAGTTATGAATTTTTTTCTCTCAAAATCCCTGTTTTTTTCGCCCCTTGAGCCCACTTCTAAATTTATCAAAAATCTGTCATGCATATACTTTTGGCCCATTTTTAAGAAGTAATATAAACTTTAAACTGACTCGATATCTAAATTAATAAAGAAGTTATGGCGTTTTTTCGGTTTTCACAAAAATGCCCCCTATTCCGACCCCCTTGGTCCGATTTTGCCCATTAACGAACTTAGCCAAGATTTTATCCCCTTTGATTTTATGTAAAAGTTTGGTGGAGATTGGTGAAGAATTATAGAAGTTATCGTGTCCATAAAAAAGTAAGATATATATATATATACAGGGTGTATCTAAACTACTGGGCAAAACTTTAAGGGGTGATAGTACACATCAAGCCAAATAATATTAAATGGGATACTAAGGGTCCCAAACGTCTTCCGAAGGAGATAGGCGCCATCAAAGTTTAGGGTCCAAAATTTGAAATGATTATAAAAAACGGAAAAATTGGTCGATTCGTTTGCGGTTTTCACGAAAACTATTCTTTATGTCAATATTGTCTTGAAAATAAATTATAAAGATAAATATCAAAAAATGCCGATAGAGGGCGCTTTAGACTTTAGATTAACGAACAACTATTTTTTACCTTTATTTTTTGCATCTCATTAATTTTTTTTAGAAGTTTAGAAATAAACTTAAATTTTGAGCTCAAAATCTGTGGATAAATAGCGCAAACTGAACTGTGTTCAATGGGAGTGGGTAGGTTCAAATTTCAAATGATTATAAAAAACAGAAAAATTGGTCCACTGATTTGCGGTTTTTACTAAAATTATTCTTTATGTCAGTATTTTCTTGAACTTAAATTATACAGATAAATTTAAAAAAAAATGTCGATAGAGGGCGCTTAAGAGTTTGGAGTAACGTACAACTATTTTTTACCGTTATTTTTTTCATCTCATTAAATTTTTTTAGAAGCTTAGACATAAACATAAATTTTGAGCTGAAAATCTGAATCGTTGAGAGTGGTTAAGTAGCGCTAACTGAACTGTGTTCAATGGGGGTAGGGCGGTTCAAATTTCAAGTGATTTTTAAAAACGGAAAAATTGGTCGATTCGTTTGCGGTTTTCTCTAAAACCGTTCTTTATGTCAGTATTTCCTTGAAGATAAATTTTAAAGATAAATTTCAAAAAATTCCGTTAGAGGGCGCCTTAAACTTCAAAGTAACCAACAACTATTTTTAACATTTATTTTTTTATTTTATTTAAATGAATGTTTTAAAAGCTTAGACTTAAATTTTGAGCTCAAAATCTGAATCGTTGTGAGTAATTAAGTAAAAATTGAAAAATTGAACTGTGTTCGTAGGGTGGGCAGGGTAACATTTCCTCTCCTGAACACAGTTCAGTTTGCGCTTCTTAACCCCTCCCAACGATTTAGAGTTTGAGTTCAAAATTTAAGTCTAAGCTTTTGCAAGCATTTAATTAGATACAAAAAATAATAGTTAAAAATTATTGTTGGTTACTCTAAAGTTTAAGGCGCCCTCTAACGGAATTTTTTGAAATTTATCTTTAAAATTTATTTTCAAGGAAATACTGACATAAAGAATGGTATTTGAGAAAACCGCAAACGAATCGACCAATTTTTTCGTTTTTTATAATCATTTGAAATTTGAACCTTCTCACCCCCATTGATCACAGTTCAGTTAGCGCAACTTAACCACTCTCAACCATTCAAATTTTCAGCACAAAATTTAAGTTTATGTCTAAGCTTCAAAAATATTTAATGAGATGCAAAAAATAACGGTAAAAAATAGTTGTACGTTACTCCAAAGTCTAAAGCGCCCTCTATCGATATTTTTTGAAATTAATGTTTATAATTTATTTTCAAGACAATACTGACATAAAGAATAGTTTTAGTGAAAACCGCAAATCAATTGACCAATTATTCTGTTTTTATAATCATTTGAAATTTGAACCTACCCACTCCCATTGAACACAGTTCAGTTTGCGCTACTTAACCACAGATTTTGAGCTCAAAATTTAAGTTTATGTCTAAACTTCTAAAAAAATTTAATGAGATGCAAAAAATAACACTTAAAAATAGTTGTTCGTTACTCCAAAGTCTAAAGCGCCCTCTATCGGCATTTTTTGAAATTTATCTTTATAATTTATTTTCAAGACAATATTGACATAAAGAATAGTTTTCGTGAAAACCGCAAACGAATCGACCAGTTTTTTCGTTTTTTATGATCATTTCAAATTTTGGACCCTAAACTTTGATGGCGCCTATCTCCTTCGGAAGACGTTTGGGACCCTTAGTTGCCCATTTAATATTATATGTCTTGATGCGTACTATCACTCCTTAAAGTTTTGCCCAGTAGTTTAGATACACCCTGTATATACTAGTGAAAAATGCTCCAAGGAGCAGTGCAAAAGCAGAATATGATTTTAATTGAGCATTAAAAAGTAATGGACAAGTGCTTCTGTTAATTTCTGAGCATGAGGAAGGATAAGGGATCCCTTCTTGGCTACAACTCACTTCAATTCCAACTTTGAAAAAATCATATTTGCGCTTTTTCCATATAAAAGAAATTTGCGGTTCATTAGTAGAATTTTCCACCGTGCTTTAGATGTTAACCAGGGGTGTAGTCATAAAAATAACATAAGATATATGCTCTAAGCAGAGGGATATTCTAGAATGTGTATACTATAAGCTTTCTTGAAAAACAGAGGGTATATGGTGTTCTATTAAAAAGTCCAGGAGGTGTACGGCGTATAGCCTGTACTACATCTCTGATGTTAACTGCACTGTTCACTCTGCACTATACTACAAATCAATTTTCTGTGCAATTATACACTTAGGGTATGCTTGGTGGCAGTGCATGAATGTGATACCTGCAGGAACTAGGTATCTGGCATTATGTCGCCTTCCTTTACATTTATGTCTAATTAAGCTGCATCTTTACTGGTTACGTCTTTACACTATACATTTTTAACCGACTTCAAGAAGGAGGTTATGATTTCGACCTGTATGTATTTGTTGTTCACGCATAACTTTCGTAAATATGAACCGATTTTGATAATCCTTTTTTTGTTTGAAAGCGTATGGGGCCCATGTGGTCCCATTCAAATTTCATAAAAATCTGTTGATTAGAACTTTTTAAAAAATTAAAACATTAAAATTCAATATTTTTTCGAAGCAATCG
This sequence comes from Maratus speculifer, assembly GCA_964019185.1. NCBI lineage: Eukaryota > Metazoa > Arthropoda > Arachnida > Araneae > Salticidae > Maratus > Maratus speculifer. The sequence continues at coordinate 417,757,247 of OZ025293.1, forward strand.
ACCAATTAGAAACGTTCATTTTTCATGTTTTTAAGTTACACTTACATAGACACACGATCTTTTCAAAGTGTGAAATCCTTACTGGACAAGGTTCACATTTATTAACAGTGTACACTGTAAAAAAATTGACCCTTTTGCTGCATAATCACTCCCCCGTTTTTATAGAATATCTCTCTCTTGACCCATGAGAATTCTCTACAATAAGCTGAAGTAATCGTTTTCTATAAAAGCGGTGGACTGACGATGCAGCAAAAGGGCCAAATTTTTTACAGTGTACACTGTAAAAATTTTTATCCTTTTGTTGTATCGTCATTCCCCCGCTTTTATAGAATATCTCTCCTTTAACCCATGAGAATGCTCCATGATATATTGTTAAAAATTTGGCCCATTTGCTGCAGCGTCACACCACAGATTTTATAGAATATGTCTTTTATGACCAATGAGAATGCTCCATAACACAGTAAAGTAATCGTTTTCTATAAAAGCGGTGGACTGATGATGCAGCAAATGGCTCAAAGTTTTTGTAGTGTAATTGGGACAAAAGCGTCTGTAAAAGAAATATTTGGGAATAAAATGCTGTCACTTTCTTATAGAGGCAGCCAGGTATAGGTAATGAGTTTCAGATTCCTCATCGAATACACCACGGCTCATTTCCGATTACAGTGTCACTGTAAAAAAATGTGACCCTTTTGCTGCATCGTAATTCCCCTGCTTTTGTAGAATATCTCTCTTTTGACCCATGAGAATGCTTTGTAATTGGGTGAAGTAATCGTTTTCTATAAAAGCAATAGAGTGATGATATAGCAAAAGTGTCAATTTTTTTACAGTGTAGGATTCCTCGATATGAATATGACGACACATGTAGCACAGTATATAATTGGTTGGAACGATTCTGGACAAAAACGAGTCACCAAGCATCTTGTTGAGCGGGCAATTTTCGTCAATCTTCTTAACTTCTCATACGAGTACAATCGAATTCTTCCAGTAAATCATCATCAAATTCCATAATAAAAAATGTCTGGCAGTGCAATGCACTGTTAAAAATTTGCAGCTTTTGCTGCATCGTCACTCCATCGCTTTTATAGAATATCTTTATTTTTATTAATGAGAATCCTTCATAATGCATTTAACTAATCGTTTTCTATGTAAGCGGTGAAGTGATAATACACTGTTAAAAATCTGCTGCATTTTGTTGCAACGCACTCCGCCGCTTGTATATAATGTCTCTACTGCGACCTATGAGAATGCTCCTTAATGCAGTCAAGTAACCGTTTTCTATACACGCGCTGGAGTGTGTAGCAAAAAAATGCAGCAGATTTTTAACAGTGTACAGCAAAAGTTTCAAATTTTTAAGAGTGTAGTTGGGACAAAAGCGTCTGTAAAAGAAATATTTGGGAATCAAATGCTGTCATTCTCTTATAGAGGCAGCCAGGTATTGGTTATGAGTTTCAGATTCCTCGTCGAATCGCCACTGCTCATTTCCGATGCCATTACTGCCTGTATAGGTTTTAGATTGTTGCTGTTTATCGATTGAAGCAAAGTGCGATTTTTGCTAAAATCCTTCTTTTTACTTTTTCTGAGTGAAGGGGGGAGTACTTTTGACTGACTACACTAGAAAGGCATTTTACTATACATTAATATATGAAGTCATTTTGCTGCGTGCTCATATATGGAAGCACTATGTCGCGCTCTTACGTGTAAGAACACTTTACTTGATGGATTGTCACCTTTTGATACCCACTTTCGATGACCGTAGGATTCGATGCAGACTAAAATTTGATAAATGCGGTATCTTTTCGAAGTGGCAGATCTTGTCTGAAGAAGTTACCATACAAAGAAATTCTTAAGATTCACACCGATACTAACCGATATTGTAAGTGGTTTCAGAAAAGTTGACAATCAAACAGTGACAAGTAAACTGAATACATCAGAACTTAGCAAAGTGCGTATATTAGTAATGCATTGCAGAGAGCTATCGTGTGCCAGTACACATAATTATGTATTACGGTATGCATAACTAAAAAGTAGGAAATAAAATAAGCTTTTTAAGAAAAAAATATCAACCGACTTCAAAAAAGCGCTAAAAAGAATTAAATAATTCTTTAAAATTCTCTAATGACAAATCGTTATCCAATAAGCACACATCGGATATCAGGTACCGGCATAAAAAACGGTTAAATTTAATATGTATAATTTAATATCCACCAAACATAGATTTTAGAGATAATATTATTTTACAAGAGATGAATTGACATATTTATGATTTATTTTATGAATATATACATATAAAAAGTAATGAATTACTTTTTGAAGTTGGTGCCAAACTGTTTGATGTATATTAAGAATTGTAGCTAAATTATGTCTAGTACCATAATTAAAATGGGAATAATCATTATCGATTGTGATTGTTTGGCACCAACTTCAAAAAGTAATTCATTACTTTTTATATGTATATATTCATAAAATAAATCATAAATATGTCAATTCATCTCTTGTAAAATAATATTATCTCTAAAATCTATGTTTGGTGGATATTAAATTATACATATTAAATTTAACCGTTTTTTATGCCGGTACCTGATATCCGATGTGTGCTTATTGGATAACGATTTGTCATTAGAGAATTTTAAAGAATTATTTAATTCTTTTTAGCGCTTTTTTGAAGTCGGTTGATATTTTTTTCTTAAAAAGCTTATTTTATTATAGTAACTGCGACTGATTTGTTTTCACGGAAAAAGCGCAAATATGATTTTTTCAAAGTTGGCATTGAAGTGAGTTGTAGCCAAGAAGGGATCCCTTATCTTTCCTCATGCTCAGAAATTAACAGAAGCACTTGTCCATTACTTTTTAGTGCTCAATTAAAATCATATTCTGCTTTTGCACTGCTCCTTGGAGCATTTTCACTAGTCCTTCTATTTTTCCATATTCCATAGGGATACTGCACAACTTGTTTTGTATTTTATATATAGAAAACAAAATCTTATTTGTATTGAAATTAAAAAATGCTACATACTCTAATACTCTGGTGTTACAAATTAAAAAAAAATTTTAAACAGGTTTTTCTATACCAAAATTCTACGGTGGTTTTCAAAAAAAAAAAAAAAAAAAAAAAAAAAAAAAAAATCAGTTTTTTACTAAAGTGAATAAAATAATAAATCCTTTCAAAGAATAGATTTTTCATTCAAATATCCATTTTTTTTGCCAAAAACAGGAACTTTTTTTATGCAAGAGTAAAGTTTGATACAAAAACCATGCTTCTTTTTTTTCTTAATCCGTATTTATTACGGACTTATTAAAAACGTACTCCACCGCTTTTATAGGAAACGATTGCTTTACTGTGTTATGGAGCATTCTCATTGGCCATAAAGAGACATTCTATAAAAGCTGTGGAGTGACTCTGCAACAAATGGGTCAAATTTTTAACAGTGCACTGTTAAAAATCTGCTGCATTTTGCTGCAACGCCCTCCACCACTTGTATATAATATCTCTATTCCAACCAATGAGAAAGCGCCATTTCACGGCCAAGTAACCGTTTTCTATACAAGCAGGGGAGTGCGTTGCAGCAAAATGCAGCAGATTTTTAACAGTGTGCATATCCTTGGCGCTATAGTTTACAGGAGTGGTACATCGTTCAAAATTTTAAACTTTTGCTGCATCGCCACTCCATCGCTTTGATAGAATATCTCTATTTTGATCGATGAGAATCCTCGATAATGCATTTAAGTAATCGTTTTCTACTTATCTACTATATCGTTTCCGTATATTTATTTTTTCAATCAGCACCAAGGTGCGCACTTTATTAGAAGACGCGCTCTATTAGAGGGCGCATTCTATTAGAATAAATACGGTATATACTTATAATAAATACACTTTGTTAAAGTACAGGGCCCCAATATTTGACAGGTATGCCAGGCATTTTTGCCATTGATGCCATTGTGCTAAAAACAAAATATAAATAACTGAAAAAAATGGATAAAATATAAATTTGGCATGGTGCAAAAAATTGCCTAATTTAAAATTAAAAATCAAATTTGACAGCCACCAGGGCTAGACACCGTGCATAATTATTCAGTAAATGATTCATTAACACTAGAACGCCCGGAAATTCTACTCAAGTTTGAAAATAATATTTCTCACCAGAATTTTTATTCAAAATTATTTAATTGATTTATTTAACGTAAATTTGCGTGGATTAGATTTAAATTATTTCATGAAAATTTTTCTGGTTCGAATTGAAAATTAGTTACATGATTGGAGTCGAATAGACTCCATCCGGGCTTTCTAGTGTTAAAAAATGACAAAAATCAGCATGTCAAAAATTTCAAAAAAATTCATAATTCGTTAAAAAATTAAGTTAAAAATAAGAGAAAAAAAAGCATTCTGTATTTTTTTATGCTTAATCGAATGGTGTAACTGGTTTTTCTCTCCGATGATCACAAGTACCTTAGATTGATGACTGCTATTCTTTTATTTCATCTTGTAAAAAACTGTTTAACGTAAAGCTATGAATTTTTGCAGGATTAATTAGCATCGCAAAATCTTTAAAATAAACTTTACCGCAATATTCTATCTGCAATAGAACGTTAGATATACCCATTTATGACCAACTTTGGAAAATACGCAATTTCAGAAAAACCGCCCAGCGAAATAACGTTTTCTCGATGACTACCTCGGGATAAAAAGTTTGTCTTTTGTTTAAAAAAAAAAATTAAGTTTTTATCTTTAGTAGTTTTCGAGAAAAGTGCTGTGACACAAAATTTTTGTCCGATTTTCAGAATACTCTACAGTACACCTACAGTATGCCATAAAAAAAAATAATTTTTGTGCTATGTTGTGCTTCTTGGTCAGACGAACATTTAAAAAAAAAATCATCAAAATTGGATAAGTATTTAGTTAGTTATTGCAAAAAGAAAAATTGAAAAATCCGTGTGCATTATCGCTCAATCATATTATTGTTGCGCGCTGCCGCGCGCACAATGATAGACAGATAGATAGATAGATAGATATATAAACTGGTGCGATTGCAATAGGTAGTATTTCTTACGAAATCTACCTAAAAAATATCTGCGACCAAAATCGAAAAAGTAAAAAAAGTGCGGTATAGAGATGGATCTCGGCTATCCAATGAAAAAAAATATTTAAAAATTTCGAAATGCAAACGAAATAAAAAAAAATCCCTCCTCATAGGATTAGCATTAGCTTGTGAATGTCTTCGCCGGTAGAGACAGGAGCCTTAATGTGTTTATATGATTTCTGTAAGATATAATTCGGAAAACGAACATTCGTGAAGTGCTAACAAGTAAAATGGTAAATCTTATTATTATATGACAAATAATAATAATAAGTTATGAATTTCAGCATTTTTCACCGTTTTTGGTTTGTTTCAAAGCGAAATATATTAGAAGTCTGTAACTTTTCATCGTACATAAATTATGCTTTTGTTTCCACAGTTATTGAATAAATGCCAAAATCTGTCAGTTATTCAGGAGTTTGATCCCAGACATAAATGCTCCCAACCGGAAATTTTACTTAATCGAAAAATTTAAAATGAAATCTAATAACTACCCTATAGGGGAAAAGGACATATTTCTTACATAAATTTTCCAGTTTTAACCCTTCATCTATCGACGGTACTTATAGGTACCATTAAAATTACTTATTATAAAATTCTTTTAATACATTATTTAGTTGTAATACTGTTTAGAATGAGTTATAGATACATTACTTTATTTTGTTTCAAAAGCATTATTAGTTACACATAACAAAAATATTTTTAAAAGGATGATTTCTTTTGCCTTTCTATCTTTTCAGTTTTCTTGGCGCTGAGGGAGGGGGATGGGGATTTATCAATTCGGAAATATTTCTATATTTATATTCTAAGAACATCACATTTGTACATTTTACAATTCGACAAAATACTAAGAAAACAATTTAAAATAAAATATTTGAGTGGGGTTATAAATATTGCACAAAATCCCTGTAAATTCAAATTTAATTAATCCTTCTAAATCCTTCAATCCTTCTAAAATCCTTGAAAAATTTATTAAATTACTGTGTAAATCTTTTAATTTAATTTAAACAACTTACATAAAAGGCTTTATAATGTAAAATTTTCATGAATTCATAATGCGGTAGTTAAAGGGTTAAAGGTGTTTGTTTTCGATCAAACTCCGGGATAATTAAGCGATGTTATGACATCTATGGTTATTGTGTCGAGACAAATTTAAATTTGACTGAAATACTAACTGAAAATACAGATTTAGTTACGGATTTCAAAAATAACTTTATTTATTATAAATTTAACTTTTTCAAAAAAATGTATAACCGACTCCAAAGAAAAGCGCTAAAAAGAATTAAATAATTCTATAAAATTCTCTAATGACAAATCGTTATCCAATAACCACACATTGACTATCATGTACCGGTATAAAACGGTTAAATCTAATATATAGAATTTAATATCCACCAAACATAGATTTTCCAGAGAATATTTTTTACAAGAGATTAATTTACATATTTTTGATTTAATTTTTGAATATATACATATAAAAACTAATGAATTACTTTTTGAAATTGGTGCCAAACAATCATAATCGATAATGATTTCCCCATTTGATTTACGGTACTAGACATAATATATCCAGAATTCTTACTATACTTAAGATAGTTTGGCACCAACTTCAAAAAGTAATTCATTACTTTTTATATGTATATATTCAAAAATTAAATCAAAAATATGTAAATTAATCTCTTGTAAAAAATATTCTCTGGAAAATCTATGTTTGGTGGATATTAAATTCTATATATTAGATTTAACCGTTTTATACCGGTACATGATAGTCAATGTGTGGTTATTGGATAACGATTTGTCATTAGAGAATTTTATAGAATTATTTAATTCTTTTTAGCGCTTTTCTTTGGAGTCGGTTATACATTTTTTTGAAAAAGTTAAATTTATTTCCTACTTTTTAGTTATTTATACCGTAATACATAATTATGTGTACTGATATATGATGGCTCTTTGCAACGCATTACTAATGAACGCACTTTGCTGAGTTCTCATGTATTCGCTTTACTTGTCACTGTTTGATTGTCAACTTTTCAAAAGACACTTACAATATCGGTTAGTATCGTTGTGAATCTTTAGGTTTTCTGGATGTGGTAACTTCTTCAGATCTGGCACGACGAAAAGCTACCGCATTCATGAAATCTTAAAGTCAACATCTAATCGTACGGACATCGGAAGTGGTTATCGAAAGGTGACAATGCCTCAAGTAAAGTGTCCTTACACATAAGCGCGCGGCAAAGGGCTTCCATATATGAGTAAACAGCAAAATGACTCCACGTATCAATGAATAGTAAAATGCTTTTCTAGTGTAGTCAAAAGTACTCCCCCTTCAGTCAGAAAAAGCAAAAAGAAAGATTTTAACAAAAATCGCTCTATGATTCAATAGATAAACAACAACAATCTAATTCCTATAAATGCAGTAAAGGCATCGGAAATGAGCGGTAATGATTCGACGAGGAATCCGAAAATCATAACCTGTACTTGGCTGCATCTATAAGAGAGTGACAGCATTCGATGCCCAAATACTTTTTCATGGACGCTTTTGTCCCAACTAAACATTTATAAATTTCACCCTTTTGCTGCATCGTCACTCTACCGCTTTTATGGAAAACGATTATTTCAGCCTATCATGGAGCATTCTCATGGGTCAAAAGACAAATATTTTATAAAAGCGGGGGTGTGAAGATGCAGCAAAAGGGTAATTTTTTTACAGTGTATGCATGAGATATTCCATAAGAGGGATGGAGTGATGATGCAGCAAAAGTTAAATTTTTAACAATGTATCGCAATGCTAGGCATTTTCTATTATAAAATTTGATGATGATATCCTGGTAGCATTCGATTGTACGCCGAATGATCCTTTATTTCTACACAGACATAAATGCATAATCCATATTATTTTACAAATTCATGGACATACAAGGACAAGATAGCACTTGGAAATATTACGACACAAGAAAAGTACAACCGGGAGCTACACATAAAGAGTGTGTGCAACGGAGTCAGTGGGATTCGAACCTACAATCTCCTACGCTCTCAAGAGATTAGTAGCGTGGTGTCTTAACCACTCGGCCACAAGAACCCCCTTGATGACTCATTTTTGTCCAGAATCTTTTCAATCAATCGTATACTGTGCTCCATGTGTCGCCATATTCACATCGAGGAATCCTACATGAACAAAATCTGAAATCATTCTGGTGTCTAATCCGGTAACCTAATCTGAATCTAAAGATAATTTTGTTACACATATCTTATTTTGCATTGATATGTAGAGATAATTTTTTTCCTCCGGAGGAAAATATATACTAAAGGATTTTCATCTTTTCAACAACTTAAGGTGTCGATTGGTATCGATGTCTATTTCTGCTTTAGTGGATCCGAGAACTTGTCCATTTAAGCTTTAACATTTCGGAAATTTATCGCATCCAGCAAACTTTAAAGCCACACACTAGGCACAGAAACTGACCCGGATGATAATGTGAAGTCTATAGGGGCGTTCTTTTCACATATCTCGCTCAAATTTTAAAAATTTTACGTGATTTTTTTTGCATAGGATAGCTGAAAATATTCCACAACCGGCCTAGTTTTTACTTTTTCAATTTTGGTTTCAGATTTAAAAAAAAAAAATACTTTAAATTTCAAAATCGGTTTAAACGGTTCTGAAATTGAAACTATCATTATATAAAACATACATAAGCAAAATCGAAGAAGTAAAAACTAGGCCGGTTGTAGATCATTCTCGGCTATCCTATTCTAAAAAAAATCATGTAAATATATTAAAATTAACATTAGGGTCTTTTTCTGAGACTAGTGTAGTGCCTTAAGGTCCACATTGAAATCTACAGACTTCGTAATTGGGCGTTGAAAAGCTGACAATCCATCCGTATACGTTAAAATTATTGTGAAAAATTACCTTTGTTTTTAAAGCTATCTATTTTCTGACTAATGAGAGCGATCTAAAAACGTCTATGGAGCGTTTTCATTGGGCAGAAAATAGATAGTCTTTAAAAACAGAGGTAATTTTTCAAGACATTTTAAACAGGGTACACTGTTAAAAATTTGACCCTTTTGCTGCATCGTCCCTCCACTGCTAATATAAAAAACAATTGCTTCAGTCTATTATGGAGCATTCTCATGGATCAAAAGTGAGATATTCTATAAAAGCAGGGTAGTGACGATGCAGCAAAAGGGTCAGATTTTTTACAGTTTAAAGTACGCGTACACAATCAGAGCGCGTCAAGTTGCTTCTATGATTCAATGTATAGCAAAGAATTCTAAATGTTCGTATGTATTAAAATACTCTTCTCAGTCATAAAAACTAAAAAGGAAGATATTATCAAAATCACACCATGATTCAACATATTTCTATATGAAAGTAGCAATATTTGAAGTTAAGAATATTCTTTGATAAACGCGGTTTTCCAAAGTACAGAAAATTTAAGAATTTTTATTTCAGAACTTGGCGGTAGTCGCCTGAACGAGTTTGTTTTATGGGTGAAAGAAATTAACTAGCTTAACTTTAATGGTAAGCTTATCAAAATTTTTCGTCATTTAAATTTGTCCAAATGTAAATCTAGCACATAGCAATGTACTTTAATCACTTTGTGAATCCGGCATAACAAGCACCCTGATACACAGACACTCTTGCTTTAACGTGTAAGGCTCTTTAGAGATGAATTTTCAGCTTTTCGATATCGAATTCTCATGTCTGGATCGATGTGGATCTTTCACTTTGGTGGATACGAGAATTGTTCCAGCTAAGATTTCGTACTTTGGGAAAAAACTAGCATCTCTGCAATAGTGGTTAGGATCCCGAAGGATTTTTCGCTGTTAAGCAAAACAAGATTGACCAGTCATAAGCCTTCATTTTGGAGAACTTTTCATTGTTCGAGGGAGAGAATCTGGAATACATGAAGTGAAAATCTGCTATCGACACTGTAAAAAATTTGACCCTTTTGCTGCATCGTTACTCCATCGCTTTTATAGAATTTCTTTGTTTTGACCAATGAGAATGCTCCATAACAGAGCGCGAAGTAATCGTTTCCTATAAAAGCGATGGAGTGACGATGTAGCATAAGGGCTCAATTTTTTGCAATGCAAGCAGTGCTAAAAATTTGTATCCTTTAAATGTGCAACGATGCTATTGAATTCCAAAGTGTCGATCACAGCGACATCTGCGGCATTTGTGTGATACATTATCTAGACTAGCAATAATTCTTGCATTTTTAGAAAATGTCCTGCAGATGTCGCTTCTATCTTTAAATTTCATTAGCATTGTTGCACATTTAAAGAATAGAACATTTTAGCGCTTTTTTAAGTGTTACAGAGGGCGTGTTCAGCACAACTTACCGGTTACTTACCGACCACTTACCGATTGTAGACAAGTACGAAATGAAAATCAAAGCGAAGTGTGACGTCAGCGACAATTCAACAGAATAGTTTTCATTGATGCCACAATTTGCTTTCGTACTGCCCTACAATCGGTCGGTAACAATGGTTACTTTTGTAAGTTGCTCTGAACGCGAAATTTTGAAATGGAGGGCCAAATTCACAGTCAAGTAAAAGTAAAATCCAGACACCTCATTGGTCGTGTGGAAAGGGTGTCACGAATTTGTTTCTCCATTTGAAAAAGAAGGAGGGGTAATGTAATTTTCAAGCGATTGTTACCGTCTGTTCTTATTTACGATAAACCATCGAAATTAACTCAGTTAAGATATTTTGATGACATTTTATAGAACGAGAGTGAAAAATTTTGGTTATAAATGAAAACAGATCAGATTTACTTCGAAATTGCCGCTACGATTTTTTCTCGGAAAAAGGAGTAAGGCGACATTTCCCCTACCGCTAAGAGATTATTCTCTGAAAAGGACGCGGCTCAATGGCCAATAATGCGCTTGGATTTCACCGGACTGTGGTTTTAGCCCTATATTTTAAAGTTTCGCGCTCTGAACACGCCCTGAGATAGCCGATTTCCACACTATATCCCCTAGATGCTATATTTCCGGTTTCTTGCATAAGAGAACTTGTCCGGAATCCAGGTAGAATTTCCGCTGTTAGCGAAACCAGATTAACGAATCAAAAGTCTGAATTTTAGCAAATTTTTCAATGTTTTAAATAAATTTTCTTGTTAATAAATCTCCTTTCGCAAACAGCGCAAAATTTATGTGAATCCTGGCCCTCATCCAGTTAAGATTTTGCACTATGAATACTGTTAAAAATTTGAAACTTTTACTTTATCGTCAATCCATCGCTTTTATAGAAAATGATTACTTCATTATATTATGGTGAATTCTCATTGGTCAAAATAGAGATATTCCATAAAAGCGGTGGAGTGACGACGCAGCAAAAACTTCAAACTTTTAACAATGAAAAGATCGTGTGTCTATGTAAGTGTAACATAAAAGCATGCAAAATGAACACTTCTAATTGGTCGATTGCTTCAAAATGAATTTGAAATTTAAAGTTTTTTTTTTTTGAAGTTCTAATAATCAGATTTTTATGAAATTCGAATGGGACCACAATGGCCTCATACGCTTTCAAACAAAAAAAGAATTATCAAAATCGGTTCATATTTGCAAAAGTTATGCGTGAACAACAAATACATACAGGTCGAAATCATAACCTCCTCTTTGAAGTCGGTTAAAAATACAGTCGACTCTCGTTAATTCGAACTCGTCGGAACCACAAGAAATGTTCGAATTATCTGAAGTTCGAATTATGGAAAGTATGAAATGAAAACAAACTTAATATGGTACTATTACAAAGGAATTAATGTTATAGTGTTTTTTTATTTATTTCGTCTGTTATCATCAAAATATAAGTTAATATTAAATTAGAATGCATAAATACATAAACTAATTAAAAGATTAAAAACACGCACAATGGAAGAAAAACTTGAAGCGTCACTGATGAACAAACGAGGCCAAAGAAAGTGGATACCAGATGCATGGGTTTATATGTATACTCGTTTGAAACAATTTTCACAAAAATGAAAGAAAGAAAGTTATTGAAGTGATCTGAAATCCGTGAGAAAGAAAGGAAGAATGAAAATTTGGAATTCTTGGTTAGTTCGAATTAAACGAAGTCAAGATAAATGAGTTCGAATTAATGAAAATGTTTAATGTTATTCTGCCACTGAAAATTTCGGGACGAAGATTAAGCGAAGATTCGAATTATCCGATTTCGAATTAAAGAGAGTCGACTGTATCATTTATTTGTTCTTATTGCTAATAAAAAGCAGTTTTCTAAATATTTTTGGCACTAGAAGCACATTTCTAAAACTAATAGCTTATTAATAAAAAATTACGCAGCGATAAATGGAGATGTACGAAAATTTTGAGAGAGAAATGTTTTATTTTGTATTTAGAATTACCATTTAACCCTTTAAATGATTAATATTTTAAAAAATCTTTCAAATAATGCCTATTTTTATAGAATTTTTAATCTTTTATCACAGGTTTTTGAAAACAGAATTTTTTGCCTAATGGAATCAGATAAAGAATCCAAAGTTTTAAATAAAAATCTACTGATGAGGATAATATTGGCAAAAACATGTTGCCCGTATGGTGCACGGGTTAATCAGGGAAGCGGTTAATGCAAACATTTAATTTTACGATCAGAAAGATTAGAACAAATTGCGCCTTGTATGTTTTTTAAAATTGCCTTTGTCTCCAAGATTTAAAGCATACATAATCTGTGTATTTAAAGATAAATTTACTTATTTGCAAGTATTAGTTATTATATCTAAATGTATAGTTTATTAGATTACATATTTATTATAATTATTTTTCGCTTTGACGCAAGTCTAGTTTATTTACCCTTTTATTATACTAGGTATTTAATTAAACATTTATTAAGAAGAAAAGTCATGATTATTTAAAGTATATAAGCAGAGTTAGAATATACGATCAGTACCTTGCGTTTGGTTTTTCGAGCTTTCACCCAGATAAACCAGCTGCACCAAGACAACAAAGAATAGAGATAGATATTTCATTTTCTTCAAGAAAATAGTTGTCCACAATTTCTGGAAATAAGAAAAAAAATTACATGTGTTTAAATATGCAATGAATAAATTAATGATACATTTAAACAATTATTAGAAAATATATTCATAGCTGTGATTTTGTTCAATACTCAAATAAAGTGTGTAAAGATAAGTAAATTTTCTAAAATAAAAAAAATATAGCTATTGAAATGTAGAAATAAATCCCAAGTCTCCCAATTCTTCTCTATGTATGTTTATGTTTCTTTCATGTGCATCTTGGGCAGTGTTGTAGTCGTGAAAAAAGCAGAGAATATGTGGTATAGGCAGATGTTATACGCTGACATGATGAACATTCATAGGTAGGGTGTACGCTAAAGCTAAATTTGAGAAACAAAGAGTATACGGAGCTTTTTTAAAAATCTAGAATGTACACGGCATACACGAAAACTTAAGGTAATAAATCTAACTATACTAGTGAGAAATACTTGGTGTTATTTTTTTAATGTTATACGAATTTAAAATTTTTATACAACATCCAAGAGAAACTTAATCTTCTAAAAAACAGGAATTCTGCTTTTTTCCAAATTTAGCGCCGTTGCGGACGAAAAGAAAAAATACATATATAAACGTACATATAGTCTGTCTCAAAAGTTTAAGCACTCTGCAAATCTCGTTTAAAATAATTGAAGAAGAAAATATTTTATGCTAATTTACAATAAATACTCAACATTTAATCAAAATAAAATAAAATAAGCCGTTTTGGGTAGTTAAAATAAAAAATATATTTCTTTTTATTTCTTTTTTCTTTTTTTCTTGAAGAAACGCTGTCTCAAAAGTTTAAGCACTTTATGCAATTTTTTTAGAAACACGGGATTGGTATTGTGTAATGACGTTGTATGATATCATATTGCACTTTTATACAAGTATAAAAGGTGGAGAAATTATTTCCTAATGTTTTAAACATGACAAAGGGTAAAGAATTCACAAAATGTGAGATTTTGAAAGATTTTAAATTGAAATCTCAAAATAAAACTGTTTGTAAAATTGCAAAAGCTTTAAATTGATCAAAGCTATGTATATATTAAGTACTTTCTAGAAATGATAATTTTAAGCGGAAACCAAGATGCGGACGACCACGTATGACGACTGTTCAGATTGATCGGAAAATACGGAGATTGGTATTTAGACAAAATATGTCCCCATACGGCAAATTAAAAATAATTTCAGAGTACAGATGTCCAAAGACACTGTAAATAGACGTATTAAAGCGTGTGATTACATCATGTAAAAGAAATTGGCTCGCAAACCGTCACTTAAATTACATCACAAACAGGTAAGAATGAGCTGGGCTAAAAAACACATGACCTACTGGGACAAATGGCTTACTGTTTTATTCAGCGATGAGAAAAAGTGGAACTTAGATGTCCCTGATAGTTGGAAGGCGTATTGGCATGAGTTATGCAAAAACCGAAGGACATTTTTCAGAGGGCAGCAAGGCGGTAAATCCGTTATGCTTTAGGGGGCATTTGGGACATTTGCCAGCCCTCTCTAGCTTTTCTAAAAAGGAAGAGAAGAGTGAAAAAAGTTTCAAGAGACCCTAAACCACCATTTGCTTCCATTCGGTGACATTTTGGGGGGTTTTGAATGAACTTTTCTGCAAGACAATGCCTCAATCCACGTATCCCATTCTACAAAACTTTGGATTTTTCAGAAAAATGATAAAGTACTTGACTAGCCAGCTTTAAGTCTAGACTTAAACCCGATTGAGAATGTCTGGAATACTTTAACCCGCCAAGATTAGGCAATGAAAAGCAGTAAGACTCTATTGAAGAACTCCACGAGGCTATTGAGAAAGCATGGTATTCTTTGCCACCAGAAACTCCACAAAAATTAATAATTTCGACGAAAGCACGTTTATTTGATCTAGTTCGAAAACATGGAAAAAAAATTGTTACT
Source organism: Maratus speculifer (assembly GCA_964019185.1). Taxonomy (NCBI): domain Eukaryota; kingdom Metazoa; phylum Arthropoda; class Arachnida; order Araneae; family Salticidae; genus Maratus; species Maratus speculifer. The sequence continues at coordinate 417,772,256 of OZ025293.1, forward strand.
AAAAGTTCAGTAAAAACTATAAATATGGTAATTTTTGACATTGTGCATAAACTTTTGAGACAGTTTTTTATAACTTTTTTTAAAATTGTATTTTTTAAAATTATGTAATTTATTTTTTCTATTTTTGATATCGTTTATTTAAATAATATTGCGAAATATGTAAATAAAAAAATGTTATTAATTCTAACTTTTTATAATTCATTAAAAATCGATATTTTATGCTTGTGCTTAAACTTTTGAGACAGACTATAGTACAAAGCATAATTCAATTTGAAAACGTATAATATCAAAACCTCTATTTAACGGTCATAAAAAAATAATGAAAGTTTCAAATTTTTCCGATTTCACTCCCGATTGGCGACACAATAAAATCTTTTAATTATACTCTGATAAATATTCTTTAAGAAAAACTTTTTCAACTTTCCATAGGAAGTTCGTTTGAGTATGTTCAACTTCTATGTGTAAACAACGAAATTTAACAACCGTAATTCTGCTGTTTCGAAAACAAATCAAATGGGTTAAAAAAATTCAAAATGAAAATTAAGTTCTGCTTCTCAGTCAAAATTTTGTACACTTACCTGCTTAGACAAGGAGCAAATACAAGGAGGCGGGTTGGAAAATGTTATGACGATGACAAATTTTACCAGTTTATATAGGTTGGAAAACAATGGAATAAAAAACAAAAATAACAATTATATAAATAATAAGTGCGCTTATGGAATGGTTGAATTGCAGAAATACGTTTATTGCGGCATCGTGTATTTCGCAAATTTCAATTATACTAAAAATGATGGTAAAATATTTCTTTTGCTTTTGGTCATTGTTTGCGTTTTCAACAGGAAATTACTACTTTTATTATTTTATATTTCAACACCTCTGATCATTACTACTGTTTTAGTTATTCAATGATATCACTTACAAAGAACGGATATCTTTTTATTTAAGTTTAATCAAAATTTTATCCAATGCAGTGTCATATTTTTTTTCGGTTTATACCAGGAAATTAATTAAAATTTCCAGATTACGTAAGTTGATTGCGTTTTACGTGCGCTTTGCTGAAGGAGATTAGAGAGAGAGAATACATGTACACTCACTTCCAAAAGTTAAGCACGAAGATGTAAAATGCAAAAAAATCAACAAATACTGCTTTGATTGACACAAAATTCGGCTAGAAAGTAGCATATATATTTATGCATAAAACAAAATCAATAATTATATACAGAAATGAAAACAATATTAAACTTTTATAAGTTATCAGATAATGACATACTGGAGATTTAAACAGAAATATGTAAAAAGTGAAAATAAACCGCATAAAATGAAAAAAAAAGACATTAATAATATACGTGATTTCCCCTCATCTGTATACAAAGTTTACACCTGGTGACCATGCTTTCAATTAGGTGGTCAACCATCGCTGAATTAAGAAATTGCCATTCTTCTTGTAGAGCAGCTTCCAGCTCAATAATAGTGGCTGGAGTTGGAAAACGTAAACATACAACACAGTCGAGAACATCCCAAAGAATTTGAATGGGATTAAGGTCGGGCGAATATTCTGGCCACACCATACGCGTTATCTATTCACTCTTCAGGTAGTCATCGACGATGCCAGCTCTAGGGGGATGTGCGTTATCGTACATCAAAACAAAAGTAGGGTCAACTGCTGCAGCGTACAATCTCACAATGGGTTTTAGGACTTCATCTCGATATCGGACAGAAAATCAAGTTTAAAGATGTGCAGGTCGGTGCGGTATCCTAAGGAAATCCCTGCCCACACCATAGTGCTTCCGCCTCGGAATGCATGGTGTTCGGTGATGTTTTGGGGCTGAATGAGTGTTCCTTGTTCACGCCATATCCTTATACGCTTGTAATCTGGCTGCAGAGCAAATCTTGTTTTTCTTGTTTATTCTATCAAGTTTAATGTTTTATATACAAAACAAGCACCTAAACCTACATTAAACAGTACACTGAGAAAAAAATATGGTTCTGGCATATGGAATCTAAGTAATGGCTCTAGAAAAAATAGTTCCATGTCATCCCTATAAATTTTAGTTCCATTTCTTAGAGAGTTCCAGAGTCTCTTACTAGAATTCAAGCGCGTTTTCCTATATTTTTGTTGTCAAATTTATCTAAAAATCTCTTCAAATAGATGCGAACACAATAGATTTGATTTAGTAGCTAGAATTATAGCTTAAGAAACCATTCCTAAAATCAAGCGATAATTTCTCGCTACTGAAACGGTTCAATGTCGTTTCGTCTCCTAGAAAACACGAGACTAGAAATGTCAAGTCATTTCGCCTATTCAGCTTAGTTGTTTACCCCACTCGCATAGTTTGGACATCTATATTTCTAGTTTAGAGATTCAGAAAGTGACTAACTATTCATTCTAGTTGAAGGCGGCATATTTTTTTTCTCAGTGTATGAACTCAAACAAATGGCTGGTGAATCTATCTTCAAAAACTGTCTAATCAAGAAACTGAAATATTGAGTAAGGGCTGGAATTTATCGCTGGGTGCTAATTTAAATATTCTTGATTTATTGGCTTCTGCAGAAAATGTAATCACAAGAATTGATTCCTCGCTTCAGAATAAAGTGCGTTCTGATATTTCTAAATGTTTATTACGCTCGAGTTGTTCTGCACCTCAGACCATGGATCATCATTTAAATATTTTGAAAAAATTGGGTTCGGATAACTCTTTAGTTATTACTAAGGCAGATAAACGTAGAACTACAGTTATTATGGATAAGGATATGTATGACTCAAAGGCTAAAAAACTTAATGATCCAGATACCTATGCTATTTTAAAGAAGGATCCATTCAACACAATATGAATCTAATTATCTCGAAATATGAAAAGCTTAAAAAATCCCTACAGATATTGCTCAGAATTTGAAATGGTCTACCGGTTTAGTTTCAAGATTTTACGGTTTGCCAAAACTCCATAAACCGAATATTCCGTTGCGCCCTATCATTGATTTTTCAAAATCCCCCTTCTATCATCTTTCGAGTTACCTAGCTAAATTATTAAAACCTCTCACGCTCCATTCAGTTTATAGTTTGAATTCAGCCTTCAAGTTCTTGGAAGATTTGAGAAATCTCGAATTCCCAAATGACTGTGTTATGGCGTTGTTAGATGTCGTGGCTTTATTTACATCTATACCTATTGAATTAATTTGTGATACCGTTCAAAAAATTTGGCCTGAGTCTGTTCAGGATACAGAATTAAATGCCGTTGTTATTGCTGATTTATTGAGATTTTGTTTAACTTCAACTTGTTTTTAATGATTCCTTTTATAAGCAGGTGTCGGGTACCGCTATGGGCTCACCTGTTTCTGTGGTAGTTGCTGAAATAGTGTTGCAATCAATGGAAGTAAATATTATCAATGCACTCGGTCAACGTTTAATTTTCTGGCATAGATACCTGGACGATGTTTACATAATAGCGAAAGAATGCGATTTAAACGACATCCTCTCTACTGCGAATTTGATTGCTGAACCTTTCAAGTTTACCATCGAACGTGAGTCTAATGGAGTGTTACCGTTTCTTGACATCCTCATTCAAAGAAGAGATAATGATAATTCACAGTTAATTTCTTCTTCTGTCTATAGAAAACCGACTTCAACAGATCCGTACACCAATTTTAAGTCAATTTGGCCACTCAGTCATAAGATTTCTATTATTAAAAGTATAGCTTATAGAGCGATAAAATATTGCAGTAGTAATGAAGCTTTCGAAATTGAAACACTCAAAAAAAAAATGTGTAAATTTACACACAAAAATGTGTAAATCGATGATACAAAAACGACATGTCTACATGTGTAAATTTGTGTGTAAATTGACAAAATACACGCCTAATGTGTAAATTTGAAAATACACATTTTAATGATTAATTTGATGATAAGTCCAAATGTGTAAAAGTTATCTGATAACTCTTGAAATACACACTTTAATGGGTGAATTGCACTAAAATACACGTATTTCTGAGTACTATTTTTACACATATATCTGTGTAATATTCTGTTTTTACATATGTTTTTGTGTAATAAGAAAATACACATAATGCTGTGTCATATGCAAATTACACATATGTTTGTGTTATATACAGAATACACAGATTTGCATGTAATATTCTGTTTTTACTCACATGTATGCGCAACATGCAAAGCATGTATTTTTGTGTAATATTTAAAATACACAAAGTTTTGTGTACATAGCTTTATATTATGTTATATTTTGATGCGTGAATTGAAAAAAAATGCGATTTAAACGACATCCTCTCTACTGCGAATTTGATTGCTGAACCTTTAAAGTTTACCATCGAACGTGAGTCTAATGGAGTGTTACCGTTTCTGGACATCCTCATTCAAAGAACAGATAATGATAATTCATAGTTAATTTCTACTTCTGTCTATAGAAAACCGACTTCAACAGGTCAGTACACCAATTTTAAGTCAATCTGCCCACTCAGTCATAAGATTTCTATTATTAAAAGTTTAGCTTATAGAGCGATAAAATATTGCAGTAGCAATGAAGCTTTCGAAATTGAAAGAAATAAAATTTATGAAGATTTAAAGAACAACGGTTTTCCTAAAAATCTCATTAGAAAAGTTTTCAAGAATACTTTAGATTTGATTAATTCAACTCCTCCTCCTTTTCAACAGATTAAACCAAACTTTTTTGTTTGTTTACCATATTATACTAATGTTTCGGAGAAAATTTCATCAGTTTTGAAATCGTTTAACATTGAGGTTTCTTTTAAACCATTAAATAAATTAAGTTCTTTCGTGAATAGCCACAAGTTTAAATATGAAAAAGAAAAATTAAGTAGCGTTGTATATAAGATTCCATGTAATGATCGCAAGAATGTTTACATAGCTGAAACCGGCAGATCCCTGGAAATACGGCTTAAAGAACATATCAGTGCCTTTAAAAAAGGTAGATTAAATTCCAGGTTAGTGCAACATGTACTTGACAAGGACCACACCCCATCTTTCACTGATTCTTCTATTTTGAAAAATAACTGCATAGACTATCACTACAGAATTTTTATGGAGGCGTGGTTTACTAAATTACATCATTTAACCTTGAACGAATCAAGTCCTGTTCCTAATGAATATTTTGTTTTCCTAAATCATTAACTGTAACTTTGACTGAGTCCGGTATATGCACATTGTTTTTGTTGTGAGTTGATTCGAATACTGATGAGGCTATGCGGTGCATAGCGAAACGTCTATTAAATTTGTTCTCATTTTAATTGTTTTGTTTTTCATTATTGTATTAAAGTCTGTCTAGTGTTTCCTAATTTAATATTTTAAATTCAGACGTTAAAATGTATATATATCTTAAAAATCTTGACTCATTAGTAAACATGACATTGCGCCAGTCATACATAGTCCGATTGGCATGTTCCCGGCACCACTTAAATTGTTTGAGCAATTTGCACTAATAAATGGGAAACATACTTGAAAACTTTTGATCAGCCCTGTAGTTTACCTTGTACCTTTATTACACGTCAGTAAGAAGCTAAAATTCGTTTTAAACTAAAACACTCTTAAAGCAAATGAAATCACATTGTTATAAATTATCATTCATAGGTATCCATGTACACAATACTTTGCATGGCCCTGTATATCATTTTATCTATATTCTGCAAACATTTCTTTGTAAATTGAATGCAGTTCAGCGTAAAAATGTATACCTTATTTAAGAACCACCTTTAAGTAATTTACGCTCATACTCAGTAATGTTGGCAAGCTCTTTTGGATAGCCCTGTATATCAACTATAACAATTATACACACCCTTATAATGTACAAAGATGTAGTGAAACTTAAATGCGTATATTATAATTAAAATGTATTAAATCCATCCATCAGCCATCATCGGAAACATACAGTCCGTTGGAAAGAATATATTTGAAATCTTTTGTGTGTCCCTGTAAATGCAATGTACTTCATATTATGCAAGACAGTATCGTATAATTTATATTCAGCCTCAGTGACGTATATCAGTTTTGTTATACATGAAACAGTTTAATATATTTTTAAAATGTCGCACACTATTCTCCCCCCTTTACCATTATTCAATGGAATTCTTTTGTGTGGCCCTGTACAGGAATACTAGCTATATTTTCACCGTATATTTTATAGAATGCATATTTTATTGCACTTCTTAAATTCATGTAAATTTTAATATGTTTGACAGAGTGTAACATCTTTAAAACGCCTTTGAAACGATTTCTATCCTTAGGCCATAATGTAATGGAAAAATTTTGACTCTCCCTGTAAATAAACTAATCATAGTAGAAACTTCATTTTCAATAGGGTTCGTGCTAGGGTAAACGTTAATAACCTACAACAATTTCAGGGCAATTCGAATATATTTACAGGTGCTGACAGACGGACAGTCAAACCGAATGCATAATCACTTTTCAAACAATGCATAAGCATTTTTCAAATTTTTGGAAAGTATTATAAAAGTTAAAATTCATTTGAAACGATTTTTCTCCATAAGCCGTAATGTAATGGAAAATTTTTGACTGTCCCTGTAAATAAATTAATCATTGTAGAAACTTCATTTTCAATAGGGTTCGTCCTAAGGTAAACCTAAATAATGTCCAAAAATTTCATGACAATCCGAGTATATTTACGAGAGTTAGAGCGCGGCCAGACAGCTCGAATGCATAAGCACTTTTCAACTTTGTTAGAAAGTGCTAAAAAACCCCCCCCAAAACAACAACAACAACAACAAGGAAGCGAAACAAGTAAAACAACCAAACTTTGTTAAAAATCACCATAAATAAAAAAAAAAATACATAGGGCGCGTTTCGATCTAGAAATACTAACAGCTTGTCAATATATGAAATAAACACGTGTTACTATGAGGAACAAGGTCAAAAATGAACTGAAAGGCAGAGAACAGAGCTTGCAAAGAATTTGACAGGTGGCGCTAACTGAATAGAAGACTGTGCTTCTGAAGCACAGAAATCAGATCAGAAGCACAGGCAGAAGACGATAGAGTTGCCAAAGTGATAAAAAAGAAATTGATAGGAAAAAAATGCAACTAAAAGAAATAAACTAAATTTAAACTAAATTCAAAAAAGTAAGCGGGAAAAGAAATACAAAAGTAATTTCCACGCTTGAAAGAGAAAAGAAGATGATGAGAGATCATTGACAAAATTATCTAAACTTAATTCTGATTACTATCACAAATGTGTTTTAACACCAATTTTCAAAAATGAAGTCTCCTTTCAACGTCATTCACTACAGTGATCCCAATTGAGTTATTATTACTTTAATTTCCGGCGTATAATTCGCGGATCAAACAATCATTTCTCGGCCCAGCAAATCTTTTAAATAAAATGTAACTTTTTTAATCGCAGTAAATATTTTATTTCAATTACTAAATAAAATTTCTGGGTCGAATTATTATTACTTTGATTATACGTGGAATAATAATTATCCGCAGATTATGCGCCGGAAATTACAGTACCAACAAAGATCTTTAACGTCATTGAGGATAACAGCGTTATTTAAAATATAATTTTTAAAATAAAAGTTAACGAAGGTGTGTTAGATTTCATTATTTTTCATGATGGATATCAGTAAAAAAATTATATTAAATGTAATGCTATATATATTAAAAAATCCATCCGCAGTCTTGTATAATACAGAGTTGAAAATTTTGTAAATTGGGCAAAAATATCTTTATTTAAAAAAGTGGTAGGGATTTTTTAAAATGCAAATTTTTAACTTTTTTAGCACTTTCCAACAAAGTTGAAAAGTGCTTATGCATTCGGTTTGTCTGTCCGTCTCTCTGCCTATCCACATTCTAACTCCCGTAAACATACTCGGTTTTTCATGAAATTTATAAAGCTTATTTGGAGTCAACAAAGCATGTTTAGCGTGACATAGGACATACGTATGTCATAGGAAGTATGTACGATTAATGGTTTATTTACAGGGACACTTAAAAGAATTCGATTACATTATAATGTATGGGTAAAATTCGAATGAAGAGTATTTTAAGGATTTATACATTATTTTAATGCTGATGCTATTTTAATGCTATTTTAATACTGATATAAATAACTGAGTTTCCCTAAGATCATGTTAAAACAGAGCATTTATAGCATTTTTTTATTAATTTACAAGGACATACACACAAAAGAAATTGGTTACAGAACTGTCTTTGCGTAATAATTACTGGAGGGTAACATTTTAAAATTCGGTATGCGATTTTAAATTTAATTAGTTTTTTGCATATTACTCTTTATATATAAATTCTATATCTTACATACAGGGCTGCACATAAGTATTCGCATACCATTCTCCTTATTAGAGGAAATTGCTAAAAGGGAATTTTAAACTGAAATAAATCTATATCTTAAATGAACTAAATTTGGGATACATGTTTCTAATAGATACAATCTTTATATCCTATACAAGGCTGCAAAGAAATTCGGATAATTTTCCGATTGTAGATGGAAACAGCTGAAATTTCGTTTTGAAATGCGTTACGCATTTCAATATGGTTAAATTTAAAAAAGAAAAATATTACGTCTTAAAATTAAAATATCACGCACTGTTTAATTAAAAAATAAAATATTACGTCCCATTTCACTATGCAATTTTGTTACATTATTCTGAATGTGCTGAAAACTGCTTCATAATCTATGCTTGACGCATTATTTTTTCTTTCTTGTTAAAATTAAAATTAAATATGGAGTTTTTCTTTCTTTTCAAAATTCTGTTATAGTAGAACATTGATGGGTAGTGATTCACCATTTGATGTGTAGTGATTCACCATTTGGTCCACCAGTGATTCTTTGATATTTTAAAAAATAACCAAATCGTTAAAAAGGTAAACTGTCTTCATGGGTAATTCGGAATCAGGAACTTATGCGTTGAACAATATCTTTAGCATCCAATGTCTAAATTGAATTCCCATCCATTTTCGACCATTATTATAATTAACTCGTAACTGCTGTTAGCGGTCTCACAGACCGCTGAATTTGTCAAGTTTCGGAGTTTAACTCGTGATTTTTAATTTAACTATAGATACTGGCCAAATTTTGTCTCGTTTGGAGCCCTATTACTATTTCTAGAGACTTTTGAACAGCTGAATTTTATTTATAATAGTCCTGTATATAAAGTTTAATACAAAGGTAATACACTATATTGCCATTGATTATGGGACACTTGCGATTTTAGACATTTTACTAAATATCTAGAAAAATACATGAGGAATTATCTCGAAACTCTTAGTGTATAAATATAATAGTATAAGTCATACATCTCCGTGAAGATTTTTTCCCGAAACTCCAAAGGGGACCGTCAACAAATTAAAAAAGAATGAATATCTTTTGAATAACCCTGTCAAAACTAATGTAGCAAAAACGCTCAAACTCTAGATTGTGATTGAATGCCTTATTGTAATAAGCCTTGTTCATTTTTATGCAAATAGCATGCATACTCGCAGAGTAATTAAGGTTTTTATAAAAATGATCCCAAATTTTTCCAAGTTTTTTCCTTATAATTTTCAGAGTTCTTAATATAAAATATTATTTTTTTCAGAAAGTATGACAAACAACATTGCACACAGTACCCTGTAATCAGAATTTAAAAATAATGAAAATTGTATAAAAAATGAGTTGGTTTACTAAATAATTTTTTACTGCGCATGCGTCAACGATATCAAAATTTCATTTGCATATTATATTAGCTAAATGTATAGGGCAACTTTTGTGAAAGTCACAAAATCATAACTTGAAAATTCTGACAATAATCGTCAATTGAATAAGTCGAAAATCCGTTATTCTCAAAATGAAGCAAAAACAAGAGGGGTTGTATCCATATATTCATTGATTAGTGTCAATATAGAATACACAATATGGGATGTACTACTGCATTTGGATAAAATCCCTCATTTTTTTGTTTCATTTTGGAAACAACGGATTTTGTCCTTTTTCTATAGACGATTACTTTCAGAATTTTCAAGCTATGATTTTGAGACTTTTACAAAAGTTGCTCTATACATTTAGCTAACATAATATGCAAATGAAATTTTGATATCTTTGACGCATGCGCAGTAAAAAATTATATAGTAAACCTACTCATTTTTCATACAATTTTTATTATTTTTTAATTCTGATTACAGGGTACTGTGTGCAATGTTGTTTGTCATATTTTCTGAAAAAAATATTATTTTATATTAAGAACTCTGAAAATTATAAGGGAAAAACTTGGAAAAATTTGGGACCATTTTTATAAAAACCTTAATTACTCTGCGAGTGTGCATGCTATTTGCATAAAAATGAACACAGTGTATTACAATAAGGCATTCAATCATAATCTAGAGTTTGAGCGCTTTTGCTACATTAGTTTTGACAGGGTTATTCAAAAGATATTCATTCTTTTTTAATTTGTTGACGGTCCCCTATGGTGTTTCGGTAAAAAATATTCATGGAGATGTATGACGTATACTATTATATTTAAACACTAAGAGTTTCGAGATGATTCCTCATGTGTTTTTCTAGATATTTAGTAAAATGTCTAAAATCGCAAGTGTCCCATAATCAATGGCAATATAGTGTATTCTGAGAGTTAATTTAACATTTTATTCATCATTAGATTAAGCGGTCTGGTAGACCGCTCACAGTAGTTATGCGAAATTTTTTGTCACAGCAGTTAAGGGTTAAGAAAGTTTCAGAATCACAATTTTACGAGGTTATCTTAGTCTCTGAAAAGAAAAAGGAATAGTCTTTTCAATTATCTTTTATATTTTTTTCTGACTTTTACTCCTTGAATCTCATGACTTTGACTGCATCTGAAATGTTACATATCTTCTAAAAATCTTCAAAAAAGTCCTAAATTCATCTTAACCCTTTCGGGTCCGATTTTTTTTTCAGTTCTTAGAAAAAAATCACTTTTACGTTTATAACAGTAATACTAGCTATCTATATAGATTAATTAATGTTTAACGAATTTTACCTTGTTTGAAAGATAACGAATGTTGTTGTTTTGCGTACTATTCAATTAGTATTCATATAAAAATTGGCTAAGGAAGAATTTTTGTAGATATTTAGAAAATATTGTATTACAATAAGATTTAACTTATATTACAACTTTCTTATACTTTTTGAGCTTTATTACACATGATTCTTTCAGGAAAGTAATTTTTATTTTAAATTTCAAGAGTGAAGTGTGTGTTTAAAATAAAAGAATCGCAAACGGTGCAGAGAGAATTAAGTAAATGATAATAATTATTGCTATTACTAAATGCCAAAATATAAATGAAGTCATATAGTAAATGCATCGACATATACTAATATTACTACATGTAAATAGTAGCAAAAGTATTTCTTAAGGTATCTGCCTACATTAAATTGGCTGTTTTGCTGAAAATTTTCAAAATTTTTTTATTGTTTTATATGAAAGAGCAATCTTTTACGATTCCAAATCTGTTTTAATTTTATTCCTACTATTATTAGAAGAGGAGTTATGGTAATTTTAATAAACATCAAAATGGCCATTTTTGTAAACTTCCTATTTTTTTTATTGTTTTTTTTATGAAAGAACAATCTATAACGATTCTATATCTGTTTTAATTTTTCAGTTTTAATTTATAATTCAGGATATTTAGGATTTTTAACTGTATTCGAACAATTAGGAATATCAGTTGAACAAAATATGATCACAAACTGTTTTAAAATTGATGATGAACGAATAAAAAATTCAAAAGTCACTCGCTGTCCTCTGCAAGACTTACCAGAAAAACTAAAAGAGCTACTAAGAAGTTAAAAATGGTTAAATATGAAGTTAAAAAATGGGTTAGAATATAAATGTGGTGCATTTTAAATGTATAAATTAAATATATTAGATTTTTACAAGAAAATACATGTATGCAATTTCTGGATTTTTTTTTTTTTTTTCATTATTTCTATGTTTGGATAAGCTTCATTACATAAAAAGTTTAAAGATCGTTCAGTGAAATTTTGTAAGTATGCTTTCAATATCACTCACGATGCTCTGAAGTAGGATCTAAGCTATTTGTGATAATTTAATTATTTTATAGGCGCACAAATATGAAAAAATGGTAATTTTTACTTTTAAAAAAGCATTTTTTATACATTTTGGAAATTTTCGGTTATTTTTCAAGATATTGTAAAATTCCTAGTTCAGTGCACAGATAAGTGTAGAAGTGTGCAGCATAAAGGAAATTGAAATATATTTATTTGAATTGAGTGTACGCTGTCTGGCGCAAGCATGATATTTTGCTAGGAATAAAAAAATCAAATCGTCCCTCGAATCGACCACAGGAAAACAAAAAAAGCTATTAAGAAGTTAAAAATGGTTAAAAATAAACTTAAGGAAGGGTTAGAATATAAATGTGGTGAATTTTAAGTGTAAAAGTTAAATATTATAGTTTCTTACCTAAACAGAAATCTTTAAATGCGATTTCTGGAAAATCATTTTTTTCGTTATTTCCATGTGCGATAAACTTCATTACATAAAAAGTTTTAAAGATATTTCAGTGAAATTTTGTAAAAATGCTTTCCATATCACTCACTATGCTCTGAACTAGGATCTAAGCTATATGTGATAATTTAATTATTTTATAGGCTCTCGAATATGAAAAAATGGTAATTTTTACATAAAAAAATGTACTTTTTTACATATTTTGAAAATTTCGGCTATTTTTGAAGATATTGTAAAAATCCTAGTTCAGTGCGCAGATAAGTGTAATAGAAGTGTGCAGCATAAAGGAAATTGAAATCTATTTATTTGAATTGAGTGTACTCTGTCTGGCGTAAACATCGAATTTTGCTCAAAAAACAGCTAAAAACCTCATTTTTTTCAAAATATTAAAAAGATATTGCTAGGATTTTATGTTTTCTTATCATTCTGTAATGCAATAGAACTAAAAATTATTATATTTTTTCAAAACTGTCGTTTTTTTAAAAAAAAGTGCTCCGCACGTAGGCAGATAACTTAAAACAAAATAATACTCCATTAAAAGACATGTACTATTAATAGTACACCAGATCCGAAAGGGTTAATCAAGGATTTTTTTCAGTCTAGACGACGTAAATTCAAGGTGACACAAGTCGGAGTATTATTGTAATGTCCAACTTTTAGAAACTTTTGAGTTTCGAAAGTATGGAGGAAAAGGAAGTGCTAATGATTATGCAATATCAACATTGCGATAGCATAATTAAAAATTGTGCTTGTGAAATATTTCATTTGAGGAAATAAACTGAAGAGGTTTATAGAATTCATTCATTTTTGGCAATAACTAAAAAAAAATTATTGTTCAAAGACGTATAAATAAAATATAAGATAGATAGGGAATTTCCCAAAGCAACCAAATAAATAAAAATGTAATATATAATAGATATGTGATTTCACAAACAAAGAAACAAACAAACAACAACAACAACAACAAAAACATATAAGAGAGATGTATTTGATTTCTCCCTTAAGATCTTATAAAGCGATTTCATAACCATTTTTTTACATTCAGCTGTAGCTCAGTATGTATATTTTAAGCTCGTTTATATTATTATTATTATTATTATTATTATTATTATTATTATTATTATTATTATTACTATTATTTTCATTATGTACATATTTTTCTTTGCAACTTGCGTAAGTTTTGTGTTTTTTATTTTGATTTCTGGCCGATCTATTATTTTACTACTTAAGGCTGTTCTTAAATCAAAAAGGGCAACTTTATGAAATAAGTTTTAATTTACTTTTGTTCAGAAATGCATGAAATTAGAAGGTATTGTTCAGAAACTATTTAATCGCATTAATTTTTTTTTTTTTTTTTTGTAAACGCTATCGAATTTCAGGAAATAGTGTCATAGGGATAGTTTTGAACTGAATTTCTGTAATAAAAAAGAAAAATCATTCAAACAGGGTTGAAAAACGTGTTTGTCACTGTAGTGACGATATTGTCACGACATCGCTAAAATAAATATGTACATATAAAGAATGTTTCAGCACAACTAAAACGAAAAAATATATAAATATACGTATAAAAAAATTAATTAAAGTAAAGTTTTAAATTTATTTTATTCATTAATGTTCATTTTACGTTCGTTTCATTCATTCAGGTAGTAATAATAATTTTAGGTTTTAGGAAAAGATAAAAGCTATTTTTTAACGTTAATTAAAGCTATAAACTTTATGACTTTATAACGTTCGGTAAGATAACGAATGGATTTTAAAAGGAACACACACGTAGCGTTTCAATTGCTCACCATAAAAACTTCAGACAGTGACAATGGCAATGGTTGTAAAAATACGAGACTGTCTCCAAGTTTGACGTAACGAGCAGCATCCAACAATGACAGAATTTACAACCAAAACGCCCCGAAGGTGATAACTCTTGAGGGGTGGCTCCGACCTACAACCCGCGGGAAGAGACGGACATTCAAAAAAGGTCTTCCTAGTGGTCAAAAGGGGTGACCCTCCCACTGGACAAGGTAACCAATGAAAATGCGATAGGAGCGAAAATGCGATAGCCCCCAATTAACTCGATTACAAGAAACCAATAAGAAAAGAAAAAAAAAGTATTGGGAGGCGAAAAAAAAAGAGAAAGAAAAGAGCTTTCCCAGAGAAAAATCTACGATTTTAATAAGGTATTTTGGTTCTGACCATGTAGGTCGTCCCTAGAAAAGTATCTTCGAAGAAAAAACCACCTCTCGGAGGTGGATGCTCAAGACTTCACCCCATCTAAGCAAGAGAAAGCCGTACTCGAAGGCGTAGAAGATAAGTTTTTTTTTTATGTACAAAAAAAATCTGTGAGCGAAAATGAACGCCTAGAATCAAATACTGACAGCTCTGCTGACATCATAATGAACTTCATGTTTCTTCAAATGGCGGTGTATGCTAATATCGCAGTTTATTTCTACATGGACACTTCTGTACATCATAATGAACTTCATGTTTCTTCAAATGGCGGTGTATGCTAATGTCGCAGATTAATTTTACATGGACATTTCTGTGCATCATACGGAACTTCATGTTTCTTCAAATGGCGGTGTATGCTAATGTCGCAGATTAATTTTACATGGACATTTCTGTGCATCATACGGAACTTCATGTTTCTTCAAATGGCGGTGTATGCTAATGTCGCAGATTAATTTTACATGGACATTTCTGTGCATCATACGGAACTTCATGTTTCTTCAAATGGCGGTGTATGCTAATGTCGCAGTTTATTTTTACGTGGATACTTCCGTGCATCATAATGAACTTCATGTTTCTTCAAATGGTGTTGTGTGAAAAAGGCTGCAGAGTGCTTCTCGTTATGGACCTCTCTGACGAACGGCTGTCAATTCTTCGAAAAAAATGGTGAGCGATTTAATCTTTCTATGTAGTGTTCTTATTTTTAATTAATCTTTTGGCCCATTTTTTTTTAAAAAAGGAAAATTTTCAATATTAAAATTTAATTTTTAATTAAAATTTTTTAGTAAGGAATTAAAAAAAATAAAAAATAAAATTTTTAATGAAAACTTAGGCTATGCCTTTTTAGTTGTGCTGTGAGTTTATTTTTTTTGTGTAAGTTTATGATAATGTGTAATAAAAAAAAGAAATAAAAGATTATCAGAAAATTGATATGTTAAAATAGTATTATCTTATAGTGCTTGTAATTACAAATTGATATTTTAGAATAGTACGATCTCATGTGTTTCAACTACGAAGTTAATATTCGCAAATGGTAATTTTCTTAGTGTGTTATGAATCATAAAATTGTTTTGAAATAAATATTTGTGTATATATATGTATCCTTGTTTTCTTTCATAATTTCTTTTCCCTATTTCTCTTTAGGTAAATTACCAGATGCAAATTCTCGATTATTGAATTTAATTTTTTTTTGAAGATAGTTATTTTAATACTCATCGTATCTCCTTAAAATCCTACTTTGCAAATTTTAAACGTTAAACAAGCCAATCCCGTGTTATCGAAAATTTACTTTATTTAGATTATTGATAGATTTTGAAAATTTTTGTTTGGTAATATCCAGATCAATCTCTCACAACGCAGATTGGGGTATTATCTTTATGTTATTTATATTTACTAACCACTAATCTTCACGTACCTTGTATGTGGTGTAATTTTCCTCACCACAGTCACATGATCGAAATTGCTGACACCTCAATAGTAATTTATTGATCAAAAAATGAAAAATTCAGTTCTGTTATAAATTGTTTCTATAGTCAAGCTTTCTTATTTTATATCTTTCTGTAAAAAAAGGAATTTGTAAATGTGTCAAAATGTTTTGCGCTTCTTGAGTAAAGCAGTTAAAAACTACCTTAAGTGTTTATCAAAGATATTTAAAATACTAAAATCGCTTCAGCAGTTTTTGAAAAAAGAGCTGTTTAACATGTATGAGATTTTTAAAATTATATATATGTGTGTGTATGTATTTATGTATGTGTATGTAAAATAACGAATTTTTTTTTCAATACATAAGAAGAAAGTATTGGAATCTTTAAATTTTTTTCAATTACTTTGTGATGGGTGAAGAATTAGCCGGTCTTTGAATGTGCTGAATACTATAAGGCTATGTTTGAGAAATGTCTACCTGCCTGTCTATCAGGATGGTTGGCTAGCTGGCTAGTTGGCATGTTTGTAAGTATATATGAAATATTTTTGGCATCCTATCTCAAGAATTTTGCACGCATTTTAAAAAATCTTATTTTCTGTTAGATATTTATATAAATTAGAGCTCATTATGTTTAGCTGCATATTGCCCTATAGGGGTGCTTCTAAGCTGTGCTTTTCACTCTTTTTATACTTATTGCATCACAGAAACGATGGGAATGGATTTCTTTAAACATCGTATTCTGTTAGATCTTGAGATAATTTAGTGTTCATTATGTTTAACTACATATCGCCCTATAGGAAGGCTTTTCTACACTGTAATTTTGACTCTTTCCGTACTATTACTTTTACTGCGCGAGATAGACTGTTCAGACTAGCAAGAGCCTGTAGCACATGAATATCTCTCCCGGTACCCTTTATAGAGGTCTAAAAAATTACAAATTTCAGCCGAAGCTGAGCCCGCCAAAATACACGACAGAGGGCGAAATGATATGTACAAGATATAAGTAAATGTTACATTCGCAAAGTTTGTAAAATAACAATGAGTTACAGATGAGTTTAGAATGAGCTACAGATACATTACTTTATCTTGTTCCAAAAGCATTATTGGTTATACACAACAAAATATTTTTAAAAGGATGATTTCTTTTGTCTTTGTATCTTTTCAGCTTTCTTGACGCTGACAGAGAGGGATGGATTTTCTATTGAGAAATCTTTCTATATTTATATTGTAAGAACATCATACTTGTACATTTTATAATTCTACAAAATACTAAGAAAACAATTTAAAATAAAAGATTTGAGTGGGGTTATAAATGTTGCATAAAATCTCTGTAAATTAAAATTTTATTAATCCTCCTAAATCCTTCAATCCTTCTAAAATCCTTCAAAAATTTATTAAATGATTATGTAAATCTTTTAATTTAGTTTAAACAATTTACGTAAAATGGTTTAGAATGTAAAGTTTTCATGAATTCATAATTCGGTAGGTAAAAGTTTAAGTAATAATTGATATGCATTAACATGTGTACATTTAGGAGCATGGTTTTTATTAAGGCTATTTTCGAATCTAAATTAGCATTTTTCGCGTGCATTTAATATATTTTTGTTCGCAAACGTATCACCTTGGCAGATGATTTTATTAAGAAACTATGCCGTTAAAATGTTGTTTGCATTTTTCGGTCTTTTGCAGAAGATAATTCAGAAAATTTCTGTAAATTGGGCGTTATGAACAGAATATTTCGGGATGCGACAACACAATAAAGAAAATATTTTCGAGACAATAATCATTTATAACTCAAGATAAAATTCATTAATGAAAAAAATAATAAAGCAATGTTATACAAATCCTTTTAACAATCATGGTTGCAAGTATCATACTTTTATTTTTAAAACGTGCGTCAGAAAGTTTCGGATTCCTGAGCAGGGAAAATAATTTTTTTGAGAACCGATCATTTGAAGTGCATTTGTAGTACGAAGAATAGCGAATAAAGTTATATAATAATAATATTCTCGTATAGCAATAATACAATGGAACCAATAATGACGAAATTAATAAACTTTAACAAAATTCGGAATGTTTTAAAAATGAATGAAAACGGGTAAGTATTTTATTAGCAAATTTTGGAGTAAACTGAAATTGTCATTTTAAATTTCAATTTTTTAACTTTCTGTGTTAACTTTTTTTTCTTTCATTTTCAAAATGAGCTAGCTTTTTACTTGAAATTAATAAATGTTTCGTAAGTTTGTTGGAAAATGTTTTTTATATACTTGACAATATATTTTAAATAGTTCGAAAATTTTTGAAATGTAATCTTTTTTTTTTAGCAAATAAGGCTATATAATAAAAATATCCTGGTAAAGCAATAACACAAATGAACCAATAATGACGAAAATGAATAAACTTTAACAAAATTCAGAATATTATGAAAACGAGTGAAAACGGATAAGTATTTTATTAGAAAAGTTTGGAGTAAACTGAAATTGATTGGCTCCCAGATTGAAATTGTCATTTTAAAATTCAATTTTATATCTTTCTGTATTCGCTTTTTTTCTTTTTTCATTTTCAAAATAAGCTAGTCTTTTACTTGAAATTAATAAATGTTTTGTAAGTTTGTTGGAAAATGTTCTTTATATACTTGACAACATATTTTAAACAGTTCGAAATTTTTTGAAATATAATCTTTTTTTACCAAATAAAGTTATACAATAATAATATCCTCGCATAGCAATAACACAATGGCATCAATAATGACTAAATTAATAACTTTAACAAAATTCTGAATGTTTTAAAAAAAAGCGCGAAAACAGATAAGTATTTTATTAGCAAATTTTGGAGCAAACTGTAATTGATTGGCTCCAGACTAAAATTGTGATTTTAAAATTCAATTTTATATCGCTCTGTGTTCGTCTTTTTTTTCTTCTTTCATTTTCAAAATAAGCAGACCTTTTACTAGGGAATAAGAATGTTTGAAATCCAAGTATTGCAAAAGTTTTCTCAGAATTTTATTGATTGGGCTTCTGGGGCAAAAGCAATGAGCCATTTAATCGCACAAGGAATTTCACTTCTGCTGATGTTGGTGTTAAATCGATTTTTAGTAAATTCTACAAGACTTTCTTGAAACTCATTACTCAAACTAGTTAAAATGTTCACTTCGGAAATCTTTTAGGTTCGAATTTCTTTCCTGCTGCATCTGCATTACGTGATGTTTCAAAATACGTGAACAAGGAGACGATTGTTAGATTTAAGTGAATCATAATTGGAACAGAGGGAATATTCATTGGAAAAGGCGATATAATTACGGATACAAATCATTGTTTAGAAAGAAATGTAATTACTTAACCCTTTTATCGGGCAATGGTAATATAACTACCACTTAATTTTTATTAAAAACTGATTGATACGCACCGGAATTTTTAGTGAGATGATTTGTGTTTATGTTAACCTGAGGGAAATGGCGCTTTTTATTTTGGAATAAATTTTTTCATAGATTCTGGTGGAAGTAAACCTTTTGAACATTTCAACTAGAGAATTGACTTGCCCGATAAAGGGTTAACACAATATTATAACCTTTGCGGGTGCGATTGTTTCTCTGCCCTCGAAACTGGTAGACGGCAGGTGCTGAGTTCGAACCCAATAGCAGCCGTTGGCCTAATCACTCGGAGTTTTCCGTGGTTTTCTCCGAACTTTTGATTTCCTTACGTAAATATGGGTTAGGTTGCCTTAGAAAGAACTCTAGGGAAAGCATCAACCCCCCCTTTAGGGCCTATACAGGGTGATTCATAAAAGATGGGCAGAACTTTAAGGGGTTATAGTACACTTAAAGACAAATAATATTAAATAGGAGACTAAGGGTCCCAGACGTATTCCCAAGGAGATAGGGGGCATTAAAGTTTAGGGTCCGAAATTTCAAATGATTATAAAAAATGGAAAAATTGGTCGATTCGTTTGCGGTTTTTGCAAAAAAATTTCTTTATGCCAGTATTTTCTTGAAATAAAATTTTAAAGTTCAATTTCAAAAAATGCCGATAGGGGGCGCTTTAGACTTTGGAGTAACAAACAACTATTTTTTAACGTTATTTTTTGTATTTCTTTAAATGATTTCGAAAGCTTAGACTTAAACTTAAATTTTGATCTAAAAATCTGAGTCCTAACGAGTAGTTAAGTAGCGTAAACTGAAATTTGAAATTTGAAACCCTTCTCCCCCCAGAACAAAAATCAGTTATTCCCGATCTTTGTGTCGTAGATTAGGCTCTAACTACTGCCGCGTTTTGCTAAAATTATTCTTTATGTCAGTATTTTCTTGAAAATAAATTTTAAAGAAAAGTTTCAAAAAATTCCGATAGAGGGCGCTTTAGACTTTGGAGTAACGAACATATATTTTATACCGTTATTTTTTGTGTCTCATTAAATGCTTTCTAAAGCTTAGACTTAAACTTAAATTTTCAGCTCAAAATCTGAATCGCTGAGCGTGGTACAGTAGCGAGGGGAGGGGGTTCAAATTTCAACTTCTGAACATAGTTCAGTTTGCACTACTTAACCATGCCCAACGATTCTGTGCTGTGATACCAGGCAAAAATACAACTTTCGTCAAGGACTGCATAGTCGGAATTCACTCATAAAGGCACTGGCACAGTTGGAAACGTCGCTCATGCAAACGTTAAAGCTCCATTCCTGACGCTAGTCATCGGGTGAAGAAGGAGACAGAAAGTATGCAAATGTCAAATGGGGAAGAAGAAGAACACGTATGCAAAATTTCGACACGATTCAGGCATAAAAACCACTGAACGGTGAGTCAAGTGTAAGTCGCTGTAGTAATGAATCGGAAGATGGTGCCCTTCACGAATAAGGAAAAGGCTGAGATGCATTTAATTTACGGAGCGGCAGATGGAAATGGTGCAGAGGCACAACGAATGTACGGAGAGCGATTTCCCAACAGGCGGTTGCCTAACCGCAAAACTTTCGAGCGCTTGCACAGACAGTTGTGTGAGACGGGATCATTTCTCGCTTCCCGGTCGAATGCAGGTCGTGCAAAAAAGGACGAATCAGTAGTTGTTGCAGAAGCCATTCTGGATGTAGTAGCGGCGCAGCCAAGTACAAGTACACGAACAGTGGCTAGGCAGGTGGATACCTCACAGTCCATGACTTGGAGGGTACTGAAGGATGAACATTTGCTCCCGTTTCATGTGCAACGAGTCCAGAAACTGTCTCCAGGGGATTATCCAAATCGTATTGAATTCGCCCGCTGGTTTCTGCAGCAGAACGCGCTAAATCCACATTTTGGACGAACTGTGCTTTTCACCGATGAATGTACCTTCACACGTGAAGGTACATTTAACACACACAATGCACATGCATGGGCAGATGTCAATCCACATGCTACGTATCCACATGCTCATCAGAGACGCTTTTCCATCAATGTTTGGGCAGGAATCCTCGGAGACCACCTAATCGGACCGTACCTTCTTCCTGAACGCCTCAACGGTAAAACATACCTCACATTTCTGCAACATGTGCTGCCAGACCTGTTAAACGTTGTTCCTCCACGCATCCGGCGGGTCATGTGGTTCCAGCACGATGGAGCGCCAGCCCATTACGTACGAGACGTCCGCAACTATCTGGACATCACATTTCCGAACAGATGGATTGGTCGAGGTGGTCCTGTTGCTTGGCCTGCTCGCTCGCCAGATCTTTCACCCCTCGATTTTTTTTGGGGACAATTGAAGGCTCTTATGTATGAGACACCCATTGAATCCCCCGAGGAACTGGTCGCCAGACTTTCCGCCGCTGTAGGGGAAGTGCTCGAAAAGCCTGATGTTTTCGCGAATGTTCGCCGTTCCATTCTTCGCCGTTGTTCTGCGTGCATAACCTCTGGTGGTCACAATTTTGAACATTTATTGTAATTACATGTTAATAAATATGCTTTGGTAACATAATCCTAATTTGTGTCTTTTTACCTCGTATCACAGCACACAATGTGTGGACATGGTAAACTGAACTGTGCTCATGAGTAGAAATTTCAAACCCCTCTCCCCAGAAACTTAACCACGTCTAACGATTCAGATTTTGGGCTGAAAATTTAAGTCTAAGCTTTAGAAAGCATTTAATGAGACACAAAAAATAACGGTATAAAATAGTTGTTCGTTACTCCAAAGTCTAAAGCGCCCTCTATCGGAATTTTTTGAAACTTTTCTTTAAAATTTATTTTCAAGAAAATACTGACATAAAGAATAATTTTAGCAAAACGCGGCAGTAGTTAGAGCCTAATCTACGACACAAAGATCGGGAATAACTGATTTTTGTTCTGGGGGGAGAAGGGTTTCAAATTTCAAATTTCAGTTTACGCTACTTAACTACTCGTTAGGACTCAGATTTTTAGATCAAAATTTAAGTTTAAGTCTAAACTTTCGAAATCATTTAAAGAAATACAAAAAATAACGTTAAAAAATAGTTGTTTGTTACTCCAAAGTCTAAAGCGCCCCCTATCGGCATTTTTTGAAATTGAACTTTAAAATTTTATTTCAAGAAAATACTGGCATAAAGAAAATTTTTTGCAAAAACCGCAAACGAATCGACCAATTTTTCCATTTTTTATAATCATTTGAAATTTCGGACCCTAAACTTTAATGCCCCCTATCTCCTTGGGAATACGTCTGGGACCCTTAGTCTCCTATTTAATATTATTTGTCTTTAAGTGTACTATAACCCCTTAAAGTTCTGCCCATCTTTTATGAATCACCCTGTATATCCCGAGTTGATAATTGGCCGTCATAAACACAACAAACGAACCAACCAATCAACCAACTGATTTTTTTTTCAATCTTTAGAAAAAAATTCCTTTTAAGAGTCATTTCATATAAGAATCACCCAGGCTGTGATTAAATGGTAAAACGGATTTTTGTGATATTTTTTTTCTCAGTGAGATGACCATTAGTAAGAAAGGAAATCCAAAATTATTAATGCTGTAGGACCATTGGTTTTAATTTGGTGGTGGTGGTGGTGGTGGTGGTGGGGGGGGGGGGGTTCGAAGGTCAGTGCCTTGGATGAAGTTTTTAAATGTTATGTTTTGCATAGTATTTCTCATAGTATGCAATGAAGTTATCCCACAAAACAAATTGCATGGTTGTATTATATAAAGTTCGCCATTTGTTATTCAATAATAAAAATTATGGGATATGTGTAAATAAATGAACTAGGGGGCTTCAAAAGTGGATTATTTTTTCGAAATTTCACGAAAGTTTTGACACATGTAGCTCTTTGCATTAGAATCATCACATCATTTTTAACTTCTGTAAGCCTTTCTATGGTGAAATGAAATACAGAAAAGTAGGCCCTTCCATCGGCAGATTTTAATGTATTCCAAAACTATATGCCAAATTTCTAAAAATGTTTGCCTATTTTAAGTGGGGTATACCAGATATGCATTAAAGTCAGAAGCCTATAAAATAATAATAGAAATGTACAATAACCATTCACTTTTCAAAATCACCAAACATAATCATGGGCACTAAAGCAGTTTTCATGGAGTAATGGAAATCGCATTTAGGAACTATGGTCTCCTCGGCCATAGAATTCATTCGCTGCCAAGAATAAAAGCATTTCACAATTATTTTTGAAATGCATATATTTTATTATTCTAACATCATTTGTGTTATTTATTGTATAATAATAAATATTTTAAAATTATTTTTCTATAGGAAGTGAAGTGAAGAGAAGAGAAAAGTGAATTGATCTTTAATGAAGTGAAAATAAGTGCATATTTTTTTTTTTATTCTAACATCAATTGCACATTTTATCTTTAACAATAAATATTTTTAATATGTTTTTGTTAGACGCAGTGAAGTGAAGAGAAAAGAAAAGTGAGTCGATGTTTAATAAAGTGAAAAGAAGTACCTAAACCTGATAAGCATAAGCTACTTCACTTTTGTTGTATATTACCTGTTTGAAAGTAAAACTGTCTATAAAAGTTATTTTAAACATAGATGAATTTCCTTATGCCCCAAGTTATCAAATAACTGTGCTTGTGGGCCATTTGCTGCTACAAAGTCAAGAGGATTATTTCCAGTTTCTGAACTGATTAGGGCCAACGATTTGGAATGGTACTAGAAAACAAAATAAAAACAAAATGTATGTATACGTGTATATAAATAGTGGGGTCTCAGTAGGTTTAAGTATATTACATTGTACCGATATAACTAGAAGCATGTCGTTAGCCATGCAACCTTGAAATATGTGGGTTTGTCTTTGAAAGATTATATTTTGTTTTGTAAACAAAAATTTTTAAATACAGAAAAATAAAAAAAAATGAATTTCTTATTAAAATAAGTAAATAGCACTAGTGTCTAAATTGGGAGAACAGTTACCATATTTTAACGAATATGTATATATACATATATATATTATAGAGTACAATGCCTACAAAAAAAGTGAAAAAATATCTGCTTATTGTCGACAAGTAGGATGTGGGTCAAAAATGGAAGCGAGCCAGACGTTTGAAATGTCTTAATTCAGACGCATATAAGTGTCTTAAAAATTAAAAAAAAAACTTTAAAATATCTGAAAAATGAACACTACATTTTAAGACTCTTATGTGTCAGAATTTCAGACATTTCAGTTTACAGTGTTTATACTTTGAATACAGTAAGACACTTAAGTGTCTTAATTATTTCAGACATCTATGGTGTTTGGATTTTATATTGAGACACTTAAGTGTCTGAATTTTTCTTTGAGGCATAGATATGTCTGAATTTAAGACGTCTCTATTTGCAGTGCGCTCAGACTCGTAGAAATAACAAAACAAAAGTATGTATTGTGTGAATTCATTGTAAAAGAAAAAAAAAACATGGAAAAAATTCATAGAAATTCACATTTCAGTTATTCATGACAATATTAAAGCACGTTGCATTTCCTACAAGAAATCGAAAACTATAATTTGACATTTTTAAAATACAAAGATGCTAATAAAAAATATTTAGTTTAAACAAACGTTATAATCTTAATCACTTCACCGGCGACAGGTATGGGGAAAACAGTGCTTTTACCCCCAACTTATATCGGTGCAAATGGGGAAATAGTTCAAATAATAAAAAAATTGAGCAATAGCCCATTATTGCACTTTTCATACAATAAAACTAACATATAGAGATTTATAATTTTACTGATGTAGTGGTATCTATAGAATCAAAAATTATAATTTGAAATTTTTTAATATAAAATATTATAAAAAAATAATTAAAACAAACGCTACAGTTTTAAAATAATAAAACAAGTGAGTGATACGTTATTTTATATAAAATAATGAATAATATTTATAATGCATTTTTTTACCCAATAAAACTAATATACAGACATTTATGATATTCTGAGTCACATATATTCACGGTATTTTGTCACTGTAATACACAAGATATGAAAAATGTGACGATTCAGTTGAATAAGTTTCTAGTAAAGTATTTTAAGCCATAGAATTTTAGTAAAAAAATACCGAACATAAATCCAATAAATATTACGTTTTAGTGGACATTCTCGTTCAAATAACACTCAACTGAATAACAACGGACGTAAGGGTCTATTGATTTTGTCAAAATAAGTAACATTTTTGTCGAAAACTGTCAAGCTCCTTTCTCTGTTGTGCCAACTTTTTATATAATGATGGTATTTATAAGTATCTTACTTTTCTTAATCTGAGCAAAAACTATCTTTTCTCGAGAGGTTTTTGTAGTTATTTACATGGATTTATGTACTCACCACCCTTTATCTTTTCTTCGTTATATTTATTATCAATTTATCCGGTTGCATTTTAAGTTTAAGTAGCTCATATTTTCATTCAAAATAAATTATTTGTACAAAACGTATTGAATGTCTAATACAGGTTGTTCCTGTATAGCCCGAGTGAGAATTAGAATTATTCTGACGTTAGTAAATCAAGCAAAAGAGACCTGGGAAATACTAGGTGCAGGACTGGAAACTGTTATGTCAGAAGCTAAATAGGCCTACCGAACGGAGTTATGAATAACACACAGAAAGTAGGATTCTAAATGTACCGGAGGAAACCGGAACGATATTCTGATTCATGAAATCATGGCAAATATTGTTCCGCGTCGTGAAATTATGGTAAATATAATCCTGGATCTTCTAATTACTAAAACATATTACTTACCTGCAAGAAAAATGGAAATCTCTACAAAAGCAACTTTCAGAGGAGATGCAAAAAGAAAATTTGGTTGATTTTATTGTAACTTCAAATCGTAGCAATTAACTCTGCATGTGGAAGTGAAAACGTGCTTAAAAGCGTAAAACACTTAAGAATGAACATGTATGATAGGGTTAGGAGGGTTGAATAAATTTATCTCTCCGCAAAATTCACCTCTCTTCTGTAGTCATGAATGGACATGTAGCGTAATAAAATGATTTCCAGTATGAAAAATCACTTATGAAAAATCTTGTGTAATAAGACTCACTTATGACAGACCTATTAGTGGTATAAAACGCGAAAGAATTTTTTGCGAGATGTGCCACTTTTCTTGCGGGGGAGCGATATTACAGTTTTGTATCTATGGCTCATTGTACTGTATGTAAATTTGTTTTTATTATTTAGAATCTTGCCTGCAGTTTTAAAATTATTTTTGCACGATTAGATATAAATATGTCTATATTTCAAAATAAAGAAATACTTACCAACTATAATTTTGAAATTGCGTTTCGGTTCGTGATTTTTTTTCCTTCCGAGCCCTGCGAGAAAATTATCTGTGTGTGGATGTCAATGTAGTCTTTTTCCTAAAAGAATTTTGCTACATTATCAAAGTTTATCTTTCTGATTTGAGGTCTATAGCAGCTAAGGCTTTCGCCTCATTTGATCCATTACACACAGAGACAAACACAATTCAGATATCCTTATCATATCGATTACATATTTATTTCACTATAGAGGAACAATACACCATACATGTCTTACCTGGATTAGAACCAGGACCCCTCTGCGAGGCAGTACTCTCTTAAAATGAAAGAGTGGATTTGGCTTCTCAGGAAAGAGCTGTAATTAATTGAATCGTGAATGAGTTGATTTTTAAATACTTTACTCATCTTGATTTTAGATTGCTTATTTAAATAACTCATCTTGATTTAAATTGTTTAAAAACAACTCACTCACTTGAGTTGTTTCAACTCTTTATGAGAAACTACCTTTCAAAACGTTACATGAGCGAATTTCGGCTCAACTTGAGTTATTTTTTGGCTGACATTTTAAGAGACTAGCTTCCGCTACTGATCACGCTACTGGGGCGACAATTGTTTTTCTAAAAATGAAATCGGCTAAAGAAATTAGAAGAATGTTTTAAAAGTAGCATGGTGACACAGAAATTAAAAAAATAATAAAGAAATTTCGTAAATGAACCTACAATAACATAACATAGTGAAACTAGTTTTGTAAATATGCTTAAGCATGAAGATGCTTGTTAGATGTTGGAAAAAGGCAAATTGAGTACCTGTTATAGTTTATAAATAATAAATGCATTTTCGGAATTTCTTCTGTGAATTTTTCCAAATTTCACTAGCTCTTCTTTTGAAGACGAGGATCAAGAGATCAAAATCTCCAAATATTTTACCACTTTGTCTTAGTTGTTGGGAGACTGTGATCACAGTCCTGAATACAACAAACGTAGAAAGCGGAGGACTGTAATCTCAGTTGCGTGATTATTGTTACTTATTCTTTCTGAAGAAAAAATACGCTAGATTTAGTAACACTAGTGATAAGTTATTAGATTATTCTTCTAGTAATCGTGAATTTTCAGATATTCACAGTAATTACTCACAAGGGAACTAGTTTTGTTGTATTAAAATAGCAAATAAAGCCTTTGTGCAAAAATATTTAAAGATAGAAAACCAACGATTATAAATGCACAAATAATATATGAAAAGGTAGGAAACAGCTGTTTCGAATCTACTATCGAGATTCTTCATCAGTGCAAAACTGAGCGAGCTAGAAAACTCAGTTTTCTTTTTCCAGCTCGCTGAGTTTTTCACTCATGAAAAATCTTGATAGTGCATTCGAAACAGCTGTTTGCTACATTTTCATTCATTATTTGTTCATTAATAATCGTAGGTTTTCTATCTTTAAATAGTTTTGGTGTAGCTCGCACCTTGTATTGAGACCTGGTACATTTTATAATTCTACAGGCTCAAGTTAGAAAAGCAATAAATGTTGCCTGCGAACATAGTATTATATATGCATTTTTGTATACATTAAATTGTACAGTTATGATTTTTTAATTGTTAATATTACACGATGATATTAGTAGATTCATGAAGGGATTTCGAAATTTTTATCACTATTTTATTCCTATTGTTAACTAGTTTGATTTTAAAAAACTTAAAAAAACTTCTATATTAATAGTCTGATAAATGGTCTCCAAAATTACATTTTCTGGTAGTTATGCTACTGTAAAATCAATAAATGCATTTTTTTCAGAAAATTTTATCGACTCTCTAACTTAAGCCTTTAGGGCTGTAAAATGCATTAAGTCTCAATGCTAGGTGACAGCTTCACTAAAAGAGGCTTTGTTATCAGAGATCCCACGTACTATTACGAAATACACTTGCTATTATTCATTTAAAAGTAGTTTATTTAATTTAATTCAAAGGTACAAAAAATGGATATACCCACTACAAGTTAAAACAAGTTGGAAATTGCATGTGAAGCGTAGCAAATGAGGTGCGTTCGTACGATAACGAAGTTTTAAAAATATCACTCTCATATATCAATCTTCTAAAATAGTAAATAATTAGTTGCAATTAAAATGCGCACCAAACAATGTTCTCCCTATACCATTATGTAATGGAATACTTTTGCGTGGCCTTGTAAATCAATAACAAAAAATATTTGCACCACAGATTATGCAAAATGTATATTACATATGTACTTTATAGATGCATATCAATTTTATTATGTTCGAATGAGTGTAACACCATTAAAATGCATTTGAAACATTTTCCCCTATTGACCGTAATGTAACGGGATACTTATGATTGTCCCTGTAATTAAACTATGCATCCGATTTTGATAAAATTTGAAATAACTCGACAAAATTACGTAATAATCATGTATTTTAAATTTCAAACGATTAAATTGCATTTGAAACTTTTTTCCCCATTGACCGTAATGTAATGGAATACTTTTGATTGTCCCTGTAATTGATCTATGCATCCTATTTTCAGAAAATTTAAAATGACTCGACAAAATTATGTAATAATTATATATTTTAAATTTCAAATTATTCGGTTGGGTTAGTTTTTGCGTTGTTATATGCGGACGGTCGGACGAAACGACAACTATAGCTGTTACTATTTACATGCACCCAGTACACAAAAATATCGAAAAAAATTATTTTTTGGCTTAAGGAGACACAGAATCTTTGATTTTGTCGAAACGAACAAAAACATCTCATTTTTCAAAGTACCAAAACACACATAATATGCAATTAAGATCTTTTTTCTCTCTTTCTACCTAAAGTATGTTATTAACTACATTATCCATAAAAATGTTTTATATTCAAAATTAATACTTTAAATTTAAATTTGAAACTTCATCTCCCTAATGCGGGAATTAAAATCATTAAGTGTTGCACGCATGAAAAAATCAATTTTTTTTTCACTTTTTTTGGTGCAAAATCAACTAAACAACCAAAATAATTGAGTCTTTTTGCTTTTAGCATGAAGTCTGTAAAAAAGCATATATTTGAGTATTTTAGGGTTTTGTTTATCTCACAAAACCTTTATAGTCTCGTGCAGGGCGTAGCAAAGGGGATGCTATGAGCGTCTCAGCTACCCCTAAAATATTTTGAGCCCCCACCCAGGAAAAGATTCCAAGGTCACTAAATGAATTTCTGTTCCGAAAATTCAAATGGAATTCTGTTCAAAAATCTAATTCAGTTTTGAGACCCTTTTACAGTTTTGCAGAATTACTAAATTGTATCTAAAATAAGTGTTTAAGACTCGCTCATCCTATTTGCACATGTGAAATTAACATGATGTTTAGTTTTGTACCAGTTATACACACAAAATTTTCATCATCATATACTTTTCTTAGCATAAAAGGAAGTTATTACACAGTTTCATGAGAAACTTAGTACCTACAATTTGAATGTGCACTAATTTATCTTTCTGCGTTAGAGAGAGGGAGAAAAAAAATATAACCCCCCCCCTATTGTTCCCTTCAAGCTACGCCCCTGGTCTCGTCGTCCGTCACAGTATCTCGTATCCGGAAACTACTGAAGTTCCAGGCTTCTTCTTTTTCTCTCTTTTTTAGCTCACAGGCTATCAAAGTCTGACAGCTTATGTATCCGCCCGTTCTGTATGTATGTATGTGCGTGCGTAACACGATAATTCATGATAAAAATATCCGATTCACTTGAAATTTTGGATATAGGTATATTTTCATAAGGCGTCTGCCGGATTAGTTTTGGGAGTTCATTCGATAAATATAAGAGGGAGAACGGGGAATAATGCCATTTTCCTTAATTTACATAACCGGGTTTTTCATGCAAAATGTTCAATGTTCGTTCAAAATTGAGATATACGATCATTCTGATGAGGAGCCTCCGTGATTAATTGTTAGTTAATTGGATAAAGAGAAGGAACGGGAGCTAATTACCCCACCCTCAATTTCCATAAATGTGTTTCCATGCAGATTTATCAGATTTTGTTCAAATTTTAAACATAAGATCATTCTGATGAGGGCACCGCCATGAATAGTTTTGGGAGTTTATTGGATAAGTATAAATGGAAGGAACGGGGATCTAATCCCACGCCTTTAATTTAGATAAATGGTTTTTTCATGCAGAATTATCAGATTTCATTCAAATTTAAGACACAGGATCATTATGATGCGGGCACCTTCATGATTAGTTTTGCGAGTTCATTGGATAAGTCTAAGAGGAGAGAAATGGAAGGCAACCCCCCCCCCCTTAATTTAGGTTAACGGTTTTTTAACGCGGAATTTACCGATTAGCTTCAAATTTTGTATATTATTTCATTCTTATAAGGCGCTTCCCTGATTTGTTTTGGGAATTCATTGGATAAGTATACATGGGGGATCGGTGGGACTACCTCTCTTAATTTAGGTAAATAGATTTTTTTGCGGAATTAACCGATTTACTTCAATTTTTAGATACTGGTTCATAGTGATAAGATGCCTCCTGCCTTATAAGATCTGTTGATTAATAAGCCCCTCTACAACAAGTCCTAAACAGATCTGTGAATATTTTATAATTTACTTGAAAAACATCTTTTTTCTGTATATCGTGTAAGGTATTGTTTCAAAGCTTTCGCAACGCTGAACTCAAAAGTACATCTATTTCAATTTTAAGTATTATATTTTCGGCGATATCGTTAAAAATGTAGTGTAAAATATATCTCCACTCCCATCTAATTCCGAAATTACTGAAACTAAAATTATGAAAAAATTAGAGGTAATAGATGTTAGTTTAAACTTTGCAGAAAAATTATAGAGATTACTCTAGATCGCACGATTTTTGAGAAAATCGCATTTTTCCGTTGCACACAAATTTCGATTTTCGGACATTCAGCAAAGGTATTGAAGAGCACTGGAGGTACCTAACGTAGTAGAAGTATAAAAGCATTGTTAAAAATGAATTTCGAAAAAAATCGTAGGTAATTAGCTGATATAGTTACAAAGACAAGATAGGTTTGGACATGCATAATGATAGGGGCGGCGTACTTTTTGTATCATCAGCTTTCAAATCCTAAGTAACAACTTTTAATGATATATTTTTGCAATATAATACACTGCTCAAAACAATTAAAGGATATTTGAAGTTTTATATAAAATAAAGATATAAACGAATTTTTTTTTGCCGAAAATAGAAGAAGAGAATCACAAATGCAAATTTTTCTGGTTTTCAAACTGTGGAGTATGCAAATTTTGAGTTCGACGTCAAAAACGTCACTTCAGCGGCAGCGAATGAAATTTGACTTTCAACTGGATAAAAGAGAATGTAGACAAGGATGATCGGCATTCAGTGATTGCTTTGTTTCGATGAGTACGATGTCTCAGCGAAGTCATTTGACAGATTCAAAGGCTTGGAGAATTGTTGGTAGGTTAGAAGGGAGCCAAACTCAAGCCGAAGTAGCGCAAGCCATTGGAGTGTCACAAAGTGTCATTTCTAGGATCTGGAACCGTTTTTTGGAGAGTGGATGTGCAGGCCGAAGACCAGGGCAAGGTCGTAGACGGGCAACAACGCCCAATGAAGATCGGTATTTAGCGTTAACAGCTCGGAGACACCGAAACACAAACACTACTCTTCTCCAACAACACCTTCGCTCGGCTACAGGCACCCCGATTTCAACTCAGACTGTCCGAAACCGGCTCCATGCTGTAGGTTTGTATGCTCGCCGACCGCTGGTATGTGTTAGATTAACATCAAGGCATCGTCGTGACCGCAGGGAGTGGGCAACCGAGCATGTCAACTCGAGGAGAAATGAATGGAGCAATATTCTGTTTTCTGACGAGTCCCGTTTTTCTGTGCATTCGGATAATAGGCGTATTTTCATCTGGAGGGACCGTGGCAATAGGAATAATCCTGCGTTCGTGCACGAAAGTGTCACATTTGGCGGTGGAGGAGTATTGGTGTATGGTGGCATCTCCATTGAGGGGCGCACTGACCTCTACATCATTCGAGATGGAGCTCTGACTGGTCGCCGATATAAAGATGAAATCCTCAGACCTATTGTAGTTCCTTACGCTGCAGGAATAGGAGATAACTTCCTTTTAATGGACGATAACTGCAGGCCACATCGTGCAAACCTGGTGGAGGATTTCCTTTTCAAGGGAGGAATCGTTCGAATGGAATGGCCAGCGTGTTCTCCAGACATGAATCCAATCGAGCACGTTTGGGACGCTCTAGGAAGACGAGTTTCTGGCCGCCAACAATCCCCACAAACTCTCCAAGAACTGGAAAGAGCTCTTCTGGAAGAGTGGGGCAGAATACCCCAACTCGTCATTAATAGCCTCATTGAGTCCATGCCTCAAAGGTGTTCAACGTTGCTGGCCGCCCGTGGAAACCGTACCCCCTACTGAAAATGATTTTCTTTGAAGAAAACACCTTTTCTTATTCTTTTTTTCTCTATGCACAAATTGTGTTTTTTTTCTTTTGTACACAAATGCGCAAAAAAGGCATTTTTTCTGCCAAACATGTGTAATTTATTCTCATATAACCTACTATGTCTGTCGACCATGTATCAATCAGCTAAAAAGTTTCCCAGATACAAAATCCACCTAAAACTGCAATATCCTTTAATTGTTTTGAGCAGTGTACTTAGTAGCGGTACAAAAGCGATAAACATCGAATTGTTAAAAACAGACTAATTTAATTAGAATTAATTACATAAATACTGTGGAATGTTTGCATTGAGTGGGCTTCTTAATACGTCTCCCGTGTCTTTAAAAGTTAATTAAAAACTTATCTGGCGGCACGGATCAAGAAGGCGTTGCAACTTTCAGATCTCCATTTGAAGCGCGCTTAGCAGAATGACAAGTTTAAACTTTGCTCTTCCTAATTTTTAGTTCCTAATCTGCCCCCTAGCTAATAACTAGTATAATTTGGTTAACTTAGTTAGTCGTCTAGTCATCCCCCTTAGTCTAATAGGTTATTTTCGTTAATGCGACTTTTATTCCCTAACTTTACTTAGGTTTTTAGTTATTAATTCCATATTAGTAACGGTCCTTAATAATACTAGACTCCGTTAATACTATTTATTAAGTCCATTTGTAATCTTAGCTTAGCCACTCTAGCCACAAGCTCAGCCATTCCCCCAACCTATCAACAGCCAATAAGTTAACTATCTAATCTTCACCTCCATAAAAGCCAAATAGACAGCAGTTACAACTTAAAAAGCTTAACGTTAACAGGTTTCTCAGGTAAGCAGTACCGTAAACAATGGCAATGTTACTAACTCATTTACCTTCCCTAGGATTCCCACCCCTTACCAGGATTCCCTCCCCTAGAACTTGGCTCCCGAAAATTTCATGTTGACCTAATCGACGCAGGGACTCGAGGGACCCTGTGCGGCCCGAAGAGATTCGGGAGCACCGATCAAGTCCACTACACCAGAACCGTACAGGTTGACCCCATAGACGCAGAGACTCAAGGGACTCTGCCCGGTCCAACACCGTTTCGGAACCCCCCTCCCCTTAGTGGGCTAACGCCTCTCTGCCTTTCAAGTTGACCTCATTGACGCAGGGACCCACGGGACCCTGTGCGGTCCGAAGAGCAATGGGAAGCTACCTACTAGCCAAAATACCTTGAACCGCACACGTTGACCTCATCGATGCAGAGACTCAAGGGACTCTGTGCGGTCCGAAACGTGTTCGGGGTTTTTCTTTTTCCTTTTTTCCCCCTTGTTTTTTCTAGTGACAGTACGCCTCTTTATTAGGTGCATTTGGACTCTGTCCTCACGAGCTACCGGACCCGCTCCAATGGGACAGCCCATGGAACACCTTTTTTTTTCTTTCTTGGGTACGGTAGAAAGGCGGGATCTCGTCACCACCAGCAGCGATTCGACTGCCTTGCATTTCGGCCCAAAAATTCTCCCTTCTCTGGCACTACTTAGCATTTCGGCCATTTTAGTTTTGGTTATTTATTTTTCAAAATCTCCCTCAAAATTGTCCCCTCTGTTGCCTGCTAAGGATATGCGACCGTTTCGGCTCAAAAAATTTTAGCTCCAGCCCCATTTTATCTGGCACGGCGAGTGGGAGTGATGTGCGGCGTCAAACTCAGTACTTTCACAAAGGCAATAAACTACTCAGTCCAGTAACCATTAGCCACAATCAGCCGACCTCGGCACTTGTCTGCGTAGATCGCCCCCACTTTGCCGGCTAAAATTCCATCATGTACGCTAATGGCGCCTGGTGCATGTAAAATCCGTCGTGGGTGCAAAGTCCTCCAAGTTACCTGAGAATTATACCTCTGGAGGTGCTTTGCCAGATGAAGGTCTTGTCATCTGATCAAGGCTTTAAATTACGAGACCATCTTGCGAAGCCATTTGCAGTTCAAACAACAGGATGTACCATTAACTAACAGGCGAAACAAAGTATGCTCAACGACAAGCAAGTACTGCAGAAATGATGACATGCGAAGTGGCAATTAGGCGGTCGTCCGCCCCGATACCAGGTATCTATCCCGTTAAGCTGAGATAACTCGGCAGGTAGGGGCTTGGTCATCGGTTAGAAAGAAAGAAAGTTTAAACTTTGAACAATGGTTTTGTGTAAGCAACACTGTAAAAAGAAAAGATTATTGCTCTACTGAATTTAGTTTTATGAAATGGTAAATGAAGTTTAAATATGTTTCTGAGTCCTTTTTTCTCAGTACCTAATTTAATTCATTATAAATTGATATATATATATATATTGATATTTCAAATTGATATATATATATATTGATATTTCATTATAATTTGATAAAAAAAGAGGTATACAGAATAGCAATATTTGATATTATTTAGGTTTTATATCTCTTTGAACTTTTATGGTATATCCATTCATACTTTTCTAGCATACACAGCACCAAATCCTATACGTTGTATCGTTTTTTATAAAGTCATATCTTTTAGCAACTTTTTTAAAAAAATACAGTTAACTGCTCCGCGACGAGAGCACTTTGCTTAATTTTTAATCTTTTACCATCAGTTTTTCAAAACAAAAAATTTTCTGTATTTCAATAGTGAAAATGCTCCAAATAATGTGGTAAACTTTACAATATAAAAAATAACTGATGGGGATAACGAAGTATTTTGAGATGCTTAAGTGGACGTATAGCAGTCATTCGTCCCTAAGGAGTTATTAATTAAACCTATTTACTGTACGGAACTCTGAGCGCGAGTAATACTCACACTTGACCGTTTATTATAACAAGAGGGTGATTTAAAAAAAATATAGAATTATCTGTGTACAAAAAATAATGCTTAAATGATAATAACACTCCAATTCGTGTAAAACCATGCATTTTTCTGTACTCACACATTTGCCTGAGTTTATCAAGCTATAACAATTTACATACTTAGTTTCATAAGCTAAATACACATAAAAACAGGCAAATGTTTGAAAAAAATGTGTAATTTTTATGACAAGCGTTTAATTTTAAAATATTACATATATGTATGTGTAAAATTATCTAATTTACACATTTCTTTTTTAAGTGAAGACTATAAGAGTTCCGTTTTCTCCTTTTGAAGTTCGGAATCGTAAAAAAGGTTTTGAAATCACTTCAATATTTCCGTAAAATAAAGGTACGTCTGTATAAACTGCTGGACCTGTAAAAGGTAATAAAAATTTCTATAGCTGTTAATTACACTGATATAAGGTATTTTGTGCAAGAGCTGTGTGCATTAACTGAAACAAACATCATTTCCCCCAATTAATAATTTCTATTGATTAATTTAATAAAATTTTAATTAACTATTGTGTTTATTTTACACATTTATTTTCTCTCTCTAATCTCCTTGAGTAATGCACACATCAAGCGTAATAGACTTGCATATTACATAATTTATTTCCTGGTACAAACCCCAAAAAAAAGGGGGGGGGGTGGTGATATTGCATTTCATAAAAAAATTGATTTAACTTCAATAAAATCCATTGTTTTACAAGATATTTCATTAAATATCTAAAACAGTAGGACTGATCAGAAATGTTGAATATAATCTGGAAATTTTAATTAATTTCCTGGTAAAAACCCCCCAAAAAGGGAGAGGGTGATATTGCAATTCTTAAAAATTTTGATTAAAATTCAATAACATCCATTGTTTTGCAAGGGATTTCATTAAATATCTAAAACAGAATGTTGAAATATAAAATAATAAAACTAGTCATTTCCTGCTGAATGCTCAAACAATGAGCAAACGCAAAAAAAGAAAAAAAAATCTACCATTATTTGAAGAGAACTAATTTATTCACTAGAATAATCGAATTTTATGAAATACGCAACGCCACAATAAATGTATTTCTGCAATTTAACCTATTGCATAAGCACAATTATTAATATAATTTTTTAATTTTGTTTTTTCTATTGTTTTCCAACATATATATACTGGTAGAAATTTGTCGTCCACAACATTTTCCAATCTTACTCCAGCTATTTTGTTAGCCGTCTTCATCGGTAAGTATTAAACTTTTTATCTGAAAATCGGACCTTAAATTTCAGTTTGAAAAAATTTTAACTCATTTAATTTTTTTTAAAACAATATAATTATGATAGTTGAATTTCATTATATGACAAAACTACAGTTATAAAAAAAAATATTATTTAAGTTAAATTTACTTAAGCTACCTTTCGATGGAGAATTGAAAAAATTTTCGAAATTTCGGATTAGCGGGGTTTTACTCCTTATGTTTTTTAAATTGAAAACTCTAACAGACTTTTTCTATTTACGGTACATTTTTTTTTCTTTTGATTTTTCACTAACAATATCAACAATCATTTTTATATACTATCAATTATGCATACATTTAAAATGTTGAAACTTATTAAAGGCGATACTTTCATATTGGCCTAGTACCAGGAATTAACAGTCGAAAAAGTTTCCAAAAATTGCGTCTATTTTATTTTGGAATTTTACCTTTATAATATAGATATTAGTCTTTGTACATGATTTCTTGCTGTCTAATGCACTATTTCGTTTTATTTGTAATGAATTTTTTAACAAACGTTACATATTTTTGATGAAAAGAAAGCCATCGTTGATATCTTTCTTTGCTGGTGAAATAATACTACTTCAAATAGTACGATAAAGTTGTATGAATATGCTCTATCTTCATTTTGTTTTAACCCTTTAAGGGTTCAACGTACTTATATTCGTAAAATGCCGAAAGGACTCGATGGCACTAGAGCTTACAAAACAAATTATTTTAAAATAAATAAAATCTTCTCTTAATTTAGTTTATAAAAGGGTAAATTTATTCGAAAGATGTCATTTAAGGATTAAAATTAAGTTATACAAAAATGAACCACGCATATCTTTTTGTGTTAGGTTGAGGTATACAGATTTTTGTAAAGATCTTTCTTTGCCAAAAGGAAATTTCCTCTTATTAACCCCCCCCCCCCATATGCTATTTCTTTCGGCCATAGCCTCGTACCTAAAAAAATAACATTCCGTTATATAAATCAGCTTTAAAACAAAGCAAATGTTTCATTGTTCGGGATAATCTCTACTGCAATAACTTCTAAGTATTGCACATTTTCAATTTTTACAACTTCGCATAGGGAAAAAAATACTTTTAAATTCAACTTGTTTAAAAACTTAATCTCGATTCCTTTTTGAGATATTAATTTTTTGTAGTTTTTAACGATTTTTTTAAATTAGTATTTTGGCAAGTGAAGTATGCCATTTTTGTAGAAAGTAAAGGAAAAATAATTGGAAGATAGTAGATTATTATACCTTTTGGTTGCCATTTTGCCATAAAAGCTGAAAAAAATTGTAATTAATATACACTCTGTGTTGAAAAACAAATTGAATTTATAATTCCTATTAAAACGTGCACCTATATCATATTATAGCATATTTAATTGCATGTATCTATATTAATGTTACAAACATATAAATCGTTAGATCCTTTTTTTTTCAAATTTCGTGAACGACGACATCGTTTTATGCTGGATTAGTGCATTGTTCTGTGATTAGTGATGTCACATGCATATTTTTCTGTAGATGTTGCTTAAGACTGGATCGTAAGCATAGAATTTGTTGGCGGATGCGAAAGAAGTCCTTAAATATAAATTAAAAACATGTGTTTTATGTTTTCAAACTGAATTGTATACTTTGTACTACCGATGTTTATATACATATATATATATATACTCATCGGAGGTGACGCTAAATTCTGAAAGAAGCGAGAATTCATGTTTACCAGATGATTAGTTTTCTCTTGGATATTGTATAAAAATTTTAATTAGTATAACATTCAAAAAAGAATTGCGAGGCCTTTCTCACTAACATAGTTATTATTATTACCTTAATTTTAAATTTAGACATATAACTAAGATGCACATAAAAGAAATATAAACATACAATAGAGAGGAATTCAGAGAAAGGGGATTTATTCCGGCATTTTAAAAACTCTATTTTTCATTTTTGGAAATTTCCTTATCTTTACACACTTTCTTAGAGTAATAAACAAAATCTTTGTAAGTAAAAGAACAAAATCATAGAAATGAACCAATTTTCGATTAATTGTTTAAATATATCATTTATTTATTAATTTCCTTTCATTGTATATTTAAATACATGTATTTTTTTTTCTTATTTCCAGTCACTGTGGGCAATTAACTTCCCCAAGAAAATGAAATGCCAAGCAGTATTCTT
Source organism: Maratus speculifer (assembly GCA_964019185.1). Classification (NCBI taxonomy): domain Eukaryota; kingdom Metazoa; phylum Arthropoda; class Arachnida; order Araneae; family Salticidae; genus Maratus; species Maratus speculifer. The sequence goes on from OZ025293.1 coordinate 417,811,745, forward strand.
TCTTGTCATGGTGCAGCTCATTTTTGTGTGTGAAAGCTCGAAGAATGAAGGAGACGGTAAAAATTTTTTTTTTGAAATATTTTGATATATTTTTTTGAAATTTTTTATTTAATTCTTCTGTAAGAACTGCTTTTATCAGAAACATCTTAAGCAAAATTCGGCTCAAAATGCCCACTTTGACAACATTTTTAAAAATATATTCTGACTTTATGAAAAAATCGACCAATACGGCAAATTATATAGTTCCTAAATAAGAGAAACTGTCGATTGAATGCGTTTGAGAGCAAAATTGAATTTAAAAATGAGACAGAAAATAAGCAATTTTTTCATTGAATACTTCCTCAATTTTTCAATCACGATCGCACAATTTTTTTCAAAATGCCCACTTTGACATTATTTTTCACGCGTGTGTTAAACGGTGACTCTAAATATAAAATAACATATTGTTCTCTCAAAAAATTTCCCACATCACCTGTTTATCGTTGCGCAATAGTTTATTAATAAACTGTTAATTTTAGGTATATGCTTCTAATAGCAAAAATATTTAAAAAATTACTTGTTATCAGCAATAAGAACAAATATAATGTCTATATGATTAAATTTTTTATGAAATACTTTATTAAAACTGTATTTTCAATGAGTATTTTGGATATATTAAATTTTTTCTCAACACAATAACCATAGATGCTAACATTTCGTAATTATTCTGGAGTCTGATCCAAACCTGAAAATTTATGTAAGACATGTAATGTAACATTTGTGAGCATTTACATTAGTACATTTTTTTAACTTTAGTGTACTGATATTGGCATTTTATATGCCAATTGGCATATTTAAGCGCTGTAGTTAAGCACGTATGAATGGCTTTAGGTGTGATACCTTATTGTTGTCTATTTTCCCTTTTAAAACTAATGTCTGTCAATAGCATCACTTTCATTTACAGAAGTTGTATATAAAATGTACGTGTATCGCATGTTTCGCTAGGCAAAATCTATAATGTTTGATTATGTTGAAAATTTGTAATGGTGAAAATAAAATATGTGTTCAAAATATTTTACATTTATCTATGCGAATATCTTTTCTAGAATCTGCATTGCTTCTTATATATGTATATATATGTATATATATATATATATATATATATATATATATATATATATATGACAAATCAATGTCAAATCAATGTTGTTGGGAATTTTATTCCTTGGTTAAAAGCATTTCGAAAAAAAAAAAATCAGATTTTTTGAGATATACTGGCAAAATATTTACATTAAAAAAATCAAAGATTTTTTTTATCATTTTTAACACATGTAGTTTATAAGAAAATAAAATAAAACCGACATCAAGTTAACCTTTCTTAATTTACAAAATTGATATTTACAGCTAAATGGTCAATTGGCGCATTTTAAGGGGCTACACTGTAAAAAAAAAAGGCCGATCTACTAAAAAAAACTTTAGTGATCCTTGTAATTACTAAAAAATTTTTAGTAATCTTAGTCGGTTACTAGAAAATCTGTAAGAATCACTAGAAAAAAGTTAGCAACGAATAAAGTTAATAGTTTTATATTTTTAATAGCTCTTACTAAAACTCAGTTGGTGTGGCCTTGATAGCATAGTGGTTATAGTAACGGGCTTCAGGCTAAAAGGTCCCGGGTTCGAAACTTGCCACCGCCAAATACGCCCCGAATGTCTGTAGTGTCTCGTTAATAAAGGAATTATGAAAATCCGGTCGGAGCAGTAAGGAATGTTTAGTGCTGCCATCTATTGCGGTTATGCCGAAAATCTTACGCTTCAGAAGTTTGGATGCAGCTCGAAGGAAGCTCCTCCGCTTCGGTTGCACGTAATGGTTATTAAAAGTAATTTTGGAGCTATTACTAAAATTTTCTGTGTGGCTCATACTAAAAATTTTTAAGTTAGTTATACAAAAAATTCTTTTGTTCAGTTTACAAAAGAAATGCTTGTTTCACTTGCAAAAAAAAAGTTTGTAATGGTTACTAAAAAATTCTATGGAATACAAATTTACTAAGAAATTTTTAGTAACCTCTTGAATTTTTTTTACAGTGTACTTCAGTCAAATGAAATGACCAGTTTGCTAATGCTAATCGTATGGAAAATATTTAAAAGATATCTCGGTTGCATTTCAATATTTTTAGAGGATTTTTTTGCATTGGATAGCTAAGATTGATCTGAATGCAGGCCGCTTTTCACGTTTCGATTTTGGTTGCAGATATTTTCTATGGGGATACTTTCACTTTCGAAACCGGTTCCGAAAATGAAAGCGTCCTCGTAAAAAATATCTGAAGACAAAATCAAAAAAGTAAGAAACAGCCAGCATACAGAACAATCTCAGCTACTCAATGCAAAAAAATCATTTCGAAATATTAAAATGCAACCGAGATATCTTTATAAATTTCTTCCACAGGATTAACATTAGCGAACGGATCTTTTCATTTGAATGAAGTGGCCTCTTATCGATGTGGTTTAGAAAGTATGAGTATTTTTATCCTCACAAAAATTCTCAACCTCATAAGTATCGTAGATTTTGTTAGTCATCGAACACAAATACACGCAGATAGCGAGACAGAGCAAAACTTTCCTTTATTAATATAGATTGTTTCTTGTTTCAGTTAATGGAGGATGTCGACTGGCATTTACTGGAAATGATGAAGGGCAGTTTACTTGCAAAATCATTCAAGATCTTAAGAATTGTGAAATCACTTGCGATGGCAAAAACCATGGCTGGTTCACCTGCCTAAAATCCGGCAAATGGAGCCGTCCTTTGCCTCAATGTGCACAAGATATCTAAAGGTTAAGAAAGGTAATTGAATCTCATTTACTGATACATTATATGAAATCTTGTTATATAGCTGATTTCGGTACTTCTGTATTATCACACCTGCCACGTTCCATAAAAAACTGTCTTTTCGGTTATCCAGGGGCCAGTATTGTAAAAAATATTGCGAAATTATTCGTCAGAGATTAACACCGTTTAAACAAATCGAAGAATGTTCCCTTTGGAATCTTTTAAAGTATAATAATAAAATGAATTTTGGATAACCACACCCACTAAATGGCTTACTATCAGTAACTTTAAGGATAATGAGATATAATTATAATTATAATTTTTACAATACAGTCATGAAAACAGGAAAAAAACCTGAATATTTATTTAAGTTATATTTCTTGATAAACCCATTCGACTAGTGAATATTTGTGACGTCATTTGAAACTGATCTTTTGTATGTAACTGTAGCATCGCAAAATCATAAAATAAATTTTGGATAAGCATCACTCTCAAAATGGTCAACTATCAGTAACTTTAACAATTGCAATACAATTATAATTTTTACAATACACTAATGAAAAAAGCAAAAAAGCAAAATACTGGATATTTATTTATTTACATTATATTTATTTATTTACATTACATTAATAATTTCCTTTCGACTAGTGAATGTTTATGACCTCAAAATTGATCTTTTATACGCAACTATAGCATCGAAACATTCTTTCAGCACGTTTTCTCTTTTAATATTATGGCCTTTCAGTGGAAGCATGTAATCATGTTAACGAAATAACTAATTAATGAGTAAAACATCATTAAAATGCAGATTAACGTCGAATTAAAAAATCAGTTGACATAACGGACACGTGTAACGGATCTGACGTCAAGAGTGGTGATGCCACGATCATGCATTTTTGGTGCTAAATCCAATAGTTTGGCAATATTTATTTATTTAATTATTTCTAACAGAAAGTCGTCTACAACGTAATGGAAAAGAACCCCCCTATGTTTCTGAAATCCAACTTTTTTTTTCAGTTTTTATTCCAGTTCATATTCCTACAGTATACAAAGTATGCTGTTAATTTTACAGCAAATTTTATTTCACCGTAAAATTTGTTTATATATCGGGATAATCAAGTATTACTGTTATTTATAAAGAAATGCTATTACTATAAACTTTGAAATGTATCTGAATGCATTTGAAATGCTTTTTAATAATTAAATATATGTTCTGTTTATTATCTATGCATTGAAAAATTTATTCCAGAGTTGCCACAAATAATAAATGTCTTTTAAAATTTCATTAAAAAATGTAGTAATCATATTTTAATTAATTAGCGTTGTTCCGCATTTATTGCTTTTCGCTTGCACTCTTCATATCCAACTCCACATTGTTATACAAAAATTGCTTCTTTATATGTACTTTATCTTCCCTTACAGCTTGGCCCATGAGTTCATGGAATCCCGGTAGATAGTTAATAGCATGCACGCATAAACTTTTCTAATTAATTAGTGATTATTGCAGGGTTCTCGCTGCCGCTCGCCATTGCGCCAAATTGTGTCAAAATGTTTCATTTGGCAAGTAAACAAACAGTCGGAATCGCCATATTGCGACTGTCTAATTTCTGATTATTTTGTGCGTATGTTTGTTAGCATACTCAAGATTCTTATCTACGTTGGTGAACGATTGATATCGCTTTAAATGTTAAATCGCATGATGCCATTTACAGTGATCTGTTCCTATAGAGATGCTAACTCAATACTAATTCAGTTTAGCAAAGAGCAAAAGATAAAGAAAATATTATGCGATAGATATTACTCTGTTGTCAATTAATTAATATCTATGCCCGGCGCCGAGTAGCGCTGTTTAAAACACAAACAAAATGACTCGCATTGAGCGCTAAATAAAGAATTTTTTTTCTTTAATACGGTGTTGAAATTAACCATTAACGGTACTACTATTTATTAGTCGTATGCGAAGAGTCGTTGTCCAGTCAGTTTTTTCTATTGGTTAGAGTAGAAACATCATAGCAATCTTTAATTTAAATTTTCACAATGGTAAACCAAAGGTATAGCCACTTTAATTTTTATTTCGATTGCTAAAAGAATATTTGAAACATTTGTACATTTAAGATACATTTCAAATGTACTTATTTTAATCTGTTCTGTAGCGAATTATCGAATTTCTATTTTATGAGCAATTCCAAAATAATAGGTTATTTTAGAATATATTGAGAAATGGTATACAGTAAGGGGTTAAAAATATAGATTTTTCGATATTTCACGCCGAATCTACTTTGCTAACATTATATTCATTCGACTACTGTTTTTTATTTCGTATTCGCCAAATTGCTAAGGTTCGCCAAAAGCCAGCGAGAACCCTGTGATTGTTAAATAAACATTTATAGAATAATCAAAACATTTTTTTTTTTCAGAATGGCAGCAAGGATATCAATGGCAACGCAAAATGTAAAATCTGGAAAAGGCGATCCTGAGAAGACAGACAGTGGAAACACTAATCAAGCATGTTAAGCGAATATTTTTTAAAAGGAATTCTCTTCGCCCATTGCCCCACCAGTGGCCGAGAGGTTCTGATCTCAAACTGGTAGACGGTAGGTGCTGGGTTCGAACCCAACCGTGACCGTCGGCCTAACCGTTCGGAGTTTTCCGTGGTTTTCTTCGAACCTTGCGTAAATACGGGTTAGGTTCCCTTAGAAAGACCCCCACGGAGGGCACCCCACCCCTTAAAGACTATATTATATTCCACAGTGTATATAATTGGCCGACATACATACAAAGAAACAAACAGACTATTCGCTCATTCGTAATTTGTGCCCATTTTTTTATTCTTGCTGCTTCTTTCTAAGTTATTTCTATGTAAGGTACCCTGGGGTAATAACGCCACGTTAAGGTTCTACCAATTTTCACGGCTCAGTTTTAGATTGTATTTTTCAAACAAATGTATGATTTGATGCAGCAACTCATTGACTATCTATATTAAAAAAATAATTTAACAGATATGTATTCATAAAATGTAATGACGTGATTTCTTGACCAATGCTGTTTGGCGTTATTACCCACCTATATGGGTAATAACGCCATGCAAACAATACTATGAAATAAGATGGAATAACTGCATGTAGATTGCCCAATTCTAAAAATACAAACTCTACAAACTTAGAAATTGACAAATTGCATTTTAAGCTATTGAAAATGTTCAATTTTTTGTGAAAGTGTAAGAAAAATAAAGGTGTGGTGTGGGGGGGGGGGGATGAGGCAAAAGAATATCAGACCGTGAGCTTCTTTTTGGTTAAAAAGGAACGCTTAAATAGAATTATTAGAAACATTGCACAGTTTTAACTGTGTTTATTTGAGTCAGTATTTAGGATGTAGCTCGGCCACTGTTGGGAATCAACCGGGGTATCAATACGAAGGATTGGCGTTATTACCCCGTTATAGTTATTGCGCTGTACATTTTAAATTACAAATTATCTCGAGAAGATATCCAAAATCTTCAACAACATTTTGAAAGTCCATGAATTGTACTACACATTTATGTATTTAACAAAGTATTTCCGGATAAAAACGATAGTCTTCACATCACAAAACGTATCTTACAAATTTTAGATAAAGCGTTAATTTTAGTTGCTTGTAAAAACAATAAGACCTAAAAATGAAACAAATTAACTTGAAGCTGTTTTTTGCGATTTATATGACTCAAAACCCTTCTGCGCAGAGCACATGGGTGTCATTTACCTGATTATTTCAAAATTATGCAAAATATAAGCACTTGGCGTTATTACCCCGCCTGGCGTTATTACCCCAGGGTACCTTACTTTAATTGCTGCTTTATTTATACTTGTAGCAATTTAAATCTTTATTATGATCTGTACTTGTACATTTGAATAAAGAGTTTTGCATTTGATATTGAGTTAATCTGTTACAGCGGATGTGTTTTCTTAAAATAATCTTTGATAATGCTATTGGTAGTTAGAAAAAAAAAAATTCGCTATATAGAATCAACGCTAGCATTTAGGATATGTAAGCAAAAATTGTTTTAACAAGATCTGAAAATCACCCGCCAATATTAATTAAGAAGCACCTTCTAACACTTTTAGAATACAAAAACAAAATTTCACTGTTGATTTAGGAGAAAAATGTCTAAGTAAACAATAAAAAAGATATATATAATACAGATGAAAATACAATTTCAGAAATTACCATCCGTACCCGGAAAAATATCAGGTTTTTTTTTTTTTTTTTTTTTTTTTTTGCCTTGCATATTTGTAAACATAGGTCAGTTAGGAAACGTGGCGAACAGTTGTAAATTCCATTTTAGCAATTTCAGTCAATAAACGGAATTGTATCGAAATCTTTTGTGTTGCCTTGTATATACTCTGTAGAATTTCTACTCTCCAAGCAATAAGAAAATAATTAGTTTAATATAAACCTTGTACAACAACTTAAAACGTACTTTCAGCAATAAACTGATTTTATATAGTAATATAACCGAATTCTTTTGTGTATCCATGTAAATAAACGTGAAAATGCTTAGCAGATCTGATTCACCTCTTGTAGTGCACCTCAGTTATGTTTACCGTATGTACTCGTGTATAAGTCAAATCCCCAATTCTTAAGCAAAATTTTGAAAAAAAAAATTTAATTTTCGTGTATAAGTCGAATTACATTTCTGAAAATATGTTCAAAAAAGATTTGTAATCGAGAATAAATGACATTAATAATTTTCACGTTTCTAATCAGACATTTTTTTATTCAACGTTTTAAAACTGCATAATTATGTAAAACTGAAGAACCTTAAACTGTTTTGAAACCTATTCACATCATTTCAATAATACTTAAAAAGAAAAAAATGTTTCAAAAATATATTCAAGCCTTATTTACAAGGGTAAAAAATTTCTTATTAGACTTCTAAAATCTAGACTAATAAGAAATCTAGACTTCTTTGTATTATAGGACTTTCAGGAGAGATATCTAGGAGCATTCTTAAGTTGAACTCTTTTTAAAAAAGGGATTAAAAAGTTGAAAGGAAAGCCTCTGTATTGAAGAGAATTCTATCCCAAGAGAAAATGAGTCAAGAACAATTAGAAGGATGTTATTGCTGAGGCTTTTTGTTAATGACAGAGAAATGCTTTTATCTCTCTCTTCAACTTAGACTCATATGCAGACAGGGGCGTGCAAAAAAAAAAAAAAAAAAAAAAAAAAAAAAAAAAAAAATGCGCCCGGGGCAAAGTTAGAATTTGAAGCCCACTCTCCCAATTTTTTTTTTTTTGCAAAATTTAAATTGGTGTGCAGTAGCCATACTCTTTGATGTAATTTTGTTTAATTGACTTATATACCTGTAAAGGATTAACATTATTTTTGGATTATAAAAACTTTTCAAATTGAGACGGATTAATGATGTTATTATTACGTTATTATGCATTTCTTATGAAAATTGTGCAGAGAAAATTGAAAAAAAAAAAACACAATATTTTTTTGTTCATTCAAACAAAATTTCCATTGACCCATATTTAAACGGAAAGATTTGTTGGACCAAACAAATTTTTGGTGATTCAACAAAATTTTTCTCTGGGTGTACTACCTCGTGTATAAGTCGAATCACCCCCCCCCCCGCCCATTTTCAACTCCAAAATTTTGTCTAAAATTCATCGACTTATACACGAGCACATATTTAAACATATTTGAAATAGTTTTACATCAGTCAAATACACCCCAAACGATTTCTTCGCATAGATTATAAAGCACAAATTCCTTTTGAATGTCCCTGTTAATAAACTTTAAGCTCTACATACTATATTTTTAATACATATTATTACACAGTAAGCCTCATCCACCTACATCAGTTGTATGACAATTCCACTATATTTACTCGAGTTAGAGCACGGACAGACAGCAGATAGACAGACAGACATATCGAATGCATGAACAATTTATTACATTGTTTGAAAGGGTTTTCAAAGAATATTCATTAAATATAATTAAATTTAATATTTAAGTAGATTTTTCGTGACTTATATGAACGCTTGAAAAACACAATTTAATCTGTTAACATGGGACGCATATTATCGTTAGAAAAACTAGCATCTAGTGAGAATGAAGTCATTTCTTTGAAAAATATAGTCGGAGATAAATAGAAAAGGAGGCAGTGAAATTAAAGTATTTTTCCTACTTGCATGTCCATGTGTAAAGTCAAAAATTTTGCCTCTGTGCGTTTCATTGTTCAAATATAAACAAATTGCAAATTGCATATCAAGTGTAGCGAATGAGATACGCTCGTACTATAAGGAAGTTTTCCAAATATTCAGATCGTCGTGTAAAAGTATAGTACATCAGATACAGTAGAGTATCCGAAATGTTTTGTGTATCCCTGTAAATACTATCTACTTTCTATCGTACAGGAAGTAGGTTCTAGTAAACCTCAGCAACGTATATCATTTTCATAAAATGTGAATTAGTTTAATGTTATTAAAACGCACCTCAAACAATGTTTTCCCTTATATCATTATGTAATGGAATACTTTTGTGTAGCCAGGGGTGAGGCAAGTGAGGCGGCCGCCTCAGGGCACGCGGTATAAGGGCGGCATTTGTCTCGCATATTTGTACAGGTAAAATAAACCAAAATATGAGTAAACACACCAACGGTTTTCACGAAAATTAGATTTTTTTAACACTAAAAATGAAGATCCGATGATATCCCCCCTCCCCCCGAAAAAAGCTGTTTTGTCATGTTTTGGGGTCATGTTATATCGCTTTGAACTTTTATGGTGTACCCATTCATACTTTTCTAGTATAATATTGCACCAATCCCATTAGGTTGTATCGTTTTTTACAAAGTCTTACTATTCTTTTAGATTTTTTTTAATACAATAACTTCTCCGCGACGTGAGCATTTTATTTAATTTTTAATATTTTACCATCGGTTTTTAACAACAAAAATTTTCTGTACTTAAATAGCAAAAATGCTTCAATTAAATACAATAAACTTAAAAAAAAAAAAAAAAAAAAAAAAAAAAAAACTGATGGGAATAATGAAGGATTTTGAGAAGCTTAAGTGGCACGTATAGCAGTCGCTCGTCCCTAAGATGTTAATAATTCATAAATTTACTAAACGGAATTCTCTCAGCTCCAATGATACTCGCATTTGACCGTTTATTATGACAAGTGGGTGATTTTAAAAATTTATAGACTTCCCTGAATACAAAAAATTATGCTTAAATGATAATAACACTTCAATTCGGGTAAAACCAGGCATTTTTCTGCATTCACACATTTGCTTGAGTTTATCAAGCGATAACAAATTATACACTTTGTTTCATAAGCTAAATACACATAAAAACAGGAAATAATTTTGGAAAAAAATTGTGTAAGTTGCATGATAAATATTTAATTTTAAAATATTGCGCATATATATGTGTAAAAATACCTAATTTACACATTTATTTTTTAGAATTTAGTCTATAAGAGTTCCGTTTTCTCCTTTTGAGATTCGGAATCTTAAAAATGTTTTGAAATCGCTTCAATATTTCCGTAAGGTATGTCAAAGTACATGCTGGACCGTTGAAAGGTAAAAAAAAAATTTCTATAGTTGTTAATTGACATATATCAGGTATTTTGTGTAAGAGAACATAGGGGGAACTGGGGCACATTGATACAATTTTTTTCAAAAAAAAAAAAAAAAAAAAAAAATCGGTGTCCAGAAAGCAGAAATTTCAAGTTTTTTTTCCATGTGATGTCAGCAAAACTTGTGTAGTGTGTTATAAAAATGTACAATCGTTGTTTTTTATATTATTTTTGCATGTAATTAAAAAAAAATTAAAAAAAAAGCCATATGTATCAATGTGCCCCATCCCCGGGGCAGATTGATACACCTCATGGGGCACTTTGATACGTCTGGGAAAAATGCAGATAAAATAACACCAATGCATATTTTTCATAGAAAAATAGTTAGCAAATCATTTTATATTTATTTATAGACATTCAAATCACTCATAATTTATATGTAAGCAATATTAAAGATAATCAAAATGAAATGTACAATGATCTCATGTTCTGGCTGTTCCTTGTCTGATTGTTGGCTGTGGTAACTTTGTCATATCTGGTACTTCAACCCCAGCATTATCTTCTTTCTTAGGAGAGATGAAAAAAATACCAGGTTTTCTATTTATAAATCGGTTTATAAAGAGAAAATAAAGGATAATTATATTAAAAAGTCTGTTTACAACCTAATTATCCTGTACTGTTCTGCAGCTTGTTTCTCATGTGGAAAATACTTTTTTCTGTGGAGAATTGATATAAATTTGAGATTTTCCAGGCTGACGTCATTTTCTTTTGTTAGTTTAGTACTAGATGTTGGGTAAGTTCGTACGTCTTCTGTTTTCAAAAATACTTTAAAATGCACTAATATAAAGAAATTAAAGCTATTTCACTTCAATAAAACTAATATTAGAAATTTTGCCGAAAAATGGTAGGATTAAGGAGTGTATCGTAAAAAAATTAATAAAAGGTAATGAAAAAATGAACTAAAAAAATGATTTAGGTTGTATCAATGTGGCCCGACATAGACTGTATCAATGTGCCCCATACAGCCATTTTGAATAAAATGAGTCCCAAATCCAAATCTTCACAATTTATTTAACAATAAAGAATGAGGAACTAATAAAGAGTAGCTCTACTTGTCAGGGAGAGTATTCTTTTTGGTTGAAAATACTGGAACAGTTGTATAATACCATTTCAATTGTACAACGCAAATTTACTTTTGACCTATAAAAACAATAAATCACTCGTCCAATTTCATCAAACTGCAGAATCATTCCAAGACTTTCTGTATGTAGTTGAGTGCACTAGCATCACCTTTTGGATCTGTTGTGAAACTTCATGTAATGACCCTGTGAGCAGTAGAGGGGGTGTATCAATGTGCCTCATGTATCAATATACCCCAGTTCCCCCTAATGTGTAACAAACATCATTTCACCAATTAATAATTTCTATTGATTAAATAAATAATTTTTTAATTAACTATTGTGTTTATTTTATACATTTATTCTCTTTTTCTCCTTGAGTAATGCACGCATCAAACGTAATAGACTTGCATAATCTGGAAATTATAATTGATTTCCTGGTAAAATCCCAAAAAGGGGGGGGGTGATACTGCATTACATAATTTTTTTTATTAAACTTCAATAAATATATGTCGATTGTTTTGCAAGAGATTGCGTTAAATATTTAAAAAAAAAAAAAAAAAAAAAAAAAAAACAGTTGGTATGATCAAAAATCTTGAAGTATAAAACAATAAAAGTTGTAATTTCCTGCTGAAAGCGCAAACAATGAGCAAAAGCAGAACAAATATTCTTTCATTATTTGAATTTTCTAATTTATTCGCCAGTATAGTCGAATATTACGAAATACACAATTCCAAAATAAAACGTATTTCCTCAATTTCACTATTTCATAAGCACAATTATTAATATAATTGTTAATTTTGTTTTTTCTAGTTTTCCAACGTATATATACTGGTAGAAATTTGTCGTCCACAACATTTTTCAATCTCACTCTGTTATTTTGTTAACCATCTTCAACCGTAAGTATAAAAATTTTTATCTGAAAATCGGACCTTAAATTTCAGTTTGAAATTTTTTAACTCATTTTTTTTCTAAACAGTATAATTATAATTGTTAAATTTCCTTATAGGACAAAACTACAGTTATAAACTTACTTAAATTAACTTTCTATGGAGAGTTGAAAAAACTTTCGGAATTTCGGATTAGCGGGGTTCGGATGAGAGGGGTTCTACTCCATATGTTTATTTTAATTGAAAATTCTAACAGACATTTTACATTTAATGTACATCTTTTTCGATTTTTCACTAACAATATCAACAATAATTTTTATATATTATCATTTATGCAATATTTAAAATTTTGAAATTTATTAAAAGCAATACTTTCATATTGGCCTAGTACTAGGAATTAGCAGTCGAAAAATTCTCCAGAAATTGCTAGCCCTTTTTATTTTGGCAATTTCAGTGTTATAAGCTTGATTCGTTTACATGTGCTGTTTTGTTATTATTATTTTATTTAAGGATTGATAAAGTTTAAATTTCATTATGGACTACAAGTTGGAAACAAATTCTGTCAAATTAATTGACATTAATTTCAGTGCAAACATATTTATCTTTTGTAATAGTCTGTTTGCAAGAGACAGAAATAGATCTGAAAAAATTATGCTTGAAAATTATTTTAAAAAATATCAAAATTAAATAAATTGCGATACAGTTTTCAAACAAATTGCATTTTAAAATACAATATTTCATTTATTTGGCGGTGTAAAAAGGACGCGAACGTTACGCATAGATACGTTTTTCCTTTATAATACAGATATTAGTCTTCTTACATGATTTCTTACTGTGTAATGCATTATTTCGTTTTATTTGTAATGTCTTTTTAGCCTGAGAGCTTACGTGCCCGCCCGTTCTGTATGCATGTACGTGCGTACGTACGTAACGCGATAACTCAAGATAAAAATATCCGATTTACACGAAATTTTGGATATAGGCTTATTATGATAAGACACTTCCCTGATTAGTTTTGAGAGTTCATTCGATAAGTATAAGAAGGAGAACGGGGTCTATTGCCTTTCCCCTTAATTTATATAAATGGGTTTTTTCATGCAGAATTGGCAGATATCGTTCACATCATAGATGTGGAATCATTCTAATGAGGTGCCTCCGGGATTAGTATTGGCTGTTCATTGGATAAGTTTAAAGAGGGGGAATGGGGGGGGGGTTAATCCCCCGTCTTAATTTAGTTTTTTCACTCAAAATTTACCGATTTGCTTCAAATTTTGTATATAGGTTTATTATGAAAAGGCGCTTCCCTGATTTGTTTTTGGAATTCACTGGATAAGTATAAAGGGGGAATAGGGGAAACTACCCCTCATATTTCATGTAAATGGTTTTTCATGCAGAATTAACCGATTTGTTTCAATTTTTGGATACAAGTTCTTAGTAATAAGAAACTTCGCTCATTTGTTGTGGTGTTCTTTTGTTAATTATAAAGGGGGGTACAGGCGATTACCTCCCACTTAAGTTAGCTAAATAGAGTTTTATGCCAAGTTATCCGATTTGCTTTAAATTTTGGATGTAGGTTCTTTCTGATAAGTTGGATTTCTGAATAGTTTTGGAGGTTAATGGTTAATTATAAAGGAGGGAAGGGGGGGGGGAAACGTTTCTTAAATTACATAAATGGGTTTCTATGCAGAATTATTCGACTTGCTTCGAATTTTGAATACAGGTTTATTATATGATAAGGCGTATCCCTGATTAGTTTTGAGACTTCAATGATTAAGTATAAAGAAAGGAAATGGGGAGGATACTTCCTTCCTTTTTTTTCGAAAGGCATTATTATATAAGGCTGCAATATACAATTAGTCTGCATAGCCTGTGAGCTCGATGCCATCAGTTTATCTGGGCATCATTCTTTTTATTTAATACAAGTCACATATTTTTGACGAAAAGAAATTTATTGTTGGTAGCTTTCTTTACTAGTGAAATAATGCTATTGCAAATTTTACGACAAAGTTGTATGAATCTGCTTTGTATTCATTATAATTCATTTTGTTTAACCTTTTAAGGGGCAAAGTACTTGTTTTCATAAAATTCCGAAATGGCACTAGAACTTACAAAACAAATAATTTAACAGCTTTTAATCCTTTCGGGTCTGAATTTTTTTTCAGTTTATAGAAAAAAAAAAAATGCTTTTACGATAATAACATTAATACAAGCTATACAAATATATTAATTAGTATTTAACGAATATTTCACTGTTTGAACGGTAACGAATGTTATTGTTTTGTGTACTATTCAATTCATATTTATGTGACAATAGGCTAAGGAATAATTTTTGGAGACGTTTAAAAAATATGGTATTACAATGAGATTTAATTTATATTAAACATTTCTAATACTTTTAGTGCTTTATTAAACAAGATTCTTTGAGGAAAGTAACTTTAATTTTAAATTTAAAGAGTGAAATATATGTTTAAAATCAAAGAATCACAAACGGCGCGAAGAGAAATAGACAAATAATTATTATTTTTGTTATTATTAAATACCTAAACATAAATGAAGTCATATAGTAAATGCATAGACATAATACTAACATTATTATTTTTAAATAGTAGCAAAAGTATTTCTTAAAACAAAATAATATCCCATTAAAATACATGTACTATTAGTTGTACACCAGACCCGAAAGGGTTAAAATAAGTTAAATCTTCTCTTATTTATTTATTTATTTATTTTTATTTATTTATAAAAGGGTAAATGTATTCGAAAGGTCTGCTGGCCAACGTGAAATTTAGGAATTAGAATTACATTCTCCAAAAATGAACCATACATTTACTGAGGTAGGTTCAGGTATACAGTTTTTTGTGAAGGTCAAAAAGGATTTTTTTTCCTATTAGTCCACTACAAATTTCACTGCTGTTACAGCAACGCTGTGTTTACAATAAGCTTTTCACTACGTTAATATTGTTATTTTCTTCTATCTTTACAAGAGGAAAGAATTGGATTCGTGAAATTTTTCGAAATCCAGTTTTCGACGGATTTACGTTTTAAGAGTCAGAGAACCCGAAAAACATATTTTTACAAAATGCCTGTCTGTGTGTTAGTGACAAAAATTTTGTGGGCGCTCTATCTCATGATCTAATGCACGGAACTTTACAAAATTTTAAATTCTGTTAGACCTTGATATAAACTGATCTGATTAGTTTTTGGTGTATATCGCTCAAAAGGTGACGCTACTATCAGGGCCCGACTTAGAGAGTGGGGGGCCCTGGGGCAAACATTATTAGGGGGCCCCCTTCAATCTTAAAATTTTTCATAAATTATACTGAAGTGACTAAAACTAAAATTCATATTGGTATGTGTACATAAACTTCAAGTACTATTCACATCGATATATATAATAGCAGAAGAAAGATAACTTTAAGAAAATATTGAATGCAATTTTTTTCGGATTCAGAAGTATAAGGATAAATGTGAGGCCTTAAGGGGGCATGGGGCACATAAACAGAGGGGTAGTAGAAGAAAGCTCCTTAAAACTGAAAAAAAAAATTTGGTCACTTTAGGCCGTTTTTTATCAATTGGCACTCTTTTAACGAAAAATTAATCTGTCCTTGGGGGGCCCCCCTCAAGCCGGGGGGCCCGGGGGAATTGCCCCATATGCCCCTGCATTAGTCAGGCCCTGGATACTATGCTGCATTACTCACAATTTTCAAAATAGCCATATCTGAAGAACTTGTTCATAGATTTTCATAATATTTTAGATATAATTAATATTTGATATAACATGGTGCTGATTACGTTTTGGTGTGTATCGCTCAACAGGTGGCGCGCTATGCTGCATTATTTCCAGTTTTCACAATAGCCATGTCTCAAGAACTAGTGTATGGATTTTCATTAAACTTTAGATTCAGTTAGTACTTTATATATCATGCCTTTGCCATTTCTTGGTTGGCTCCCTGGTAGAGTGATCTAGTACTTTATATAAAATGGTGCTGGTTCCGTTTTCGTGTATATCGCTCCACAGGTGGCTTTGCTATGCTGCATTATTCACAACTTTTACAATAGCCATATCTCAAAAACTACTGCATGGATTTTCATAACCTTTAAAATTTAGTTAGTACTTGATATAGCATGGTTCTGAACTGATTACATTTTGCTACAAATCGCTCAACAAGTGGTGCTGCCATGGTGCATTATTTGTGATTATCGCAATAGCTCTATCTCAAGAACTAATGCACGAAATTCAGTTAGTCTCTGATATAAAATAGTGTTGTTTTATTTTTTGGTGCAAATTGCCTTACAGATGGCGCTGCTACGCTGCATTTTTCACGATATCGTAACAAATATGTCTCAAGAACTAAAGCATGGATTTTAATCAAATTTCAGATTCAGTAAGTACCTGATAAATGATTTATCCTGATTAGTTTTTGGAGTCAGCGATTCCCCCTTCAGAGATTCTATTCGACAGCCAAAGCATTGAAATTTATTATTCAATGCTGTTGTTTATGCAAGCTATCTACTCAAGTAATGCCTGTTGATTTTCCATATTTTTAATAAAATGCTCTGGTCGAATATATTGTAGCATTTAATTCTTTATCTTTAGTAGTTGCAAATACTTTTAAAATTTTTATTTGTGTAAGTTAATATTTCTTTAAATAAAATTTGCATTAAATATTTGTACAGGGTGAGTCATAAATATCGAAACAATAGGCTATCTTCTTAAATATTGCCCCTAGACCTATACTTCCAATTGCAAAGTTTCACCAAAAAAGGTAAATTTTTTGTTAAGATAAGTTGCAACTCCATGGGGGGTATATATTAAAAATTACGAAAATTAAATTTTTATACGGCCCCCAGAGAACAAAACTTCCAATTAGAAAAATTTTCCTTATCCATTCCTGAATTGAATAAAAAAAATTCCATCTTGATATCTCCAAAACTCAGAGAGTTATGACAATTTTAATAAATCGTGAGGTTTCAAGGGATCAGACACAAATTGAAATGCGTGTAATTGAAGAAACAATGTTGCTGTATGTTGTCCAGGAAACATTTATTTTATTTATTTATTTATAGAGTATGAATTTTGAATGTTTTATGATGGTTAACCACATAATTTGTAAGCATTATCACATTATAAGCTTTCTTAGTAATTTTTTTTTCAAAGAATTTAGAGTAAATTAAAATTGTCATAACTCAAAATATTATTTGTCGCGCTGAGTTATTTTCTTTTGATTAAATGAAAATGTTTAATTTTCAATTTTGATTCAGAATTTTAAATAATATTTTTAAAAATAAAAGAATTTAAAATAACAATTTAAAAAAAAAGATGCAATTTTTTGTAAACAAATCATATTTTTAAAAGTAAATTTTCTGAGGTAAAAACACCTTTCGGCAGCGCTTTTTTTTTTTTTTTTTGTGTTAAAAAAACTATTGAATTGTTATCGTAACCAACGGTTACTGACTTATGTAAGTTTAAAAATGAGAAATACTGAAATAAAAACATCGGATGAAGAAAAGTGCATTTAGTTTTAAAGAAAGATTGGCTCCTAACGTTTAAATGCTTTTTAAAAGTGTCTAGGTGATTAACTCCGTCTTGTGTAGTTTCGAATTCAGATTTTGTTTAAGTTTTGCCATTTCGCCTTCTTTAATTAATATTTAAATAAGTCAGCTTATTTAAACCTAATTTTTTTATCACGCCGATTTCAATTTTTGTCATTGTTTTATCCTTGTCAACTTCATATTTTTCTTGTTAAAATTGCCACTACACGATGCGTAAAAGATGCCTCTAATTACGGGCCTCCAAACTGGTAGAAGGTAGGTACTGGGTTCGAACCCAATCGCAACCATCGGCCTAACCGTTCGAAGTTTTCCGTGGTTTTTTTCGAACCCTGGATTTCCTTGCGTAAATATGGATTAGGTTCCCTTAAAAAGACCCTCACGGAGGGCACCCTTCCCCTCAAGGCCTATATCCCTATTGTAGATAATTGGCCGGAAAAAACAAGAAACCAAAAAAAAAAAAAAAAAAAAAAAAAAAAAAAAAAAAAAGCAGCAACAAAAACAATCCCCAACGTGTTAACAGCTGTAAGCGGACTCAAAGGCCGCTACGCTTTTTTTTCATTTTTTAGAGTTTAAAACACAGTTTTCAATTCAAATACAAATACATTTTAAATTTTGTTTAACTTGCGAATCAGTTATCTTTTTAAAACAAGAACAGGTGTTTAATGAATCTTCGGCATATTTCATTTAAACGTTTTAAGTTGAAATTATTCGATTGAATTTCTTAAATGATGTTTGGTTCGAACGCATTAAACCTTGATCAATTAAATACACTTAGCACGAAATATTAGTGGGAGCTTCGCATAGAAAAAAAAAAAAAAAAGCAACAGAAACGTTATACTCTTCGACTTTAACATTCGAATAAATATTTTTTTTAATGCCGTTTGGAATAAATAAACTACTCGGATGTAGCAATCGGAGGAATCTAAAGATACGAAATTCCGTGGATTAGTACAAGATATCACTGAAATCGTGTAAACTATACAAAATTCATTATAAAAGCGCCATCCGAAAGATGACTGATACAAAAACATAAACAAAACCAATTCATGTCAAGAAGTAACTGCATCTGACTTTTTATGGAAATTCCTGCATTAGTTCTTAAAGTAGAGCTATTGCAGAAATCATAACAAATTCAGTGTTGCAGCGCCACTCGTGGAGCCATATACAACAAAATATAAATAGCATCAATTCATGTCAAGGAATAACTGAATCTGAAGATTGATGATATTCCTTGCATTAATTCTGGAGATACAGCGATCGCAGAAATCGCACAAAAGCCTTTACAGGAGGGTTACCTGTTAAGCGATATACACCAAAAACTAATCAATATCAATGTATATCAAGAACTAAGTAAATATAATTTTTTTTAAATTCTGTGTATTAGTTCTCGAGATAGCGCGCTCACAAAATGTATATCATATACAGAGATACAGGAGCAGTGACTCACAGAGAGATATTTTGTAAAAACATGTTTTTCGGTATCTCTGAGCCCTAAAACGTGTGAATCCGTCGAAAACCGGAATTCAAAATTTTCATGAATCCAATACTTTTCTCTTGTAAAGATAGAAAAAAGTAGAAATAGATTTAAAACCACATAAATTTTGAAGCTAAATAGTACAAACTAGATTTTTCAAAAAATTTCCAAATAATTTATTAAAATATATTTCCATTAACATTAAAACTGTACATCTGTATACAATACATCGCATACAATACATCGTACATAATACAATACATCGAACATAAATACATCTGTATACAATAACATTAAAATATATTCCATATCATCCATTTAATAGAAGTGTCATTATCGCTATTACTATTTTTACTAAACTTACTGCCTGCGGTAATAAGTTTTAAAGATACGGTTAATGAGAGTTTAATTAATATCACTTAATTTAATAACACTTTTAATAAGTGTTTAATAAGACGGTCCGGCCAATGGGTCGTGCCAATTACGAGCCTGGCGCCAAGAGATATTGCAGACATCTAGCATATTTCAAGGAAGTTTAAAGCAGAAATCTATACGCTTTTATTTTATATCTAAAAGTTAAACTATTGTCTTGGGTCTATATTTAATAATGCGTAAATTAATGGTCGATACCTAAATTGTATTTCAAATGAACTGATATCGCTGCACTCAGATGTATGTTAAAGTGGTGTAAGTCACGAAATTTGAAAAATTTTGGATTTTAATATCTTCCAGGGATTTGCAGATATCGAGATGAATTTTTTTTTTTTTGTTCGATTCAGAAAAGGATAAGGAAATTTTTTCTAACTGGAAGTTTATTCTCTAGGGGTCGTATAAAAATTTAATTTTCGTATTTTTTAAAATAGACCCTCCATGGAGTTGCAACTTATCTTATCAAAAAATTTACCTTTTTTGATGAAACTTTGCAATTGGAAGTATGGGTCTAGGGGCAATATTTAAGGAGATAGCCTATTGTTTCGATATTTATGACTCATCCTGTATATTAGCGGTATGTTTTGTTTTTAAATTATTAAAATTTAAAAAATCCAATTTAAATTTAATCTATTAAAATTAAATTAAAATTTTTTATAACATCTGTGGCAAAAGACGATAAAGATATTCTAGTTTGATATTATAGAAAAAATAGCTTCAGATAGCCATGAAAAAATAGCTTCAGAACTTACAATTGAATATTTTTTATTTTTAAAATATGAACTCTGAAAAGTGGCATGGCTAGATCAACTGTCATTGTGATTTTTAACAGTTTCAGACGCTTCTTATTATAATCATGAGTTTTGTTTGATTCTTGTACAATAAATAATAAAACATGAAATATTTTTTTGCATATTACTTAAAAATAATTAAGAAATTGTAGAGTTGAGTTGACCTTAATTAAAACACAAATAATTTTGAAATGCTACATAAAAGTATTTAAAATTATTTAAACGTGAAAACTTACAAATTAATATTAAAAATATGGTGTACTCTCGATATATCGAAAACCTCAATGTGTCGAAAAATATTTTCCCCTTTTATATTATCTATTTCACTAAATGGCTTCAATATCTTGAAAATTCGCTATCTCAAAACGTATTCAGCGTCTTTTTTTACTTTGAGATATAGAGAGTATACTGTAATAAGAGTTATTTATTAAATATAATATATAAATAAGCCACATTTATGTATTATACAGGGTGTCCCAAAAATAGCGGCAAAACTCTGCAAAACTAGATTCTTCGTTAGGAGACACGGCACACGCATGCATGACGCGAAATGCGCAAATTTATTATTAGACGCGAAATTATTATAAAAATATCTAATTCGGAAATATGGAATACTCCAACGTTTGGCCTTCCTATTCTCCTGGCATATGGGTATGCATATATAAGCACTGTTCGAGAAATTATAAGTAAAGTATATTTGTTTTGAAGCTTGTGTTTACTTATAAATAAAGATAAAGTATGTCAATTATTTTGTGATAAGAATTTATGTCTACCTCCCCCCCCCCCCCTTCCTCCGTGCAGGGTAAATGCAAAAAGACAGTATTACTTTTGAATGCACTATGTAACAAAAAACTATTATAAACAGTAACCGTTTCTTTAAAGTGTTATTTAATATAAATTAGTATTTTATTGACTTCTCTCCATTTGGATGAATAAAGTATGCTAAAAATAAATGTAACCAGTTTTGCATGTCATCCCAAACAAAAGAAATAAATTCTAAAGAAAAAAAATCTACATTGATAACGATATCATTAAAAGGGGGGGGGGTCTCCAAAATTGCCAAAAAGTTGATAACGTTATGTATGCACAGCCCCATATCCTTTAATTCAATCAAAAGAATACTAAATTGCATGCTTGTTTCTTCATTTACAAACATGTACTTGGGGGTTGTCCATAAATGATGTCGTACTTTTTTTTAATATTTTGAGCCCCCCTTCCCCTTTTTGTCACAAAGTGTCACACTTCACCCTACCCCCTCCGCCTCTCTTGTCACATGTCACCCTATATTACATAAACATGTACTTGCTTTTCAGAAAGAAAGCATTGTCTTATAGGTCATATTTCAAACTTTATTTTTAAACTTTAACTATGTGTTTTAATGATATTTGTAGGCAAAACAATAAAAATGATTCGTGTACTATTTTTGTATGAAATAATGTTAAGATTTACAACAAAAAACACAAATAATATAGAATAGTGGTGAAACATATTAATATGAAAAAGTGATTGAAAACTGTAGTATTTTGGAATTTGAAAGATAACTTAATGTATTAGGCTTTTTAATTCTTATCTTTCTTTACTTTATGAATACAAAATACTTAAATTTTAAAATATCTTCAAAATGCAATTGCCTGATTTTTAATACTCTTCTTTTAACCAAAATGTGTGACGTCACATTTCTTCTTACCCCCTCCCACCCTTTTGTCACAATTTTATCAACTCCCCTCCCCTCCTTCATGATATCATTTGTGGACGACTCCTTGAGTGATTTTATTAGAATTAAATTACATAAAGATTCCAGTCATTATTATAGCAAGTTAAATATTTCTTTTTTTATGTCTGAAACATTCTTTTTTTTCCCCAGCGTATGTTGTAATTAGAGTCTTTAAATAATGGTTAATTGTCATAAAATATATCAGAATACATCTACATTTTTTATGTAGTGTTTATTTGAAAGAATTTAACTTCATTTGATGCGAAATATGAAAGTTACAGTTAAGTCTTATATTTAAAAATGAATAAAATTAAAATCTGAAAAATATCTGGATTTTAGAGATTTCCGGATTTTCGAGGTTCAACTGTAGTAGTATAATAGTTGAAATATTGATGGATTTGTTGACACGAATATATATTTAAAAACTCTGCTTATCTATGTACATTAGATGTTACAAGATGTCTAAAAGATAAGGCTCAAAATTGGTCATAATTAATGATTTTAACTTCCCAAATGCTATGAGGAAACGTTAATAAAGAATTTCTTTTCAAAACAATAAAATTTTAAGTTAATATTCAGACAGAGCTTGGTGCATTGCAATGGGATACAAAACTATGCTTATATACAATATTTGGTGCTTTTTAACTTTGCTAGTTTTGTATCCCACAGAATTTTAAGTTGTTGAAATAAAATTTTAAATCATTCGTTTTCTAATGATGTAATTAGTTTTTTTTCCATGTGTGGTGGGAATACTGGAAGCGAAAAGGGCAAAGGGGAACCACACTAGACACTACCTCGCTAAACGTATCGAAATTTATAAAATTTGGTCACCTTTGCCTAATTTTAATCATTTGGCCCTTTTTAATGAAAATCCCGATTATTTTCATGGCGGTCTCCTCTAAAAAGGGTCTCCCGAGGCAGCTGCTTTGCATGCCCTTGCATGAGTTGGGCCCTGGGCCCTGGCCCCTGGCCATACAACTGCCTCAAAATTATAAAGACCAGTGTCGAATTCAGGGGGTGGCCCGGGGGGACATCCCCGGAGCTATCATATGTATGTACCCCCCCCCCGGAAAATTTGAGATTTTGTGTTTTCAATGGTAAAAAGTGTAATTCCCCTCCCCCCGGAACTATTGTATCCCCCCGGAGCCACAAAAGTCCTTCCCGGAGAAAAGTGTCTGAATTCAACACTGATCAAGACTCCATCATATTCTCAAAATTTAAAGCCAGCTGAAAATGTGTAACATGAACTGCAGGAATTTGGAATATATCTGATCCAGCGATCTAGGATCGGAGGAAATTTTAATCCATCTGGGGAAATTTTGCAGAAAAATATACAATTAATTTCGATTTACACAATGAACTACATAATTCCTCGAGACTGAAAAATTTTCTTTACAAATAGAAGAATCCATAAGGAGACCTTGACAAAATTGCTTTCAGAATGATATGTTACTTTGCCGTATATATTCCAGCATTAAGCTGAGAAATTAAAATAAATAAATAAATAAATAAATCGGCACCTGGATAATTGGCGCTGTACTGTATTTTCTACAATGCAAAAGGTATTTAATTCAGATGCTAAAAATGTATTTTTCGTTTCAACAGTTTGGTTCGCAAATTAGCTACAGATTTTTTTTTCTTTCCCCGTCGCGTCGTCGACGTGGTAACTAAGCTATTCATAGATAAGAATCGTTTGTAATGGATAGTTACGTAATTTTTCATTCTAAAGTTCCATTGGATTACTATAAACATCAGGAGTGATTAAACAAAGAATACCATTTTTTTCCAAAAACCGTGCCGGATTATCCGATATGTCGGTTTAGAGGATGTTTACTGTATTAATGAATTCTTATAACTTACATTTTTTAGCATCCACCTTTTTTTTCTATTTTTATCAGGATTTCGGGTAATCGAAGTTTTCTTAATCCGAACAGTCACTGGTCATAATTTAATTCGGATTAGCAAGGATCTAATGAATATCAATATATTTTACATTTTCAAAATAATCAAATTACTTAAGAGATTTTGCATCTCGTAAAAAAATAACAACTAGCTTGAAATGAATTAATAAAAATATAATTGCATTTTAGTAATACATATTTACAAAAAAATAGGAAGAAAAAAACTAACTTCTAAAAAATCAATCTCCCTTGGAAAAAAAACAAGTAAGAAAAATCATACGTTAAGCATAGATTATGAAACACTTTCCAACGCTTCCTGAAATCTTTAACAAACCTTAGTTAGTTAGGGAAATAATATGCTACTGTCCATTGCCAAATATGTATTGAAATACTTTTGAACAGCCCTGTATTTGATCCATCGGTTGATATATATATATACAATATAATGGGAAAATTTCGTTTAGGAACCGAATTCCAAAACCAGACCATAAGAGTTCCGAGACCATAAGAGTTCCCTCCTTTTCAAGTTCGAAATCGTAAAAATGTTTTGAAATCGCTTCGGTATTTCCGTAAAATAAAGGTACGTCAATGTAAACTGCTGGACCTATAAAAGGTAACAAAAATTTCTATAGCTGTTAATTACACTGATATAAGGTATTTTGTGCAAGAGAACATTAACTGAAACAAACATCATTTCACCAATTATAATTTCTATTGATTAATTAAATAAATTTTTAATTAACTATTGTGTTTATTTTATACATATATTTTCTCTCTCTAATCTCCTTGAGTAATGCACACATCAAACATAATAGACTTGCAAAATCTGGAAATTTTAATTAATTTCCTGGTTCAAACCCCCAAAAAAGAGAGGGGGGGTGTGCTACTGCATTTCATAAAAAATGGTTAAACTTCAATAGAATCCATTGTTTTACAAGAGATTTCATTAAATATCTAAAACAGTAGGAATGATAAAAAATGTTTAAATATAAAATAATAAAAGTAGTCATTTCCTGTTGAATGCGTAAAAAAAAAAAAAAATACTATTTTTTGAAGAGAACTAATTTATTTACTGGTATAACCGAATTTAAGAAATACACAACGCCACAATAAACGTATTTCTGCAATTTAATTATTACATAAGCACAAATATTAATATAATTATTAATTCTGTTTTTTCTATAGTTTTCCAACATTTATACAGTCACAGCAAAAGAAAAAAAAATCTTGACATTTGCGATTTTAGACGTTTTGTCAAATATCAAGATATATACATGAGGAATGTCTCTCAATCTCCAGATGTATTAACAAAATAGTACAGTTCATATATTTTCGAGAAGATTTTTTTCCAAAATCCATTAGGGGACCGAAGAAATTGACAAGAACCGACAAGAAATTGAAAAAGAACGAATATCTTTTCAATAACCCTGTCAAAACTAATGTAGCAAAAGCGTTCAAACTGCAGATTATGATTAAGTGACTTCTGGTGATAAGCTGTGTTCATTTTTATGCGGATAGCATGTATACTCGTAGAGAAATTAAGGTTTTATAAAAAACTATACCATATTTTGCCAAGATTTTTGCTTATAATTTGCAGAGTAATAAAAAACAATGTTCTTTTCAGAAAATATGAGAAATGACATTGTACACAATACTCTGTTATCAAAATTTAAAAATATTAATAATTGTATGAAAAATGAGCAGGTTTGCTAAATAAATTTTCACTGCGCATGCATCAACTCTATAAAAATTTCATTTGCATATTGTGTTAGCTAAATGTATAGAGCAACTTTCGTTAAAGTTTCAAAATCATACCTTGAAAATTCTGAAAATTATCCTCGATAGAATAAGATCAAAATCCGATTTTCCCAAAATGAATCAAAAAGGTGATGAGCTGTATCCAAATATAGTTGTACGTGCAGTATTGTGTAGACACTAATCAATGGAATATGGATACAGTCCCTCATTTTTTCGTTTTATTTTGGGACTATCGGATATTGATCGTATTCTTTCGACGATAACTTTCAGAATTTTAAAGCTATGATTTTGAAATTTTAAGAAAAGCTGCTCTATACATATAGCTAGCACAAAATGCAAATGAATATATATATATTTATAGAGTTGACGCATGCACAGTGAAGATTTATTTAGTAAACCTGCTCATTTTTCATACAATTATTAGTATTTTCAAATTTTGATTACAGGGTATTATGTACAATGTCGTTTCTCATATTTTCTGAAAAGAACATTGTTTTTTATTAAGAACTCTGCAAATTATAAGCAAAAGACTTGGCAAAATTTGGGATCGTTTTTATAAAAACATTAATTTTTATACGAGTATACATGCTATTCGCATAAAAACGAAAACAGCTTATTACCATAAGCAATTTAATCATAATCTGCAGTTTAAACGCTTTTGCTACATAAGTTTTGACAGGTTATTCAAAAGATATTCGTCCTTTTTCAATTTGTTGACGGTCCCCTATTGAGTCTTGGAAAAAAATCTTTTCGAAAATATATGAGCTATACTATTTTGTTTATGCATCTGGAGTTTCAGAGTCATTCTTTATGTACATTTCTAGATAGTTAACAAAACGTCTGAAATCGCAAATGTCAAGATTTTTTTTGCTGTGACTGTATACTGGTAGAAATTTGTCGTTGTCTACAACATTTCCCAATATCACTCCTGTTTATTTTGTTGACCGGTCTTCACAGGTAAGAATACAATTTTTTATCTGAAAATCGGACTTTAAATTTCAGTTTGTAAATTTTTAACCCAATTATTTTTTTTCTAAGCAGGATAATTCTAATTGTTAATTTTCCTTATATGACGAAACTACAGTTTAAAAAAAAAGCCTTTATTTAAGTTAAACTTACTTAAACAAACTTTCTACGGAGAGTTGAAAAAAATTTCGGAATTTCGGATTACCATGGGTCGGATGAGAGGGGTTGTACTCTATATGCTTATTTTAATTGAAAACTTTAATAGACATTGAGTTATGAACATAAGTAACGTAATAGACTTGCATAATCTGGAAATTTTAATTAATTTCCTGGTAACCCCCCCCCCCCCCAAAAAAAAGGGGGAGGGGTGATACTGCATTATATAAAAATTTTCACTAAACTTCAATAAATAGATGTTCATTGTTTTGCAAGAGATTGCGTTAAATATAAAAAAAAGAGTAGGTATGATCAGAAATGTTGAAATATAAAACAATAACAGTAGTAATTTCCTGCTGAATGCTCAAACAATGAGCAAAAGCAAAACAAATATTCTTTTATTATTTCAATTTTCTAATTTATTCGCCAGTATAATCGAATTTTACGAAATACACAATTCCAAAATAAAACTATTTCCGCAATTTCACTATTTCATAAGCACAATTATTAATATAATTGTTAATTTTGTTTTTTCTATAGTTTTCCAACATATATATACTGGTAGAAATCTGTCGTCCACAACATTTTCCAATCTCATTCCTGTTATTTTGCTATTCCTGTATAATTCCATATTTAAGTTTTAGGTAGATTTCGTAAGAAATACTACCTATTGCAATCGCACCAGTTTATATATACAGGGTGATTCATAAAAGATGGGCAGAACTTTAAGGGGTTATAGTACACTTAAAGACAAATAATATTAAATAGGAGACTAAGGGTCCCAGACGTATTCCCGAGGAGATAGGGGGCATTAAAGTTTAGGGTCCGAAATTTCAAATGATTATAAAAAATGGAAAAATTGGTCGATTCGTTTGCGGTTTTTGCAAAAAATTTTCTTTATGCCAGTATTTTCTTGAAATAAAATTTTAAAGTTCAATTTCAAAAAATGCCGATAGGGGGCGCTTTAGACTTTGGAGTAACAAACAACTATTTTTTAACGTTATTTTTTGTATTTCTTTAAATGATTTCGAAAGCTTAGACATAAACTTAAATTTTGATCTAAAAATCTGAGTCCTAACGAGTAGTTAAGTAGCGTAAACTGAAATTTGAAATTTGAAACCCTTCTCCCCCCAGAACAAAAATCAGTTATTCCCGATCTTTGTGTCTTAGATTAGGCTCTAACTACTGCCGCGTTTTGCTAAAATTATTCTTTATGTCAGTATTTTCTTGAAAATAAATTTTAAAGAAAATTTTCAAAAAATTCCGATAGAGGGCGCTTTAGACTTTGGAGTAACGAACAACTATTTTATACCGTTATTTTTTGTGTCTCATTAAATGCTTTCTAAAGCTTAGACTTAAATTTTCAGCCCAAAATCTGAATCGTTAGACGTGGTTAAGTTTCTGGGGAGAGGGGTTTGAAATTTCTACTCCTGAGCACAGTTCAGTTTACCATGTCCACACATTGTGTGCTGTGATACAAGGTAAAAAGACACAAATTAGGATTATGTTACCAAAGCATATTTATTAACATGTAAACACAATAAATGTTCAAAATTGTGACCACTAGAGGTTATGCACGCAGAACAACGGCGAAGAATGGAACGGCGAACATTCGCGAAAACATCAGGCTTTTCGAGCACTTCCTCTACAGCGGCGGAAAGTCTGGCGGCCAGTTCCTCGGAGGATTCAATGGGTGTCTCATACATAAGAGCCTTCAATTGTCCCCAAAAAAAGAAATCGAGGGGTGAAAGATCTGGCGAACGAGCAGGCCAAGCAACAGGACCACCTCGACCAATCCATCTGTTCGGAAATGTGATGTCCAGATAGTTGCGGACGTCTCGTACGTAATGGGCTGGCGCTCCATCGTGCTGGAACCACATGACCCGTCGGATGCGTGGAGGAACAACGTTTAACAGGTCTGGCAGCACATGTTGCAGAAATGTGAGGTATGTTTTACCGTTGAGGCGTTCAGGAAGAAGGTACGGTCCGATTAGGTGGTCTCCGAGGATTCCTGCTCAAACATTGATGGAAAAGCGTCTCTGATAAGCATGTGGATACGTAGCATGTGGATTGACATCCGCCCATACATGTGCATTGTGTGTGTTAAATGTACCTTCACGTGTGAAGGTACATTCATCGGTGAAAAGCACAGTTCGTCCAAAATATGGATTTAGCGCGTTCTGCTGCAGAAACCAGCGGGCGAATTCAATACGATTTGGATAATCCCCTGGAGACAGTTTCTGGACTCGTTGCACATGAAACGGGAGCAAATGTTCATTCTTCAGTACCCTCCAAGTCATGGACTGTGAGGTATCCACCTGCCTAGCCACTGTTCGTGTACTTGTACTTGGCTGCGCCGCTACTACATCCAGAAAGGCTTCTGCAACAACTACTGATTCGTCCTTTTTTGCACGACCTGCATTCGACCGGGAAGCGAGAAATGATCCCGTCTCACACAACTGTCTGTGCAAGCGCTCGAAAGTTTTGCGGTTAGGCAACCGCCTGTTGGGAAATCGCTCTCCGTACATTCGTTGTGCCTCTGCACCATTTCCATCCGCCGCTCCGTAAATTAAATGCATCTCAGCCTTTTCCTTATTCGTGAAGGGCACCATCTTCCGCTTCATTACTACAGCGACTTACACTTGACTCACCGTTCAGTGGTTTTTATGCCTGAATCGTGTCGAAATTTTGCATACGTGTTCTTCTTCTTCCCCATTTGACATTTGCATACTTTCTGTCTCCTTCTTCACCCGGTGACTAGCGTCAGGAATGGAGCTTTAACGTTTGCATGAGCGACGTTTCCAACTGTGCCAGTGCCTTTATGAGTGAATTCCGACTATGCAGTCCTTGACGAAAGTTGTATTTTTGCCTCGTATCACAGCACAGAATCGTTGGGCATGGTTAAGTAGTGCAAACTGAACTATGTTCAGAAGTTGAAATTTGAACCCCCTCCCCTCGCTACTGAACCACGCTCAGCGATTCAGATTTTGAGCTGAAAATTTAAGTTTAAGTCTAAGCTTTAGAAAGCATTTAATGAGACACAAAAAATAACGGTATAAAATAGTTGTTCGTTACTCCAAATCTAAAGCGCCCGCTATCGGAATTTTTTGAAAATTTTCTTTAAAATTTATTTTCAAGAAAATACTGACATAAAGAATAATTTTAGCAAAACGCGGCAGTAGTTAGAGCCTAATCTAAGACACAAAGATCGGGAATAACTGATTTTTGTTCTGGGGGGAGAAGGGTTTCAAATTTCAAATTTCAGTTTACGCTACTTAACTACTCGTTAGGACTCAGATTTTTAGATCAAAATTTAAGTTTAAGTCTAAGCTTTCGAAATCATTTAAAGAAATACAAAAAATAACGTTAAAAAATAGTTGTTTGTTACTCCAAAGTCTAAAGCGCCCCCTATCGGCATTTTTTGAAATTGAACTTTAAAATTTTATTTCAAGAAAATACTGGCATAAAGAAAATTTTTTGCAAAAACCGCAAACGAATCGACCAATTTTTCCATTTTTTATAATCATTTGAAATTTCGGACCCTAAACTTTAATGCCCCCTATCTCCTTGGGAATACGTCTGGGACCCTTAGTCTCCTATTTAATATTATTTGTCTTTAAGTGTACTATAACCCCTTAAAGTTCTGCCCATGTTTTATGAATCACCCTGTATATCTATCTATCTATCTATCTATCGGTATATATATACCGGGTGTCCCAAAAATGACTGATGGTTTTTAAAATTCAATAACTTGCAAACGGTGACAGCTATTAAAAAATTTTTTGTAGGAGGGCTATGTATAATGTCAGGAGTTTTTTTACCGCAATTCTTGATTTTAGTTCGAATTTCAAACAACAGATGGCGCTGATGGCGGTTGGCGGCCAGTCGACGCCGAGACTTACTTCATTCAGCTTTGACGCAAAAGAAGGAGATTAAGGCTATGGAGTACGTCTCATTCTACAGTACAGTCTTGCTCTCAGGCCCCGATTCTGGACTCATTCGATATGATTTCAATGGAATGCGTTGTTGCCATGGAAATAACAGATTGTTCGATAGTGGAATACAGCGTTCAGAAGTGGGCATAAATTTCGCAAGCAGTATTTGAGTTTGCAGAAGATTTTCGTTTAGGAAGTTTTATTTTCCCGGATTAAATTACTTTTTATTGCACGATTTAAAGAATATTTTATGCATCATATTTTAAAACTAGATAAAGAGATTTTTTCAAATTGATGATTTTTGCTATATTCTTAAGAAATTTTTGATCTTTTAAGAAAATTTGTCAGTAGATTTTTATGAATGTTCAAAAAATAATCATGAAAATTGTTGATAGTACATTATTGTGTAAAATAACTACCAAAAACAAATATTATAAGTTGCCTTGTTTAGCTCTTTTCAATAGCATTAGTCGATCGTTGCATTAAAATCGAAAAAAATAAAATAAATGTGAGTTAATTAACATTTATTTTCCTTGATTAAATTACTTTTTATGGCATGATTTAAGGAATATTTTAGGCACAGTATTTTAAAACTACACAGTTAAAAATTTGAAACCTTTGCTGCATCGTCACTCCTCCACTTTTATAGAAAGAGATTACTTCACTGTATTATGGAGCATTCTCATTGGTCAAAATAGAGATATTCTATAATAGCAGTGGAGTGACGATGCAGCAAAATTTTCCAATTTTTAACAGTGTAGGTGAAGATATCTTGCTATAATCTTGCTCTTACACTATAAAAATCTGCTACATTTTGTTGTATACGCACACCGTTTGTATAGAAACGGTTACTTGATTGTATTATGAAGCATTGTTATTGGTCGGAAAAGAGATATTATATACAAGCGGCGGAGTGCGTATGAAGCAAAATGCAGCATATTTTTAACACTGTGGGGCCCGATTCTGAACTCATTCAATATGATTTCAATGGAATGTGTTTTTGTCATGGAAATAACAAATTCTTCTTTAGAAAAATACAATATTCAAAATTGAGCATAAAAATAATAATCTAAATCGATCTACAATTTCTTAGAATATAACAAAAATTATCAAATTAAAGAAATCTCTTTATCTAGTTTTAAAATATGATGCATAAAATATTCTTTAAATCGTGCAATAAAAAAGTAATTTAATCCGAGAAAATAAAACTTCCTAAACGAAAATCTTCTGCAAACTCAAATACTGTTTGCGAAATTTATGCCCACTTCTGAACGCTGTATTCCACTATCGAACAATCTGTTATTTCCATGGCAACAACGCATTCCATTGAAATCATATCGAATGAGTCCAGAATCGGGGCCTGAGAGCAAGACTGTACTGTAGAATGAGACGTACTCCATAGCCTTAATCTCCTTCTTTTGCGTCAAAGCTGAATGAAGTAAGTCTCGGCGTCGACTGGCCGTAAACCGCCATCAGTGCCATCTGTTGTTTGAAATTCGAACTAAAATCAAGAATTGCGGTAAAAAAACTCCTGACATTATACATAGCACTCCTGCAAAAAAATTTTAATAGCTGTCACCGTTTGCAAGTTATTGAATTTTAAAATCCGTCAGTCATTTTTGGGACACCCGGTATATATCTCACTTTTTTATGGGCACGATAACTTCTATAATTCTTCACCAATCTCCACCAAACTTGGACATAAAATCAATGGGGATAAAATCTTGGATGAGTTCGTTAATGGGCAAAATCGGACCAAGGGGGTCGGAATAGGGGGCGTTTTTGTGAAAACCGAAAAAACGCCATAACTTCTTAATTAAAGTAGATATCGAATCGATTTAAAGTTTATATTACTTCTTAAAAATGGGCCAAAAGTATATATATGACAGATTTTTGATAAATTTAGAAGTGGGCTCAAGGGGCGAAAAAAACAGGGATTTTGAGAGAAAAAAATTCATAACTTCGTTAATTTTCAAGATATCAAGTCCAACTAAATTTTTTATAAATGTTCTTAAAATTATCTAAAACTTTTGTATTTACAAGTTTTTGATAGGACCAACTTTTACCGATGAAAAAAATTAAAAACGAAAAGAAAAAGGGCGCTGAAAAAAGAGAAAAATCCATAACTCCGTCAATTTTTAAGATATCAAATCTGATTAAATTTATTTTACATCTTCTCAAAAATATCTACAACTTTTATATTGACAAGTTTTTCATAGGACCAATTCGTATAGCAAAAAGAAATTAAACAAAAATAGGAGTTGGAGAAAAAAAACCTCAAATCCAAACGGCTTGTATTCTGGCTCATTTTTAAATTCATTTTTGATTTTAAACGCATCCAAATGGTAGATCCTCTTATTTAGAAACTGTATAAAGTGACACATTGGTCAATTTTCTGATAAAGACAGAATAAATTTCAAAAAAAGGCTACCAAAAAGGGTATTTTGAACAGAATTTCCGAAAGTCATCGGGACTGAAAATTGAAGGAAGTATTCAAATAAGAAATCGCGTTTTTTTCTGACTCGTTTTTAAATCCATTTTTGTTCTCAAACGCATCCAATTTACAGATCCTCTTATTTAGGAACTATATAATGTGATGCATTGGTCAGTTTTTTGATAAAGACGGAATATATTTCAAAAAAGGCTACCAAAAAGGGTATTTTGAACAGAATTTTCAGAAATCATCGAGACTGAAAATTTAAGGAAGTGTTCAAATAAGAAATTGCGTTTTTTTCTGACTCGTTTTTAAATCCATTTTTGCTCTCAAATGCATCCAATTTACAGATCCTTTTATTTAGGAACTATATAATGTGATGCATTGATCTGTTTTTTGATAAAGACAGAATATATTTTGAAAAATGCTACCAAAAAGGGTATTTTGAACAGAATTTCCCAAAGTCTTCGAGATTTGAAAATTTAAGGAAGTTTTCACATAGCAAATTGCGTTTTTTATGACTCATTTTAAAATCCATTTTCGCTCTCAAATGCATCCAATTTACAGATCCTCTTATTTAGAAACTATATACTGTGACGCATTGGCCAGTTTTTTGATAAAGATAGAATATATTTTTAAAAATGCTGTCAAAGTGAGTATTTCGCACAAAATTTTCCGAAGCAAGCATGATTAAAGAATTAAGGATGTATTCAAACAACAAATCGGTTATTTTATGACTCATTTTTAAATTCAATTTTTTTCTCAAATGCTTTCAACTGACAGTTTTTTGTTTTTTAGGAACTGTATAATGTACTGTTTTGGTCGATTTTTTAATAAATTTAGAATCTATTTCAAAATATGTTGTCATAATGGGCATTTGAGCTGAATTTTTCTTAAGATGATTCTGATAAAACCAGTTTTTGCAGGAAAATGAAATTGAAAACTTTTCATAAACGGCCAAATGAAGTTATTAAACTTGGTTTATCTCTAATCATATATATTTTTTTGTTGAAATGAGCACTCTTCGAAATCTACCTCCCCCTATAGGCCCAGCCGACAGGGATTTTTTTAAAGTCTATTAGTGTCATTCATATAAACTGTGAAGTTTAATCTGACTGCCATTTTTTTTCTGGTGAGCTTCGAAAAACATAGTATACATTAACTTTTGGAGGCCAGGGTATTTCATTTTAGTGCATACTTCATAGATGCATATAAATTTTATGTTCGAAAGAGTGTAACATCATTAAAAAGCACTTGAAAGTTTTTTCCCCATTGGCCGTCATATAACGGAGTACGTTTGATTGTTTCTGTCATGAAACTATGCATCAGATTTTCATAAAATTTGAAATGACACGACAAAATTATGCAACAGTTACATTTCGGATGATCCGGTTGGGTAGTTTTTGCTTTGTTATATACAGAAAAACGTACGGAAGGATTGAACGACGACCATAGGTGCTACATATTACATAATTACGAACGCACCTAAAAAGAGGCAGTGTGATTAAAGTTTTTTCTCCACTTGCATATCCATGTGTAAAGTCAAAGATTACGTCTTTGCGTGCTTAATTGTTCAAATGTAAAAAAAAAAAAAATTGTGTTCCAACAAATATTAAATAAAAAATCTAGTCCGATTCCATAGTCTCCTCCAAATTATAAAGTGTTGGCATGAAATACCCTTTGAAAATATTATAGGGTTCCGACTACAGGTGAAACGGGCTTAGCAACTGCAATCGAAATACTTAAGTCCAGATGAGACGTCAACACTAATCGACCGATTTCTCACTAGTGTTGGAATTCACACGAGAAAATGTTGAACAGCAATTTTCTTTTCTTTTATTTGCGGAATATCTGTAATCCTGTAAAACAGTAACAAATACGTAAAATTACTGGTGAGAATTCAGAACCTCTGAATAAAATTTCAGAGCCAGATACGGAATGCCACAATGTTGCCACAGCTGGCTGATTTTTTACTGGTAGATTTCAAGTTATCACCAGTAAATTTAAATAGTTATTACTGTTTTAGAAGATGATAGATATTCTTCAAATATTATTTCGATGGCTTCGCATCCAGAGTCCGAGAGCCCGATACGGAATCTGGTTCAATTTTTATATCAGTCTTCAACCTCGGATTCTCATTTTTTCTGAAACTCAAAATTTTATTTATTCATATAAATAAAAAATATTAAAACTTCTTTTAATTATTTATTAATTAATTGTTCAGTTACAAGTCGCTTAAATGTTATTTTAATCAGAATGCAGGGGAAAATAATCCATTTTTAGCTCACAGGCAATGAAAGCCTGAGAACTTATGTGCCCGCCCGTTCTGTATGCATATTTATGTATGTACGTGCGTAACGCGGTAACTCATGATAAAAATATCCGATTTACTTGAAATTCTGGATACAGACTTATTATGATAAGGCGCTTTCCTGATTAGTTTTCGGAGTTCATTCAATAAGTATAAGAAGGAGCACGGGGGCTACAGCCCCTCCCCTTAATTTATATAAATGGTTTTTTTCATGCAGAATCATAAGATTTCGTTCAAATCTTAGATATCGGATCATTATCATGAGGCGCCTCCATGATTAGTATTGAGTATTCATTGGATAAGTATAAAGAGGGGGAACGGTGGCCAATGCTTCTT
The DNA here is from genome assembly GCA_964019185.1 of Maratus speculifer. NCBI lineage: Eukaryota > Metazoa > Arthropoda > Arachnida > Araneae > Salticidae > Maratus > Maratus speculifer. The sequence continues at coordinate 417,847,877 of OZ025293.1, forward strand.
CCCTTAGTTTATATATATGGCTCTTTCATGCAGAATTATCAGACTTCGTTCCAACCTTGATATAGAATTATTATCATGAGGCGCCTCCCTGATTAGCATTGAGTATTCATTGGATAAGCATAAAAAGGGGGAACGGAGACCAGTGTCCCTCCCTTTAATTTATTCAGTTACAAGTTGCTTAAGTGCTATTTTAAATGGGCTTATAATATATAAATGGGTTTTTCATGCAGAATTACCAGATTTCGTTCAAATATTACATATAGAATCATTCTGATGAGGGCACCACCGTCATTACTTTTGGGTGTTCATTGGATAAGTATAAAGGGGGAGAATGGGGGTTAACCTCCTTGATTTAGGTTAATTTGTTTTTCACTCAAAACTTACCTATTAGCTTTAAGTTTTGGATATAGGTTCATTCTGATAAAAAGCTTTCCTGATTTGTTTTTCGAATACATTGGATAAATGTAAAGGGGGATAGGGGTGAGTACCCCTCTTAGTTAAGATAAATAGTTTTTCATGCAGAATTAACCGAATTCCTTCATTTTTTGGATACAGTTTCATAGTGATAAAACGCTTCCTTGATTAATTTTGGGTTCTTAAGAATAAATATGTTTACGGTCGATTACTCCTCTTTAAGTTAGCTAAATGGAGTTTTTTGCAGAATTATACGATTTGCTTTAAATTTTGGATATAGGTTATTTCTGATGATTATAATTTCTGAAAAGTTTTGGAGGTTTAATGGTTAAGTATAAAGGAGGGAACAACAGATAACTCCTCTTACATCATCTAAATGGGTTTTTATGCAGAATTATCCGACTTGCTTCGAATTTTGGATACAGATTTATAATATTATAAGGCGTATCCCTGATGAGCTTTGGTGGCTCAATGATTAAGTATAAAGAAACGAAATGGAGGGAGGGGGGGGTCTATTTCCTCCCTTAATTTGTTTTTCGGAGGCAGTATTATATAAGATACTAACATACAATTAGTGTGCATAGCCTGTGAGCTTAATGCCATCAGTTTAACTGGGCAATATTCTTTTTATTTTACTTAGAGCTGAATACTCCTTGACCTTGCCAAAATCTTAAAATTAAAAAAAAGAAGTCGTAATTAACGCAGGTTATGATGTAAAACCCCTATGGGAGGAACGCAAAATGTTAATTTTCAACAGAAGCATTGGTTTTAATCAAACCGCAACAATTTGCTCTCAGAAGGGAGAGGGTTTCCATAATTTAGAAGGGGTTCAGTGGCGTTAAATGTACTTGGCGTTTTGAAAAACCTCTATATTTTAAAATCTACCGTATCTAAAAATGTGAAAATTTTGTACGCAGACAGGAAAAAATTTTCCCATTCAAAATTTGGATTTTTTTATTATTATTTTTTGGAATTTTTGTATAGAAGTGGAAAAATTCATTAAAAATTGATAACTGATTTTATTTCCCTTCAAAGAGTATGATCCTTCAAAGTATTGGAGAAATATTTCATGTTCAGACGACTGTCACTGGTAAAATCATAGATAATTTAATAGCTGTTATTTTTTTGGCGGGTGTTAAATTTCTGCAAATAATGCATTTACAGATTTTTAACTTATGCATCTATTAATATTTTTATTTTCTTAAAAATTAATTAAAGACTTTTTATTTTTTGTAAAAAGGAATCTATCAAAAGAAAAATAAAGAATTTACCAACTGCACATTATTTAAATTTAAAATCATTTCTCCAGTAATCGTCATTTTTTGTAGGAGTTTTTGATCGATTTTAAAATTTGAGATATTTGAAAATTCTTAAATATTTAAAACAAGGAGGGGGATTTTAATTTCAAGGGGATAGGGTAGAGGTGGGCTTGCGATTTTTTTTTAATCGTAGTGTTTTCTTCAATAAATATAATTTTAGATGCATTTTTTTAATGGGGAACTCTGATCAGTATCACCAATTAAATTTAAAATTTAAAAGAGGCGTCTGGTGAAATCCGGTGTGTGGGAGAGTTGACCACTCCCGGGAGGAGAGGATTCCTAAATGTTTCCGAACCCCTCATGTGATATATCATCGAAAGTTCTTTGATTATTCTTTAACATTATGACAATCCCTTAATTTCTAAATTGATTTTTTATCTCTCTGGGCTGTAAATTGTGCATTTTAAGCAATTATTCTGACTCAGCCCCTAATTATGCTACATCATGCTGCGACAGCTTTTTGAAGGCTTGACCGAAGGGTATATAGTTATGCTCTTTCGATTGGTGGAACTCTTTTAATCCAGACAATTAGGGCTTTCCACCTTGAGGGCGTCAGAGATGGATTTTTTTCATGTGACATTGTTTTAAAATTAGACTTTACTTACTGCCTATAAAAGCAAGATCTTTGCCTGTATATTACTAAGCTCCCATTTCGTCCTTTTTAATTTTTGTTCACCCGATGAGGGCGTTTAAGTTTTCGTTCATTACTACCCCATATTTCCCCCCCCAAAATATGCATATTCATGTAATACCTTACATAAAAGGCCAATAATTTAAAAATTAAATATAATGGTGCTGCCATCTATTTTCTTATTAAAAAAACATAGGATTTATTAATTATAAATTATCGATTTGGAATTTTTAATTAAAGTATAAAGTGTTTTGAAAGGATTATTAAACGAAACCCTCTGTGCGATCTCGATTACACTTACCCACTTGTTTAAAACTGTAGCTTATGTAATTTGAAAGTAATAGTGTTCGCAAACCCCAAATTTACTAAATTAAGAGAACGCCTTTGAAATACTCAATTTATATAAACATTTAATTATACTCACCGTCTATAAATGATTATAAATCAAGAAATAAAAGGCAGTTTTTCGAATGGGGATTTTGTATATTGTTGAGAAATTTTTAAACATACAGAATAAAACCAAAACCGAATCTGAAAAATTAAAGGCCCTGTGCCCTTTTAAGGAATACACTATATAGCCATTAATTTTAATTTTATTTTTTATTAACTTTTTGCTTTTTATTGGTGGTTTAGTTCTTTTTTATAACTATGGGAACAAACCTATTCCATGACAAAAAAAAAAAAAAAAAAAAAAAAAAATCAAAATCGGAGCATTGTTTTGAATCTACTCATTGATATTCATTAAATGCTAAATTTTTCCTAAAATTCAGCTAATAAAAATAACATTTTGGGGGAAATCGCTTGTTATTCAGCTATTTTTAGAGAAAAACTAAAAATCAGGCCCACTCTATCGACGATATCTTTCTGAATTTTCATGATATTTATTTAAATTTTTTTATGAGTTTCTCCACCTATTAAATTATGTAAAAAGATCGTTGTTATTGTTCATGCATGCTCAGATCAAAATTATTTTATACAGTTGCTCATATTTCAGAAAATAGTTAATATATTTATATTTCGATTGCATTATATTGTTTCTACTACTTTTTGCCAATTTTTCTGAAACTGATGTTAAATTTGTTTGAAAATCCTGCATGTTATAAGCTAAAAACTTGCAAAAAGTTTTTGAACTTTTCAAAAAATCGCTATATTTCCATGCATATTCATACTGTTCTTAGAAAAATCACTGGATATGTTGTATAGTATCCACATATTTCTATTCTGAAGCGGTAGATTTTTTCGTGCATTTTAATGTACGGAATGATTCCAAATATCCTTATTTTCTTTGATTTTTTATCGGCCCCCTAATTGTCCTCCTTATCAAATGGACATTGATAAATATGAGGTAAAACATTATGTTACGTTTGCATGAATAAGTTGAACTAAGTAGCTGAAAAGTTTGACTGAGAATGGATAGCATCTAAAACACCGTTATTCTGGTTTTAGAAAATAAATTAATGCACTATAAAATTTAATCAGAAATGTTTTCCAAAAAGCAGTAGAGACAAAAGAAACTTAGTTTTTTTAAATACTTTTTTAAAGATCAAAAATGTATTGCTTTCTGAACATTAACATAAGATTAATATTATTTTATTATTCTTGCATGTAGAAATTCACTTACGAATCTGGAAATATTTCATTAAGAATGGATAACATCCCAAAAATCTGCATTCCGGCTTGGTAAAACTGATTAACCTTCTGGCCGCCACGCACTGATATATCCGTTTACTAAACTGCAGGTTCCTCTGCAGCATAATCAATATTTAAATTAATAGAAATTTTCGAATAAAATTCTATTTCGAAAAATTAAATTGTGATTTAAATATTCTCAAAGCTTGTACACCTATACGTTATAAAATATTTTGTATCATGTTGGAATAAGCATCTTTTTTTACATTTTTAATAAATTTTAGAGAAAACAACATTGCAATTTTGTCCTTTTGGTCGGTAGTCACAGGGCTTTAAAGCTCTCGAAAAACAACTCGGGAAATATTCGGAAAATTACTGACTGCAAAAGAAACCGTTTTTATAAATGCTTCTTTAAATACGCAAAATATGTTGATTTCCGAGGTCTCTAAAGACTGAGAGCCTCTTCGGGATCATGGTTAATTCGCAAAAGGTTATTTTATACTTTCATTCATGTTTATATTTTATGTTTGTAAATTAAAAAAAAAAATTACTATGAACAAACACAAATGTTCAAGAAAATGCATTTTTAAAATCAGAAATTAGATTTTACTAGTTGTAATTATCTTTTCAGTTAAATGATAAATTCAGCTAAATTGAAGTTGCTCATAATCAAGTCATCAAGGACAACTACTGGGCAGAATTTAGAAAGCATAAAGCTAGGAAGAACAATTGATGGTCGGTTGTATTCTGTTTTATGGCGCAAGATCCTTTTTGGCACATGCTGCGCCAAGACAAACTCTAAATGAGAACACAATGTTATAAATAAAAAGGGAAGTAATGTGAGAAAGAACTTAGAAAACATGATGGGTTTTTTTGTCTTTTTTAACGCAATTTAATTTTTGTTTTCAACAAGAGAATAATAACAAAGTCAGTACTATAAAGAACCGTGTAAACCAAAAAGTTTGTAAAAAGTTAAACATGAACAAGAACAAATAGGGATAACAAACTGAAAAAGAGATGATTAAAAAGTATGAAACAAAGTAAAGAGGATAGACAACTAAAAATATAGGAGATAGAACACTTGGGAATCCGGGGTCGCGAAACGCGTAAATATCTAAAAAAGTTATTCCCTTAGGGTAGGAAGAATAATTGAACAACTCCTGATGTCTTTATCTAAATCTACATACAGACACAGTTGGGTGATACGTGGTTAAATATCTTGTCCTAGTTTGAACCAAATTTTGGTGCTCAATAGATGCCACTGTAAGATGGTGAAAACTTGAACCAATATTTGGAGCGAGGGGTTCGACAAACTAGTTTTTGGTGTACCAGATTTATAAATCAAGTTGATTTACTTGATTTACTCCTGATTTACTGATTTACTCCTGATTTACTGATTTACTCGTGATTTACTGATTTACCTCTGATTTACTGATTTACTTGCGATTTACTCCTGATTTACTGATTTACCTGATTTGCTCCTGATTTACTGATTTACTCGTGATTTACTGATTTACCTCTGATTTACTGATTTACTTGCGGTTTACTCCTGATTTACTGATTTACTCGTGATTTACGGATTTACCTCTGATTTACTGATTTACTTGCGATTTACTCTCCTCATTATAGAGGTTAGCATTGCTTTGATTGGCTCTTCAGAACCTGTGACGCGATGACAACTGTTTGTAATACAGTAGAACCCCGCAAATTCGGACCCCGTTAATCCGGATCTCCGGATAATCCGGATTGGTTTAGTCTTCTTTTTTTTTCAAATTTGAGAAACGATTGGCTAATTTCCATTACATTAACTTGCTTCATCGTCGTATTCTGAATAAAAAAATAAAAAAAACTTTTTCTGAAATCATTTTGGAAGAATTAAGCAAAGTAAACATTTTTACTGTCTGTAAATATTCAATAAGTTTAATATCTGCAACTGCATATTCATATTATGGATGTCTTTTGTGTCACCTCTCACTCTGCCCCCCAGGGGAGGCACATTTTAAATTTCTTTACAACAACAGTCGTGTGACACATCATTTAAAAGGTCTGCAACTGCTTATTCATATTATGGATGTCTTGTGTGTCACCCGCCACTCTGCCCCCCAGGGGGGGGGCATATTTTTAATTACTTTACAACACCAGTCGTGTGACACATCATTTGAAAGGTCTCTAACTGCTTATTCATATTATGGATGTCTTGTGTGTCACCCACCACTCTGCCCCCCCAGGGGGGCACTTAATTTCTTTACAACACCTGTCGTGTGACACATCATTTGAAAGGTCTGCAACTGCTTATTCATATTATGGATGTCTTGTGTGTCACCCACCACTCTGCCCCCAGGGGGTCACATTTTTAATTTCTTTACAACACCAGTCGTGTGACACATCATTTGAAAATTCTGCAACTGCTTATTCATATTTTGGATGTCCTGTGTGTCACCCCACACTCTGCCCCCCCAGCCCCAGGGGAGGCACATTTTTAATTTCTTTACAACAACAGTCGTGTGACACATCATTTAAAAGGTCTGCAACTGCTTATTTATATTATGGATGTCTTGTGTGTCACCCACCACTCTGCCCCCAGGGGTCAGAGTTTTAATTTCTTTACAACACCTGCCGTGTGACACATCATTTGAAAGGTCTGCAACTGCTTATTCATATTATGGAGTCTTGAGTGTCACTCCCCACTCTGCCCCCCAGGGGGGGAGGCACATTTTTAATTTCTTTACATGACCATTCGTCTGACACATCATTTGAGAGGACTGCAACTGCTTATTCATATTATGGATGTCTTGTGTGTCACCCCCCACTCTGCCCCCCCAAGGAGTCACATTTTTAATTTCTTTACAACACCAGTCTTTTGACACATCATTTGTAAGGTCTGCAACTGCTTATTCATATTATGGATGTCTTGTGTGTCAACCCTTCAGTCTGCCCCCAGGGGCGCACATTTTTAATTTATTTACAACACCAGTCGTGTAACGCATCATTTGAAAGGTCTACAATTGGTTATTCATACCATGGTCATTCATACGAGCGCAGCAAGCAGGGGTAACCTAAAACTTGGAATCATTAGCGAGTAAGCGGGGGGTTGGCGAGCGTAGCGAACAGGGGGGCGGAGCCCCCCTAGTATAATAAAAAAAGAATGGGATCCAGAATGAAAAATTCAAGAGTATGGCTAGTGGAAAATTATGTCTCATATTAGCTTCATATGCGCAAATAAATATGCGAGTAACGAAACATTTATTTGCATATTTTTTTACTATTACTACAATTCAGTATTTATGCAAAACTGTGAAAGGGCCTCAAAACTAAATTCGAGTTCTGGACAAAATTTTCATTTGGATTTTCAGAACAGAATTTCATTTAGTGATTTTGGAATATTTTTCTGAGGAGGCTCATTTTTTTTTTTTTTTTTTTTTTTTTTTTTTTTTTTTGGGGGGGGGGGGGATAAGCTCCCTCATGATGACATTTCTGTTGTTGTCAAATCCTAAAAATTATCCTAAAATGCTAATTTAACAACATTTCAAAATCATTTTTGGCATTTATCAGAAAATAGAAAAACATTCTAATTTCTTCATATCTAAATAAAATGTAAATTTACAAATCTAATGTAATGTAAATTCAAATCTAATGTAAATTTACATATTTTTAGAAATAGTAATCTAATTTTTTTGTATTTATAAATAAATGTGAATTAGTGAAAGTATCACAAAAAATCGTAACTTTTAATTTAAGGATAACTTTCAATATAATAATTGATCATGATGTGAGTTGAACCCCCCCCCCCCCTTTACCAAAGAAAACGTGCCATGATCCCCCCTCTCTAAATTGAAGACGATTGAGGACTGAATCCTCCTTTGTATATGATAAACGATGCTTTACAAATAAATGTTTTTTTTTTTTTTTTTTTTTTTTTTTTTTTTTTTTTTTAAATTTATTGTTGAACCTTCTTTAACCGAATACTTCGCTTGGCATACATATAAATTACAGTTTGCTTTATAATTTGATGCTTCAGGAAACTATGTCCACAGTTTCTTCTTTTTCTAAGTAAATGAATAGAAGAAATAAATGAATCAACTAGCCCCAACATGGTTCGTACGGATATCGTTATTTTCAAGGTTAAACATCAGTATTTTTTGTTAAAAAAATAAATCTAGTTCGAATGCGCGAAACTTCGTCTTATTTAAGGATTGATTTTCTATAAAAATATACTGGTACACAAAATTTCCTGGTCGTGAAATTCCAAGACCCATACTTACCCTACCATAGGAAAAATCCAAATTATTTGAGATTTGAGAATATCTGATACAAACAGAATAATATACATACACTGATACGGAAACAACTGATGCTGAAATGTTTGAGTTCAAACCAGGCCCTGATTACAGGGCTGTAGCTAGAAGTGAACAATAAGGAGGGAGGGGGGTCAAGAGAATGTAGGAGGGTTCAAGAAAATGTAGGGGGGGTCAAGGGAATGTAGGGGGGGCTCATAATTTGTTTTCTCTCTCTGACACAGAAAGATAAATTACTGTTGTAATAAATTCATTTTATGCTAAGAAAAGTACATGATGATGAAAATTTTGGGTCTATAACTGGTGAAAAATTAAACATCATGTTAGCTTCATATGTACAAATAGGATAAGGGAGTGTTGAAACATTTATTTTAGATACAATTTAGTAACTCTGCAAAACTGAAAAAGGATCGCAAAACTAAATTAGATTTTTGAACAGAATTACATTTGGATTTTCGGAACAGAAATTCATTTAGTGACCTTGGAATCTTTTTCAGGGGGGGGGGGGAGGCTCAAAGTATTTTATTATTCTCCAGGGGAGGGGGGATGAGCGACCCATATCGCCCCCTTAGCTACGGCCCTGCCTGACTGTTGTTCGGGCATTCGGGGCCTATGTCCTGGGCACGAAATTTCAAAGGAGCACAAAATTTTTCCCAATTTCATCTAAATTTCTTTAATAAAAATCCTAATTGTAGAAAAATAGTGATATTTAAGATGTGAATATGACGAAATAACAAAAATATATCTCAATATAAATTTAAAAGCACATTTCAGTAAATAATAGATAAATGTTTTTATTACTTTTCATCATATGCAGTATAAGGTAAGTCTTGCATTAGTTTTGAAAATTAAAAAGAAAAAAAATAACGGATCTACAATATTTTAGACACTGGAGATTCCGAAAAACATATTTTTAGAAAAAAGAAAATTACCACACACTGTCCGTTTGCCATTTAGCGAACAACTGTTTTTTTTTTTTTTTTTTTTTTTTTTTTTTTCGGACTCTCGAACTATCGTTCTGATGAAAGGTACATAAAAATTTTAGGGATTTTTCATTTTAAAGAATGGATATAAAAGACAGTAAAATAACACAAATTTTTCATAAAGAACAAAGTCGATCGGATAATTAGTTTCCGAGATATTCGTAATTCTATTTTCCACACTTTTCGATGTTTCATGATCCTGTATTTCATTCGAATTTTAATTCAGAGATACATTTTAATTGGAAATGAAATGTTTAGTTCGAAGCAGTAAACTGTTAATTAATATAATATTTTTTTGGAGTCATAAAAGTATTTCTTTTATGCAATTCGGTACTATTTGAGTTGTTTTATGTAATTTGTCAAAATTAGTTCATTACCAATTCATTAATAGAGCATTGTATATTAAAATATTTATAATATATTAAAATATTATATATATATTAATATATTTATAATATATTAAAATATTTAAATATTCTGAAGAAAAAAATTCTGAAGATAAAAGTAACTTATTTTTAAAAGTGTTTTCCTTTTATGTTAATCCCAAACACTTGGGAGATTTGAGTGCATACTTTCATAGAAAATAAAAAAGCAAATTGACTTTTTTTTTTCTTTCTAAGTATGGGTGTAGATTAAATACAATGTGTCAGAAAAAAAGATCTTTATTTGAATAAAAAAGAAATGCACATAGACAGGACACACACACAAAAAAAAACCAGCAAATTTCGTCCAAAGATCACAGAAAATGACAGATTTCGTCAAAAGATCGCAAAAAACCGGTAAATTACGAAAAATGGCATTTTTTGCAAAAGGCTTACGTTAAAACGACAAGTTCAGTCAAAAGATAGCGAAAAAAGGCAGGTTTCGTTAAAAAAGCGCAAAAAGGTAAGTATCTTTAAAAAATCACGAAAAACGACAAATTTTGTTTTAAAAAATCGCGAAAAAATGGTAAATTTCGTCAAAAGAGTGCGAAAAACGGTAAGAGAGGCAAATCACAGATCCCGAGTGGTAACGATCACGAGAAAGGCAAATTTTGTTTTAAAAGATCGCGAAAAAAGGCTAAATTTCGTCAAAAGATCGAGAAAAAACGGCGAATTCCGTTAACCCGTTCGCGACGGCGCTCTCATTCAGAAAAGTGCGCATCTCAGGACGAAGCGGGAGAATTTGATTTCCTCTTCAGGGCCGAAGGATTTAGCGAAGCTAAGCCTAACTCTTGTAAAGTGCTCTTTAAAAAATTATAGAAAATTCATTTTTCTGTATAATTTTTTGAAATTAACACACATGAAATAAATTGTTATTATGTATATTCATGCAAAAAATTGGGGTATTTTTTCCAATATTTTAGTATAAAATGACCTTTTGAATGTTTATAATGCCTATTTTAACCACTTTTATTAAAAAATAATATAACATGATTACAAAAACTTACCAGCCTTTATTTTAGCAACATATGAAGCATTTTGCCCAAATACATAATTATTTGGTGAAAAAATAGCTTTGTTTCTAAATAGTTTTTAAATACAATCCTTAAAATAAATGCTTTAAAAGCTGATTTGTTCACTAATAAAAACAGTTAAATTAAGCTTATAAGCAACTGTTTCTTTTATACTAATCATGCAGACTTACATAAAAAATAGTTTGAAAATGTTTAATGTAATTTAAAATATTTTTGAAAATTAAAAAAAAATCTTTAAAACATAATCCATGATAAAATGTCCTTCATATAAAAAGTATTTGATTATAAAAACAAATAAAATGGAATTAAATTCTAAAATATACGTTTTAAAGTTATTAAATGTAAAAAATGTTTTTGAAATCAAAATTTAAAATACATAGCAATGCATAATGTAATAGCAACGTGTAAAGTAATAGCAATATATAATGCATTAGGCAATGTGCGAAATATCAAATAAAAAGTATTTGATAATAATGAGAACTTGAATGATGACTTAAAATACATTCATCAAAGAATATATTGATGCTAATACTTCTTTATTTATATCTTATGTAAAAGAAAAAATCTTTTGCCGAAACTATTCCGAATGTTAAGTACAATACAATCCACTTTTTATATTTTTCCTTTCCTTTTCTTATTTTTTACTGCGCAATTTAATGTGCCTGAATAAAAGTGTAAATTACAGAGCGGTTTTCATTTCTAAACAGAAAATTTCAGAGGTCAGTAAGCTCGATGATTAAGCATATGAATAAGCAATTTTCAAAAGAGGAGGAAAAAAAGAAAACAAACAAACAAAACCTTTACGAAATACGCATCCGTCAACCAATAAATAAGTTATTCCTATCGAGATAAAAGTAGAACAAAGAGAAAAGAAACAGAAACACGCATTAAGTCTTTAGTCAGGAGCACTCGTATAGATATCATATATTTGCGTTCATCAGCTTATCCACTCCGCCTTCCGCTCCCCCCCCCCCCCCACCGCAACAAGCAAAATAAAAAAATAAAAATAGACTTCTATTACTCATGTAAAAGCTTTATGATCGTGAAAAGATCACAATTCAGAAACATAAATAGATGATGAAATAATTACTTTCTTCTCATTGCATTATTTTTTAATTAATTAACATCGATTAAAAAATATTTATTCATCGATTCCACTTGCTTTCCTAATTAAATGAAAGTGTGTTCTTTCCTAATATATATTCAAAAACGACTAAGATAAATTTTTCGTACGGAACACATTTAGACCAGGGTTTAAAAAAACCCGTTTTTTTTTTTTTTTTTTTTTTTTTTTGAAAAAGCCCAACCCGCTGGGCCCAGTAGTCTAAAACCCGGGTTTTTTCGGGTTTTATTAAAAATTTTTAGAGAACTCTTCAAACTTCTAATTTTCATATGCATAATACCTAAATTTTTCATTTATCAGTGAAACGAGGGTATATTTTTAAATTAAGTATGGATTAACAATAAAAAGAAATATATAAAAAGAAAAAAGTATATTTAAAAAGATTATTTTGTATCTCATGGGACTAGATTACTGTAAGAATGATATACTATGCCAAGTACAACTGAATTTCTTTATAGAAATCTTACATAAGTTAAACAGACTAATAATTTATACTATTCCTTTCATTTCCTTCAATCAGAAATCAGTTTAAAACAACAACATGTTTATTTTTGTGCTAAAAAAATGGCATTTTTATTTATTTATTTATTTTTTAATAGACAAAAATTAATTTTAGTGTATGTGATAGCTACACATACTTATAGAAAATTAAGTTACAATTACTTGTTTTAAAAATTGTCATTGGGAGAATTAAGACTTTTTTTCCCTTGGAGAGGGGTGTTAACTTTACAAGTGGTGTACTGATATTACAAAATACATTACCTTATGAAATTTAAAGTTGAAATTTTGAAAAAACCCAAACGGGTTTTTTCATAAGAAAGCCTTTTGGGTTGGGGAAAATCGCAAAAATTCTGCCTTAAATTAAAATGCTAAATTTATATAGTTTTTTTCATTCACTTCAATTCCAAAATCAGTAGAATTTTTTTAAAAGGGAATTATCAATAGAATTTTTATAAAAATATTTTTGAAAATTTTAGAAAAATTTACTATATATATTGCAACAGTATTAAATGTTAAATTAGATTATCATAGAAGCCAGTGTCAATGACATTTGTAAATTTTGATCATAAATGGAAATACTCTTTCACTAGCTTTGCAGCTTAATAAACTCCTAAATGATTATGTAATTTGCTCCAAATTACATCAAATGTAGAAAAATATTGTTCGATTGAAATAGAAATAATTTGTGCTAAATGTAAAGAAAAGAAAGACTGACAAAATCCATGAGGAAACTTCTCTTTCCCTCTTTTTTTTTTTTTTTTCTTTTTTTTTTGGTTATAATCTGTCATTGTGCTGAAAATTACTGTATAACACTTTCATTAAACATTGATACATGATAATAAATAGAATGATTAATTTTAAAGATATAACAATGCAAGCAATCAAAATGGGGTTCAAGTTTCAAATGTCACCTTAAGGTTATACATAAAGATTTAAAGCACTTGGATGCATTTTAAAATACAGACATGAAAATCTTTCTTCTTTATAAGCTAATTTCTGTTTTCTTTTGGTCATTTTACCAATGCTTAGAAATTCCTTTAAATCTGGTTCTTTTGAAATATATTTAAATTAGCATTTATCTTTACATTCTCATATCTTAGGTTAAAAAAAATTGTACAGGTGTGAAAAAATGAAAAATTTTGAAAAAACCCACAAATGGGTTTTTTATGGGTTTTTTCTAATGGGCCCGTCCGAAAAAACCCGCTCGGGTTTTTTCGGGCTGGGCCCACTTGGGCAAACCCTGATTTAGACACATAACGTTCCACATACGCGGCACGCTAGTGATCTGAGTGCCAAACGCGCTGTTGCGTATACCGGTCGCGCGGGATGTGAGTGCCAATATCGGTCGCATGTGCCAAAAGGGTTAAAAGATTGTGAAAAATCGCAAGTTTTGTCAAAAGAGCGAAAAAAACGTTAGTGTTGGGAGTAGATTCTCTTCTAAAACTGATTTGGCTGCTACAAAAAACTTTTTTTTACTGCAGGAAAAAATTGATTTTGTTGCTACACTTTTTCCCTTTGCTTTCTTCAAAAACTAATTTCCTGCCTATTTTTTTCTGCTTTAAAAACGGATTTTTCAGCACCAAAATTGATTGCGCCAAATCCGGCCAAATCTTTCTGAATGAATGTGACCTCTGCATACGTTTTCAGAGTAATTTTCATAGTTCATTGTACTATATTTTATATTGTTGATTTAATAAGAACGATACCATATCATATACATTATTTAACAGAATTCTTTTCTTTCTTCTTTTTTCTTTTCGTTTAATTTCATAAATAAGTACTGCAAATTTCAGCAAAATTTTAGATACACATTTAGTGTATCTAAAAAATTATCATTCTTAATTTTCTATTACCTCTTCACAAAATTTCAAGTGACACCTTGGTATTTGTCATTGCTATAAAACTATGCCCCATATATATTTTTGTAAAGAAATGATGACTTAAATTTTCCAATGCAGCCTTTCTAGAATACTAATTTTTAAGTTTTTGATATTGCTATTAATAAAATTAATATAAATAAATAAAAGATTCAATTCAAGTTTTGTAGTCAATCATACTGTTTTAGGGCAATGTCTTAAATGAAGAAATCAAATTTATTGATATTATAATGGATTCGACCTTGATAAAAATTAATTACTGTCAAATAAAAGTTCTTGATTAATATTTATGAGTAAAATAATAATTTAAAACTACTTAATACTGATTTATTTGTTTTATAATTAAATGTTTGATTCTTGATTGATTTATTACTAAATTAATGTTTATTTCTTGATAAGTTAACAGCTTAGTTGAATTTAAAATCATTAAAAGATATTTATTGGTCTTTTAATTACTTTATGTCAATTTGATGTTTTATTTATTGATAAGTTGTCAACTTAAGTAGTTTTTAAATCGTTAACAGAGATTTATTGGTTTTTTAATTATTCTATGTCAAGTTAATGAAAATTTTTAAATTTATGACCACATCTATTTTGATGCTTTTTCTTATTATATTTTCAAACTAGCTGGATGTGCCAACCCCAAAACTTTCTTCTATCTCATACGTACATTTTAATATATATAAAAAAAGGTTACTCATTTTAATGCTTTAATAATTTTAATTCAATACCATACCAACTTTGATTTTCATCTTAAATTTCTGCTTCAATCAATTAATCGGCGTAAAAACGAATTTCCGTATCTGCACGAGCCGACGGACAATAGAATGATTGGCAGAATTTTTTTTTTTTTTTTCAAATTCAAGGAGGACCTACTTGCCTTACAAAAAAAAAAAAAAAAAAAAAAAAAAAAAAAAAAAAAAAAAATCATATACAAAACATTTAGGTCCGTTCTAGAACTAACTTCATACACTTTTATGCGCTGCAATATTGAAAATGGCATAAAATTCGCTATTGCAGCGCCTCCTTCTGGCGGATTTTTTTTCAGATTCAGGGCGATCTAACTACCCATAGTCAAACACATACACAAAAAAATTCGTTCAATTCAATGCATAACTTCATATACTTTTGGTAGGTACAATATTGAAAATGGCACAAAAACTGCGATTGCAGCGCCCCCTTCCGGCTCCCTTCCTTGCTCAACTTTATTTTCGCCTCGTTCTTGTATAACAAGGGGGCTCCGCCCCCTTGCTCGCTACGCTGGCCAACTCCCCACGTAATCGCTTCGCGATTCCAAGTTGTAGGCTACCCCTGCTTGCTACGCTCGCCAATACCCTATGGTATGAATAAGCAGTTGCAGACCTTTCAAATGATGTGTCACACGACTGGTATTGTAAATAAGTTAAAAATGTGCCCCTCCCTGGGGGGCAGAGTGGGGGGTAGACACACAAGACATCCATAATATGAATAAGCAGTTGCAGACTTTTCAAATGATGTGTCACACGGCTGGTGTAGTAAAGAAATTAAAAACGTGCCTCAATTGGGGGGGGGAAGAGGGGGGTAACACACAAGACATCCATAATATGAATAAGCAGTTGCAGACCTTTTAAATGATATGTCATACGACTAATATTATAAAGAAATTAAAAATGTGCCCCCCCTGGGGGGGCAAAGTGGGGGTGACACACAAGACATTCATAATATGAATAAGCAGTTGCACACCTTTCAAATGATGTGTCACACGACTGGTGTTGTAAAGAAATTAAAAATGTGCCCCCCTGGGGGCAGAGCGGAAGGGGTGACACACAAGACATCCATAATATGAATAAGCAGTTGCAGACCTTTCAAATGATGTGTCACACGACTAGTGTTGAAAATAAATTAAAAATGTGCCCCCCCCTGGGGGGCAGAGCGAAGGGGGACACACAAGAAATCCATAATAGGAAAAGGCAGTTTCAGACCTTTCTAAAGATATGCAACACGAGTGCTTTTTATGAGGATAAAAATTTAAAAAATTCCCCTTTGGGGGGGGGGGCAAAGTGGGGTGCGGCGCCCCAAACATGCATAATTGGAATGAGCCGTTACAGTTCTTATAAACTATAGGGGGGCTCCGCCTCCCTGCTCGCTACGCTCGCCAACCTCCCGCGTAATTTCTTCGCGATTCCAAGTTCTATGCTACCCCTACTTGCTGCGCTCGCCAATACCCCATTTACTATAGGATTTAGCCTGATTTACTATGTACCCCTGATTTACTATAGGATTTACCCTGATTTACTATATACCCCTGATTTACCCTGATTTACTATATACCCCTGATTTACTATAGGATTTACTGATTTACTAGAAGATTTATTGATTTACATTGATTTACTGATTTACTACAGGATTTACTTTTTAAATCTTGATTTACTGATTTACTATAGGATTTACTGATTTAATATAGGATTTACTGATTTACTATAGGATTTACTGATTTACTAGAGGATTTAATGATTTACATTGATTTACTGATTTACTACAGGATTTACTTTTTAAATCTTGATTTACTGATTTACTATCGGATTTACTGATTTACTATGGGATTTACTGATTTACTATAGGATTTATTGATTTACTATAGGATTTACTGATTTACATTGATTTACTGATTTACTACAGGATTTACTCTTTAAATCTTGATTTACTGATTTTGACTTGATTTACATGGCAGTAAATCCGCTGTGTACCAGATTTACAGCATTGTCGGACCCCTCGATTTGGAGCTCCTGTTGAAGCATGGTTCCAATAGTTAAAACGAGGTTGAATTAGGAAACTCCAAATATTGGTGCGAGATTTCATCATCTTATGGTGGCTGCTACTGAGCACCAAAAAATGGTTCAAACTCGGAAAAGATTTCTAACAGTGTAAAGAAATAAATAAGAAAACTGGCAGACATGCAAATTTATATGCAGAAAGTTGAATACAACAAAAATTATCGCCTTTTAGCATTCTTGTTTGTTTAAAAGACCAGGACGCATGTGCGTACGTCCTCATTTTAAATCCAGATTGCAATGTTCTAAGCACCTGCTTTTTTTTTTTGTTTTTTTGCTGTCGCTAACTTCTATATTGATTAAGCAAGTTGTTTACTTCGGACCTTATTTCTGTTTGTATGATATAAATAAGTCTTTATTCCATCTCTTTAGGTTACATGTAATTAAATAATTCACATAGAATTAAAAATAATGATATAAAATACTTTTGATGAAATTCAATACACCTGGTATTCAGCATACCATCACTGACTTGAATATGATGCTTAAGGGGTTAACATTGTCTAATTATCATATTAGTTGTAGTTTTCCAGCTAAATGAAAAAATGTCCACGACAAAATAAGAAACCAGGGACCTTTTGGCTTAAACTGTCAATGTTTGGCCAACTGAACATTCCAACTGAGCATCTGGCTGGCACAATTCACTCAGACAAACTTTTGATAAGAACATCTGGTCTGTTATCTGACATAGATAAATTGCAAGCAATGGAACTCAAAAGTAAATACTGGATATGTAATTAAAATTTGATTAAATTTAACTCATTTATTTCAATTGATAAGCTTATCATATGAATTATAATTTCTCAAATGAGGTAAAAATGCCCAAGCCATGATAAGTGTCGCCAGGCTTAAGCAAAAAGCCCCCTAGTTCAAATCTTGACCGGAACAATTTTGTTTATTTCTTCCTATATATTATGTATTTTCTGATTTCTCAGATGGAAAATATCAACTCATATGATTTATAAACTAGTAATAAAATGTGTGTAAAAACGAATCAAAGAGTACGGGAAGGTGGTGTACCTCGGATCTATTTTGACTTTTTAATTTTTAATAAAAAAAAATGCCAAAACTAAAAAAGAAAAGATTTTATAAAACTTAATGGTTTTACACATTACATATATTTGTCTTAAGTTTTTATATAAGTAGTTTCCACGAAAAATTTTGTATTAAAAACAAAATTAAAGTAGGACCGAGTGTGTACCTAGTGGTGTACCTTGGTGCCATTACTAAGAATGGAAAAAAAACTTGTTTTAAGTGAATAAAATTAACATTTATTAATTAAGAAGCTACATGTATAAATTTTTGATACATTTCATTGTTTATTAGGTTTTAAAAATAAGAAAGTCTAAATAGACATAAAACTTCAGAACAATTGCACTTACTATAATTACAAAAGACATTAAAAACTTATTTATATTAGTAATTATATTTATTTTTAGCCAAGATTGTAATTAGATAAGTCGATTCCAAATGTTAACTTCTTGAGCTGCCTTTCAGATCCATTAGGCAATACTTAGTGCACCTTGAACTGGGTCCAAGGTGCACCACTTTTAATAGGTTCAAGGTACACCATTTGACACTTAAAAACAAAACTACCAATCATGATGTTAAGGTTAGGCCTAACTTTATTTAAAGCACATGGCTAGAGCATTGCTTTATTATACATAATCCTCCTTAAAAAAATTAGATATGTTTTAGTACAGAAATAACATTGAAATATCTAAGAAAAATTTACTTTTGAAAGGTGAATTTCCTTTTTTAAAAATTGTGCAATTAGTTGCGCTTCTTAACAAATGCCAAGAACTTAAAGGACTTTCTTTCTGGTGGCAAATATTTATGTACAAATGTTCTTGTTTAATGATCTAAACCAGTAAAGCTAGAATTAGCATAGGTCAGAGGTACACATATGTCATAGGTACACCACTCTCCCCTACCAATTGTCTTGTGTTTAAAAAGAAAAACCATTAAAGGCTTTGGTTTTCATATAATATTCAAACTTAAAAAAAGATATCTTTATAATTTTAACATGTTTAATTTTCAGAACTTTTTCTTCATTGCACATAAAAAGGTCAGTAAATCATACTATTAAAACGAAACTAAATTAAATTGTTTAAACTTCGTTGTTTATATGGCTTAAGTGCCAAACTTTAATAATTCCTCTTTAAAAAAATCATTATCCTCAAATTTAAGCAAAACATGAAAAATACAATTCATTTATTTTTAAATTATTACACCGAGTCTAATAATAAATTAAAGTGCTTTGTCAATAGCTTTTAAAAAAAATCGAAAATTTACTGCTAACGCAAGCATCCCTTTTAAACTGTCTAATAGTTTTTAACGCTTGTTTCTCTCTTATTAAAATGTGATCATAAATCTCTCTTTCATATAAATTTGGGAGCTGAATATTGTTTTCAGGAAATTAATTGTCCGCTATTGCCACAGGTGTTACGCCGTATTTTTTAAAAAGACTCATTCTTCCATTCGAGGGAAAAAAATATTTTTTTTTTCTCTATTCACTCATATACACACCGTAAGGACCATTTCCCGTAACTATGGCAACGGAAGCATCTGTTATTTATTTTCTAAACAGTCCTCAATCTGCCAATATTTTAAAAATCGTTTTTATTATAAGAAGAATGTGTCATTTACAGCGCCCTGTTTCAAATGAACTCTGGAAATGGTTTAGTTTCCGCATTTGGTGTTGAGAATATGAAGATAAAATAAAATTTTTATCTCAAATGGAATGAAATGGGTTTTATTGAATCAAGGGGAAAAAGAACATCGAAGCAGATATTCAATCAAGCTTTGATTTTATTTTTATAGACTTCTCTGGCTCAAAAAATAAACGCATCATCACGCTGGAGCAAGTACATTGTTTCCGGGAAATAATAATTTCCAAATTTATAAAAAAAGAACCTTATTTGTCAAAGGAAATATTGGTTGATGCAATATATTTTTTGAAAAGCAGTGTAAAATTAAATGAAAAAGAGCGTGGAATTCTCAGTCTTTTGTTATTTCAGTTAAGGGGACCGTTAAGGTTTAAAATGATGATAATTTTATATATATACACTCATATATATATAATATTTGAATATTTAAGAATATCGTACATTGGGTCCGGGAAATAATAATTTCCAAATAAAAAAAAAGAAAAAAAACGAACCTTATTTGTTGATAGAAATATTGATTGATGTAATATATTTTTGTAAAAGCAGTGTAAAATTAAATGAAAAACAGCGTGGAAATCTCAGTCTATTATTATTTCAGTTAAGGGGACCGTTAAAGTTTAAAATGATGATAATTTTATATATATACACTCATATATATATAATATTTGAATATTTAAGAATATCGTACAATGGGTCCGGGAAATAATAATTTCCAAATAAAAAAAAAGAAAAAAAAACGAACCTTATTTGTTGAAAGAAATATTGATTGATGTAATATATTTTTGTAAAAGCAGTGTAAAATTAAATGAAAAACAGCGTGGAAATCTCAGTATATTGTTATTTCAGTTAAAGGGACCTTTAAAATTTGAAATGATGAAAAATTATATTTTTTTTGTCATTGTTTTTATATTGTTTGAATATTTGTGGTACAGTGGGTTCGGGATCATTTTCACATCTCATTAATTTAAGATCTGTTAGTTATTTTGTTAGAAAGGTTTATGCACATAAAAGAGTTTTCACACTTATAGATGTCTTCCATTTTATTGTATAAAGGTATGTATATGTTAGTATGCATATACATGCATAAAAATCATGAGCATATATGTGTTTTTAGATCTAAATTTCTATGTATATGTGAATAGGTGTCTGTCGTGTATGGATCTGTTTTAGTGACTATCTATTTACAAAATTAAAAAAGTTTTATAAAAATTACATTAGTTTGAAAAAAAAGTTTTAGAAAATTTACTTAAGTTAAAAAAAATTTCAGAAAAATTAACCTAACTTTTAAAAGTTTCGCATAACTAACATTAACAAAAGTAAAAAAGTTTTAACAAATTAAAAAAAGGTTTAGCAATTTTTTTTTAATTAACAAATTAAAATATGTCTAAGCAAATCAAAAAAAAGTTTTACAGTCTTACAAGTGTTTTATTTTTTTAAAGATTCAGAAACTATATAGAACAAATTAATTGCTTGAAATATTTAGCATTAATTTAGTGATTCCATTCTCTTCGTGGGGTGAAAAAAATTCAAGCTGAGTGCAGATCGGTGGGGACTCTGGGATATAAATAGTGGCAACGATTTCGTCTTATATCATATGAAGATTTGAGTTCGTGGAGTTCAGACGTGTGTTCAAGCGCTCTTTATGGAAGTGTTTTATTTAGTTTGAGAGCATTTGTGTTTTAAGAATTAAAATGTTTGTGTTGTTTTAATTCCATAGACTTATCATTATGTAGGAGAATTCTGAAAGCTAAGTGACCTGCCCCCTTAACAGCATTAACATTAAAATGAAAATTAACAATATTTCGCTATAATTGCATGCAGAAATTCGGTTAAACAGCTGAAATTGTTTACTTGAGAATTGCTAGAATCCCAAAAATTGATTTTCAGGGAAGAGAAAACTGATTAATTTACTGTAAGAACAACTACAAAAAATTTCCGAAAAAGGCAGATAGCTAATAAAAATTTAATTTTGTAAATTCTTTTTTAAATTTCGGAAATAAATTGTTTCTGAGATTTTTAAAGATAAAGGAACACTTTTTGGAATATTGGGTGATTCGGAAGAGGTTATTATAAATTCGCATTCGTGATTATTGTATGGCTTCATAGATTATGAAACATCTGTCATTTTATGCATTGTAGATTAAGGGTGTCCGGGATACATTTTGAAATAACTTTTATTTATTGGGTTAAAATTTTGAATTTTTTTGTGATGATTAACCATATCATTTGCAAATAAAATCACATGATAAAACTTCTCAGATTTTTTTTTTAATTTAAAATTTATTAAAAAGTGGGGTAATTTTAAATCGTTATAACTTAAAATATTATTTGTAGACTTTCAATTTTTATACATTTAAATAAATGGAAATATCTATTATTTAATTTTGATTCAGCATTTTTAAAAACATTAATTAAAAAAATCAAAGTATTTAAAGTAAAAATTTGAAAAAAAAAAGACGTAATTTTTATTTAAAAAAAAATCATATTTTCAAAAGGAAACATTTTTTTTTTTAATTTACAAAATCAAAATTAAAATAAAACAATAAAAAAAAAATCATGTTCTAAGATTGAAGCATTTAAATTAATGGTTATTGAGTTTTAACAATTTAAATCCGAAAATTGTGAAAAACCCATCATGAAAAAAAAGCATTTTCGCAACACGTCATTCCATGACAACCATTGCTTGCAAGCTAGATTTTGAAAACAAACCAAACTGAAAAAAATAACACTTCCTCTTCTAATTAAGATAGAGACATGATTTAAACGTCATTTTAAGCATAAAAAAATCCCTGTCGGCTTGGCCTATAGGCAGAGGTAGATTTCCGAAGAGTATTCATTTCAACAACAAACAATAAAATATGATTAGAGATAAATCCAGTTTAAAAACTTTGTTTGGCTGCTTTTGAAAAAAATTTAAGTTCAATTTCTGTAAGAACTAGATTTATCAGAATCATCTTAAGTGATATTCAGTTCAGATGCCCATTTTGACAGCATATTTTGAAATATATTCTGACTTTATTAAAAAATCGGTCAATACAGTACATTATATAGTTTCTAAATAAGAAAAAACTGTCAATTGAATGCGTTTGAAAGCAAAATGGAATTTAAAAATGAGTCATAAATCAAGCAATTTTTTATTTGAATACATCTTCAATTCTTTAATCATGATCGCTTTGGGAAATTTTAAGCGAAGTTTCCACTTTGACAGCTTTTTTAAAAGATACTAGCGAGCTACGCCCGCTAGCTGGGCCACATTTTCCAAACGAACCTCGATATTAAGCAATATATAATAAACAAAAAATTCATTTAATAAGCAAGTCTTGGTGTTCGAATCTTCAAGCACAAAAAAAGTAAATTAAAGAGCTATGGTTGTTATGCGCCCATTATCCCGTTAAAAATATGTGATTTCGCACTGTGGGCGCTACGCGCCATCGTCCCGTTAAAAATATTTGGTTTTGCACGGTTGGCGCTGCGCGCCCATAAGAGACATTTTCTCGTATTTTTTGGTTCATCAGAAGCAGACTTTTACGCAGAATCTGAATATATAATCAGTTTTTTCTACTTTAAAAACTGTCTGCATGATGGTTTAAGAAAAAACGCGCAAAAAAAGTTTCGGTATTAAAAACTGCAAAAGACTGCTATTAAAAAAAAATAAGTAATTTCATTAGTATCACAAACAACATAACTAACAAATAATTTTGGCAGCCCTTTTCCATTTGTACTAACAGAAATTAGTATTAATCGCATAAATCTTAGGTTACACAATATTCGTGTATGCTACCAAAAAGAAAAAGTATGAAAATGAGCTACAACGATTAATACTCACATACATAATAAATAGCCAGTTACATCTGAGATCCTCAAAATATTAATTAGCAACACGATTACCTCTTAGTGAACATATCTTGTTGTGCTTACATAGTTGTACTTATTATATTAATTAAACCGTGTTTAACATTTTTTACCAATTAGTTCTTTTTCTCTTATACATTCTTTGACAAAATGACGGGAGAAAAAGCGGTTTTCGACTGCTTCTTCTTTTAGCCAAAGGGGAAAAGTTCTTGTCGTTCACCGCAAGGTGGCGCAGTGTTCTGCTTGAGAGCTCCGTTTGGGAAATTAGACATTTTCCGTTCCGATTCCCGACCGGTTTTTAATTCATAACTTTTTTAATTTTGGTCCCACGGTCTCGAAAATGCCCGAAATGACTTTCCCGGAATTTTTCGAATCGAAAGACAACTCTCGCGACTTCCAACTCGCCCGCGTTGCGAACTGTAATCGGCTTCAAGCAGACAGACAGACAGACAGAGGCGCACGGATTTTATTAATATAGATATTTAGCTTTTATCAAAAAACTGACCAATACAGCACATTACACAGTTCCTAAATAACAAATAACTGTAATATGAATGCGTTTGAAAGCAAAATTGAATTTAAAAATGAGTCATAAAATAACCAATTTGTTATTTGATATATCAACAATTCTTGAATCACAGTTGCTGGGGGAAATTTTGAGCGAAGTACCCACTTTGACAGCTTTAAAAAAAATATATTTTGCCTTTATCAAAACACTGACCAATACGGCACATTATACAGTTCCTAAATAAGAGAACCTGTCAATTGGGTGCATTTGAGAACAAAAATGGATTTAAAAATGAGTCAGAAAGAACGCAATTTTTTATAGGAATATTTCTTCAATTTTTTCAATCACGATAACTTCGGGAAATTCTGTTCAAAATACACATTTTGGCAGCCTTTTTAAAAATAAATTCTGCTTTTATCAAGAAATTGGCCAATACATCACATTATATTGTTTTTAAATAAGAGGACCTGTCATTTGGATGCGTTTAAAATCAAAAATTAATTTAAAAATGAGTCAGAATATAAGCAGTTTGGATTCGAGGTTTTTTTCTACATCTAATATTATTGTTTAATTTATTTTTGCTATAAGAATTGGATTTATGAAGAACTTGTTGTTACTTAAGGGTGTTTTTAAATCAAAAAGGGCAACTTTGTGACACATGCATTAATGTATTTTTGTTCGGAAATGCATGAAAATAGCAGGTGTTGTTATTCAGAAACTCTCTAATTGCACTCATTCTTTTGTTTTTTAAAAAACACAAAAGTTTTTTCATAACAAGCCTTCAAAGTTGACACTTTTGAGCATATTTCCCGACGAAAGCAGCAAAACCGGTCGAAAAGGAGGAGCAAAACGGGTGATTGCGTCATCGAAATAGCTTATAACTCGATAAGTAATTTAATTATCATAAAATGGAAAAATAAGCTCAATTCGAGATCGCTTTCATAGGCATTAAAATTTTATAACTTTCTGTTAAAAAATGAATTTGTAAATGTGTCAAAACGTTTTTCGCTTGTTGAGCGGATCAGTTAAGAACACCCTTAAAAGTTAGAACTTAAAAGTTGTAGATATTATTGAGAAGATGTAAAATAAATTTAATTGGACTTGATAGTTTAAGAATTGACGAAGTTATGGATTTTTTTCTTTTTCCACCCCCCCTTTTTTTGTTTTCGTTTTTAATATTTTTACCGGTAAGAGTTAGTCCTACCAAAAACTTGTAAATACAAAAGTTTTAGATAATTTTGAGAAAATTTATAAAAAATTTAGTTGGATTTGATAGCTTGAGAATTGACAAAGTTATGATTTTTTTTCTCCCAAAAACCCTATTTTTTTCGCCCCTTGAGCCCATTTTTAACATTATCAAAAATCTGTCATGCATAAACTTTCCGCCCGTTATTTAGAAGTAATATAAACTTTAAAGTGATTTGATATCTATTTTCATTAAGAAGATATGGGTTTTTTCTGTTTTCACAAAAACGCCCCCTATTTCGACCCCCGTGGTCCCATTTTGGCCATTAATGAACTTAGCCGAGATTTTATCCCTTTTGATTTTATGTACCAGTTTGGTGAAGATAGGTGCAGAATTATAGAAGTCATCGTGTCCATAAAAAAGTGATATATATACAGTGGCAGTCAAAAGTTTCCGGCCAGCAAAAAATTTTTACTTAATTTGTAACTATGCCCATATGAAGAGGAATCTCAAAGTGATACTTTTACATTTTATTGACATAAAAGTTAGGAACTTATGGAATAACATGCAAATATCAATAAGTTTAATTGACAAAATTAAGTGCAAAAGAAAACTCATGTACTCAAACGTTTCCGGCCACCTTCGCAAGATTAAAAAAAATTGTATTGTAAATAGAAAACTAGAGTGATCAACAATATTTACAATTAGTATTTTATCGTATTAGTATTTTATTACTTTTAGTAATAAGTTCTACGGCGCAGCAACGTGACCTTCATACAATCAACGGTTAAAGACCGTCTATGGTACGTTCTTTTACACATTTCTTGCAATTTTTTTGGAAATTTCGGCTGAGTTGGAATGTTTATAGTTCGGCAGACGTTTGCCAACTTCTTTCCAAAGATTTTCTATTGGATTAATGTTGGGCGTTCGGGCTGGCCATTTCACAAACGAAATTTTTTTGTGTGAAAACCATTCCTTGTCCAGGCTTGGATGCATTCATTATGTCGTTATCATGTAAAAACAAACAGTTGCGACCAAAATTTTTCGTCTAATAAGGCAGCAAATAATATTGCAAGATATCTCTATGCATTACATCATTCATTTTGCTTTGGATTTCAAATAACAGACCGAAACTTTTTGAAGAAAACACTCCCCACAGCACAAGGTGTCCTCCGCCGTGTTTCATTGTAGGAATAACATAGGTCTAATCATATCTTTTGATGTTAGGTCATTCGACGTGGTGTCTGCCATCACTCCTAAAAATGTTTCAAATTTGATTGATGGAAAAATAGTACTTTTGTCTAGTTTTTACTTGACCGGACTTTGTGTTTTTTGGAAAAAGTCAGACGGGTACGTTGATATTCTTTTACCTATGAAAAATGTTTGAACCTCGATTCTTCCATAAAGTTCTGTATCATGTTAGCATCTTGACACGGTAGAGCGACTTTTTTTCAGCAATATTTTCATTCCGTAAATAGCTGTATATTGTAATGGAATTAATCAATCAATCATCAATTGTTTTTCTCTTGATAATTCTGTCCATGAGAATAGTCTTTTTTCGGAGTCTCCCGGACCTCACAAAGTACTGAAGGCCATAGCGATCTTTGTATAATTGTAAAATATCGTTTACAGTCGATTTTACCGATGGATAACTTTACTGCAATACCTCGAGAAGATTGGCCCTTTAGTGACAAACTAATCACTCATTTACGAATAATAATTGTAGAACTTTTCAATTTTGAATTCAAACTATGTAATTCACGTTGATTCATTCAAAAACACTACCAAAAAAAAAAAAAACACTTTACCGATAGAAAAAAATCTAAGGAATGATAAGTGGCCGGAAACTTTTGCACACGCGAACTTCGGATTCTACTTCTTTGTATGAAGCATTTCAGTATCCAATCAAAATAATCACGTGGTCAGAAGTCATTCAAATATGCCTGATCACCCATCCGAGGCACCAACCAAAATATGGCATAGGTGTGTTACCCCTCGGAGGAAAACAACCCCTGTCAGCACCAGACAAATCAATACAAAGGCAAAAGGCTCGAACTACGGGCCCTAAAGAATACAAAATAGAATAAAAGAGAAAGACGTGCCCTAGCACGAAGTAATAATTATAAGCAACTTAGAAAATCTAATAAACAATCCTTTTTTTTTTCCTTATTCTTTTTTCCCTTTTCTCTCTCTCTCTCTCTCTTTTTTTTTTTTTTTTTTTTTTTTTTTTTTTCAAGGCATTTTACATACATAAAGGTCTATAAATTTGATTTTCGTACATACAGAGAACAAATTGTAAATTCAGATATGTTACAAAATACAATAATCTGGCAGCTAAATAAAATGAAAAAAACAATGATGTGCACAGTGCGAAAACAAACATGAAATTACATAAGCGAGCGAAAAGTACTATGCATGTATATATATAAAACTTTAAAAATAATTAAAGTGTCTACAATTAAATCTGAAAAATGTACAATCAAGCTGAAAACTGTCCTAATAACTAAAAGGATGTCTGAAAAAATTAAATAAATGTCCAAGTCGATCAGGCTCTGTAGAAGGTAATAGTTCGCGGTAGTTTTATCCCATGCTATATATTAAAATAACATCAGAGCAAAAACAGAAACAGTCCATGAAATTTTACTCAAAAAGTGTATTTAATAAACGAATAGTTCCTGTTAAGTTCATTGTAAATGTCACACAAATTTCGGTAATTCGAACGAGACATTACTACATTTCTGATGTTCCATTCAAGAGAACGACTTTTAATGTAAGTAAAAGAAAATGGCACAACTTGGCATCTATCAAAGAGAAAGTGTCGAACATCTCCACGAATACCGCAGATACATTTATCAGAACTCCGTTTACCAATTTTATGTAAATGAGCTGGAAAAGCACCATACGTCGAGATAAAATAAGCGCAAACTTGGGAATAACATAAAAAATCCTTGTTGACTTGTTTAAAAATGCCATAGGTATCTCTTTTCATTCAAATATGCCTGATCACCCATCCGAGGCACCAACCAAAATATGGCATCGGTGTGTTACCCCTCGGAGGAAAAACAACCCCTGTCAGCACCAGACAAATCAATACAAAGACAAAAGGCTCGAACTACTGGCCCTAAAAAATACAAAAAAGAATAAAAGAGAAAGACGTGCCCTAGCACGAAGTAATAATTATAAGCAACTTAGAAAATCTAATAAACAATTTTTTTTTCTTTTTCTTTTCCTTACTCTTTTTTCCCTTTTCACTGTCTCTCTCTCTATCTCTTTTTTTTTCTTTTTCTCTTTTCCCTTTTTTTTCAAGGCATTTTACATACATAAAGGTCTATAAATTTGATTTTCGTATATACAGAGAACACATTGTAAATTCAGATATGTTACAAAATACAATAATCTGGCAGCTAAATGAAATGAGAGAAAAAAAAAAAAAAAAAAAAAAAAAAAACAATGATGCACACAGTGCGAAAACAAACAAGAAATTACATAAGCGAGCGAAAAGTACTGTGCATGTATATATATAAAACTTTAAAAATAATTAAAGTGTCTACAATTAAATCTGAAAAATGTACAATCAAGCTGAAAACTGTCCTAATAACTAAAAGGATGTCTGAAAAAATTAAATAAATGTCCAAGTCGATCAGGCTCTGTAGAAGGTAATAGTTCGGGGTAGTTTTATACCATGCTATATATTAAAATAACATCAGAGCAAAAACAGAAACAGTCCATGAAATTTTACTAAAAAGTGTATTTAATAAACGAATAGTTCCTGTTAAGTTCATTGTAAATGTCACACAAATTTCGGTAATTCGAACGAGACATTACTACATTTCTGATGTTCCATTCAAGAGAACGATTTTTAATGTAAGTAAAAGAAAATGGCACAACTTGGCATCTATCAAAGAGAAAGTGTCGAACATCTCCACGAATACCGCAGATACATTTATCAGAACTCCGTTTACCAATTTTATGTAAATGAGCTGGAAAAGCACCATGCGTCGAGATAAAATAAGCGCAAACTTGGGAATAACATAAAAAATCCTTATTGACTTGTTTAAAAATGCCATAGGTATCTCTACCCTTCGTACTGTTAGTCCATTGATATTGCCAGTCCTGCATACATTTATTCTTGAAGTGATATTTTAATTTACTGATTGGAATAGGTATGTCCACTATTTTGTCATAGATATTTTCCTCTATTACGGATTTAGCCAAATAATCAGCACGCTCGTTACCTTTAATCCCAACATGTGCCTTGACCCAGCCTAGATGTACTGTCTTATTTTGTAAAAGTCGCAATTTCGTAAAAATGTCAAACAAAAGGTAATTGTCGGGAAACAGACATTTAATCGAAGAAACTGAAGAAAGACTATCCGTATAAATATAATAATGATTAAAGTTACTTTGTTGACACAAATGCAATGCTTCAGAAATTGCCACAAGCTCAGCTTGATATATAGAGTTTAAAATATTTAATTTGATTCTAAGCTCATAAATTATCTCATTTCTTTGAAACACAGTAAATGCTGCTCCCACACCTCCAGGCATCTTGGAGCCGTCTGTAAATATAATTGGATGTTTATTAGCTGGCAATGAATGAATTATTGGATTAATAAAATTTATATGGTGATTCTCATAAAAATTCGGATAATAATAGGATGGAATTTTCTTCATTACTGTACTAGACGTAGCCACCATTCCATCAAATGAAATTGATTCATCACCTGAGATAGTTGCAAAATAATGTGCTGAGTTTGACAGTTCAAGAGCAATTGGTATGATACCAGCTAAGACGCACAAGGCCTCTGTTGAAATTGTGCGATAAGTTCTAATTATTGTCAAAAGGCAGACACGTTGGCATGAAGACAAACGACTCAAACCAGGAGACTTTAGATCGGAATACCATATCTCATGCCCGTAAGAGATCTGCTTTTTTAAAACCGTATGATACCAAATTTTTAAAAAATTTAGTGAAATTCCCATATCTCTAATTCTAGTTTTTCGAATATTACAAGTGAAAGAAGTAACTTTAGTACGTACCATATCTAAGTGGTCTACCCAACTAAACGTACTATCTAAAAGAAAACCTAAGTACAGCATATTATCTCTCACCGGAATACTCAGATTATTATGTTTGAATATTGGTCTTCTCTTCTTCATGGTGTATTTGCCAAACAACATAGCGACAGTTTTTGTATTATTTAATTCTAGATTGTGATTTCGACATACTGACGTAAAATCTTGCACACATCTATTAACTCTATTCTCCAACATCGATCTAGTGTTTGCACCCTCTACCACTACTGAGTCGTCAGCATATGAAATCAAATTTATTGACAGAACTTTACTCCGTTTTAGCAACCTGTCCGCAACTACTGTCCAAATTAATGGTCCCAAACAAGAACCCTGTGGGCAACCAAAAAATAATCGGAACCAGCGAATTCCGTTAATAAACTTAAAACCTATAAGCCGATTAGAAATATAGTTTTTAAACACATCCTTTAAGTAATCATAAATAGGTAAATTATTTATAATATCTGCCGTTAAATTCCAATCCAGACAATCAAATGCTCCAGAAATGTCAAACGAAACTGCTACACAATACTTAAATGTAGCAAGACCATCTTTAATTTTCTTCCTTAATACTGAGAGAGCTGTCAATGTGCTTTTCCCCTCGCGGAATCCGTATTGATCATCGTCTAAATATGATACTGCCTCTAGCATTGTCATTATTCTAATTTTTAATAGTCTCTCATAAACCTTACCCATAATCGGGAGCAATGTTATTGGTCTGTATGAACTTGAGGAACCTTCAGGTTTATTGCGTTTTTTAAAGAAAATGACAATTCCTTTCTTCCAGCAACGTGGGAAATGAGCAAACCTAAGACATGTATTAAATAGTAAAAGCATTAAAGAGTAATATTTATTGCAAAGATTCTTTACTATCAAAGCATCCACATCATCGTAACCCGGTGATTTATTATTATGTTGTTTAATAAGAACAGTTCTTAATTCGCGTCTAATAAAAGGACGGAAATCATCATGATATTTATAATCTGTATTGCTTATGAACTCATGAATATTATCAGGAACAGCATTTATCTTGAAATGATCTGACATTAATTGGCTTGCTATATCGTCATAAGTATCAAATACTGTAGAATTTTCCAGTGTTGTAAACATCATATCCTGGTAGTTAAATTTTTTGCCAGATACAAATTTAAAGATATTGCCATATGCATCGTCTGTACGTTGACAGAAACTTAACCATCTTTTTTGCTTGGTATGCCTAATACGTCTTTTATATTCTCTTCTAGCCGTTAAATAGGCATCTCTGTACTGCTCGTTGCCTAGATTTTTTCTGTATCTTTTATAGAGAGCGTTTACTTTATTTCTATGTATTTTTAACTCTGGAGTAAACCAAGTTGTAGATGGCTTATGAGATAAGACACCGCGTCTAAAAGACTTGTTCATGACACTGATAAGATAGTCATTGAAATTTTGCAGCCAATCCTCCAAGGAATCTTGATCAAAAACCCTTTGAAGAGATGTATATAATAGATCATGTTTTTCATCAAAATACTTGTTGAACTTATTCATTGATTTATTCTTAGTCTTGAAACGAGTAAAAAGCCTTTGTAATGGATTCATCCTCAAGGAAAACACCAGATATCTATGATCACTGAATGAAAAACTTTATCGTCAACTTTCCAGTCCACTAGGTGTGGGAGAATATCAATACCAGCTAATGTGATGTCAGGTCTACCCTTTCTCTCGTTTTGGACAAAAGAGTGAGGTGCATCTGCTGCGTTCAGCATACGAAGATTGCTCATCATTAAGTACTCCAGGAAGACATCCGTTCTATCATTCTCACGTGGATATCCGAGTGTAATAATTGGAACATTAAAGTCTCCTCCGATAATCATGCGGGAACAGTTCTGATAGTAATTATACCAAGATGAGAGATCCTCCTCCAAATCACTCGAAGGCGCCGAATAGATGTTTAGTTGGTTGTCTGTGACTTGTACGATCAATGATGCATAAAGATTGAAATCAACTTAACATATTTATTCTTAACAATCAACAAAACAAACACAACACCTGCACGCCAACATACGAACTGGTTGTTGCCTGAGCACACACCATGCCATTCGCACGAACCCTAGCGGCCGAGAATGTTAACAGGTAAGACTGCATGGTACTGCCATCTAGTGACAAGACTTTTGAATAGATCACTACAGATGGATCCAATTATCAATGGGCCTTGCTGTAGAGTAACCGTTATAAAAATTGAATTGTTTGAAGAGAAACCTTTCACATACGCAAAAGCATCATTTGTGCATAAAATCATCGCTGTAGATGAAATAGAAGAAAAACAGATCCACCCAGGAGGAAGACCGACAAAATTGCCATCTATTACATAAGGATCCTGGCAAAGGAAAAAATGGACCCCATTACTCTCCGCGTAACACGCCAAAGCGTCATTAGCGTCTGAGCAATGGTTAAGATTTATCTGTACAAAAACTAAATCCTCTACACCGACCTGAACAGACGAGACAACCGTTATAATCTTTTGGAAAGCAAATCGTTACGATAGGAAATGAAGCTAGGGCACTCGCGACTATCAGATCGGTGTGTGGCATCTGTAACATCATCCTTTTGTAAACAATTAGCACAAGTCTCTGTTTCCACTGTGCAATCTCTCAGACTATGTCCTCCCGCACACTTGCTACATTTCTGATCTTGATCACACTTAATCGCCGAGTGCCCAAAGGCTTGGCAACGGAAACAACGAACTATAGGAATAAAACCCACTACACGATATCTCTCCAAGTTGATACATAAACGTCTGCGCAATAACAAAAATTTCGAGCTCTCCTCATCTACATCCAAAATCCAGTTCACACGACCCATTTTGGTTGCATACCGTCTGATTATTTCTACATCACCACTCTTATTTAGACCACCATCCAAAAGAGCCCTCTCAACCGATTCCACCACATCCACTCCTTCTACTTCCTTGTCTACACTTAAGACCAAGACTCTTTGCCGTCGACGCCTAGGAACTGTAACAGTAATTCTTTCTTTAATAGTGTCTGTATTCTCTACTACATTCTTTAACTTTTCTGAATCCGATTTAGATGAAACCTTTAAAATGAGCTGGCCTGCCTTTGTTGACATTACGTCTACCGGAGTAGGCACATCCTTAACATCCTTCCAGAGTTTCCTAAGGTCATTCTTAACATCGGTCACCGTTTCTCCCTCTTTTGGAGTTATCATTACAGCAAAACCCAGGTCACGTGTCACAGTCTTCTTCTTCGATGCCGGAATTTCCGACACTATCGAAGTATCCTGAGCACCAGAGAATCTTCTAACTAATGCCTCATAAGCTTTGCTGTCCGTCACCATTGTTCTCACCTTCGTCTCATTTGCCACACTCTCCCTATGGGCTTTCACCAAACGCAGGTTAACGTAGTCAAAGCACTTCTTGACCATTTGCAAAATCTCTATTGTCACTTTATTAGAACCACCACTCTTCTGCTTTTGAGCATCTAACGTGTCATAAATAAGAACATTGACTTTCTGAATTGCTGCTGGGTAATCCTCTTCCACCAACTCCTCAAAAAATTTGTCCAACTTATTCATAGTAGCTTTCTGTAAATCAAGTAACCAAAAAATATCGCAAAATTCCTCCCTAATAAAATGAACAGCAATCCAAACACAAAATACGCAGAATCCAAACTCACAAGTCAATCCCAGTGACCACCGCAATGCCTGAACATAAATATATGATCCCTCCTCATAAGGTGGAAATCCAACAAATAGAAAATACAAAAGCAATAACTATCGCAAAAGAAAAAAAAAATCAAACACCGTAAAGATTAAACTAAGTAAAATACCGCAACCTGCGAACTTGATATACCAGCAAAAGGATACTATCCTCTGACACAAGACAAAGTTCAACAATCAGCTACAACTCAATGCCTTAAAAATTATCCTCATTCAAATATGCCTAACTTTTGAAGCAATTGTACTTCTTCTTTGCTGAAACCTTCTGGTAAATAAATAAAAGGGACTAACTGGCTGGAAACTTTTGACCGCCACTGTATATATAAACTTTTTTTATTGATGGTAGTTTTAGGTCTAGGGGTCATCTGCAAAAAATTTTCAGAAATTCCAATATTGGTGCGAATGCAATAGGTAGTATTTCATACGAAATCTACCTAAAAACAGAGAAATTTTTAATGTAATAAAAGTTTTTTAGAAAATTTGAAGATTTTCATGTGCCGAACCAGCACTAAGCGAAAGCGGGAGGGAGGCGACTGGGGTGGTCGCCCCGGGCATGGAAATTTAGGGGGCGCCAAATTTACACTAACAACGTCATTTTAGGTCTGTCGCAAGAAAAAGTTGGAAAAAGGGGGGGGGGCGTCAAATTGGAACTTTGTCCCGGGCACAGTTTTCTCTTCGCCCGCCCCTGCCCCGGATGTCTTTAAGATACGTGTGCCTTTTATACAGTGCAAGTATCTTTCATGTTAGAAATACATATAACAGTAGTTTAAGTTCACAAAGAGCCTTCTATGCCTTCCTTAATATGAAAATTAAAAATCTTCGAAAGTTTTTTATATTTCATTTATCTTTTAAGAATGAAATCAGTTATAAATGAAAAAAAAAACTTCTTATAAAATAAAATCCAGTAAACACAAAATGCATTCTGAATGCTCAGAAATTGCTCAAAAATATCTATGACATTTTAGACAGAATTAAAAAACGCTATGTACACGTGGGAAAAATTTTTCAACTTAGCCTTTTTTTTATATAAAAGTTTACTAATATGTTTTTCCTTTGATTTGTATTATTTTCAGTTAAATTGATTTTTCGTGCTTCGACAATTTTTTTTTTTGTTCTTCTATCAAAAGTACTTTATCACAATTTCAAAACTGTCAGTGTTGGAGTTTATCTATATGATTAAGGAAATAGCGGAAAAAAATATCATTTCATATAATTAAATGAAATCGTGTCTTTGGACTTTTTAAGTAAAGCACTTATAAAAATCTTTTTAACCACATCACTAATCAATATTTTTGGAAAAAACTTTCAAATAATGCCTATTTATTTTGCGTCACTTGCAGAATTTTAAATCTTTTATCAGCGGTTTTTCGAAACGAAAATTTTTCCTAACTGGATTAGAGAAATGCCCGTATTAAATAATCTAAAACTTACAATGAAAATTTACTTACGAGAAAAATAAATCCTGATTTGATTAAAGATGACGAAATAAACTGTAAGATTAAAATAGCAAATAAAGCCTTTGTGAAAAAATGTTTAAAAATAGAAAACTAACGATTATCAATGCAAAAATAATGAAAGCTAGAAAAAGCAAAACTCAGGTAACTTGCCTCAGTTTTGCATTTTCTAGCTCCCTGAGTTTTGCACTGATGAAGAATCTCGATAGTAGATTCGAAACAGCTGTTTTCTACCTTTTCATACATTATTTGTGCATTTATAATCGTTGGTTTTCTATCTTTAAACTGTAAGATATTAGTGGTGTCCAAAGCATTTGGCGATTCGATTTACGAGGGACACCTGACAGCACTAGTGATGAATGACAGTCACTCCTCGAGTGAAAAGGGTTAATTCTCAATATTTGAATTTAAATTTTAAAAGGAAAAGCGCTTAATTTTAGGGAAGAATAGTGTATATTACCATAAGGTTGAATAATTTAAATATTATTAATTGTAATTTGTTGAATCCAAATTTAAAACAGATAAATGCTTGATTTTAGACAAGAAATGTGTATATATTACTATAATATTGGATAATTTAAATATTGATGATATGATTTTAGACAAGAAAAGCGTATACGAGAGGTTTTAAAAAGTAAAGTTTCAATGCTGCATACTCATTAAAAAGCCTTTTAATTGATAAATTGTCCATTATTAATTACTTACTGGTATATACAGGGTGTCCACTCTCAACGGTGGCCAATGGCTAATTTCTAAACCGTTAGTCATAGACATATAGTTCCAATTGCAAAAATCCTTCCGGCAATTCCGGGAGGAAGAGGCCGCTTTCATATACTTATTTATTTATTTATTTATTTATTTTAAATTAAGTTGCATTATTCAAACATACGAAACCCAGATTGGTGGAACCCGATTATATAAGATTGAATACTAGTTTTTGTCAATACTGAATATTAATAGGAATTTTTAGAAATTATTCATCTTTTATTCAACCTGATTTTATTTTAAGCGATTTAGAGAGTCGCCAAATTCTGTGATATCATGAAGTGTATGTCATTTTAAAGCAATATGATGGATAAAAAAAACCAATGAGCTTGGTCGAAATCTTAATTCATAAGCACATGCACACTCATTTTGAAATCGATTAATATATAAGAGTGCAGCGCAGACAAATTGATTTTTAAAAAAATGTCACCCATATTAGAAATTTTAACTGTTATATCTTACGCATTTTTTAAGGTAAAGACAAAGCAAAAAATATTCTGGAATTCATTATTAACATCAAACACTTTAGAAAGAACCATTTTTCCAATTTCTAATATTTTGTTTCTACATCGTTATACATTTAAAAGATTTTTGACAAACTCAAATCGCCGCCATTTTGAAACAATATGGCGGATAAAGTTGGCCTGTGATCTCGGTCAAGACATTGGTATGTACTATGTACACACGGAGTTATATCCAATCAGTTTATAAATATGCGTATTGCCACGTGACAAATTTCAGACCGTTTCAAAATGCACTGCAAATCTAAAATGCTATAACTCATCCATTTTTTAAGATATAGATGAAACAAAAAACGCTCTGGAATCTTTGTATCAAGATCAAACACACAAAAGAAAACTGTTTTTCAATTTCTCACATTTTAACACCTAATTTTAAATTTTTTTTTTAAAATTTGGATGGCTGCCATTTTGAAACAAGATGGCGTATGGAACTGGCTAACGAACTTGGACCAGGCCTTATTATGTACTATGTACACACAAAGTTACATCCAAATCGATTCATAAATCCGCATGTTATCACGTGACAAAAATCAGATCGTTTTAAAATGAGCCATATTAGAAATTCAAAGTGCTATAACTTAGTCATTTTTTAAGATATAGCGAAAAAAAAGTGTTCTGGAATCGTTGTTTTAAGTTCTAACACATAAAAGAAAAATATTTTTCAACTTGTAATCTTTTCGCATTTAATTTAAAATTTTAAATTAAAAAAAATTTAAATGGCCGCCATTTTGAAACAAAATGGCGTATGATGCTGGCCAACAAATTCGGTCGAGACATTTGTATGTACTATGTACATACCAAGTTTCCTTCAAATCGGTTCATAAATACGACAGTTATCGCATGACAAAAATCAGATCGTTTCAAAATGTCAGCCATACTAGAAATTTAAAGTGCTATAATTTAGTCATTTTTTAAGATATAGACGAAACAAAAAGTTTTCTGGAATCGATGTTTTAAGTTCTAACACATAAAATAAAAATATTTTTTAACTTGTAATTTTTCGCATTTAATTTAAAATTTTAAATTAACGGTTCATAAATACGACAGTTATCGCATGATCGTTTCAAAATGCCCGCCATACTAGAAATTTAAACTGCTATAATTTAGTCATTTTTTAAGATATAGACGAAACAAAAAGTGTTCTGGAATCGATGTTTTAAGTTCTGGTTCATCGATGTTTTAAGAAAATGGACTCTCAACCAGTATTTCCTTACAATAATTCCTCTCTGATACTCTTTTACAAAATTGTCAAATTTGGTTATAAGTTTTCAAATGCCAAATGTAGAATAATGTTTTATCTACACATGGTTTATAACTTTAATAATAAAATACAAATAGGAATAAAAGGTGTCATTCTTAATTGAGAAATGGAATTAAATTGTGTGCTTTTTTGAAAAACTCTTAATATCCGTAGTTTTCACAATCACTGAAAATCACATATTAAGTTATAGGTTTGAGTAAAATCATCCGATTTTATAACTGTTATAACATAAATATCTGCTGAATAAATAGAATAATACTAATGTCAAATACATGAGTAAATATAGTTAGACTTAAACACACTTAAAATTAATTTATCAACATCAATTTGAAAGCTTTTACAATCAAAGTGTACACCTTATGCCTGCATAAGGAGCCCAATTTAACCCCCAAAACTCCCAAAAACAAGTAATATTCTTGTTGCGCACCAAGAACATACCTGCTAATGTTGAAAATTATGGTGATAAAATATTTAAAGAATAAGAATTAAAATTTAATCTACTGTCTTGACTTTAGTTTGAACTAGTGATTGTGATTGTATCTGAGGTTTTGTTTGTTTTTTGGGTTGCTCATGAAACAGTTTAAAATCTTTGGGTGAAAAATAGGGTCTTAATTTAGAAACATGCACAATAACGGAATTCTGTCCTGTCTCATAATTAAATTTATCTATTTTATAAGTTACATCAGAAAGTTTATTTATAATTTTGTATGGTCCAGAGAAATTAGGTTCTAATTTTCGAGTGTTAGGGTATTTAAATTCTTCATAAATTACAGAATCTTGTATTTTTAATGGGCATTCGACAAAATTTCGATCATAGAGTCTTTTACTTTTAAGGTGAAATTCATGAGTTCGCGCTTTCGCAATTTTGAGGGCTTTGTCTACTGGTGGGTAATAGTTCTGTTTTAAAGGAGAGTCATAAGGCACTTGACCATAAAATAAATAGGCAGTTGGGAATTTGGTGATAGAATGGGGCGTATTGTTGTATTCTTCTATGACTTGGTTTAATAATCTAGTCCAAGGTATTTTAGAAGAAGTGGAATTAACTTTACATTTAAGCCTGGTAACTATAGTCTGATTAACGCGCTCTACTTTTCCATTGGTCTGAGGATGATGTGCGAATGTAAAACGCTGTTGAACATGATGATTTCTAAGGAATTTCTTAAATCTTGGAGATCTGAAAGATTTATGCCTGTCACTAAGTATTTTTAGTAACTACGTAGAAAGTACTTTCACTAAGTAGAAAGACATTCAAAAGGTTGATCTGTTGCTGGCATAGCTTGTAATAAGCCGAATCTTTTCTGTTTTGGTTTTTTATTTTTCTGACAGGTGTCGCAATGTTTAACAAATTGTGTAATGTCTATTGTCATATTAGGCCAATAATAGTTGGGAGATATTAAATTAAGCATTTTTTGAATCCCTAAATGTCCAAAATTATCATGAGCAATATGGAGTAATTTTTTCTTAATGACATTGGTACAACATTTTTTTTGAATCCCTTTTTCTGAACTATAAAAATTCCATTCTCTTTTTTATATTTTTTGTCACAAACATTGTCTTTGTCTTGCATCTCTATAATTTCTTTCCTATCTAGCAATAAACTAATATGTTGATTAAAATGACAAACAGGATTTCGTGACAACATGTCTGCTTCGACATTTGTTGAACCCTTTTCATATTTTATCTCATAATCAAACATACTAAGTTTGAGTGACCATCTAAAAAGCCTACCTCTTAAGTTTTTAACACTCTTTAACCATACTAGAGATGCGTGGTCCGTATGAATTGTAAACTTGACACCATGAAAGTAATGATAGAATTTGTCAAGAGTATTTATAATAGCTAAACATTCTAATTCAGTTATGAAATAATTTTGTTCATAACTCTTCAAAATTCTAGAATGATAAGCAATAGGATGTAAGAAATTATCTTTATCAGGTTGTTTTAGAACGGCACCTACTGCTATCTGAGAGGCATCTACAAACATATATAAAGGTAATTTAGGATCATAAATTTTGAGGATGGGTTTTGCAATTAAAGAATTTTTTAATTTTTCAAAAGAGTCCTGGCACTCTGAGTTCCATTCCCATAGTGTGTCTTTTTTAAGTAATCGATTTAGAGGATATCTAATTTCAGCATATTTATTTATGAATTTATGGTAAACATTAATGGAACCTAGAAATCGTTGTAACTCTTTCACATTGGAAGGAGGTTTTAAATTTTTGATGGTTTCAATATTGGCATTTGCTGGTGTTATAGTTCCATTAGTGATTTCATAACCTAAGAAATTGATTTTATTTTGGCCTAATTTACATTTAGAAAATTTAAGTTTAATGTTTTCTTGTTTGCAAATGTCAAAAATTTGAGCTAAATGGTTTAAATGTTCTTCTAAAGAGGAAGAGAAAATTATAATATCATCAAAATAATGGCACGCAAAGTCGATTTTATATTTATTAAGGATCCTTCGAATGGTTCTATTGAATATGGGAGGGCCAGTTTTTATGCCAAAAGGGAGCACGAGCCACTCAAAAAGTCCAAAATTGGTTGCAAATGCTAATTTTTCTGTATCGGATGGATGTATTGGTATGTGCCAGTAGCCAGAGGCTAAATCCAAAGTTGAAAAATACAGAGCACTACTCAATTTATCTAAAATTCCATCGATACGGGGCAAGGGTTCTGCATCGTTTTTAATTATTCCGTTTAATTTTCTATAGTCTATACATAATCGCGTTTTTTTTACCTTCCTCTCTTTTCATAACTAGTGTAACAGGGGCAGAATAGGGGCTATTACTTTCCTTTATGAGTCCAGCTGCTAAGAAAGACTGAATTTGATTTTTTATTTCTATTTCTTCTAGGGGAGATGTTCGGTAGGGCCTCAAAGATATAGGTAGGTCAGATTTTAGTATAACGCGTTGTGGTTCAATATTTATCCTACCCACATCATATTTATGCTTTGCAAAAATATCACTATAAATATGAACTAATTCCCTTAAATTTACATCTTGAATTAAATTTATTTCCCCAGTTAAATCTGAATCCGAATTATCGCGAAAATTTTGAAGAGTCATGGAACCTCTATAATCAGGATGCACATTAATTTCGTGATCATATTCAACACAGTCTTCATTTTTCATAATATTTCCACAAGTAGATTGTAACTCTATATCATGATTACTTGCATTCAGTGTTTCATTATCATAATTATCTATTGCTACATTATTACCAGTATTTAATTTCATATTTTTTTTATATTCTGAGGTTACAAATTCATTAGATTGATCCCTGTTCTGTTGTACTTGGTCCATACTTACTGTATTGAAATGAAGGGATCTCTCATTATGTATGGATATACTGTTAGTTATAATTTTCCTTCCCTGCCTTACAATACAATTTTTACATTCTATGGTTAATTTAAATTTAGAACATTCTTTTAACCCCAAAATAGCATAATCCAAATTTGTATTGCATACTAAAAAGTTAACATTTTTTAATTTTACCCACTTTTAGAAGAACACTACATTTTTTATTTATATGTAAAAATCCTTTTGCCTGACCAATGGTAACTGAGGGTATAGTCTCAATTTTAGCATTAAGTTTTTTAACAAATTTAAGTGGCAATAATGCAATAGTTGAGCCAGTATCTACAACACATGGCAAATTATAATTATTTGTACATCCATACACAATTAATTGCCAAACATTATGAGAATTATTTTGTGAGATATTTGGAAGAGTATCAGAGGATGGTACCTCATTCCTAAAAATACATTCTCTTTCCCAATGAAAAGCATTACTCACACCCCTATTCGTGCATATCCTACAAGGTCTTGCAGGATATGAATTCTCAATATAATTATTTTGACAAATTCTGGGCCTTTGAGATTGCCTTTGGGGAATCCAATTCCTAGGTGTATTATTGGGCCTAACTGGCTGAATCCAGGGCCTAGTTGGTTGAAAAGGTTGAAAATTTTTTCTAGCTGAGGGTTGATTTATTACTTGGTTTGAAACTAGTGGGGTGGAAACTTCCACGAATTGTTTGACAACCCGGTACCATTCGGTGGTACTACTAGGAGGATTTATAATAATACTGTTTTTGAATTCTGGTTTTAAACCATCAGTTAAACCTTGTAATAGTATATTTTCACTAAGATGTAATTTCCTACCAATTTCCACTTTTTTACGAAAATAAGTTTCTAAATTGTCTAAATTATCTAATTTCAGATTTGAAAAATCAGAAAAACTCGGGAAGTCTAATTCAATGAGTCTTTCTATCAAAATTTTCTTAATTTGTTCATAATCCGTACAATTTAAGCAGTCATTGATATAAATTTTTTGAGCTTCCCCTTTCAAATATTGCGCGATAAAATTAAATTTCCACTCTAGATTTTTCTGTTCCCTATCACATGTTTTATCAAAATAAGTTAACCAAGACAAAATGTTCATTCCAGAACTCGGGTCAAACGGTACGAATTTAGGATCTTCCATAATTTTTTTATTCTTATTCATTAGAATAAATGAAGCACTTCTATTTTCTTTATTAAATCCTGATCGTAAGGTCACTCGCAATAAATTTCAATGTTAATGATTTCTATCGCATACATATTTTTTCAAAATTACTATATTTAGCTGCTAACTTTAACCAGAAATTTTATCTAATAAAACAGAAATTGTAAATATCATAGTTATACCTTAAATTGGGATTAACATTTAATTCTATTATTTTATAAATCATAAACAGATTCAAAAATTTTAATTATAGGTAATTTCTTACTTAAAATCACAAAATTTACTGAAAAAATTAATCATATTTATCAGTCAAACTTCTAGCAACAGCCTTGCACAGTTCCATCTTTCTTACTGAATTTAAATAAATTATAAGAATCCGGGAACCAAAGCTCATTGTAACCAGAAATTCTAACAAATAAAAGGAAAAACATAAATGTTAACTTAATTTTCAGCTCAAATGCCTAGTTGTAGGAACATTATCATGAAAATACTGCATTCTGAGAATAGTTCTTGATAACAAACAAATATCAATAAATTAGAAAATGTACTTAAAAAAAAATAACTTGAGCTTCTAAGTTCTTTTATACTTCATTATTATTACGAACTTATCTTTAAACGTGCATAAAAATATCAAAATAATCTTTAATATGCAACAGTAATTGTCTAAGAATATCATACTCTTCAATTTAATCCTTAAGAACAAAAATGTTTAAATCTCATGATAATAATAATACTCATAAATAGGTAAGTAAATAAAATTCACAGACAAATAATCAAATAAATAAACCTGGCAAACAGAGAATAATTAATTTAAATAAATACATAAAAAGTATACAAATAATAATAATCAAAACACTACGAAAAAATTCTCACCGAAATCCTATTGGGCTCGACAATCTCGAAAAATATTTGTCTATTCACCAATTTACAAGAAATGGTCTTGTAATTATTATTATTTTTTCTTCTTTTTCATCATCACGAGGACTACTTTTTCTCGACTATGAAAGACAGGATCTCAATCGTCATGGAACACACAAGCAAACTCAAAGCAAGCATTAATTCTTTCAGATTAGCATCTTTCCAAGCATAGTTGTGAAGTTCTTTAGAAAGAGAATTTCTTTTTCTTTACAGTCACCGCCAAAAAAATCTTGACATTTTCGATTTTTGATGTTTTGTTAAATATCTAGAAATATACACAAGGAATTATTCTGAAACTACTGGTGTGTAAACAAAATAGTACACGTCATATATTTTGACAAAGATTTTCCCCCAAAATCTAACAGGGGACCGTCAATAAATTGAAAAAGAAGGAAGATCTTTTGGATCACCCTGTCAAAACTAATGAAGCAAAACAGTTTAAACTGCAGATAATGATTAAGTGGCTTATTGTGATAAGTTCTGTCGATTTTTATGAATATAGCTTGAAAACTCTTAGAGAAATTAAAGTTTTTATAAAAACGGTCCAAAATTTTTCCAAGTTTTTTGCTTATAATTTTCAGAGCTCTTCATAAAACACAATAATCTTTTCAGAAAATATGACAAACAACATTGCACATAGCATCCTGTAATCAGAATTAAAAAATAATAAAAAATGTATGAAAAATGAACGGGTTTACTAAATAATTTTTTACTGCGCACGCGTCAACGCTATTAAAATTTCATTTGCATATTATGTTAGTTAAATGTATAGAGCAACTTTTGTGAAAGTCTCAAAAACATAGCTTAAAAACTCTAAAAATTATCGTCAATAGAATATGGTCAAAATCCGTTATTTCCAAAATAAAGCAAAAAGTCCTTCCGGCAATGCCGGGAGGAAGAGGTAGCTTTCATATA
This sequence comes from Maratus speculifer, assembly GCA_964019185.1. Lineage (NCBI taxonomy): Eukaryota > Metazoa > Arthropoda > Arachnida > Araneae > Salticidae > Maratus > Maratus speculifer. The sequence continues at coordinate 417,892,257 of OZ025293.1, forward strand.
CTTATATATTTATTTATTTTAAGGTAAGTTACATTGTTCAAAAATACTAAGCTCAAATTAGTGGAAATAATCTTATAAAATTAGTGATTTTATAAGATTGAATACTAGTTTTTGTAAAGATTGAATATTAATAGGAATTTTTAGAAATTAGCCATCTTTTATTCAACCTGGTTTTATTTTAAGCGATTTAGAGAGTCACCAGATTCCACGATATCATAAAGTGTATGCCATTTTAAAGCAACATTGTGGATCGTTCAGATCAGACCGTTTCAAAATGTCAGCCATAAGAAAAATTCAAAGTGCTATAACTCAATCATTTTTTAAGATATAGACAAAATAAAAAGTGTTCTGGAATCGTCGTTTTAAGTTTTAACACGTAAAAGAAAAATATGTTTCAACTTTTAATTTTTTCGCATTTAATTTTAAATTTTAAATTTTTTAAAAAATTTAAAATGGTTACCATTTTGAACCAAAATGGTGAATGATGCTGGCCAACGAACTCGGTCGAGACATTTGTATGTACTATGTACATACCAAGTTTCATTGAAATCGGTTCATAATTACGCGTGTTATCACGTGACAAAATCAGATCGTTTCAAAATGTCAGCCATAAGAAAAATTCAAAGTGCTATAACTCAATCATTTTGTAAGATATAGACAAAATAAAAAGTGTTCTGGAATCGTTGTTTTAAGTTATAACACGTAAAAGAAAAATATTTTTCAAATTTTGATTTTTTCGCATTTAATTTTAAATTTTAAAATTTTTTAAAAATTTAAAATGGCTACCATTTTGAAACAAAATGACGGATGATGCTGGCCAACGAACTCGGTCGAGACATTTATATGTACTATGTACATACCAAGTTTCATTGAAATCGGTTCATAAATACGCGTGTTATTACGTGACAAAAATCAGATCGTTTCAAAATGTCAGCCATAAGAAAAATTCAAAGTGCTATAACTCAATCATTTTTTAAGATATTGGCAAAATAAAAAGTGTTCTGGAATCTTTGTTTTAAGTTCTAACACGTAAAATAAAAATATTTTTCAAATTTTAATTTTTTCGCATTTAATTTTAAATTAAAATTTTTTTAAAAATTTAAAATGGCCACCATTTTAAAACAAAATGGCGGATGATGCTGGCCAACGAACTCGGTCGAGACATTTGTATGTACTATCTACATACCAAGTTTCATTGAAATCGGTTCATAAATACGCGTGTTATTACGTGACAAAAATCAGATCGTTTCAAAATGTCAGCCATAAGAAAAATTCAAAGTGCTATAACTCAATCATTTTTTAAGATATTGACAAAATAAAAAGTGTTCTGGAATCTTTGTTTTAAGTTCTAACACGTAAAAGAAAAATATTTTTCAAATTTTAATTTTTTCGTATTTAATTTTAAATTTTAAAATTTTAAAAAAATTTAAAATGGCCGCCATTTTGAAACAAAATGGCGGATGATGCTGGCCAACGAACTCGGTCGAGACATTTGTATGTACTATGTACATACCAAGTTTCATTCAAATCGGTTCATAAATACGTTAGTTATCGCATGACAAAAATCAGATATATATATATATATATATATATATATATATATATATATATAGTTATATATATATATATATATATATATGTCAACATTTGAACGGAGGGTGGTTTTGGGGTCTGGGGGTCATGATCGGTGAAAATATACCAAAATTTTCCGGAAGTGCTTTCCTCCGGACGGCTGCAATAGGTAGCTTTTTACTTTTTGTAATGAAAGCTACCTAAAAGATAAGGAGTTGTATCCAAATATAGTAGTACGTGCAATACTGTGTAGGTACTAATCAATGGAATATGGATACAGCCCCTCATCTTTTTGCTTCATTTTGGGAATAATGGATTTTGACAATATTTTATTAACGATAATTTTCAGAGTTTTCAAGCTATGTTTTTGAGACTTTCACAAAAGTTGCTCTATACATTTAACTAACATAATATGCAAATGAAATTTTAATAGCGTTGACGCATGCGCAGTAAAAAATTATTTAGTAAACCCGTTCATTTTTCATACATTTTTTATTATTTTTTAATTCTAATTACAGGGTGTTATGTGCAATGTTGTTTGTCATATTTTCGGAAAAGATTATTGTGTTTTATGAAGAGCTCTGAAAATTATAAGCAAAAAACTTGGAAAAAGTTTGGACCGATTTTATAAAAACTTTAATTTTTCTACGAGTTTTCAAGCTATATTCATAAAAATCGACACAACTTATCACAATAAGCCACTTAATCATTATCTGTAGTTTAAACTGTTTTGCTTCATTAGTTTTGACAGGGTGATCCAAAAGATCTTCCTTCTTTTTCAATTTATTGACGGTCCCCTGTTAGATTTCGGGGGAAAAACTTTGTCAAAATATATGACGTGTACTATTTTGTTTACACACCAGTAGTTTCAGACTGATTCCTTGTGTATATTTCTAGATATTTAACAAAGCATCAAAAATCGAAAGTGTCAAGATTTTTTTGGCGGTGACTGTAATTAAGTAAGAAATTACGGCGATTTTGGCACAAGAACATTCACGAGAAGTCGATTATCGGCGATTGCATGTTCTACTTTGCTCCATCGCAATTTTCTTTAAATATCCGAAAAAGGCAGCACTTTTAAATAATCCTGTCGACTTTAGAGTTTATTGTGACGATTTAAAAGTTAGGAGCCAGAGACATCAACGCCGGGTTTCCCTTTCACCGCAGAGAAGTCATGGCCACCGAGGAAAAATAATAAATATATGTAGAGAATCCAAATAATTACTCATTGGCTGCTGTAAGTTCATTTATTTAATCCGTAATCATGAGAAAGGGAAAAGCTCCTTTTGCAAACTGTCTTTTACCCAAACATTATTTCAGCAAGCCGTACTCATCCAAAAAAACCCCCAAGAATCCTCCTTCTCAACTCGAGGCTTCCACCTCTTAAATCTAAAAAGAAAATTCTAGAACCTTCTGTAACCTCAAACCATCATTATTTCATGTAAACAGAATTCTTGTCCAGCTACGAGACTATTTTCCACAGACGATAAATAAATTAAAAAAATATATATTATTTAACCAATTTATAATCGACTCAGAATTTCTTAGGCAGACGATTTTTATAAATGATTAATTTTAAGAGAAAAAGAAAAGAAATGAATTTATTGCTATGCACACTATCAAAGGTTGACTGAGGAAAAATAAATAAATAGATAAAATAAAATAATGATATTTTTTGAAAGGTATGGGTGTGGAATAAATTTAATAAGACTGTCTTAAAAAGGGTTGATAAAAACATAGAAGAAATTAGTTTTATTTGGAATATTAAGAAATAAAGTTTAATTAAGAATATTTTTAATTTAGAGCCATCTTTTTAAGTTTACGCATACTGGAATAATGTTTTTTAAGGCAAATTAAGAATTTATATCGTCTGTATAAAGATTAACAGATTATATTTAGAAACAAGATTTTAATTTAATAATTTGAACTAAGTACGGAACATTATTATAAGAAAATTAAGATAGTATAAAGGTTAGTTTTGGCGAAAAATTTTTAAATTTGTAATATATATATATATATATATATATATATATGATACATTTGAACGGAGGGTAGTTTTGGGGTCTGGGGGTCATGATCGGTGAAAATATACCAAAATTTTCCGGAAGTGCTTTCCTCCGGACGGCTGCAATAGGTAGCTTTTTACTTTTTGTAATGAAAGCTACCTAAAAATGCTTTAAAAAAGGTAAAGAATTGTTTCTCAAGCTATTTAGGTCAAACAAATTTTTTATTGAAAAATTACGAAAATTAACTTTTTATACGGTCCCCCGGTCCTATCAATGATATTTAGTAAAAATTTTCCATCACCCTATCAAGCAATACAAAAAAGGTCCCACTCATCTAACATTAAAATTGACCGAGTTATAAAACTTGAAATTTCATGACTTAAACCACTTTTCAGTAGCTGAAAGCGAATGTTTTGGACTAAGTTTTCAGGGAACGTATACTAAATGTTTAAATTATTATAAAGGGCATCCATTTCCAGCGCTGTCAAATAGCTAATTCCTAAACAATTTGACACAGACATATAGTTACAATTACAAAAATGTTTTAAATGAGGTAAAGAAATATTTTTAAAGTAATTTAACTAAAGTGCTTCCAACGTATAAGTTTTACGGTAGTGTTAATTTTTATTAATTAATTCCTAGATTGGTTAAAACAATTGAAGACGTGAGTTTTAAAATTCTCTTTATTGAGAAAATCAAGTTTTGGGAATTCGCGATTTTATTTTAAAAAGGTTTGTTATTTTGTTAAGCTTTTATTTTGCTTAAAAAGTTCGTGCGTATGTTTCCCTAGTTCAAAATTTCTATTAAAAATTTAACTCCCTTCCAAATATCGAGGTTTAATTTGCACACTTATTTATATCCAATTACAATGTAATATTAATATAATTTTAGGTGCGTACCATTTATTTATTTTATAGGATTACATCAAATTCTGTTAGGTTAAGTAATCTAATAGAATTTTAAATATGTGTCATTTTGTAACGAATTGTGACTGGTGCTTTTCATAATTTAAATTAACAAACTTTCTCTTATCCTTTTACTTATATTTTTAGTACAAATTTTGCTTTAATATGTAATCATCAACATAAATTTAAAAATAATATTGTAAAAATTATTTTACTCTCAATGTTTAATATTAAATTTTATATCTTGCGTTTATTTTTATTTCCAGTAAATTTGTGACTAACACCTAATTTGAAGCAAAAAAGATGCTTCAACTTTAAACAGCTATTACTCGGTTAGTTTTAATCGCAGAGGAATGGGACTTTTTTTTGTATTACTTGTTAGAGTAGTGGTAAAATTTTACTAAATGTCACTTATAGGACCGGGAGACCGTATAAAAATTTAATTTTCTTAATTTTTTAATAAAAACTTTTTTAACCTAAATCGCTTGAAAAACAATTCTTTACCTTTTTAAAAGCATTTTTGCAATTGGAACTATATGTCTATGACTAATGTTTTAGAAATTAGCCATTGGCCACCTTTTAGAGTAGGGCACCCTGTATATGCTTTGATTTTTGACTTAGTGGTTGCCATTACTCATGCATTCGTTTAGTCTGGGTACAAACTTTTGTATCCCATAATCATAGAAGTAATATGTTATAGAAATCCCATATTAATTCCGATTTTGATCTCATCATTTCGTGGAAGTTTTGTCCTGAAAGATGTTTCTTCAGGTAAAGATATAAGAGGTAGTCTCTGGGTGCAAGGCCAGAGATCTCAAATGACCTACCTGTTCTGATTTTGTCATGAACATTAATCCTACCCCCCCCCCCCGGAAAAAATCCCTACAACATTTCGTTATATTATGTTCATTCATAACGTTTCCATAGAACAAAACAATTTCTATCTGGATATATACTGGAATCTCACATTTTGAATAAAGAAAACGTAGGTCGAAATGTAATACGATTTTGACCCGTATTGTTACGCTTTTTAAGTCTGTTATTATATCAATAAGGACAACTTTATGAATTCTTAATTTGTTCTTTATGACATAAGTTTTAATTCATTTTTGTTCGGAGATACATGAAACTAGCAGGTGTTCTTGTTCAGAAATTATTCGCACTCTGTTTCTCGTTTTATTGCAAACGCAATGTATGTTAAAGGAAATTATGTCAAAGTTGGCGTTTTGAACCGAATTTCCCGACAAAAGTAAAAAAACCCAGTCAAACTGGAGTGAAAAACGTGATCGTAGGTGATCAATTTCGCCTATAACACAACAGGTAATTTATTAATCACAAAATGGAAAGCGGAGTTCGATTTTAAATCGCTTCTAAAATCAGGTCTTTCAATTTTATATGGTTTCGTTGAAAAATGAATTTGTAAATATGTCAAAACGATTTGCACTTGTAGAGCGGAGCAGTTAAGAACAGCCTTATCACATATTGTAACATGTCACATTTGGCGAGATCACAGCCCCCTGAAGTCTAGGCCGGAGCGCTCACACAAAAATGGCGGATTTCGAAGGCGGATTTGTGTACAGTCCCTTGACTATACGTATGAAAATTATTTAAAATCTTTTTCCGCTTTATTTTTCTGAGATTATACAATGCAAGAAATCCTTTATAAAATACTGGTGTCAGTATTTAAGGGACCATATATACATAAAGTAAAATCCGCCTTCGATAGCCGCAATCTTGTCTCAGCTCTCAGGCCTAATTTCAGGGGGCGGTGGCGAGATCCAGAATGGACGCAGATATTATAAACATCTGCTACATCAAACAGACTCAAAGTGCAAATAACGAATGACTGATGGATAAGGGTCAAATGTTAAGGTTACAATTTGTGTTGCCATCTCTCCTATTAAAACTTTTGTTTCCTAATATCTGAGACTTATCTATACGTTCAGAATTATCATGAGAAAAAATTAGAAATCGTCCGTATTATAGAAATTGTTAATATTATTAATTCGGAACATTTGAATTCGGATTTACAACAGAAAATGGTTAGTTTTCGACAAGAAAAATATACATTACAGAAAAATTAAAGGACATAGAAAAGAATTTAAGCAAAATATTGTACTTATACCCTTTATTATTTATTATCTTTATTACTTGCTATCTTTATTATTTACTTTATAATATGCACAATAACATAAATCTCAATCATTGCTTTCTTCTGATAAAGGTTTTATCATTATAAATACAATATGAAGATAAATACTTTATCCTTAGATATACAACTCCTGGCTTCAATATATTACATTTATGAATCCCAAGAGATACTCAAGATGTTTAAGAGCTAATTAATACATAGAATATCGAAAAATCGATACGTTCTAGAAAGCAATTAAACGTAAATCGGTAATTCAGGCAATCTGAATTGTATTTTGATTTCATTAGATGAAATTTAAATGTTTGAACTAAAATATACGAAATTAAAATGTCATGCTTGTTCATTTTTTGTATCTGATTCTGTAAGAAAAATTTGCCATTTCCCTATTGTACATTAAATATTGTGCGAAACATGTGATTATAATTAAATAGTTGAAGTAGAAAAGAAATAAAATTTTAATGCATAGTCGTATTAGAGCTATTTTTAACTTAATATGTAATGCATCAACAGTAAATAACTGAAATTTCTGAAATTTTAAATTCTTAGTAATTGTATATTTAATTACATCTATAGTTAATCTAAATTAATAAAACGAAGATCTTGTGTTCAATTTATAAAGAAAAAGAAATCAATAGAAACGTGGACTTACGCTGTCAAATTCAAATGATTAAAAATGCTCAAGATACTCATCAACGTACTACTTACATAAAACTGTTTCACGAATGTTTCAGTATGCAATCCGGGGATACAAATGGTTAAAATAAAACTATTTGGAATAATTTGATGAGAATTAGTGTACAGTTATAAATGAAAGGGTATTTTATTTATAAGTACACATTTATCTCTCCTAAATACATATAAATCAGAACAACTAAAGCCGTTTTTATAGCAAACATTATTATTAAAATAGACTGGAATGCCTGTCTAGATTCTGTCACTTTGATGACAAGGTGATTTCCATTTTCCTGATCATAAGAGAAAGCTGCCCGGCTGTAATCCATTTTTTCCTTTGTAAATAATGTCCGAAATTGTCTCACCAAAGAAGCAAAGAGAAATGGGGCTTAAACGCGGGAGACTTTAGAGACAGATTCCAACATCTTAATGTCGCTTCCATCTGGGCCCAACATCACTGAAGCAAATTTAAAAGCTCATAATTTATGGGCGTTTTACTTCGACAGCTGCTAATAACGCAAGTTTTGGGGTTATAAAAGCAAGCTGAAGCATCCTACCACTTAGCTTAATACGAAAGTCTTTGATATAATTTCTTTTGAAGACGATTAAGGACTCGGGAAGCACGATAAAACTTTGTTTCTTTTGACACTATTCGGGAACTTTGATTCGCAGCTCGTTCATGTAAAATTAATGAATGCCCAGTCGACGAAACGTTACTTCCTATGTTATTATGTAAATTGAAGAGTGTGGCAGATATTTGCGTATGCAAAATGACAACAACTACAAGAAACTCAGTTTGCGTGATAAAAATAATGGCATATACGAGTTTTCTTTGCTGAAGTCTAAGTTTTAGTCTGACACTTTATAATATTTTTGAATAACTGACTTAACCATTTCGCAGCGATTTTTTTTTTGGATAAAAATTGCTTATAGGAGAAAAAAAAAATTAAAATTACTATCTAAATCAGAAAATGTGTACTGAAACTTAACGATTACTTCATTTACTGAAATTTAACTAATATGTCATTTACTGACGACTATGTCATTAAAATTGAACGAATATGTCATTTACAAAAATTTAACTAATAAGTCATTCACTGAAATTTAACTAATATGTCATTTGCTAAAATGTAATAAATATATCACATACATTTAACGATTATGTCATTTAAAGAAATTTAACTAATAAGTTCTTTACTCAAATCTAACGAATATGTCATTTACTGAAATTTAACTAATACGTCATTAACTGAAATTTAACGAGTATGTTATTTACTGAAAATTAATTAATGTATCATTTACTGAAATGTAATGAATATGTCATTTACTGTAGATAAACGGATATAGATATTTTACATACGATGCATACATCAAAGAGATTTAGAAACTGTCGAAATATAACAGGAATCAATAGGCTTAATAACTTTCCAGTGTTTACATATTTTTTTTTTATCGTAACTTGTTGGTTCATAAAAGTAGCTAATTAACATTAAATTTTAAGAATAAAATATATATAATATGAATAAAAGAATCACTAAAATTCAAAGAGATTTAAATAAAAGTTTTATATCTGATTTATTACTAAATGGATGAAACATTGCTGAAGTGTTAATAATAAACGCATAAAAACATACAATCATTACTACTTGCAGATAATAGCAAAAATAATAATCAATTTAAATTAACCGATACTTTTAACTCTAGTTCAAAAAGGTTTAATTAGATTTATTTTTTAATTTTTTATTTATTTAAAGTGTAGGCGGATAGTATTCTTAGTTTTAAACATTATAAAATAAAAAAAATACTATCAATTGCTGATTAATTAGAAAGTTAAATTTTCAATCCGACATTTTAATGCACTTTGAAAACTATTTGTATATGAAATATTTTTAATCGCGTACAAAAAAAGAAGTTATCTGGGTAGTTTAAAAAGAGGATAATATCATGGTTATATATTCAGAGTAATAAGTACAGTGAAAACAACTTATTTATGAATTTATCAAGTATATTAATATACACAAACTAATACAAAATTCTAAATTAAATTAAGTTGTTTACAAGTTAAGGGGACACATTACCATCGAAAATTTATTTTCAATTTTGAATAATACTGTAATGTATGTAGTGGCACAATACTTAATACTAAAAGTTAAATAAAAATAAAAAAAGTTGTAAAAAAGCCTATTTTACTAAAATTTATTTTTTTAAATTAACTTATTAGCTTTTTAAAATCTCTACTACTTTTATAAATGTGAACATTTGTTCTTCGATTTTTTCTCATATTCACTAGAATTTATCACATAAAACTGTGCATGGATTTTTGAAACATCAGATTTTACATTTAATATCATTTTTTTTTTTTTTTTTTTTTTTTTTTTTTTTTTTTTTTTTGTATATTGAAAAATAAAGGAAATTCAACGAAATCACAATTTAAATATTTTTTAAAAAATAACTATAAACTAGAATGGTAAATCCATGCATAAAAATGTTAAATACATCATGGAAATCAAGTTAGAAAAAAAAATCAAACCTCTTATTTAAATTAGCAAACATGCCTTAGTATTTATCGAACAAGCAAGTTATAAAAATATAAACATGGAGAAAAAAAATCAGTTTAACCCTTTCCGGCGCGGAGAAATTCTATTAGTAAAATGAGAAAATATGGGCTGACACTGGAATTTACAAACGGTTTTTTTAACAAATCATGAACACCTTAATTTAAGCATTTATTGTAAAAGCAAGATTTTATTAAAATGTTATTAGTGCTAGTTGCAAGTTTGGAATTAAAATTAGGTGTGTCCAGACAGGACACACTGCGCCGGAAAGGATTAAAGTTTTCATTTGTATGGGTAATTGCGATGATCTATTAACAAAATTTACAATAGCTAGCGATATAATTGTCGTATAGGTAAAACTGAGGTGTCAAAATATTCACAATTTAAAAAGCTTTCAGTTAATATTAAAAAGAGAAAATCGATACCTTGTCCAATTTCAAGATACCGGTTCCCTTAAAATTAAAAGTGAATTATCCGGATTACTAATGTAAGTTAAGCTTTACCAAGTATCCATTATCATGGGAAAAACATGATATGTTTACAATGTAGAAGGCAATTTATATTTTAAAACTTGGAAAAAACTACTTTATAGACTTTTTCATTTCCTTTAGAGGAAATAATTTTTATTATGATTTAAAAAGTTAAAATAATCTATCAGTAAATTATCATGCAATTTTTGAATATTTTGTATGAAAAATTTTTCAAAAATTGCATGAAAATTTTTTTTTTTTTGAGGAGCGTTAGAATGCAATTGCCTTTTAAACTATCAAGACGCCCGTTTCATTTCCCCGCTGAATTAGAATATCTGATGATGTGGACTGGATAACGAAAGTTGTAGTGTCGATGTGTGCTAAGGTGATTGCGGGGAAGAGCTTACCTATTTTATGAGTTCATAAATAAAGAACTTGAAGACTGATGGTGTTTGTTTTTATAATGGGGAAATACCCCAATGAAATTCTTCCACTGCTCGCCAGCTGTCGGAGCGACTACTCTGCTCGTGCTGCTGCGGATTCCTAGAGTTTATGCAACATAGTTATTTCGTCGAATTATATTTATTATATATATATATATATATATATATATATATATATATATATATATATATATATATATATATATATATATATATGAGAAAAGTATGACAATGATGAAAAGATGAAAAAATGGGTGCAACGACAATGAATTATACAAAGAACAACACCAAAAAACAAAACAAAACAAACTCCCTGCTCCTCGGAAGGTGGGGAGAGTAACAGGTATAATTTTTTTTTTTTTAAATGTATCCTCACAGGTTTCGCAAGGCATCACAAACCTGCATCCTCCACTTATATAAAGAATATAAAACAAAATAAATATAATAAATAATATAATAAATAATAATAATTATAATAATTTAATAAATAATCAACAACAAAACCATAGCACAAATCAACTCGTATTATAAAATATTCTAAAATCTCAAAAAATAAATTAAAACTGTAAGAAATATCTCAATAAGTAAACAATAAACTAAATAGACATGCATGAATGTGATGCCCCCACTTTGACCTGTGAAGAAAAAAGATACCTGTTAAAAATCATCACATTACACCTCCATACTTGCATGAGCGGGAAACTGTTAGGCCTAGGATGGTAGCAGGCCAGCATAAAAAATTTTAGCCTTTTGAATTGTCCTTCCGTTATTCAGCTCTCTCCATATTCAGTCCAATTCTGTTTAGTCTCAAAAGTTGATAACCATCGCCCTGTGAACTTTCCAAAAATGGAATTTAATCCACAGATCCTCATCAATTCAACATTCGAGAAAAAACCTCCATTATGGTGTTTGGCCTTGCTGTTGCCACTTCAAGAAACCTTTCTTTAATTCATTTACATAATGAAATATAAATTTATGTGGATAAAAATTATTAAATTTAAAAATTTGTGACTCCAAAATTTAAGGTGGTAACTTTTTACACTCATGTAAGTTATATATATATATATAGAACCATTATACAAATATAAACTCTTAAGCGCTTCCGAAAGTTGCGGATATGAAAAAACCTTTACTTCAGAAATGCTTCCTTTAACTCGGAAATCTATTGGTTCGCGCGGCTTCAGAAAATAAAGTAACGATTTTCGGAATCGTGGGTAGCTCCTAAGAGGTTATTTCTTATTTTCGTAAACCTTTTTGTCTTGCTAGTTTAAGAAGCATTTCTGTTTTTTTACAGTGTAGAAGTGAAAATATTAAGCTGTTTCATTTAAAAATTTCACTTAAAGTCAATTCTCAAATTAAGGAGAAGGAGTTGTAAAGAAAAGAGTGTTTAGCATTTTATTTATTTTTTTAAATGAAGGAAGAAAAAAAATCGATTGAAATAAATGGCATTTTACTTTATAGAAGATAATTTACATTGAAGATAATTTACATTTACATTTTAAATTTAATGCAGTCATAATTTAAAATAAATATTTTCACGCAAAGAAGCTGATAAACTTTCTTTTTTTCTTAAAAAATAAATAAATATATAACGTACATTTTAAGCGTATTACTAGTTGGTAAACAACGAGGTTTCCTATATATTTATACTTTCACAGTAAAATAAAAAATAATTTCGAGACTACATTTTAAATTTAATACAGCCATAATTTAAAATAAATAGTTTGATGCAAAGAGGCTGCGAAACTAAAATAAAGCAACGATTTTCGGAATCGTGGATAACTCGTAAGAGATTATTTCATATTTTCGTAAACCGTCTTGATAGTTTAAGAAGCATTTCTGTTTTTTACAGTGTAGAAGGGGAAATTAATATTTTTCTTGTTACGCTGATTCATTTAAAAATTTCACTTAAAGTCAATTCTCAAATTAAGGATTAGTAAAGAAAAGAGTCTTTAGCATTTTATTTGTTTATTTTTTTAAATGAAGGAAGAAAAAAAATCCATTCAAATAAATGGAATTTTACTTTATAGAAGATAATTTACATTAAAAAAAAATGTGTTGTCCAGTGTTTTTTATTTTCTTAAAATGAAACAGCTATTCTTATTGTTACAGAAAAAATGAAAGCTGTTTATAAGAATTTTATCTCCAAAATTTTACATGAAAAAATGAGTAAGTGTGACTGAAGATCGTACAAAGGGTTTCGTTTAATATTCCTTTCAAAACGATTTATCCTTTAATAAATCCAAAATGTTAATTTAGAGTTATCAAATTCTTGCACAAATGGTAGCACTAATAAATATAATTTAAAAATAAATATAAAAGGAATTTATTTATTTTAATAAAAATAAAATATTCAAATCAAATCATTTAAAGAAAATCCAAAATTCTTAATTTTTTGAAAATCTGAAATTTAAAAATTTGGCGGAGGTATAATTAAAATTTTAAATTTCCATAAGCAAAAAGAATTGCTGAAAATTAAATTTAAAATGCTGAATCATTAATAAATTGCAAAAGTATTTTAAATAAAAAGGAAATTGATTTTCAAAAAATATTATGAATGTGAGATGAAAGAAACCTAATAATATAAACCCTTAAATTGACCAAAATACGAAATTTCTTCTTATTAAATCCACCTTCGGATGGAAATTTCAAGTTTCTGCATCGGGAATCGAACTAAGAACTTTCTGTTTACTAGTGTAATGTTTTTCTCCGAAGACATGTTGTCCACATGCTAAACGTTCAATTTAAGTTTAACGTAGAAATTAAATTCTTAAATTTTTGAATCACAAAAATGAAGGATGGTGTTAAAAAAAATTAACTTGATTAAAATAATAAACTTTTTCAAAATTTTATCATTTGTCGTGTGACACGAGGTATTCAGCAGTAAGTATACAGAATTTGAAGTATCTCACTTATACAGCTTTTCTGTACGGACTCTGTGACGAACAGACAGATGACAGACACGAATAGGATTTAGTCAGTTGGACGGAACCCTAAAAAACAAAACTAAACTAGAACGGAAATAACCCTTTGAGGTTTATGGTTCAATTTTCTACCACTTAATTTTATGTGCGAAATGTCACAATGGCACTGGAATATTCGAAGAAATTTATTTAAAAAAGGTTTAATGCATTTTACTCGTGTATATCGTAAACCGAATTTTTTCTTTGCAAAATACTGGTGTCAATGTGACATTTGGAATTTTGAAGACGAACTCATTATTTTTGCTCGAACTTATTATTTTTCATTGATGTTGACGTTTATTCTTCCCGTTTCTTTATATATTAACAAAAAGAACAAAAATCTCGTCTAAACATCGTGTTTGACTGAAATAACATACATAATTTGGTAACAAATAGAAATTTATTGACATATTCAGTAACTTAATTTCATTAAACTTTCAATTCTAACTATGCCAAAGAAATATTTACTGAAATAATTTTTGCTTTACGGAGTAATATATTTTCACTATAGTATTCTTACTATAAATATGCATGAAAGTAGTCTAACTATAAAAATGCATATTTTTATACGATTAACTGTACAGTTTCCTAAAGAATTTTTAGTTCTGATATAATTTCATTCGTAAATAAAATTTATACTGCAGAAGCGAAAATATATTTAATGCATTTTTCAAAGAGTCTCTCGGAGCAATCTGGAACTACCTTTTTTTTATAAACACTAAAAACATTCAAATAAGTAAAGAAGCAGCGTAGTACACCATAATTGATAATTGTTTTCAAAGTAACAGCACAATATTCATTCATTCGCCTATTTTCGATTCAATAAAATACCAGAGCTCAAATACCCACCAGAGCTCAAAGGTTTACCGTTATACTTAAAGTTTACAAATAAATTAAGAATTAGACAAGTAAAGTAGATTTTGAATTATTCATAAAAATATTAAAATGAAGGACATTTTAACATGGAAAACGTTTGATATTTCCTGAAAGATGCGACTTAGCAGCATACTTTTTTACTTTCTTAAAATGAAATAACAATTGGCTATTTCCATGCGAATTTGTTTGTCTGTTACATACTACGATTTTTGGCTACCAGTATTTTAGAGCGGAAAAATGTGATTTTAGAAAAACATTTTAGTTGTTTCCTTTACAATTTATACATTTAAACTCAAGATGTAAATTCAGAATCAATAAACTAAAGTAGGATCTGCCTTATCGAGAAAAGATATGTATTAAAATACGTTGTAGTATGTAAAAAGCAATTCAACAATTTAGAAATGTGTTTTTGTAGTAATTGTTTTTTATTCTTTAAAGAAAATTATGATTCTTATTATTACTTAAAATAGAAATGTGATTTATTTTATCGAACATATCTCATCAATTGAATAAGACAAAGCGAGCTTTTCGGAAAAAACAGTGCCCAACAAGCATAGTGATTTTCAGCTGTGTAACAGACAAACAAGTTCGCATGGAACTAGCCAATTGCTATTTTAACAGAAAAATTCTTTATTATGCAAATTTTGAATATTTTACATGGATAACAAAATACAGCATAAAAATAAACTAGAAGGAAAAAATTTTTTAGTTGTTTCCTTTACAACTTATACATTTAAACTCAAGATGTAAATTCAGAATCAATAAACTAAAGTAGGATCTGCCTTATCGAGAAAAGATAAGTATTAAAATACGTTGTAGTATGTAAAAAGCAATTCAACAATATAGAAATGTGTTTTTGTAGAAATTGTTTTTTAATCTTTAAAGAAAATTATGATTCTTATTATTACTTAAAATAGAAGAACAGTCTACTACAAGTACATTATCATGCAAACTTTGAATATTTTACTTTAAAGAAGTTCCAAGAGCCGAAATAAATTAAAATAAAGTCGTTTCAATTATAAATCATTGTTAAAATCATCATGAAAATTAAATACCCACAAAAAGTTTTCGGGTATACCAAAATGTATTAAAAGAAATGACTTTTTAATATAGAAAGACAATTTACGTTTTGAACAATGTTATTTTGCGGTAATTATTTCCTTTCTTTAGAGAAAAAAATGTTTCTTGTCGATATGGAAAAGAAAGTAGAAAAACAATCTATTACAACTACATGATCATGCAAACATTTTGAATATGTTACATGAAATAAAAGTTGCAAGTTCTGAAATATATCAAATCGGAGTCATTTGAATTACAAATCATTGTTAAAGTCAACAAAAAAAATTAAATATCCGTAAAGAAAACTAGAATAAATCAAAATTTATGAAAATAAAATACTTTTTAATACTTAAAAGGCAATTTGCTTTTTGAAAAATGCAGTTCAAAAATATTTTTCCCATTCCTTTAAAGGGAATAATAATTACTGCCATTACAAGAAAAAAAAAACAGTCTACTAAGTACATTATCATGCGAATTTTGAATATCCTACATGAAAAAAAAATTGCAAGTGCTAAAACTAATTAGAATGGAGTCGTTTCAATTACAAACGATTGTTGATATCGATATGCAAATTAAATATCTGCAAAGAAAATTTTCAAGTAAATCAAAATGTATTTAAAATAAAGGATTTTCTTAATATATAAAAAGCTATTGTTGTTCAGTAGTATTTTTTCCTTTCTTTCAATTAAATAATGATTCCTATCATTACAGAAGAAAAAAATAATAGTCTATTACAAGTACATTATCATGTAAATTTTAATTTTATTACATAAAAAAAATCTTAGTGCCAAAATAAATTAGAATGGATTGGTTTCATTTATAAATTATTGCTAAAGTTAATATGCAAATTAAATAATCGCAAAGAAAAATTTTGGGACAATTGTAGGTGGAATTTTTAAAAAATGTTGCAGAAAATGATAAAATTTATTATTCAATCTTTAGTTCAATCATTTTATTAAAATTTTTTACTTCAAAACTTTTACTCAAGAAATGATTTAGCATTTTTTCTTTAGTTTTATACATAATTTATGCAGTCACTAAATTCCCAATAAAAATGCTAACTTTTTTGAATAACTCAATAGAAAAATCATTTTGACAGCAAAAGAAAAAAAAAAGAATCAGCGTTTTAATTCCTTTAGCTTAAAAGCATAAAAAGGTGTCGGATCGAAAATAATAGTAAAAAATGCATGAAATAATCTTAAGCTTAAGTGAAAAGAATGAGAACGCTAATAAAGCTTGACATTTTGTAATAAAAAGAACTTATATACATTTTTTAGATACATAGCTTAATCCGTGTCATATCACAGCGCATTACAAATATGAAAGTTTATTTTTGTGGCTAGAGTTTGGAATAAATAATTAATTTCATGCATAACATACATTTTTAATTTAAAGCAACAATAAAAATCAACAGTCTTCAGTAGTAATTGCGGTTTTGGTCAGATTTTCGAAAATTCTATTTTAAGTATAGGTTCGTAAATTAATCTATGCAAATTCGATTCAATTAAACTGTCCATAATGTAAAAAAAAAAAAAAAAAAAAAAGGACGATTGTAAGGAAATTGTACTGGTAATTTGGAAGCCAGTACATTTTACTATTTTTTAACATAGAAATTTCCGTAAATTCCAGAAGAATACTGGAAATAGTTTGGAAATTACGTAAATATTTCGGTTAAAAAAGTAAACTGTACTGGCGTCTAGATCACTAGTACAATTTCAGTACAATTGTCCGTTTCTTACAGTGTTACAGACGGAAATTTCGTTTTATAAATAAAAAGCAACTTTTTCTTAAAATGGTGGATAATTTTCCTGTGAAATTTACTGTGCAATTTTAAAAAATGGCTGGTATAATTATTCCATCAATAATACTTCTCTTTAAATTTTTATAAATGATAAGTATTATTCTTCCATTTTAAAATAAAAAATAAATGATTTTTCATTTATTTATAATTATAACTTACTAAAATGAGAATATCGGGTATTGAAGATGAAAGAATGACGGCGTTGTCATTTTACAAATAAAATTCAACCTTACCCAAAATTTGTGCAATTTACACGAACAATTTGGTACGAAATTTTAGCAAATGGCGGGTCTAGTTATCGCATCAATAATGTCTCTCCCTAAATTAAACTTTCTCGCCATAAAATCGTCCGCTTTTTTTACAGTGCAGGGTTGTCAGTTTGGTCTCCAATTTTAATCCGAAATTTCAAATTGACACCGTAAATTTCTAAAGAAGATATTTCACTTTATCTGAATGCAAAATGTCTCTTATTATAGAAAGCATAAAACACTATTCATTATTTCTGGTGTGAATTCGAAATTTCTGAATAAAACTGGAGGCCAAACTGGCTGTCCTAAGATAATCTGATGTTATGCTTTTTTGTCACACTTTTGCATTATCGATCATGATTTCGAGCAAAAACGCAGCATAGACCTGTTAAGGTTTATGACAGTTGAGTGTTAATTTTTTGAAAAATA
This sequence comes from Maratus speculifer, assembly GCA_964019185.1. Lineage (NCBI taxonomy): Eukaryota > Metazoa > Arthropoda > Arachnida > Araneae > Salticidae > Maratus > Maratus speculifer. The sequence goes on from OZ025293.1 coordinate 417,910,408, forward strand.
AAGGTAAAAATAGTTTTACTTTAACTATTATATATGAGGACCCCAGAAGCCAAGGGATACAAGTGACGAAATTTCGATTTGGAGTAAATTGAGTTTAAAGATAATTGATGTTAAATTGGAACATCAATAACAATTGAGTGGATTGAAATAGGAAATTTCTGCTTGTTGCATTTTGGTCTTTGAACTCTTATTTCAATAACTGTTAAAAAATAAAGTACAATTTTCTTTAAATGTATAATTAATCAATATTGTTTGTTTTTCGAAAAAAGTGGTTTGCCTCTATAACTCAGCAAATAATAAGAAAATCACTTATATTTCTTTACCTGAAATGAAAAAAGCATATTTTTAGGTCGTCTGTGTATTTAGTTTATTTTTTTCAATTTTGTCACTTATACCCCTTGGCTTCTGGGGTCCTTATATACAATAGACTATCTGACTAGTGATTATTCAACTTCCTTACTATCTGGCCTTGTTTAACCCTTTCCGGCACTGGCAAAATCTGTTAGTAAAATGAGAAATTATCGACTGACACCAGAAATCACAAAGGAATTTTTTAGATGTTTTGAAATCCTTAATTTAAGCTTTTATTGTAATACCAAAAATTACCAAAATATTATTGGTGCTGATTGCAAGTTTAAAATTAAAGTTAGGTAAACAAGACCGGGCACAGTGTGCCGGAAAGGGTTAAACTATTCTACGTAATAAAATTAAAAATCGCTTTGACTAGTCTTGAGTTAGGTTTTATGCCTCTGCAGAAGAACCCTAAAAAGTGAATCAGTTATGCGTCAAGGTTTTTTAAAGGAACAGTTTTGCCTCTTTTATCTCAAGCCTAACTTATTACATTTGTGTAATCATACCATTTTTTTGAAGTTAGACTCTCGTTTTATATTCAGTTTTTAAGTTTTAAAACTATATTTACTGTATTACTATACTTAGTATACTAGTATGTACTAGTACTTGTATACTAGCTTTGATTTAGGTCTTATGCCACTGCAGAAGAACCCCAAAAAGAGAATCAGTCATGCGTCAAGGTTTTTCAGAGGAACAGTTTTGCCTCCTTTATCTCAATCCTAACTTATTACATTTGTGTAATCATACTATTTTTTTAAAGTTAGACTGTCGCTTTATATTCATTTTTTTAATTGTAAAACTGTATTTGCTGTATTACTATACTTAGTAACTAGTATGTACTATTACTTGTATACTAGCCTTGATTTAGGTCTTATGCCACTGCAGAAAAACCCTAAAAAGAGAAACAGTCACACGTCAAGGCTTTTCAAAGGAACAGTTTTGCCTCTTTTATCTCAAGCCTAACTTATTACATTTATGTAATCATACCATTTTTTTAAAGTTAGACTGTCGCTTTATATTAATTTTTTTTAATTTTAAAACTGTATTTGCTGTATTACTATACTTAATATACTAGTATGTACTAGTACTTGTATACTAGCTTTGATTTAGGTCTTATGCCACTGCAGAAGAACCCTAAAAAGAGAATGAGTCACGCGTCAAGGCTTTTCAAAGGAACAGTTTTGCCTCTTTTATCTCAAGCCTAACTTATTACATTTATGTAATCATACCATTTTTTTAAAGTTAGACTGTCGCTTTATATTCATTTTTTTTAATTTTTAAAACTGTATTTGCTGTATTACTATACTTAATATACTAGTATGTACTAGTATTTCTATACTAGCCTTGATTTAGGGCTTATGCCACTGCAGAAGAACCCTAAATAGGGCATCAGTCATGCGTCAAGGCTTTTCAAAGGAACTTTGCCTCTTTTATCTCAAGCTTTAACTTATTACATTTGTGTAATCGTACAATTTTTTTTTTAATGTTAGGCTCTCGTTTTATGTTCATTTTTTTTTAATTTTAAAACTGTATTTACTACACTGATATTGTAGAAGATATATGAGTTTGTGTTTGCTACAATTAAGTCAGACATAAAATTTATCTTAAAACATTTAAAATATTTTTGTTTTACCTCTATTCATTATCCTATAATAATATTTTGAAATGTACGCTGTAAAAAAATATCTGTAAAGTAACTTTACGCAAAACTCTTTGTCACATTCACTCATTTACTCATTTTTAAACGCATAAACATTTCGCTCTCTGGTCTCTCTATTAAAGTGATATGGAATCGAATTTGGTAAATGAAGTTTTTGTAAATGAACTTTTCAAAACGCCAACTTTGACAGTATTATTTTGAAAGAACTTCTGCCTTTATCAACAAATAGAAAATACTATTCAATTACATAGTTACTGAATAAGAACGCTTGCCAATTCATGCGTTTCCTAACAAATAAATAATTCAGAAATGTGTCAGAAAGTAGCTCTTATCAATTTTAGAATAGCCTTTAAAAATTTTCATAGCCATTATTTGAAAAAAGCATAATTTAAATGCGACAAGCAAATGTAATCGATATATTGCACCGTTTTGCAAACACATTCAGAGAAAGTATTAGAAAATTTTGATTTTTACATTATAGCGAGAGTTCCTTTTTAAGAACTTTCAGCAAGATTTTATCTCATTTTCACATTAACTTGAAAGAAAAATGCCAATAATTTTGAAAAGCTTGATCGATTTCATCCAAGATAAAACTCGGAAAACTCTCATGAAGAGTTTATCAGATTCGATAATTTTATCACTGTAGTGCAGTAATTTTCCTTCTTCTAAAATAGATGCTGTTACTTAAAAGTGTTTAGGAAGCTTTTCATTAATTGTTAAGTTTGTAGTTTTTTATTTAAATTGATAAAAATTGATGATAATTGAAAAGGTTGGTGCAAGATGATGTTCTGTACCATCTTACCAAAAGTTATTTTATTATACGGATAAAGGTATTGTGAAGTAATCTATCATATCGTAAAGCTAAAATAATAAGATTCTAATTATTCTTGAAGGTGTGCGGCATCATCTTTTTATGTTTCTTAAATTTTTATTTAGCTGTTTTGATAATATTAATAAATAATATAATTATAATATTCTATTAATTTTTACTATTTAAAAAAAGATTGGTATTGTTTTAAAAAGAGTGTTTACTACCAACTGCACTGCTAAAAAGAAAAAAAAAACTTAAAGCAAAAAAACCAAGGGAAAAAACTATAAATTTGACAACAAAATTTTCCCTTAATTTTCTGGAAATTTATCTCCTGTTACATAGCATTTTCTCGCACTAATCTTTTTAGTAGCATCTTCCTGTTTAATGAAAGTTTCCTGTAAGTTTTTAAAAATAAATACTAAAACAAGTATTTCTAATATTAATAAATATTACATTTCTATTTCTTGGTGAATGGTAAATGGTACCATAATCAGAATAATAATATCTAAATATTCGGGTTCAATCACAATCAATAACAACTGATTTTAGAACTGTTAAGTTGATTACTTAAAAGCTGGATGAAGAGAATCCAAGTTGGACTATTACTTTCCTGTCAAAAATATGGTATTAGCATCAATTAACCCTTATCTACCGAAGTTACTTATAAGTACCATTAAAATTACTTATTATAAAATTATTTTAATACGTCAATTAGTTACAATACTGCTTAGAATGAGTTACAGATACATTACTTTATTTTGTTCCAAAAGCATTATTGGTTACAGAAACAAAAATATTTTTAAAAGGAAGATTTCTTTTGCCTTTGTATCTTTCCCAGCTTTCTTGTCGCTGAGAAAGGGGGATGGGGATTTTTCAATTCGGAAACATTTCTATGTTTATATTGTAAGAACATCATATTTGTATATTTTATAACTCTACAAACTACTAAGAAAACAATTTAAAATTAAAGATTTGTGTGGAGTTATAAATATTGCATGAAATTCCAGTAAATTCAAATTTAATTAATCCTTCTAAATCCTTCAATGCTTCTAAAATCCTTCAAAAATATAATAAATGATTAATGTAAATCTTTTAATTTAGGGTAAACAATTTACGTACAATGCTTTCGAATGTAAATATTTCATGAATTCATAATTCGGTAGATAAAGGGTTAAATACCAAAAATTTTGTATGAGGACACGTAGAAGCCAAGAGTATAAGTGACAAAATTGAAAACAAAAATGAACTAAGTGCACAGACGACTTGGAAATATGCTATTTTCTTTTCAGATAAAGCATCTGAATGATTTTCTAATTATGTGCAGCTTTCTAGAGATCAATCACTTTTGTTGAATAATAATAAATAATGATTAATTACAGATTTAAAGAAACTTGTACTCTGCATTTTTTACACTTATAGAAATAAGGGTTCAAAGACCACAATGAAACAAGCGGCAGTTTCCTATTTCAGTTCAATGAATTCTTATTGATGTTCAAATTTAACGTCATAATCTTTAAACTCAATTTACACCAAACCGAATTTTTGTCGCTTTTACCCCATGGCTTCTGAGGTCCTCATGTAAAATTTTTCATTTGATAAAATTTTGAGTGTTGTTAAAGATTCATAAAAAATGTCTAAGGTACAAACATAATTGAAGTGCTCAGACCATAAAGATGGTAAGAAATACAGTCACCATTTTGGGTGGCAATTTTGAGCTGGAAAATTCCAAATATGTGTTTATTGTCAAATGCCTTTTGTATCAATTGAAATCTTTATGAGTATTAGATTTTATAAATAGTAATTTAACAGATGGTAGAAGACCATTGATTGTCTTTAATCGTAAGGATTTTTTTCGTCACATACTATCTTTAACATATAAGGTCTTCTGTTACAAACTGATATCACAATTATTTTATATAGATTTATTTTGCAAAATGTTGCAAGAAAGAAGTATAGAATCTCATCCAAGTCTTGCTTCTAGAAACAAGTTGGAAATTTCAAGTCAAGCGTAACAAATGAGGTGAGTTCGTACTGTAACGAAGTAATTAAAAACTTCAGATCTTGGTGTAATAGTATATATTACTTCTGATACAGTATAGTAGCCGAATTTTTTGTATGTCCCAATAAATGCTATCTGCTTTCTATTATACAGGAAGTAACTTGTAGTAAATCTCAGAAATGTATATCAATTTCATAAAATGTGAAATAGTTTAACATTAATAAAACGTGCCCCAAACAATGTCCCCCTCCCTATATCATTATGTAATGGAATACTTTTGTGTAGCCTTGCAAATGAGTAACAAATATTTTTTGCACCCCACATTGTACTGAACGTTTATTTTAGTATATAATTCACAGATGCATATCAATTTTATTATGTTCGAAAGATTGTAACACCATTAAAATGCACTTGAAACTATTTTTTTCCATTGGACGTAAGAATTTTAATTGTCCCTGTAATGAAATTATTCATCCGATTTTCATAAAATTTGAAATGACTTAACAAAATTATGCAACAATTATATATTTTAAATTTCAAATGATTCAGTCTGGTGATTATTGCTCTGTTATATGTAGACAAACAGACGGTCTGAACGACGACTATAGGTGCTACGTTTTTACATAAATACGAACGCACCTAAAAAATATCATATCATATCCTATCATATTCTATCAGTGAAAAAAATTCGGAATAACTGGTCAAAATACATGGTTAGTATCTTGTATTTTTACCCTTTACTTGATGATTGATATAGACTTAAGAGAGTCGATTGGCTTTCAAATTAAGAATGTTTACATTTTATTTATAAGATTTAAAAACATTGGTGATATCAGAGGAACACTTCATACACTGGTGTCCAAAAGTTAAGCATAATTGGTAATTAAGTAATTATTTTTAAGTAATGAAAGAAATATGAATCGGAATGTGCTGAAACTCCAGGTGTGTAAACAAAATAGTACGCGTCACATATTTTCGCAAAGAGTTTTCCCCGAAATCGAACAGGGGACCGTCAACAAATTGAAAAAGAACGAAGATCTTTTGGATAACCCTGTCAAAACTAATGTAGCAAAAGCGTTCAAACTGCACATTATGATTAATTGGATTATTAAAATATGTACTGTGTTAATTTTTACAAGGATAGCATGTATACTCGTAGAGAAATTAAGGTTTTTATAAAAACAGTCCTAATTTTTTCCAAGTTTTTTGCTTATAATTTGCAGAGTTCTTTTTATAAAATAATGTTCTTTTCTGAAAATATGACAAACATCATTGTACACAATACCCTGTCATCAGAATTTAAAAATAATAAAAATTGTATGAAAAATGAGTATGTTTAGTAAATAATTTTTCATTGCACATGCGTCAACGATATCAAAATGTCATTTGCATATTGTGTTAGCTAAATGTATAGAGCAACTTCTGTAAAAGTTTCAAAAACATAGCTTGAAAATTCTGAAAATGGTCGCCTATAGAATCAACTCAAAATCAGTTATTCCTAAAGGAAGCAAAAAAATCAGGGGTTTTACCTAAATATAGTTTTACGTGCAATATTGTGTAGGCACTAAACAATGGAATATGGACACAGCCCCTCATCTTTTTGCTTCATTTAGGGAATAAAGGATTTTGAGTTGATTCTATAGGCTCCCATTTTCAGAATTTTCAAGCTATGTTTTTGAAACTTGTACAGAAGTTGCTCAATACATTTACCTAACACAATATGCAAATAACATTTTGATATCGTTGACGCATGCGCAATGAAAAATTATTTACTAAACATACTCATTTTTCATACAATTTTTATTATTTTTAAATTCTGATGACAGGGTATTGTGTACAATGATGTTTGTCATATTTTCAGAAAAGAACATTATTTTATAATAAGAACTCTGCAAATTATAAGCAAAAAACTTGGAAAAATTTAGGACTGTTTTTATAAAAACCTTAATTTCTCTACGAGTATACATGCTATCCTTGTAAAAATTAACACAGTACATTACAATAAGCCAATTAATCATAATGTGCAGTTTGAACGCTTTTGCTACATTAGTTTTGACAGGGTTATCCAAAAGATCTTCGTTCTTTTTCAATTTGTTGACGGTCCCCTGTTCGATTTCGGGGAAAACTCTTCGCGAAAATATGTGACGCGTACTAGTTTGTTTACACACCTGGAGTTTCAGCACATTCCGATTCATATTTCTTTCATTACTTAAAAATAATTACTTAATTACCAATTATGCTTAACTTTTGGACACCAGTGTACATGCATATAGCATGTATAATACAAGATTGCTTTTTTAAACAAAAAATATACAACTTTTCTGTACGAAACTCGAAAAAATAAAATAATTTGTGTTATTTTCTGCATATAGAAGCTTTTGATATGTAAGCAGAATTCATATATAAGCTTTTTGAATGCGCTTTTCCATGCGATTTCTAAATGATTGAAAATGAATGATTACAATGATTAATATAGCCTCAGCTTTTAAAAATATTACAGATCTGAGAGAAGGTTTTGATATATATATGATATTAGTATTAAAATTGTAGCAATTATTTTAGGTAAGTTGGGCAAGATTTTTCGATTTTTAGCCTGTATATTGCTGTTGATGACTCGAACTCTGGAAATAAATCTTTGTTTTCAAACGCATGCCCACTTATTTGGAAAATAAAATCTAGTATCTGTTAGTGTGTGAGAACACCACGCAACAAATTCTTTTATATATAAAAAAAGAACTGAAATGATAATCTAGACTATAGAACTCTTTCTTTTTTTCTTTGCGTAACTCTATAAACTTTTAATTTCCAAATTTCACCAATGTACATGCTTTAATACAGGCGATGGAAATTTTTGTGCTCTCAGAAGTTCTTAACACTTAATATGTAGATGTATTTTCTCGCTCTAGTACACTGTAAAAAAAATTCAAGAGGTTACTAAAAATTCTTTAGTAAATTTGTATTCCACAGAATTTTTTAGTAACCATTACAAACTTTTTTTTTGCAAGTGAAACAAGCATTTCTATTGTAAACTGAACAAAAGAATTTTTTGTATAACTAACTTAAAAATTTTTAGTATGAGCCACCAAGCAAATTTTAGTAATAGCTCCAAAATTATTTTTATTAACCTTTACGTGCGACCGAAGGACAGAAGCTTCCTTCGAGCTGCATCCAAACTTCTGAAGCGATAGATTTTCGGCAAAACTGCAATAGATGGCAGCACCAAACATTGCTAACTGCTCTGTCAGGATTTTCATAATCCCTTTATTAACGTTTACTTACACCGCATACATTCGGGACGTACTTGGCGGCGTCCGGTATCGAACTCGGGACCTTTTAGCCTGAAGTCCGTTACTATAACCAATGTGCTATCAAGGCCACACCAAGTGAGTTTTAGTAATAGTTATTTAAAATGTAAAACCATTAACTCTTATCCATTGCTAACTTTTTTCTAGTAATTCTTACAGATTTTCTAGTAACCGACTAAGATTACTAAAAATTTTTTAGTAATTACAAGGATCACTAAAGTTTTTTTAGTAGATCGACCCTTTTTTTTACAGTGTACGCTGTAAAAAAAAACTGTAATCCTACAAATGTAAAAGTGTCGAAATCTGTATGTTTACTAACATTTTATCTGCTCATTGTACAAGAAAAGATGTAAATCTACAAAACTAATTTTTGTAAAGCTACAGAAATCTGTAACTTTACAAACGCTTCTAGTAAAATTATAGTTATCTTACTAAAATTTTATCTATAACCTGGGTTGCAGTTACATAATATATTTTAGGCATCCCAGTTTTCTAAAAAATTCTTAGTAACCTTACAGATTTTATGATTTTCAGTGCAAATCTGTATCTGTTAGCATTTTTACAGATCCCACCGAGGCTAGCATAGGAAAGAAAATACTGGCATCTGATCGGTTGAATATTTTAAAAAGCAATTGTTGTTTGCAAATAAATCATTCCGAATTCGAATGTACGTATTAAAAGTGTGTATGGGTATACAGGGTGAGTCATAAATATCGAAACAATAGGCTATCTCCTTAAATATTGCCTCTAGACCCATACTTCCAATTGCAAAAACTCATAAAAAAAGGTGAAATTTCTGATAATATAAGTTGCAACTCCATGGGGGGGGGGGTCTAGTTGAAAAAATAGGAAAATTAAATTTTTATATGGCCCCCGTAGAGCAAATTTCCCAATTAGGAAATTATTCCTTATCTATTCCTAAATTGAACAAAAAAAAATTCATCTCCCTATCTGAAAACCTGACAGAGATATTAAAATCTAAAATTCTCAAAAATTCGTGACTTACACCACTTTACCATGCCTGTAAACGAAGTGTTTTTCATCAATTTTCAAAGCAAATAAGGGATCGTCCACAAATTGTAACGTTATTAGTAAACGGTTTAAGACCGTTCCTCTTATTTGGCCATAATAAACCAGCGTATTGATTTAAATCGAAACTTGTTTTCAAAACATGTTGATCGTTAGCACTAAAGGTCTGAATAAATCGTAATATCTGGGTCCGGTCCTAAACCGACCCATATGGAAAGAAGTTCAGCCCGGCATGAAATAATGTTAAAATCATAATACGGACCAGCCTGGAAAAAAGCTAAAATCATAGCCGGCTCAGCCGTAAATTTCTACATAGTTTTTTACTTCAGTATAGTTGAAAACTGTTTCGCGTGGAGGAGTTCTGACCAAAAATACTTAATATAGAATTTCGTTTTTTATATTTATACTTTTTATTATTAAAGAGGCGCCAAAGGCTATCATATATTTATTTTATCAATGAATCTATTTTTATATGTAAATGTTTCACTTATATTTTTTTATCGCTAATCCACATCCCGAGCGTTGAAGACTTTGAAAAATGTTATACAGTAAAACCTTTTAAGACGGAATCACATAAGAAAGAAAAAATACGTAATAGACAAATGCCCTTCCTATGAAGGTTAAATGGAGTTTATTTTTTTCTCAGGTATTATTGTATTTATTTTGCATGGAACAACACATTTTCTGTTTAAGACAGAATTCCGTCATAGGCAGATTTTTTTTTCTGGTTTTATTTTGTTTAATTTTTTAGCATTTAAATATACTATTCTTAAAAAAAAAAAAAAAAAATTAAAGTTTTTTTTATTGTTTTGTAAAATAAAGGCGGTTTTAAAATTTATGTGGTTTTCATAAAAATATTGATTAAACCAAATTTTACTTCTTTCATGTACGTATTAGGTCTGTGATTTTAATACGGATTGTTCGAGACTGGGAATGAAAATTTCGTCCAGTGCAGGCCTGGGAAAAAGGAAGCAGTCCCTTCCGGTATGAAAAATACATTAAAACCGGATAGGCGAGTCTTCAGAAAAAAGTAACGTCTCGGTCCTGATTTGACCTGAGCCCAGAATACATTTTTTTAACAGCCTCTACAGGACGATAAAAAGCTTGAAGTTGTGAGAGCTAAATTTTTAAAAAGGACTTAATCTGCATCTTAGAGAAGCATTCTTTTAAATAACTAATGGGCAGTAAAACAGTACATTTCGTTTTTCTGTATAATGAATTTTTTTCCTGACTATTTCGTGTCTTTAAATTATTAAAAGTTAAGAATTGTTAAAGAAAAAAAGTACAAACTTGAAACATGTCGTTTTTAATTATTTTACATTACTTTTGTTTAAAAACAAAATGAAAAATTATTTACTTTTGAAAATATGATTTTTTAAAAGTTATTATTTTTTAAATAAATATTTTTAATAGTTCTAAAATAAATATTGAAAAACAAAAACCTCGAATCAGAATTAAAATCAGATTTTCATTTTTAATTAAATAGAAAGAAATTGAAATCCGATAAATAATGTTTGGAGTTATAACAATTTTTAAATATCGCATTTTAACCAGTACTAACTATATAATTTTTTTTAAATTTTATGATAAATTTTAGCATGTGATTTTCTTAGCAAATTATATGGCTAACCATCACGGAAAAAGAAAAAAAAATCAAAATTCTAACTCAAAAGATAGATTTTTTACGCGTTTCCTACAACTGTTAAAGTAACATTGTCTTTTGAATTGCGTTTATTTCAATTTGTGTCTAATCCCTTAAAACCTGATAAATTATTCAAACGGTTATAACTCCGCGAATTTTGAAGATATGAAGATGCAACTTTTTGTGTATTATTCAGAACTGGATAAGGAAAGTTTTCCTAATTGGAATTTTTATCCTACGGGGACCGTATAAAAAGTTAATTTTCGCACTTTTTCAAATAGACCCCCCATGGAGTTGCAACTTATCTTATCAAAAATTTCACCTTTTTTATGAATTTTTGCAATTGAAAGTATGGGTCTAGGGGCAATATTTCAGGGGATTGCCTATTGTTTCGATATTTATGACTCACCCTGTATAATCTTAAAATAATAAGAAGAAAAGGCAATTAAAAAAAAGTAATGCAGAACAATTGAGTTTGTAAATATCGCTTAATTGCCGCCGTTATATGAAAATGTAATTGTTGTTTGTAAATAAATTGTTCTGATTGTGCATATCATGTTGAAATAATAGTAAGACGAAATGACAGTCTTATTTTTATTATTTTTTAAAAGTAATACAGAACAATTGACAAAACATCGTGATTAACTTCTTTAATTATAAATTCCAAATTATCCACTTCTTTATCTATTAATAAATATGTAAAATCAGAAGGACAATCCATCTTTCAAAAAGTTTTCATACAGAAATTGATGATTAAATAAACGTACAAATGAACCAAAGCAAAATGCTCTTTAAATTACTTAACCAATCAGAAGCCCATATTTCCTCCCCTATGCTAGCTTCGGTGGGATCGGCAAAAATGCTATCTGTTACATGGATTTTTACTGTTGCCGTTACATAAAAAGTTCTACGAATCCCAGTTTCCTAGAAAACTTTTAGTAACTTTACAAATTTTTTATTACAGTGTACCAATGCAAAATGATCATTCTGCCCTGATTTTCTGTTATCAAAGGGTGTGTTTTGCACGGGAGGACGGCTTTTACTCGCCCGGCGCGTAAGCTATTTCATTTTATAATCCAGAATACATATTAAAATCAATTACTAATAACAAACCTTCACATCTTACAGTATCACCATATCTGAAATATCTCAACATAATATAATCAAAAGTTTCTTTTTCACACTTTAGCTTTTATATGTTATATTTTGAGCTGTTTTAACTCTTGGATTTAAGCTCAGGCATAATGATAGAAGTTTAATGGGGCGGTTCGCTACTTGGATCTCAGGTAAGAGAAATTTCCTTACTGTATTCAATTATTATATATAATTGAGAATATATATTTAATAGAGGATCCTCCGTCAAATTAGTATATATTGCATTTTACAAAAGTATCGAGCTAGTAAAATACCAAAGTGATTGAAGGAAAATTAGTTTGCGGGGAAAATTTTAACCATTGCTTCCGGTTGAGAATTTAAAACTGAATAACATTTGTTAAACGTTTGATTAAATTGTAATTTCACTCTAGCTGATTTCAGGTGAAATAAAATATTCGTTAAACGCTAATGAATCTATTTAGATAGCTATCGTTAATGTCATTAACGTAAAAGTAATTTTTTTTTAAATTTGAAAAAAAAATTTGGTCCCGAAAGGCTTATGTATAACTTTTTTAGAAATATACCAGATAATATCGATAGGATTCATATCTGGACTACATTCTAACCATTTCATTTAAAGAACGTTATTTTCCGAAATATTTTATTTTACTACTTCACACTGTAAAAAAAAAAAAAAAAAATCTGTAAAGGTACTAAACATTTTCTAGGAAGCTGGGATTCCACGAACTTTTCATATAACGATAACAGGAAAAATCCATGTAACCGACACTAAAACTTGAGTTTTTGTTGTTACCGTTACAGGAAAAGTTCTTGGAATCCCAGTTTCCTAGATAAAGTATAGTACCTTTACAGGTTTTTTTTTTTTTACAGTGCAGGACCTATGACACGAAGCATTATCATCCATACTTATAAATGTTCTGACTCTAAATTTATTTTTTAAACTAGAGGAATAAGGAAATTTATTTCATTTGGATATTTCATTCAAAATTCCCATTCCTATTCACAAAATACAGTATACCAATGCTGAAGTAAACATTTCCACGCTCAACAAATGAGTTTTTCAGACAAACGTGATAAATTAATTGCATTAAGATAAACATTAAGATTAATGTTATTTTTTTTCTCCTGCATGTATAAATTCAGTTATGCAACTGAAATTGGTAGCAGCCAAAAAACCGATATTCTGGTTTTAGAAAATTGATCATTACACTATAACAAATGCTTGAAAACCTCCCGAAAATTAGTGGCAGCAAACGAAACTTTGTTTTTATAAACGTTTCTTTAAATGACGAGAATATATTGGTTTCTGACATTTCTGAAAATAAAGAATGTATTTCCAAATCGTGGGTAATTTTAAATAGATTACTGTCTATTTTCTTTTAAGATTATATATTATTTTCTTAAATTCACAAACATTTATCTTTTTTAACAGTGTACAAATGTAAGCATAATAAATATTCTATCAATGTAACTGTTAAAAAATATTCAATAGCTCAATTATTATAATTACATATCTAATCATTTTCAATACGAAGTAAGAATAACAAATTTTTAAATGCGTATAACACCATTCACATACAAGTTTAAGCTGAAACACATTTTAAGGTAAGGTCTTTATATAATTCAGAATAATTTTGGCAAACATTTAAATCTTTCATTTCGCTTTAAGCAATTTCTTAAGAGTTACATTCATGTTTTTTTAATTACCGAACACGAGAGAGCATCTATTTTCATTTACAATCAGAGACATTTCCAGAACAAGTCAACATTTACTTTTAATTTTCTCGGATTATTTCCACATGTTTTATCTTTAAATTTTCGTGTTGTATAAAAAAGAATTTAATTTTTATTAAAAATTAATTACACAGATTGTAACAAAATAAAAAATAACTCATTATTTTCATTATGCAAATTACTGCTTCTTCCATATTACAAGTTGTAGATTTACAATGATGAAACGCATTTTAAGGATAATAAGTCAGAATAATTTTGGCAAACATTTAAGTCTTTCATTTCGTTCTAAGCAATTTCTTAAGAGTTACTTTCTCGTTGCTTATTTAATTAGCGAACATGAGAGAGCATCTATTCTCATTTACAATCAGAGACATTTTCAGAGCTCGTCAACATTTACTTTTAATTTTCTCGGAGGAGGTAGAATTATTTCCACATGTTTTATGCTTAAAGTTTGGTGTTGTATAAAAAATGAAATTTTAATATTTATTAAAAATAAATTACATACATTGTAACAAAATTAAATATTTTAGCTCTCTATTTTTATTATGTAAATTTCTATATATCCAAATTACGTGTTTTATAAAATTTCATTTTAGGATGATGTAACGCATTTTAAGGTAAGTTCGTTATATTATTCAGAATAATTTTGGCAAACATTTAAGTCTTTCATTTTGTTTCAAGCAATTTCTTAGGAGCTACATTCACGTTGTTTAGTTAATTACTGAACACGAAGAGCATCTATTCTCATTTACATTCAGAGGCATTTTCAGAACTCATCAACATTTACTTTTAATTTTCTCGAAGGACGTAGAATTATTTCCACATGTTTTATCTTTAAAGTTTGGTGTTATATAAAAAATGAATTTAATTTTTATTAAAAATTAATTACACAGATTGTAACAAAATAAAAAACTTTATCTCCCTATTTTCACTATGTAAATTTCTGCTTCTTCCAAATTACGAGTTGTATAAAATTTCATTTTACAATGCTCAAACACATTTTTAGGTAAGGTCCTTATGTTATTCAGAATGATTTTGGCGAACATTTAAGCCTTTCATTTCGTTTTAGGCAATTTCTTAAGATTTACTTTCACGTTGCTTATTTAATTACCGAACCCGAGAGAGCATCTATTCTTATTTACAATCACAGACATTTCCAGAACTCTTCAACATTTTCTTTTAGTTTTCCCGGAAAAGGTAGACTTATTTCTACAAGTTTATCTTTAACGTTTTCTGTTATATATATATATATATATATATATATATATATATATATAATGAAATCTTAATATTTATTAAAAAAACAAATTACACAGATTTTAACAAAATAAAATAAAATTAACTCCCTATTTTCATTATATAAATTTCAGCTTCCTTCCAAATTACGAGTTCTACAAAACTTCATTTTTCAATGCTGAAGCAAATTTTAAGGTAGGGATAATTATAGTATTCAGAGTAATTTTTGCGACCATGTAAGTCTTTCATTTCGTTTTAAGCAATTTCTCAAGAGTTACATTCACATTGCTTATTTAATTACTGAACACGAGAGAACATCTATTCTCATTTATAATCAGAGACATGTTCAGAACTCATCAACATTTTTTTAAACTTTTACTTAAGAGGAAAAAATGATTTACACATATTTTATCTTTAAAGTTTTCTTTTACATAAAAAATGAAACTTCAATATTTATTAAAAGTAAATTACATAGATTGTAACAAAATTAAAAATTTTAATTCTCTATTTTGTGTATGTAAATTTCTGTTTCTTCCAAGTTACGCGTTCTACAAAACTTCATTTTACAATGCTAAAACGTATTTTACGTTGCTTATTTAATTATCGAACACGATAGAGCATCTATTCTCATATACAATCAGAGACATTTTCAGAACTCTTCAACATTTTCTTTTAATTTTCCAGGGATCAGTAGAATTAATTCTAACTGCTGTTATATGTAAAAAATGAAATCTTAATATTTATTAAAAATAAACTACACCGATTTTAACAACAACAACAAAAAAAATAAAATAAAATAAAATAAAAAAATAACTCCCTATTTTCATTATGTAAATTTCAGCTTCCTCCAAATTACGAGTTCTACAATACTTCATTTTACAATGCTGAAGGACATTTTAAGGTAGGGATATTATATTATTCAGAATAACTTTTGCGAACATTTAAGTCTTTCATTTCGTTTCAAGCAATTTCTTAGGAGTTAATGTCACGTTGTGTTGTTTAGATAAGTACTGAACACGAGAGAGCATCTATTTTATTTTCATTCTGAGATATTTTCAGAACTCATCAACATTTTCTATTAATTTTTACAGAAGAAGCAAAATGATTTAAACATACTATATCTTTAAAGTTTGGTGTTATATAAAAAATGAAATTTTAATATTTATGACACAGATTGTAGCAAAATAAAAAAAAAATCTCTATATTTTCATTATGCAGATTTCTGCTTTTCCAAATTACGAGTTCTACAAAATTTCATTTTGCAATGTTGAAACGCATTTTACGGTAAGGTTGTTATATTATTGCGTAATTTTTGCGACCATGTAAAGTCTTTCATTTCGTTTTAAGCAATTTCTCAAGAGTTACATTCACATTGATTATATAATTACTGAACACGAGAGAGCATCTATTCTCCTTTACAATCAGAGACATTTTCAGAACTCATCAACATTTTTTTTTATTTTTACGTAAGAGGCAAAATGATTTGCACATGTTTTATCTTTAAAGTTTTATTTTATATAAAAAATGAAATTTTAATATTTATTGAAAATAAATTACATAGATTATAACAAAATTAAAAATTTTAAATCTCTATTTTGAGTATGTAAATTTCTGCTTCTTCCAAATTACGCATTCTACAAAACTTCATTTTACAATGCTGCAATGTAGTTTAAGGTAAATTCGGTATTATATTCAGTATAATGTTGGAGAACATGTAAGTCTTTAATTTTGCTTTAAGCAATTTCTTAAGAGTTACATTCACGTTGCTTATTTAATTACTGAACACAAGAGAGCATCTATTTTCATTTAGAATGAGAAAGATTCTCAGAACTCATCAACATTTTCTTTTGATTTTTTACTGAAGAGGCATAATTATTTGCACATGTTTTATCTTTAAAGTTTTCTTTTATATGAATAATGTAATTTTAATATTTATTAAAAATAAATTATACAGACTTTAACAAAATTAAAAATCTTCATTAGATAAATTTCTGCTTATTCCAAATTATGAGTTCTACAAAACTTCATTTCAACCCAATTGAACTTAACTAAAATTTACTTAGCAAACTGTTTCAGCTGTAGATTTAAGAAAAAACAGATAATAAATTAAAATAACAAATTTAAAAGTTATTGAGATATGGGAAGAAATTAGCTTAAGGCACATACCTACAATGATTGAAAACTTCAAAAATCATTTTGTTAGCAGTTCTGATATGAAGCAATAGGTAAGGAAAATTGGATAATTTAATTAAGTTATTTGAAAAATTTGAGGAAATATAAGGGAAATAAGTGTTAAGAGGAATAGTTCCATTGGCTCTTATATTGTAAGTCACATAGATGATAACTGTTATGCTTGTTAGCAAGCGATATATTCGTAAAGTTTGGATGACATTAATTACATTAATGAGAATCAATATTACATTAATGAGATATCCCCGATAAAATAAGTCAAATTTTTTCCGTACTAAAATACTAGTAGACGAAAATCGTAGCATGGGACTTACACTTTAAATGCCCATGGAAATAGTCAAGAGATATGACAAGTATATATAATAAAGATAAAATATTTTGAATTTTATTTAAAGGAAATTTTTAATATTTTACGTTTATTTTTTACATTTAAAACATAGTTTGTAGTTATGAACATCATACATTTAAAAAATCCCTGTCGGCTTGGCCGACAGGCGGAGTCAGATTTCGTAGTTAAGTGCTCATTTCAACAACAAAAAATCAAAAATGATTAGAGATAAACCCAGTTTAACAACTTTATTTGGCCGCTTTTGAAGAATTTTTAAATTCATTTTTCTTTAAGGGCTGATTTTATCAGAATAATCTTAAGCGAAATTCGGCTCAAATGCCCACTTTGACAGCATTTAAAAAAATATATTCAGATTTTATGAAAAAAATCGACCAATAAAGGCACATTATATAGTTCTTAAATAAGAGAAACAGCCAAATGAATGGGTTTGAGAGCAAAATTGAATTTATAAATGAGTTATAAAATAAGCAATTTGTTGTTTGAATACATCCTTAAATCTACAATCACGATTGGTTCGGGAAATTTTGTTCGAAATGCCCACTTTGACAGCTTTTTTTAAAAATATATTTTGCCTTTATCATAAAACTGGCTAATACGTTTTATTATATAGTTCCTAAATGGATGTGTTTCAGAGCAAAATGTATTAAAAAATGAGTCAGAATATAAGCAGTTTGGATTTGAGATTTTTCTTCAACTCCATTATTTGTTTAGTTTATTTTTGTTAAAAGAATTGGTCGTATCAAAAACTTGTCAGTATAAAAGTGTTAGATATCATTCATGAGATGTATAATAAATTTAATCGGATTTGATACCTTAAAAATTGATGAAATTCTGGATTTTTTTCTTCCTCCACCCCCCCCCCCCCTTTGTTATTATTATTATTATTATTATTATTATTATTATTATTATTATTATTATTATTATTATTATTATTATTTTGCAATAAGAGTTGCTCCTATCAAAAACTTTTAAATACAAAAGCTTTAGATAATATTAAGAGTATTTATTTGATATCTTGAGAATTGACAACACCATGAATTTTTAAGTAAAAAAATCCTATTTTTTCGCCCCTTGAGCCCATTTTTAATTTTATTAAAAATCTGTTATGCATAAACTTTTGGTCCATTTTTCAGTAGTAGTATAAATTTTAAACTGATTCGATATTTATTTTAGCTAAGAAGTCATGGGGTCTTTTCTGTTTTTACAAGGTAGAAATAAGGAGGGGTTTTGTAAAAACAGAAAAGACCCCATGACTTCTTAGCTAAAATAAATATCGAATCAGTTTAAAGTTTATACTACTTCTGAAAAATGGACCAAAAGTTTATGCATAACAGATTTTTAATGAAATTAAAAATGGGCTCAAGGGGCTAAAAAAATAGGATTTTTTTTTAACTTAAAAATTCATGGTGTTGTCAATTCTCAAGATATCAAATAAATACTCTTAATATTATCTAATGCTTTTGTATTTAAAAGTTTTTGATAGGAGGAACTCTTATTGTATATATGTATATATATATATACACACATATATATATATATATATATATATGGGTATAGATCTGCAGAAATATTTCAGAAATTCCAACATAGGAGCGACCGCAATAGGTAGTATTTCATACGAAATCTACCTAAAAAAAAGTCCAACCGTTTAAATTTATGTATTTATGTTTAACTTGTATACATAAATACAGTACTATAATAAAGATTTTCAATTTTAAATAAATGTGGAAATATGAATGTGTTTTTCGTGTCAATGAAAATTCATTTTCATTTGAAGAAAATTATAAATTTTCGACTTAATAACCCGTGAACACCAGCACAGTACCAATGTTTCTACAGTATAATATATAGATATTTCAATGTATAAAACTGTTTCTTAAGATGTTTCTCAAGACCCCTGCTCAACAATGCAATTTTTTATAGAATTATGACTCATTTTTAAAGATTAAGGCATAAAATTGGCAGGTCTGAATATTGAAAAAATTTAGAATTGAAACGATTTTTCCATTTTTTATAAATAAATTAATCATTGAGTTATAAGCAATTTTGGTCATGTGACGAAATGTGTGTGTGTTTTTTTTTCCTTGCAGTGAAGTGTCTGAAATTCAATTGAAAATTAAACACGTTGGCAGTATTTTCTGAAATGTGTTTCGCGTTTACGTTTACGCTTATATAATTTCTGAATAACGACGTCTATCAGTTGTATGCATTCCCGAACAAAAATGACGTAAAAAATGTGTAAGAAAATAGCTCATTTAAATTTGAAAACATATTTAAGGAAATCGTCACCCAATTTTTATATATTATCAACTTTAAATTTTTATTATCATAAATAAATGACTTTAGATATTATTGTGCAAATATAATACAAATAATACAAATAATTTAATCAAAAAACTTGTTTTATTTTATTTTATTTTTTGTAAAATTAAAAAAAAATCAATTTTAAAAACCTAATGTAAAGCTTTGAAAATATTTTCTTTTTAAAAATTTCGCATTTTTTTAAAAATTGCTTTTCAGTATTGATATTTAGAAAAAATTAAGGATATGACTTTTTCTTTTTAAATAGAAATAGTTTTAAAAGAATAATAATAACTAAATACAAGCAGAAAAAATCTAGAGACAATGACAATTATTTTGTAAATATAAATTTTGTTCAATAAAAGTTATCAAGATAGTTAAAAAATGAAATACTTAAATTGCGTATTTTTTGTACTATCTGAAACTAGATAAAAAATCAAAAAATTCAAATCCTTTCATTCACATCTAGAAAAGGCTTAGCATTTTAAAGATTAAAAATCTGAAAGAAAATTAAAATGAACATTAAGAATTTACTTGAAAGGTAAATATGTATTAGATGTTTGTTAAGTCGCGTGAAATTACAATTCTATATGCAGTATCAGTCTCAAATTTTATCAGGATATACTCGAAAGTATGTTGTATGTGATAAGATATAAATATAAAAAAATCAGTACTTTTACTAAATTATACGAAATATTTTTACGAAATGATTGCATTTTCAGCTGCACACATTGAATTCATACATGTAAGAGCAACAACAAAACATTAATTTTAATTTTAATGTTAACATTGATTCTATTGATTTATCATGTTCATTTATAAAACATGTCGGCTAACAGGAAAATGCTTATAGTATCCGAAAAACCTATACTCCGAGTAGAGAAAACTAATTAATATACTATAAAAACTACCTGGAAACATTTCCAAAATTAAAGGCAGCAAAAGAAATGAATGTTTCTTTGATTTTCAAAAATTTATTGCTTTCTGAGATTTCGAAAAAAAAAAAAAATGTTTTTCGCAGTCGTGAGTAATAGACCCAGGACAAACAAGCACCTCATCGAGTTCATAGATAAAACCCACCACACGCACACACACACACACACACACACAAAAGGACGATTTTACGGAAATACTACTGGTAATCTAGACGCCAGTACAATTTACTGTTTTTTAACGGAACGATTTCCGCAAATTCAAAAAAAAAAAAAAAAAAAAAAAAAAAATCCGTATTTTCTAGGAATTTACGGGAATTTTTCTCTACGAGGAATCTACGAGTGAACCATTAAAATCGGGTTTTTAGATGTTTCCCACCAAGATATGACTAGACAGACCGATTGCGATTTAATATGGAGTCAAAATTTAACAAGTCCTAGATTTTGATCCGTGATCTCGATGAGGTGATTGTCTATGCTGCAGCTTCTCGGTCTATAACTCGGGCGAATATTGACCTATTAACTGCCAAAACTATAAGGTTGAGGTTTTCAGCTTTTTCGCTGAACGTCTTACGCCAACACAAACTCTAAACGATAATTTTCACTTTATATGATCTTAAATTTTTATGTCTTTAAGTAAAGCCAATTTTCTAATAAAAAATTGTAGTGGGTGTGTAAATAACATGAATATGTGTCCTTATTTCGACCGTTACGTGAATGCAACACCAGTGGGTAATGGATTAAGCTGGAATCCCCAAGGGTCGTCCAATAGTTCCACGGCCTCGAGGCCAACCCTTCCTGATTTCGATGTCTTTAATTTGTGTAATCTTTTTTTTTTTTTTTTTTTTTTTTTTTTTTGTTAAGGGGACGGTGGACGTTAATTTTTTTTTTTAATTTTCATCATAGCAATATGAAATTTTGTGCATATATACATTTCACCAAAAGCATAGAGAACACTTACAAAAAAATTTCCAATCTTATTAAAAATTTTTAATTTTTTTTAAAAATTAAATTTTTAAATGAAATTTTAAAATGCTCCTCGTGTTTTAATTGTTGAGATATTTTCTCGCTTTTGCATTTTTATCACTTAAAACTCTATTATAAAAAAATTTGTGTAAGATTTTTAAAAATCTCTTGAACAGTTAATATTTTAGAGTTTTTTCTAAATTCCATATCGATTTTCATCAAAATTTTGCCTTTTAATAAGTAAAATATCAAATTTGACTATCTTAATCAAGACGAATTTTAAAAAGCTTACACAATTTCTTTCTAAACAATATCATGATACTTCCTTATCAATTTCATAACTATTAATCAACAAATACGTCGCGAGGAGCATTTCAAAAATCTAAAAACACTGAAAAAATATTTTGCGAAAAACAGATTTAAAGTATATAAATACACTTACCCTTCTTATTTACTTCTTAAAACCTTCATAAATGATATTTTAATAAGATAAAATTGTTTTGGTACTATTATACCGTAGAAATAGACCTTTTTTGCGACGATTTTGTTCAAAAAAGGTCCACTTTCCCTTTAAATTTGTCCGGTGTCCTAGTTTGATCCCCCCCCCCCTTTTACCCTTGCTTCTGCGAGAGCAACAATATTGAATCTGTGGCCCGAGGTAAATAATCATTAATCTATATTTGTACAATTAATTGAGATGCGCATAAAAATATATTTGTGATATTCAGCGTCGTTTTATATATTTTCGTGGGAAGATAATTATATATAACAGGACAGATTTTAACTGAAAATTGTGTTAAATCTTCCTCAGCAGAAATTTCTTTTTTGATGTAGTCCTATTTGCCCCACAGTGATGTAGACATTTCTTAATTTTGAACAATATTTAAAAAGCAAATTAAATTTGCACTATATATTTCTACAATTATTTTTATTTCATTGAGCAAAAAAATTAATTGTAATTTGTGGATTTATTAGAGAAAATATAATTGGAAAAGCTACATCGTCCTAACTATATGTTTCTTATCTATTATAGAGCTAACAGTACTTTTTATGGTTGAATTTTTGTCGCGGAAAAAACTCGCATCGAAAATATTTTACAGAAATGGAAAAAAAAAAAAAACCCCGGGGATATTTTTTTTGCAAAAAGTGTTTTACCCTAGTGGAAATAATAATTTGGTTATATTGCATTGTTAGACAACTTATGTTATTTTAATTTTTAAACCTTTTTTTATAAATGCGTTGCTGTCTTCTTAAAGTGGAAAACTTCTGTTTGCGTCTCACCTAAAGTCTGAAATTTATCTTTGGGGGCCACGAGAAAAACATATTTAGTATGGGTGCTCTAGCGAGTTGGAATAGAGGAAAAAAGCAAACGGGGAAGATGAGCGCCGCACTCTGCGAATTCTGTGGTTTGAGTAAATTTGGTAAGTTTTTTTTTAATTGATATTTTATATTTTCCTATAATAAAAAGCATTCGTCTTTTTTTAAAGTGTACAATTTCTTTTCTCTTCTGAAAAAATAAGTATCTCTCTAATAAAATAAAACATTAAGAGGACACAATACATTTGTTACCATCTCTTCAATTTTGAGTAATACTGTAATACATGTGGTGACACAATGCTTATTACTACAAATTAAGAAAAAAAAATATCTTGTAGAACAGCCTATTTTTGTAAAATTAAATTTTCTATAAAAAAAATATATCTTTTTAAGAATCTCTAAAATTTGAATGTTAAATCCACCCACAAAGATATTAAATATCTGTGAAGTACAACTACAAAAAAATCAAAAATCTAAATTAGCAAAAAATGACTAAGTATTTATCGAACAAGCAAACTATAAAATTATAAACAGGGAGAAAAATCAGTTTAAAATTTGTATTTGTATGGGTCATTGCTGTGGACCTATTAACAAAATTTACAATATCTCGCAATATAGCTTTCGTATAGGTAAAAATGGGGATTAAAGAAGATTTCAGTTAATACTAAAAAAGGATATCTATATGTTGACCAATTTCAAGGTACTATGTTTCCTTAATTGAAAAAAAAAAAAAAAAAGCTAAGCATTTGGCAGCAAAAAAATGTTTCTTTTTTAAATGCGTCTTTAAATGTCAAAAACATAAAAGAATCTTTAAAAAAAAAAACTTTTCCAAAACATTTAACAACTCGCCAAAAATTGCGGCATATTTTCATTTGTTCATATGTTACATTTTTGTATATTAAAAATTGCTGTCTGTTTTTAAAAGGTATACAAATTCTTTTCTCTTTTGAAAAAAAAAACGAACTTCCCTAATAATAATAAAAAATATTTTTAAAAGTAACTAAACATTTCACATAAAAAAGTTGCTTTTATTTATGCTTTATTGAATCTCGAAATATATAATGGTTTCTTAGATTTCCGAAAAACAAAACGTTTTTCGGAATCATTAATAACTTAGAAGACATTACGATATATTTACGTTCGGTGTTATGCCATACTTTCTATATTAAGAAACTTCTTTTTTTACGGTTTATGATTTCATTTCTGTTCTGAAAAAAAAATTTAATAATTAAAAAATTTTAATATTTTAATGTTGCTAAACATGAGGCAGAAAAAAAAACTTTGCTTTTATAAATGCTTCTTTGAATCTTAAAAATCTATTTTTGCTTCTGTGTAAAAAAAAAAAAAAAAAAAAAAAAAAAAAAAAAAGTAGACTAGAAGAAGTTATCGCATATTTTCTTTTGTCGATATGTTATATTTTACTACATTAAGAAAAAAAATATTCGTCTACAATTTTATCCTTTAAAAATATAGACTTTTCTAATAATAAAATATAAATTCAAGAAAAGCAGCTAAACAATAAAGTAAACTAAAGGCCTATTACGTCTTGAAATTAATGCACACACATAAAAAAAAAATCTTTGCAAAAAGACGTATTTAACACACAACAGGTAAAAACTTTTAAAAAATTAAGTAAAATTTTAAAAACTAAAACCGACAGTTTCAGTCAATCTGTGGTCTTCATCAAGGACATACAAAATTGTCATATTCACACAACATTGATGAAGGCGACAAAGTGACCGAAATTGTCGGTTTTAGATTTTTAAAATTTATTTAATATTATAAATGTTTTTAGCTGTTGTGTGTATAATTGTGTGATTTAATAAAACTTTTTATATATGTGTAGAAACACTAAAATGTTAAACTTTAAAAAAATTTTAATATAATACTATTATATTGTTGTAAGATTTTTATTGGCATCATATATTTTACTTTACAAACACTTTTTCTAATGTCCTACCATACCATTGTTATTGCTTTTTTCTAACTTTTTCAATTTATTTTAATATTCTCTAACTTATATTTGATATTGATTTTTCATTTTATTTGACAAGATTAATTTTATTCTAAATTTCTGTTAAGGTATTTTTAAAAGTAAGGATGAATAAGACATATAACTAACTAGAAACGGGAACTATAGTTAACGAACTCTAAACATAGTAGGAAATAAGACTCAAGGGACTAGAATAACAAATAGTTATTCGGAATTTCATTAAAGATGTTTGTTGCTCATTAGAGTATTTCCGTCACATTTGAGAGAATCAGAAAAGTCAATTTACTTGATGCAGTGTCTAAGAAATATGAATAGAAAAAAAAAACATTTTATTTATTCACAAAATAATTTAAATGGTTTTTTGTGTAATTGTCAATTATATTTTTTTTCTTTATAAAACTTATAACGTAGAGAAACTTTAAAGTGTTAAACTTTAATATATCTTTGAGGAGTTTACACTGTTAAATTATTAAACTTTTTGACAGCATTATAGATATTCTGTTTTGTGTTTGAACATAGCATTGCTATTGCTTGTTTATAGATTTTAAAATTTATTATTAATATACAATAGCTTGCGTTTGATATATTCTTTTTTCATTTCACTTAACTAGTTGATTTTTGAATGAAAATCATCTAATGAAATGAAACTGTAAATGCGATTGAAAGTTAAATGAAACAGTAAATGTTAAAATCTAGTTAAATGAAACTGTTAATGTATTTTTAACAGTAAGAATGATTAAGAGATAAAACTGAATAGAAGCAGCAATTATAGTTAACGGACTCTAAACGTAAGTAAGAAATAAGGCACAAAAGACTAGAATAAAGAATAGTTACTCAGAATTTCATTTAAGATATTTGTTGCTCATTTGCGATTTTCCGTCACATTTGACATAATCAAAGCATTCAATTTCCTTGATACAGTATCCAAGAAATATGAGTAGAAAAAAATAAAACATCTTATTTATTCACAAAGTAATTCAAAGGGTTTTTGTGTAATTGTCGATGATATATTTTTTCTATATAAAACTTATAACGCAAATAAACATTAAATTGTTAAACTTTAAAATTTCTTTTCGGAGTTTGAACTGTTAAATGTTAAATATTTTGACAGTATTATAAGTATTTTGTTTTGTTTCTAAACATAGCTTAATTATTGCTTGTTTGCAAGTTTTGAAATACATTAATAATATAACTTACGTTTGATGTTATTTTTTCATTTAATTTTACTAGATGATTTTTATTCTAAGTTTCTGTAAAAATATTTTGTAATGTAAGGATGACTAAGAGATGAAACTGAATGGAAACAGCAGCTATAGTTAACGAAGTTTAAACTTAGTAGAAATTTATGCACAAGGGACAAAATAACGAATAGTTATTTGGAATTTCATTTAAGATGTTTGTTGCTCATTAGAGAATTTCCGCCACATTTGAGATGATCAGAGAAGTCAATTTCCTTGATGCATTATCTAAGAAATGTGTTTAGAAAAAATAAAACATCTTATTTATTCACAAAAAACTTAGATATTTTTTGTTTTGTTTAACTGTCCATAATATTTTTTTTATTTATAAAATTTAGAACGTAGATAAACATTAAATTCTTAAATTTAAAACTTTCCCTTCGAAGTTTGAACAGTTAAATTTTAAATCATTTTGATAGCATTATAAATATTTTGTTTTGTATCTAAACATAGCTTTGCTATTCCTTGTATCAAGTTTTGTAATTTATTAATAATATAACTTTCATTTGGTGTTTTTTTTTTTTTTTTCATTTCATTTGAATAGATTTTCATTCTATATTTCTGAAAAAGAATGTTTTAACGTAAGAATTAATGAGAGATAAAACTGAATAGAAACAACAACAATTGTTAACGAACTCAACTAAATAGAGACAGTAACTATATTTAATATTACTCTAAACACAGTAGAAAATAATATACAAGGGTCTAGAATAACGAAAAGTTACTTGGAATTTCATTTAAGATGCTTGTTGATCATTAGAGAATTTCCGTCAAGTTTGAGACAACCAGTGACGTCAATTTCCTTTATACAGTATCTAAAAAATACGAATGCAAAAAGTAAAACATCATTTTTATTCCAAAAATAACGTAAATGATTTTTTGTGTAAATGTCAATAGCGTTTTTTTCTTTAGAAAACTTATAACGTAGAAAAAACATTATATTGCTAAACTTTAATGTTTCTTTTCGGAGTCATAACTGTTAAATTGTTAAAAATTTTGACAGCTTTATAAATATTTTTTTTTGTATTTAAACATAGTTTTACTGTCGCTTATTTGTAAGTAATGTAATTTATTCGTAATATAAGATAATTCACGTTTGATAGTTATTTTTCATTTCATTTGACTAGATGAATTTTATTGCAAGTTTGTATAGAAGTGTTTTTAAAAGTGAGAATGAATAAAAGAAAAAAGTGAATACAAACAGAAACCATAGTTAACGAACTCTAAACATAGTAGAAAATAAGGCACGAAGGGTTTAGAATAACAAATAGTTGCTCCAAACTTCATTTATGATGTTTGTTGCTAATTAGAGAATTTCCGTCACATTTCAGACAACCAGAGAAGTCAATTTCCTCGATACATTATATAAGAAATCTGAATAGAAAACATAAAGCATCTTATTTATTCACAAAATAACCTAAATGTTTTTTTGTGTAAAATTCAATAATATTTTTTTTTCTTTATAAAGTTTATGACGTAGATAAACATTAAATTGTTAAACTTATAACTTTCTTTTCGGAGATCGAATTGTTAAATTGTTGAACTTTTTGACAGCATTATAAATATTTAGTTTTTTTTATCTAAACATAGCTTTGCTTTTGCTTGTTTGTAAGTTCCGCAATTTATTACTAATATAAGACAACTTATGTCTTATTTATCATTTAATTTAACTAGTTGATTTTCCTTCTAAATGTATGTAAAAGTCTTTTTAAAAGTAAGAATTAATAAAAGGTAAAACTAAATAGAAACAGTAACTACCTTTAAATTACTTTAAAAATAGTAGGAAATAAGGCACAAGGGACTGGAATAACGAATAGTTACTTGGAATTTCATTTAAGATGCTTGTTGCTCACTACAGCATTTCCGTCACATATGGGATAACCAGTGAAGTTAATTTCCTTTATACAGTATCTAATAAATATGATTAGAAAAAGTAAATCATTTTACTTATTTCCAAATTAATTTAAGTGATTTTTTTGTGTGAAATGTTGATAGTATTTTTTTCTTTAGAAAATTAACAACATAGGAAAACATTAAATTTCTAAACTCTAATCTTTCTTTTCGGAGTCATAACTGTTAAATTTTTAAACATTTTGACAGCTTTATAAATATTTTTTTTTTGTGTGTTTAAACATAGCTTTGCTGTCGCTTGTTTGTAAGTTTTGTTAATTTATTCATAATATAAGATAATTTTCGTTTGATATTTATTTTGCATTTCATTTGGCTAGATGATTTTTATTGTAAATTTCTATAGAAGTGTTTTTAAAAGTGAGAATGAATAAAAGAAAAAAGTGAATACAAACAGAAACCATAGTTAACGAACTCTAAACATAGTAGAAAATAAGGCACAAAGGGTTTAGAATAACAAATAGTTGCTCCAAACTTCATTTATGATGTTTGTTGCTAATTAGAGAATTTCCGTCACATTTCAGACAACCAGAGAAGTCAATTTCCTCGATACATTATATAAGAAATCTGAATAGAAAACATAAAGCATCTTATTTATTCACAAAATAACCTAAATGTTTTTTTGTGTAAAATTCAATAATATTTTTTTTTCTTTATAAAGTTTATGACGTAGATAAACATTAAATTGTTAAACTTATAACTTTCTTTTCGGAGATCGAATTGTTAAATTGTTGAACTTTATGACAGCATTATAAATATTTAGTTTTTTATCTAAACATAGCTTTGCTTTTGCTTGTTTGTAAGTTCCGCAATTTATTACTAATATAAGACAACTTATGTCTTATTTATCATTTAATTTAACTAGTTGATTTTCCTTCTAAATGTATGTGTCGGACGTTCCCCTCAGTCCACACAACTTTGAAGAATGTCCGTGGTAGATATAGCTGCCACCACCGATATTACTAGGTGATATCGGTCACCCACTGTGAGATTGGTGTAAATGAAGACTTACGCTAGTAACCGAATTATCAGTTTATTAAGAATATATGTACACACAAAATACGCTATTTACAAATATATACAACTACAACTCGGATATAGGTGATCCGGTTCAACATTAAATTAGATACCGTAAAGATTGGTTGTGTACTATTCCAATTACACTTTCCACCTCACACTCAATACACGTTAAATTCACTTTTTTTTGGAGCTCAACCTTGAGTCTCCCAACACAAGTATACTGGGCCTGCATTTCTTAGCCCAGAGCACTAAACACCAGGACGTCTGTGTCCTTTGCGCACCAGAAAACGCACGCTTTACGCTCTTCCACACAGAGGAACCTCTAGGTACGAAACCTACGTGAGGACTGACTTCTCTGAGACAAACGTGCTCTCTCCAAATCACTGCTTTCCCCCACATAAACCCCTTTGGAGCCTCCTCATTGGACACTCCATTCTTTTCTTGCTTAGTGGCATGCTGCTAATCTGCTCACCATCCGCATACTTCACTGACAGGTGGACATGCCTCTCAGCTATCTCTTTTCTCTAACACCCCACCTGTAAAGGATTAGCTGGCAATTCCCCTTTCCACGAAGAAGGAATGTCACCTTGGAAATTCTGTACACAACCATACAATAAAAAAATATTCAAATAGAGAAAGAGTAGACATTACATTCTTTAGCACAGGTGCTATCAGATCCTGACACCCCCCCACCTTAGCGGAAAATATGCCTTTTAGGGGCTAATTTTCCCCAAACATATAATAATATCGCAGAAGAGTTCAATAGTCTCTTTACAGATTTCTTCATTATGCTTATTACATAGGTATTTTCAGGTGTCTGAACACTATCTACTGACATCTCTACTGAACCTTTACTAATATTATTATTACATAGACAATATACATGTTAATACAATATAATAAACAAAAAAAAATCAAAAAAATATTTACACACACACAGAAAAAAAAATTAAATGTGTGACGGCATCCCTTTAAGGTTGTCCACTATTGGGTCGTTGATGTTGATGGGCTAACAACTGGTTGTTCTTCCCAGCTCTTTCTATGTAGCCTGGAAATTGCGTCAGCATTTAAATGTTGGGCTCCCGGACGATGAGAAATACTCAGGTTCCAGCGTTGCAAGGCAAGAGCCCATCTAGTGAGTTTGGGTGATCTTGGGGTTGTTTCGGTGAGAAATTTTAATGGATTATGATCCGTAATGATCTCAATTTGAGATCCATAGGTCCATTTTTCAAACTTTCGCAACCCAAAGAGCACACTCCAAGCCTCTTTCTCTATACTCGGCCAAGCACGCTGAGCCCCTGACAATTTCTGACTGGCAAAAGCTATTGGTTTAAACTGACCCTTTTCATCTTTTTGAGTAAGGCAACATCCTACTGCCAGGTCGGAAGCATCTGCGTGGAGTTGATATTCCCGGCCTACGATAGGTGTAGCCAAACTCGTCACTTTACATAACTCATCCTTAAAGGTATTAAATGCTTTTTCTGCCCTTTCATCCCATGGTACAGCATTTTTAACCTTTCCTTTAGTCAATTCGGTTAAAGGTATAGCAATTTCGGCATAATTTGGAATATAAGATCGGTAAAATCCCATTAATCCCAAAACAGATCTGACTTCTTTTTTAGTTTTTGGTCTCTTTAGATCCCTTATTGCTCCTATTTTTTCCTCATCAGGTGCATGCGTTCCACCCCCAATTACATGACCTAAAAACTTAGTTAATTTCTCTCCAAATTTACATTTGTCTAGCCTAATCGTAAAATTTCTCTTTTTCAACTCTTCAATGACAGCCCTAACATGTTCACAATGCTCTTCCCAGGTGTCGGAGAAAATGATGACATCATCAATATATGCTTCCGCATACCTCCGATGACCTTGAAGAACTTCATTCATATCTTTCTGAAACGTGGCAGCCGCCCCTGATAATCCAAAAGGCATTGTACGCCACTGATAAGTTCCATTATGCGTTGTAAAAGCTGTCAAATGTTTACATTCCTCTGCCATTTTAATCTGCCAATAACCTCTCAATAAATCAATCGACGATAAATACTTAGCCGCCCCTGCGGTATACATGATCTCTTGTGAATCTTTCATCGGAAAGGTTGGCACCTGAGTTACCGAATTTAAAGCTCTATAGTCTATACAAAGCCTAACAGTTGCGTCTTTTTTCGCCACACAAACAATTGGATGACTAATTTCAGCATTTGACACTTCGATTAGATTTAATTCTAATAACTCCTGAACCTGCCTATCTACTTCCTCTTTATAAGCTACCGGTACACTATATATCTTTGTCTTTTTCCTTTCCACCCCCGGTTTCAGATCAATACGATGCTCTCCTACATCAGCTGGTCGTACAGGACCCATAAATACCTCTTTATTCTCCCTCAAAATAGACTTAATATCTTTAACTTGATTGTTAGATAACCCTTTTATTTCGAACCTTTCTATATCTCGTTCTACTTCCTGATCCCGGTTCAAAATAGGAATTTCCCCAACTTCTCCAAATTCCTCATCACCTTCGAAAACAATATTGACTATATTACATTTAGCAATAAATTCTCGTATTTTATTTTGGTGCACATGCTTCCTACTCCCGTCGGCTAACTCAACTATAAACGAATGCTGATTTCGTTTTTCGACTATGGTTGCCGGCCCTTGCCACCTAGAATATAACTTATTAGTTGAATCGGGGATTAACAATATTACTTTATCGCCTATTTCAAACGTTTTTTCCTTTGACCTTAAGTTATAATGATACGCCATTCTATTTTGTTGCACCTCAGACGATAATTTTGCCTCATTTGCGGCTCTTTCTAAACGTCCTCTAAGTTTACTCAGATACTCATGAATCGACGTAGTATCTAACTGCGCCCCCTTATTTTCTCCTGCCCAAGATGACTTGAGAATCGATAAAGGACCCTCCGGCGCTCTACCATATAACAACTGGAAAGGTGCGATTCCCGTCGTAGAATTTGGGACTTCCCTATACGCCCATAATACAAATGGTATTTGTTCATGCCACTTTTTTCCTTCTTCTCTAATAGTATGATGTAACATACGTTTAAGAGTCTGATTAAATCGTTCCACGAGCCCGTTAGACTGTGGATACTGTGGTGTCGAAAATCTTGGACTAACACCTAACCTTTTCTCAAATTCTTTTGTTAAGTCGGCAGTGAAATTGGTTCCATTATCGCAGGCGATTATATTTGGAATTCCTGTCCTCATAAATATTTGAAGTAGCGCATCACACGCGGTTTTAGCACTTAAACTTTTTAGAGGGATCGCATCCGCCCACCTGGTATGTTGATCAATTAAAGTTAGTATATACTGATGCCCTTGGGAACTTTTAGGATCAATAGGCCCAATTAAATCAACATTAACTACCTGAAATGGAAGTTCCGGACGCGACACTGGGGAAATAGGAGCTCTATCATTTACTTTAACCCCTCTAGTCAATTGGCACTCTAAACATGACTCACAAAATTGTTTAGTTTCTTTCGCCATCCCCTCCCAATAAAATGAATACCTGATTCTCTGTAAAGTTTTCTTGGCTGCATGATGCCCTCTAAATACCGAACTATGCGCTAATTTTAGGATTTCTTCCCTTCTTACTTTGGGTACTACTAATTGCGCTATAGTCTCGCCTAACCATTTCTCTTTGTGATATAATAAGCCATTTACAATATAATAATCCCCCTTATCCATTTTAGCTAATTCCCAAGCTTTCTCTAACTCTTTACAATCTAATTGGGATTCCTTAAACATCTCGGAATTGCTAACAATAGCTTTATTACCTTTCTCCACTTCCGTTTTTCCCGTATTCTGAGTTTGTACATTTTGCGAACTCGCTTCTATTGCGTAAACATTACAACTATCGTTATTCATACCTTCCCTTTAACTCAAGTTATCAATAATAAATTCCGAATTTTCTAACTCTTGGGCCTCTAGCAATGGCTCCTCGCGTTTGACACCTGACAACTCATTAATCACTTCGGGATGTAAAATTACTTGCTCATTAATATTATCAGTCACTGCGCAAAGTACTTCCTGAGGAATTTTATTAGTTTGTCCGAATTGCGGAATAGCTAACGGTAGTTTAACCAACGGCGATTTAACTGCTTCACCGAATAACCCTTGTAAATAAATACTACCCGCTCCTTTTACTTTCTCTTCCGGTACCAAATCTTTATGAACAACACTAATTTCAAATCCAGAATCAACCAATCCCTTTGCTTTTTGCCCATTTACACTAACTTCAATTTTCTCGAGTTTATTTAATTTCTCACCAATAACGTTAGTTCTCTGTTCGGCCTTTGCCGATATTCTCGCCACAATAGCTCCATTAGGTAACTCTTTGTTTTCTCTTACCACAATCTTATGCACACCCGCTTTCGGATCTCTCCCTTTATTACCATTATTTCCCTCATTACCCACTTTATTACAAAAACGTTGGTAATGACCTCTCAAACCACATTTAAAGCATTTAGGCGCTGAAGCATCACTAGGTTTCTTAAAATCTATTTTCCTATCCGAAAAAGAACTAGTCTCATTACTCCCGTTTTGCCTCCAATTATTACTAACTTTGTTATCATCCCTCGGTCTCATTTTTTCATTGTTTACGTGCCTATCTTTACCTTTAAAACTTTTATACGTAACGGCGTAAGACTTATGTTTAGCGTCAAAATAATTGTCACATTCTTTAGCAATTTTAGAAGTTTCTAACCATTTACCTTGATGAGTTAACCCAATATATGACGCGGTATCCTCATCTAACGTACTTACTAAGTTATCAGTAACTATTAACTGGTTGACCTTTTCATAAGAGTCAGCACCTCTAATCTTACAATAATTTTCTCATGTCGCTATTAAACGCGATACAAATAATACATGAGTTTCGTTCTGGTTTCTCTTAGCCTTCTTAAAATTTTCCAAACACGCCTTTGGTGTCGGCTCATGTTCCCTTAGAACTAACTCCTTTAACTCCTCATAATTCTCCATTTGTTCCGTAGTGGTATAAATTAACAAATTATCCGCCTTATCTCCTAACATATTTAGTAGAATTTCGGCCTGCTGGTTTTCCGGTACATTTTTAGTTTTGAATGCCCTTTCTAAACTGTTGAAAAATAA
This sequence comes from Maratus speculifer, assembly GCA_964019185.1. NCBI lineage: Eukaryota > Metazoa > Arthropoda > Arachnida > Araneae > Salticidae > Maratus > Maratus speculifer. The sequence goes on from OZ025293.1 coordinate 417,944,629, forward strand.
ATTCCATCCCTCAGTCCCTTCCGGTACTTTGATAGATAGCTTTTTTACGCTTTTGATCAATTTTTCTATATTACTTTCATTATTAGATTCCCTAGACCCATTAAAATTATTTGCCGATCCTTGAACCCTTAGCCTTTCCATTTCTAATTCATGTTCCATTCTTAATTTTTCCATTTCTAACTTTTCCTGTTTTTCTAACTTTTCACGTTCTAATTTTTCCTGTTTTTCTAACTTTTCACGTTCTAATTTTTCCTGTTTTTCTAACTTTTCGAGTTCTAACCTTTCGCGTTCTAATTTTTCCTGTTTTTCTTCAAGCTCTAACCTTTCCTGTTTTTCTAACTTTTCACGTTCTAATTTTTCGTGTTCTAATCGTTCTGCAACAATAGCGTCAGATAATTCCTTAATAACCCCCTTGTCATACTCATCACTGTCCATTATCTTTTTCTTAAGCTGAATTCTGGTATCATCTTCCGCGAATTCAACACCTAATTCTTCAGCTATCACCTGAAGATGAACCTTTTTTAGTTTCAATAAGAAAGCCATACCTTCACCGATTGTTATAACCACCCTACAATAATATTTAAACCTACCAAATTAATATTTCCTAAATTTTTAACTTAGTACAGTTATATCCCACATATTATACTAAATAATACCCTTCAGATAATCAATACATTTCATTTCTAATTAACTTACTGAATACTCTTATTTTCCTCAACCATTGCTATCACACAATACACTTCCAATAAAACAAAAGGTAAAACAGTAATTCGATTTGATTACTATGCAATACAGATTTCAATTTATACACTTAGATAACAACATACAATTTATATAATAATACTGATACGTTGAAATTGAATAGAAGTATTGATGTCAATCAAGAAATCCACATAGAAAAATTGTAAACATGCATATATGAATTTCTACAATTATCCTCACTAAAATATTTCCGAATTCAATACTGGTTCTTACCCTTAAAACAAATATACCGAAAATCTTTACTTTTATTTTTTCTCACTATGGCTCTCTTTTGAGCCTTTTTTTTTCACTATGGCTCTCTTTTGGGCCTTTTTTTTCTTCACTATGGCTCTCTTTTGAGCCTTTTTTTTTCTTTCTCACTACTATTGGCCAATTAAAATCCTAAACAAATGTTATTCTACACTCTTCAAACTTAAAAAAATGTTGCTTCATTTAAATATTACTTTAACAATAATTTAACTTTAAGTAAATTTAATTATTTCTTCCAACTACTATTACCACAATTAGTAAAAAAAAAATTATAGACAATCAATACTAGCTCAAGTTATTATGACCTTTCCTTAAAACAATAGCCAATATGGTTATTAACACTTTATAAGTAGGGAGTATTGATAAAACACATAAATGATATAGACAATTTACTTAAATTACTATTAATTATACAACAACAAATTTTGGTTCGAGATGTCAGCAGAAAGATATGATCAAAACACCTTACCTTATACTTTCTTTGCTGGATTACTTTTCTAATCACAGGTAGCTCCACGATGTAGCGGTAATATGGCACAATAGTTTAGTTCTTTCTAATAAAGATACGCACAACACTTTAGTCCACACTAGACGATCCGGCACGATACTTTAGCATATACTCGACGATACGGCACGACACTTTACACACATTCGACGATATGGCACGACACTTTAGCATACAATCGACGATCCGGCACGGTGCTTTAGCACACACTCGACGATATGGCACGACCACACAAGAATTCCACTGGATGCTCCGGCATTAACAGACTGCAACACGGCTCGCTGGTCACTGGTTTCAGGCGATTCTATTCCGACGCTGCCAACAATTTGTCGGACGTTCCCCTCAATCCACACAACTTTGAAGAATGTCCGTGGTAGATATAGCTGCTACCACCGATATTACTAGGTGATATCGGTCACCCACTGTGAGATTGGTGTAAATGAAGACTTACGCTAGTAACCGAATTATCAGTTTATTAAGAATATATGTAGACACAAAATACGCTATTTACAAATATATACAACTACAACTCGGATATAGGTGATCCGGTTCAACATTAAATTAGATACCGTAAAGATTGGTTGTGTACTATTCCAATTACACTTTCCACCTCACACTCAATACACGTTAAATTCACTTTTTTTTGGAGCTCAACCTTGAGTCTCCCAACACAAGTACACTGGGCCTGCACTTCTTAGCCCAGAGCACTAAACACCAGGACGTCTGTGTCCTTTGCGCACCAGAAAACGCACGCTTTACGCTCTTCCACACAGAGCAACCTCTAGGTACGAAACCTACGTGAGGACTGACTTCTCTGAGACAAACTTGCCCTCTCCAAATCACTGCTTTCCCCCACATAAACCCCTTTGGAGCCTCCTCATTGGACACTCCATTCTTTTCTTGCTTAGTGGCATGCTGCTAATCTGCTCACCATCCGCATACTTCACTGACAGGTGGACATGCCTCTCAGCTATCTCTTTTCTCTAACACCCCACCTGTAAAGGATTAGCTGGAAATTACCCTTTCCATGAAGAAGGAATGTCACCTTGGAAATTCTGTACACAACCATACAATAAAAAAATATTCAAATAGAGAAAGAGTAGACATTACATTCTTTAGCACAGGTGCTATCAGATCCTGACAGTATGTAAAAGTCTTTTTAAAAGTAAGAATTAATAAAATACAAAACTAAATAGAAACAGTAACTACATTTAAATTACTTTAAATATAGTAGGAAATAAGGCACAAGGGACTGGAATAACGAATAGTTACTTGGAATTTCATTTAAGATGCTTGTTGCTTACTACAGCATTTCCGTCACATATGGGATAACCAGTGACGTTAATTTCCTTTATACAGTATCTAAAAAATATGATTAGAAAAAGTAAATCATTTTACTTATTTCCAAATTAATTTAAGTGATTTTTTTGTGTGAAATGTTGATAATATTTTTTTCTTTAGAAAATTAACAACGTAGGAAAACATTAAATTTCTAAACTCTAATCTTTCTTTTCGGAGTCATAACTGTTAAATTTTTAAACATTTTGACAGCTTTATAAATAATTTTTTTTGTGTGTGTTTAAACATAGCTTTGCTGTCGCTTGTTTGTAAGTTTTGTAATTTATTCATAATATATTTCACGTTTGATATTTATTTTGCATTTCATTTGGCTAGATGATTTTTATTGTAAATTTCTATAGAAGTGTTTTTAAAAGTGAGAATGAATAAAAGAAAAAAGTGAATACAAACAGAAACCATAGTTAACGAACTCTAAACATAGTAGAAAATAAGGCACAAAGGGTTTAGAATAACAAATAGTTGCTCCAAACTTCATTTATGATGTTTGTTGCTAATTAGAGAATTTCCGTCACATTTCAGACAACCAGAGAAGTCAATTTCCTCGATCCATTATATAAGAAATCTGAATAGAGAACATAAAGCATCTTAATTATTCACAAAATAACCTAAATGTTTTTTTGTGTAAAATTCAATAATATTTTTTTTTCTTTATAAAGTTTATGACGTAGATAAACATTAAATTGTTAAACTTATAACTTTCTTTTCGGAGATCGAATTGTTAAATTGTTGAACTTTTTGACAGCATTATAAATATTTAGTTTTTTATCTAAACATAGCTTTGCTTTTGCTTGTTTGTAAGTTTCGCAATTTATTACTAATATAAGACAACTTATGTCTTATTTATCATTTAATTTAACTAGTTGATTTTCCTTCTAACTGTATGTAAAAATCTTTTTAAAAGTAAGAATTAATAAAATATAAAACTAAATAGAAACAGTAACTACATTTAAATTACTTTAAATATTGTAGGAAATAAGGCACAAGGGACTGGAATAACGAATAGTTACTTGGAATTTCATTTAAGATGCTTGTTGCTCACTACAGCATTTCCGTCACATATGGGATAACCAGTGACGTTAATTTCCTTTATACAGTATCTAAAAAATATGATTAGAAAAAGTAAATCATTTTACTTATTTCCAAATTAATTTAAGTGATTTTTTGTGTGAAATGTTGATAATATTTTTTTCTTTAGAAAATTAACAACGTAGGAAAACATTAAATTTCTAAACTCTAATCTTTCTTTTCGGAGTCATAACTGTTAAATTTTTAAACATTTTGACAGCTTTATAAATAATTTTTATTGTGTGTGTTTAAACATAGCTTTGCTGTCGCTTGTTTGTAAGTTTTGTAATTTATTCATAATATAAGATATTTCACGTTTGATATTTATTTTGCATTTCATTTGGCTAGATGATTTTTTTTGTAAATTTCTACAGAAGTGTTTTTAAAAGTGAGAATGATTAAGAGAGAAAAGTGAATACAAACAGAAACCATAGTTAACGAACTCTAAACATAGTAGAAAATAAGGCACAAAGGGTTTAGAATAACAAATAGTTGCTCCAAACTTCATTTATGATGTTTGTTGTAATTAGAGAATTTCCGTCACATTTCAGGCTACCAGGGAAGTCAATTTCCTCGATACAGTATATAAGAAATGTGAATAGAAAAAATAAAAAATCTTATTTATTCGCAAAAAAACCTAAATGATATTTTTGCGCAAAATTCAATAATAGTTTTTTTCTTTATAAAGTTTATAACGTAGATAAACATTAAATTGTTAAACTTTAAATTTTCTTTTCGGAGACTGAATTGTTAAATTGTTTAACTTTTTGACAGCATTATAAATATTTTGCTTTTTGTCTAAACATATAGCTTTGATAATGCTTGATTGCGAGTTTTCATTTTATTAATAATATAAGATAACTTACATTTGATGTTTATTTTTCAATTAATTTGACTAAATGATTTTCAGTCTAAGATTTTGTAAAATTGTTTTTAAAAGTAAGAATGAAAAGGAGTTAAATCTGAATAGAAACAGCAATTGTAGTTAATGAACTCTAAACGTAGTAGGAAATAAGGCGCAAGGGACAAGAATTATGAATAGATTCTCGGAATTTTATGTAAGATGTCTGTTGCTCATTAGAGAATATCCGTCACATTTGAGATGAGAAAAAAAAACTTCTTATTTATTCCAAAAAAAAAAAAATTAATTTTTTTTTGTGTAATTGTCAATAATACTTTTTTCTTTATAAAACTTATAACGTAGCTAAACTTTAAATTGTTAAACATTAAACCTTCTTTTCTGAATTTGAACTGCATCATTTCAAAACTTTTGACAGCATTATAAATATTATGTTTTGTGTCTTAACATAGCTTTGCTATTGCTTGTTTGTAGGTTTTGCAATTTATTATCATTGTAAGATAACTTATATTTCATGTTTTTTTTTTTTTCAATTGACTAGATGATTTTTATTTTAAGTTTCTGTAAAAGCATATATTTAAAGGTATGAATAAGAGACAACACTGAATGGCAGCAGCAACTATAGTTAACGAACTGTAATCGTAGTAAGAAATAAGTCACTAGGGAATAAAATAACGAATAGTTACTCGGAATTTCATTTAAGATGTTTGTTTCTCATTAGAGAATTTCCGTCACATTTAAGATAACCAGAGAAGTCAATTTCCTTGATACAGTATCTAAGAAATACGAATAGAAAATATAAAACACCTTATTTATTCACAAAAGAAATAAAAAGTTTTATTTGTAATTGTCAATAATACTTTTTTTATATAAAATCTAAACGTAAGTAAACATTAAACTGTTAAACTGTTAAACTTTGTTTTCCAAGTTTGAACTGTTATAGTGTTAATTGTTTTGACAGCATTATAAATATTTTATTGTGTCTAAACATACCTTTGCTATTCTTTGTTTTAAGTTTTGTAATTTATTAATAATATAACTTGCGTTTGATGCTTATTTTTATTTAATTTCACTAGATGATTTTCATTCTAAATTTTTGTAGAAGTATTTTAAAAGTAAGAATAATAGATAGCGCTGAATAGAAACAACAATAGTTCACGAACTCTAAACATAGTAGAAAATGAGGCATATGGGACTAGAATAAATAATAGTTACCCAGAATTTCCTTTAATATGTTTGTTGTTCATTAGAGAATTTCCGTCACATTTAAGATAACCAGAGAAATCAATTTCCTTCATACCGTATCTAAGAAATATGAATAGAATAATAAAACGTCTTATGTATTCACAAAGTAACTGAAATGGTATTTTGTGTAATTGTCGACGGTAATTTTTAAAAATGAAACTTTAGTTTAAAGATAACGTAGGTAACCACTAACTTGTTAAACTATAAACTTTCTTTTCGAAGTTTAAACTGCTAAATTGTTAACCTACTTGACTGCATCAGTTATTTTACATTATAAATGTTTCGTTTCGTGTCTTAATGCCCATTTGCAACTGCTTTTTTGTAAGTTTTTCAATTTGATATTACTATGACATAGCTTTTCTTTGATAGTTATTTTTCTTTTAATTTGACTTGACAACTTTTACTTCAATTTCTGTATTTTTTAAAACCAACTAGTAATAGTTAAAACTTAACAGAAATATTATCTAGTTAATGAACTCAAACAATACTACAAAATAAAGCACAAGGTTCTAAAATAGTGAATTACTAACAATTCCTTTAAGACCCACTTACGCTCCTTTGATGGTCATTGGAGAATAATTGTCGCATTTCAGATAATTAGAGAAGTAAATTTCTTTGATACAGTGTTTAAGAAATATGAGTAAAAAAAAATAATAAAACATGTTATTTATTCACAAAATAATTTAAAAGATTTCTTGTGTAATTGTCAATGATATTATTTTTAAATAAAACTTTAGTTTAAAGATAAATATCTAAACTATCTTAAATTGTTAAATTTTTAAACTTTATTTTTGGAGTTTAAATTGCTACATTGTTAAACATTTTGACTGCATCAGTTATTTTACATTATAAATCTTTTGTTTCGTGTCCTAATATCCATTTGTTAAGTTTTTCAATTTAATATTAATATGACAAACTCTCTGTGATATTTATACTTCATTTAATTTGATTCGACAATTTTTATCTTAATTCCTGTATTTATTGCAAAGAATAAAAGTTAAGACTTAACAGAAAGATTAATAATTAATGAACTCAAAACATACTACAAAGTTAGGCACGAGGTTCTAGAATAACGAACTTGTTACTAAGAATTCCTTTAGGATATACTCATGGTTATTTGTAGACCATAGGAGAGTTATTGTCACATTTCATATAATTAGAGAAGTCAATTTCTTTGATACAGTATGTAGAAAATATGAGTACACTTTTAAAGCGAAAGAGCTGATTTGGCTTCTCAAGAAAGAGCTGTAATTTTTTCGATCATAAAAGAGTTGTTTATCAAACGATTGAATCTTCTTGATTTAAGTTAGTTATTTAAATAGCTCAACTTCATTTAAATTGGTAAAAAACAGCTCGTAACTCGAGTTATTTCAACTCTTTTCGAGTAGCTGCCTTTCAAAACGAGAGATGAGCGGATTTCAGCTCAACTTGAGCTATTTTGTGGCTGACTTTTTAAGAGAGTAGAAAAAATAAAACAACTCGTTTATTCAGAAAATAATTTAAAGGATTTTTTTTTGCGTACTTGTGGATAACATTTTTCCCTTGTAAAACTTATAATGTAGATATACATTAAATCATAAACTTTAAATTTTCTTTTCGGAGTTTGAATTGCTAAATTGTTAAACTTTTGGACGGCATTTTCTGTTTTACATTATATATATATATATATATATATATATATATATTGTGTCTAAACATAGCTTTGCAAGTTTTGCAAGTTTGTTTGCAAGTTTTGCAATTTATTAATAATATGAGTTAACTTACATTTGACGTTTATTATTCATTTAATTTGACTTGACAACTTTCATTTGAATTTCTGTAAAAGTTTCTTAAAACAGAAGAATAAAAGATAAAATTTAATAGAAACATTAATTAGTTAATAAATTAAAATAGCATTAAAGAAAAAAGAAAAAAAATCATTCGTTAAACATAGAATATGAAACACTTTACAACACATTAGCATAATGTAACAAAACTGCGCCGTTTAAAAAAATTAAAATATTACGTCTAATTTCACCGTATGAAAATGTATAACGCATTTCAAAACCTAATTTCAGCTGTTTCCATCTGCAATCGGAAAATTATCCGAATTTTTTAGCACCCGTTTATATGATATAGAGATTTGTATCTATTACCAACATGCATTCCAAAATTTAATTCATTTAAGAGATTCTGACGTATTGATGAATAAATCCAGGATGACTTTTGGCAAAGCTTTTATTTACAGCAACACAACAACACAGCAAACAGAAGAAAATTAAAATTGGAAAAAATATGAAAATAAGATGTAAATGAGAGCACACAATGTACTCTGTCCGCAAACTGTTACTACAGTTGCGCGTGGGTTTGGGCCTTTTCACAGTTCTGACAAACAGATGACGGCCGTAACGGATTTCACTTTCTTACGGGACAGCCTGCGCCCCGATTGACGATCTACGTCGTTTCACTTCAGAGTCAAAACCAAAAATCCTCTCTTGAGCCTCTTTGAAATTGCATATATATAAAGCAGTTTTCTTTGATAATAACCGATCATTAGGAGAGTAAATCAGACAGCTCAAGTAGTGTAGATTTATTATATTCAAGCTGTCTAACGTTAAGTTCTTGGCCTGAAATACGATTTTTATAATGTCAGTTGGAGAGGTTTCAAGTGAAATTTATTGCTTAGATAATTGGGAAGTTGAAGTTTTATTTAAACACAAATGTATCGTACTTGTCAGAGGGTATTTACAAGGGCTAACATCTGCCTTTATTGACAGTGTGCTAATGAGGAAATTCAGAACGTTACAAGAAACATATATTTCAGTTGAAAATTCCCCTCCAGCAATTTCCTGTGTCAAGGAGAATGATATGCGGAAACTTTTGTACAGTCTTGTATATGACACATAGAATTTATATTTAAAAAGTAAAAAAAAGAAAAAAAAACGCAAATTTAAAAGCCATACCAAATTTTAAAACGTACTCTCCAGCAATTATTACACAATGACAGTACTGTAACCGATTTATTTTGTGTGTCCCTGTAAATACAGCAAAAATGCTATGAATGCCTAAAATTTTCTCAGAAACACTATGCTTAGATAAATACACACAGACGTTGAAAATTACACATACAATCATTTAATACAATGATAGACAATTTCCAGAATATTCTGCTAAATGGATGATTGCAATTTTTTTTTTAATTTAAATTTATTATATCCCCCTAACTGTTCTCGCTACCAAATCTTCACTGAAAAATATGAAATCAAGCATGTTCTTTAGCTTTTAAATTTAACGAACAATTCGTCAGGAATTTGTCTAAAATGTCATTACCCTTAATATTTTGACATCGGTGTATCTATATTATAAAGTACAAATGTATCTGTTCGCAAAGCTGACGTCATTCTGTAAATGGCAACAAATGAACCACATGAACCACACAAATTTAGATTTTTCAATTTTCGTTGCTGTTTTTTGTTTAATTTCTAAACATCGAACATTTTCAATTTTTAAACTGTCGTACAACGATTTTTTTTTTTTTTTTTTTTTTAACTTTCAAACGAAGCTTGCTCGAAACGTTTATCGTAATTTACTCATTTTTTATGAATTTTTAAATGTCTTTTAAACATGCATTTTTGAACCTATCTCTGTCTCATGCAGGCTGTATTACGACGGAAGAATAATAATAACTCTTTCACACTAAAAACAATATAAATAGGTGAGCATGCGTCTCCGACAAATGTTCTGTAACGAAATTAAAACTAAGTAAAGAAAGAAATAAATAAATGAAAAAATAAAACAAATGTAACATATATGCAATCTAATAATTTCAGCTTATATACCGTCGTATAAGGATAAAATGTATTTTCAAATGAAATTTGTTTGAAACATGTATAATTAATTAATATTTTATGGCTTTTTAAATTGTTTTCAATCATGAATTTTTAAATCTATCTCAACCACGTACAGACTGTATTAGATAAGTGTAGTCATAACTCATTCACGCTTAAATTAATATGTATTTCGGCATTTGTTATTTTGTAAGTTATTTTAATTTGTAAATCGAAAATGTTTCTTGATAAGGTTGCCCAAATGATGTCATATTTGTTCAATTTCATCAAACTGATTTCATTTTCATTTCACAAGTACCGAAAAAATATCTTAAAAGGCAATTTTTTTTTCTAAATGAAGCGTTGAAAATGGATTTTTTTCTTGAATAAACTTTTACACTACATTATATTGTTTATTACTTGTATATGTTGGTTTATATTGGAAATCTAATATTTATTCAAGTAAATATCATAGTTTTTTCTTAAACCCACAATTAAACTAGGTATATAGTTTATATATATATATATATAAACTGTATACCTAGTTTAATGTATATATACACTACATGGCCAAAGATGACCGTTCACTTGCAATTTTCGACATTTTGTTAAATATCTCGAAAAATACTTGAGGAATTATCCTGAATCCTTAAGTGTATAAAGATAATAGTACAGGTCATATATTTCCGTGAAGACTTTCTCCCGAAACTCCATAGGGGACCGTCAACAAAATGAAAAAGAACGAAAATCTTTTGGATAACCCTGTCAAAACTAATGTAGCAAAAGCGTTCAAACTGTAGATTATGATTAAGTAGCTCATTGAAATTAACTGTTTTCATTTTTATGCGGATAGCATGGATATTTGTAGAGATATTAAGGTTTTTATAAAAACGGTCCCAAATTTTTCAAGCTTTTTGCTTATAATTTGCAGAGTTCTTAATAAAAAAGTAATATTTTTTTCTGAAAATATCACAAAAAATATTATACACAATACCTTCTAATCAGAATTACAAAATAATAAAAATTGTAAGAAAAATGCGCAGTTTTATTAAATATTTTTTCATTGCACATTCTTCAAAGTTATCAAAATTTCATTTGCATGTTATGTTAGCTAAATGTATTAAGCAACTTCTGTAAAAGTCTCAAAAACATAGCTTAAAAATTCTGAAAGTGTTCGTTGATTGAATAAGCACAAAATCCGTTATTCCCAAAATGAAGCAAACAGATGAGTTGTTGTATTCATTTCTCCATTGATTAGTGCCAAAATATAATACACAATATGGCATGTACTACTATGTTTTGATACAACCCCTTACTTTTGTGCTTCATTTTGGGAACAACGGATTTTATGCTTATTCAATCGACGAACATTTTCAGAATTTTTAAGCTATGTTTTTGAGACTTTTACAAAAGTTGCTCGATACATTTAGGTAACACAATATGCAAATAAAATTTTGATAACTTTGACGCATGCGCAATGAAAAAATATTTAGTAAAACTGCGCATTTTTCATACAATTTTTATTATTTTGTAATTTTGATTAAAGGGGATTATGTACAATATTTTTTGTGATAGTTTTGGAAAAGAACATTATTTTATATTAAGAACTCTGCAAATTATAAGCAAAAAACTTGAAACAATTTGGGACCGTTTTTATAAAAACCTTAATATTTCTACAAGTATCCATGCTATCCGCATAAAAATAAAAACAGTTAATTTCAATGAGCTACTTAATCATAATCTACAGTTTGAACGCTTTTGCTACATTAGTTTTGACAGGATTATCCAAAAGATTTCGTTATTTTTCAATTTGTTGACGGTCCTCTATGGAGTTTCGGGAGAAAGTCTTCACGGAAATATATGACCTTCACTATTATGTTTACATACTTAAGGATTCAGGATAATTCCTCAAGCATTTTTTGAGATATTTAACAAAATACCAAAAATCGCAAGTGGACGGTCATCTTTGGACATGTAGTGTATATATATATGTATAATCTTAATGTCTCATGCAATTTAAATGGAATACACCGGTTTGCTATGCACCTTGTAATAACAAAGAAAAATCTGTCGTGCATAGAGTGCTGAAAATTTTGGTGAGGATAATCAAAGGCAAGCCTTACTGTATTTGACAGTATCATTTTTCATTTTTTGATAGTTAACCATAATAACAATTAAAAATCACAATGAACACTCGTCAAATAGGCATTCATTTTCTCAAAATGGCGCACAATGCTTGTTCCGAAAAATTACTAGCAGTGAAGATTCAAATGTGGGAGACACTCTGTTATTTTAGGCATCTGTTAAAACCCACATAGACCAAACCGTTGAAAGAACGAAAAAAGAAATTAAAATAACTTATGAGATGCGTTTTATTTCGGCATTGCCATTAACAAATCATGACGATTTTTGTGTCACATACGTTAGTGTAACATATAACGACTATCATTTATGAGTTTTAATATTTCGACATTTAAAAGAAGTGATATAATTAAAAAAATAAACAGTCACGTTAGAGTCGTACGCGCGCTCAGAGGGTTCCTCGCAATAAACGTATTAACTTCTTGGGGATGAGCGACTTAAAATTCTCAGAATCCTCCATTATTCCCACCAATTATTTTTTATTGTAAAGTTTACCTTAATTAACTGGAGCATTTTCAGGATTCATCTACAGAAAATTTTTTATTTTGAAAAACCTTTAGTTAAAGATTAAAAATTAATCAAAGTCCTCTTTTCATGAAGGAGTTAACTGTATTATTAAAAGAAAATTGTTGCTGAAAGAATAATAAGACTTTGTAGAAACTGCGTTTGATGTGTTTTAACAGCTTCTATCACGACCAATTTACTTTTGAAATCGGTTTGATACGTGCTCAGATTTCTTACAAATCGCCATTTAGAACGTTTTTACATTCTAAAAAATCTTCAACATTTGCTCAATCGTCACTCCATCTCTTTTACAGACTATCTTTATTCTGACCAATGAGAATTATTCATATATTATATATATCATATATATATTCAACTTATTATATAGTCAAGCAACCGATGGAGTGATGATGGAGCAAAAGCTGTAGATTTTTGACAGTGAGGACGCTTTTTCGCGCATTTTCACCCATTTAAATTTTTATTTTTTTGGAAATGTTGTTAGAGATAATTTATATTTCATATGTAACTACTATGCTAAGTGTCATGCTTTTAGGTCTAGTAACACAAAAATCGCATTTTTAGAGCGTTTTTTCGTTAGCGTTTAATTTTAGGGCTAAATCGTTAGAGCTGATGCAACCCGTTCGGGGTAATGGCACCGACATAAAATATGGTCTATGTTAGCGCAATGATTTTCATTATAATTTTGATAACATTATTTTTTTATTGGTTTGATACTTCCCGAGATTGTTTAAAAATCGCTTTTTAGAACGTATTTAGAACTCTTTTCGCGCATTTTCTACAGTTTTATATTTTGCATTTTTTAGAAAATGTTCTTAGTGATCTTTTATATCTTGTAAGTAATTAACATGCCACGTTTCATGTTTATAGCCCCATCAGTAACACAAAAATTGCATTTTTAAACGCTTTTTGCTCCTGCACCCCCTTTGGGTTAGCGGCATCGACATAAGATATAGCCTATGCTTGATTCGGGCGAACACCATCATTTTGGTACCATTACTTTTGAAATCGATTCGGTAGTTTTGGAGATTACCCCCTACAAACAAACAAACTTTACCTCTTTATAATATTGGTATCATCTAATTAATAAAAGCCTAATTCATGTGGCTGTCATCAACAGTTCGTTTTTTATATGCCAGGTGGCCATTTTGGTATTAGGCGCCGGTGATAAATCGCAAAATATTGTTTCATTTCCATCATTTCATCTATAATATAATAGTTCAAGTCATGTGACTGTCACAAACAATTACGTTTTTCATATATAAAGTGGTATTTTTAAATACTTTTTTAATTCTAATAATACTACATAAATATTGCCATGATCTCAAAGAATTCTTGGTACTTGTATAATCCATGTAAAATCTCGCCAATATAATTTTTTAATTTGCCATTTAGCAATTTTTATTTATCGCGTGGATAATTAAAACTATTCTTTGATGATGAAATTAACTGCCATGGTTTATGATATTATGTATTATTTTTCTTTTCTCTTTCTTTCTTTCTTTTTTTTTTTATTTTTTTAGAAATAAGTAAAAGTCATGAAGGTTAAATACTTCAAATTAAAATTAAAATTGTACAATTAAAAAAAAATGAGTGAAAAGGTTTATGTTTTAGATAAATTTAATGAAATACAAAAAAAAAAAAAAAAAAAAAAAAAAAAAAAAAAAAAAAAAAAAAATGCCACGGCAATAAGGTTTGGAAATTTATACCCTTTCATCCAGCTAACAGATATATAAAGTTCTTGATTTCTCTATGAGAATATTATGATTTAATAACGAATTGAACAGATAAATTAAATTGTGTATAAAAGCAAAATAAAACAATGCTTAACATTACATTTAAGCGAGAACAAGGGGCCGCCAAGGCCAGCTAATATATAAATAAAAGTAACGCTTAAGAAAATGAGCCAAACGATTTAGAAATGGAACAATGGAAACATGCCGAAATACCGCAAAACTGCGGGTGTTACCATCGGAGGGATCCGTTTCTGTCGTCAAATATCGCCAAGTTTGTCATGAACTTGACGATATACAGGGTGGTCATAAAAAAACTTTGCCGGTATATGGAGCTCTAGTGGCCAGTTCGTTCAACCGATCGAGGTGAAATTTCAGATATAACTATTCAGAGGTATGAGCTCGAGATTCTCTAAACGGCAACAAAATGACATTCACGGTTAGGTTATAGTTACAGAAACTCGAAATTTTCCAATAGCAACACCCATTTTTTTTCATCGCAAAATGCTCAGCGAATGCGAACACTTTAAAGAGCGTTGGAACCGTACATGTATAGCAAGAAAAGGACACGTTATCTAAGCACAAAAAACTGTTCTGCGAATCCCCCCTCCAATAAAAAACACGATTGGGGCGCAAGGAGTAAAATTGCATATGACACAGAGTCAGTACACTAATCTCTGATTACAACACAGATCGGAGAAAACTTTTATTTTGATTACACATTTTCCACATGGGTGCCATCACAGGCAATTACACATTACACTGTAAAAAAAAACGGACGATTTAAGGGAAGTATTACTGGTAATCTAGACGCCAGTACTATTTACTGTTTTTTAACGGAAAAATTTCCGTGAATACTCCGTTTTTTTCGACTTTTTCCTGGAATTTACGGAAGTTTTTCCGTTAAAAAACAGTAAATAGTACTGGCGTCTAGATTACCAGTAACACTTCCCTTAAATCGTCCGTTATTTTTTACAGTGTACATGGTGGCGACTGTGGACAATACAGACGAACGTAACATCGCATGAGGGATGATTGCAATCTCACGTTTGATAGAATCTTTCAAATCAGGCAAAGTTTGCGGATTGCACATGTACACCCTAGATTTTAGATATCCCCAGAACCTGAAATCCATAGAAATGGGGTCGGGGGATCGCGGAGGCCATTGACGTTACCACAGTTAAGGTGAAATGTGCCTCGTCCGTTCATAATATGCGAAAAGGTCTATCTTTATCTGCATCATATTGGATAAGAAATTCATTAACAAAGTCTATGTGTTGTTGATGGTCTCTCACTTCAAAGATCTGGGCGCGCTAGTACCGGTAAAGAAACGTGCGGATTACAGAGCGCAGCAACTTAAGGACTATTGATTTTGGTATATCAAATACACGAGATGCACCTTTTGTAGTTTGCATGCGTCCTCTGGTTACTATGTGATGCACTTTCATAACAGCATCCTCAGGAACAGTTGGTCGTCCGGTTCGCAGAGTATCTCAGTTGCAGGCGATTTCCTCGAATATCATTACTAAATCATGAAAAGCTTGTGACATGCATAGGCTACGTATTTGGCGATGGTTTCGACGATAAACGCGCCAGGTTTCGCAGCATTCATCTCATTTTGATAATAGTTTTACAACTCACCACGAACGAAGTCATTTTGTTGGCATCTGCGAGCTCCGACTGAAGAACTAACATTCCCACCCTACTTTTTATTCGTTTTCTACGCTGACTATCTGGCAAACGATGTTCCGTGATTGGTATTTTGTCTCTGTCATATTCAAATTTTCTTTTTGCGCCTTGGTCGTGTTTTTTTGGGGCCGTTCTTGGAGCTCATTTTGTGAGAGCATAACGCGTCCGTTTATTGCAATAACCATACAATTCCAACGCTCTTTAGGGTTTTCGCATGCTCTGAGAATTTTGCGATGAAAAAAAAATGGGTGTTGCCATTGGAAAATTTCGAGTTTCTGTAACTATAACCGTAACCATGAGTGCCATTTTGTTGCCATTCACAGAATCTCGAGCTCATATCTCTGAATAGCTATATCTGAAATTTCACCTCGATCGGTTGAATGGACTGGCCGTTAGAGCTCCATATATCAGCAAAGTTTTTTTGATGACCGCGCTGTATATATCCCGAAATCTGGCGGCAAAAAATACTCACCAAAAATTACGTGAACTTGGCAAGATTGCTTAGAATTAATCATTTAGAACGTTTTTAGGACGCTTTTCGCGCATTTTTACCGGTTTTAAATGTCGAAATTTTGAGGAAAGGTTATTAGAGAATATTTATATCTCATAAATAACTACTATGCTAAATGTCCTGTTTCTATGCTCCTCACTAACACAAAAATCGCAATTTTAGAGCGTTTTTTGCTACTGCATCCCGTTTTGGGTAGTGACACCGACGTAAGATATGGTCTATGTTGGAGCAATAATTTGCACCATTTTTTTACAACATTATTTTTTATTCGGTTCATTACTTCCCGAAATTGTTTAAAAATAGCTATTTAGAATGTTTTTAGAATTCGTTGCGCGCTTTTTCACCCGTTTTAAATTTTGTATTTTTTAGGAAATGTTCTTAGCGATCTTTTATATCTTGTAAGTAATTAACATGCCAAATTTCATGTTTCTAGGCCCATCAGTAACACAAAAATCATATTTTTCTAACGCTTTTTGCTCTTGCACCCCCCTTTGGATTAGTGGCATAGACATAAGATATAGCCTATGTTTGATTCAGGGCCAGTACCATCATTTTGATACGATTGCTTTTGAAATCCGTTCGGTAGTTCCGGAGATTGCCTCATACAAATAAAGAAACTTTATCTCTTTATAATATAGGTATAGAGGATATAGACTAGTGTCAGAACAATTCTGACAAAAATGAAAGAAAAAAAAGATATTTCAGGGATCTGAAGTCCGTAAAAAAGTAAGGAAAAATGAAAAATCGGAAATCTCGTTAGTTCGAATTGAACGAAGTCCACTTAAAATGTGTTCGAATAAATGAAAAAATTTAACGTTATTCGGCCACTGAAAATTTCGGGACTTATAGTTTAGTTCGAACTGAGCAAAGATTCGATTTATCCAATATTGAATTAATGAGAGCCGACTGTATATTACTGTTTAAGGTTTTTAAAGATACGGAATTCTTATAGAAATCGAGAGTAACTCAAAATAACGTATATTTTCGTTTATGTTTATTATCTCCTTTAGATCAAAAATTTGCGGATTTAAAAACTTGTCTCTTGGCTACCGAAACTTTATTACAGCAGAATGGCAATCTTTTTCTAAAACTTTACTCACAAATGTAGAAGAAACCATTTACATTCATTTTTAACAACCTGTTCAATCTCATAATGTAAAACTCGTAGAACTTTAGACATTTATTCTATTAAAATTTCACCGCTTAGACGTTGACGTGCAAAGCGAGTCGGGCAGGATTTTGCTAAATATATTATCCTAAAGTGTAGAGTAAGGAAGCATAATTAAGATAAAAGAAAAAACTTAAACGATTATAAAACAAGTGCTTTACAAAAGATTTGAAACTAAAAACTAAAATGGAAATAAACATATAAGCTTTTTTATTATTTTTGCTTTAACGTTGGTTTCCAGTCGTTTATTTCTCAAACGGATCATTAGAAAATCTGCAGTTTAAGTAAAACAGTAGTTATTCTTTTTAAATGAAATTTTTTTTTCAAAAGAACCAACTGCCTAGTTATTTTATTCTTTGAAAACTGCATAGGCTTTTTATTCAAACAATAATGTTTTTCTTATTTGAAGCAAACGTTTACAGTAATGCAAATCGTTGAAGCTCTTCAATCAAATTTAAACCTCAGTAAGAAGGTTGAATTTTTCAAGCATTCATGCATTTAAACACGCAACACAGCCATCAAACTTCCATTGAAAATTCTCAAATGCTTATCGAATATTTCGTACTGTTTATACAAGTTTTATTTGTATTAGGTGCTACTGCATAATGTTTTTCAAAAAACTTTTTTTTCTCTTTTTTCAGAATATTTCAACAACATCGAATAACATATTCACGAAGCCTTAAAGAAACCGATAAAGAAATGTAACAATATAAATTCATGAAAAGGTAAGATAAAAGAATGAAAATACAGAAAAATATGACAATAGAAATGTAATTTTTTTCACAATTTCACATTTGGAAGAATTTCATGTATGTAATTTATTGGAACTATAACGTATGATAATAAAGTTAGGTAAATGGGTTCATAGACAAAATATTATAAGCTAAATCTTGAAAACGTAGAGAGTAATGCCTGTCGTTTTTAATGAACTTTTTACAACGACGTTAAAGGTTATAAAAATTTCCGGTGAAGCCCCTTTTCTATCGTATGCAAAACAACTGTTAAATGGCTTTGAATTTTCCCATTTCACATTCTATCCCCTATCTTTGTTAAAAAGTTTTTGATCTTTTGAACAGCTGCAGCTTTCTACCCGCCACTGTATTTCTCTGATCTTGTTACAGCAGACTTGTTCCTGCCTGAGAAACGAGCGTTAAGAGCCCACACTACTAAATAAAAAAGACCCGGATGATAATGTTAACTCTATGGGGCAGTTCTTTTCAAATATATCGCTCAAATTTAAATATTTTTACATGATTTTTTTTTGCATAGGATAACTGAGGACGATTAACAACCGGGCTAGCTTTAACTTTTTCAATTTTGGTTTTAGATATTTTCTTGAAAAAATTACTTTAACTGTCGAAACCGGTTTGATCCAGTTCTGAAATTGAAACTATCATAATATAAAAAATATATAACCAAAATCCAAAAAGTAAAAACTAGCCTGGTTGTAGATCGTCCTCAGCTATCTAATGGGAAAAAATCATGTAAAAATATTAAAATTTGAGCGAGATATTTGAAAAGAACGCTCCCATAGATTTAACATTATCATCCGGGTCTTTTTCCCTCAGTAGTGTGGGATCTTAAAAGGAGAAAGATTTTCGGATCTAAACATTCAAAGCTATGCGATGAGTATTTTCATAAAATATTAAAGAGGAATTTTCCGAAATCTTCACCGCCGAACTGTTCGATCATTGGAAACGTGCAATATAAATAGCGTTCTCAAGTGTCAAGATTTTCTAATGTTCGAAGATCCGCCTCACTAAACCCTGCGTGGACGTTAAAAGCCCCAATTTTCCATGATGTAAAATTCCTTTAAATTATTTTTAGTACCATGAAATTTGTTAGTGGACATAACAGCGACGTCACAATTTCTTTTGAATTGCCAGAAACATGATCTTTAAAATTAATAACATATTTTGAAGAAGTTATGTAATTTTCTAAAGTTTTTTTAGAAAGTCCATCTCAGTCACAATGTGACGTTACTTAGTGGTGGTATTTTGGTCACAAATGTGATGTGACCACAGTGACTCACAGTGACGTCATTGTGTCGTCACTGTGACCATGCATGCTATGAAGGTAGTTAAGAATATTTTTTCTATGAACATACTCACATAACATTCTTGTGATAACTTGTACAATTTTAAAGCTGTTCTTAGATGTACAGTATGAACCAAAATACTTGCCTTGATTATAATAATTCATTACAAATTAACCGTTAGTATAATAATGTAACTTGTTATATTATTCGATATGTCAAGTATAGTAGATTTTAGTCCATACTGGGGTTCTTTAGTGCGTGATTTCCTGAACAAAAATTTCCGGATCGATGAATTTGAAGGGATAGACCAACACCCTAGCCTCGGCACCCTTCAGATATTATTCCTCTGGATTTTTTTTTCTTTTGGGGATATATCAAGGATAATGTCCTTTCCATCCAATCGCTGATGTCAATAATTTGAAGACTACACTGTAAAAAAAGGACGGTTTTATGGAGATTGTATCGGGCAATCGGGACGCCATTACAATTTACCATCTTTTAACGGGAAAATTCCCGTAAAATCCAGAAAATTTTCCGTTTCTCTCCAAAAAACGGAAACGTTCCTGGAATTTACGAAAAATTTTCCGTTAAAGCACATTGAACTGTACTGGCGTCAAGATTGTCAGTACAATCTTCGTAAAAACGTCCTTTTTTACAGTTTAGGATACAAACTGTTGTGTGTGTACTGCAACAGACGAAATTTTAGAGAACACTCGGCGGGAACTAGAATATCGTTCAAACATTCTCCGAGTTATCAAAAGGGCTTACGCTAAAATTTACTGAGGCACGTGATCTAAAAAATTTTGTCGTAGTACTTACAATGTATATATATATATATATATATATATTACATATGTTTAATTACAATATTTTAAGCACGATAAATATTTGTAATCATCTGCAAGACTTTTGGTTCCCCCTGTACAAACGCATCCGTGTCTCCAGCAGCAGTCAGTTATAATAAAGCAATCTGAATTTGAAAACTATAGAAATAAGAAAAATATGGAGATTTTTTTCTTATTTTTATAATCATTATTTGACTTTCTAATTTCCGCGTTCACACTTATTGAAAGCGATTTTATTTTCAGGAATGTATTTCAGCCGATTAAAAAGAAAAAAATAATTATAATAAAAAAAGATTATTCATTCATTAGTCTCGAAGGTATTGAAGTTGTTTCTTAGTGAGTGTATAAGTAACTTTTATTGCTAACAAGGAGTTAACTAACACATTTAATTATAAATATTAAGGAACTTTACGTCATTTCTCGCCTTTGTTATCAGTGGATCATCATTTATTGCAAATGAATTACTGTCCGGATTTTATTTCAGTAAATTTTAAACAAGAACAGAAAATACATTGATATACCACATAGTATACTTAAATTCAGTTGAGTTAGGGAAGGCATAGAACAAATAAAAATTCGTCTTCAGCAATTTTCGTAAATAAGCGGAAATGTATTCAAGATCTTTCGTCCTGCCCTGTATATATTTAATTATAAAATTTATACATATTAAGTAATGTGCAAAAAATTAGTTGTATTTTAAAAACGCATTTCCAGCAATTATTGTTTATAAGACGTACTTTTACCAAATACTTTTGAGCGCTCCTGCCACTAAATGGCGAATGCTATGCACACCCATATTCTTTAGAAAACCTGTTGTACCAACGTGATTCCTATCAATTTCAATATATTCGAAATAATGTAAAATCATTAAAATACAAGCGATTTTCTTCATAGACCGTATTTTAACAGATTTCTTTTGAGAGTACCTGCAAAGAAACGATAAATGCTATGCGCATGTTATTCCATATTAAACCTCTTATAGTGCATCTCAGTGATTCACATAAAATCCTATACGTTTGTTACTGAGTTAGCATTAAATTGCACTACAAACGATTTTTTCCCATAGACTATAATGTTGCGGAATTATTTTGATTGCCCTGTAAAAGACTGTCACCGGAATTTACAAGCGAATTCTTTAAAAATTAAGAATACCATAATTTAAGCTTTCACTGTAAAAGCAAAATTTTATTAAAATATTATTGGTGCCGATTGAAAGTTTGAAATTTTAATTAGATATCCCAGACTGGGCACAGTGTACTGGAAAGGGTTAAATTGCAACTATGCATAGGAAAATGGAACAATCGGGGAACATACATCCTGTTTTAGACACGTTTCCGTCTTAGCAAGTATAAATACATGGCATTTCTTAATACGTCCGTAAACATTTTCCGTTTAAAACAGGTTTCAATATCAACAGTATCCATTTTCAAAGATTTTATTGCAATAGGTTTTCTGATTAAATAGACACAGCTGACTAATTCCGATGACTGATTTTTCAAATTTAAAACCTTCCCCTTCGTTGGTAAATCATAGACTATAGTCCTTTCAAATAACAGAAGCATCAGACTTTGATAAGTGACCCCCCCCCCCCTCACCTTCGCCAGTTGAGGTGAAAATCCCATGCAGTTCTTCAACCCGTTTAGCAGAAACATCGTTTCAGCTTGTCAAGATCAGTCGCCTCTGTTATTTAAAAGGAATATAGACAGGCATAAGTACGTTGTAGTTAAGCCATTCGATAATAAAGCATAAACTCTAGTTGAGAGTATTAAAATTTCTGGTTATAGGCTATATAAGTAACCTGCAATACTATGAATTATTAGTACACTGAGTTACAAATTACGCGTCTTTCTTAGTTGTGTCTATTTGAATCTTAAAACACATACCGACATCTTCTTTCTATATCATTTGAAAGTGTTATCTAAATAAAATCATTGCAGGCTCTATTACAAGATACAGGTAAACAAAAACAAAATAACGGGAAATGACTTTTATAAAAAGACATTGAATATATGTGAATCTATAGTTTTCTTGTAATGAGCGAAGAAATATTATTGCAAGAAAATAAAGAAGCCATTTATAAGGCAGTCCAATAAAATTAGTGATTAAATAGACACAGTTGTAGGACACTGGTGATAAATTTAGCAATTTTTAAGCTTTCCGTTCTGCCGCTAATAACTCACAATCTATTTAAGTCATAAGTAATTAAGTCATTCAATAATAAGTCATATGTTCTGGTCGAAAGTATTTAAATTTCTTATTAGAGGCTTTATAAATACTAACTAGGAATTATTAGTACATTTAATTACAAATTATACACCATTCCTAGTTCTTTTCAAGATTAAAACAAAATACTCAAATTACTTAAAGGTGTTTTTATTTACAGTGATTATTAAAACCCAGCTCTTTCGAGCATATCATGCTCCTTATCAAGGTTAAAATCAACGAAAAGAGAAAGTCAAAGGCTCTTTGTTGATTTTAACCCTGATGAAGAGCATGATATGCTCGAAAGTGCTAGGTTTTAATAATCAATGTAAATAAAAGCACCTTTAAGTAATTTGAGTATTTTATTTTAGTTTTTTAATTGTAAGGTGAATTAATGTATTTTTTAGATATTTAATATGTTATATCATTTAAACTTTATAGTTCATTCCAGTTGTCTCTTAAATTACATAGCAATATTTTCTTTCTGTATCATTTCAAGATGTTATCTAAATTAAATCCTACAGTACCCTAATCGAAGAAATAGTCAAATGAAAACAAAATCAAGGGAAACAAGTTTTATAAGATGTTATTGAATATGTGTCACTCCATATTTTCCTTGTACTGATGAGTGAGGGAATATTGTTACATAAAAATTAAGTAAGTGTTTATAAGGCTGCGAATAGACCAGATTTATCAGTAGAGGCTCTTTAATTGTGGCCACATGGTGTTTATTTTTTATTTTTAAAGACTTTAAGGCTGTTTTTAAATTAAAATAGGCAAATTTGACATACATTTTATTTTATTTTATTTTTTAGAAGTGCATGAAACTAGCAGGTGTTTTTCAAAAACAAGCTAATCGCACCCATTTCCCCCTTTTTTGCAAACACATTAGATTTTTTACAGAATAGTGCCAAAGTGAGCATTTTGAACAAAATTTCCACCAGAAATTTCCACGCAACTACTCAAACCGGGGGAGAAAAACGTGTTTATTACATGATCGAAACAGTTAATAACTGAATAGGTAATGTATTCATTGAAAAACGAAAACATAAGATCGATTCCAAATCGCTTCCATATTCAGGTTTTCCAATTTTATATCTTTCCGTTAAAAAATGAATTTGTAAATGTTATAAACGTTTAGTGCTGATTGAGTAGAGCAGTTGAGAACAACCCTAAAAAGAAAGGGGCTAAGGGCTGATTTCTTACAAAAGAGAAATCTTCCCGTCAAATACACTCTCAAAAAAACTTCCTTCTTTTCACAGAAAATTTACGGGCAGCAGTGCTGCCAGTAATTTTCTGTAAATTGAAGGATGTCCGTTTATTTTTTTCTCCGTTAAAAGAGGAAAATATCCATCAATTTAAAAAAGTTTGGAAACGATAAAAGCATCGGAGATGGTGATCGAACCGCCGAACTGAGCGTTTGAAGACGAGCGCGCTAACACGGGGATACGCTTTGAATCAAAAAACGCTAAAACGCTTTGAAGTAAATGTGTTCGTTTCATATGGGTGTGGTTGGGTCTATTTCGTTAAAAAGCTTTTAATTTTGAAGTTAATTTCAGGAAGATTTCGTCTTTAATGAGATTGCGGCTGGATTTTTTTATAGAATAATTTTAATGTAACATAAAAGTGTGAATTTTAAGTATATTTACGTAGATTGCTAGAGATAAAATGTCGGTGTTCTATTTTTATTTCATAAGATTATTTTGGAGTAATATCTTTTTTTTTTTGCATTTTATTTTTTAATTAAAATGTCTTTTAAATGTGTTCACTTAAAGTATATTTTAAATGAGAATATTTATTTATAAGTAATTTGTAAATTGAACTTTATTCAATTTATTTAACTTTAAATAATAAATTGCGAGTATTTTTGAACGAATGAATAAATTAATTGTTATTTATTTTAAAATTCGAAAACATTTTTGTCTTATTAAACTAAGTTAGACATCTTAATTTTTTGTTTTTTATTTTAAAAATAAATTTGAATTTATTACTAATAGACCCCATACGCATGCGTGCTTGGAATAAACGGAATCTCTTCCCCTTTTTTAGACGTTCAGAATGACCATACAGATCAAATAAGTTTTCTGGGAACACGGAAATTATTTATGAAAAAATATGGATAATTTAGTGTATATTGAAGGATTTTTCTGACAGTGTAGGATTTTTCGAATTTTTCTGACAGTGTAGGATTTTTCGAATTTTTCTGACAGTGTAGATGTGAGCTCATTAGCTCCTGACCTTTGTAAATTCCGTTCATTCTTTTGTGAATAAACTGCAGAAGAATCCAGATCAAAAGATTTCCTATAAAACTGTAAAAAATGGCAAAATAAAAAAGAGTTTGTGTTAAGGCAGTCAAAAAAAAAAAAAAAAAAAAAAAAAAAAAAAAAAAAATTACTGATTAAATAGATAGGGTGAAAGGACACCGGTGATTGATTTAGCAATTTTTCCTTCTGCCGCTAATAAGTTAAAGTCAATTTAAGTCATAAGTATTTAAGTCATTCTATAGTAACATTGGTTTGCAAATTCAAACATTTTTTATATACTTTTAATGAAATACCTATTTCCTTATTATTTTACCTCTTACAAATGAAACGTGGTACTTCAAAAAAATCTATCACATCGCAATATTTACCTATTTATATACAGGGTGGCCACTCTCAATGGTGTCCAGACTAATTCCTAAACCATTAATCATAGATATGTACATGGTTACATATTTTCCAATTACAAAAGTGTTTTAAATGAAGTAAATGAATATTTTACAATCGATATGGATAGATAAAAATATTTATTTTAGAATTACGAAATTTAAATTTTTATACGGTCCCCTGGTCCTTATAAATTTTTTACTGTTACACTAACAAATAAGGCAATAAAAGGCCTGTTATTCTTCGATTAAGATTGGTCGAATTATAGCTGTTTAAATACGTTCATATTTATTGAAACAAATTAGAGGTCATTTACAAATTTAGTAGAAAAATACTTTTTTCAGGTATATTAAAAGAAGGTTGAAAGTAAAAGTAATGTTGCAATATAAATCTGAAATCTTTAATCGTTTTGACATAATAACGCAAAATATAAAATTTGAAATATACATACCCGAATTTTTGTTAAAGAAAATGATGAAAATTAACAGCTTTAGTTCTTTACAAGATGATACGTATTTTAAATGTTATTAGCCTGCAAAAGTTGGGTTATGTCACGTTTTTAAGTTTTCGAGAATTGTTCCTCATGTAAACATTTGAATAAATAATTTTATTTTACTTGAGAGAGGTGTAACGAAAATTTAAAAACAAATATTATCGACATGTTTCGATTAAAATGTAATAAGAACCATAATCATAATAAAATAAAAATACAAATCTTTTCACAGTCATTACAAACGGCACGCGACAATGAAATGTAAATTAAAAACCACGCGCTCTATTGTAAAAACAATAAATTAAAAATAGACCACACTGTAAAAAAAATTCACGAGGTTACTAAAAATGTTTTAGTAAATTTGTATTCCACAGAATTTTTTAGTAACCATTCCAAACTTTTTTTTTGCAAGTGAAACAAACCTTTTTTTTGTAAACTGAACAAAAGAATTTTTTGTATAACTAACTTAAAACTTTTTAGCATGAGCCAGCCAGCAAATTTTAGTAACAGCTCCAAAATTATTTTTAGTAACCATTACTCACGGATTCTTAGTAGCTAGCCCAAACGCAATTTTTGCAGCGGTAGATTTCCGACAACGTCTCAATAGATGGCAGCATCAAACATTGCCACCTGCTCAATTTTGATTTCATAACCCTTTTACTTAACGAATACTTACACTGCATACACTCGGTACGTCTTTGGTGGTGTCGATCTTCGAACCCGAAGCCTTTCAGTCTGGACCTCTGTGTTATGACCACTAGGCTATCACGACCACACAAAGCGAGTTTTAGTAATAGCTATTAAAATTATAAAACTATTAACTCTATTCGTTGCTAGCTTTTTTCTAGTAACTCTTACAGATTTTCTTGTAACTGAGTAAGATTACTAAATTTTTTTTAGTAATTACAAGGATCACTAATTTTTTTTTTAGTAGATCGACCCGTTTTTTTTACAGTGCATGATCAAAATGTGCCGTTTATATTGACCGCGAAACGATTTGTATTTTTATTTTATTATGATTGTGGTTCTTATTAGATATGAATCGAAACATGTCAGTAATATTTGTTTTTAATTTTTCATTACACCCCTCTCAAGTAAAATAAAATTGTTTATTGAAATGTTTATATATAAAAGGTAAATTTCTTAAAATCTTGCGATTTTAAAAATCTAAAATGTTTAATAATTTTTTTTTTTTGATTCTCATGTATTTTCTATACTGCTGAATGCGAAGGTGACCTTCATTTTTTACCAACACGTAAAGACTTTTTGCAAATTGTAAATTTTAAAATTAAAAAAAAAAAGAAAAGAAAAAGAAAAAGCAGAAGAAAAAAAAGAACAAATTTGGTACGGGAGAAGGGGGCAGATTGGAGTATGAGGCAGATTGGAACAAAGCCTTTGTCTCAGAATATCCGTGGGGGGGGGGGGGGGGGGTAAACGGTTGGAAAATTATAAATTCTTGGGAAATTATAAAGATGAAAACTATGAAAAGAAATTCCTGTTTTATTAGCTGTTTATATGCCAATGTTCCCAAATGGAAATATTGCATTATTTGTAATACGAAACATATATTTTTCCAACATAGTAACGATGTTCTTATTTTTTCTATAAAATATAAGGTTGATTTGAATTTTTGAAAAAAAAATATTCATGTTTAAGCATTTATCACAGGTGTATAAAAATGTAAATTCATTAATTTGCATGAAAAATATATTATTTGTTTTTATCGTTTATCCTATATTACTTACATTTGACCGCTAGGAATCTAAATGTTTTTGGAATTCGAGAAAATACTCGAGAACAATATACAGCATATAGCGAAAAATAATTTGTTATATTTGCGTAGGTTGTCTATCAATAATTATGTTCCAAAATGCGAACACTGAAATGAAAACATAAAAAAAAAAAATCCTAAAGAAATTTATTTTTTTATTTTCTAAATTTGTATGCATAAATTAAAACATCTGAAGCTATGATATAGGAAAAACAAAATTAAAATTACATTGCGATATTAATTATACGTGTAAACGGTTAAAAAACTATCAAGCAATGGTTCTGAACATGTCCATGAAGATACATTTTCTGCATTTACACCTGGATTTTTTAAACCTGAAAACTTGGTGCCGTGAGCGACGAGCAAGGCGAGCGTTTCCATCTAGCCTTTAACTCAAAAGTTTTTGGGACACAAAGGTTTTTGGGACAAAAAATACGTTAGGGGAATACTGCTGGTCTATTTTATGAGAATCAGATCCAGAAAAATATGAAAAGAAGAGTAAAATCAATTATTTCTAATTTTTTCTTTTTATATTTCGTTTTTTTCGTATTTAATAAATATTTTTAAAACTAGTCGTGATAGACTTTTTACAAAAATTTTCGCGTACTCACAAGGAAGGTCTCCATTGGGGGCATACTCAGAATTTTTTGAAAAAAATACGAATCAAACTACTCATGTAGGTAATAAAGGATCAGTGAAAATTAGCGGCGGAATTACATTATTAGATATGTAAAAAAATAAATTAGCTTGGAATAATTGGCGTGAAAAGCTGAAAGCGACGCGGGATTTGGCGAGCAGTGCATTTCCTCGCCAAAAGCAAACGATTTTAACGAATCTGAAAATTGATTTTAATTGACTTCACTGTTAAAAATCTGTAGCATTTACTGCAACGTCACTCCACTACTTTTATAGAATATCTCTCTTCTGACCAATGAGAATGCTCAATAGCACGGTGAATTGACCGTGTCATACACTGTTTAAAATCTGCTGCATTTTGTTGCAACGCACTCCACCGCTTGTATATAATATCTCTATTCCAACCAATGAGAAAGCTCCATTTCACGGCCAAGTAACCGTTTTCTATACAAGCAAGGGAGTGCGTTGCAACAAAATGCAGCAGATTTTTAACAGTGTATTTTTCAATTAGGAACAATTTTAATCAATTTAAATTGTGTTTTAAATGATAAAATATATTAATTTCATTTTCTTATAAGTACATATAAACGTATATGACAAAATTACACTTAAAGTAAAGTAAAAATGGAAAACTAAAATTACTTAAACTAAACTTATTTAAAAAAATTGAACATAGAAAGTTTTTCTTTAAAAAGTATTCGAAGCGTAAAAGCGTATTTTTCAAAATTCCGTTTTTTCGCCAACCGGAGATAAATCGCCAAATAAACGAAATTTTTATTATTTTTTTACGGACGTTATAAGGAGGTTCCGCCAAAATTTTTTTATAAACATATATAACTATATGAGAAGAACATTCTGTATTTTTTTCAGATTTTTCTGAGTATGCCCGTATGGAGACCTTCCTTGTCAGTGCACTAGAATCTACGAAAAAAATGCACATTTCGGCGAAAGTATAAAAACCGTGTAAATCAGTGTACGTTATACGTTCTGGCCGAAAACATTAAAATTTCTTATTACAGACTGTATAAATAACTTGTAATACTAACTATGAATTATTAGTACATTTAATTACAAACTATACGTCATTTCTAGTTCTTTCTTATCGTCCCTTAAGTTACATAGCAGTATTTTTTTTCTGCATCGTTTCAACGTGTTATCTAAATTAAATACTACAGGTCCCTAATAGAAGAAATAGCCAAACAAAATCAAGGGAAACGAGTTTTATAAGATATTAAATGAATGTCAATTCGTATTTTTCTTGTACTTAAACGCGAAGAAATATTGTTACAAACAACATAATCAAAGAATTGTTCATGAGGCAGTCGATAGAGACATTAATTTGAGATTTGGAACTCATTTTTAATGAGTCAAGTTTTTAAAAAGGATCGTAAAAGTATTAAATAAGCATAATTAAAAGCATGATTCTAGAAAATGTCATTATAAATGAAGGGTAATAAAGCAGCACAGAATGATGAGAAGAAGATGGTATAAAAGAGTTAAATGTAAAATAAAAGATCAATTTTTGTACATTGGCGTCAAGGATGTAAATTTTAAGCAGATCGATGTTAAAATTATTCGAGATCTAGAACAATAAAAAGTTATAGAAGCAATTCATTAAGGTCAGAGTTCTCGCTGTCACTCGCCATTACGCTAAACTGCGACTAAATTTTTCATTTGGCGAGTAAATAAGTGATTAGATTCGCCAAATTACTAGTGCTCAACTTTTTCTTTTTGTTTATTTTCTTTTTCGTTTTTCATACATATGCATATATACATATTTTTAATATATTTGTAGCATACAGTTGAAATTAGATTAATAACAATCGTTGTCGCAGTTATAAAAATCAGGTTATTTTAGAAAATAGTAAAAAAGGGGACACATTAAAAGATTAAAGATAATTTTTTTGGTGCTACACGGCGAATCTATTTTGCTAATATACTTTTTCATTTGGCGAATGTTTTTTACTTTTAATTAGCCAAATTACTAACGTTGGTTAAATGTCAGCGAGAAAATTGATTAAGGTTATTATTAAATTCACTGCAAATGCGGGAGACACTTTTGTAACACTAACTGAACATAAAAATCAACACTTCTAACTAAATTCAAATCCGAATGTGTTCTAAAAATGTTGCGAATGTGTTGTGCGAAATAAAAACATTGTGCAAAATGTGTTGTTAAAAATAACTAGTGGAGAAAATGTGTTTTCAAAATATGCTTCGAAACATTCATTTTTAGGTGCGTTCGTAATTATGTAAATACGTAGCACCTATTGTTGTCGCTTAGTCCGTCCGTCTGTCCGTCTGTCTGTCCGTCCGCATATAACAACGCATAAACTACCCAACCGAATCGTTTGAAATTTAAAATACATAATTATAACATAATTTTGTCGAGTCATTTCAAATTTTATGAAAATCGGATGGATAGATCAATTACAGGGACAATCAAAAGGATTCCGTTACATTACGGTCAATGGGGAAAAAAGTTTCAAATGCATTTTAATCGTTTGAAATTTAAAATATATAATTATTACGTAATTTTATCGAGTCATTTCAAATGTTATGAAAGTCGGATGCATAGATCATTTACAGGGACAATCAAAGGTATTCCATTACATTACGGTCAATGGGAAAAAAGTTTCAAATGCATTTTTATGATGTTACACACATTCGAACATAATAGAATTGTCATGAATCTATGAAGTATATACTAAAATATGCATTCTGTACAATCTGTGATGCAAAGAATTTTTATTATTAAATTACAGGGCCACACAAAAGTATTCCACTACATAATGCTATACGGGGAAACATTGTTTGGGGCGTGTTTTAATTATATTCAACTATTTCACATTTTATGAATAAGATATACGTTTCTGAGGTGTAATAAAAATTACTTTCTGTATATTTACAGGAACACAAAAAAGATTTCGACTACTGTACTGTATCCGAAGTACGCTCTACTATATCAGCAAGATTTGAATATTTTTAAAACTTCGTTATCGTACGAACGCACCTCATTTGCTACGTTCACGTGCAATTTCTAACTTGTTAAAATTGTGTAATTTTAAAGGAACTATGTTGAAAATATTTTGAAAGTGTTTTACAAGTGTTGTTTTATAGTGCTCTAAATTGTGTGGTGTTTAGAATGTGTTGTTAATTTGGGTACAAAACGTTGTACAGCAAACACTACTTTAAGAAACTATTTTCTCCAACACTTTTTACAACACAATTAAATACACTATACCGGCCTGAGTAAATTTCAACAGAACATTGACCTTCACTCTTTCGGAAGAGTTCTGACCAAAAATCTTTTTTTAGTCTTTTTTTCATGTTTATAATCTTCATTTATGTACCGTAGGTTGCGATATTTATGCTTTTAATGAATCTTTGTTTGTTGTATGTAAATGCTTCGGTTATCATTAGTATATTAACCCATATTCCATGTAATGGTGACATAAAAATCTAAAAAATGGCATATGGTAAAAGTAAAATTTTCTAAGACGGAAACGCATTGGAAAGAAAAAAATACGCTCCTTTCCTAGTAGATGTTAATGTTTAATATACTTTTTTCTTGCGTATTATTGTATTCATTTTGCATGGATGAATATTTTAAAAGAAGTTTAAAAGAAACTTCCAGTTTTCAGTTTAAAAGCAAATTCTGTCATAGGCAGCTTTATTTTCATGCGTTTAACTCTATTTTAATGAGCCTAGAAAACTATGATTCTTTAAAAAGAATAAATTCTAATGTTTAATTGTAGAATAATGACGATTTAAAATTATATGCTTTTTCTGCAAAAATTTTTGGACCCAGCCAAATTTTACTGATTTTTGAACTGTTTATTTTGGTCCGTGATGACTAGAAATAATGAGGTCAGCCCCGGCTTCGTACGGAAAAAATAAGTTAGGCACGGCCCAGCCCGATTTTCCAGGAAAAAAGTAAGGCCTGAGCTCGGTCCGTGCAGATCTCTATGGTGCCTCCGTGGCCGAGTAATTAATGCACCACGCCGCAAATCCCCTGTGAGAATAGGAAGCTGCGGGTTCGACTCCCGCTGGCTCCACTGCACACCCCCTTTGTGTGGAGCTCCCGGCTGCATTTCTCTGGTGTTTTAAAATTTCCTTGTTCTATCTCGGCTTTGCACATTGACGATGACTTATAAACAGGTTTTCATGTCAAGCACACAAGTCATATATATGTTGTTCAATAAAAATTTGTCCCATATAACTAAAATATTTTTTCAGAACACATGGAAAAGGCGAAAGAAACAACCAATGATTTAAAGCTAAAAATCTTGGGAACTACTTGATGAGTTTTAAGAAGCCTTTTACAGCGATTGAAAAGCCTAATTAAGAATTTTAAAGAATGATTCTGACTACAATCTTCAGTTTGACGCATTTAGATATCCACAATAATTTTTGTTAAAACAAGGGAAAAGTAAAAGAACCAAACAATCAACCAATTTTTCAATGCTAAAAAACTCGGTAACTAATTGATCTATTTTAAAGAATCTAAAAGAGATTGAAAAGTCTAATTAAGAATTTAAAAGAATAATTCTGGTAACAATCTTCAGTTTGTCATATTTAGATATCTGAAATAATTTTTGAGAAAATAAAAGCGCAAGAACCAGCTAATCACCCAATTTTTCAATGCTCCAAATCTTGGGAACTAATTGATCAATTTTAAGACAACTACAATGATTATAATGTCCAACTAACATTTATAATTGTTGATAATTATATTTTAACATGTAATTTATACTTTTTAACTTAAAAATGGATTGGTAAGTATTTCTCTCCCCCCCCCTCTTTTCCAAAAGTAAAGACAAATAAATTCGGAATGATCTTAAAAAATACAAATTAAACACAACATCTAGTCTGTTACAAAATTTCTAATGTAGATAATTCAGGAATATATAAAATGGGACTTAAAAAAAATATATAAAGCTAATTTGTTGAATACCCTTATAATGAACACATTCCTAGAAAGACGGTAAATGTGATTTACTCCCTATTTGAAGCACTTAATACTTCTTCACCGACAAAAAATTATCTCGGGAAAAAATGTTCCTCATTTATGTAACACTTAACGAAAATGAAGCTTTAGCGAAAGCAATTACTTTAATTATGTATCGTACAAAAAAGGGAAGAAGGATAATTAATTTTCAAGAAATACAGAAATTCAAAAAATAGAGTTGGGCTTGTTGTAAAAAAATAATGCACGGAAACATTTATGAGGAATGCGGCGTTATAAAAAAAATCTTAATTGAAAAAGAGTATAGATATGCGCAGAGAAGAATGTATAATGATATTTAGAATAGTCACTATAAGCAGTACAATAAAATAAACTGCAATATAGGAATGTAGTTTCATATTTTCGTCTAAAAAATGCCCTTTTTATGATTTTTTTTCTTTCGAATTATGATGATTTAATATTTAGGAAATTCTTATATGTGTGCGCAACCACACATGCATACATGTGTGGTTGGACTTTACAACATAAGTTTAACTTTTCTTCAGCTACCATCATCCAAAAGTGTCCTTCCATTCTTGATCTTGATTTTTGGGAAGCTTACCACATCTTTAAAAATTCTCACGCCTTAGTCAATGACTTATCAAGTACGCCTTATTTTCCTAGCATTTGGAAATCTTTAATTTAATTTAAACCTTTTTTTTCCCTCGCTTTTTAGTTTTTGTTTTGTTTATTCTCCGGTAGATGTCGCTACTTGTCCAGCCAGTTGTTAGGCTGCTCTTTTCTCATTGGTTGCTTTCCTTTAGGCGGCATCGTTTCCGTAGCGGGTATATAAGCCTGCGTCTCTCTGTCTCTTAGCTCAGTTTTGCTTTTTCTAGCTCGCTGAGTTTTGCACTGATGAAGAATCTCCATAGTAGATTCGAAACGGCTGTTTGCTACCTTTTCTTACTTTATTTGTGCATTTATAATCGTTGGTTTTTTATCATTAAACATTTTTGCACAAAGGCTTTATTTGCTATTTTAACATACATGCCTGACCTGTGTACATATAACACATACCTTTTTATCTGTATGCATAATTTCTACCTATATACAGTGGGACGCATATATATTTTCTTTATTAACAATTCCTTGAATTTTGGCTACAATTGTTTTCTTCTATTAGTAATTAAAGGATTTTGTTACACTTCGTTTTAGTTAAAACGTAAAGCTATTTATGTGTTTTCCTCCAGAAAACTTCTTGTCCGAAATTCAGTCTCTAGTAAACAATCAAATTATCCTCCAGTTTCTTTAAAATACATTATATATCTATATACAGGGTGATTCATAAAAGATGGGCAGAACTTTAAGGGGTTATAGTACACTTAAAGACAAATAATATTAAATAGGAGAC
Source organism: Maratus speculifer (assembly GCA_964019185.1). Lineage (NCBI taxonomy): Eukaryota > Metazoa > Arthropoda > Arachnida > Araneae > Salticidae > Maratus > Maratus speculifer. The sequence continues at coordinate 417,979,236 of OZ025293.1, forward strand.
TAAGGGTCCCAGACGTATTCCCAAGGAGATAGGGGCCATTAAAGTTTAGGGTCCGAAATTTCAAATGATTATAAAAAATGGAAAAATTGGTCGATTCGTTTGCGGTTTTTGCAAAAAATTTTCTTTATGCCAGTATTTTCTTGAAATAAAATTTTAAAGTTCAATTTCAAAAAATGCCGATAGGGGGCGCTTTAGACTTTGGAGTAACAAACAACTATTTTTTAACGTTATTTTTTGTATTTCTTTAAATTATTTCGAAAGCTTAGACTTAAACTTAAATTTTGATCTAAAAATCTGAGTCCTAACGAGTAGTTAAGTAGCGTAAACTGAAATTTGAAATTTGAAACCCTTCTCCCCCTAGAACAAAAATCAGTTATTCCCGATCTTTGTGTCGTAGATTAGGCTCTAACTACTGCCGCGTTTTGCTAAAATTATTCTTTATGTCAGTATTTTCTTGAAAATAAATTTTAAAGAAAAGTTTCAAAAAATTCCGATAGAGGGCGCTTTAGACTTTGGAGTAACGAACAACTATTTTATACCGTTATTTTTTGTGTCTCATTAAATGCTTTCTAAAGCTTAGACTTAAATTTTCAGCACTAAATCTGAATCGCTGAGCGTGGTTCAGTAGCGAGGGGAGGGGGTTCAAATTTCAACTTCTGAACATAGTTCAGTTTGCACTACTTAACCATGCCCAACGATTCTGTGCTGTGATACGAGGCAAAAATACAACTTTCGTCAAGGACTGCATGGTCGGAATTCACTCATAAAGGCACTGGCGCAGTTGGAAACGTCGCTCATGCAAACGTTAAAGCTCCATTCCTGACGCTAGTCACCGGGTGAAGAAGGAGACAGAAAGTATGCAAATGTCAAATGGGGAAGAAGAAGAACACGTATGCAAAATTTCGACACGATTCAGGCATAAAAACCACTGAACGGTGAGTCAAGTGTAAGTCGCTGTAGTAATGAATCTGAAGATGGTGTAGTAGCACCATTATAGCCATTGTAGTAGTACCATTGTAGTAGTACCATTCTGGATGTAGTAGCGGCGCAGCCAAGTACAAGTACACGAACAGTGGCTAGGCAGGTGGATACCTCACAGTCCATGACTTGGAGGGTACTGAAGGATGAACATTTGCTCCCGTTTCATGTGCAACGAGTCCAGAAACTGTCTCCAGGGGATTATCCAAATCGTATTGAATTCGCCCGCTGGTTTCTGCAGCAGAACGCGCTAAATCCACATTTTGGACGAACTGTGCTTTTCACCGATGAATGTACCTTCACACGTGAAGGTACATTTAACACACACAATGCACATGTATGGGCGGATGTCAATCCACATGCTACGTATCCACATGCTCATCAGAGACGCTTTTCCATCAATGTTTGGGCAGGAATCCTCGGAGACCACCTAATCGGACCGTACCTTCTTCCTGAACGCCTCAACGGTAAAACATACCTCACATTTCTGCAACATGTGCTGCCAGACCTGTTAAACGTTGTTCCTCCACGCATCCGGCGGGTCATGTGGTTCCAGCACGATGGAGCGCCAGCCCATTACGTACGAGACGTCCGCAACTATCTGGACATCACATTTCCGAACAGATGGATTAGTCGAGGTGGTCCTGTTGCTTGGCCTGTTCGCTCGCCAGATCTTTCACCCCTCGATTTCTTTTTTTGGGGACAATTGAAGGCTCTTATGTATGAGACACCCATTGAATCCCCCGAGGAACTGGTCGCCAGACTTTCCGCCGCTGTAGGAGAAGTGCTCGAAAAGCCTGATGTTTTCGCGAATGTTCGCCGTTCCATTCTTCGCCGTTGTTCTGCGTGCATAACCTCTGGCGGTCACAATTTTGAACATTTATTGTAATTACATGTTAATAAATATGCTTTGGTAACATAATCCTAATTTGTGTCTTTTTACCTCGTATCACAGCACACAATGTGTGGACATGGTAAACTGAACTGTGCTCAGGAGTAGAAATTTCAAACCCTTCTCCCCAGAAACTTAACCACGTCTAACGATTCAGATTTTGGGCTGAAAATTTAAGTCTAAACTTTAGAAAGCATTTAATGAGACACAAAAAATAACGGTATAAAATAGTTGTTCGTTACTCCAAAGTCTGAAGCGCCCTCTATCGGAATTTTTTGAAACTTTTCTTTAAAATTTATTTTCAAGAAAATACTGACATAAAGAATAATTTTAGCAAAACGCGGCAGTAGTTAGAGCCTAATCTACGACACAAAGATCGGGAATAACTGATTTTTGTTCTGGGGGGAGAAGGGTTTCAAATTTCAAATTTCAGTTTACGCTACTTAACTACTCGTTAGGACTCAGATTTTTAGATCAAAATTTAAGTCTAAGCTTTCGAAATCATTTAAAGAAATACAAAAAAAAAAAAAGTTAAAAAATAGTTGTTTGTTACTCCAAAGTCTAAAGCGCCCCCTATCGGCATTTTTTGAAATTGAACTTTAAAATTTTATTTCAAGAAAATACTGGCATAAAGAAAATTTTTTGCAAAAACCGCAAACGAATCGACCAATTTTTCCATTTTTTATAATCATTTGAAATTTCGGACCCTAAACTTTAATGCCCCCTATCTCCTTGGGAATACGTCTGGGACCCTTAGTCTTCTATTTAATATTATTTGGCTTTAAGTGTACTATAACCCCTTAAAGTTCTGCCCATCTTTTTTGAATCACCCTGTATATAAAATCTAAAAGCTATAACTACAGTTTTAATTAATAGAAGGAGAAAAAAAGAGAAAAGTACCGTTTTAATACGTAAAAAGTCTTATGATCGGATATTCTCTATTTTGTAAGTAGGCAGCATCTACAAAATATAACTGAACCTAGGTTTTTAAATTTAAAATACAACATCATAATATTATTATATGTTTAAATTTCCATTCCCAAAAATATAAAAATAAAAAATAGTACCTATTTTGGAAAGAAAGATATTAATAATTAAAAATTAATCTTTTCCACTATGGATCGATGATTGTGCGAAACCGGCTAGTTCGACGTTCACAAGCCGGATGCTGATCACCAACGAACAGCTCGAATACTTTTTGCAGAAGAAAGCGTTCGACAAGAACTGAAGCGTAACGCTTCAACAAAACACGAGTTGTATCCAGAGACACTCATGTCTCTCAACTTACCGTTTGGTGCATTGTGTACGACTATGACCTGCATCCTTTTCATTTACTATGCGTTGAGGCATCGGAACCGCAAACTACAACAAGCGCATGGAATTTGCTCGATATTTTTGAAAAATAATGCTGCAGACCGAAACTACACAGCAAACGTCCTTTCACTATAGTCACCGCAGGAAAAATCGGCATTTCAAGGACAAATGCTTTCTTTTCATTTTCCCTTCGTTGTCATAGGATTAGAGGACGCTAGTCCCTCGTCCCGTTTTTTTCCACGGCGCTCCGCAAAACAAATTTATCCATGCATGAGTTACAGCATTGTATGTGTTACAGCATGAATATGAGTTGCACAGAGTATGATTTACAGCATTATTCGATCAACTAGATCGCTCAAAAGGTGTGGAAAAAAGAAGTGCGGTCAATCGGTCACCATAATTACTAACCTAAGATAGAAGCCGAGGAGTGACCAACAAAAGGGGAACATTCGTCCTTGAAAAGACAATTTTTCCTGCCGTGACTATAGGCTACGTTCTCTCTAGAGGTTATGATGAATGTTCACTACTTACATACTTGGGTGGATAAAAACCCTCATGCTGCACGCATGCACACTTAATGTGTGGCCTGGCATTGTAGGCTTCTGTGTACTTGGTTCGTACATTCTCCCAGAAAGGCTTGATGGTGCATTTGTTTTATATTCTTGCAAGAGGTTCTGCCAGACAGGCTGAATGAAGTCTCTGTGCTTTTTCGTCGACGCATTCGATTTCAGCATGACAAAGATCCTGTGCATTTCAGCTGGCATGTGAGAACACATCTGGTCGCTGGATCGGTTGCGGTAGACCAATCACATAGCCACCACCATCACCAGATCTGTCTCCAACTGATTTTTTCTCTGGGTTTTTTTAAAGGACTTGTTTATGAAACACTTGTGTCATCGCCGAAAGACTTAGTAGGTACAATTTCTGCGGCAGCAGGAGTGGTTCAAGATACACCTGGTATCTTCTAGAAGGTGCCGGGTCATTCCATGGTAACTTACGTTACATTTAGAACAATTTACTGCAGTACTTTTAGTAATATGGCACTAAAAATTATTCACAAGTAAAATTAACATGATTTGTCAATGAAACTTATCTAAGGGATAATTTGGATGAAAATTACCTAAAAAATGATAATGAAAATTACATTTTATATGATAACTTACATTCCTTTTTCAGTAATGCCAGTTACCACAGTAAATAAAACTATCAAAATCTAAGAAATAACATTAAAATTAGGTAATTTTCATCGAAATACAGCTTTGAATAAGTTTAATTAGCAAACCATGTCAAATTTACATTTTGAATATTTTTTTGTGTGTGTTACATTACTAAAATTACTGAAAATAGTTCAAAGTGTAACGTAAGTTATCGTGGAATGACCCTGCATCGTTCAATGCAGTGTCGATATCAGGCGTGTCTCGATGCATCTGGAAAAAAGAAACTTTGAGGATCTCTTGTAATGGTCGTACTTTTGTAGCATGCGAGTAATATAAATAAATGATCTGGAATGGTTTTCTTTTTTGGCTTTTCAGTACTTAGTATTTTAAACTCCCTCTAGTATCTCCGTATATCATATGCGACCGTATGTTCTTGTGTGATTTTTCATCCTTGTTGTATGACTTATTTGCCATGTCATTTTCTTAATCACCCTGTAGATGCTACGTATTTATACAATTATGAAGGCTCCTTTTTCGTATTTTTTTTTTTAATTTGGATACGGTACAATGATAAAGGTGATTACATTCATACGCAAATTATGAAAAGTTTACTTTTCCTGACGTGGTTTAATAATTTGACATTTTTTATGGATGATGAAGATTCGACTACTCTGAGACAATATTTCTCCCTCGGAAGAAAAGTGACACATCTCGACAAAAGTTAATTTCGCAGGAGATGCAAAAGAAAATTAGACAGTTTTACTGTAAGATGAAACTGCAATATCTACCTCTGAGTGCGAGAAAAAAAAATTGAATAAAAATATGAAACCCTTCAGAATGAAGACGCAAGATGAGGTCTGGAGGGTTAAATAACTTTACCTCCCTACACGATCCACTCCTCTTCTGTAGTCACAAATGGACATATAGCGTAATAAAGGGATTTTCAGTATAACTGCACTCATGACACTATTTGTGTAACAAGGCACATATATGGCAGTCCTGATCGTGGAATAAAAGTCAAAATGAATTTTTGCAAGATTACAGCACTTTTCTTGCTATATGTATTTTAACTTCTGCACATTTGAATACTAAAGAAATAAATTAAGCAACTGCATTTTAAATAAAGCAATCTTATGTGATATATCGTGTTGTGCAGACTAACCTTTGAATGAATGACACAATGGAACACTAATGTTTATTTCTACATTCTAGACTCATGTAATATTTACAATTTTATAATGAATATGCATCTCAAAGTTTTGGATAGCGTAAATAAAGTCTAGTTAACAGACACGAGTTCGCTCTTTGGAAATGTATTTTCCATAAATCAACAGTGTAACATAGGTTTATTTATGACATTATTTAAATTTGGATCTTTTTCTCTAAAGTAAAGGCATTATATTATATGTAAATTATGTACTCATTGAAATAATCAATCTGAGTGTAAATTCATTTTGAATGCAGTACTATAAAAGTTATATTTCTTTTAAAAAAATCAACATAAAATAAAGTATATATATATACTTTTAATTAAATATTTTTGATTAAAATAATGAATTAACGAAAAATTCCCATTTTCTAAACTTCTTTTCTGAATAAAAAAAATAAAAATAGAACTGTGAAATAAATTTTAGAGATATTTCATTATTAAAATCATAAAATATATCATATTTAGAAAGGTTTTGAGAAATATTTTTAACTCTACCTATGTTACATCTTTAAAATATTGTTTTATACATTTTATTTAAACAAAAAATGTACATGCATAATAATAATACATATAAATATAGAAAATGTCCACTCCTTGTGTTTCAACACCAAGATGTTGAACAGTTATAGTCTGAAAGAAATTATTGAATTAAAAACAATTTTAGCTTATAAAAAATAAAGATTTTAGGACTTGATAAAGTAAAGTATTAAAAATTCATTCCAAATGGCATTAGTACCAAATGAAGTGTTAAATGAATATTGTAGCAGTTTTTTTCGGTATTTTAAAGACCGTCTGATATACTGATATATTGTTAATTAAATTAAGTATTACCACTTTAAAAATCTTATTTCAAATCTAATTTCAAAACGTAACAATGTAGCCTGCACTGTTGATTTGCAGCTTTTTCCGTATGGAGAATTTTTTGAATAAGTTGAAAGACAGACAGATATGAATTTTACCCATTTTTGTAAACTATTAATTCTTCGAATTTCTATTCTGTACTCTCTTTTTATTTCCTTTATTCTATTTCTGTGAATTAGTTAAAAAAATTTTTATCGTTTCAATCGTTAGAGAGACCTAACATGCGACAACGATAACATCAAGAATGAAAAATCATGTATGATGTTAAGGGAATTTGGCGAAATAATGTAAATAGCGCTAAGTTGACTACAAACTGGGCTACATTTGGCGACAGAAATGGGGTCTGCCGATGATAATCCCCTGTGACACCCCCCCCCCCCCCCGAATCTTCTCCCTTTTAATTTTCGATTTTTTAAAGATATGTTCTTAGAGATCATTTACAATAGATAATTACACTGACACTTTTTATGTTTCTAGGCTCTTCAGTAACTCGAATATCGTATTTTTAGAACGTTCTTTTGCTCCAGCATCTCCCTTTGGTATAGTTCTACCGTTATAAAACATAACCTATGATGGAATATGAAATATGAGCATCATTTTGACACTATTACATTTGAAATTGGTTAGACTATTTCAGAGAATATCTCCTATTGAAATAAACAAAATTTACTTTTTTATTAAAAATTATTTAGAGTTTTCCGATTAGAGGATTAATGGGAGATGTTCAGTTAAAATAACATGGAAGATTCGTTCTGCAAATAAATAAAGCATGACACTGCCGTGTCATGCTTTAATAATATACGTATAAAATTTACAACACAGACAATATAGTAATATATAAACAAAATTTCAAAAAAGAAAAGCTACAAATATCTAATTACAATAGCATATAAACAAAACAATAAACATTAATATTATTATTTAATTTCAACATCAATGCGAGATATCTAAAATCACAATAACATACCAATATCTTTGTTTTTGATTTTCAAATTATTCATTATGTATGAGACTGTAACAGCTGATACTGAGATTTAATTGTTTAATATGTTTAATAATTTTTTTATAACGGCGGACAAATAGAGGACTAGAATACTTATGCGCAACATCTGATTTCGATCTTGAATACATTATATGAACGTAAAAATGCTCAAAATACATTTTCTTTTGTGACGAATGAGATTGTTTCGTCTGAATAGTTAATTTTCGACTTAGTATAGCTCCAAATTTTCCGAATGTTAGATATTTGTCATCTTTAATCATGTGCCGAGAGCTGAATTAAACAGTTTCAGAGGCGAATACCGGATATTCTTTAATAGATGATTCGAATTAATTTTAAGCAGAGTTGCGAACTAGGGATAGCTAATTGCCAATACTATCTCACAATTGATTGCCTCGACCGCGACACTATCGGCCCTTAGAAATCGATAATATCGACAGAAAATTGATTTCTCTTGGTGCCATTTTATAAATCTTATTTTCATTTAAATTCAACTTTAGGTCAAATATTTCGAGAGAAATTTTATTAAAAATAATTACTAAATTACAGAATAAGTTTGTGTAGGAATTTTACTTGTGACTCTAGAATTAATTTTGTAAGGCATGTTTTTTGGAAGTTTGTTTTAGATATTAATTAATCTATTTATTGAACACATACATATGACTTATGTTCTTGACACCATAGCCCGCTTATAAGTCATCGTCAATGTACAACGACGAGATAGCACAGTGAAATTTACAGCACCAGAGAATTACACCCGGAAGCTCTACCAGCGTTGACAATTGACTGTTTTTTATTTCACGGGTTATCAAAGCCTGAGAGCTTATGTGTCCGCCCCTTCTGTATGTATGGATGGAAGGGTGTAACGCGATAACTCATGATAAAAATATCCGATTTATTTGAAAGTTTGCATATAGGTTTATTCTGATGAGGTGCTTCTCTGATTAGTTTTTGAAGTTCATTCGACAAGTATAGAGAGGGAGGGGACGAGGGGCTAATACCCCTTCTCTTAATTTATATAAATGAGTTTTACATGCAGAATTATCAGATTTCATTCAAATTTTAGATATAAGATCATTCTGATGATGCGTTTCCATGATTAGTTTTGGGAGTTCATTGAATAGGTATAAGAAAAGGGAAAGGGAGCTAATTCCCTCCCTTGATTTAGATAAATAGGTTTTTCATGAAGAATTATCAGATTTCATACAAATGTTAGACATAGCATCATTCTTATAAGGGCAACACCATGATTAGTTTTGGGAGTTCATTGGATAAGTATAAAAAAGGGCGGGAGACTACCCTCCTTAATTTATATAAATGGATTTTTCATGCAGAATTATCAGATTTTATTCAAATTTCAGATATAGGATTCTACTGATGACCGTTTCCACGATTAGTTTTGTGAGTTCATTGCATAAGTATAAGGAGAAAAACTGGGGCTAATCCCCTCTCCTTAATTTAGATAAATAGGTAATGCAGATTTGTCGGATTTCATTCAAATTTTAGATATAGGATACTTCTGATGATGTGTTTCCATGATTAGTATTGGGAGTTAATTGAATAAGTATGAGGGGGAGTGGGCACTAATCCCCTACCTTAATTTTGATAAATAAGTTATCATGCAGAATAATCAGATTTCATTCACATTTTTAGATATAAGATCATTCTGATGAGGGCACTACCATGATTAGTTTTGGAAGTACATTGGATACGTATAAAAGGGGGGCGGGGGGACTACACCCTTTAATTTAGACAAATGGAATTTTCATGTACAATTATCAGATTTCATTCAAATTTTGGATATAAGATCATTCTGATGAGACACCTCCTTGATGAGTATTGGGTGTTCATTGGATAGGTATAAAAAATGGGAAGGGGGTAATTCCTCCCCGTAATTTAGGTTAATGAGTTTTTGATATAGGATTTGGATATAGGTTCATTCTGATAAGGCGTTTCCCTGATTTGTTTTGGGAATTCATTGTATAAGTATAAAGAGGGGATCAGGCAGACTATCCCTTTTAAATTAGGTAAATCGTTTTTCAGGCAGAATTTATCGATTTGCTTCAATTTTTAGATACAGGTTCAAAGTGATAAGATGCTACCCTGATTAATTGTGGGGTTCTTTTTTTAAGTTTAAAAAGGGGAATGGTCAGTTACCCCCTTAAATTAGATAAATAGGTTTTTATGCAGAAATATCCAATCCGCTTTAAATTTTGGGTGTAAGTTTTTTCGGATAAGATGAATCTCTGAATAGTTTTGGAGGTTTAAGGTAGAGTAGAATGTTGTATAAAATTCGTGAAGAACAGTCGGTTGATTTTATTCCTACGTTTGATTTATACATTTCTGTTTGATAAAATGCATCTTTTTTAATCAGGATAGCACAATACCGAATTTTTCATTAATAATCTATAATGTGAACCATTTTATTGAATTATGACTGTATAGGTTGGATTTAAGCTACGGAAGAAGTACCTCTATTATATCACGATTACTGCCCTGGTACTTAATTAAACTAGTTTCGTAATTGTTTGTGTATAACATCGCATGTTGTGAGCGAGTTTTCTGTCTAACGATTTTCGAAAACTTCGAAGTGTGCGTGGGAATTCCTGACTGAGATTATATAAATGCGAGTTTTATTCAAATTTGAAATCGATTGTCACTCGTATATGCCGTTTCAGAGATGCATCCACAAAAGTAGATGGATTAAATCTAAATACCTGTAGTTTGATAGTTACGCTGCAGTTGCGAGACTGTTTGAAAAATTTCATACCTTTAACTAGAATAATGTTGAATTTTAAATTAATTATCAATAGAGAGTATTTCAAAATTATAATGTCAGAAATGCAAAGAATAGAAGGGATTTATATAAGCAAATTTGGTTTAGAAATGTGGGCCCGAAAATTCAGCATTGACGTACAGGGCTCTGTTTTGATAAATGAATGAAAGCACTTTGCTGACTTGAATCGTCATTCCACGCACGCATGTTAATGTGCAATTAAAGTATAAAAGCTAAAAGTATTCCCCTATTACCGATATAAAATCTCCCTGTAAATCGATCTCTTATAAAATCTTCTTATTTTTTATTTTCCTATTTTTACTCAGATTTGTTTAAAAAATTTATTTTTTTTTCTGTTTATTTTCACATTTATGATTTCATTTTTAATATATATAAATATATATATGTATGTGGGATCTATCCACCGAAGGCACCCAGCAACAAGAGTTGAACTCTACACTGCTGAATAAGCACCTTCGATGATGAGGCTCGGGATGACGAACTTAGACTCGCGAACAACGAAAGTTGTGATGAGCTAGGTAATTTTTTTAGGAGAGGAGAGGACCGATGCTAACTGGGTTCGGCTGCAGATAGACGATCTAAAAAGCCGCCCGAAAATCTCGGAAGGAAATAGGGCCAGACGATCCAGCTAAAGAGATAAGCAGACGCACCTGCGGTAAGCGGAATGTCTCCGCAGCTATACTGGACTGTAGCAAGTTCTGAGGGGCAGACGTCGTCTAATTATATGTCATATTATACCAACATGCAATATATTTATGCTGCAATGTATATATACTTATGTAAATAGCCAAGAAAGTTTATCCATTAAAGTAGTCAAGATTCTTCTTCAAAGGAATCGCCTGGGCCAATTCTTTGAACCCCTAGACAACAACAAAGCAACTTAGCCACTTTTCCCATGTAAATACAAAACCATTATTTGTATTACAATATATAAACCATTGAATTTAATAGAAAATTACCACATTGAAACATAGGAGAAAAAAAACAATAAAATAAATAAATAAAATAAAAAAATGATTACAAATGGAATTTGCAGAACCAAAGCAGATAAGTACATTTTGATATTTGATAATATGGCATCTTTTCATTTTGAAATAAATATTCATTATGATTTTTTCCTAGTTATGGTATCTTATATATATATTTAACATATAGCACAGGTAGCTAAATTTTTTTTAGCAATTTTGTATATACATATGTGTGTGTGTATTGAAAAAAATTATAGAGATTAAAGTAAAATTAATCTCCTCATACTTCTAGAAAAATATTTCTTTTGCGTTTCTACCTGTACATCATTGTATTATTATTATTATTATTATTATTATTATTATTATTATTATTATTATTATTATTATTATTATTATTATTTAAAAGAGTCAGTTATATACACAGTCCAGTCCCATTAATGTGACCACCTGTCAAAAGCCAGAATATCCACCTTTCGCAGAGCGGACTGCTACGAAACGTGTAGGAAGAGAGTCAATAAGGTTCCTAAAGGTGTTCACTGGGATATTGAAACATGCCGACTCTAATGCCGTGGCCAGCTGCGCTAGATTACGGGGTTGAGGATCCATGGCGCGAACAACCCGATCGAGATGGTCCCACAGATTCTCGATTGGGTTTAAGTCAGGTGAGTTTGCTGGTCAGGGGAGGACGGTAAACTCATCCTGGTGCTCTTCGAACCACGCACGTACACTGACAGCTGTATGGAACTTCGCATTGTCCTGCTGGTAGATGCCATCATCCTGAGGAAAAACAATGCGCATGTAGGGGTGACATGGTCCGCAAGGACAGATGCGTACTTGTATTGATCCATCGTGCCTTCCACAATGATGAGCGAACCCAGAAAATGCCAGGAAAACATTCCCCAGACCATAATGCTCCCGCCTCCAGCTTGGACCGTTCTGGCAATAGTTGCAGGATGTTTGCTTTCAGAGGTTTCACGCCTTATACGCCAACGTCCATCTGTCCGAGCATAAAGTGCGATTCATCGGAAAACGCTACCTGTCGCCACTCAGAGGATGTCCAGCTGCGGTACTGGCGTGCAAATTCCAGCCTTCGTCGTCGATGAACAGCAGTCAGCATAGGTGCACGAACTAGGCGTCTGCTTCGGAGGCATAGATGCAGCAATGTTCGCTGAATAGTAGTTTGGGAGACACTTTTGGTAGCCCCTTGGTTCATTTGGGTGGTCAGTTGCTCAACGGTAGCCCGTCTATCTGCCCGAACGCATCTCCGCAACCGTCGTTCGCCTCTGTCATCTATGGCCCGTGGTGCACCACATTTGCCACGTCGCTGATTTTGGACAGTCCCATTTTGCCATGAACGGTACACTTTTACCACGACGGCACGCGAACAGTTCACAAACTCAGCCGTTTCGGAAATGCTTCCACCCTTGGCCCGAAAGCCAATGATCATGCCCTTTTGGAAGTTGGATAAATCGCTTCGTTTCTGTATTACGCCAACGATTGAAATGTTTTCCGAAGCCCTCACACACCCTTTATATATCCTCAACTGCACTGTGCTGCCACCTGCCTCCTGTGATTGGTTATTTAACGTCGACGTAGAAAGTACGTGGTGGTCACATTAATGTGACTGGACTGTGTATTTTCTTACATACTGTCGAAGAAACTTTAAAAAATTCTATACAGAATTATATTTTAAATGAAAACACGTTAATTTACTTTTGGAGCTTAATGCATTTAACCATTAAAAATGATAATTATAGCTATTAAAATATAATTAATCCTATAATATGATGAAGAAAGTTTTCTTTTTGGCCTTTTGATTGCAGTATTTCTAATCCTTTGAAATTAACATTTTTTTCTCTCATAGAAATTAAAAAACGTACTATCATATTACACTGTGACGGTATACTCATGCTGGGTGTCATTTGTCACGTTATATGCAGACATACTCATTAATTTAGGTTAAAACAACACAGTTTATTAAAATGATAAGGGCTAAAGGAAAGTGGAGCCAGTCTATAATTTCACTCACTGAGAACACTATGAAAAGCTAAATCATACTCACAGGCGTCGGTCTAGCTCAGCCGGGGCACCGTCTAACACTTGACACTATTTCCTGGCTGATCTACTAAACAAATCTTAATTTCACAGCCCGTGGCTGTGGATATTTCTTTATTTCTCAAATGATCAAAACTAAACTTTCTTACCAAGGCCGAACCTTTAATCCACTATCTGAACTTCTTTCCGCTTTACTGGAGGCCGTAGCTATTTTCTAATCGTCAGCACCTTACTAAACAATCATCAACTTCGTTGTCCAATGACGCTGGCTGCTGGCTAAGGCCAGAAAACACACAGACGCTGGCTGCTGGCTGAGGCCAGAAACACACAGACGCTGGCTGCTGGCTAAGGCCAGAAACACACAGACGCTGGCTAAGGCCAGAACACACACACCACAAACTCACACCCAAGCTTTTATACGCGACAAACTGAGATACTTCTCATTAACATAATACTAATAACCGCGAGCTAACTGCGGAATTCGAAAGAGCACACACACTCTAGAAAGTTAAAGTAAAAGAGAGGATAGATGTCACTTTTACGCCTACAAAATGTTAAATTATTGACGTCACGATCTCAGAAACACTAGAGTGCCTTTATGACTAAAGGTCACTCCCTCACAACCCCCCCTCGAACTCCGCAGAGAAAAAGGGCTGGGCTAAATGCATGCCCAGAACTTTTTCTTGTTATAAATTTAGAGCCGTAATAAAACACAGTGATGGGTGAAATTTAACGCCGAAACATAACTTTTAAAATATTAACTTTAACCCATCACAACCAAAAAAAAAACTCAGTTTGCCTCAAATAATCACATATCCAATCCAACCATTCTTCTATCTTACAAATAGCCTCCGTAAAACTTCCAAAAACTCGTAAAACTTTCAAAACTAATTACTTCTTCTCTCAAAACAACCCACTCCACTGGGAGTGCTAAATTTTCTCAAAACACTAACCTTCCGAAATTTTCCTCAATATTGCAATGCAACTATAACTTTACCCAAAAATTTCTCCATAACTTTTAATATACTAGAATTCGCACCAAGTCCAAAAAACCCAATGCGCAAAACTTTCCTCCTCCAAATTCCGACTTCATCTAAAATTACATTTACTTCATACTAAACTAACTCTGCTACTACGTAATACCTACATCCCCATTAGCCAATGAACCAACTCCCAAACTTCTTCAGACTTAACTCCACTTGAACAATAATTGGGGCACATACGCACAGCGGCATATCGCTGTGCCTATGCAACAATCAAAAAATATCAAAAATTTACAAAATGACGTCATCAATCTCTTCATCTGTATTAACTAAAAGAAAAATAGCAGAATCAATACATAACAAAAAGTATACTTCCCTGCAAGAAAATCACATTAACATTCAATTTTAATACAATACAATTTCAAATTCAAATGCAGCTTAAAACTTCGCAACTTGCGGAAACCATTCCCAACTAAAGTACAAAACGCAACTCATAAAACACGAACGATAAGAAGAAAGTTAATTCATTAAATGTTAGTATAAGAGATAGAAACGCGTGTCAAGGACCTCTTGACCGCAAAACACGTGCGCGCCTGAACCGTGGCGCGTGTACAAAATAACCCAAATTACTATCTGTACTTTCTGAAAATTTAAACATACATTAACATACATTTTATAACACATGAACAATAACAATATAGTAACATTTAAACAAATAATATAACAATTTAACAATAGATCCAGAATTTTTAAAAAGCAGTTAAGACCAAAATTTTCAACGTACATAAAACTAACAATTTTGCAAACAAATTTTGAACACAATTAAGCACTAAACGTGAGTCCGTCAAAAAATTCCAAAAATGGCCAAAAGTACAAAACAGTCTCTCTGCTTTCTATTCCTTCACATTGCTACCACATATATGCACTCTAATAGAAATTTAATAAAGAACATTATCACCCAATCATAGAGATGATTCACTGCTAGCAGGCTTCATACTGCAAGATGGCTTTCTCCTCCTGTCCCAAAAGGCTTGTACGAAGGATCTCTCGTCATCAGAACTGTACGGTGACGCCACAGTTGACTGTCGTGCCTGCAGCCTGGTTCTGAATGGATGCCGTGGAATACTCGTAGGTTCCACTCGACGACTCTGCTCCGGCCGGTTCGCTGGGTTCACTCCATGGCGAGGTTCACACTGTTGTTGCCGGTAATCTGAGAGTTGTCTCCTCTTTCTAGACGCACCCGAAGTTACCGAAGATCCAAGGCCACGTTTCTTTCCGGACCTATGTAGTTTCTTGTTAGGCAAAAATTCAGAATTTAAACTTCGCTTCACAGTTTTACGAGTGTCCAAACGAAATCTTTTCTGGGGATTAATGACTGAAGATGGTGAACTATTAGTTAATTTATGCTTGTGAGGTTGTTGTATAATAGATGGAGGAACTGGACAATTTATAATTTTTTGTCTTTTATGACACACAGAGTCCGATGTATTTGACACAGTTCTCTTATTTTTATTATACTTTGCTCTCGGATTGCTAGGCTTTCGACTTTCAATAACAGTTTTTGGAGCTGTTTGACCAAATTTTCTTCTTGAATATTGATGAAAAGAATTAGACGAAGAAGTGCTGGACTCGGGACACTCATTGGATCGGGAATTTCGCGAAACACCACTCGATATATGAGAACCTTCACTACCATTTTCTCTAAACTTATACACTCTAACCTGATCCAGATTAACAGTCATTCTTTCACCATTGACATTAACAACCAAATTATTATTTCGAACTTCCAAAACCTCGAACGGACCTACAAACTTCGGACCAAACTTAGCTACTCTCTTTTGACGACTTGAACTTAACCAATGCTTTTCTACTAACACAAAATCTCCAACTTTCACTTCTAACTCCCTTCTACGCATATTATAATACTGAGCTTGCTTTTCTTGCGCTTTTCCCATTTGAATCTGAGCTTCCTTAACCAACCTCTCAATATCCTGACACATGTACTGACTTTCTGCATCTGACACCATAACTAACCTTTGGAATGGAGTAATAACTTTTCTACCCAAAAACAATTCAGCAGGCGTTTTCCCCGTTGACTCGTGAACTGCCGTACGAAGTGCGTACGCAAAATGCTGAAGAAACTGGTCCCAATTTGCATGATGAGAACCAACATAAGAAGAAATCATTTGAATTAATGTACGATTTACACGTTCAGCCATATTAGACTGAGTAAGTTCCCTACCGTCCTCAGTCTGCAACTTTTCACACAAAGACTTAAAAATATTGAATATAGAATCATAACGAAATGGTTTACTAGCAACAGGTGCTTTTAAATCAGTATCAATCTCATGCCACGCAACATGCGTTAAACCCGGTTTATCAGAAAAAACCTCTCCAAATTCATTTAAAAACTTATTAAATTCCTCCCTCTCCATTTCACTTAACCCCGACTCCTCCAAATTAACTGACACTGAAACAGGCTCTTTCTTACTCACATTCTCATCCTTATTCACGATTAACGACTTTTTAAAGAAATCCAAACTAATTCCTCTATCCCTCATATAATCCACACCAACTATACAATGCACTGTTAATCCATCTAACACACAAAACTCCCAACATGTCTTAACCGAACGAATTTCAACTTCCAATTCCACTGAACCTTTATTATCGCAAGCTACTCCCTGTGCTGACTGAACCACCAGACTTGACCTTTTCAACTTCTTATACGAAAAATATTTCCGATAACAATCAAAAGAAATGAACGACTTATCTGCCCCTGTATCGAAGACACTTTTAACGACAATACCATCTAACACAATTAACACTTCAGGTAACTCCACCGGATTAATAGTAATTTTATTTAAACTCACAGAAGGCTTTTTCGACCTCGGAACACATCTCTTTTGCACTGATCTACCTTCAAAATTCTCATCCGAAGTTAATCTCCTTACTTGCGAAGAAACATTCCTGTCCCGTACTCCCCCACTACGATCATAACCACTATTCTGTCTATTTCCATGCATATTTCTCTCACTACTTCTAAAATTATTAGCACCACCACCATTCCTATTACCATTACTCGTATTCGACATATTACGACCAAATCCATCACTTCTATTACGCACATTACTATCCGGAAATCGCTGTCCCCCTCTCACAAAATTACGTTCCCCCTCATTTCTCAAATTACCATCCGTGACAGGTCTCTGCCGAGGGTTACGCAAATCCCGTTGATCCGAGCTATGCCGAGACTCATACTTCGATAATATCTGGTGCATTTCTGCAAAATTCTTCGGTGCTCTAACTTCAATAAAGTCCTGTATATTTGGATTAAAAAGAGGAAAGACAATGTCCAACAATTCCTCAAATGTAATATCCAAATCTAATTTATTTTTTAGTTCCAGCTTACGAAGATAAAATTTTGACGCCGATTCATATATATTCTGCTTATTACAATAGAACTCTTTTCTCAAAATACTTTTATCTTTAACGGGAGGAAATGCCTTCTTTAACTCAATTACAGTTTGTTCAAATCTTTTCGCTTCCTCGGTAATCAAAAACTTTCCTATATTTTCTAACCACAAAAGTGCTTCGCCCTTTAACGAGCATTTAAGCACTACGTACCTGTTTTTCTCAGGTATATTATTGAACAAAATATAATCATCTAATTTCACTAAAAATTCACTAATATCACCCTCACCGGTGAAATACACCCGTGGCACAATCTCAAAATGTCCGACATTTCGTTGGGCGCCATTTGTGACGGTATACTCATGCTGGGTGTCATTTGTCACGTTATATGCAGACATACTCATTAATTTAGGTTAAAACAACACAGTTTATTAAAATGATAAGGGCTAAAGGAAAGTGGAGCCAGTCTATAATTTCACTCACTGAGAACACTATGAAAAGCTAAATCATACTCACAGGCGTCGGTCTAGCTCAGCCGGGGCACCGTCTAACACTTGACACTATTTCCTGGCTGATCTACTAAACAAATCTTAATTTCACAGCCCGTGGCTGTGGATATTTCTTTATTTCTCAAATGATCAAAACTAAACTTTCTTACCAAGGCCGAACCTTTAATCCACTATCTGAACTTCTTTCCGCTTTACTGGAGGCCGTAGCTATTTTCTAATCGTCAGCACCTTACTAAACAATCATCAACTTCGTTGTCCAATGACGCTGGCTGCTGGCTAAGGCCAGAAAACACACAGACGCTGGCTGCTGGCTGAGGCCAGAAACACACAGACGCTGGCTGCTGGCTAAGGCCAGAAACACACAGACGCTGGCTAAGGCCAGAACACACACACCACAAACTCACACCCAAGCTTTTATACGCGACAAACTGAGATACTTCTCATTAACATAATACTAATAACCGCGAGCTAACTGCGGAATTCGAAAGAGCACACACACTCTAGAAAGTTAAAGTAAAAGAGAGGATAGATGTCACTTTTACGCCTACAAAATGTTAAATTATTGACGTCACGATCTCAGAAACACTAGAGTGCCTTTATGACTAAAGGTCACTCCCTCACAACACATTTAACAAAAACATGTTAATTTAGTTTTGAAGCTTTATATATATATATTTCTGAAATGATTCTGCTATTAAAATATATTTAATCCTCTCATATTTTGGGAAAATTTTTCCTTTTTCATTTCAGTTTTTTTCATTGTGTTATTTTTTAATGGATATTTTATTTTACTAATTTTTTTTACATAAGCATTTAAAATCTTTATTCACATACCCTTTGTCAGTTTAAAAATTATTCCTAATACCGAGTATAATTAAAATATATGCGCAGATATTTCTTTATTTACTTAGCATCCTATTTTGAATACAATTAGTTTTAATTAAAAAATTAATACCCATATCTTTTCCATTTTTAAAGACAAATTACGAAGATGGTCGTATTTTGAAACGCAAAAATTAAATTTACGCATTTATTCTAATTAAGTTAAAGTAAATTGTAAAAGCTGCTAATGCAAGTAACAATTAAAATATATTAAAAAATATTAGGTAATGATTACTTCCATTTTGAAAAATCAATTTATGATGAAAATTATACTCAAAAATTTTTAAACAAAATTTCAAAAGGTTTATGAAAATTTATTCTTTATTTTCATTTCTAATATAGTTTAAATATATGGAAACTACCCTTAAATTTGTAAAATCAATATTTTCTATTTATTTTTTCAAAAATGTGGCAGTTGTCTGCTTAAAAAATTATTTTATTGCAAATAAGGTAAATATGATATATCATTATTAGTTTAGAGTATCTTTACGTTTCAATTTAATTTTCTTTCAATTATTATTCGTATACGGAAATTATCCAGTTTTTTTGTGTAGCTCTGTACATACGTTTACTTAATGACTTCAAACATCTTTTAGTATACTAAATATAATTCACTGGCAAACTCTTTACACTATTAAAAATAGCCATTAAGCAATACACCTATAGAATAATGTATGGTATACAGAATTTATACACACCATACAATACAGTTGAAAATTAAGTGTTAGCTACACTGTTAAAAGTGAAGGTGACAAACCGATGCCATTTGGGACCCGGAGGTGAAAAGGCCCTAGGGTCCATTGGAACACGGGGCATTTGGAAGCCTAGGGTGCCATAGGGGCTTGGATATGTGGTTGCAGTGCCGACAGGTCTCTTACTGGGTGATTGGAGCTAAATAAGGCGCCATACACTTCGTATTGGCAGCAATGTGGCACCTCATCGGGTGACTGGAACCATGCGCATGCGCTGTGACGTGTGTCTTTCTGTTTTCTGTGACGGGAAGTAAAATCTATGGCTATGAGTGAATGAAGGTGAGCTCGATGGACGAGCGGTTAGAACGCTGAGCTTGTAATCAGACGCTGTGAGTTCGAATCCTTCGACGGCCAAAAGTCGGTTTGTATATTTTTTAATTTTTTATTATTGGACACTCTGGATTAAGGGTGCCATCTTTTCACCCTAATTAAAGGTGCCATTCTGGCTCCTTTAGGGGGTCACCAGTGAGACAAGTTTTTCACCCCTAAAAGGTGCAATGTGTCACCATTAGTTTTAACAGTGTATTATCAAATATGACTTGCACTGTAATAGAATTCTTTTGTGTGTCCCTGAATATTGTGTGCCCCCTTTATTTATAAGTGTTATGTATATATTTCATTCACTGTAGAATGTTCAAATGTACCTCAGTATTGTATATAAATTTCAATATGTTTGAAACAGCGTAATAACAATACAATACGCTGGAAATGATATTTCTCAGAAGAATATAATGTAACTGAATTCTTTTGTGTGCCACTGTAATTTTAAAACAAGTGGGGGAAGTGTGATCGCAGATCGCACAGAGAGTTTCGTTTAATATCTCATTCAAAACACTTTATCCTTAAACTACAAAAGGAAAACGATTTTTAAATGTTGCCCTGATCGCTAGATTTGTCTATTTCTCTATCTGATTCTGCAGATTTAGTGATGGTGCGCAAGTAAATAAAATTCTGAATAAAAGTAAAATATTAGAAAGTTTAGCATAAATTTAACGGAGACCAAACTGGTCAACAGAGGTGGTGAGTAATTTAAATGAATAAGAATTTAATAAATAAAAAAAAAAGTATTTCACTTCGCGTGTCAAAGTAGATGATAAATATGATGAAATAAAAACAAATAATGACGTTTTTCGCGTGATTTGTTTAAACCATTAATTTATTTTACACAAATAATAATTTTATTTAAACTTGCGCGCAACAATTCGAAGAAATGAAATTTCAATTTTGAAATTTACTCTGTTGCAAATTTTTAAACTTCTAAGTATGGTATATTTTAAATTTTTACACCATCGTATAGAAAAGAAAGTTACTTTTAAATGCAATTTGTTTAAAAATTGTATCTCAATTTATTTTTGAGACATTAATTTTTTTGTAGTTTTCAATACAAATTTTGTAATTGTGGTAACAGAAGTACTCCATTTCTTTTAAAAGTAAAGGTAATAAAGAAATAATTTTAATATCTGTTTAAACTTGCGTGCAACAATTAGAAGAGAAAAAAAAGCAAAAAAATGAAATGAAATGAAATTTATTTATTTTACATAAATAATAACTTTATTTAAACTTGCGCGCAATAATTCGAAGAAATGCAATTTCAATTTTAAAATTTACTCTACTGCAAATTTTTAAACTTCCAAGTATGGTATATTTTCAATTTTTACACCATCGTATAGAAAAAAAATTACTTTTAAATGCGATTTGTTTAAAAACTGTATCTCAATTTATTTTTCAGATATTAATTTTTTTGTAGTTTTCAATACAAATTTTGTAGTTGTGGCAACAGAAGTACTCCATTTCTTTTAAAAGTAAAGGGAAAAAAGAAATAATTTTTATATCTATTTAAACTTGCGCGCAACAATTAGAAGAGAAAAAACAGCAACAAAAAATGAAATGATGATATTAAAAACAATATTTTAATTAAAATAATAATCTTTTTCAAATTTTTTTGATTTGTTGTGTGACAAGAGGTATTCAGCTGTAAATACACAAAATTTGAACTCGCAGACTTCTATAGTTTTGTGTACGGACTCTGTGACAGACAGACAGACAGAGACACAGACGAATAGGGTTTCGTCATATGAATGAAACCTTAAAAATGCTATGCGGTCCATATTATACAAATAACATGTTTTATTGCGTCTCATAATTTCTTATCAAATTTATTGCATTTGAAAAAAATGTAACAGTATTAAAATACACTCCAAACGATTTTTCCCTATCGACTGTCATTCATTTAAGTGTTTCTGCAAATAAACTGTAAATGGGCTGTTCA
The DNA here is from genome assembly GCA_964019185.1 of Maratus speculifer. Taxonomy (NCBI): domain Eukaryota; kingdom Metazoa; phylum Arthropoda; class Arachnida; order Araneae; family Salticidae; genus Maratus; species Maratus speculifer. The sequence goes on from OZ025293.1 coordinate 418,001,277, forward strand.
TCTTTTATAGAGAACATGCTATTGGAAATCTGAATAAAGGAAGAAATTGAAGTGTACGTATCAGAGTTAGAGCGCGGATGAACAGACATTAGAACCAAATTCATTAACACTTATGTTAAACAATAGTTGAACAAGATCGATAGTATTATGTTTTAAATATATCTAATTTATGTAAATTCTTTTTCGTTTAAATATTTTTAGAATATTAGGTAAAAAATCGTGAATCATTCTTCAAGTAAAAAGCACTTTTTAACTTTGAAATTAGGGAATTGATTATGTGGAAATTTGACACAAAATAATTATTTTGAATAAGCTGCTTGTATGGGTTCATATATACTGAAAGTAACAGTTTCTTATTTTCAAGGTTTGTGCTATGGTGTATTATAAATTTTGTGTTTTAGAAAACATCAAACAGTGATATTTATAAAGCTCTGGGAGAATTCTTAACCCTTTGCACTTTAATAAAATACATTTTTATGCGCATAGTATATTGATAGTCAGTCTAATATTTAAAATGTTATTTCCTGAAAATCTTAATGGTAAAATTTCAAGTTATTTAAACATACGAAAAATGGATTTAGTACATAAAAAATAATTATTGGTAGAGTAATAGGGACCCCCCCGTGTGATGTCCAGCTTCCCCTATTTCTACTTCTTAAGTGGGCCCTGTAAGTGTCCCTTGTAAATCGGGACGCTAAATGCTTTGGACACCACTAATATCTTGCAGTTTATTTTACCATCTTTAATCACAGATTATTCGGTGATTAGATAAAGCAAAGAAAATTAGTTTAAAATACTGGTGTCCAGAGCATTTGGAACACCCATTTACGCTGGACACTAGTGGTCAATGAAAGTAACCTCTCGAGAACAATAATTGCAAATTGTCATAAAATCCTGTCATAATATGCTATAATTAATTAAAAAGCAGGTTTACACATTCTCACCTCAATTATGTTTGTGAACTCGTGGATGTATATGTTTATATTTTGAAACTTTAAATTGTATTTAACGTCTTTCTATTTTATCCTGATGACGTTCGAAAAGCGATACGAAACGTCGATAATTTTTAAGCGTATTTTAAATATATTGGTAAAGTGTACCATTTAGCAGTCTATATTTATTTCAGTACATATTTTTAGTATAATTTATGGTGTATTTGTACAATTCATAATTGTACAAATTGTTAATTAGTGTGTGTACAATGCTTCCTTCGACTGTAATTAGATTCCAAATAGTTGTTTCGACTTGTTTACTCGAACGAAATTTCTGCACTTAAATAGTACATAAAATACTTTTCAGAAATAGCAGTACTATACAGGGTGTTTCGCTACCAGAGCGACAAACTTTGAGGGGTGATAGTAGACATGAAGACAAACATTATTAAAAAGGAAACCATGGGGCGCAAACGTCTTCCGTAGGAGCTAGACGCCATTAAAGTTTAAGGTCGAAAACTTCAAACGATGATAAAAAACAGAAAAAAGGGACGATTCGTTTGCGGTTTTCAGTAAAATCATTCTTTATATCACGATTTGTTTGCAAAAAAAATTTAAATTTACGTTCAAAAATTGTCTATAGAGGGTGCTTTAGACTTTAGAGTAACGAAAAAGTACTTTTTACAGTTATTTTCTGCACGGGGTTGTAATTATTCTAAAGTTTAGGCAATAACTTAAATTTAGGCCCAAAATCGAAAGCATTGGGATCGGGTAACTAGCGAAAATTGAACTGTAAACAGAGGATGGAATTTTGAACGCTCATAAACATTGGACAAACTAACCGATTTTGTTGCGGTTTGCGTGTAGGCCATTCCTTTGGTAATTATTTTATTCAAAATGAGGTACAGCATTGTGTCCTCATTTTTTGATGGAGGGCGCTTCCGACACATCTCCGACATTTCAATGGCATTATTCCTGGGTGTTTTACTACCAGACTAACATACCTGCAGGAAGTATTAGGGATGCAAAGACGACTAGGAATCACATTATAATGTAACGTAGTAAATGCCTTTTTTGCGAGTTATGGTTAAAAGAAGCAGAGAAAAAACAACTTGATATTTCTATAACATGTTCTGTTGGAACTTCTGGTAAAAAAGCACATGTTACTCTTTCGTTGCGCCACCCTATGTGGTTCTAGCACGATGGGGTTCCTCCACATTTTATCATTGACGTTCACAGACACCTCAACGTAACAAATGGACAGCAGTGGATAGGTTGTGGTGGCCCGGTTCATTGGCCTGCCAGATTCTCGGACCTATCATGTATTAACTTCTGGGATCATATGAAAAGTTGGGTGTATGAGACTCCAGAACCGTCAGGTGAAGACCTCGCAGCTCGTATTTATGTAGCTGCCAGAAAGCTATCAGAGGTGCCAAGAATCTTTCAAAGCGTGAGGAATTCCATGCGACGCTACTGTCAAGCATGCTGGACTACTTCAGCCCATAATTTCGGACACCTTCTATAGTAAAACCTTTAAACAAACTGTTTTCCGCCACATTAACGTGTTAACGTTTCTCTATTTGATTCTGTTCTTTTTTCTCTGCTTCTTTTAACCATAGATCGCAAAAAAGGCATTTTCAACGTTGCATTCCTATGTGATTTTGAGTCACCTTTGCATCCCTAATACTTCCCGGAAGTATGTTGGTCTGGTAATAAAACATCCAGGAATAATGCCATTGAAATGTCGGAGATTTGTCGGAAGCGCCCTCTATCAAAAAATGGGGACACCGGACCTGTAACTCATTTTGAATAAAATAATTACCAAGCGAATGAACTACACGCTAACCGCAACAAAATCGATTAGTTTGTACAATGTTTATGAGCGTTGAAAATCTCCCCCTCGGTCCACAGTTCAATTTCGCTAGTTACCGGATCCCAATGTTTTCGATTTTGGGCCTAAAATTTAATTTATTGTCTAAACTTTAGAATAATTTCAACCCCGTGCAGAAAATAACTGTAAAAAGTACTTGTTCATTACTCTAAATTCTAAAGCGCCCTCTATCGACAATTTTTGAACGTAACTTTTAATTTTTTTTTACAAACAAATCGTGATATAAAGAATGATTTTACTGAAAACCGCAAACGAATCGTCCCTTTTTTCTGTTTTTTATCATCGTTTGAAGTTTTCGACCTTAAACTTTAATGGCCTCTAGTTCCTACGGAAGACGTTTCCGTCCCATGGTTTCCTATTTAATAATGTTTGTCTTCAAGCCTACTATCACCCCTCAAAGTTTGTCGGTCTGGTAGCGAAACACCCTGTATTCTTTGGGAAAAGTAATGAATATACGAACTCTGATTAATTTATATAATTAAATTTAAAATAAATACTATTTAACACGGTTAAGTTCGAAAGTTTTAGATAATGAATGCACATTTTAAAAAATTATTATTTAGACATTTTTGAAAAAGTTCAAGTTTGACTTGTTTTCTGTAATGCATTTTGATCAAATTTAGAATCAAACTAAAAACAAACAAGTAAGAATAATCTTGCGTTAAGTATAAATTAGGAAACACTTTCCAACACTTCTGAAATATTTAACAAAACTTCGCTATTTAGGGAAAAAAGGTGTTACAGTTATAGCAAAATATGTATTCCATACTTTTGAACATTCCTGTATTTGAACTGTCGATTGGTATATATGCTATATAGTGGGTAAATTTAGTCTAGCTAGAAAACGCATAATAGGCTGAAATTTCTTTTTCAGCAATTTATACTAATTGATGCAAAAATTGTTCAGCCTTGTAGTTTACCTAATACCTTTATTATAAGCCAGTAATTAGCTAAAATTTGGTTCAAACTAAAATACTCTTATTAGCTACCTAAATCACATTTGCAGAAATTATTATCCATAGACGACCATCTATCCAAATCTTTGCGTAACCATGTACATCATTTTATTTATATTCTACAAACATTTCTTTGTAAACTGAATGCAGTTCAGCATAAAAATGCATAACTTATTTCAAAACTACCTGTAAGTATATTACGCTCATATTCAGTAACATTTACGAATTATTTTCTGTAGCCCAGTATATCAACTATAGCATACATTTAGTGAAACTTAAAACTGCATATCATAATTAATAATGTATTTCATCAATTCATCGGCCATCATCGATAATATACAGCACTTCGGATTGAATATACTATATAAAATATTTTGTGCGTCTCTGTAAATGTTATGTGCTTCATATTATGCGTAAAATAACTTATATTAAGGCACAGCAACGTATATCAATGTTATTATGCATGAAATAGCTTAATATATTAATAATATGTCGCAAACAATTTACCTTTTTTATGTGTGGCATTTATTCATGTGTGGCCCTGTATATGAATAATATCAATTCTTTTCTCCACGTATGTTGCAAAAGGCATATTTTAGTGTACTTCGTAAATACGTATAAATATGAATATGTTTTACAGGGTGTAACATCTTTAAAGTTCATTTTAAATGATTTTTTCCCATTCACCGTAATGTAACGAAAAATTTTTGACTATCCCTGTAAATAAACAAATCATGCTAGAAACTTCATTTGCAATAAAGTTTGTTTTAGGGTAAACGAAAATAAATGCCCAAAAATTGCATGGCGATCCAAGTATATTTACGAGAGTTAGAGTGCGGCCAGACGGCCTAACATACCAAAAGCATAAATATTTTGCAACTTTGTTGGAAAGTGTTATAAAAGACATTCTAAATAAAGTAATATGAAATATATTTTTCCGAATACCATCAAAACAATTCATAATTTTTATCAAGAAGTGCAACGTTATTTTCAAATATTAATTAAAAATTTTAGTATATTTTCTTGAAACATTTCCTTAATTAGAAAATGTCTAAAAAAAGACTTTGCCTAAAAAATAGGTTTCTTTTCGAAACATGTACATAAAATTTAAATCCTTTTCATTACGCCTACGCAAAACTTTATGAACAGGCATTCGCAAAATAATATGAAACAATACAGAAAAATTTAGATTTTCTCGTAATTGGCAGAGAAGAAAATGTAATCCACTTGAGTGTTTCAGAAAAGGAAAAAGAAAACAAGCATTCAAAATATATACTCTGCTCCTTGTCATAGAAATTACTACTTGCAACTTTACTCTCCTTTAAATAAAAAAAAAAATGAAGAAATATTTGTAAAACTAGCTGCATATCGTTTTAAATGTCAAAACACAACATACCAGGAAAAAAAATAACATTCATAAACCGAGAAACTCATGCTTTGAAGTAAGAGATTTGCAAAAAATTCTTATGTATGCGTGTAAAACAGAGTATTTTAATGAGAAATTGCAGTACAAAAGAAAAAAAAATAAAGACTCAGTATTTCCAAATTTTAATTTTGCATCAGACGGTCCCATTCTATGAATGAATTGTTTTCTTGATTTTGTTGTTAGAATTTCGTTTTTCATGTAAAAGGAACGATTGAAACTTATTGACTGTTTAGAATTAAAGTGGGTTAAATCCATAAAATATTGTTAATAATTAACGTAATAATAACGGTAAATAACCATATAACTAGAGAAATTAATGTGCCAATAATATTTGAAAATCGTCATTTTCAAGTGAAGTTTCTGTTTGGGAAACCATATGTTTCAATTAAAAAAGATGAGGGAATACCTTATGGACACATTCTTAACTCATATAAAGGAACTATTGGAACAGAACCCACGAATAATCATCGATTAAGTACATAAAATCCTTTTATATTATATCTGTAGCATTTGGCAACGCTTAACGTTCAAAGTTTTTTTTGTGAAAATTAAGAAAAATGTCTAACCTATGTTTTTAAAAAATGATATTCGGTTGTAAAAATAATTGCATTTCCTGCAAAATATTTAATTCGATATCTCGAATAGTTTTCTTAACTAATTAGTCAAAATAGTCATTATCTTTCATTTTTACTCAGAAATCAAGACTATCAGAAGCGCTTTTTTTTTGCCGCTCGAAAAAAAAAAAAAACTTTTTTAATGAGTCTTCTAATACGCTATTAACTAATTTCTGGATCAATTATATGCTGATATTAATGAAAAAAAACATAAAAATAAAAATGAAAATATTTACTACATTACTAAAATATTAAAATCGGGATTTTTTTTCAAATGTAGAAAAGTCGTCACAAAACGTAAAAAAAGCGTTGAAAATTCCATACAAAATGAAACAATGAAAAATAATAAAAAAATCCCTGTCGGCTTTGCCTATAGGCGAAGGTAGATTTCGTTAAGTGCAAATTTCAAAAACAAATAAGCGAAATTAGGCTCAAAATGCCCATTTTCACAGCACTTTTTGAAATATATTCTGACTTTATGAAAAAATCGACCAATATGGCATATTATATAGTTCCTAAATAAGAGAAATTGTCAATTGAATGCGTTTGAGAGCAAAATTGAATTGAAAAATGTGTCAGAAAATAAGCAATTTGTTATTTGAATAAATTCTCAATTCTTCAATCACGTTCGCTTCGGTAAATTATGTTTAAAATGTCCATTTTGATAACATTCTTTTGAAATATTTTCTGCATTTATCAAAAAACTGAGCACTTATGACCGAGAACTGAGAACTTATCAAAATACGTCACATTATACAGCTCCCAAATAAGAAAGTCTGTCATTTGGATGCGTTTAAAATCAAAAATGAATTTAAAAATGTGTCAGAAAATAAGCAATTTCTTATTTGAATACTTCCTCAATTTTAGGCAGATTTCGTATGAAATACTAGCTATTGTAATCACTCTCATGTTCGAATTTCTGAAAAATTTTTGCAGATCCACACCGATCCTGACCTCCAGAGCCCCATAACTACCATTAGTAAAAAAGGTTATCTGGTTATCTATATATCTATCTATATCACATTTTTATGGATACAATAATTCTGCTCAGATCTCTTCCAAACTGATACATAAAATCAAGGGGCATAAAATCTCTGCCAAGTTCGTTAATAGGCAAAGTCGGACCAAGTGGGTAAAAATGGGGAGGGGGTTTCTAAAAACAGAAAAAACCCCATAACTTCTTTACTAAAATAGATATAGAATCAGTTTATAGTTTATATTACTTCTAAAAAATGGGTCAAAAGTTTATACATGACAGCTTTTTGATAAAATTAAAAATGGGCTCAAGGGGTGAAAAAAATAGGGCTTTTCGGAGTTAAAAATTCATAACTTTGTCAATTCTCAAGATATCAAATCCAACAATTTTTTTTATAAATGCTCTTAATATTATCCAAAACTTTTGTACTGACAAGTTTCTAAGAGTAACTCTTATTGAAAAAAAAGGGGGGGGGGAGAAGGTAAAATTCATAACTTCGTCAATTTTTAAGATATCCGATTAAATTTATCATTTATCTTCTCAATAATATCTACAACTTTAATACTGACAAGTTTTTCATAGGACCAATTCTTATAGCAAAAATAAATTAAGGAGTTGTAGAAAATAGGAGTTGTAGAAATCAGATTATAGGAGTTGTAGAAAAAAAAATCTCGATAGATAGATAGCTATATAAACTTTTTTACTGACGGTAGTTTTGAGGTCTAGGGGCATGATCGGTGTAGATCTGCAAAAATGTTTCAGAAATTCCAACATAGGAGCGACCGCAATAGGTAGTATTTCATACGAAATCTACCTAAAGATCCAATACCAGACTTTAAGGTGTATAGAGGTAACTTTCTGTCATTTTTTGTAGCTCTACGTTCAGCAGTATCTTCAAAATAACTTTGACACTCACGCACAAGCATAAACCTCTGTCTTTATCGTAGTTTCCATAACACATTCATAGAATTATTTTTTTTTTTTTGCATTCAAGCTTGTATAATATTTTATTCATTTAATTTCACACTTGTGATTTCATTTAAAATAATTAAATATTCATATTTAAATAGTCTAGCGATTAAAATTCAATGAACCCTCATGTGTAGAAAAACCAGGGCCCGACTTAGACAGTGGGGGGCCCTGGGTCAAACATTATTAGGGGGCCCCCTTCTATCTTAAAAGTGTTCGTGAATTATACGCAAGTGACTAAAATTAAAATTCAAACCTATTGTATTATGCATAAATTACATACCAAATGCTATTCACATCTATATACACAATAGCGAAATATAGATAATTTTAGCTATTAGCTTTTTTTATGATGTAACTAGTACTTTAAGGGAGCTTGCGGCAAGGAAACAGAGGGGGTAGGAGAAAAAAGGCCCCTTAAAACAGAAAAAAAAGAATTTTGGTCATATTTCACAATTTTTTATCATTTGGCACTCTTTTAAAGAAAAACTTTTCTCTCCTTGGGGGGGCCCCCTCTTGCCGGGGGGGCCCGGGGCAATTGCCCCGCATGCCCCTGCGTTAGTCAGGCCCTGAGAAAAACAATTTCTTTTGCGTTTCTTTTTCTTTTATTGATGTATGCTTATTTTTTTATGATTAAATAATTTTTTCCTTCTAAACCACGAAAAAACATTAAAAAAAATTGTACACCGAAATATATTTTAAATACAAAGCATGCTAATCTAGCTTAGAAGATTAATAGATTTAAATATAAAAATAATTATAACGATTAAAATAAAATTAATCCTCTAATATGTTGAGGAAAATTTTCATTTTGCTTCTGATTACTTTTGATTACTATTTCTACTCGTTTGAAAAAAGCTTTTCCCTGTGCAGAATCTAAAATTGTTTTTCAAACGTTCTTTGACAGTCAAAAAATGATTCTTAATACCGAATTTAATTAAAATATGTGCAAAATTTTCTTCTCTTTTACTTTGGCGTCATATTATGAATACAATTAGTTTTAATTAAAAACGTATGCAGAAACCTCATCCATTTTTAAAGATAAATTTCGAAGATGGTTGCATTTCGAAATACAAAAGTTAAAATCAAGCATTTATTATAATTAAGTTAAAGGAAATTTTAAAATCTTCTAATGCAAAAAGCAATTAAAATGTATTAAAAAGGATTGGAAATTACGACATATCATTATTAGCTTAGTGTATCTTTATATTTTAATTTTATTTTCTTTCCATCATTATCTATATACGGCCCTTATCCATTTCTTTGTGTAGCTCTGAATACACATTTATTTAATGTCTGCAAACATTTTTTAGCATGTTAAATATAATGCACTGGCAAATGCATTACACTATTAAAGATTATATTTGACTTCATATTTATCATAGTTTATTTGATAAGAAGGAAAATTAGGAGGCTGACAAAAATCAAACAATATAATAGAAATATTTGGGAACACCTTGTACATTGAAATGCATGAAAAGATCTATTGCTACATAATAGAAATACACGTGGATACTGCAAAATATGGCCACCATTTTTTTCAAAAAATAGCACATATATTCATAGAAATATAGCGATTTTTTTGAAAAGTTAAAAAAATTCTAGTATGCATATTGTTTATATCATGCAGGGTTTTCATCCAAATTTGACGCCCTTTTCAGAAAAATTTGCAAAATGCAGTAGAAACAATAAAGTGCAATTGAAATATAAATGTATTATGTTCTAAAATATTAGTAGTTGTATGAAATATTTTTTTAAATCTTCGTATGCGCGAATGACAACGCTTATCCTTTTACATAATTAAATATTCAACTCTATGAAGCTATTCATAAAAATATCCAATCAAATTTCACGGAAATTCAGAAAGATGTCGTGGATAGGAGTGAACCGATTTTTAATTGGTCTCTGAAAGCAGCTGAATGATAATAAACTATACGCAAATTTTCAAATCTTTTGTTTTTTCGTTTTCTATTGGTGATTTACTTCTTCCATATAATTACCAAAACGAACCGATTCGAGGATAAAAATAATTATAAAAATCGAAGCATTTGTCCAAATCTACTCATTAATAACTATCTGCCAATAAGTAATCGGACTCTTAATACTGATTGCATACTGATCGCATATATCAGTATGCAAATACTGATATCTGCGATCCTGATATACGTCATGCTCTCCAATGTTAAATATGCTGTCAGAACAAACACTGACATCAATCGCATGCAAGATGCCACGAAAAACAGAGCTGTCTGATTTTAAGAAAGGTGTCATCATCGGGTACCACAGAAATGCCCGATCTTTAATCGACATATCTAGAGAGATTAATTACGCCAAGTCAGCTGTGGCCTACGTGATTCGGAAATGGAAGCTGAGAAGTGATTGTCAGAATGTGGCCAGAGTGGGCAGAGCCCCGAAACTGGGAGATAAAGATCAACGGGTTCTGTCCAGAATAATTCGGAAGAACCGCAACCAACCAATGTTAAACATACGCCAAGAGTTTCAACAAGCTTTAGGATATGTTGCTTCTATGAATACCATCCGCAAGGAAGCTCACCTACTTAATTTTTATGGTCGTGCTGCCACCCATAAGCCTTTACTCACCAAGTCCAATCACGCATCTTGGTTAAGGGTCCTGTCCCTGTCCGCGAAGACACTTGCGAACTAAAGCTATTCCTATGGGAAGGCATTTTTCTAATAACTCTTTCGCATTTTGCCATTTTTAAGTATTTATTTTGCATTGGATAACTGTGGTCCTTCTCAAGATCGCTCCTTGATTACTTTTTCTATTTAAAAAGTTATTTTTACTTTCAAAACCAGTTCAGAAAGTGAAAGTAACTTTATAGAAAATAGTTGCGACCAAAATCGAAAAAGTAAATAAGGAGCTATATTGTGAGAGACCTCAACTATCCAATGCAAGAAAAAAAATAAAATGTCAAAATGCAAAAGAGTTATTAGAAAAATGCCTCTCCATAGGAATAGCATTAGTTCGCGAGTGTCTTCGCGGGAAAGGACAGGACCCTTAAATTGGTGTAAAGCACGCCAGCAATGATCCATACAACAGTGGAAACAGGTTACCTGGAGTGATGAATCAAGGTTCACCCTCTACCGTTCTGAAGGTAGGGTCTGAGTCTGGCATTTATTGCCTGGAGAATGAACCTACCAGAATGCATTGTGCCCACAGTTAAATTCGGCGAAGGAGGAATTATGGTTTGGGGTTGTTTTTCCTGGTGTGGATCCTTAGGAGCTTTTTCTTCTATTAGGACCCTTGGATTCATGGTAGGCTCAATGCCGATGTCTACTGCAATATATAGGGTAACAGTGCACTTCCTACATTGTGCAAATACAACGGATCGGACCTATGTTACTTCCAGGATGACAACGCCAGTTGTTAAGTAGCGAGGTGCAGCATGGATTGGTATGCTAACAATGGAGTGAATCGTCTCGACTGGTCTGCACAGAGCCCAGATCTGAACCCAACAAAGAACCTCTGGGACGAGTTGGATCGCCGAATTAAGTCGTGCACATCCGTCCAAAACCAGTGAACGAACTTACCTGTCTTGTACAAACCTAGTGAAATAAAATAACATTACATGTGTTACAAGGACTAGTAGAAAGCATGCCCAGGAGAGTCGCAACTGTAATTGCCTCTCGTGGAGGGTCTACAAACTATTAAATGTGAACCGCGCCGAAACCAGCCTTTTTTTCTAGGCAAACGTGGATTTTGGCGACCCTTCCCCCCTCCATTGCAAAGTGTATTTAGAAAGAAAATTTCTCTAATTTATTAATAGCCGACTTATTTTAAAACTTAAAATATGTAATACTGAACAATGTAATCTGCTTTGTTAAAAATTGATATAGTAAAATCGTGAAACCGAATCGATAAAAAAAAATCTGCTTTCAACAGGATCTTTATGCCACCATCATTAGATTATGCTTTGATATACCCCAGATAGGACGATTTTAACACAGACATGAAAAAAAAGCCACACAAAATCTACATTCAAGACCCCTTTGACCTGGCGCCTAGGGCACATGCCCTTCTTCAACTCCTCTCTTAGTTTTGGCCCTGAATATGAATAAAAGCCCTTTTTCTTTTCTATCACAGAAGTCAAGGTACTTATTAGCAGCAGTATTTTCTTAGATATTGTATTCATTAAATACTAAATTTTTCCTAAAAGTCAGTTCATAAAAAATGTCATTTTGTGGAGAATCTCTTATCATTCAGCTGTTTTTAGAGAGTAAAGTAAAAACAGCTTACTATAATAATGATACCTTTTTGAATTTTCACGATATTTGATTGGATTTTTTATGAGTTACTCCATAGAATTGACTCTTAATTGATGTAAAAAAATCGTTTTTATCGTTCGCGCATGCGCAAATAAAAAAAATTTCATACAACTACTCATGATTCATAAATTATTTAATATATCTATATTCCAATTGCGCTACATTTTTCCTACTATATTTTGCCAATTTTTCTGAAATTAGCGTTAAATTTGGTTAAAAAACCCTGCATTATATAAACAAAAAACATACCAGAGTTTTCTGAATTTTTCAAAAAATCTCACTTCTTCCATTAATATACATGCTATTTTTACAAAAATAAGTATACATGTTGTACAGTATTCACCTATTTGTATTCTGCAGCGATAAACATTTCGCGCATTTTCATGTACGGGGTGATCCCAAATATTTCTATTATTTTTTGATTTTTTGTTGGCCTCCTACTTGCCCAGCTTACCAAATGGATGTTAATAAATATGATGTCGAACATAATCTTTATAATCCTGAAGTTCCAGATGAATCCAACAAGCATATTTTAAAATGTCAAAAATTTAAAGTGTTCTAATACTTATTGGTAGATAGTGGTAGATAGATTACATACTTAACAAATCATGTTAATTTAGTTTTGAAGCTTAAGATATATATATGTTACAGGCCAAACCCGATTTTAGGCCAAACTAGATTGGCCTAGTCCAAACCCGTCTATCCTAACGCCCATCGGATAAACTAGTTTTTCCTAGTCCAAACCGGTTTATCCTAACGCCCATCGGATAAACTAGTTTTTCCTAGGCCAAACCGGTTTATCCTAACGCCCATCGGATAAACTAGTTTTTCCTAGGCCAATCTAGTCTATCCTAAGGCGCATAGGACAAACTAGATTTTCCTAGGCCAAACTAGTTTGGCCTAACTCTTATAGGATAAACTAGTTTAGACTGCTGTTTATTAGTCTGAACTAGTTTATCCTAAGCCAATTCAATTTGGCGTGATTTTATTGCATTCAATGACCGCCTCAACGCCAACATTCTTGTTTGTCCTAGGCTGATCTAGTTTATCCTAGGCCAATGTAGTTTTACGTATTTTTAGCTCACGGGCGTGAAAGCCAGAGAAATAATAGGCTCGCAGGTTCTGTATATGCTTGTACGCATGTATGTACGCATGTATGTACGTATGTACGTACGTATGTACGTAACGCGATAACTCTTGATAGAAATAATGTAATTTGACGTGTTTTTATCTCATCAGGCTACCAAAGCCTGAGAATTAATGTGCCCGTAGGTTCTGTATCTATGTACGTAAGTAAGTACGTAACGCAATAATTCTTGATAGAAATACTCAATTTGAATCAAACTTTCAATGTATGTTTATTCTTATGAGGAGCCTTTCTGATTAATTGTGGAAGGTCAATGGAGAAGAATAAAGAATAAGAGGGGGAAGGGGGGAGAACGAAAGGCTGATTCGCCCCTTCCTTTAATGCAAATAAATGGGTTTCCATGAATTATTAGCATATTTTATACAAATTTTAGATATAGGAGCATTCTCTTGAGGAGCCTCCATGATTAGTTGTGAGTGTTCATTGTTTAAGTATAAAGGGAGGGGGAATAGGGGTAACGCTCCATAATTTATGTAAATGCTTTTTTCACGCAGAATTTACTGATTTGCTTCAAATTTTAGAAATAAATTCATTCTGGCAAAGCGCTTCCCTAATTGTTTTTGGTGGTTCATTGAATAAGAACAACGGGAAGAATGGGGGGGGGGATCCCGCCTAATTTTGGCAAATGAGTTTTTCATGCAGAATTAACCGATTTGCTCCAAATCTTGCATTTGGTGGATATGTACTTGTACATGTCGGTGACATGTTAAATTTCTGTATTGATGTTATAAGCAATGACTCTTTATACACATTTATACTTATTCTTGTAAAAGATACGTTTTTTACCGGCCAAACCTGATTTCAAGCCAAATTAGATTAGCCTAGGCCTAACAATTTTATCCTAACGCCAATTGGATAAACTAGTTTTTCCCTCGCCATACTTGTTTATCTAAAATTCCATAGGATAAACTAGTTTTTTCTAGGTAAGAGGGTAATCCTTCATTTTTCCCTTCATACTTAACCATTAAACCTCAAAACTATTCAGGGAATTGCCTTATCAGAAAGAACCTATATCCAAAATTTGAAGCAAATTTCTCAATTCTACGTCAAAAACCATTTATCTAAATTATGTTGTGTTACAAACATTGCACTTTCTTTTAAACTTAATCAATAAACATCCACAACAAATCACATAGGCGCTTTGTCTCAATGATCCAATATCTAAAATTTTAAAGGAAAACTGATAATTCTGCATGATGAATCCATTTCTTTAAATTAACGGATTAGCCTCCCGTTTGTCCCCCTTTATTCTTATCCAATGAATTCCCAAAATTAACCAGAAAAGTACCTTATCAGAATAAACTTACATTGAAAATTTGAAGCAAATCGGATATCTCTATCAAGAGTTATCGCGTTACGTACATATGTACGCACATACGTACATACATGTGTACATACATGCGTACATGCATGTGTACATGCGTACATGCAGAACCTGTGAGCCCATTATTTCTCTGGCTTTCACGCCCGAGAGCTAAAAATATTAAAAACTACATTGGCCTAGGATAAACTAGATCAGTCTATTACAAACAAGAATGTTGGCGGCGAGGCGGTCATTGAATTCAATAAAATCACGTCAAATTGTATTGGCCTAGGATAAACTAGTTCAGACCAATAAACAGCAGTCTAAACTAGTTTATCCTATAACAGTTAGGCAGAACTAGTTTGGCCTAGGAAAATCTAGTTTGTCCTATGGGCCTTAGGATAGACTACTTTGGCCTAGGAAAAACTAGTTTATCCGATGGGCAATAGGATAAACCGGTTTGGCCTAGGAAAAACTTGTTTATCCGATGAGCGTTAGGATAGACCGGTTTGGCCTAGGAAAAACTAGCTTATCCGATGAGCGTTAGGATAGACCGGTTTGGCCTAGGCCAATCTAGTTTGGCCAAAAATCGGGTTTGGCCTGTAACATATATATTGCTAAAATAATTCTAGTGATTAAAATATAATTAATTCTCTTATAATTTCAGAGAATTTTTCCTTTTTTATTTCCGTTTTTTCATTATGATATTTTTAATGGATATTTTATTTTACAAATTCTTTACATAAACATTTAAAATCATTATTCACATACTCTTTGGCAGTTTAAAAATGATCCCTAATTCCGAATTTAATTAAAATATATGCACAAATAGTTCTTTATTTACTTACGCATCATATATTGAATAGAATTAGTTTTAATTAAAAAATTAATGCCCAAATCTTTTCCACTTTTAAAGACATGGTCGTTGATGGTCGTATTTAGAAAACAAAAATTAAAGTCAAGCATTTATTATAATTAAGTTAAAGTAAATTGGAAAATCTGCTAATTCAAACAACAATTAAAATATATTAAAAAAGGATTGGATAGAGATTACTTTCGTTTAAAAAAAATATTTTAGAATAAAAATTATTGTCAATTTTTTTTTAAACAAAATTTCAAAATGTTTAAGAAAACTCATTCCTTTTTTTTTCATTTCTAATATAATTTAAATATTTGGAAATTACCCTTAAAATTGTAAAATCGAGATTTTCTACTTATATTTTCAAAAATGTGATAAATGTCTATTTAAAAGAATATTTTACTGCAAATTAAGTAAATAAGCTAGATAACTATTAGTTTAGTGTATTTTTACATTTTAATTTAATTTTCTTTCAATCATTATCCATTTAAGGCAATTATCCAGTTCTTTGCGTAGCTATGTATATATATTTACTTAATGTCTGCAAACATCTTTTAGTATGCTAAACATAATTCACTGGTTAAAGCATTACACTATTAAAAACCACCATTATGCAATACATCTGTAAACTGTATATGCTCTTATAAGTTAACGTATTACGTACAAATTTATACAAACCATAAAATGCAGTTGAAAATTCAATTGCAGCTACTATCAATTATGACTTGTACTGTAATCGAATCCTTTTTCGTGTCCCTACAATTGATTTATAAATGCTATGCATTTATATTTAACATTTAGAATAGAGTAATGTACTCTAGTAATGTAAAATTTTCAATATGTTTGAAACAGCGTAATAATAATGTAATACGTTGGAAATTATTTTTCCCCTTCAGACTATAACGTAATTGAATTTTTTTGTGTGCCGCTGTAAATTAAAAAAAATCCCTGTCGGCTTGGCCTATAGGCGGAGGTAGATTTCGAAGAGTGCTCATTTCAACAACAAAAAATAAACTATGGTTAGAGATATACCCAGTTTAATAACTTCATTTGGCCGCTTATGAAAAATTCTTAATTTCATTTTTCTGCAAGAACTGGTTTTAACAGAATCATCTTAAGCGAAATTAAGCTCAAATGCCCATTTTGACAACATATATTGAAATATATTCTGAATTTATTAAAAAATCAACTAAAACAGTACATTATATAGTTCCTAAATAACAAAAAACTGTCAAATGAATGCGTTTGAGAGTAAAATTGAATTTAAAAATGAGTCATAAAATAACCGAATTGTTATTTGAATACATCCTTAATTCTGTAATCCTGACAGCTTCGGAAAATTTTGTGCGAAATGCCCACTTTGATAGCATTTTAAAAAATATATTCTATATTTATCAAAAAACTGGCCAATGCGTCGCATTATATAGTTCCTAAATAAGAGGATCTGTAAATTGAATGCGTTTGAGAGCGAAAATTGATTTAAAAACGAGTCAGAAAATAAGCAATTTGTTATTTGAATACTTCTAAAAATTTTCAGTCACGATGACTTCGGGAAATTCTGTTCAAAATACCCTTTTTGGCAACCTTTTTTGAAATAGATTCTGTCTTTATCAAAAAACTGGCCAATGCGTCACATTATGTAGTTCCTAAATAAGAGGATCTATAAATTGGATGCATTTGACAGCAAAAATGGATTTAGAAACGAGTAAAAAAAAAAACGCCATTTCTTATATGAATACTTCCTTAAATTTTTCAGTTACGATGACTTCGGGAAATTCTGTTCAAAATACCCTTTTTTGGCAACCTTTTTTGAAATATATTCTGTCTTTATCAAAAAACTGACCAATGCGTCACTTTATACAGTTTCTAAATAAGAGGATTTACTATTTAGATACGTTTAAAATCAAAAATGAATTTAAAAATGAGTCAGAATATAAGCAGTTTGGATTTGAATTTTTTTCTCCAACTCCTATTTTTGTTTAATTTATTTTTGCTATATGAAATGGTCCTATGAAAAACTTGTCAATATAAAAGTTGTAGATATTATTGAGAAGATGTAAAATAAATTTAATTATATTTGATAGCTTAAAAATTGACGGAGTTATGGATTTTTTCACCCCCCCTTTTTCTTTTAGTTTTTAAATTTTTCATCGGTAAAAGTTGGCCCTATCAAAAACTTGTAAATACAAAAGTTTTAGATAACTTTAAGAACATTTATAAAAAATTTAGTTGGACTAAATAGCTTGAGAATTGACGAAGTTCTGAATTTTTTTTTCTCCCCAAAACCCTGTTTCTTTCGCCCCTTAAGCATATTTCTAAATTTATTAAAAATCTGTCACGCATAAACTTTTGGCCCATTTTTAAGCAGTAAAATGAATTTTAAACCGACTCGATATCTATTTTAATTAAGAAGTTATGGCGTTTTTTCGATTTTCACAAAAACCCTCCCAATTTTCACCCCCTTGGACGATTTTGCCCATTAACGAACTTAGCCGAGATTTTATACCCCTTGATTTTATGTATCAGTTTGGAAGAGATTTGAGCAAAACTATAGAAGTTATCGTGTCCATAAGAAAGTGAGAGATATATATACATAGATAGACAGATAGATAGATATACACTATATTGCCATTGATTATTGGACACTTGCGATTTTAGACATTTTACTAAATATCTAGAAAAATACATGAGGAATCATCTCGAAACTCTTAGTGTATAAATATAATAGTATACGCCATACATCGCCGTGAATGATTTTTACCGAAACTCCATAGGGGACCGTCAACAAATTAAAAAAGAATGAATATCTTTTGAATAACCCTGTCAAGACTAATGTAGCAAAAGCGCTCAAACTCTAGATTATGATTGAATGCCTTATTGTAATATGCCTTGTTCATTTTTATGCAACTAGCATGCATACTCGCAGAGTAATTAAGGTTTTTATAAAAATGGTCCCACATTTTTCCAAGTTTTTTCCTTATAATTTTCAGAGATCTTAATAGAAAATAATATTTTTTTCAGAAAATATGACAAACAACATTGCACACAGTACCTTGTAATCAGAATTTAAAAATAATGAAAATTTTGTACAATATGAGTAGGTTTACTAAATAATTTTTTACTGCGCATGCGTCAACGATATCAAAATTTTATTTGCATATTTTGTTAGTTAAATGTATAGAGCAACTTTTGTGAAAGTCACAAGATCATAACTTGAAAATTCTGAAAATAATCGTCAATTGAATAAGTTGAAAATCCGTTATTCTCAAAATGAAGCAAAAACAAGAGGGGTTGTATCCATATATTCATTGATTAGTGTCAATATAGAATACACAATACGGGATGTTTGGATAAAATCCCTCATTTTTTTGCTTCATTTTGGAAACAACGGATTTTGACCTTTTTCTATAGACGATTACTTTAAGAATTTTCAAGCTATGATTTTGAGACTTTTACAAAAGTTGCTCTATACATTTAGCTAACATAATATGCAAATGAAATTTTGATATCTTTGACGCATGCGCAGTAAAAAATTATTTAGTAAACCTACTCATTTTTCATACAATTTTTATTATTTTTTAATTCTGATTACAGGGTACTGTTTGCAATGTTGTTTGTCCTATTTTCTGAAAAAAATATTATTTTATATTAAGAACTCTGAAAATTATAAGGAAAAAACTTGGAAAAATGTGGGACCATTTTTATAAAAACCTTAATTACTCTGCGAGTATGCATGCTATTTGCATAAAAATGAACACAGTGTATTACAATAAGGCATTCAATCTTAATCTAGAGTTTGAGCACTTTTGCTACATTAGTTTTGACAGGGTTATTCAAAAGATATTCATTCTTTTTTAATTTGTTGACGGTCCCCTATGGAGTTTCGGTAAAAAATCTTCCCGGCGATGTATGGCGTATACAATTATATTTATACACTAAGAGTTTCGAGATGATTCCTCATGTATTTTTCTAGATATTTAGTAAAATGTCTAAAATCGCAAGTGTCCAATAATCAATGGCAATATAGTGTATAAACTTTTTTACTGAAGGTAGTTTTGGGGTCTAGGGGTCATGATCGGCGTATATCTGCAAACATTTTCAGAAATTCCAAGATTGGTGCGACCGCAATAGATAGTATTTCATACGAAATCTACCTAAAAAATGCTTTTTGGTTCAAAATTCTACAAACATCATGTTTTTCTGCGTCTCATAAATTCTTATCAATTTCATTGTACTTGAAATAATGTAACCTCGTTAAAATAAACTACGAACAATTTTTCCTTATCGACCGTCTTTATTTTGATTATTTGAGGATATGAACTGTAAATGAACTTTAAAAATAAACAAACTTCGTTTTTTAAAGGGAACATGCTATTGGGAATCTGAATAATAAAGAAATTGAAGTATATTTATCAGGGTTAGAGCGCTGAGGAACAGACATCAGAACCGAATTCTTAAACACATATGTTAAAAAATGGTTAAACAAGATCCATAGTCTTATGGTTTAAATATATCTCATTTATCTAAAATCGCTTTCATTTAAATATTTTTAGTATATTGGGTAAAAAATCCAGTATCAATCTTCAAGTAAAAAGTACTTCTTAACTTTGAAATCAGGAAATTGATTATGTGAAAATTTAACAAATAATAAATATTTTTCATAAGCAGCTTGTATGCATTTAAAGAAACTAAAAATAGCTATTTCTTATTTGAAGTTTTGTACTATGGTGTGCTATAAATTTTATCTTTTGGAAACATCAGACAATGATATTTATAAATCTCTGAGAGGATAATTAACCCTTTGCAATCCAGAGGGAACTCTCAGTCTCCACTAGTATTGTCATGTGTCCCTGATAAATCAGGATGCCAAATGCTTTGGAAACCAGTAATATCTTGCAGCTTATGTTGCCATCTCTTATTACAGATTATTCGGCGATTAGGTGTAGAGATGAAAATTAGCTTGAAATACCGGCGTCCCGAGAATTTGGAGCTCCCATTTTCGCGGTAGAGTAGTGGTTAGTGAGATCACTTCTCGAGTGCTAAGGATTAATTAGTATGCGTACAATGCTTCCTTCCACTGTAATTAGATTCCGAGTAGTCCTTTCGACTTATTTACTCGCAGAAGAATTCTGCGATTAAATAGCGCAGAAATTATTTTACGGAAATAGTGGTACTACATTCTTTGGGAACAGGAATGAATATACGAACCCTGATTAATTTATGTAATTAAATTCAAAATACGTAGTATGTAATACAGTTGAATTCGAAAGTTTTAGAGAATGAATGAACATTTAAAAAATTATTATTCAGACCATTTTTGAGAAAGTTCAAGTTTCACATTTTTTCTGTAATGCAATTTTATCGAATTTATAATGAAACTAAAAACAAAGAAAGAAATCCTAAATAGTGTAACATTGAATATATTTTTTCCGAATATCACCCAAACAATTTATAATTTTTAATAATGAGTGTTGTGTATTTTTCCAATATTAATTGAAAGTTTTAGTATGCTTTTTGAAACATTTCCTTAGTTGGAAAATTTCTAGAAAAAGACTTTGTCTAAAAAAGCTTTCTTTGCGAAATATGGAAATATATTTTGAATCCTTTTCAATACAGTTACACAAAACTTTATGAAAAGCCATTCGCAAAAAATATGAAATAATACAGAAATTTAGATTTTCTTGTAATTGGCAGAGAAGAAAATCTAATCCACTTGAGTGTTTTAGAAAACGAAAAGAAAACAAACATTCAAAATATCTACTCTGTTCGTTGTCATAGAAATTACTACTTGCAAAGCACCCTTCTTTAAATTTAAAAAATAAATTTGAAGTAAAAATAGCTGCATTTGGTTCTAAATTTCAAAGCCCTATACATGTCGGAAACATAAAAAATAAATAAATACATAATAAAAAAAACCCCTCATGCTTGGAAGTAAGTGATTTGTAGAAACTTCCTATGTTTACGTCAAATACTGCGTGTAAAACAGTACAGTTTAATGAGAAATAGCAGTACAAAAGAAACAAAGCTTCAGTATTTTTGAATTTTAATTTCGTAAACCGACGGTTCTATTCTTATAAATGAAATGTTTCTTGATTCTGTCGTTAGAATTTCGTATTTCATGTAAAAGGAACGATTGGATAGAATTTAGGGTTTAGTATTAAAGTGGGTCAAGTCCATAAAATTATCATAATAGTAATTGGAAATAACCGCAAATATATAGAGTAAATAATAAGCCAAAAATGTTTGAAAATGGTGGTAACTAAAGTATAAATTTGGGCAACCACATGTTTAAATAAAAATATTTTGTTTTTTCATGGCTAATACAAAGATGAAACCACACACTTCATTTGTAGTTCCAAATCCAAAGTATTTCGGGCTTGATAATTTTGCTTTGGTTCTACAAATTCCATTTGTATTCATTTTATTTATTTAATTTTTTCCTCATGTTTAATATGTTTTTTCCTATTAAATTCAAATGGTTTATATTGTAATACAATTGATGGTTATATATATATATATATATATATAATGGTTTTTAATAATATGATTGTAAAAATACTGGTTTCATTCGTTTATTTAATGGTATTGTCTGTATAACTTTGAATGTATTTATAAAAGTATATATATATATATATATATATATATATATATATATATATATATATATATATATATAGGGGAATACCCTTATGGATACATTCTTAACTCAAATCAAGGGACTATTGGAACTATATATATTGGACTGTGGACTATCTATACTAATAAAAGAACAAATCGCTCTGTCTATCTGTGTGTGTGTGTGTGTGTGTGTGTCTGCGATGACTAGCAAAATCTACGGCATGTACGAGGCTCAAAATTTTTATGAGAGTAGCCCAATATCTCTCCTGATGCACCTGAAGCTCAAAATTTTAAATTTTTGATTAGTTTCATAGATATTAATTATGAAGCGGAACTCACTCTCTTCAAAAAGTCATTTTTTTAATGTTCGGGGAAAGAAAACGTTTACATATGCGCACAAACTCAATTACGCATCTAAACGAAGGAAGAAACTTTTTTCCCCGTTTATTTCTGTTTTTGTATCATTTTGTTTAAATCCAAATCAACCAAACTGCTCGACGCAGTTAAACTTAAGAGACATACTTCAAAAGATCATATTTTTAGGTCTCAAATGCAATAATCAATTCGAAAAAATGTTGGAGTTAATCCTTTGAAAATAAATATTCAAAAATGGTCATTTTTTCCAAAACTATTTTTCTCCCTTTTGTCAATGCCCCTCCAGGGCGTAATTTTTAAGATATAAACAAACTAAAAAGAAGATCTTAAAGATGAAACTTTCTTCTAACCGATGGTGTAATCGGTTAAAAAAAATATGGATTTTAACCCTTGCAAATACACTGGCAAAAGAAGGAGATTTTGAGAATCACAGAGAGGATATTTTTTCTACGCTAAAATTATATTTTATTTATTTTTCAAATCAGTCGCATATTTCAAATCAATCTTTTAAAAGCTTCTCAATAGACCAAATTTATATTCCCTACAAAAATTTCGAAACGTTCGGACGGATAGAAATATTTTTTAAAGAATAAAATGTGCGAAAAAATTGATGAAATCAATAAAAACAGATCGTTTTCATTGCGGTTTTGCGTCAGCAGAGCGCAATCCTATAGGTACCAGCAAACAAAAAACATATTCTTAATGCTTAAAAAACATTCTTATAATCTATGATGCAATCGGCTTTTAAAATATAAGATTTAACCCTTTCAAATACACCGGCAAAATGTGGTCACTTTGTGACTCATGGATAGAATTTTTATCTACACTAAAAGCATCTAAGCATGTATATTGCAGCACAATTTTTTAAAAGCATCTCAATAGACCAGACAAATTATTACACCCTCTACAAAAATTTTGAAATGTTCGTACGGGTTGAAATAGTTTTAAAAAAAAATAAAACCGTGCGAAAAATTAACGAAATAAATAAAAACCAAATCGTTTCATTGCGGTTTTGCTTTTTCGGGGAGCATTTCTATACAACCCGACAAAATGAAAATATTTTCTTAAAGCTAAAACATTCTTATAATCTATGTGCAATTGGTTTTTTTAAAAATGAGATTTAACCCTTTCATATACACCGATAAGCAAGAATCACATCCCGGCTCATGGAGAGAAATGTTTTTCTACGCTAAAAGTAACTAATTGTCCGCATTTTAGCACAATCCTTTTAAAGACTTTCAGTAAACGAGATTTACATTATTTATAAAATTTTTGAAACTTTCGCATGGCTAGAATTACTTTTTACTAATTAAAATAAGTGAACATTTTTACGAATTCAGTAAAAACCTGAGTGTTTCGTCGCAGTTTCGTTGCCTTTCTGCACGCATAGTTTCCAAAAATCAAATTAAGTAGAAAATTAAATTCCAAACAGCACGTGCTTTCAATTCAATATCTTTTCGCGATTTTTCCATTTAAAAATATAAAATTTAACAAAATGGACTTAAGGATATAAAATCATAGAAATTTGAGTTTAATTTAAGGATCATTTAGAAAACAAATAACACACATGAAAATTGAATAACATCACGGGCCCGGGCAACGCCGGGCAGGTCAGCTAGTATTTTATATAGTTAATAATCTATTAAGTATATAAAATCCTTTTAAATTTTGTCTTTAGTATTTAGCAACGTTTACTGTTTAAAGTTTTTTGTAAAAATTAACAAAAGTGTCAAACCCATGTTTTAAAAAATTGGTTTCCTGCAAAATTTTTAATTCAATATCGAGATTATTTTTCTTAACTAATTATTCAAAATAGTCTTTATCTCTCATTTTTGCATAGAAATAAAGACTAGCAGAAGCGTCATTTTCTGCCACTTAAAAAACAAATGCTTTTTTGATGAGTTTTTTAATAAGCCGTTAATATCTGGATCAATTACAAGCTGATATTATAAAGCAATATTATAAAAAATATGGGAAAATTTACTACATGTCTAAAATATTAAAAACCGGATTATTTTTATAAATGTAGAAAAGTCGTCACGAAACGTAAAAAAGCGTTAAAAATTCCATACAAAACGAAACAATGAAAAATAATGAAAAAATCCCTGTCGGCTTGGCGTATACGCGGAGGTAGATTTCGTTAAGTGAAAATTTCAACAACAAATAAGCGAAAGTAGGCTCAAAATGTCCACTTAGACAGCACTTTTTGAAATATATATTGACTTTATGAAAAAAATCAGCCAATATGGCACATTTTATAGTTCCTAAATAAGAGAAACTTGTGTTTGAGAGCAAAATTAAATTTAAAAATGAGTCAGGATATATTTACATACTGATATTAATGAAAGTAACATTATAATAAAGATGGGAAAATTTATAAAATTTTATTTTTCTATTTTCTGTCTGTCAGGCTTGTTTAACATTTTAGTCATTTGTTTTCCCACTTATAATTTCATTTAAAATAATTATGTATGCATACTTAAAAAATTCCAGTAATTAAATTGGAATTAATCCCTCATATGTCGAAAAATATTTCTTTTTCATCTTTTTGATTTGTTATTATTATTGTATGCTTATTTTTTATGAATAATTTTTGATGATTTTTTCCCTTCTATCCCCGAAAAAACATAAAAAAATTCTATTCCGAATTATATTTTAAATAAAAACATGCTAATCTAGCTTCGAAGATTAATAAATTTAAATATTAAAAAATAATTACAACTATTAAAATAAATTTAATACTCTAATATGTTGACGAATATTTTCATTTTGCTTTCGATTTCTTTACTTTTTTTCTATTCCTTTGAAAAAAAAATCCTGTATAGATTCTTATAAAAAAAAAAAAAAAAAAAAAAAAAAAAAAAAAAAAACATTCGTATTATACATTGAACGAAAACATATTAATTTAGTGTTGAAATTTAAGATATATATATTTCTAACAATAAATTAGTGATTAGAATATAAAAATCCTCTCACATTTTGGGAATTTTTTCCTGTTTTCATTTATGCTTTTTTATTATATCTTTTGTTTTTTAAATAATGTTTCATTTTCCTAGTTCTTTCCGTAGAATCTAAAATCGTTATTCAAACGTTCTTTGGCTGTCAAGAAATGATATCTAATACTGAATTTAATTAAAGTATATGCATTTTTTTCTTTATTTACTTATGCGTCATATTATGGATACAATTAGTTTTAATTAAAAACTAATGCACAAATCTCATCCATTTTTAAAGGTAAATTACGCAGATGGTCGCATTTCGAAATACAAAAGTTAAAGTTAAGCATTTATTATAATTAAGTTAAAGGAAATATTAAGATTTTCTAATGCAAAAAGCAATTAAAATATATTTAAAAGGCCTGGCTTGTTTATTTTCATTTTGAAAATTTATTTGGTTGTGAAAAATATTGTCAAAAAGTATTTAAACAAAATTTCAAGAGTCTATGAAAATTTATTCGCTGTTTTTCATTTTTATAAAGTGTAAGTATATGGAATTAGATTTAAATTTATAATATCAAGATTTTTCACTTACATTTTCAAAGATGTGATAAATGTATTTTTAAAAGAACATTTTATCACAATTTGCAAAATTCATAACTATGATATATCATGATTAGATTTGTATATCTTTACTTTCTGATATAATATTCATTTGAATTATAGACTTGGGAGTGGCAGCATGTACAAACAATACATTGAGTTAACGGATGGAAATTTAGAATTAGTTAAATCTAGATTTGCACATTAAAATCGCTTCTCGGTCTTTTGGCTAAGATCAAAGGGTAGTCATATCTTGGGTGGAAAACAACTAAAAACCCGATTTTAGAGGGTTGATTGCGTTTTAATATGCAAATCGAGATTAGATTTTTATCCGTAATCTCGATGAGGTTATTATATGTACTGCCTTTCCCGAACTATTTCCATCTATTCACGAATGTTTATGCAGTTTTTTAAGTAGCTCTGTATAAATGTTTATTTATAGTCTGTAAACAATTTTTAATATACTATTTTTTTAACTCAATCAAGCTGATTGGTAAATTTATCATACGAATTGAATATTTCCAAATGAGCGAAAAATTGCCCAGACCGGGAATCGACCCCAGATCCTTGACTTACAATTGGTTCGATTCCCCAAAAGTTTTTTCTTAACTTTTTATTGTTGCATTTCTACTCCTTTGAAATTATTTTTTTTACATCTTAGAAATTAAAAAAAAAAGTTCTATCGTATTACACATTTAACGAAAACATGCTAATTTAGGTTTGGAGATTAATATATATATATATATATATAAAATAATTCTAGTGATTAAAGTATAATTAATCTTCTCATATATTGGGACAATTTTTCCTTTTTCATTAAATTTTTTTGTTTATTTTTTTAATTGAAAGTTTTCTTTTACTAATTCTTTACGTAAGCATCTGAAATCATTATTGATTTACTCTCATGTCATCTCAGTTTTAAAATGATTTCTAATACCGAGTTTAATTAAAATATATGCACAAATATTTCTTTATTTACTTACGCATTAAATTTTGAATACAATTAGTTTTAATTAAAATATTAATTGTCCAAATCTTTCGCATCTTTAAAGGCAAATTACGTAGATGGTTGCATTTTGATATATAAAAATTAAAGTTAATCATTTATTATAATTAAGTTGAACTACATTGTAAAATTTCTTAATTCAAATAACAATTAAAATATATTAAAAAGGATTGGATAAGGATTACTTTAAACAAAGTTTCAAAAGTTTTATGAAAATTTATTCTTTTTTTTTTTTTTTCATTTCTAATATAGTATAATTATATGGAAATTACCCTTAAATTTGTAAAATCAAGACTTTCAACTTAAATTTTCAAAAATGTGATGATTATCTATTTAAAATAATATTATAGTGAAAATTAAGTTTAGGATATCAGTTTGGTGTATTGTTACATTTTAATTTAATTTTCTTTCAATTATTATCTATATGCGGCCATTATCCAGTTCTTTGCGTAGCTTTGTATATACATTTACTTAATGTCTGCAATCATCTTTTAGTATGCTACATGTAATTCACAAGCAATTGCATTACACTATTAAAAAACACTATTAAACAATATATCTATTGAATATACAGGGTGATTCCAAATTTTTTTTACAATAAAAGAGGGGTGATGGTACACATCAAGACAAACAATATTAAATAGGAGACCAAGGGTCCAAAACGTTTTCTTAAGGAAATAGCCGCCATTAAAGTTTAGGAATCAAAATTTCAAATAAACATAAAAAACGAAAAAATCGGTCGATTGATTTGCGGTTTTCACTAAAAATATTCTTTATGTCGGCATTTTCTTGAAATTAAATTATAAAGATAAATTTCAAAAAATGCCGATAGAGGGCGCTTTAGACTTTGGAGTAACGAACAACTATTTTTTGCATCTCATTAAATGTTTTCGTAAGCTTAGACTCAAACTTAAATTTTGAGCTCAAAATCTGTAGTTGGGAGTGGTTAAGTAACACAAACTGAGCTGTGTTCAAAGGGTTAAAATTTCAAATGATTATAAAAAACGAAAAAATTGGTCGATTGATTTGCGGTTTTCACTAAAACTATTCTTTATTTAGGTATTTTCGTGAAAATAAATTATAAAGATAAATTTCAAAAAATGCCGATAGAGGGCGCTTTAGATTTTGGAGTAACGAAACACTCTTTTTTGACGTTATTTTTTGCATCTTATTAAATGCTTTCGTAAGCTTAGACTTGAACTTAAATTTTGAGCTCAAAATCTGAATAGCTGTTAGTCGTTAAGTAGACAAACTTAGCTGTGTTCAGAGGGTTCAAATTTCAAATAATTGTAAAAAACGGAAAAAATTGGTCGATTCGTTTGCGGTTTTTGCTAAAATCAATTTTTAAATCAGCAGTTTTCTTGATCAATCAGTGTTTTCTTGAAAATAATTTTTAAAGATAAATTTCAAAAAATGCCGATAGAGGGCGCCTTAGACTTTGGAGTAGCATACAACTATTTTTAAATGTTATTTTTTTTAATCTCATTAAATGCTTTCAAATGCATAGGCTTAAATTTTGGGATGAAATTCTGAATCGATGGGAGTGTTTAAGTAACGAAAAATTGAATTGTGTTCGAGGAGGAAAGAGGGTTAAATTTCAACTCCTGAACACACTTCAGTTTGCGCTTCTTAACTCCTCATAACGATTCAGGATTTGAGCTCAAAATTTAAGTTTAAATCTAAGCTTCCGAGAACATTTAAAATGCTTTTGCAAGCATTTAATTAGAACCAAAAAATAATGGTTAAAATGAATTGTTGGTTACTCTGAAGTTTAAGGCGCCCTCTGACGGAATTTTTTGAGATTTATTTTTAAAAATATTTTTCAAGAAGATACTGACTTAAAGAATAGTTTTATATTAAACCGCAAACGAATCTACCAATTTTTCCATTTTCTATGATTACTTTAAATTTGAACCTCCCCCTCCCCCTTGAACACAGTTCAATTTGTGCTACTTAACCACTCCCTACTATTCAGATTTTGAGCTCAAAATTTAAGTTCTAGTCTAAGCTTCCGAAATTATTTAAAGAGATTCAAACAATTCGGCAAAAAATAGTTGTTCGTTACTCCAAAGTGTAAAGCGCCCTCTATCGGCATTTTTTGAAATTTATCTTTATAATTTATTTTCACGAAAATAACTAAATAAAGAATAGTTTTAGTGAAAACCGCAAATAAATCGACCAATTTTTCCGTTTTTTATAATCATTTGAAATTTGAACCCTCTGAACACAGCTCAGTTTGTGTTACTTAACCACTCCCAACTACAGATTTTGAGCTCAAAATTTAAGTTTGAGTCTAAGCTTACGAAAACATTTAATGAGATGCAAAAAATAGTTGTTCGTTTCTCCAAAGTCTAAAGCGCCCTCTATCGGCATTTTTTGAAATTTATCTTTATAATTTAATTTCAAGAAAATGCCGACATAAAGAATAATTTTAGTGAAAACCGCAAATCAATCGACCGATTTTTCCGTTTTTTATGTTTATTTGAAATTTTGATCCCTAAACTTTAATGGCGGCTATCTCCTTTAGAAAACGTTTTGGACCCTTGGTCTCCTATTTAATATTGTTTGTCTTGATGTGTACTATCACCCCTCTTTTATTGTAAAAAAAATTTGGAATCACCCTGTATATGATCTATAGAATAATGTATGGTCTACAGAATTTATACACACCATACAATACAAATGAAAATTAAATGTCAGCTATCATCAATTATGACTTGTACTGTAATAGATTTCTTTTGTGCGTCCCTGCAATTAATTTATAAAAGCTATGCAAATAGATTCTACACTATACCGCAGTAATATACCCAAGTTATGTATATAAATTTATGTATGTTTGAAACAGTGTCATCATAATGTAATACGCTGGAAATGATTTTTCCCTGTAAAATGTAATGTAACTGAATTCTGTTGTGTGTCACAAAAAAATCAAGAAAATTTGTTTGCATTCCACATTCTACAAACATCATGTTTTACTGCGTCTCATAAATTCGTATCAATTTCATTGTATTCGAAATAATGTGACGTCTTTAATATACACTCCAAACGATTTTTTCATATCGACCATCATTTATTTGAATGTTTCTTCATTTGAATGTAAATGGGCTGTAAAAATAAACATACATATTTTTTTATTGGGAACATGCTACTGGAAATCTGAATAAAGAAGAAATCAAAGTAAACATATCAAAGTTAGAGCGCAGCGAAACAGACACTAGAACCGAATTCATAAACACTTATGTTAAACAAGAATTGAAAATGATCAATACTATCATGGTTTAAATACATCGAATTTCATTTTCGTTTAAATATTTCTAGAATATTAGGTAATACACTTATGTTAAACAAGAGTTAAACAAGATCCATAGTATTATGATTTAAATGTACTTAATTTTATTTTCATTTAAATTTTTTTAGAATATTACGTTAAATATGCAGCATCAAACTTTGGAATTAGGAAATTGATTATGCGAAAATTTACACATAATAATTACTTTCAATAAGCTGCTTGTATAGGATTATATAAACTAAAGGTAGCTGTTTTTTATTTGAAGTTTTGTACTACGGTGTATTATAATTTTTTTCTTTAGGGAAACATCAAACAATGATATTTATAAAGCTCTGATAAGATTGTTAACCCTTTGAACTGGAAAAGTGACTCTCTCATCACCACTAGTGTTGTAAGGTGTCCCTGATAAATCGGGACGTCAAATGCTTTAAACACCACTAATATCTTACAGTTTATTTCGGCATCTTTTACGGCAGATTATTATGGTTTAGTATGGTTTAAATATATCTCATTTATCTAAATTAGTTTTCATTTAAATAAATAAATAAATAAATAAATAAATAAATAAATAAAAACACTATCAATTTTTAAGTAAAAAGTACTTTTTAACTTTGAAATCAGAAAATTGATTATGTGAAAATTTGACATATAATAATTACTTTTCATAAGCAGTTTGTATGCATTTAAATAAACTAAATATAGCTGTTTTTTTTATTTGGAGTTTTGTTCTGTGGTGTACTATAAATTTTATCTTTAAGGAAACATCAGGCAGTGATATTTATAAAGAGAATCAACCATTTGCACTCTAGAGGTAACTTTCAGTCTCCACTAGTATTGTCATATGTCCCTGATAAATCAGGATGCCAAATGCGTTGAACACCACTAATATCTTACATTTTATTTCGCCATATTTTGTTACAGATTATTCGGCCATTAGGTATAGAGAAGAAGATTAGCTTACAATACTGGCGTCCAGTGTATTTGGATCACCCATTTTCGCGGGAGACTAGTGGCTAGTGAGATCACGTCTCGAGTGCTAAGGGTTAATTAGTATGCGTACAATGCTTCCTTTCTCTTTAATTAGATTCCGAGTAGTCCTTTCGACTTATTTACTCGCAGAAGAATTTTGCGATTAAATAGCGCAGAAATTGCTTTACGGAAATAGTGGTACTACATTCTTTGGGAACAGGAATGAATATACGAACCCTGATTAATTTATGTAATTAAATTCAAAATACGTAGTATGTAACACAGCTGAATTCGAAAGTTTTAGAGAATGAATGAACATTTAAAAAATTATTATTCAGACATTTTTGACAAAGTTCAAGTTTGATATTTTTTCTGTAATGCAATTTTATCGAATTTATAATGACTAAAAACAAAGCAAGAAATCCTAAATAGTGTAATATTAAATATATTTTTCCGAATATCACCCAAACAATTTGTTCATCTCTCGAGTGCAAAGGGTTAATCAGCGTGTGTACAATGCTTCTTTTGACTGCAATAAGATTCTGAATAGCTGTTTCGACTGATTTACTCGCAGAAAAATTCTGCGCGTAAATAGTGCGAAAATTACTTTTCTGAAATAGTGGTACTACATTATTTGGAAAAAATAATGAATATACGAGCCCTGATTAACTTCTGTAATTATATTTAAATTACGTATTACCTAACGTAGTTAAGTTTGAAAGTTTTAGATAATGAATGCACATTTTTAAAAATTATTATTCAGCCATTTTTGAGAAAGTTCAAGTTTGACATTTTTTCTGTAATGCATTTAATCAAAGTTTGAATCAAACTAATAACAAAAAAAAAAAAAAAAAAATTTCTAAATAATGAAATATTATATATATTTTTTAGAATATTATCCAAACACATCATAGTTTTTATAGTAGGCTTTATGTACTTTTCAAATATTAGTAGAAAATTTTAGTATGCTTTTTTCAAACATTTTCTTAATTAGACACTGTCTAAAAAAACATTTTGCCTAAACAAAAGGCTTCTTTCGGAACAAGGAAATAGATTTTAAATCCTGTTCATTGCGCCTACGCAGAACTTTATGAAAAGCCATTCGCAAAAAAAAAATGAAACAATACAGAAAAATTTAGATTTTTCGTAATTTGCAGAGAAGAAAATCTAATTCACTTGAGTGTTTCAGAAAAAGAAAATAAAACAAGCATTCAAAATATCTACCCTGTTCGGTGTCTATTAATACTTCCAAAAGACTCTCCTTTAAAACTGAAAAAATAAATTTGAAGTAATATTTCTAAAAATAGCTGCATTTGGTTCTAAATGTCAAAACACAATACACATCGGAAACATAAAAAGAACAACATTCATAAACCGAGAAACGCATGCTTTGAAATAAGTGATTTTTAAAAACTTCTTATTTAACGTCAAATACTGTGTTAAACATAAAATTCTTATGCATACGTGTAAAACAGAACATTTTAATAAGAAATTGTGCTGCAAATGAAAAAAAGGAAGATTCAGTATTTTCAATTTTGAATTTCGTACCCGACGGCCACATTCTATAAATGAATTGTTTTCTTATTCTGTTGTTAGAATTTCGTATTTCATGTAACGGAAACGATTGAAACATATTTAGATTTTAGAATTAAAGAGGGTCAAATCTATAAAATATTGTTAATAACAATCGTATTAATAATAGTAAATAACCATATAACTAGGGAAAATAATGTGCCAATAATATTTGAAAATGGTGGAAACTGTAATTTATATTTGGGTAAACATATGTTTAGATTAAAAAGAAGTGAAGGGGGGAAGCCCTTATGGACGCATATATCAAGGTACTATAACTATTGGAACAGAACACTCTAATGATCATCGATTGAATACATATAATCATTTTAAATTATGTCTTAAGCATTTGGTAACGTTTACTGTTTAAAGCTTTTTATAAGAATTAAGAAAATTGTCAAATCCAAGATAAAAAAAAAGTTGACATTCGGATGTAAAAAAAATGTCCCACGTAGATTTTTAATTTGATATTTTGATTAGTTTTCATACCTAATTAATCCTTTTACTTAGAAATCAAGACTATTAGTAGCGCCATTTTTTGCTGCTCGAAAAATAAATGCATTTTTGATAAGTCTTTTAATAAGCTGTTAATTAAAATCTGGACCAAACGTTCTGATATTAATGAAAACACCATTCTCATAAAGATAAAAAAAAAATTACTAAATTGCAAAAATATTAAAAACCGGATTATTTTGATAAATGTAGAAAGAAGAAATATAATGAATCAAAATCTAGTGTTGGACTTCTAGGTGCAAAACTTCATATATAGAGGCACCTTTCTCCTAAATTTTGTAGCTCTACGTGCAACGGTCTCTTCAGAACAACTTTGACACACTCACATACACATAAATTTCTGTCCTTATTATTATAGGTTCCATAACACATTCATAGAATTATATTTTTCTGTTTTCACTCGGGCATGTTTAATATTTTAGTCATTTATTTTCACACCTTTGATTTCATTAAAAATAATTACTTATAAGCATTTAAAAATTCTGGTGATTAAAATGCAATTAATTTTCTCATATGTCGAAAAAAAATTCTTTTGCATTTGTGTCTTTTTTTTTATGAATAAATTATTTTTTCCTGCTATCCCCCTAAAAAACATAAAAAAAATCTATACCGAATTATATTTTAAACAAAAACATGCTTTTCTAGCTCACAAGATTAATACATTTAAATATAATAAAAAAGTAATTATCAAGATTAAAATAAAATTAATCCTCTAATATGGTGAGGAATATTTTTCTTTTGTTTTGAATTACTTCACTTTATTTGTACGTCTTTGAAAAAAAAAATCCTGTATGGATTCTCATAGAAAAAAAATAAAGAATACTGCCCAGTTAAACTGATGGCATTGAGCTCACAGGCTACAAATACTAATTGTACATTAAAGCCTTATATTTTCAAGGGTTAATTCCGTTCGAAAAAAAAATTAAGAAGGGGAAACAGCTCTCCCCTTTCCTCTTTTTTATACTTAATCATTGAACCTCCTATACTATCAAAGACATGCTTTATCATATAAAAAATCTATATCCAAAATTCAGAGCAAATTAGATAATTCTTAATAAAAACCCATTTAGCATTTATATAATTTAAAAGGAGTTATCCCCTTCTTTTATACTTAACCATTAAACTTCCAAAACGATTCAGAGATTTGAACGAAATCTGAAAATTCTGCTTGAAAAACCTATTTATATAAATTAAGAGGGGGGGGAGGCATTAGAACCCCTGTTGCCCCTATTTATACTTATTCAATGAACACCTAATAGCAGTCACGGAATCGCCTCATCAGAATGATCCTAATCTAAATTTTGAACGAAAACTTAATTCTGCATGAAAATCCCATTTATATCAACTAACGGGGGGGGGGATTAGAACCCCTGTTCCCCCTATTTATACTTATTCAATGAACACCTAATAACAGTCACGGAATCGCCTCATCAGAATGATCCTAATCTAAATTTTGAAAACTTAATTCTGCATGAAAATCCCATTTATATCAACTAACGGGGGGCATGAGCCCCCCGTTCCCCCTCTTATACATATCGAATGAACTCCAAAAACTAATCAGGGAAGCGCCTTATCAGGATATACCTATATACAAAATTTCAAGTGGATCCGATATTTTTATCATGAGTTATCGCGTTACGCACATACGCACATACATACAGAACGGACGGGCACATAAGCTCTCAGGCTATGATAGCCTGTGAGCTAAAAATACTATCGTATTATACATTGAACGAAAACATATTAATTTAGTTTTGAAGCTTAAGTATAAGCTTATATATAAATTTCTAAAAATAATTCTTGTGATTAAAATATAAAAATCTCCAAATATATATATATATATATATATATATATATATATCATTTTTGTTATGCTGAAACTAACGTATTTATCAACCGATTTCAATGAAACTTGGTATGTACATAGTACATACAAATGTCTCGACCGAGTTCGTTGGCCAGCATCATCTGCCATTTTGTTTCAAAATGGCGGCTATTTAAAATTTTTTTTAAAAAATTAGAATTTAAAATTAAATGCGAAAAAATTAAAAGTTAAAAAATATTTTTCTTTTATGTGTTAGAACTTAAAACAAACATTCCAGAACACTTTTAGATAGCTTTCATTACAAAAAGTAAAAAGCTACCTATTGCAGCCGTCCGGAGGAAAGCACTTCCGGAAAATTTTGATATATTTTCACCGATCATGATCCCCAGACCCCAAAACCACCCTCCGTTCAAATGTTGACATATATCTATCTATTTCACATTATGAAATGAAAGTTCAAAATCTCAAGGTTAGAGTGTATGTCAAAAAGGTAAACAATTAACGATAAACAATTAAAAAACAATAAACAAGATACAGGCAAGAAAAAAACAGTCTGTTCTTCTTCAGAGGGAGGACAGACGAGACTTAACCCCACCCCCTCTTTAAAAATAGAATTGTTTCAGGTTTCTGAACGCCCACCAAACTTGCATTCAAAAATAATATATAACAACAAAAAAATACCAAATTTTTTAATAAACAAAGCCAATGAAAAACAATTGATAAACAAGAAAACAAATTACTGAAACATAACCAATAATATAAAAAGTAAAATAACCTTTACTATGTAAAAAATCTCTGCATGTATGCTGACTACAATACTGCTGCTCTGCAACTTATAAACTATTTTAAAAATGAATGCAGCATTTGGTAAGCCTCCTCCCTTACCTGAAACAAAACATTAAAATTATGAACAGTCATACCTGTTTCAAACTCCTGCCGGTAAAAACAACAAATTAACTAGAATGCTCCCTCCGAGTCCAAATTGCATATAGTTTCAAGATCCAGGTATGCAAAACTTCCCTAAAACTCAAACCATCTAGTTAAACTCGTTCTAAAAATATAGACTTTAGAATAAAACTTTCATAAAGAATGTCAGGGAAGCATGCTATCAAATTACAAGCTACGCCAACAATCCGCAACGTTGCCAATATTTTTCATAACAGTTTTTAGCTCACAGGCTAGCATAGCCTAAGAGCTTATGTGCCCGCCCGTTCTGTATGTATGTTCGTTCGTGCGTAACGCGATAACTCATGATAAAAATATCCAATCCACTTGAAATTTTGTATATAGATATATCCTGATAAGGCGCTTCCCTGATTAGGTTTTGGAGTTCATTCGATATGTATAAGAGGGGGAACAGGGGGCTCATGCCCCTCCCCTTAATTGATATAAATGGGTTTTTCATGCAAAATTAACAGTTTTTGTTCAAAATTTAGATATAGGATCATTCTGATGAGGCGATTCCGTGACTGTTATTAGGTGTTCATTGAATATGTATAAATAGAGGGAACGGGGGTTCTAATGCCCCTCCCCTTAATTTATATAAATGGGTTTTTCAAGCAGAATTGTCAGATTTCGTTCAAATCTCTGAGTAGTTTTGGAAGTTTAATGGTTAAGTATGAAAGAGGGGGATGATTCTTCTTAAATTATATAAATGCTAAATGGGTTTTTATTAAGACTTATCCGATTTGCTCTGAATTTTGGATATATATTTTTTTATGATAAAGCATGTCCTTGATAGTTTAGGAGGTTCAATGATTAAGTATAAAAAGGGGGAAAGGGGAGAGCTGTTTCCCCATAATTTTTTTTCGAACGTAATTAACCCTTGAAAATATAAGGCTGCAATGTACAATTAGTATTCTTAGCCTGTGAGCTCAATGCCATCAGTTTAACTGGGCAATATTCTTTTTATTAAATAATATCTTAAAAAATTAATTGGATAATTATTATTATAAAAAAGATTTGCTATAAACTTAAAAACCTGCTTATAAAAATATTTTTCATTATTACAAATTTTATAAAACCGAATTAGTTGATTAATTATTATATTTATATAAATTTTTTTATGTAAATTCGAGTACCAGTGTGGCATACTTCTTGTAAAAAAAATTAAAACTTTTTCTTTTATCATATAAATCTATATTTACTTTATTATTCAAAATAGCAAAAGAAATATCTAAAAAATCAACATTGTAATCTTCACTGTTTGCCTTATTTAGTTTTAAACAATCCGGATAAACATTATTATATTCATTAGTAAAATCAAAATTGAAAATTAAAATGTCGTCAATATACCTAAAGATTTTTTAAGATTTATTGTAATTTATTGTATAATTGAATTCAAAATAAAATAAAAACAAATTGGCTGCAGTACTTGAATAATTAGTTCCCATACTTATTCCACAAATCTGTTTATATATGTTATTATTGAAATTTACATAATTATTGTATAAACAAAAATGACATAAACTTAAAAACAAATCCCTATTTATGTTCAACTCATCGTCTAAATTAAATAAATCAAATATATTAATTAAAACGTTAAATAATTGATCTATAGGTATATTGGTAAAAAGGTTTTCGAAATCGAATACCTGCATTGAGTAGTGAAATTAAGGTTTTGTAATACTTCGAAACTGTTATCTATTGACCAAAAGTAACTAGAATTTTTGAATTTAACTTTGAGAAAACCATATATTCTTTTTAAAAGCTTTTGTAAACCTAAATTAAAATTTTTATTAACGCTATTAGTAGTACTGCAAATATATCTGAATTTAATAGGAGACTTATGGAACTTAGGAGTCAAAAATATAAATGGCAAACAGTGATGACTAGAAACATCAAAAGCATACGAAAACAGACTTTTACACTTTTTCTTCTATGAAAAGAATTTTTTGACAATAGGGTCTTTTATAATATCAATTTTTTCATAAAATTCAGTATTTTTTAATTCATCATTTATTTTATCTATATAAAATTTCTTACAAATAATAGCAAAATTTTGGCAGATTTGTCCACAGGAACTATTACGAAATTATAAATACTATTATTATATTATATTATTCACACACACACATACATATATATATATATATACTAGCTGACCCGCCCGCGGCGTTGCCCGGGTCCGTATTAACAATATTAAACGAACTTGAAATTTGTATGATTTTATCATTAACTGGAAGCATGCAGAAATGCATTGCCTGAAATATGTCGTAGCTGACTTTGTGAAAAATCGGTTTTAAAAGCAACAACTAATATTAAGCTCTAAAAATACTCAAAATGAGCAATGAAAACACGGGAAGGAATATGTATCCAACGATTGCATGATTTTCGTGTTAAAAAGTGGATATTTACCCGTAAAAATCACTGTTAAGTCACGTAACTTATTATTATTTTCACATACAAATCCCAAGTGAAATATTTTGAATTTCAAACTAATCATATCACTCTTAAACCCGACTATACCATGAATGAAATCGATACACGATGGTAGCTAAAAGATTGGTATATAGTATTATAATTTCAAAGCTATTTAACAAAAGTAAGTGTTATTTTTAATCAAATCTTGCGTAATGTTCACTCTGTGTATAAATTCCTAACCTTAAACTTTTATACCGTAACCAGAACCTGTCTGTAACCTAACAGCGACTTAACAGTACCCTACCGTAAATTAAATATACTCAGAAATGTAACCTAGCCTAAATGTAATCACTTTATTGTAACATATCCTTATTCTAACCATAACATAAATGCAATTTAACTTTAACCTAACTTTAACCTAAATAATATAATAGAAAAAAACCATTTAAAAAAATTACCATTTCTTCGTAAAATATGCTTCAGCTGTAATTCGTTTCTTTCAATTCGTTTTATTAATACAAAATTCCTTCCTCGTGCTTTTGTTTGAGACATTAAAATTTCAGCGATAAATGGTTTAATATTGCAAACCACGGAGTAAGACACTTCTTACTCCGTGTTGCAAACCTTTTTTCGGTTTACTTTGCCTCCACCTATCTTTTTCTCCATGGTGTACAGCAACTGTGATTAAAAAAAAATCCTCATTTAAACTGGCAGTTTGCCAGTCTATGAATTTTAAAGGTCTGTCCCAGCTTTTTTAATTATTTCTGCGAAAATTTTATGCAACCAATCAACCATAAGAAAATGAAATGGAAAAAAAGTGAAAAAAGGCGATTTTTTATGAGAGTGAGATTTGGAATTTAATTAATTACTCAGTTAATAAATAGAATTTTGAAATTCTGAGCTTCAGATGCACCAGGAGAGACATTGGGCTACTCTCAAAAAAATTTTGAGCTTCGTACGTGATGTAGATTTTGCTAGCCATCGCAGACACACAGACACACAGACACACACACAGACAGACAGAGAGTTTTGTTCTTTTATTAGTATAGATAATACCATTAAAAGTAGACAAGATTCACCAATGGATTTTATCAATAAAACAATAAACCAAAACAAAGAATTAGAATTAAATTGAATTATAAAAAAGAAAAAAAAATAGTGAACCGAGTAAATCTGAATAAATAAATAAATAAAATGAATGCAAATGTAATTTGTAGCCCCAAAGCAGAATCATCAGGCCCCAAATGCTCTGGAACTACAAATGAAGTGTGCGGTTTCATCCACGTATTAGCCCTGAAATAGCAAAATAATACGTATTTGGGGCTACCAGCACACAAAAACCGAATTATTAAACAAGGAACAGAGTAATAAATGGTTATATATATATATATATATATATGATATTTGTCATGCGATAACTATCGTATTAATGAACCGATTTGAATGAAACTTGGTATGTACATAGTACATACAAATGTCTCGACAGAGTTCGTTGGCCAGCATCATACGCCATCTTGTTTCAAAATAGAGGCCATTTAAATTTAAAAAAAATTTAAATTTAAAATTAAATGCGAAAAAATTACAAGTTGAAAAATATTTTTCTTTTATGTGTTAGAACTTAAAATATCGATTCAAGAACACTTTTTGTTTCGTTTATATCTTAGAAAATGACTAAGTTATAGCACTTTGAATTTCTAGTATGGCTGATATTTTGAAACGATCTGATTTTTGTCACGCGATAACTGTCGTATTTATGAACCGATTTAAATAAAACTTGGTATGTACATAGTACATACAAATGTCTCGACCGAGTTCGTTGGGCAGCATCATACGCCATCTTGCTTCAAAATGGCGGCCATTTAAATTAAAAAAAATTAAATTTAAAATTAAATGCGAAAAAATTACAAGTTGAAAAATATTTTTCTTTTATGTGTTAGAACTTAAAACAATGATTCCAGAACACTTTTTTTTCGTCTATATCTTAAAAAATGACTAAGTTATAGCACTTTGAATTTCTAGTATGGCTCATTTTGAAACGATCTGATATTTGTCACGTGATAACATGCGGATTTATGAATCGATTTGGATGTAAATTTGTGTGTGCATAGTACATAATAAGGCCTGGACCAAGTTCGTTAGCTAGTTCCCTACGCCATATTGTTTCAAAATGGCAGCCATTTAAATTTTTAAAAAAATTTAAATTTAAAATTAGGTGTTAAAAAGTGAGAAATTGAAAAACAGTTTTCTTTTGCGTGCTTGATCTTGATACAAAGATTCCAGAGCGTTTTTTGTTTCATCTATATCTTAATAAATGGATGAGTTATACCACTTTAAATTTGCAGTGTGGTTGACATTTTGAAACGGTCTGAATTTTGTCACGTGACAATACACATATTTATAAATTGATTTAGATATAATTCCGTGTGTACATAGTACATACCAATG
This sequence comes from Maratus speculifer, assembly GCA_964019185.1. Taxonomy (NCBI): domain Eukaryota; kingdom Metazoa; phylum Arthropoda; class Arachnida; order Araneae; family Salticidae; genus Maratus; species Maratus speculifer. The sequence continues at coordinate 418,042,151 of OZ025293.1, forward strand.
TCTTGACCGAGTTCACAGGGCAACTTTATCCACCATATTGTTTCAAAATGAGCTATATAAATGCTATTTGAGGTTGTCAAAAATCTTTTAAATGTATAATGATGTACAAACAAAAAATTAGAAATTGAAAAAAAAAGGTTCTTTCTAAAGTATTTATCTGAATAATGAATTTCGGAGTATTTTTTTGCTTTGTCTTTACCTTAAAAAATGCCTGAGATATATAGTAGTTTGAATTTCTCCTGTGGGTGACATTAAAAAAAATGCCCGCGACAGCACTCGTATATATTAATCGATTTCAACATGAGTGTGCATGTGCACATGAATTAAGATTTCAATCAATCTCATTGGTTTGTTTTATCCATCATGTTGCTTTAAAATGACATATACTTCATGATATCGTGGAATTTGGCGACTCTCTAAATCGCTTAAAATAAAACCAGGTTGAATAAAATATGACTAATTTTTAAAAATTCCTATTAATATTCAGTATTCACAAAAACACGTATTCAATCTTATAAATCGGGTTCCACTAATTTGAGCTTCGTATGTTTGAATAATATAACTTATTTTAAAATAAATAAATAATAAATAAGTATATGAAAGCTACCTCTTCCTCCCGGCATTGCCGGAAGGACTTTTTATTTTGTCTACATCTTAAAAAATGATTGAGTTATAGCACTTTGAATTTTTCTTATGGCTGACATTTAAAACAATCTGATTTTTGTCACGTGATAACACGCGTATTTATGAATCGATTTGGATGTAACTTGGTGTGTACATAGTACATAATAGATCCTGGACCGAGTTCGTTATCCACTTCCATCCGCCATCTTGTTTCAAAATGGCGGCCATTTAAAAAAATTTTAAAAATTTAAAATTTAAAATTCGGCACAAGAAAGTAAGAAATTGTAAAAGATTTTTCTTTTATGCATTTGGCCTTGTTACAAAGATTCCAGAGCATTCTTTGTTTTGTCTGTATATTAAAAATGGCTGAGTTATAGCACTTTTCTTTTCCGGTGCTGCTCACATTTTGAAATGACCCGATTTTCGTCACGTGATAACACGCGTATTTATAAACCGATTTGGATGAAACTTGGTACGTACATAGTACATACCGATGTCTGGACCGAGCTCGTTGGCCAGTTCCATCCGCCATCTTGTTTCAAATGGCGGAATATTGAATTTTTAAAAAAAATTTAAATTTTAAAATAGGTGTAAAAATTAAGAAATTAAAAAAGATTTTTATTTTGTGTGTTTGACCTTGATACAAAGATTGCAGAGCATTTTTTCATCTATATCTTGAAAAATGGCTGAGTTACAATTATCACTTTCCATTTCCAGTGTGGTTGACATTTTGAAACGGTCTGAAAAATGTCACGCAATAATACGCATATTTATAAACTAATATGGATATAACTCCGAGTGTACATAGTACATAACAATGTCTTGACCGAGTTCACCTGCCAACTTCATCCGCTCCTTTGTTTCAAAATGGCGGCCATTTAAGTTTGTCAAAAATCTTTTAAATGTATAATGATGTAGATACATAAAATTAGAAATTGAAAAAAGGTTCTTTCTAAAGTATTTATCTGAATAATGAATTTCGGAGTATTTTTTTGCTTTGTCTTTACCTTAAAAAATGCCTGAGATATATAGTAGTTTGAATTTCTCATGTGGGTGACATTAAAAAAAATGCCCGCGACAGCACTCGTATATATTAATCGATTTCAACATGAGTGTGCATGTGCACATGAATTAAGATTTCAATCAATCTCATTGGTTTGTTTTATCCATCATGTTGCTTTAAAATGACATATACTTCATGATATCGTGGAATTTGGCGACTCTCTAAATCGCTTAAAATAAAACCAGGTTGAATAAAATATGACTAATTTTTAAAAATTCCTATTAATATTCAGTATTTACAAAAACAGGTATTCAATCTTATAAAATCGGGTTCCACTAATTTGAGCTTCGTATGTTTGAATAATATAACTTAATTTAAAATAAATAAATAAATAAATAAGTATGTGAAAGCTACCTCTTCCTCCTGGCACTGCCGGAAGGACTTTTTCATTGTTGCTTTTTTTTTTATTATGTTATTATTTTTTTAAATAAAACTTCATTTTACTAATTCTTTAGGTAGAATCTAAAATCGTTCTTCAAATGTTCTTTGAAAAATGAAGGAATTGCAAAAGAAAAAATGATTTCTAATATTGAATTTAATTAAAGTATATGCAAATATTTTTCCTTATTTACTTAGGCGACATAATATCAATACAATCAGTTTTAATTAAAAATTAATGCACAAAACTCTTCCATTTTTAAAGGTAAATTACGTAGATGGTCGCATTTCAAAATATAAAAGTTAAAGTCAAGCATTTATTATAATTATATTAAAGTCAAGCATTTATTGTAATTAAGTTAAAGGAAATATTAAAATATATTAAACAGGCCTGGATTTTTTATTTCTGTTTGGAAAATTTATTTGGTGTTGAAAAATAATGTCAAAAAGTTTTAAACAAAATTTCTAAAGTCTATGAAAATTTATTCGTCGTTTTTCATTTTTATAATAAGGTACCCTGGGGTAATAACGCCAGGCGGGGTAATAACGCCAAGTGCTTATATTTTGCATAATTATAAAATAATCAGGTAAATGACACCCATGTGCTCTGCGCAGAAGGGTTTTGAGTCATATAAATCGCAAAAAACAGCTTCAAGTTAATTTATTTCATTTTTAGGTCTTATTGTTTTTACAAGCAACTAAAATTAATGCTTGATCTAAAATTTGCGAGATATGGTTTTTGATCTGAAGACTATATTTTTTATCCAGAAATACTTTGTTTATTACATAAATTTGTAGTGTATTTCATGTACTTTCAAATTGTTGTAGAAGATTTTGGATATCTTCTCGAGATAATTTGTAGTTTAGGATTTACTGGGCAATAAGTATCCCGGGGTAATAACGCCAGGGATTGGCGTTATTACCCCGGTTGATTCCCAACAGTGGCCGGACTATATCCGAAGGGGGTTTATATATTAATATGGGACAGCATTATCATCATTGTTGAAATGCTAAGATTAAGGGGGGGGGGTGCCCAATACTTAAAAATACTCTTTCTATTTTATTTTTTATCATATTATTATCATTATTATTATTTTTTTTTTTTTTTTTTTTTTTTTTTTTTTTTTTTTTTTTTACTAATGTAAAAAATAATTTTTAATTCTTGTAAATAAAACTATATCAAAATGTTTTCGAGATTCAAATTCGAACATCTTCAAAATCAGGTTTCTATTAAATTTCCACTGGATTGTTCAATTGAGTTCGAAATTTTAACTTTCCGCTTTCTCAGCGTTCGGTTTTTCAAAACTTTATAAATTTAACCTTTAACTGATGTGACAGAAATTCTAATGTATGAATGTGATGCGGTTTGTGAGACCACAAAATTGAAAGATGAATAAAAGGCGGGAATAACTCATAGGATTGTGTTTTTGTACTAAACTTTTTATACAAGAGTATTATACTTAATATTCACCTATTTAGTCTCTGGTGATAGTATTAAAATTCCAAATGAAACAAAATTTCGGTAGTGTTTGCAGTTAAATGAAAATTACAAGTTAAACTAAAAAATTAAAAGAAAAATAGTGGTCTACGACACAGGTAACATTAGTTAAAAGTTAAATTGCGATCCATGATTAAAAATCATAGAATACTGTTCCTGCGCTAAACTTTTTGTACAGAATTAATTCTAATTAAATTTAATCTATTCAAATATTTCTAACAATATTACGAGAACTCCAAACGAAAGAGAATTTCAGTTGTAACTATAGTTAAACTAGAAAATACAAGTTAACGCTATTTTTTTTTTGGGGGGGGGGGGGGAGTACAGTGTTCAGTCAGATTGCTAACAGCAGTTAAAGGTTAATTTTGTTGCTAATATAGAGATAATGATACATAACCATATGAATTATGTATAAAATTGAATAAAAGATCTATTTGGGATAATATTTTTTACTCAAAAATTTTATTAAATTTATTAAAAATTTATTAAAGCATGTTCTTTAAAACGTCGACAATTTAACTCTAGGTTTGGAGAATCGGCATTAGTGTGGAGTTATGGGTTAAAAACTATTTACTAGATTACTATAATAGTATTAACCCTTAACTGCTGTGACAAAAATTGTCGCATAACTTACTGTGAGCGGCCTGTCAGACCGCTTAATCTAACGATGAATAAAATGATAAATTAACTTTTAGAATATTATTTTTGTATTGAACCTTATATACAGGACTATTATAAATAAAATTCAGCTATTCAAAAGTTTCTAGAGATAGTAATAGGACTCCAAATGAAACAAAAATTTTCCGGTATCTATAGTTAAACTAAAAATTGCAAGTTAAACTCTGAAACTTGAAAAACTCAGCGGTATGTGAGACGCTAACAGCAGTTAAGGTTTAACAAAAATATTTATTACATATAACTCTAGTTATTATAAAACTTCACATGATTAAAATATTACATTATGAATGATTAAAACCATGCAATGTTTCTTATAATCATATTTAAGCGGGACTTTTTAAGCAAAGAGAGACACAGGATGTTATATTCTGTTGAAGCTCCCTCTCACTCCTTTTTCTTTCACTTTCACAAAAAAATCAATATTTTCTATCGCATAGAATGCATACATGGGAATATAAATACTGATTCAAATAATCCGTGCAATGTTTCTAATAATTCTATTTAAATGGTCATTTTTAAGCAAAACGTAGCTTAGAATCTAATATTATTTTGCCTCCTCCCCCCGCCACCACCACAGCTTTCTTTTTCTTTCAGAGTCACAAAAAAATTGTACATTTTCAATAGCTTAGATTGCAATTTGTCAATTTCTAGAGCTGTAGAGTTTGTATTTTTAGAATTGGGCAATCTACATGCCATTATTCCATCTTATTTTATAGTTTTGTTTGCATGGCGTTATTACCCATATAGGTGGGTATTAACGCCAAATAGCATTGGTCAAGAAAAAACGTCATTACATTTTATGAATACATATCTGTTAAATTATTTTATTTTATATAGATAGTCAATGAGTTGCTGTATCAGATCCTATGTTTGTTTGAAAAATACAATCTAAAACTAAGCCGTGAAAATTGGTAGAACCTTAACGTGGCGTTATTACCCCAGGGTACCTTATGTAAGTATATGAAATTTGAGTCTAAATTTGTAAGATACAGATTTACTACTAACATTTTCAAAGATGTGATAATTTTTTTTTTTTAAACATCTTATAACAATTTGCAAATTTAATAAGTATGATATATCATTATTAGTTTAGCTCTTGTTTACATTCTAATACAATATTCTTTTGAATTACCATATCATGATGGCAATCTATCCAGTTCTTTGCATAGCTCTGTATATACGTTTATTTATAGTCTGCAAACAACTTTTAGCATATGCTTAATATAATATAGTCGAAAACGCATTACAATATTAAAAAACTAATAGTATTAAGCAATTTGTATCTATACCGCCGCCTCAAATCCTACAATCGCATTGAAAACTTTATATACAGAAAATGTAATCAAACAACCCTAAATCGGGCTTCAATATGCAAAATTTCGTATATAGAGTTATCTTCCTCCCAATTTTTATAGCTAACGTGCAGCGAAAGTTCAGAAGGTAGCCCCACTAGTGGCTGGGAGGTTCTGATCTCGAAACTGGTAGACGGGAAATTGTGGGTTCGAACCGAATCCCGTCCGTTACCCTAATCGTTCGGAGTTTTCCACGATTTTCTTCCAACCTTGGGTAACCTTGCATAAATACGGGTTAGGTATCCTTAGAAAGACCCCTCACTGAGGGCTGTCCCTCTAAGAACTTTATCCCACATACAGATAAACGGTCGACCAATACCTGTTCAGAAGACATTCGACACACAAACTTCTTCTCTTATCCTTATAGGTTCGACAAAGCATTCATATTTTTTTTCTGCTTTCACTCGGACTTGTTTAATATTTTTCCATTTGTCCTTCGTACTTGTGATTAAATTTTAAATATATTAATATTTGCATTAAAAAAATCTAGCGGCTAAAATACAGTTAATCTCCTCATAGATCGAGAAGTGTCTCTGCCTTTTCATAATTATATGTACTTTTTAAAATGCAACATCGATCACGATGAGTCTTACACTGATGAAGAATCTCGATAGTAGATTCAAAACGACTGTTTGCTGCACTTTGATGCATTATTTGTGAAATTCTTATCGTTGTTTTTCTATGCTTAGGGGGAACTGGGGCACGTTAATACAGCTTTTTCAGCAATTTTTTTGGTGTCCAGAAAGCAGAAATTTCAAGTTATTTCACCATGTGGTGTCAGAAAAACTTGTGTAGTGTGTTATAAAAATGTACAATCGTTGTTTTATATATTATTTTTGCAAGTAATTAAAAAAAAATCAAAAAAGTCATTTGTATCAATGTGCTCCATACAGCCATTTTGAAAATTAATCTCAATTAAAACACTTCATAATTTACCTAACAATAAAGAATGAGGAACTGATAAAGTGTAGCTTTACTTGCCAGGGAGAGTATTCTTTTCTATTGAAAATACTAGAACAGTTGTATAATACCATTGCAATTGTAAAACTCAAATTTACTTTTGACCTACAAAAACAATAAATCACCCGTCCCATATCATCAAACTACTTAATCATTCCAAGACTTTCTGTATGTAGTTGAGTACAGTAGCATCACCTTTTGGAGCTGTTGTGAAACTTTCTGTAATGACCCTGTGAGCAGTAGAGAGGATGTATAAATGTGTCCCATGTATTATTGTGTCCCAGTTCTCCCTATACATTTTTGCACAAAGGCTTTATTTGCTATTTTAATGCAACATCATATTTTAACCCTCCCGTCACCCGGATTCATATGAGGCTGCTACATCGAACTGCAATATTTGAAAGAAAATAAAAGACGGATTTTTTTTTCTTTTTTTGTTTAGTAATTCCATTAAATCATTTAGCATACATAGGGGACGTCTAAATAGTTGCATTAATTGTACTTAGATATCCGTATTAGATAATTACTAGAATTATTTACAATTGTTGCTTCATTGTTTTAGAAGAGAAATGAACTATTTTTTTTGAGCTGCTTCATTTTTTTTGCAAGGTAAAAAATGTTTTATTATTATATGTATGCTTTTAAATTAATTTTAAACATAACTGATTCCTTAAAAAATATGGGAGCGCTGTGGACCTCGCGTTTAAGGCTTGAATATATATATACAGGGTGTCCCTAAACAAATGGTATATACGCTAGGGGGTGATAGATCACATCAAGACGAGTAATAGTAAATAGGAAACCAAGGATCCCAAACGTTTTCCAAACGAGATAGCCGCCATTAAAGTTTGGGGTCCAAAATTTCAAATACACATAAAAAACAGAAAAATTGGTCGATTGATTTGCGGTTTTCACTAAAATTATTCTTTATGTTGATATTTTATTGAAAATAAGTTATAAAGATAAATTTCGAAAAATGCCGATAGAGGGCGCATTAGACTTTGAAGTAATGAAAAACTATTTTTTGTCGTGATTTTTTGCATCTCATTAAATGCTTTCGTAAGCTTAGACTTAAACTTAAATTTTGAGCTCAAAATCTGAATAGCCGGAAGCGGTTAAGTAGCACAAACTTAACTGTGTTCAGAGGGTTTAAATTTCAAATGACTATAAAAAACGGAAAAATTAGTCGATTGATTTGCGGTTTTCACTAAAACTATTCTTTATGTCGGTATTTTATTGAAAATGAATTATAAAGATAATTTCAAAAATTGCCGATAGAGGGCGCTTTAGACTTTGCATTAACGAAATAATCCATCCTAATACTATTTTTTGCCTTTTTTTTTTGCATCTCATTAAATGGTTTCCTAGGCTTAGATTTAAACTTAAATTTTGAGCTCAAAATCTGAATAGTTGGGAGTGGTTAAGTAACACAAACTGAACTGTGTTCAGAGGGTTTAAATTTCAAACAAAACTGAAAACTATAAAAAAAACGGAAAAATTAGTCGCTTCGTTTGCGGTTTTTGCTATAACTACTCTTTAAATCAGTGTTTTCTTGAAAATAAATTTTAAAGATAAATTTCTCAAAATGCCGATAGAGGGCGCCTTAGACATTGGAGTAGCGTACAACTATTTTTAACCGTTATTTTTAAAAATCTCATTAAATGCTTTCAAGTACTTAGATTTAAAATTTGAGATCAAATTCTGAGTCGTTGCGAGTGTTTAAGTAGCGCAAATGTGAACTGTGTTCGAGGGGGGGGGGGTTAAACTTCAACTCCTGAACACACTTCAGTTTGCGCTTCTTAACCCCTCCCAACGATTCAGAATTCGAGTTCAAACTTTAAGTTTAAATCTAAGATTTCGAAAACATTTAACAAGTTTTGGAAAGCATTTAATTAGATACCAAAAATAACGGTTAAAATTTGTTGTTGGTTACTCTGAAGTTTAAGGCGCCCTCTAACGGAATTTTTTGAAATTTATCTTTAAAATTCATTTTCAAGAAGATACTGACTTAAAGAATAGTTTTATTTTAAACCGCAAACGAATCGACCAATGTTTCCGTTTTTTATTATCATTTAAAATGTTCAAATGTTATTATCATTTAAAATGTTTTTTATTATCATTTAAATGTTCTAAACACAGTTCAACTTGTGCTACTTAACCACTCCCAACTATTCAGATTTTGAGCTCAAAATTTAAGTTTAAGTCTAAGTTTACGAAAATATTTAATCAGATGAAAAAAAAAAAAAAAAAAAAAAAAAAAAAGGTAAAAAAGAGTTGTTTGTTACTCCAAAGATTAAAGCGCCCTCTATCGGCATTTTTTGAAATTTATCTTTATAATTCATTTTCAATAAAATACCGACATAAAGAATGGTTTTAGTCAAAACCGCAAATCAATCGACCAATTTTTACGTTTTTTATAATCATTTGAAATTTAAACCTTCTGAACACAGTTAAGTTTGTGCTACTTAACCGTTTCCAACTATTCAGATTTTGAGCTCAAAATTTAAGTTTAAGTCTAAGATTACGAAGCCATTTAATGAGATGCAAAAAATCACGGCAAAAAATAGTTTTTCGTTACTTCAAAGTCTAAAGCGCCCTCTATCGACATTTTTCGAAATTTATCTTTATAATTTATTTTCAAGAAAATACCAACTTAAAGAATAATTTTAGTAAAAATCGCAAATCAATCGACCAATTTTTCCTTTTTTTATGTGTATTTGAAATTTTGGACCCCAAACTTTAACGGCGGCTATCTCCTTTGGAAAACGTTTGGGACCCTTGGTTTCCTATTTACTATTACTCCTCTTGATGTGTTCTATCACCCCCTAGCGTATATACCATTTGTTTAGGGACACCCTGTATATATATATATATATATATATATATATATATAAAGATCAACATTACAGAAAAAAAAAACCTTTTTCACATGATTTATAGTGGTATTTTAGAAATATTAAAATTTATTGAGAAAGCTTAAGACAGATTTTTTTTCTTTATTTTTATAATAATTTAGTGACGAACGGGTTAATGCATCTAATAAACGCATATCAATTGCTTTATGTTTGAAATTGGCGATAACTGAAATCTATATTTAGGAAAACATGTGTTTGAATCTAAGTAAATAATTAGAAACCGTTATGGACAAGCTCTTAACTTATATCAAGGGACTCTTGCAACAGAACAAATTAACAAATTTTGAATAAGTTTGTAAAAACCTTTTAAGGGTGTTCTCAACTGCTCCGCGCAACAAGCGTAAAACGTTTTGACACATTTACAAATTCATTTTTTAACAGAAACATATAAAATTGGAAGGCCTCACTATGGAAGTGATTTCGAATCGAACTTAGTTTTCCATTTTATGATAATTAAATTACCTATCCAGTTTTAAGATATTTCGATCACGTGATCACCCGTTTTTCTCCTGCTTTTCGACCGGTTTCTCTGCTTTCGTCGGGAAATGTTTTCAAAAACGTCAACTTTGAAGGCTTGTTACGAAAACCATTATGCTATAAACTGATCTATTGCGTTTGAGAAAAAAAAAAAAAAAAAAAAAAAAAAAAACCAGAAATCTAAATAGTGCAATTTAAACAGTTTCTGAATAATGACACCTCCTAGTTTCATGCATTTCCGAACAAAAATAAATTAAAATTTATGTCACAAAGTTGCCCCTTTTGAGTTAAGAACACCCTTACATTATGTTTATAACCTTTGTCAACGTTTAATATTTAATGAATTTAGCAAAAATTAAGAAAACAATTGCGGACTGTTATTTTCGGGAAAAATAGGGCTTCAAGATAAAAAACTTTGTATACAGGGGTACCATCATCCAAAATTCTGTACCTTCAATTTTGTACATGCAGCGGTTTCTTCAGAACGCCGTCGAGACACTCACACATTGAAACACACTTACACACTCTCTCACATGCAAAATTCTTTTCTTATTGTTATAGGTTCCATAACACATTCATTTTTTTTCTACTTTCACTGGGGTTTGTTTAGAATTTTTTCATTTTTTTCTATGTATTTTCATACTTGTGATTTCATTTTAAATATGTTTTTATGCCTATTAAAAATATTCAGGTGATTAAATTATAATTAATCCTTTCATATGCCTAGAAAAAAAATTTCGCGTTTCTGTCATTTCATATTGTATGTTTAATTTTTTAATGAACAAAATATTTTTTCTAACATACTCTCGAAGTAATTAAAAAAATACTACCGAATTCTATACTTTAAATGCAAACATGCTAATTTGACTTTGAAGCTTAATACATTTAAGCATTTAAAAAATAATTATAGCGATCAAAATACAATTAATCCTCTAATATGTTCGGGAATTTTTCCTATTTGCTTTTTCACAACTAAATTTCAACTCTTTTGAATTTTTTCTTTAATTCCTGTGGAAATTTAAAAAAGTACTATCATATTATACCTCTAACGAAAACATGTTAATTTAGTTTTGAAGCTTAAGATAAATATAATTCTAAAGAAAAATCTAGTGATTAAAACACAATTAATCGCCTCATATTTTGGGAGAATTTTTAATTTTTCCTTTCTGCTTTTTCATTATGTTATTTTTTAAAAATAAATGCTTTATTTTACTATTATTTTATACGTAGCATATAAAATCAATTCTCACATATTCTTTGAAAATATAAAAATGATTCCTGATATTGAATTTAATTAAAGTATATGGAACTTTTTTGTTTATTTAAGTGTCATATTTTAAACACAATTAGTTTTAATTAAAAACTAATGTCCAAATCTTTCATAATTTTCAAAGCGAAATTACATAGATGGAGAAATACAAAAAACAAAGTAAAGCATTTACTATAATTAACTTAAAATGAATTGTAAAATCTGCTAATGCAAACAGGAAATAAAATATATTAAAAAGGCCTGGCTTGTTTATTGACATTTTGAAAATTTAATTAGTGATGGAAAATATTGTCAATTAAAAAAAATTCAAAGGTTTCTGAAAATTTATTAATTGATTTTAGTTTTTATATAGTTTAAGTAAACAGTATAACCCCGGTTTTTCGAAAAGCATTGGACCAAAGCATTTTCGGTTAACCGGGGTTCCATACGAATTTTCGAATAGGCGGAAGGCTTATGGTGAAAACTTGTTTGATGAAAAGCGTGATTGAAATATAGTGCATCTTTGTACTAAAAAATGTTCTGGTAACATATTCAAAGCACCCTAATTGACAAAATAAAGTTACAAGTTGCCTCAACAGCAAGGCGATTACTTTGTAGGTAAAATCGAAGGTCAACGCTGATAGTGACGTAACAGGAGTTCACTTAAGATGCGAAGAGAGAATTGTCTGCGCCGAGGAGAGAGATGCGCACACAACACAGAGCCATAGAAAGCAAATAAAAATGGTAAATTTTATAAGTAATTAATGAATTAATACTTGCAACGGTTAAAAAAAATTCACATCGGAGACTGTAATAAAATAACACCGATCCAAAAGTCTATAAGAAAAGTAAGCTGACTGTGTTTATTTGTTTCATAAAGAATGGGCTTTTTTAACACTATTTCAACAAGTATTATACCTTCCAAAGTTTTGCTTTTTGCTTTTTGTTCTTCTAATTTTTAAAGGTAATAAATATTAAAACAACACTTCAGTTTATTAAAAATGATTTGAAACTGTTTTGATCTAAAACATACAAATAAAATAGTATCATAAATCAAAATAAGCTGAAAGCTGTCATTTGATATCATTAAAAATAGTGTTGGCAAAAAATAATTTCACATTTAAAAAGGACTTTAAGGAATTTTAAGTTCTTTCGGTTACGCCGATTTTCGGATAACTGGGATTCTACTGTACTTAAGTAATGCTTAAACTTGATTTTCTACATAAATTTTCAAAAAAGTGATAATGTGATTTTAAGAATATTTTATAACAATTTCCAAATTAAATAAATATGATATATCATTATTAGTTTAATTATACATTTTGGTTATACACTTTACATTTTATTATATATATTTTTTTCAATTATTATCCATTAATGGCAATCTATCCCTTTTTTTGTATTGCATTGTATATACATTTATTAATATTCTGTAAACACCTTTTAATATGCTAAATATAATGCAGTGGCGAACACATTACACGAATCAAAACTACCGTTAAGTATTTTATGTATATATATATATATATATATATACATACACACACACATATATATATATGGGAATAAAGTATGAAGTATCCAACAATAAAAGATAATAAACTCAGAATTTAATAAGCGTGGTATCCCAAGCGAGACTCGTGTGATGATACGAGGAAAGAACGGGGTGTTCTATAGATTTCAGCCATAGGAGTTCCGTTGATTTTTAATGCAAAGCTCAGGGAAGCTTGATTATGATATCTATTATTCGGTTTTACTGTTATATTTGAATGTTACGTATATGCTTTATGTCTATTAAACCTTCTTTATATTTTGAAGAATATTAGTTTTGCTTAAATTATAACTTATTCATTTAAAATCCCACATACACACACACATACATTTATATATATATATATATATATATATATATATATATATATATATATACAAAGCTTTCAAATGTTTTTGTGTCTCTTGTAGAATTTTTACACACCCTACAATATGTCTTAACGAAGTTAACCTTAAAAACGCAACCAAAATTTGAAAACGCATTTTCAGCAATTGCTAATTATGACCCGTGCAGCTATCGAATTGTTTTGTGTTTCCATGTGTGTGTCCATTCTTTTTTTTAATGCATTCGAATCAAATTTAGAATTAAACGAAAAACAAAGATTTTCTAAATAATATGACACAAAATATATTTTTCAGAATGATGCTCAAACCATTCGTATATTTTTTAATGAAGTCTTACATAATTTAAAAAAGTTAATTGAAGATTTTTATACGCTTTTCAAACATTTTTTTAGTTATAAAACATGAAAAAAGATTTTCAAGAAAAAAATATTTGTTTTCGAATCACGGAAATAAGTTTTAAATCATTTAAATTACGGCTATACTAAACTTTATAAAAAATCATTCGTGAAAAAAAATTAAAAAAGCCAAACAATTCGGAAAAAATTAGATTTCCTCGTAACTAGGAAAGAAGAAAATCTAATCCATTTGAGTGCAAAAAAAACTCTTTTTGCGAAAATTACTTGTGAAAGACCCTCCCTCAAACTTCTCGAATTAAAATTGCAGCAATATTTGTAAAAGGGTCTGCACTTGGTTTTACATGGCAAAACACATTATATATCGGAAACATCAAAATAAATAACATTCATAAACCTATAAACTCATGCATTGAAATCAGTGATTTGTAAAAGTTTCTTACACTTACCTTGGACACTGCTTGTAAAGCAGAGTATTTTAATCAGAAATATCAGTACAAAAGACAAAACTGATTCAGTATTTTAAATTTTGTTTTCACACCAGACGGTTTCATTCCATAATTGAATTGTTTTCTTCATTATATTGTTAGAATTTCGTATCACTTTGTAAGAGGAAAAACTGAATTAAGCAAAGCTTTTAGAATCAAAGTGGGCCAAGATCCATAAAATATTATCTCGAGGCATTTGAAGGTAAAGTTTAAAGCACTGTTGCACTTCTATCTGAATCGTCGGAAAGTGGTATCATTTGTTGCCCACATTTTCAACCTATGAGTTATTTTGTTAGGGCGCCGATCAAATCACTATCAGAGAGATACTCCTCGTTCTAGCTAGAAGCTACAAAAACATATAACATCCTTCGAATTTACCACGATTCCGAAAAGCCTTCCTTTATCTCCAGAAATCTCAGAAACCAATAGCGTTCCGAGGTTTAAAGAAACACTTTAGAAACTAGTTTATTTTGAGTACGTGATTTTAGGTACAGTTTTCGAGTAGCATTAATTTTTTTAATTTGTTATTAACACAAATATCGGTTTTTTAGTTTCTATCTATTCTCAAGTATACATTTTCATGCCCAACAAACATGTTCTACAGATATAAATACTAAAGTAACATCATAAAATAAACGCTATTTTATTATTCCTGAATGCATACATTCTGTTACGCAGTTGAAAATGCTTATTTGGGAATTCATAGCATTTGAAAAATAAAATAATATTTCATGCTGATACCGGGTTAAGAAAACTCGCGAAAATACTATAAAAATTATTCGAAAGTATTTACGAAAATTACCGTCATCAAAAGAAACATTTTCAGACATGCTTCCTTAAATATTGGACTTCCCATTTCTGAAATTTTTGAACATCTGAACATAATGAAACGCTTTTTTTACATCGTGAGCAACTAAGAAAAGGCATTATTTCGCAAAGCTTATTTTTTTAATATCTTTATTTTTCTTTGGGTGATTCATAAAATTAACTTTGCTTTTTCTGTAAGTATCACATGTTTCAATGGAAATGTAATCGATTATGTTATTCTAATTACAGATATGTTGCTATACTCATGCATAGATAAGTTGAAATGTATCAGTAATTATTTTTGCTTTAAGGAATTCAAAAATAAGCTTAAAGACTTTGTTATGACGATTGAGGACCCTAAAATCCGATGGGTATAAGTGACAAAGTTGAAAAAAAAAATAACAAAGTGCACAAAGGACTTGGAAATATGCTATTTTCGTTGCAGGTAAAGAAATAGAATTGATTTTCTAGTTATTTGCTGTGTTCTAGAGATAAATTAGTTACACCCAATATTAATCAGTATTAACTAATTATAAATTGAAACAAAATTATTCTCTACTTTTATTACAGCTTTTGAAATAAGAGTTCAAAGACCACAATGAAACAAGTGGCAGTTTCCTATTTCAATTCTGTTACTTATTAATGATGTTCAAATTTAAGGTCAATTATCTTTAAACTCAAGTTACTCCAAACAGAATTTTCGTCACTTGCACTCATTGGCTTCTGAGGTCACCAATTATTTTTCGTTATACTAAACGAATGTGATCACACCAATGAATAAAATACATACCATTTGAATAAGAATTATTTCTTTGAAAACTGTTTATTTAAAAAAGTAAACTGACGTACTTAGATATGAAATTGAATGTGATGAGTGTGGCGTTAGAGTATTTTAAATTTATTGAAATATATAAATATGTATAGTGCAGATTTTTATCGACCAAAATTAGTATTTTTTGGAAAATGTATGCTATGTGTGAGGATACAATAGAAGTAATACAGTTTGTACGAGGGTCATACACGAAGACAATTTCCGACACCCCTAAAAAGAAACAAATCTTAATAATACGGAAAACAATATTGCAAAAAATACAAAATTGTTTTAGCTACTTCTCAAATAATAATAATAATAATAATAATAACATTGTCATAGTGCACAAAGAGTAGGGACCTCTATTACTAGGACTGTTTGGAAATCCCAAATGCATATGTATAATTATATACATTATAATTTAGAACATACTTATTCATTTATTATTCTATTTTTTCCTTTATTGTTTATTCCATAATTCTTTCGATGTTTTCTATTATTTTTTCATTTTCATTCGGACTTGTTTAATATTTTTTTCCATTTATTCTTTATTTATTTTTGCACTTCTGATTTCATTTTAAATACATATATATATATATATATATGTGTATTAAACAAACTAGTGATTAAAATACCATTACATCCTCTCATACAACTAGAAAAATATTTATTTTGTGTTTCTGGCTTTACATCATAGTATGTTTATTTTTTAAAAGAAATATTTTTCCCCCAACATATTCCCAAAGAAACTTTTAAATAATCTAAGTTGAATCATGTTTTAAATGGAAACATGCTAATATAACGTAGAAGTTAGAAACATTTAAATAATAATAATAATAATAATAATAAAAACAATTATATCGATTAAAAAGCAATTATTCCTCTAATATGTTGAGGAAAATTTTCCTTTTAGCCTTTTCATTGCTGTATTGCTATTCCTTTGAAATTAAATTTTATTCTCATTGAAATTTTAAAGAAAAGTACTATCTTATTATACCGTTAGCATAAACATGTTAATTTAGTATTGAAGCTTAAGATATATATATATATATATATATATATATATATATATATATACATATATATATACACTTCTTTATAATGCTAGAGATAACAATACAATTAATCCTCACACATTTTGGGAAAATTTTCTCCTTTTCATTTCAGTTTTTTCATTGTTATTTTTTTATAAATGCTTTTTATTTTTTATTAATTCTTTACGTAAACATCTAAAATCGATATTCACATATTTTTTGGGTATAAAAATGATTCATAATACCGAATTAAATATAAACCTTTTTTCTTTATTTACTTGCGTATTATATTTTGCATACAATAAGTTTTAATTAAAAACCAATATCCAAATATCTCCCATTTTTAAAAAAAAAATAACTAGATGGTCGCGTTTTAAAATACGCAAAGTAAATTCAAGCATTTATTATAATTAAATTTAAAGTATATTGTGAAAGCTGCTGACGCAAAGCGCAATTAAAATATAAAAAAATAGCCTGTCTTATTTATTTCAATTTGAAAATTTATTTGGTGATGACGAATATTGTCCAAATGTTTTAAACAAAATTTCAAAGGTCTATGAAAATGTATTTGTTGTTTTTCCTTTTTATAAAGTGTAAGTATATGAAGTATGTTTTTCTTTGTTTTTACCGGGTGTCCCCTTTAACAACTTTTTAATGTCCAATGGCTAACTCCTAAACCTTTAGTCACAAAAACTTTCTAAACGAGATAAATAAATATTTTAAAAGCGATTTGGATCAATAAAAACATTTCTTAAAAACTGACGAAACTTAAATTTTTATTCGGTAAAACTATATATAAGCTATATATATATTTTTTTCCTATTACGATGACAATTAATACAAAAAAAGTCCTGTTACTCTACGGTTAAAATTCAACAAGTAAGCTATGATTAAAGCTGGACTATATTTTCTGCAGCAAATTAGTGATTATTCACAAATTCAGCTGAAATATAATTTCATCACACAAATATATGTGTATAAAAGGATTGACAGCAAAAATTAACAATGCAGTATGAGTGTTAAATCTTAAATCATTTTAACCTGTTAATGTAAAATATACAATTAGTAATAAACATATAATAATAATAATAATAATAATAATAACAATAACAATAATAATAAAATAGAATTTTTGTCAAATTAAATGATGAAAATTAATAGCTTCAATTATTTACAAAATGTTGCATATTTTAAAATGTTATTAAATTATGCAAGCCTGCAAAAGCTACATTATGTGGTGTTTTTTATCTTTTGACAATTGATTCTTATGTATTCTGTATCGCTGAATCCGAAATTAATCTTCATTTTTTACCATCGTGTAATGATTTTTTGCAAATCGTAAGCTCTAAAGTAAAAAAAAAAAAAAAAAAAAAAAAAAAAGTGAAAATTTGATATTATAAAATAAATATGATTGTTGCGTTTTAAAATTTTGATATTTGATATTTATGTAATTCATTACCGTTAAATCCGAAACTGACCTTCATTTTTAAACATAACGTCCAGATTTTTCGTTAATTGTAAATTAAAAAGTTCAAAAGTTCAAATTGAATGTTAGACCTCCCCCCCCCCCCACCTTAGCAGCTGTAAAATTCCCAGTATAAGCAAAAAAATATAATAAATTATTGAACTAATGAAATTAAATTAAATAACAAAAGATTTACATTTATTTCAAAATTTGGATTTTTTTTCTATATTTTAACTTTGAAGTTTACGAATTGCAATAAAATATTGAACGTGATAGTTGAAAATAAAGATCATTTTCGGATGCGATGCTAAAAAGTGCATAAAAAGTAAATTATCAAAAGTTAAAAAACATTGCCATTTCCTCTATTTTACAGTATTAGATTTTTCATATTCTCTAACTTTGACGATTTATGATTCGCGAAAAGTTCTGACACGATGGTTAAAAATTAAGGTAACTTTCGAATTCAGTGCTGAAAAATTCACAATACTTTAAAAAAAACAACCATCGTGATCTTGTGTTATCCAATCTAAAACTAGTTGGCTGTAATGTATGCGATTTTTTTTTGTGTTATTCTGTAAAATAAGTATAAATGCTTACTACCAAAAATCATAATAGTATTATATTGTCATTGGATTTATGTCAGTATGTAAAATGTAATGTCGATCGGTTATTTCAAAGTGAGTTAAAGTTAGAGTGCAAATTTTGAACTGGAAAAACATATTTACGATCGTTGAAATTAAATAAAAATAACAAAATTTTTGTTAAAAGAAATTATGAAAAGAACCCATAAAGCGTTGCAAATTAAAAAATGTATTCAAATACAATTATTTTAACCAATATGGAACTTAATAAAAATAGACCAACCATAATACATGTATCACTGCCCCCTCTACATTGCCTATTCACTGAGCAGACGACAAGCGTGAAACGTCATGAAGTGGAGGCGAAATCACAAATCCTACTGGTTCCACAATCGCCACAAAGCTTGTTGAAATACAGTTGTCAGGGAAACCGCCTCCATTACGTCACAAGCGAGAAGGCATTGTAGAGGAGGCAGTGCATGTATACGATTTTTTTTCAAAATGCGGATGCACATGAAATAAGTACTTTGTATATGATCCCTCAAAGCATGGCTGAACACATTTGTGTTCAGTTTTGGTTTGGTTTATTTTTTGTCGTCCGATTATCTGCGCTTGGGATATAGGACCGGGGTGAGTGCCCTTCGTGGGGGTCTTTCTAAGGGATCCTAACCCGTATTTACGCAAGGTTCGAAGAAAACCACGAAAACTCCGAACGGTTAGGTCGACAGCCGCGATTGGGTTCGAACCCAGCACCTGCCGTCTACCAGTTGAGAGGTCTGTACCTCTCGGCCACTGGTGGGGCCATTTGTGTTCAGATGCAGAAAAGTGATATGAATCATGCATTTTTCAAAGTTTCAGAATTTGGTCAATTTTAGTGTTATATGAACGGGACTTATTGTGTATTAATTACCATTGTAATTGAAAAATTTTACTAAATATAAATTATAGGAACGAAAAACCATATAAAAGTTTAAATTGCGCAATTTTTATGAAATGTTTTTATTGATCCAAATTGCTTTTAAAATATTTCTTTACATCATTTAAAACATTTTTGCAATTGGAACTATATGTCTATAAATAACCATTTAGGAATTAGCCATTAGAGACCGTTGACAGTGAACACCCCGTAAAGTATAAATATGTGGAAGTAACGCTAAAACTTGTAAGATCAAAATTTTCTACTTACATTTTCAAAAATGTGATAAATGTGATTTTAAAAGAATATCTTATTGCATGTAAGAAATTAAAGAAATATGATATATCATTGTTAGTTTTATGTATCTTTGCAATTATGTTTTTTTTTTTACATCTATTGATGGCAGTATATCATATCTATTTCTTTGCATTGCCATGTATTGTACATTTATTTATAGCCTGCAAACATATTTTAGTATACTAAATATAATTCACTGAAAAATGAATTTAAAAACTACCATCAAGCAATTTACATCAATAGTGCTTTCGAATTGTTTTGTATAATCATGTGGTTGATCTATAGAATTTGTACACACTATTCAGTATGTCAAAATAGCTTATCTTAATATAAATTAACCACAAAAAACAGTTGAAAACACATTTGCGGAAGTTATCACTTATGATTAGTACTGTTATCGAACACTTTTGTGTGTCCCTGGAAATGACCGACTATATTTTACTGATATAAATATATTAAGAATATTGTAATGCATTTCAGTAATGAGTATAAATTTTATTATGTTTGAAACAGTGTAACAACAGTGAAATACGCTGATTTTTTCGAAATTAATGATTTTTTTAAAATTAATGATTTTTTTCTGTAGACCATCACGTAACTGAATTCTTTCGCTTGTCACTGTAAACAAATGATAAATGCTTTCTATTCCATATTTTTCAAATATCATATTTTATTGCATATCATAAATTCGTCTCAAATTTTTATGCTTTAAATAGAGTAACATTATTAAAACACACCCAAAACGATGTTTCTCCCTCGACCATAATTTTTTGAGTGTCTCTGCAAAGAATTGTAAATGTTATACATACTTTGTTTTCAAATAGAGAACATGCAATTGAATATATCAATAAAGACGATACTGAAGTATATTCGTGAGAATTAGAGCCCGGTCTAAACGAATTCATATGCACTTTTCATATATGTTGAAAAGTGTATAAAATGTTCTTTAGTATTCTGGATTAAATATGTAGTGTTATTCATTTTAATTTTTGTCTAAGTTTTTTAGAAAATATATACGAGAAAAAATATCGATTTTCAAAACAAATTATTTCCTGATTTTGTGTTAACTATGTGAAAATATGACATATAATAAGTATTTTTCATAAATTGCTTGCATGCTTTTATATAAAAAAATATTATATTTTTTATATTCAAGATTTGCACAAACATGAAATTTTATTTTTAAGGAAACATCAGTCAGTGATTTTTATGAAGCTGAAGGGTTTATTAATCAGTCTGCGTAAAATGCTCCCACTTCTTTCCGAATAATAGTTTTGACTCATTAAACAGATGTTACAAGTTCTCCGATTAAATAAACAAAACAACATTAACAACAAACAAAACAACATAAAAAAAACCTGACGATTTTACGGAGATTGTACTGGTAATCCAAACGCCAGTACAGTTCATTGTATTTTAAGGGAAACATTCTTGTAAATTGCAAAAAACTTTTCGTTTTTTTCATGGAATTTATGGAAATTTTCCCGTTAAAACTTCGAAAATTATACACATGTCCCCGTTACTACTACAATCTCCGTAAAATCGTCCGTTTTTTTATAGTGAAGACTATATTTTAAAACAGTGGTACTACATTTGTTGTGAATAGTAAGGAATATACGGGCGTCTTATTCATTTATGTAATTAAATTTAAATTCACTCTTTCTAACGCAGTTAAATTCCAAAGTTTTCTCCAATAAATGCAACTTTTAAAAAATTGTTATTACGACATTAGTTTTACGTTTCTTTCTGTAATGAATTTTAATCAAATTTAGAATCAGACGAACCATAAAACATTTTCTTAATAATGCAAAATTTAATATATTTTTTCAAAATATCACTCATACTATTCATGAAGTTTTTTAGGAATTTTTGTATAATGCTAATTGCATTACAAATGCTAACTAAAATTTTTCAAGTTCTTTTCGAACATTTCCTTAATTAGAAAATATGGGGAAAAAATTGCACAAAGAAAATAATTGTTTTCAAAACATAGAAATAAGTTTTAGAGTAAAATAAAGACATATGATGGAATACGATTTTCACCTTGTTTTAACCCTTTATCTACTGAATTATGAATTTGTGAAAATTTTATATTCTAAAGCATTTTGGTAAATTGTTTAAACTAAATTAAAAGATTTACATAATCATTTGATAAATTTTTGAAGGATTTTAGGCTTATTGAAGGATTTAGATGGATTAATTAAATTTGAATCTTCAGTGATTTTGTGCAATACTTATAAGCCCACTCAAATCTTTTATTTAAAATTGTTTTCTTAGTGTTTTGTAGAATTAAAAAAATGTAGAAATATGATGTTCTTACTACATAAATATAGAAATATTTCCGAATTGAAAAATTCCCACCCCCCTCCCTCAGCGCCAAGAAAGCTGAAAATGATACAAAGGCAAAAGAAATCATCCTTTTAAAAATATTTTTCTTCTGCGTAACCAATAATGTATCGGTTACTCATTCAAAACAGTATTACAACTAATCTAAGTATTAAAAGAATTTTATAATAAGTAATTTTAATGGTACTTATAAGTACCATTATACCGGTAGATAAATGGTAAAACACGAATTATATAATATGAACTTTTAAAAGTTCAGATTTACTTAAAAGGCGATTAAAATACCAATCAAAAATATACGTTAATAGTTAATTTTATTTAAAGTATCTTAGTACTTTCAAGCCTGAAACCAGGCTCTTCATCAGAGAATAGTTTCATAACAAATTTGTATTTATTTATAGAAATACATGGTTTCGTTTTGAAAATGAGCGAGCTAATAATTAGTACAGCTGAAAGCAGGAGTAGTTTCTTGAATTCAATTTAATGAGAGGAGTTATATATTATTATTAGTTGCAGTCCATTTACTTTACTATGTCACTCTGAGCTCATTCGTCAATTTTCATTTTTTTAAATCGGTGGTTTTAAAATCGAAGTAGTTCAGATTTAAGTTAAACTGAACGTTTTCACATCTTATCTACCGACTTATTTATCAAGAAATTGATTCAGTTCAATAATTATCTTCTTTAATATCTGAAGGTATACTGGAATTTTTAGATAATACAATGTGGAATTTAGATATGTTTCTTCATTAAAACTGTTTTAATACAGGTTGATTATAATTAAAGTCCGAGTTTCAAAACGCTCTAAAAAGCGAACCACTCGTTAGAATGGCGTCAAAATTTAACAGCGTATTATTGAAGAAGGGGGAAAGAACACGAACCAAAAAAAAAAAAAGAGTTCCAAATTTTAGCGACAGATGGCGCTGTAAGCGTCAGAATTTGGACTACAAAGGACAAATCGTAAAACAACGGCTAAGGCGTAAGTTACACGATATAAATCAACTGTATTGTTCAGTGTGCATGACTGTACGCGTGTGATACTGTTAGTTACGAAAGCCCGTCCACCACGGCAAGGTCGTACCACATCGGATGGGAAAAATCGGTTTTTAATTGTCCTGAAGCCAAAAACCGCATAAAAAGCATCCCTCCAATCGGTTTTTAATTGTCCTGAGGCCCATTACTAAGATTATTTTATCTTATTAAGATATTTTAATTTACAAATACTGACGCTTACAGCGCCATCTGTCACTCAATTTTGGAACTTTTTTTTTTTGGTTCATGTTCTTTCCCCCTTCTTCAATAATACGCTGTTAAATTTCGACGCCATTCTAACGAGTGGTTCGCTTTTTAGAGCGTTTTGAAACTCGGACTTTAATTATAATCACCCTGTATATCGGTAGCTATAATTTTTTGTGAAATACTTTAAAAAAATTAGATTAATTAACAAAAATTACTCTTCGAAAACTATCACAATTCTTAAAAGAGCAATGAGTTTAAATGGATCATGATCCTCTGTATAAAGGGAAACGCTTTTTGAAGTTGAACATGTTTCGTATAGTTTTATCTAAAGAAAGAAAAGAAATAACTATAAAAATGAACATTAAAACTACCACTTTCTGACAATATTTAGCTTCGAATGTTTATCTATTCTATCTAAATTTGATCGAGAAGAGTGTTTTGTGGGGAAAGAATAAAAAACTTTTATTAATGACAGAATAAATAAGCTTTATATAAAGCTTTCTTAAATGGTACTTTAAAGTACCGTCGGTACATAAAGAGTTAAAATTCATATAATATATTTTGTAAATTTTAGGTGTTTTTTTTACCAGAAATATTTTAAATAACTTGTTGCTGTATATGAAGCTATTACGAGGAGGAAAGTATTACGTTTCAAAAATTCTGATCCAAGGTACTTTTACGTTCTTGAAGATTACGTACTCTGTATAAATACTCCTACGCAAAACTTTGAGAAAACCCATTTGCAAAAACTATGAAACAAAGCGGAAAAATTTATATAATATGAACTTTAAAATGTTCAGGTTCACTTAAGAACCGATTAAAATAATCAAATAGAAATGGTAATAATTAATTTTATTTAAAACATTTTAGTACTTTCGAGCCTTAATCAGGCACTTCTTCAGAGAATATTTTTTCTTTATTTATACAAATACATGATTTCGTTTTGAAAATGAACGAGCCAATAATGATTACAGCTGAAAGTAGAAGTAATAGGAAGTAGAAGTTTTTGGATTAAACTTAATGAGAGAAGACATATATTATTACTCATTGCAGCTCATTTACTTTATTATTCCACTCTGTGTTAACCACTCTTCATTTTTAATTGTGTGGTTTGAAAATTGAATTGCTAGTAGAATGATACACTGTGCAATAGCACAGAATGGAATAATAAAGTAAATGGACTACAATTAATAATAATATATATCTTTTATCATTATGTTTAATTCAAAAAACTACTTCTACTTTCAACTGTAATATTACCCTAATAGCATGCATGGTCACAGTGACATCACTGTGAGTCACTTTGGTCACATCACATCTGTGACCAAAACGCCACTACTCAGTGACGTCACATTGTGACTGAGATGTGACTTTTTAAAAAATCTTTAGAAATTTATAAATATCCTTCAAAACATGTTATTTACTTTTAAAAACATGTTTCTGGCAATTTAAGTATCGTCGCTTTTGTCACAGTTTCGTCACAATGTTAATGTCAAATTAGTCACAAATGACACATTTTTCACAAATTTGTCACATTGTGACCACTTTGTGAAACGTCACAAAAGAGCTCGAAAACGGCCATAACGACTTCACATTTTAGTCACTGTGACTTCACATCGACGTTACGTGACGTCACATCGACAATCGATGGTCAGATAGTCAGAATGTGACTTCACAACGACGTTGCAGTGACGTCACCATGCTTTACGGGTATTGACTCGTTCATTTTCAAAACGCAATCATGTATTTACATAAATAAACAAAAATATTCTCTGAGGAAGAGCATGAATAAGGCTTGAAAGTACTAAGATGTTTATATAAAATTATCTATTAACATTTCTATTTGATTATTTTAATCACCTTTTAACCCTTTATCTACTGAATTATGAATTGATGAAAATTTTACTTTCTAAAGCATTTTATGTAAATTCTTTTAATGAAATTAAAAGATTTATATAACCATTTAATAAATGTTTGAAGGGTTTCAGAAGGATGGAAGGATTTAGAAGGAAATTAATTAAATTTGAATCTTCAGTGATTTTGTGCAATATTTATAACCCCACTCATATCTTTTATTTAAAATTGTTTTCTTAGTATTTTGTAGAATTAAAAAAATGTAGAAATGTGATGTTCTTACTATATAAATATAGAAATATTTCCGAATTGAAAAATCCCCATCCCTCTCCCTTAGCGCCAAGAAAGCTAAAAAGATACAAAGGCAAAAGAAATCATCCTTATATATATATATATATATATATATATATATATATATATATATATATTATTTATTTATTTTTTTTTCTTTTGGTAAACAATAATGATTTTGGAACAAGATAAAGTAATGTATCTGTAACTCATTATAAACAATATTACAATTAATTGACGTATTAAAAGAATTTTATAAGTAGTAATTTTAATGGTACTTATAAGTACCGTCGGTAGATAAAGGGTTAAATAAACCTGGGCATTTTGAAGTTCATATTATATATTTTGTGTTAAAAACAAGGTGAATATTGCGTTACGTCACATGTTTTTATTTTTATTTATTCGGAAAAATTTAGATTTTTCGTAATTGGAAGAGAAGAAAATCTACTCCACTTGAATACTGTATTATTACAACATTTTTGCAAACGTTGAAGTTTTGAATACTTTTGTAATGCATTCTAATCAAATTTAGTACGAGATGAAAAGCAAAACAATTTCTAAATCATGTAATATTAAATATATTTTTAGAATATCACTCAAACAATTCACTTTTTAAACGAAGTGTTATGTTATTTCCGAATGTTAATTGAAAGTTTAACATGTTTTTCAGACATTTCCTTAATTAGTAAATGCTTAAAAAAAGACTTTGTACAAAAAATATTTGTTTTCGAAACAAAGAAATAAGTTTTCAATCCTTTTAATTACGCCTACACAAAGTTGCATGAAAAACCATTCGCAAAAAATATGAAATAACCGGGAAAAATTTAGATTTTTCTCGTAACTGGCAAAGAAGAAAATTTAATCCATTTGAGTGTTTCTGAAAAAAAAACAGAAAAAAAAGACAAAAAACATTCAAAATTACTCTGTTCGTTGTCACAGAAATTACTTCTTGCTAAACAGTGTCCTCCAAACTTTAAAAAATAAAATTACACCTACGTAAAAGTGCCTGCAGTTGCATTTAACCGGGTGTCCCAAAAATGTCTGATGGATTTAAAATTCAATAACTTGCAAACGGTGACAGCTATATAAAAAATTTTTGCAGGAGGGTTATGTATAATGTCAGGAGTTTTTTTACCGTAATTTTTTATTTTAATTCGCATCTGAAACAATAGGTGGCGCTGACGGCGATTGAAGGCCAGGTCGACGCTTCACTCAGCACTGATCACCTGGCCTTCAATCGGCGTCAGCGCCACCTATTGTTTGAGATGCGAACTTAAATAAATAATTACGGTAAAAAAACTCCTGACATTATACATAACCCTTCTGCAAAATTTTTTTTAAATAGCTGTCACCGTTTGCAAGTTATTGAATTTTTAAATCCATCAGTCATTTTGGGGACACCCGGTAAATGACAAAACAAAAAATATATATCAGAAAACATTTTTCTTTTAAATTGTAATTTAGCATATTATAACAACCATTTGGAAAATGATTTTTTCAACATCTAAAATTTAAGACATAAATAAATTCTATATTTAAAAAAAATGGCCTTTTACAATAAATTCGTTCAGCATTTCATTGTTTCCTTTTTCGTTATCGTCGCACATTTCGCAATCGGTGTGCTCTTTAATCACACCCCTTTTTTTGCTTTAAAAGACGATTTTTTATGCCACGTCTTTTTTAGGATTCATATGTGATAAATTTGATTTTTCCATTTGTGATAAATTGCGTCTACCCATTTTGTAACTTTTTTAATTTCTTCTTTATTAATAACGACATTCTAATTTCCAATTCAAATAAAATTTCTTTTAAATATAAAGAATTTCCTAAAAAACAATAAAATGCGGACATCCATAAAAATATTTGAATGTTTCTCATTCAGTTAATAAAAATCAGTAGAAACATCATTTTTTTATGATCAGAACGTGACTTACGTAATAACAGAGTCATATATTACGTACGCCAGGGATTAAACATTAATATTCCTGGATCAACCATAAAAAATAAAATGCGGATACCACAAGGTCCATTCTCGATCTAAAACAACATCCATTTTCTAAATCGTTAATAACATTCATAAACTGAGAAACTCATACTTTGAAATCAGTCATTTGAGAAAACTTCTTATGTTTATGTCGGTCTGCGTGGTAAAACAGAGCATTTTAATCCATATCAGTACAAAAGAAAGAACTGATTAAGTATTAAGACTCGCGGCAGCAGACTTATCAGCAGACGGTCCCATACCATAATTAAATTGTTTTCTTAATTCTGTTGTTAGAATTTCTTATTACTTTGTAAGAAGGCAGATTGAAATATGTGAACTGTTTAGAGTAAAAGTGGGCCAAGCACGTAAAATATTATTCAGAGATATTTGGAGGTAGTTTATAAGCACTGTTGCACTTCTATCTGAATCTTAGGAGACTGGTGATATTTGATTTGTATCTCACATTTTCGACTTGAAAGCTTGTTTGTTACGGCGCCGATCACTTAAATATCCAAACTGTAAAGCTAGTGGATGTGGCAATTCCAGTTTTTTTCTATCTCCTAAACGTTAATAGTACTTCCATAAAAACGAAGCAGCGTCACCTATTAGGTAATTTACACTAAAATCTAATATGCAACAACTTATTTCGAATTCTAATTGAATCGGGAATTTGATCAAAATCCGTGTATTAGTATCTGAGATAGAATCATCGCAGAAATCGTAAAAAAAAACTGGGTAGAAGCGCCAACTGTTGATTGATTTACTTCAAAAATTAAATAATCCTCATTTATACCAGGGACTAACTGAATCTGAAGTTTGATGAAAATTCGTGCAGTACATCCTGAAATGCAGCTATTGCGATAATCATAAATAATGTCACATAGCAGCTCACATGTTGAGCGATTTGCTCCAAAAAGAAAAAAAGAATACTAATTTATATCAAAGACTAACTGAATCTGAAGTTTGATGACAATTTGGGCTTCAATTCCTGAGAAGAGCTGTTGCAATAATCATGAATAATGCCACATAGCAGCGCTACCTATTGGGTGATTTACTCCAAAAGGTAATCAGAACCATATTATATATTATATCAACGTAATCTGAAGTTTTATGGACATCCTTTCATTTTTTCTTGAGATATAGCTATTGTGGAAATCCTGAAAAAGGCAGCATAGCAGCGTCACCTGTTGGATGAGGTACACAAACACTAATCAAATCCAGTTTATATCAAGATCTCTCTGAAAATCTGAGCTTTGTGAAATTTCGTGCATTAGTTCTTGAGATAGAGCGCCCACAAAATTTATGTCACATACAAATAGACAGACAGACTTTTTGTAAAAACATGTTTTTTGGAATCTCTGAATCCTAAAAGGACCATCGAAAACCGGAATTCAAAATTTTCGCGAATTCAATACTTTTTCTTTTAAAGATAGAAGAAAGTAAAAAAAAGAATATCTTCGTTGATGTAATCAAAAAGCTTACAAAATACAATATATTTTTTGAATTAACCACGATAACGAAAAGCATTCTTTTTCCTTAATAAGCCTTAGAAATGACTGGCTTTCCGAGATTTAAAGAAACACTTTTGAAACAAGTTTATTTTAAGTCCGTTAATTTACAAAAAGATTTTAGTAGTATGAATTTTTTCAACCCGGTATTAACACAAAATTTCAGTTTTTCGAATATTGCACTGTAAAAAGTTTTACTGCAAAGTAACCAGCCTATCGACAGATTTTATAGAAAATGGTAGTATCCCTGTAGTTTGACTGTAAATTGAGCATATTATTGTTCAAATGATGGTCAGAATACTATTAAATTACGGTTGTATATCCGTTTTCTATAAAAACGGTCGATAGACTGGTTACTTTGCTGCAAATTTTTTACAGTGTGTCTATTCTCAAGCAAACATTTTTATGTTCAAGAAATATCTTCTGCAGGCAAACATGCTAAACTGACAGCATAAAATAAACCTCATTTTATTACTCATGATTGTATAAATTATGTAACGCAGTTAAAAGTTTAAAGATAGAAAACCAACGATTATAAATGCACAAATAAAGTATGAGAAGGTAGCAGCAAATAGCTATTTCGAATCTACTATCGAGATTCTTCATCAGTGCAAAACTCAGCGAGCTAAAAAATAGCAAAACTGAGCGACAGCAATAGTGGAATCAAGGCCCGTTGACGCCAAATACATTAAAATATTTAAAGATAGAAAACCAACGATTATAAATGCACAAATAAAGTATGAGAAGGTAGCAGCAAATAGCTATTTCGAATCTACTATCGAGATTCTTCATCAGTGCAAAACTCAGCGAGCTAAAAAATAGCAAAACTGAGCCAACTTTCATACTTTATTTATCATACTTTATTTGTGCATTTATAATCGTTGGTTTTCTATCTTTAAACATTTGTGCACAAAGGCTTTATTTGCTATTTTAATGCAGTTAAAATTGTTTGTTTGAGAATTTACAGCAACCGAAAAGAAAATTATGTCATGTTCATATTGGGTTCAGAAAACTGATTAATGCACTTTAAAGACTACTTTTTCGAATATTACAAACAAGAATGGAAACTTTTGTTCCAGAATTTCTTTGTAAATCTTAAAAAGAACCCCATTTAGTATATGAATTTTATGAAGGTATTAATGGGAAAAGAGTGTATCGTACATTTGCAAAACGTTTTGCTAGATGAAGAATCATTTTTTTACAGTGATAAAAATGGACTTGATTTATTTTCATTCGGAACTTCTTATACAAAGCTTATTAAAATAACTTATTATTACTTTATTTTTCTTTGGAGTGAAAGTGTTTCAAAAAATCAACTGTCCTACTTCTATAAGTATCAGTTGTTTCAATGGAAATCGATTCTTTCACTCTAAAGACAATTTGATAAGCTTATGCATAGATAAGTTGAAATGTAAAAGCAATTATTTTTGCATTAATGTATTTTGAAGTTTGTTTAAAAGCTTTGTTATGATATTTTTTCGTTACATGAAATTTATGTAAATCATGAATAAATGATATATCAGTTGAGTGTGAATTATTTCTGAGGTAACTGTTTGAACAGCTCTACTTCTATATATATATATATATGCACATAAAAAAAAGAAAATGGGAATTTGAATGTGATAAGTTCGTCATTAGTGTATTTTGGAATTTGTTGTAAAATTTAAATAGTTATGGAGTTTTTTTTAATCAAATAAAATTAATATTTTCTGGAAAATGCATATTAATTTTGTGGATACAATAGAAGTTGTACTATTTATATGACGGTCAATAGAAAGTAAGTTCACCATGACCCATAAAAAAACAAATCATAATTACCAGGAAATTTGTATTACATAAGTGTAATGGAAATCTTGGATGATTATTGTATCTAGTAGATTTAATATTGTTTATTACGAATTACCATCAATGCCGTGAAAAGGAGATCGACAAAAAGACAAGTATGCAGCCAGGTTCTTTAAAGTGAAGTTTTATTTTCGCCCTTTTGAGAGAGTAGGGCGCTCAGCGTGATTATTGGCAATTACAGCATAGCCAGCCAAGTGAGAAAGTAACCGTTCTTTTAGTCAGAACCAAGATAACATGAGTTGTCAGATATCGCCAAAGGTTACAATGTTTGGCATGTATATGATATTTGGCCAAAATATACGTGCAATATTTTTTCTTCTGAGAGAGAGATTTTGTACTTAGCATATTAACTAGGTAATCGCTAATTGGCGACAAAAGAGTTTAAACTTTGATATTGGAATTTGAAAAGGCAAAGAAATTTTGTGGGATAGGCCTTGGGGCTCATGAAGCGGTCTAAAATTCGCGAATGGATACCATATAAGGGACGGTAGCATGAGAAGGAGATATATTCGAATATGTACGACGCGCAAAACATCTTATGCAGCATTTTTATTGTAGAGCAGCTGGTATAAGAAAACCACATTCGGTTTTCATGACCATATAAGGTATGGAAAAAGTGAAATACATGTGCTGGGATTTCGGTGACCGTTACATTAAGGGATTGGTTTAAGTATTACTAAAATGAGAAAAGGGGCGATATATTTATAACTTCAACTGTAATGTAGATCCTGTTGTGATCATGATTTTTTAGTTACTTTAAAAGAAAGGATTTTTTTCTTTTTTTCTTTTTTTTTTCTTTTTTTTTTAAATGGAGGACAAGATAAGTTTATCAATTTGTTACCTAACATCGTCATATTCAATGATATATGATATATTGATATCATATATCTCCCCCGCTGGTTTGGGTTTGAAAAAATTTGGACCAGGTACGAAAATGTCTCTCTCAGAATTACATACAAAAGTGTAGGATTATGCTGGTTAAATATTATGAATTGATTACATATATATATTTGAATTTATGCAGTTATACATTATGTCGACATATGATTATGCATCTTCAGAGTCTCTCTCTTTTTTTTTTTTAATGCTCATTTATTTTGATGTTGTTCCGGAACAAATTGGCCTTTTATTGCTTAGAGTTCAGGCCTTATTTGTGCTTTTTGTAGCACTTTGCACACAACAAGACATTCTTCCTGTTTTTTTTTTTAGGTATACCATATATTGTTCCTTTACAAAGGTTATCTTTTTTTTCTAATCAAAGATAAGGCGCCAAATGCAAGGAAGATGTTTAATATGTAAAATAGTCATGAAGTTCGTACCATCAATTGTTTATAATATATATGTTTATGAAGAATGTTAGCTATAGGTCACGAATAATATAAAAACATAGGTTATGGATAAAATGAAATCTCGAATAAAATATGAAGAATATGAAGTATATAATAAAAATATGAATTATGTGGTACAGACATGAAAATATCTACTAAAAAACACGAAATGGATAGTAAAAATATGAAATGTAGAGTAAAAATATGAAATGGAGGTTGCAACCATGTAAGTGTAACATAATGATGTGAAAAATAATGAAATGTTATGGATGAAGTGTATTTTGTGACTAATACGTATGTTTAAAAAAAAAATGAAAAAAAAATTCGTGTATCCACACAGGACAAGCAAAAAAAAAGGAAAGCGACACGCGATCCATAAAAAAAGGTGCTGCCCTAAATCTTGACAACTGACAAGGTGATGGCATCGGCTTATGGCCTAGCCCTATGGGAAGTGGGAATATTGGCGAGAGCCCACATTACATGGACCCTCTGCTCCTCCCGAAATCTTTTGCTTTCTCAGAGGAGCGCACGTCGCATTACATAGAAAAACAGGGAGTTTAAGTAAAATTGGTGTGAACTGCACCAATCCGAAATTTGTTTCTCACCACAATGAAGTTACAGGTTCTTTGGGCGACTTTTGAACGGGCCTTCACTTCGAAGGGGCATAATTAAAAATAAAATAAAATAAAATCTGATACATATCGTATTTATATATACCTGACAGGGAATGTCAATCCTAGAGTAGTGAGAAACAGCTTTGTCATAATCGGTTAGAGATTTATTGTGCATCATGATTATGTTTGATATGACTAAAATTTAATGTATGTGCAATGTGATATGTTATTTTTATTATTACTATTATTATTATTATTATTACGTATGAACAATAAAACTACCGAAAGGGAAAAGTAACAATATTGGCGACAACCCAGCAATTAAGAGACATATCTGTTATGTGGAAGCCCCCTGTGATGGAGAACCTGGACCAGCCATGAACTCCCTCAAAGGAAACTCCAACACAACATGTGTATCAGTGTGATGTACTGCATTTACTATAAATCTATGGTAACCTAATATTGTGATGGGCTGTGTTAAAAACGAGATCTTAGGTTGTATTTTATGGAGCTGTTTCCTGGGTGACTTATATTTTCCTCATGACGCACAAATAAATGATCATTTCTAGGGGGGCTATAATTAGCCTGTCAATGTGTACTCTGAATGCCGATTCATCGGGCGAGTGTAAACGCTTAATGGAAACAGAAACTGGCGAATATTTATGTACCACAATGAAAGGTCCGGTGTATTTTGGTTTAAATTTATCCACGGATTTGAGGTACACTATATCCTTTTCTAAGATTACTCTTAGTTTCGCTCGTTTCTGGAAGTGTTTATTTCTCTTTTCTTGTGAATTTTTGATGTTAGTGTATGCTTTTTTGTAAATTGAATTCAAA
Source organism: Maratus speculifer (assembly GCA_964019185.1). NCBI lineage: Eukaryota > Metazoa > Arthropoda > Arachnida > Araneae > Salticidae > Maratus > Maratus speculifer. Next base: position 418,075,838 of record OZ025293.1, read on the forward strand.
TCATTTAGCAACTGGTAAGTTTCTATGCCCTTATCAAGGATTGGCTGATTAATAGTTTGATCAAAAGTATCAAATAATAAAAATAGTTCTCTTCCAAAGTGTAATAAGTTGGGGGAATATTTAGTGGAAGAATGTGTGGAACCGTTGTATAGTGATTTATGTATACGTAATGCATTTTCAAAAGAATGGCCTTCTTCAAGTAAAGTGGTAATTGAATATTTTATTGATTTATTTACTCTCTCTGAAATTGCATTACTTTGGGGGTGACATACTGAGGAATGGAGTATTTTTATGCCCAATGTATCGTTGAATCTGTTGTACATGTCAGAAGTTAGTTGCTTACCTAAATCGCTGAGAATAGTGGCAGGTCTGCCAAAGGTAATTATGTAATCAAATAAACATTTAGCAATTTTGTCAGTTGTTGTTGTATGCAAAGCAAATAGTTCGAGGTGCCGGGAAAAATGATCTGTTACCGTTAAAACTGATTGTCCGTTTTTAAATGGTCCTAGTAAGTCAATCCCAATGGTATGTCCTGGGTGGGTTGGTGTGTAAGTGGGCTGAAGCGGAGCAGGTGGTGTTATGTGATGTTTTGTTTGAATACACTTAGTACAAGATGCCACAAAGTTTAACGTGTCGGTATACATTCCTTTCCAAAAATATCTAGCTATTACAAATGCATACGTTTTAGTTAACCCAAAGTGTGACAGATGACAAATTGTTAAAACTTTAGCCTTAAGTGAGTCAGGTACAATAATATGGTACAAAAATGTGTTATTATATACGTTTTCTTTTTTTGTCATGAGAACCTTACTGTCAGGATGGATGAAGTACATCGGAAATTTTTTTGATGATCCATTTCTTAAAATATTATTGTAAACTTCGGCCAATTTTGGGTCCTTTCTTTGCTCACTGACAAATGTGTCGTTTGATATTTCAAGTAATGGATCCTTGTTTGTATCTCTGCCTGAAATTAAATAATTTACTGAGTTGGGTTTGTTGTTATTGGATTCTTCTATATTGTCCGAAGTGTCATTATCTACAATTGGTAAAGCATGGGTGTCATTAAGGAGTTCAGGATTTGATTTAAGATCTTGGGTATTGTTTTCAAATGTACACCTTGATAGATAATCAGCAAGTACATTGGATGATCCCGGTATATGTTCGAAGGAAAAGGTGTATTCAGAAAGTTCAGTTAACCAACGTGTAGTTAAATCCGCAGGGTTACATGTGTTCTTGTATTTTTTTAAGGGAGCACTATCCGACAAAATTACAAATTTCCTGTTGTATAAATAGTATTTAAACGCGATTACTGATTTATAAATGGCCATTAATTCAAGTTTTAAAGCCGGGTAACGTTTTTCTGCGTGTTTAAGAGATTTAGAAAAATATGCAATAGGAAGTAATTGTCCTTCATGTTCCTGTAATAATGCACCAGCTATCGCTACCTTGGATGCGTCAGTGTTAACGTAAAAGGTTTTTGACCAATCTGGTAAGCGAACCATAGGTGAACTAAAGAACACTTGTTGCATTTTTTTGAATAATTCTTGGTGTTTTTGTGTCCATTTAAATGTAGCTTTAGGAGTGGTCAAATCAATGAGAGGTTAAATAATTTCCGAAAATGATGGCACCAATGATTTATAAAATGTTACTAAACCAATAATTTTTTTTAATTGTCTCTTAGTTTTTGGTGTGGGAAACGAGTTAATTTTAACAATGTTTGCATGAATAGGTGCAATAGAGTGGTTTTCAATATGGAACCCTAAGTAGTCAACTGCTGATGTATGAAATGTACATTTGTTTGGAGTCAATGTTAAATTATACTTAGTTAAGATTTTAAGTATTTTATCCAACTTTGAACAAGTTTCCTCAAATGAGTTTGACCCAAATATTAGATCATCTTGATATGAATATACTCCATCAATTTGCAATTCATCAATTAAAGAATCCATTAAATGTTGAAAGAATCCACTTGATGACTTTAGACCAAATACTAGGCGTTTATATTTAAAAGTCCCATAGATACATGTAAAGGTTAGTGGGTCTTGAAATTGTTCCGGAAGGTCTATTTGATGATACGCCATTTTGAAGTCTAGTGAAGTGAAAAATTTGTATGCGGATAAATTTGAAATTATGGTTTGTATTTTTGGTAGGGGGTATGATGAGCCTTGTAACACGGAATTTAACATACGTAAGTCTAGAGCGAGTCTGTATTTCTGTTTCCCAGACTGATCAGTCTTCTTTTTTACAAGCAAAATGGGACATGCCCACTCAGAACAATTTCGTTCTATAATATCTGCTTCAAGAAGTTGATGAATTTGCTCTTTCATTTCGTTATGTAATGATTGTGGGAGGGGAAATGGTAATGTTTTTATGGGATAGTCATTTATAAACTTTAAACTTGGAACTACCTTGTCTGTGTGGCCTAGTGTCTTTATGGACTTGGAAAATGATGCATAATTATCAAGCAATAATTTTCCTAACCTTTTTGCATTCTCTTCCTGTAAATGATTTAAATTAAAGTCACTAATTTTTAGTTCTTCTTTACGTTGATTTAATGTTGCATTTGATGCCTGAATATAATTACAAATGTAATCCTTTCAGTTATCCTGAGATTTAAGATTAAAATTCGAAACATTTTCACATGAATTCATCATTTGATGAAAATTTGTGTTTTGTGATGGGTCCTTAATGTCCATTGTTTCAAATAAAGTTCCTATTCGTGCATTTTTGTTTATGTGTACAGGTTTAGTAGATAAATTTTGTATAAAAACATAAAACTGGAATTTTTGTGGAGATCTAGTTGTGTTTTGAGTTCCTTCCTCATCCGATTCATAACTCTGACCACCTACAATACTATCGTAAGAAATTATATTCTTTTTTGTTTCACATTGAAAATAGTAATGTTTTCTTGGGTCAATTGAATCAGTTTTTATGGAGATCCACCTCTTTTCCTGTGGTTCTAGTTTAAGTTTATTCTCCAATCGAATTTCTTTTGGGAATTTTTCCGATTGATGTATTTCATGTGTTTCAAGATGATGTGTTTCATTCTCACATAAGGCAGAATCAAGTAATGGTATGCTAAATTCATTTGTTGGCATTTTATTCTTATGAATATCTATCACAATTCTGTTTTTGTGAATAAAATCAAAGCCTAAAATTCCCTGGAAGTTAGCGGAATTCGATATGTCAACAATGTAGAAATTATGCGAGAATGACTTTTGGTGTATGCGAATAGAAGTTTTAATGCATGCAGTGAACTGAACATCTGAATTAACTGTTTTAATAGTGACGCCTGTTCCTAATCTTTTATATTTGAGTTTGTCTTTAATTTTTTCAAACAAATCTTGTGATTTAATTGAAATGGATGAACCAGTATCGAGCAAAAAGTTAGTTTTATGTCTTGCAATGGAGGCCTTTATGAGGGGGAGTGTTGGGGATGAATTATTTACATTGCAAATAACTGCAACTTTGTCATCACATATGTTAACAGTTTGTGAAGCTACTTCATTATTGTTTTCGACTGTCTGTGATGCAGAATTTTTGGACAATTTAACTTCACATTTTGTTTGGGAAGCAACGGATTTAACCCTTCTGTCTGGACAGAGTGTAGGCAGTGTTGGGTCATGAGTCCATCGAAATTCGTCTGACGTTGCTGATGTGTTATACTTCTTTTGAGATGTAAAGCCATCAGCTGAAGTACATCTCATTAGTAGTTTAAATTACCATTTCTGTTATCATTTCTTCTATAGTTATTGTCGTATTTATAATTATGTTTATTTCTATTTGAATTTGCTCTACGCCATTTAAAACAATGTTTTGCTGTGTGGCCACGCTTCGCACATAGCTGGCAAGCGGGTGGTGATGTAGATTTATTTTTACGTGTGTTATGTTTAGGTGAAACAGTATGCTTCCTTTTAAAGTCCTTGTTCGCATACTGTTCACGCTGTTTTGAATTTTGTGGGGTTATACTGTGAATTGCGTCTATGTTTTGTTCATTTGGAATGGTTGTTAGTGTTAATGCATTGACTCTTTCAGTTAAAATTTTTAACTGATTAGCAATAGAGTCTGCTACAGGATTTGTTGTGTTACATGTTTGTAGCACATTCTCATTTTGCATTATATCCTGCAACATTTGTGCTCTATCAACAACAGTGTCATAATCGAGAATGTTTTCCTCCTGCAATTTAATTCTCAGTGGGGGTGGGATGCACGAGATTAATTTCGTGTATTTAATATTGTCTAAGGCTTCTTTATCTTTTATGTTATCATGTACTCGAGTAGTTAGAATATTTATTCGGTGTGCAAGGTTTCTAATCGTTTCTTGAGGCAGCATTATTAAATTGTTAAATTCCACGAGCGCTGTTGTTTAACTAGGGGGGGGGGGGCAAAGAATTTTTTGAATTCTTTTTCTACAAATTTTAATTTGTCAGCTTTATAAATAGATGGGTTCTGAGTAAAGAAAGTAAGCGCAGGTCCGGATAACTTACTACCTAGAAATTGGATGGTGTCCTGATCCTTCCATCCGTGCGCTTTGGCTAATGTTTTGATTTGGTTGAAGAAAAAGTCAACCAAATTAGCATCGCCATCAAAAGTGATGGTTTTGAAAGTAATCTTAGAATTAGCCATATCAGTTAAATATGTAGCTGATCTAATGAAACAAATACTAAAAAAAAGGTTTAAAACTATTTGTAAATGTTAATTGGTAGGTGTAGGGCTACTATTTAATTGCACACGTATTCCTTTGACTAAATTCTAAAGATTTCAAAGGTATTCACAATCATTTAAAGTCAAATAAAATACTAATAAAAACACAAAATATCACTTAAATAATAAAAATAGATACCATAATAAAAATTGTTAAAGCACTTAGTTAAAAATATCTAGCTCGTAAATGAGATAGTATTATAAATGTCTTACTCTTATATTTTTTTTATCTATTACTGAAAACATCTATTTGTTCTCACATGACTCTCAACAAAATATCACTTTGAAAATTACTTACTTTGTATCCAAAAAAATTTTTTTTGAAAAAATCACTTTTTTTTTTAGATTAAAGAGTAAGAAAATGTATGTATGCATAATAAAAATCTAAAGGGTATCTTATTAATGCTTGGATACAGGATTATAATTGAGATGTTTTAATACCGTAAGACAAAGTTTAATCAAATAAATATTTAAAAAGCATTCTTACTATATTTTTTTTTGAAATACTCTGAACAAGAAAGTGTTATTTAAATAATCATGTATCCAAATAAAACAATAACAATAATAATAGCAAAACATAAATCTAAGTATTGTGGCATTATTGATGTAATAAAATTTCGCTTGAGCACCAATTTAATTTTTTTTTTTGTGTGTGTGTATGTTGTTGATTTAGCACCCCTGTCAACAGGGATCACAAGCATATTTCACATTCAAAACTTGTGTGCGTACCATTGATAATCATTTCGGAAAGCACTCAAGGAATAAAGATAATTGGCACACACTTTTTTTTAATATTTTTGCGTATTTCTCAATGAAAAAATTCTGTATGTGAGATTGATGACTTATTTATCACAAACACTTCATTGCCTATTTCACTAATTCTTTTTGTGCTCGACTTGTTGCCACATTAATCGCCATTAATTTTTTTGGATTTATTATTTTATGTGTAGTTGAAAATTCTGCTGAGACAATAACAATAAAAATAACTTTCGTTTGTATCACATTTTTTGGATATCTTCACACACATTTATAACACGCATTGCAGCTGATACACGCAAATGACAACACTGAGATGACCGGAGCATATTTCACACATGAAGAATTCTGTATGTACGATTGATAATTTCACACAAAAATTTCACCTGCATTTTCACAAACTTTTCTATGTGCACTGCCGCCGATAACGCTGCGTCACACCGAATTCTTCAGCACGGCGAGATAACGAAACTAATGCTGCATGTTGAACAGCGGACGGAGCGATCAGGGTCGAAAAAAAACCTTTTGATTTTGACATCACTTTTCCAGCTGGCTAAGGCTTGAGTAACTGTCATACTGGGAGCGACGAGCCCCTTTTGCCGCATCCAACACCCTGCGACCCACAGAAGAAGGAATAAGTCTCGAATCCTGCGATGCACAGACGGAGCAATAAATCTTGAGTTGTTCGAAAACACCGCATGCCATGCAGAGAAGATGCGAAACCGCTAGAGACAGCAGCGATTTCTTCGAATTTTATGAGCGCCCATACTCCTCTAGTCGGGCTAAGTACGGTCTTATAGCACCAAAGTTTGTAATGGAAATCTTGGATGATTATTGTATCTAGTAGATTTAATATTGTTTATTACGAATTACCATCAATGCCGTGAAAAGGAGATCGACAAAAAGACAAGTATGCAGCCAGATTCTTTAAAGTGAAGTTTTATTTTCGCCCTTTTGAGAGTAGGGCGCTCAGCGTGATTATTGGCAATTACAGCATAGCCAGCCAAGTGAGAAAGTAACCGTTCTTTTAGACAGAACCAAGATAACATGAGTTGTCAGATATCGCCAAAGGTTACAATGTTTGGCATGTATATGATATTTGGCCAAAATATACGTGCAATATTTTTTCTTCTGAGAGAGAGATTTTGTACTTAGCATATTAACTAGGTAATCGCTAATTGGCGACAAAAGAGTTTAAACTTTGATATTGGAATTTGAAAAGGCAAAGGAATTTTGTGGGATAGGCCTTGGGGCTCATGAAGCGGTCTAAAATTCGCGAATGGCTACCATATAAGGAACGGTAGCATGAGAAGGAGATATATTCGAATATGTACGACGCGCAAAACATCTTATGCAGCATTTTTATTGTAGAGCAGCTGGTATAAGAAAACCACATTCGGTTTTCATGACCATATAAGGTATGGAAAAAGTGAAATACATGTGCTGGGATTTCGGTGACCGTTACATTAAGGGATTGGTTTAAGTATTACTAAAATGAGAAAAGGGGCGATATATTTATAACTTCAACTGTAATGTAGATCCTGTTGTGATCATGATTTTTTAGTTACTTTAAAAGAAAGGATTTTTTTCCTTTTTTTTTTTTTTTTTTTTTTTTTTTTTTTTTAATGGAGGACAAGATAAGTTTATCAATTTGTTACCTAACATCGTCATATTCAATGATATATGATATATTGATATCATAATAAGATACAGCAATATTTCAGATACTTATCAACATGAGAGTCACCAGAATTGTAATGCTTTTTACAGTGTAGAATGCGTTTTTGTAGTCCATTGCCATAGAAGTCAGCCGACTGCGAATGGAGCTAGCTTGCCACAGTTATCGACCCAGATTTTACGCACGCAAAATCCTTCTTAGGTAATTCGTTGTCCTCATCGTAGTATCGATGTAGAAACGTCAATGCTGCTTCCATGTGTTTAATTTTGAGTTCAAGTGTAAAGTTCGTTTAACCCTTCACTGCACGATTTTTCTTTCCTTTGTGAAAAAAAATATTTTGATTACTTTAAGTAATCACAAACATAGGAAAAATAATTTACAAAAATCATTCTTTATATATATTTTTTAATGTGGATTTTTGTGGTATGTACCATATGTGTTCCAAAGCACACAATCACTTATTTACATTTTTGTACCAAATGTGGCATGAAACTCACAATACTTGTGTATTATATATACAAAAAGAGTAGAATATGTATTACAGTTTTATAGTAGATATTTAATCCTTTGAGGGGAAAACAATTATGTCTTTTTAATGTTGAATTCACACCGAAATATTCGAAATAATTTTCTTTTTAAATAAGGAAATCAATTTTTAAACTTTTTCTATCCAAAGTTAGAAACATAAAATGTAATTTAAAGTTTCTGACCAAGTTTTGATTCAAATTAGGTGGTATATAATATATCCCACTGCCCCTCAAAGAATTACAATATGCAAAGAAGTAAAAAATATTATTACAAATTTCAAAATATAGATTGTAAATGACGAGAAAGAAAGAAATAAAAAAAGATTATTTTACATTAGAATAAAAACAAACCAAAATAAAAAAAATGACTGAAAAAAATCTTTAACCTGTTTTAAGCTTCATTTTTTGACACAATAAAGTAAAAATAGAGACAAAACGCCTTTTTTCGTACTAAAACATCTGTCATGTACAATTTAATGGTCAATTATTAAATAAAAAGTTGTAAATAAAAAATTAGTGGTTTCCAAACTCTTTTAGTAAGGAAGCAAGCAAACTTTACTTGACTGAGCAACGTTCGGGCAAAACTGTTAAGGGGTTGCGAGCAAAAAATTCCAACTGCTCATTTTTGATGAAATTCAGAGTAACAATTGTTATTACGATACATAAGAATACTCCACATTTTGAGCATTTTATGAAAGTTTTGCGTGCACAGTTTGGAAATTTGCATCGCTGCCTTCTTTCCATAAAAACTGGCCAATGGCATATAGACCGGGCGGCGGCGACACGAATGACTACGTCATCGAGTTACGGGATGAAATCATGATGTAGGACAAAATTATTAGGTGTAGATTAAGTAGTGACGGGTATGCCACGGCATTTCCTGGTACGATATGAGTAACAGCGGGCGCCAACTCGTCATTTTGGCGTCACTATCACGTCAGCGAGTTACGAGATGAAATTGGTGCCAAATTATAGGTAAGATAAAGTATTTTCAGAATATTTTGGTCTGTCTGCGCATATTCTGGTTCAAATCCTCAGCAGAATGAAATTTATAACAAAAATTGACGTTGCAATGTACAATTCAAACCCTATAACCATAATCTTTTGCATTACATTGCAATATACATTACTTCACCATCGACCTAAAAGATGAACGAATGGTTTAGAAAAAACGTGTTAACAACAAGCTAGACAATGGCTGATTCATTATAAATTGGTACAAAAAATATGAAAGTGACGCCAAACCCCTATTTTGACAGTACTATTACATCATCGAATTACGACTTGTAAGAGACGCCATTAGAGAGACTGACGAGTACAATACGAATATTTCAATCTGCCTCGTCATATCTTGGTACGAGACGAGCAGAGCGGGACGCCGATTCTCCATTTTGGCGGTATCATCACATCATCGAGTTACGACTTGAAAACCTGATATGGGACAAAACTATTAAGTGTAGATTAAGGAATGACTGGTCTGCTTCGACAATTCTTGGTACGATATGAGTAGCAGCGGGCGCCAACTCGCCATTTTGGCGTCGCTATCACTTATCGAGTTACGAGATGAATCTGGTGCCAAATTAAAATATTTTAAGAAAATTTTGGTCTGTCTGCGATTTTACAGTGCGATTTTTTAATGTTATTTTATAGGCCTTTTTAGATAAGATCTTTCATCTATGACCATTAAAATTGTTTTCCGGAAAACAATTTTAGAAATACTATATTTCTCAATTAGATATGATTTAAATATAAGAGATTCAGTGTAAGTAACTATTACTATTTTCAAATTTCCTTGTATTATTTATTTCTACTGAAAACTTCTAAGAATTTTTGCTTATAACTATTTACTTATTTAAAAATTTGCAGATTTTAAATGGCTGAATTTTATGTAAAATGAGATTAAAATACAATGACTTGCAGAGCTAACGTTGCGGCTCCTGATCTGCAAATTTACAAGTTAGTTGCTTTTGAAACTATAAATTTTTATTTCTTTACTCTTTATGAAGACAGCTGCTGATTAATTGCTGTGGAAACTATAGTTGTATATTTTGCTTTTCATATCGAAAAGAATTCATTTCTATATCGCCACATTTCCACACCCAGAGAAAAGTTTTGTTGAATGAACAAATATTTGTTTAGTCCAACAAATATTTTTGTCTAATATGGGTTAATAGAAATTTTGTTTGAATAAACAAAAAAATAGTGTTGATTTTTTTAAAATTGAAATGCATAATAACGTATAATAAAGTCATTAATATGTCTCAATTTGAAAAGTTTTTATTATCAAAAAATTATGTTAATCCTTTATAGCTATGTAAGTCAATTACACAAAATTAAGTGAAAGAGTTACGACTACTGCGCACCAATTTAAATTTTGCAAAAACAAAAAATTTTTCTTGGAATTACAAATTGAAAACGCAAGACTTTAGTAAGACTAAAAAAAAAATTGATGAAATTTTGTTAAAATTTTATTAGAGTGTTAACAATATTTTTTGTCTCAGCAACAAAACTGAGTATATACTTTAACTAAAAAATTCGCTTAAAACAACTAAAATGTACTCAACAAATAATGTTTTGTAGTTTTAATCAGTTCCTTTTTCTGGGTGCATTAAATTGACTATAATAATCAAGGTTTCTGTAGGTTTTTTGTTACACTTCTCACAATGCAAATCTTGTTTTCAACACTACATTTCTTACATTTCTACATTACTTTCAACATAACATAAAATATTATTTAAAGTCATAGAAATTTTCATGGCAATTGTAGAACAATAGCAACGGCAAAGAAATCAGATATGTCTAATTTCCATGCAATAAAATATCAAGTGCTACATTACAAATTATTACTACTATAGAAATATACGCAAAAGCAGTTCAGTTTCATTTATTTGAATTGTCCTCTATTTCTTAATAATGGATGGAAATTTTCTTTTTATCTTATTTCTGTTGCTTATTTCGATGTTTCTTTGAACTCGAATGTTCCTATAGCTGTTGATTTATTGCGGACAAAATTAAATTATTTCGACGGAAATAGAATATCGTGGGATTTTTTTTTTTTTTTTTTTTTTTTTTTTTTATGGACAAAATGTTTTTTGTTTATTTTTGCTCATATTATACTGTTCCTTTAGAACCTTAAGTAGAATCCATGTCCTTCTAATGCAATAAAATTAAACTCAATATTTATTTCCGAAAATAAATATAGGAATATACATTCTTTGTATAAAGCGTATTTATCACGTATCTTTCTCATTATGTTACCCATGAGTTTCAAATTAAAATTAGCTTCCACAAAAGCTACAAATTCATTAAAATGTTACAAAAGTTTTATTAAAAATGTGTCATGTTTCAAGGATTTTTATCTAAACGACAGATTTAAGTGACATCTTTTGGAAATTAAGCAAATAAATTGACACAAGACAGACATAGATAAATCTGTTAATAATCTTGAAATGTCAATACACCATGTTTATGCATCATGTGTTACAATAGTTTCAGAATAAATTTAAGAATGATCAATTTGTGTTTTTCAATGCTGTTAAATAAGTATTTTATTAAAGTTTTAAAAAAATATTGCGTTTTAATTGGAAATAACTACAACCAACTTTAAATTATGTTTTTTTATACATTTGATAAGAAAGACTTCTATACATGTTTTGTGACAGAATTAGATAGACTCAATAGCAAATAATAATTTATTTAAAAAAAAACTACAAAAAAGAAAAACGCATGACAATTGAAAAACACAACAATACGTTTTTTATGATGTAAGGTTTTCTGTATTTACATTCCAGATTATTACTACTTACTACTTTAGAAATATACACGAAAACACTTCCGTTTCATTTGTTTGACTTGCTCTCTATTTCTTAATAATGGATGGAAAATATCTTTTTTATCTTATTTCTTTTGCTTATTTCGGGGTTTCTTTGAACTCAAATGTTCCTATACACTGAAAAAAAAATTCCGTTAAAAAACTGAAATAGTACTGGTAATCTAGACGCCAGTACTACTTCCGTTTTTTAACGGAAAAAATTTCCGTGAATTCCAGAAATAGTTCCGTTTTTTCACAAAATATTCCCATTTTTTAAAAAATATTTCCTTATGTAAAAATTTTCGTTTGAAAAGTTAAAAAAATGTTCCAAGGACAAACTAACATCTTTGTGATTTTTATTCTTTACTTTTCAAAGACACATTATATACATTTAATTTAAACAACAGTGAAGAAATGTCACTTACCTTCCATGGGGTTTGAACTCGGGACCTCTTCAATCGTAGCTTGTAGTGTAAAACCATTACACCAGGATTATTCAAACCACCCTTTCAAATATCCTTAGTTATTTCGGATGCATTTCATAAAGAAAAGATAAGATTTTGAACGCAGGTTTATTTTTGTAGAGATAATGTTTTTCTATTGAATGGATAATTCTAAATGTTTAACAGATTTTCTTTCCCTAATTTCGAATATTTAGCTTATTAATTTTAGCTTTATATGTATATAAAAATTAGTCTTTAAAATATTACATGCATGAAAGAATTTATAAAAAGTTTTGTTTCCTTCTTTTTTGGAAAAATTTTAAAATTCTATTGTAATATTATTGATATTTATTTATTTATTTAAAAAAATACTAACATACTGAAAGAAAGAATAAAAACCGTGCATTTTAGAAAATTATTATATGACGATCTAAGATAAACTCAATAAAGATAATTACAATGGGTTATAAAAATAAATTTCAGTTATTGATTTTTTTATAACTTATGTAATCGCCAAAATTATAATAATTTGGGTAGTATATTTCGATACATTTTTAATTTTATGTGCGAACTTCTTAATTTGAATAAATTAAAAATATATATATTAAAATTAAAAGTAGAATTTTTTATCAACTTTTTTCAAAATATCCAACGCACTTAAAAATATATATATATGATATAAATAAATTAAACATTATTTTAAAATCATAATCAACTTTCCCTTTCAGCTATTTCAAACTTAAAAAGAATTAATACAATTTTATTAATTTTTTTTTTAATTATTATTATTTTCTTAATATTTTAAAAATACGTTAGATTTTTATTATTAAAACAGAATGAAATAGAGAAATGTTCTAGCAAATTGTTTGAAAAACATCATTTCGGTATAATGTTTTTATTTTCCTGGTAGATGGCACCACTACACTCTACTGTCTTCGGAAAATTGACAAAAATAACGGATTACTTCCGCTATTTAATGGGATTTGTGATTCCGAAATGTCAAATACGGAAATTCTTCTATTTTTTTCGGAAAAATGAAACTATTCCGTAAAATTTTACGGAAAAGTTTGCGTATATTAATGGATATTTTTAACAGTGTAGCTGTTGATTTATAGCGGACAAATTAAATTATTTCGAAGGAAATGGAATATCGTGGGATATTTTTTTCATGGGCAAAATGTTTTCAGTTTATTTTTACTCGTATCATACTGTGCTTACGGAACCTTAAGCAGAATTTATGTCTTCCAATGAAATAAAATTAAACTCAGTATTTATTTCCTAAAATTAATATCGGAACATAAATTCTTTGTATAATGCGTATTTATCAAGTATCTTTCTCATTATGATAATGAGATTCAAATTAAAATTCGCTTCCATAAAAGCTAGAAATTCATTAAAATGTTGCAAAAGTTTTATCAAAAATGTGTCAAGTTTCAAAGATTTTTATCTAAAGGACAGATTTAAGTGACATCTTTTGGAAACTAAGCAAATAAATTGACACAAGACTGACATAGATAAATCTGTTAATAATCTTGAAATGTCAATACAGCATATTTTATACATCAAGGGTTAGAACAGTTTGAGAATCACTTTGAGAATGATCATTTTGTGTTTTTAAAGACTGTTAAATCAGTATTTTTTAAAAGTTTTTTTAAAGTTTTAATTGAAAATAACTACCACCAACTTTAAATTAAGTTTTTTAAAACATTTGATAAGAAAAACTTTCTTACATGTTTTGTGACCGAATTAGATAGGCTCAATAGCAAATAATTTATTTTAAAAGAACTACAAAAAAAGAAAAAACGCATGATAATTGCAAAACATAACAAATACATTTTTTATGATATAATATTTTCAGTATTTACATTCGAGATTATTACTACTTGCTACTTTAGAAATATACGCGAAAGCACTTCAGTTTCATTTATTTGAATTGCCCTCTATTTCTTAATAATGGATAGAAAATTTCTTTTTCTTTTATTTCTTTTGCTTATTTCGATGTTTCTTTGAACTCAAATGTTCCTATAGCTGTTGATTTATTGCGGACAAAATTAAATTACTTCGGAGTAAATAGAATATCTTCGGATATTTTTTCATAGACAAAATGTTTTGTGTTTATTTTTACACGTATCATATCGTTCTTACGGAACCTTAAGCAAAATTTATGTCCTCCCAATGAAATAAAATAAAGCTCAATATTTATTTTCCAAAATTAATACAGGGGCATAAATTCTTTGTCATTATAATATCCATGAGATTCAAATTAAAATACGCTTTTCTAAAAGCTACAAATTCATTAAAATGTTAAAAAGTTTTATTAAAAATAAATCAAGTTTCAAGAATTTTTATATAAACTACAGTTTTAAGTGACATCTTTTGGAAATTAAGCAAATAAATTGACACAAGACTGACATAGATAAATCTGTTAATAATCTTGAAATGTCAATGCTGCATATTTTATGCATCAAGGGTTACAATAGTTTGAGAATAACTTTAAGAATGATCGGTTTGTGCTTTTAAAGACTGTTAAAACAGTATTTTATTAAAGTTTTTAAAAATATATTGTGTTTTAATTGAAAATAACTACAAACAACTTTAAATTGTGTTTTTTAACCCTTTATCTATCGAATTATGAATTCATGAAAATTTTACATAAGCATTTTATGTAAATTGTTTAAATTAAATTAAAAGATTTACATAATCATTTAATAAATTTTTGAAGGATTGAAGGATATTGAAGTATTAATTAATCTTGAAATTGCAGGGGTTTTGTGTAATATTTATAACCCCACTCAAATCTTTTATTTTAAATTGTTTCCTTAGTATTTTGTAGAATTATAAAACGTACAAATATGATGTTCTTACGATATAATATAATAATATTTCCGAATTGAAATATTCCTATCCCCCTCCCTCAGCGCCAAGAACGCTAAAATGACACAAGGTAAAAGAAATGATCCTTTAAAAATTTTTTTAGTTTTGTGTAACCAATATTGCTTTTGGAACAAAATAATGTATCTGTAACTCATTCTAAACAGTATTGCAACTAATTGATGTATTAAAAAAATTCATAATAAGTAATCTTAATGGTACTGATAAGTACCGTCGGTAGATAAAGAATTAAACATTTGATAAGACTTTCTTACATGTTTTGTGACCGAAATAGCAAATAATATTTTATAAAAAAAAAAAAAAAAAAAAAAAAAAAAAGAAAAACGTATGATAATTGAAAAACACAACAAATACATTTTTATGATATAAGGTTTTCAGTATTTAGACTCCAGATTATTACTGCTTACTACTTCAGAAATATACGCGAAAGTACTTGAATTGCCCTCTATTTTTTAATAATGGATGAAAAATTTCTTTTTATCTTATTTTATTTGCTTAATTCGATGTTTCTTTGAACTCAAATGTTCCTGTAGCTGTTGATTTATTGCGGACAAAATTAAATTAGTTCGAAGGAAATGGTATATCGTAGGATTCTTTTTTTTCATATAGACGAAATGTTTTGTGTTTATTTTTATTCGTATCATACTGTTCTTACGGAACCTTACGAGAATTTATGTCCTTCCAATGAAATAAAATTAAACTCAATATTTATTTCCTAAAATTATACAAGGACATAAACTCTTTGAATAAATCCTATTTATCAAGTATCTTTGTCATTATGATATCTATGAGTTTCAAATTAAAATACGCTTTCCTGAAAGCTACAAATTCATTAAAATGTTACAAAAGTTTTATTAAAAATATGTCAAGTTTAAAAATTTCTTATCTAAACTACAGTTTTTAGTGACATCTTTTGGAAATTAAACAAATAAATTGACACAAGACTGACATAAATAAATCTGTTAATAATCTTGATGTGCATACAGCATATTTTCTGCATCAAGGGTTGCAATAGTTAGAGAATAAATTTGAGAATGATCATTTTATGATTTTAAAAACTGTTAAATCAGTATTTTAGTAAAGTTTTAAAAAAATTATTGAGTTTTAATCTAAAATAACTAGAACCAACTTTAACTTAGTTTCTTTAAACATTTAATAAGAAAGACTTTATTGCATGTTTTGTGACCGAACTAGATAGGCTCAATATCAAATAATAATTTATTAATAAAAACTACTAAAAGGAAAAACGTATGATAATTGAAAAACACAACAAATCCATTTTTTATGATATAAGGTTTTCAGTATTTACATTCTAGATTATTACTACTTTAGAAATATACGTGAAAGCACTTCAGTTTCATTTATTTGAATTGGCCTCTATTTCTTAATAATGGATGGAAAATTTCTTTTTATCTAATTTCTTTTGCTTATTTTGATGTTTCTTTGAACTGAAATGTTCCTGTAGCTGTTGATTTATTGCGAACAAAATTAAATTATTTCGAAGGAAATGGAATATCGTGGGATATTTTTTCATAGACAAAATGTTTTGTGTTTATTTTTACTCGTATCATTCTGTTCTTACGGAACCTTACGCAGAATTTATGTTCTTCCAATTGAAATAAAATTAAACTCATTATTTATTTCCTAAAATTAATACAGAAACATAATTTCTTTGTATAAAGCGTTTTTATCAAGTATCTTTGTCATTATGATATGCATGAGTTTCAAATTAAAATACGCTTTCCTTAAAGCTACAAATTCATTAAAATGTTACAAAAGTTTTATTAAAAATATGTCAAGTTTCAAGAATTTTTATCTAAACTACAGTTTTAAGTGACATCTTTTGGAAATTAAGCAAATAAATTGACACAAGACAGACATAGATAAATCTGTTAATAATCTTGAAATATCAATACAGCATATTTTATGCATCAAGGGTTACAATAGTTTGAGAACAACTTTAAGAATGATCGGTTTGTGTTTTTAAAGACTGTTAGGGGGGTTATTATTTTTTAAAAATTATATATTTTAATTAAAAATAACTACAAACAACTCTAAATTATACATTTTTTAAATGTTTGATAAGTGATATTTTTTTGCATGCTTTGTGGCCGAATTAGATAGGCTCAAAACGAGTTAACAATACATTTAAATAAAAACAACTAAAAAAAAGATTAAGTCTGAAATTGCACGTCAGACGTAGCAGTATGAGTTGTCTTCGTACTATGGCGAAGTTTTTAAAATATACGGTACTTCGGATAAAATACATTATCTGAAATCTTTTGTGTTTCCTGTAAATATACTAAATGCTTTCTATTATACAGGAATTAACTTGTAGTAAATTTCAGAAACATATATCAATTTCATAAAATGTGAAATAATTTATGTAATTAAAATGCCCCCAAAACGATATTTCACTCTTTACTATTATGTAATAGAATACTTTTGTGTGGCCTTGTATATTAATATAAAATATTCTTTGCACCACAAATTTTACAGAATGTATACTTTTGTATATTTTTCAGGGATGCATATGAATTGTATTACGCTCAAAAGAGTTTAACATCATTAAAATTCACTTGAAACTATTTTTTCTCATTAACCGTATTGTAACGCAATACTTTTGATTGTCCTTCTATTGAACTATGCATCCGATTTTCATAAAATTTGAAATGACTCAACACGATTATGTAATAATTATACATTTTAAATTGCAAACGGTTCAGATGGGTAGTTTTTGCGTTTTTATATGCAGATGAACGGAATAAACGACAGCTATAGGTGCTACGTATTTACATAAATACGAACGCACATAAAAATACATGATAATTGAAAAACACAGCAAATACATTTTTATTATATGATTTTCAGTGTTTGTTAAAAATTGTTTGATTGATTGAAAAACTTTTGGTGTTGTAGTAGCAGCAATAATAAGATGGTGAAATCTGGCTTCAACATTGAAGAACCTCATTAATTTACAGCTTTACATACAGGAACGAATTATTACAATATTAAAGTTTCAGTCATTGAAGCACAAAAAAATTGGTCCAACTTTATAAAAAAAATTCGAACAGTATGCGCGGTATGATTTCACATAGAATTATACCTAATTTTGAAATTAATTTCTTTATTATTTTGCTTGGCAATGAATAATTGTTAAATTTTCATACTAACTCCAATTTTTACACGTTAAATTCAATATAAAATTTTTTATTGTACAAACATCTTTAAGAAGTTTGAAGATATCCAGTAACTCTAAGAAATATAGACTATATAACTATAGCCTATCACAATCGGAGAACGAAAAAAAAAACATTTTCACATTACATTTATTATAATCCACCCACTTGTTTTTTGTTTTATGAGGCGTAAAGAAACTTACATTCTTTATTTTCAGAAAGATCATCCTTGCTTTTCCGCCTACAGTCGAATAAAAATCAGTTAAGTATTAAAACTTGACAGTAAAAGCAATATTTAAAATCTGGAATAAGACGTGTCGGAGAACTCAGTCGAAACAGTTGCCTCAGAAGGTCAGCCCGTACAAATTCAAGAATATACTAACTATGATAAATAGAATTATGAAATAAGTGACATATATCATTAAGCTTATGTATTTTATTTGCAGTAAATAAAAAATAAGAAAGAGAAATCATTCCTCAAACATAAATTGTGAAAAATTTTCCAATACTGCCAGAACACTTCAACAAAACTTTGCCTTTTCATTAATATTTAACTAAACTTACTGGAAAACATGTAATAGATTTGAACACCAGGTTTCATCAATTAACGTCTGTAACTGGGCACATATTCCAATTCGTTCAGCAGCCTGGTATATAGTCTACATAACATGCTAAAATTTAATTTAGCAAGAAACCACATTATACAATTGAAAATTTACCGTCAGTAATCTCACCAGTAAGTGGTAACGTAAACAAATTCGTTTCTACAACATTGCATATTACCTACACCGTAAAACATTTGTGTAACGTTACACCATAAAATTGGTGGCAACTTTGCTGTCCCCAATTTTACGTAATACAGCATTACTGTCTCCAATTTTATTGGTTACTCGTGTAACATTACAATGTTACACGAGTAATACATGTTTAAATTACTCCATTATATAAGTGAAAAACATTAGTCCATAAAATTGGAGGCAGCAAGGCTGCCATCAATTTTATGAAGTAACGTTACACAAGTACTTACTTAGTGCTCATATTTTTACACACGCTCAATACATATTAAGCTAAATTTAAATTCAGACCAAAGCAAACTTAAAACAACAGCAATCACACTTTCAAAAATTACTCTTCATAGGTGGACATGTGTAACAATCTTTGTTTAGCCCTGCATATGAGTTTATTTATATTCTACAACCATATCTTAGTATACTAAATAAAGTTGAGCTGGAAAATGCATAGCCAAATTAAAAACACTTTTAAGCAGTTCATCTTCATCTTCAGTAATGCTTACGAATTTTGTGCAGCCCTGCACACCCGGTATCTCATCTATAGCATTTATACACTCCTGTAGTATGCAAAATTTTAGTTAAAAACGTATAGCGTAATTGATAAAAAACTTACAGAAATCATCCCTAATAAGTAATATTTCGGAAGCCGTAAAGTGTATGGAAAATGTTATGTGTAAATGAAAAATAAATGCTATGCACACCATATTTTACGGCAAGCATTTTGTAGTGAATCTCAGGAATGGGCATAAATGTCATCATGTTTGGGACTGTGCAACATAATTAAAATACGCTGCGAACAGATATTTCTAGTATAGCATTACATAACCGAATTCTTTTGCGTGACCTTTTAAATGTACGATAAAAGATTTGCAATCCATATTCTACAGTATGCATGATTTATGCACCTCAGATGTTCATATAATTTTCATTATGTTTGTAGCAGTGTAACATAATTAAAATGCACCTCAAGCGATTTTCCCCTATAAACCATAATATCACTTCATTTTTTTGCATGCATTTGTAAATGGACAGTAATTGCTACACATAACATAACCTATAGTAACTTGTTGTGCATCTCAATAATACATATAAATTTCTTTATGTTTGAAATAAAGTAACACCATTAAAATACTCCTTAAATTACTTTTACCATAGACAAATGGATAAATGAAACGGCATTACTTTTGAGGACCCTGTAAATGAGTATAAATGCTACACACTTAATTTCCAATACCGAATATGCAACGGTAAACTTCGATAGTTATATATATTATATGGGAAACTCAATATATTTACGCGAGTTGGTGTACGGACAGACAAACCCAATTCATAAACATTTTTCATCTATACTGGAAAGTGTAACTTGAATTCAATCGACTTGATTGTAAAGTTATCACAGAAATTAAATATTTTCAGTTGAGTGAAAAAGACCCGAGCCGGGGGTCGAACACATATCCTTGGCTTACAAGGAACATGCTCTACAGTTTAAGATACATGGGCTAACAATCAACGAGCATATTTTGCACAGATAACAATATTGGTCATAACTTCTTGCCTGTCATTTAGACAACTCAACAGAATAAACCGCACGTGAAGGAACATAATATATTATTATTTTAACACTGTCAAACTGATTGGTAATGTTACAATACAAATTGAATATTTCGAACAGAACGAAATATGCCCTGGTATTGAACCCATATCCTTGGCTTACAAGGATCGATACCGTTTAAGCTATCTGGGAAAACGTCCGACGAGCATATTTCGCTCAAGATAATCTTAAGGCTATTTGTGGATAGGTTATCTTTTAGCTTTAAGTTTATCTGTCAGAAATATGCTCCCCGGTTGCTAGTCCACGTAATTTAAACGGTGAGACATTGGCCCTGTAAGCCAAAGATCTGGGCTCGATACTTAAAATCCTCTGACCCGAGAGTGTAACTATTAATTGTGGCGGTCACATATCGGTAGATGATGGTCTTCACTAATAGGGAAAAAGCCGATATGCATTTTACCTAAGGAAATATGAGTGAAAATGGTTCAGAAGCTGAGCTAAGTATGGAAGGCGGTTTCCCAATAAGGTGTTTTTCCGACATATTTATTTATTGAACAACATATATCTGACTTTTTTGCTCGACATGAAAGCCTGCTTATAAATCATCATCAATATATAGGAGCGAGATAGCACAAAGAAATTTTACAACACCGAAGAAGTACAACCGGGAAATCCACACAAAGAGAGTGTCTGCAATGGAGCCAGCGGAATTCGAACCCACAACCTCCTACGTTCTCAAGGGATTAGCAGCGTGGTGTCTTAACCACTCGCCCTTAAAGGCGCCGTTTCTTTGATCGTAAAACATTTGAGCGCTTGCTCATAAAAGTTTTTTGAGAGTGGATTTTTTTTTCGCTGCCGATTAGATGCAGGTCTTGCAAAACCGGACGGACATTAGTTGTGGAACAAGACGTTTCGAATATAGTGGCTAATCAGTCAAGTGCATATGATTAAACTTGCTTCTGTTTCATAATCATTCTATGTGTGCTTTTGCCTCGTATAATACCATCATCTTCGGTGCTCCCTAACAGTTTTGAGTTTTAATTCTCGCAGTGCATTCATTGATAAAAGTTGTTAGTTTGTTTGCGTACTATCACCTTTTACTATTTTGGCAATCTTTTATGAAACTCATTGAAACATCGAAACAGTGATTATTACAAAACAACTTTCCCTTGTCGTTTCACGATCTGTTGAGCTCACTTTAAAATAACGCTTCTAAATATGAGCTACCTTATAACATGTCACTTATTTAAGCATTATATTTATTTTTCTTAATAAATTTATTTTGGTTTATTTTGTGTCGGCCGATTATCTACTCCAGGGATATAGGCCCAGGGAGGAAGTGCCCTTCTTGGGGGTTTTCTAATGGAACCTAACCCGTATTTACGCAAGGTTCGAAGAAAACCACGAAATCTCCGAACGGTTAGGCCGACGGTCGCGATTGGGTTCGAACCCAGCACCTGTTGTCTACCAGTTGAGAGGTCAGAACCTCTAGACCACTGGTGGGGCTTTTCTTAATAAAATATTCTATTTTAAAGTTAGAGCCTTTATTTTAAGACACTTTATAGAATATCTTAAAAGATTATATTGTCTTTGAGGGTTTATTAATATTTTAATAAATGAGGTGTCTTCAGAAATAGTTTTTTATTCGCGTCCTTAATAGTATAAAATACGTAGTACCTATAGTTGTGGTCTGGTCTGCCCGTCATCTGTCTATCTGTCCTTATGTAACAGTGCAAAAACTACTCAAGCGAATGGTTTGAATTTTGTAAAATCTTTAAAATTTAATGAAAACGGAATAAAAAACACATAAAAGTTTTCTTTATTCTGTAAAATCCTATCATATGTCATTAATTTAATGATATCCCATGACTGGTAATGATTCTAGGTTGCCATAGTCATGGCATCTTATTTAGGATTGCGCTCTGTTATTTACATGTTGCTAAAATTAATATAATAATCGTAGTAAACATCGTGTTCATGCATTTTTCCATAAGAATACAACAGCTATTGCACTAAGTTCTGATTATTTATAAACCTAGTTATAGACGAACGCATCTTATTTGCCACGTTTCACGTACAATTTCCGACTTGTTTAGTATCTTAACACTTATCACTCGAGATGTGACTCTCACTCTCACTAATATCTTACAGTTTATTTCGCCATATTTTATTGCAGATTATTCGGCCATTAGATAAGGCGAAGAAAACTATTTTAAAATACTGGTGTCCCAGAGCATTTGGAGCACCCATTTACGCGAGACACTAGTTGCTAGTGAGAATCACCTCACGGGTACAAATGGCTAACTGATATAAAAAAAAAACACATAATAAACGAATTTAAACAGCACATTTAACCCCTTCCGGAGCAGTGTGTCCGGTCTGAACACACCTAATTTTAATTCTAAACTTGCAATTAACACCAATAATATTTTAATAAAATCTTGCTTTTACAATAAAAGCTTAAATTAAGGATCTCTTAATTTCTTAAAAAGTCGTTTGTAAACTCCGGTATCAATCAATAATTTCTCATTTTACTAACGTAATTTGCCCGCGCCGGAAAGGGTTAAATGACTAAAATAAGTTTTTTTTTTATTTTAAATGCATCATTAAAAATATTTACACCGCAAAATCTGTTTGATTTAAATAGCTGTCTCTCTAAATAAATAAATAAAAATTCTTCTTCCTTCAACTGAAACCTATAAAATGCTGTAACTTTTTACACAATATTAAACTTAATCCAGACTATGAAAATCCATTATCACAAAAAATAAAAGGCTTTAAACGCTTTTAAAACAATGTGATTGTTAAATGACATGGATTATGCGACAGTATTTCGATATAAAAAAAGACTTTCTTTTATCGGAAAATGTGTTTTTATAGCAACAATTTTTATCTTGTCCAAAAGCTTAAAAGATTATTCTAAGTATTTTTCAATTGCTTGTAAAGAACAATTGGCTCGATATAAATGCAAATAAATACGTCGAAGTATGTTCTTTTTTTCCATGTTTTTATCCGAGTAAATTGACTGAACATATGCATTTTATGGATGGTTTAAAATATTTACAGAGCCTGATTTTTAGTTTCGCGGGCAGGAATCTTTTAATAAAGTTTTTTTTTCAAGATCAAATTTTATTATAGAAGCAAAATAACGTTCATTTATAAAAGTATTTCGATTGAGGGGGCAGATTATTACAATTCTGAGGATTTGAATTTTATTGTTTAGAATTTTGAGAATCATTCTATTTGTTTTGAAAAGTTAAATGAAACAAAAAGCTTTCTTTTTGGAATTTTCATGACATAGAATCAGGCATTTAGAGAAGATTATTTAAACACTATTTTAGAGAATTAATTGCTTATATGAATGTAATATATATATGTATATATATATATATGATTTAAGGGTGTTTTTAAATCAAAAAGGGCAACTTTGTGAAATAATTTTAAATTTATTTTTGCTCGGAAATACATGAAACTACCTGATGTTGTTGTTCAGAAACTATCGAGTTGCACTCATTTTTCAGCTTTTTCGTAAACGCAAAAGATATTTCAGAACAAGCCATCGAAGCTGACGTTTTTTATGCATTTTCCGACGAAAGCAGAAAAGACAGTCAGAGAAAGGGGAAAAAATCACGTGATCACGTGATCAAAATAGCTCATAATTCGGTAGGTAATTTAGCTATCATAAAATGTGAAACTCAGTTCGATTAGAAAGCGTTTTCCTGAGTCAGGACTTTCAATTTTATATCTTTCCGTTGAAAAATGAATTTGTAAATGTGTCGAAAAATTTTGCGCTTGTTGAGCGGAGCAGTTGAGAATACCCTTAAGACAAGCATATAGTACAACGGATTCATCTGGATATAGCCGAGAATATGTACTGTATAAGCAAGTGGCGTAATATGCGTTAAAAAGATAACCTTTTTCATTAAAGATCGAAAATAATTAAGTGGAAGATTCGGCAAGTACTTAACAAAAATAAATGAAAATCTTCTACAATTTTTGGTGCATATTTATTTTATTGCAGTTATTTGGCAAGATATATATACTAAGAAACGATGCTTAGTATTCTATGTAAAAAAGGAAAAAGAAGGAATGCATATTTTTAAAAATAAAATCTGTGATGACAACTATTGGACTTATAATGCAGTTACATGTTTATGCAAGATGCGAAAACCATTAGATAAAATTAAACATAAAGCATTATAAAAAATAATTTTTTTTCACACTTTAAAATTAAGAACTAATATTGAGAATTAAATAAAAATGTTACATCAAATCAAATCTCATGTGAAACAAGTAGCATATTTTGGTATTCAAACTTTATATTTTTGTCTTTAAATCTTGTAAACCTATTGTTTTCTGAGATTTCTAAAGATAAAATAACGCTTTATTTTTCGTGGATTTCCCATAACAGGTTATTTTACATTTTTGCGAACCTTCTTGCAAGACCAAGAAACATTTCTCAATTTTTATAGTGCACGGTGCTTGCGTCTGACACTTGCTAATTACAATACACAATTTATCGAACAACAAGCCGTCTTGGTCATGTAATCATGAGAAGAATTTTAGATCTCGCAAAGTAGTAATAAATAATAAGTTTTCTATGCTAACAAGCTTACAGAACTAGAAGTGTAGCTTTCCTCTTATACTCGAAGCAAAAACATACAAACATAAAAAAAATAAATAACTTCGTAGACTGTAAAAATATAGGGTGAATAAAGTCTAAGAATTGGGCAGCATGCTACTCTGAATGTGTACTTATCATCTTACAACTGAGTCAAAAATAAATAGACAAACAAAAAAGCTTTGCTGACTGGGAAAAGTTAGGGTGGAAAAACTGAAGGAGAAATATTTAGCAGCTTGCTACTCTGGATGTGTAATTCTCATCTTACAACTGAGTCAAAAACAAACAAACAAACAAACAAAAAAGCTTTGTTGACTGGGAATTGTTAGGGTAAAAAAATTGAAGGAGAAATACTGAGAAGCATGCTACTCTGAATGTGTACTTATCATATTATAACTGAGTCAGAAACAAACAAACATACAAGAAAGCTTCGTTGACTGGGAAAAATTAGGGTGAAAACAATGAAGGAGAAATACTGAGCAGCTTGCTACTCTGGATGTGTAATTCCGTTTTACAACTGACTCAAAAAAACAAACAAAAAAGCTTCGTTGACTGGGAAAAGTTCGGGTAAAAAAAACTGAAGGAGAAATACTGAGCAGCTTGCTACTCTGGGTATGTAATTCTCATCTTACAACTGACTCAAAAACAAACAAACAAAAAAGCTTCATTGACTGGGAAAAGTTAGGGTGAAAAAATTGAAGGAGAAATACTGAGGAGTTTGCTGCACTGGATGTGTACTAACGCTCTAACACTTGAGGTACAAGCAAAAAAGAACAAGAAAACAAAGAAAAAGACAAGCACAAAAACCCCCACCCCAGGATTCGTATGTCTTTTGGAATTTTCCGATCAAGTAATTCTGCGGTTCAGTATTTTCGTACCGGGAATTCGCACGTTTTTTAAAGACGCAATTTCGCACGTGTAACTCATATTTATTTTTCTATAAAAAAAATACTGATATTTCTCCAGGAAAATTCTCCAAAGCGTACGAACCCTGCCACGCTCGTCGAAACAAAAACAAACCTCGATCTTTCAAAAGTTCAAGTTAATAAACTAGAATGCGACAGAAATCTTTTACATAATATTGAAACATAGGAGGGAAATGAATTTCATTTTAGTAAAAGTAATAAATGTTAGCTTTATAGTTTGTCAGAGTAAAGAAAGGGATACGTCAATTAACGCCAGTTTGTGACGGAACATTGAAGAATAAGAAGAATAAGAACTTTATTTTTTTAAAACAATAATGGCATTTCTTCTTACCCAAAAACAAAAACGCAGTAAAAATCCCCCCCCCCCTCACAAAAAAATAAACTTATTTCAAAATGTAGAAATAACTACAAATTTAAGAATTTCGTGTAAGCTTCGCAATCAAAAATCGCGAATTTCATCATCCTTTATCAAATTGCTTGAATTGCAATTTTTCTTGTTCATTAAAGCATAACAGCTTACAAACGTTTGAAGAAAATATAAACTAAAATTCAGACAAATGTGGAACATGTATTTTATAATAGATTCCTTTTTTTTCTTCCTCCTGATTTAACGACCTGTAAACTTTTCTTATTTTCCAAATCTAGAGTAAAATCTGTGAGACAGAAGATTTTTATTGATTGAAGAAGCTTTTCGTCCAGATTTATTATTAGTAGTAGATTTTATATTAGTAACTGTATGTGGCAAGGATTCCGCATTTTGAACACTACTATTTAAAAAAAAAATTCTTCTTTCTTATATATAAGTATAGGAAATCTACGATTAAATATGGCGAAGGAAAATTAACAAAGATAATGGTATTTAACATCCGTAACAACTCACACATTTGAAGGCAATAAAGTAATTATTATATTAATTTAAGAAAATTCAAAATAATAAAATTGCTTAAGAAATTAATTGAATAATCTGATATGAATCTTAAGGTCAAATGTGCAATTTCTTTTCTTAAAAAAATCTAGATGCTACAGTTTTCTTTATTTTAATAATTTTATTGCAATGCGTTTTGGCAATAAATAATTTAAAACACTTTTAAATTCTTATTTATATATAGATGGCTTGCAATGTATGTCACATATGCGTTCGGCATTTATAAATAATAAGCTTCTATTGGTAAAAGGAGATCTTCAGTTTTATTGCCTCAAAAGTGTAATTTTATTTATCAACATTGCCATTAGATTCATTTTTTAACTAAAGAAGGCGGTTATGTCATTTATGAAATTCAAAAAGATCAATTCTTCAATAAAACTATCATTTTGTTTTTGGTAGTTTTACTTTAGCACATAAAATTTTCATCAAATTAATCGACATATTAGAAAACAATACTTGTAAATCAAGTCACCTCAACGAAATAAAACGTTTGTCAATTAAGAAAAAAATAAATTTACATTAATTTGATTAACTGCATTAAATAAAAGAAATCTTTTTAAGCAGTAAAGAATAATACCAGACCTTCGTGTTATACGTTTTGTGCTTTTCAAAGAACTTAATTATGCAAAACAACAACGGTTTGATTTAAAAGAATCCGAGAGTTCTTGATTGTCATGATCGTGGAAGAATATTTTCAACTGAATCATTTCCTTTCTTATACAACATGAATGTTTTCATTATTGCGGAAAATATTTGATACCAGTAACAAAATTACCAAATTAGTGTATCACGATGATTCCTATTTAAAATATTTCAGGTTGCAAAATCCAGAGATCTAAAACGGAAAAGCTTATATTCCTAGCAAAAGTCATGTCTTTAGATGTATATCTTTTAATACGAACACCTGTGTAAAGCGGAAAAGATCCATCAAATGTTGAAACTGTACAATTTACTTTTCAAACATTCTTCGTCTACATACGGAAACTGCATAAATCACGAAAACTTCCCAAAATTAAGCTTAAAATTTCCCAACCTCCCCAGTTAATTGACGAATTTTTATCATACAAAGAAGACGAGTGTCCCGTAATCTTCGAAAGTTTAATGTTGTCACAAACAAAAATAAAAAATAACCTGTTCTGAGTTTCTCAAAATTCCAAGAAGCGTACTTTATCTGTAACAATGATAGGAACCACTGTATTTTCGATATTTAAACAAACATTTATAAGAACAATAGTCCTTTTCCAACCATGGATCTTTGAAATCGTTTCAGAGAGTTTTTATAGTGCATTTATAAATTTTCTGGAACCGGAATATTGGATTTAAGGGGTCTCAGGAAAATCGGAAAATTTTTAAAAAGGACACAATCTTCAACATTTAATATCTTAAAATTTTTATGATACTAAAACACAGTTTTTATTGAGATGAAAGATATAAGTACGTTCTTTCATTTTATGCTTCTAAAAAAGTGCAAGGTGCAGAATTAGCATTTACAGGGCGCTCTAAGCTGTCAGATATTTGATAAGCAGAAAATTGGTATAATACACTGTAAAAAAAAATCTGCAAAGGTACTAAACCTTTTCTAGGAAACTGGGATTCCAAGAACTTTTCATGTAACGATAACAGGAAAAATTCATGTAATCGATTCTGAAACTTGAATTTTTGCTGTTACCGTTACAGGAAAAGTTTTTGGAATCCCAGTTTCCTAGAAAAGGTTTAGTACCTTTGCAGATTTTTTTTTTACAGTGTAGCTTATGCGCACGATTACAAAATAAATATCACTTAGAATGGAAATGTTGGTGCAGATTTATACATCAGATTATAATTGATACCTTGAATCTAAAAAAATTTATATTTAAAGCATTTTTCACTTTTTAATACAAAGTTATATTTAAGTAATACAAATTTTTGAAAATTTCAAGAACAGAATCACCTAAGAAATAAAAACTTTTGAACAATAAAAAGGAAATTTTAGGTTCCGTTTATACAGATTAACATGAAACATATATTTTGAAAATTTTATGAGGAAACACTTACCAAATTTTGAGATATCTTTCGCACTATGAGAAAAAAAATTTCATTTGGAGAAAAATGACATCGAAGTTTCGGAAACGCCGCTTCCGCTATTGAGCGGGTAAAATTCTAAAACCCATAATTTTTAAAGATAGAAAACCAACGATTATAAATGCACAAATAAAGTATGAGAAGGTAGCAAATAGCTATTTCGAATCTACTATCGAGATTCTTCATCAGTGCAAAACTCAGCGAGCTAAAAAATAGCAAAACATTTTGCTATTTTTTCTTAATTTCTCAGAAAAAAAAAACCTTTCTAAATTGCGGTGTCAGTCCATAATTTCTCATTTTACTAACAGAATTTGCCCGTGCTGGAAAGGGTTAATAATGTTAATTGAAGCTATCGGAATAGACACAATGATCTTTAAAGATTATCTCGTTGCCTGAAATGCAACAAATGTACTTATTTTGTGTTTTATTCAAAGCATATTTACATGATAATAGACTAGGAAAGAGTTTTTGGAGACATTCGAAAAATATTGTATTACAACAGGGTTTAATAGATATTACAAATTTTTAATCTTTTAAACGTTTTATTACGCATGATTCGTTCAGAAAAAGGACCCATAATTTAAATTTAAAGAGTAAAATGCATGTATAAAAAAAAGGAATCGCCAACGGTGCAAAGAGAATTAAGTCAACTTTTTTTATTATTGTTATTACCAAATGTCATAACAAAAATGAAGTCATATTAAAAAAGATATAGATATATACTATTATTTCTTATCAGTTAGAAAGTAACTAAATAAGTGTTTAGACAAAATAATACTAGATGAAAAGACATGTACTGTTAATAGTACACCAGGCCCGAAAGGGTTAAACTACGGCATACTTTATCCCTTCCTTCTGAAAACGTATATGGGCTTACAAAATTATTTGCATGTATATGTAAGTCATGTATATAAAAATAAAATTAAGAATATACAAAGCGATAAACTTGTAATAAGTTTGGTCCGTATTTCTTATTAATTTTGAAAAACTGTGTTTATAAGTTTATGAGTTAATAGTATTGTTTTCGGGTGATAAAATTGTAAATTTGAATAGAAATTTTTATCTTATTTAAATGCTTTATTATTACAGAATTTGTGTCATAAATAAAGAAAAATGTCTATTTATTTTTACTGCTGGAAGTTTCCCCGGCGTTAATCAGGCCCGGATCCTCTGTCAAAAAATAACAATCGCCTTGTTACCACATTCTCGGTTACATCACTCGCAACTCCAGACACTACATTAAATCGTCATTTAAGAATAAGATACACTGCTCAAAACAATTAAAGGATATTGCAGTTTTAGGTGGATTTTGTATCTGGGAAACTTTTTAGCTGATTGATACATGGCCGACAGACATAGTAGGTTATATGAGAATAAATTACACATGTTTGGCAGAAAAAAATGCATTTTATTGTGCATTTGTGTACAAAAGGAAAAAAACACAATTTGTGCATATGAGAAAAAAAGAATAAGAAAAGATGTTCTCTTCAAAGAAAATCATTTTCAGTAGGGGGTATGGTTTCCACGGGCTGCCAGCAACATTGAACACCTTTGAGGCATGGACTCAATGAGGCTATTAATGACGAGTTGGGGTATTCTGCCCCACTCTTCCAGAAGAGCTCTTTCCAGTTCTTGGAGAGTTTGTGGGGGTTGTTGGCGGCCATAAACTCGTCTTCCTAGAGCGTCCCAAACGTGCTCGATTGGATTCATGTCTGGAGAACACGCTGGCCATTCCATTCGAACGATTCCTTCCTCAAAAAGGAAATCCTCCACCAGGTTTGCACGATGTGGCCTGCAGTTATCGTCCATTAAAATGAAGTTATCTCCGATTGCTGCAGCGTAAGGGACTACAATAGGTCTGAGGATCTCATCACTATATCGGCGACCAGTCAGAGCTCCATCTCGAATGATGTAGAGGTCAGTGCGCCCGTCAATGGAGATACCACCATACACCAACACTCCTCCACCGCCAAATCTGAGACTTGCACGAACGCAGGATTATTCCTACTGCCACGGTCCCTCCAGATGAAAATACGCCTATTATCCGGATGCACAGAAAAACGGGACTCGTCAGAAAAAAGAATATTCCTCCATTCATTTCTCCTCCATTTGACATGCTCGGTTGCCAACTCCCTGCGGTCGCGACGATGCCTTGATGTTAATCTAACACATACCATCGGTCAGCGAGCATACAGACCTACAGCATGGAACCGGTTTCGGACAGTCTGAGTTGAAATCGTGGTGCCTGTAGCCGAGCGAAGGTGTTGTTGGAGAAGAGTAGCGTTCATGTTTCGGTGTCTCCGAGCTGTTAACGCTAAATACCGATCTTCATTGGGCGTTGTTGCCCGTCTACGACATTGCCCTGGTCTTCGGCCTGCACATCCACTCTCCAAAAAACGGTTCCAGATCCTGGAAATGACACTTTGTGACACTACAATGGCTTGCGCTACTACGGCTTGAGTTTGGCCCCCATCTAACCTACCAACAATTCTCCAAGCTTCTGAATCTGTCAAATGACTTCGCTGAGACATCGTACTCATCGAAACAAGGCAATCATTGAATCCCGATCATCCTTGTCTTCATTCTCTTTTATCCAGTTGAAAGTCAAATTTCATTCGCTGCCGCTGAAGCGACGTTTTTGACGTCGAACTCAAAATTTGCATACTCCACAGTTTGAAAACCAGAAAAATTTGCATTTGTGATTTTCTTCTTCTATTTTCGGCAAAAAAAAATTCGTTTATATCTTTATTATATGTAAAACTTCAAATATCCTTTAATTGTTTTGAGCAGTGTAGTTATATCTGGCAAAAACTCATTTTGCAGTTAAAACACTTTGAAAACCAGTATCCTTTGTACGTGCCGCTATTAAAGTTTGCGAAAAAATTTATAAGCTCATATTTAGGTATAGACAGCAATTCTACAAAATCAAAGTTCGTAAATAATATTTTCGTGGAATTTTTTACATTTAAAATATGGTAGAATCCTATTTTTCTCAAACATCGTATTTTGCTTAGAATAACACGTTTCTATCATAAAAAAATAATGTTATTCTTAATTTGCGTAACATTTTATAACTTAAAAAAGGGAAATTTCGTTGATTAATTCGAATAAACTTCAGTGGATATCAAAATATTTATATCTAACTATAATTTAATACAATAACAGCAAACTCACTTATTCATTATGTAATAATTTACAAAGGCATGACTGGGAGAAAGCTTGGAGTTAGAAAAGGTGAACATGAATCCGATATTAAATTTGGTCGTAGTAACACCGCTATATCTAGATTATATTTAGATGAGGAGATGAAAATTTTGTTTAGTGAAAGCAAATTATGTTTAATTTCAAATTGTTGTCGTAAGTCCATTATAAGTGAGTCCATTGAAATTTATACGCGTAAAAGGTTTGTTTGCAATGATACTGCTTCTTTTATTATTCCTAAGTTATGGTTAGAGTTAATGAAAAAATTCCCCGTAAAAGTTTGAATGGGATGAGCAAAACTGGAAAACAATTTTAGGTCATGGTTTATTTTATTTTATGTATTTTATTTACAAAAGATCACGTGGTTTTTGTTTACATCTCATTGTCGCGTGTCATTTATAATGACCGTGAGATGATTTGAAATTTTATATTTATTATAATTATAGTTCTTATATTGTATCCAGTAAATTTTGTTTATAGGTATTACTGTAACCGGATTATTTTGTTTCCATGTATATCAACAATGAATGAAAAGAACATCATATTCTGCAGTAAATATCTTGCAGTGTACCTCAGAGACATATATCGATTCCAATCAGTGTTGGGCACGTTCACAAAATAAACGAACTAACTCAAACTCACGTTCAATTTCTGAAAAGTGATTTAAGTTCACGTTCAAATTCAAAAATTTTCAAACGAACTCGTTCAAATCAAACTCACTTGTAAAAGTGAACAAAGTTCACTAAAAAGTTCACTTTTTTTTTTAATGTTTGGATATTATTGTCCAAATTTACAAAATTTTGTGAACTAATCATTTGATTATTCGATATGTAAGATAGAGGTATGCACGGACGGAAATTTCCAGGCCCGATCCATAGGGGAATAAATGTCCGGCCCGATATTAAAATAAAAATTTCGACCCGAGCCCAGTCCGGCTCGTAGAGAAAACTTAGCGGCTCGATCCGGCCCGATATAATAGCTAAAAACAAGGCCCGAGCTTGGCTTGGCCCGGAAAAAAGCTGAAATTTCTCACCGAACCCGGCTCTACTCCGAGTACATTTCTACAGGACATTGATATTTACCCTTACGGAAGAGTTCTAGCCAAAAAAACTTACCTTAGTCTGTTTATAATCTCCATTTAAGCAGAAGTGCCGTAGGCTGCGATGTTTATGCTTTTAATGAACCTTTGTTAGTTGTATGTAAATGTTTCAGCTATCATTAGTATTATTAATCCATCTTCCATGTTATGGAGACATAAAAATCTAAAAAATGATAGATGCTAAAAGTAACATCTTCTAAGATGAAACCGCATTGGAAAGAAGAAAATACGTTTCCTTTTTAACAGGTGTAAATGTTTAACATATTTTTTATGCCGTATTATTGTATTCATTTTGCATGGATGAATAGTTTAAAAGAACTTTAAAAGAAATTTTAAGTTTTCAGTTTAAAAGAAAATTCCGTCATAGGCAGTTTGTTCCATATGTTTAACTCTATTTAAATAAGCCTGGAATCTACGATTCTTAAAAAAGAATAAAATTCCAATCTTTAATTGTATAATAATGGCAACTTAAAAGTTTGTGCTTTTTCGCAAAATCAAGCCAAATTTTACTGATTTTTGAACAGGCTTGGCCCCATCGAGAAAAGGATTTTGATACGGGATGATTCAACCGGAACTTCTTATTTTGGCCCGTGAAGATTTGGAAGAATGAAAATAGGCAATAAAATTAAAAAATTAGAAGAATTCATTGTAGATAGATTCTTTATTAAGAAATTCGCCGTCTTTTACAAATTTGTTATGATTTTTTTTACACGGATTATTCTATCCATTTTGCACCGATTTAGAAATTGTTTCGTTTAAGACAGGATTTCGTTATATACAGATTTTTGTAGCATTTTTTATAATACTGTTTTCCCCATCCCCTAGTATTGTATATGAACTATTCTTTAAAGAAAAGTTTAAT
The DNA here is from genome assembly GCA_964019185.1 of Maratus speculifer. Lineage (NCBI taxonomy): Eukaryota > Metazoa > Arthropoda > Arachnida > Araneae > Salticidae > Maratus > Maratus speculifer. The sequence goes on from OZ025293.1 coordinate 418,109,866, forward strand.
TGTTGAATCATGGTAATTTAAAATTAGAATAAACTATGGCTATAGCGGAATCGATTGGTATCTTGAAAATTTTCCGTAGAAGACAATATTCCGTCTTAGTCAAATTCTATTCTGTCTGCGGATTCGCTGGAACTTGAAAATCTTTCGGATTTAGACATATTTCCGCCTTACACAGTCCACCTTGTAAAGAGAGTTTACTGTATGTATCTATTTTCAGCGAAATTGTATACAGCCCGGTCCGGTTCGGCGCGACTCGAGTCTGCAGAAGAAGTAAGACTAGGATACTATCCAGAGAAGTGATATCCAGACTTAACCCGTCCTGAGGCTCGTGTACGCCTCTAAATAGCATTTGAAAGAGGGAAAAAGTGTACTAAAGTCTGGAAAATTTTTAAATAAATTATGAAAAAATTGAACGTAAATTTGAACGTAAATTTCGTTCAAACTCGTCTATTTTTTGAGTTTCCGTTCAGTTCACGCTCGTTTATAAAATAGTGAGCGAAGTTCAGTTCAAAGTTCACAAATAGTGAGCGAAAATCGTGAGTTTTCGTTCAGTGAGCGCGTTCATACCCAACACTGATTCCAATATGTAAAAAAGTACACAGCTGACGGTTTTACTCTATCGATGGTAATGTCATGAAAACATTTTGTGTATCCCTGAAAATGAACTATGAATTCTATCCATTCAAGAGATCAGTTCGGGCTCGTTTTTCGGGGCCCGATTAATTTAAGTCAAAGACTGCCACAGCCTAAAGAATTTTTCCCACCAGAGCCGACCTCGATACCAAAAATATAGAAAATAAAATTGTATGATACTTAAAAATTGTTTAAAAAATTATATCTCATTTTTAAAAACCTCTTACACAGATATAATTTTTAAATCAAAACTTAAATTTAATCTTATCAAAATCAGTATCAAATAAAAATATGCTTTATACTCAAAAAAAGATAATCATATTTTTTCCTCCTTCAATAAGAAAATTCGATGGACACGTTTGTGTTTAATGAATAGACGCACGGAATTTGCAGAAAGTTCTGTTTATAAGCTGGCAAATCACACAACTTTTTTCGATTTTCGCTAAAAATTTACATCTTTAACTATACTCGATTCCTTTCTCATAATAATCTTCCGTGATTGACAGATACCTGAAAATCAGCGTAAATATATATATATGTATATATATATATATAAAAGACATTGTTATCTTGAAGGTCTGTTGCTTTTATAGATCAAAAGAGGAATCACTGATCAATTGCTTTCTATCGAAATAACATGGTAATCATATTTACTTACTGGGGAAAGTGACTTCGAAAATGTACAGCGTCCTCAGCATGAGCAGTGTTAATGATGACAAATAGATATAATAATCACAAAAATTATTTTCATATGAAAAACGATTATGACTCGTGCTCAATAGAAAATTAAATAATCTGCAAACCTCTAGTTAATTCTCGTCAGCTAAAAACAGAAGAAAATATTATATTCGTGTTATGTAGCTAAATAATAAACAAAATAAATAAATAAACGATCCAATTAAAAAATATCTTCTGCTGACGAAATGCCAACTAAAGGCAAATTCATTGTTGTGTGTGTTTTGATTGGCGCCATATTAATATATCATTGCAGAAAATTCCGTAGATACAAATCTGTAATTATCACAAATTTTCATTTCAAAGACAGTTTAAAAATGAAATTGGTGTAATTTATAATATGTATAGATGACATCATATAAGAAAATAAGCCCTTATCGATATTTAAAGATTTTATACTGGCATACTTTTATAATGACATACTTTTATAAATGACATACATTTCGTTTAATATTGCGCTAATAGAGTCTGGAGTAATAGAATTTTTGTATACGTGTGTGCGGAGCAGGGGGGGGGGGTAACTCTACAGTTAAAATAATAAATAGGTCGAAATGAAGAATAACCATGTTCTTAGTGTGTTATAAGAAAAAAAATTATGACCTCACTGACGTATTTATAATAGAAATTCACTAACTCAGGAAATATTTTTTCCATGCTAAAAATACAAATAAAAAAGCTATATTACTAAACTTTGTTAGCTGTTTTAAAAGGTTAAAGTATGTTTTAACCTATCCAACTTATTTGTCAATTCGAATAATTATTCTAAATTATATATGTTTTTTATACCTGAAAACTCAATTAAGTACTTTTCCTAGTCCAATTAAAGGTAAATTTAACTATCGTCTTTAAAAATAAATACGTTTAAAATTTTCTTAATACGGAATGTTTAATAATTAAATGCTCAACTCTATTTTTAATCGTTTACTTTATCATCCTATTAAACAAATTGAAGGATTCGGGATAAAGTAAGATTATCCAGATTTTTTAGAATCTTCATTTCATTCCATCAATAACCAACAAACAATGCTAATGAGTTAGCAACAACATTCGCTTCTTTTTTAAGGCGTTCTGAATCATTAACATTGTTTACGTTTAATTCTACCTGATGTGTGAATTATTAAGTAAGGCCTTTAAGGCGACTCAGAAATTCAACTTTCTTTTTATTACCCCTTCTTAGAGACTTTAGAAGACTATAACACATTCTAATTTAATCTAATGATTGCTAATGCAATTTAAAAATGCATATAACAAGGCGTAAGATTTAAATGCAGTAACAAAGAAAAATCCAACATTAAGATATTAAAACGTTTCACAACAAGAATGTATGCTTTTCTAAAACAAGGATAAATTTTAATTATAAATCTGTAATTTTATTAAAGGAACTAAATATTGTAAGTGATTATAATAAACTAAAGGGTAATGACAACATTTATCAAAAGATTTAATGTTGTCATTGAATGCAACACGCCTATAATAGTAATAGATTACAAATATGCAGTCAATTAAAAATTAATACATATTAATGAATCAGTTTTAAATGTTATACATTATTAATAGCAGGTAATACTTTAATTTAAGCACTTAATTGTCGCGCCCGAGACATTCACGGGCTGCAAGCTTCGCGGCTTTTATTCAGAATTGTTTGATTCCCACCAGTTTTATAAAATCGTGTAATTGGTTTGATTCTGGTAGCATTTCACTTGTCATTAAATAAGATGAATATTTTTTTTTCAAAAAAGTGGTGGCAATAATGAATTTGAATTTTTAAAACGTAATTTAATGGGACCGTTAAGGTGTTAATGACTATGAAATTACCTGTAATTATAAGCAAAAAATTACAAACAATATCAGTTGCATCCTTCGTTGTCCGTTGGGAGTTTTTATTTTGTTTAATTTTATTCTTAAGATATCTACTAGTATTTTCAAACTGTAAAATTTGCTTAGCTGTTATTAAGCGTGATTTTTTTAATGGGAGTTGTTAACTAAGTAAGAAATTTTCAAGTTGAATTTTATTTATTTTACTAATAGATATTTGCAAATTAAAATAAAATTACATATAAGGCCATGAAGTGCCGCATTCATGGTCACTTATGTATAGTAATGTCTGGAAATACAATTTCAGTAATTTTAAGCGTGTTTTAATTAAATTGAAAATAAATATATGGCGTGTATAAAAATCTATAGGTAATACACAGAGCTGTGAAAAATAATCCAAATATGGTTAAATGTAAATTTTTAATCTATTATGCGTTTAACTTACAAAACTAAATTTTAGCATGTGTAAAATATATACAGATCCACCGATCGAATATAGGACTTCTAAAAAGAATAAGAGTGCTTTTCTGGCTACAGATGGTAAGGGCCAAAATCTAGTTTTCAAACTGTAGTGTGTTTTATAAAAGGATTACTTAAGCATTTACCTTATTAAACAGCGAAATTTTGTTGAAGAATTCCGGAAAATTTGGAAAATGTCTCATAATCTATGCTTGACGCATGATCTTATTTCAATTGTGAAAGAGAAAATTTCAGAGGGGGGTTATTTAAAGTTTGAACTTTGAGTTAAATGATCATATATCACATCCAAGTTGAGGTCAACGGCGATAGGATAAAGTGGAACACACATAATCGTTCAAAATGTTCAAAATTATCAAACTTTACATTTAACCCTTTATCTACCGCATTATGAATTCATGAAAATTTTACATTCTAAAACATTTTAAGTAAATTATTTAAACTAAATTAAAAGATTTACATAACCATTTAATAAAATTTTCAAGGATTTTGGAAGGATTTAAGGGTTTAAAAAGATTAATTAAATTTGAATTTACAGGGATTTTTTGCAATATTTATAACCCCACTCAAATATTTTATTTTAAATTGTTTTCTTAGTATTTTGTAGAATTATAAAATGTACAAATATGATGCTCTTACAACATAAATACAGAAATATTTCCAAATTGAAAAATCCTCATCCCCCTTCCTCAGCGCAAGAAAGCTGAAAAGATACAAAGGCAAAAAAATCATCCTTTTAAAAATATTTTTGCTTTGTATAACCAATAATACTTTTGGGAAAAATAATTTAATGCATTTGTAACTCATTCTGAAAAGTTTTACAACTAATCGACGTATTAAAAGAATTTTATAATAAGTAATTTTAATGATACTTATAAGTAACGTCGGTATATATAGGGTCTAAGAAATTTTTCGTTCGAAAAACGTTTTCTTTTGTTATTTTTTAAGACAGAAGTACTGAACATAAAAAGTGTTTCCAAGTTACTAAGAAACAGTCCATTAGTTGGTTTCACGTGGAATGTCCCATAATGTGAATTAGAATCATGTTGGGAACCATCTCTCATGCTGCTACGACAATTCCATTGTTTGTTTATTATTTTAAAGCACAGTTATGGAAGAAAGTAAACCCTCTACTTACTCTTTAAAATTTATCGTAGAGGAAAGTTACTGGTACTAAACAATATAGGAAATAAAGCCTACTTTTAAATGATATACGCGAAGTTTGCTTAGGAGGGCATCTACATATTGAAAAGAACCCTAACTTTGTTTTTTCAATAGCAGTACCCAATTCTGACTGCATAAATGCCCTCTACACCCTTCAATTAACATAAAAACAAATTTTCATATAATTCGTATGGAAAAGTTTCGGTAAAATTAATTTTCATAAAAAAGCATATTTTAGGAGCTGTATCGAAATTAAGTTCTGCACTCGATTTTTGCCCGATAGAGCTTTTTTGATCAAGGCATTTTAGGCGGTACTCAAGCATTCATTTAAAATTGCTAGATTACGGGATAGCATAAGGAGTTTCAAAATATCTAGTCATATCTATTGCAGACGTCCCCTTAAACCATCATTTTGCGGTCTTTTAAGCATAATTTGAAAACTACTTGCAAAAAAAATTGAAATTTTGGACTTCCATAAAACAGGACTGAATAAATCTAAATCCATCAAAATTTGTAGATTGCAATTAATAATTTCTCGAATATCAGTTTCATAATTCATATCATAAAATTATAAAAATAATTCAAATTCAACGGATTGTTGGGATATTTTAGTATTATTGCCACATAAAAAATATCACATTAGGAGTATAATTTCAGGAGATATTAATAAAAATATGAAACTGTAATTTAACAATAGAAGCACTAAATTTTGAATGTTTATATTTCATTAACTTATCATTCACATAACTTGAAATATCGTGTCTAGGAATAATTTGAATCGACGATTTGAAATATCCTGTTTAAATCGGGTGATCCATTGAAAAAAATAAAGTTTGGGTTCGTTTTAATATGTAGATAGCTTTCTAAGCAAATTTTATATGTCAGTTAAAAGTAGACTTTATTTCCAATCGTTCGGTATCAGTAATTTCCTTACGATACTTTGTTGAAGAATTATTAGGGTACTTTTTTATACGCTTTTATTAGCTTCACCTGTGTGTATGTATGTAACGAATCTTTGAACGTTATTTTCACTCACTTTAAGGCATCAGATTAAATTGAAGCTTTGCACACTTATTAAGAACCGATGACAATTCAATAATTTAAAAAGTTGCCGCTTAAAAGGATCAAAATAAAAAACGCCGGATAAACGGATGAAAAACAATTTGAAAAACTAGCAGTCTCCTGACACCCTAGACACACGACAATCACTGAAACTCATATGAAAATTGTAACTATGCAACCGAATAAACCATTTTAAACTTTTTAGTTTGACCTGATATAAAAGCATGTGTTTTATTTTTTAAAACTATTTAGCAATTGTTTTTCCACGACTGTACCTATTTCTCCTAACAGTTTTGCGTTTTGCAATTTCACTATATCTTTTAAATGTTTTTACTTCTTCACTATATAAGTGTTTCCTTTACTGTTTTCTCCATGGTTATCTTAATTATATATGTAATTCGACTAATTAAACATCTAAAATTAAAAAATACTCAAATTAATCAGACCCAAACAAGTGAAAATTATTTAATTATTTAATTTCCTCACGGTACTTTGTTGTGGAATTAGTAGGATACTTTTTTTCCACGACTGTACCTATTTCTCGTAACCATTTTGCATTTTGCATTTTGCAATTTCACTACTTCTTTTAAATGGTTTTTACTTTTTCACTATGTCAAAGCTTCTTATACTGTTTTCTCCATGGTTATCTTTAAAAACATTTGTATTTCGACTAATTATACATCTAAAATTAAAAAAAATACTCAAATTAATCAACAAAACAAGTTAGAATTATTTAAATAGTACATAATTAAAAATGCGGACGTTTCGGTCTAAGTTTCAGGCCCTCATCAGCGCTATAACATTCAGTAGACCAGAAAACTATACATCATGTATGCAGTATTACTATTAGTAATTATTTGCTGCATACATAATATTTAGTTGTTTGGACAACTTTATGTTATTGCACTGATGAGGAGATAAAACCCGAATCGTCTGCATTTTTAATTGTATATAAATGTAATTTTAGTCTATTTGTCTCATTAAGTTTAGCATTCTGTAATCCTTTTTATTCGGTTGGCATCACTTTTTAGATGTGTTCATAATCACGTAAATGTGTAGCATCTATAGTCATCATTCAGTCCGTCTGTCCGTCCGCATATAACAATGCAAAAACTGCCCAACCGAATAGTTTGAAATTTAAAATATCTAGTCATTTGAAACTTTATGTAAATCGAATGCATAGTTCAATTACAGGGACAGTCAAAAGTATTTCGTCACATTATGGCCAATGGTAAAAATCGTTTCAAATGCATTTTAATGATATTACGCTCTATCGAACATACTAAAACTGAAATGTATCTATGAAGTATGTCTGAAATATACATTCTGTACAATGTGTGGTGCAAAGAATATTTGTTATTAATGTACAGGGTCCAGAATTAATCTTTTACATAATGGTATAAAGGGAAGCATTGTTTGGAGTGCGTTTTAATTATATTAAATTATTTCACATTTTATGAAATTGATATACGTTGCTGAATTTTACTAAAAGTTCCCTTTGGTATAATGGAAAGCAGATAGTATTTACACAGACATGCAAAAGATTTCGGATAGTATATTGTATCCGAAGTATTGTATACTATTATGGAAAGATGTGAATATTTTTAAAGCTTTATTACAGCACGAACGCACTTCATTTGCTACGCTTGTCGTGCAATTTCCGACTTGTTTAAAAGAAGTTACTTTCAGTTATACATTTTTGAAAATTCTCTAATTAAAAAACAGCAAATTATATTTTCCTTTATTACTGGTGCTAAAAGGAAATGGAACAAAAATGATAACAAGCCAGACTCGGGACTGGAAAGTAAGTTGTTAATTTTAAAAATAAATGTCCGACATTGAAAAATGTTTAATTAATTAAATAGTTAAACACAATTTCGTGATTTCCTAATTACATGTAATTTATTAAGCATTTTTCTAAAGATAGAATTATTGTTTTCTTAAAATTTCTCAACATTAATTATTTTATAATTTATTGAAACAAAAATGTACCTACATTACTTATATCATTTAAAAACATTATTTTATATTTATCTGATGACAGAAAAAAAACGCCTTTCGTAATGTATTTTTAAATACACCCTATTGAAGCTGGACCTAAATATTAAAAAGAAGATAAAGTTTTTTCTAGACCACCCCCTTTATTTAAATGTTTTTCGCAGCTGCTGCATCGTGTTACAGATTTTCCAGAAGGGAAAATAGCAACAAAAATGCTGATTACTGACAACTAAGTAGCCACTTAAAATAAGCTGTGTAAAAGAAAAAAAAATATTTTGTTACGAGGGGACAAAACGTTGTAACTGTTAAAGACACTCTGGACTGAGAAATATTTTTTTTTATATTACTTAAACGCGGTTCCTCGTTTATAGAAAATATCTGTATATATTAGCATAAAAGTTTCATTTAAATCAGTTTTAGTGAAACAGCTATTTTGATTTGTATTGTAAAACTTTGTGGAAGCTTGTTACTTACATATATTTTTCAAAAGTTTTTATTAATAATAATCGAAAATGCAATCGATTTTAAAAAGAAACTCAGAACGAAATAACTACATAAGTGAAAAGGAGGAGGTCCAATACTAAGATTTTTGTCTTTCTTTGAGAGGATGAATACAGATGAAAATGACAAAGTCCTTTAACCCTTTATTTACCGCATTTTGAATTCATAAAAATTTTACATTCTAAAGCATTTTACGCAAAATGTTGAAAGTTAAATTAAGAGATTTATATAATCATGTAAGAAAAATTTGAAGGATATTAGAAGGATTAATTAAATTTAATTTTAGAGAGATTTTGTGCAATTTTTATAACCCCACTCAAATCATTTATTTTCAATTATTTTCTTAGTATTTTGTAGAATTATAAAATGTACAAATATAAACTTATAACTATATAAATACAGAAATATTTCCGCATTGAAAAACTCCCATTCCTTTCACTCAGCACTAAGAAAGCTGAAAAGATGCAAAGACAAAAGAAAAAAAAAAAAAAAAAAAGATTCTTTTAAAAATATTTTTGCTTTGTGTAACCAATAATGCTTTTAGAACAAGATAAAGTAATGTATCTGTAACTCGTTCTAAACAGTATTACAACTAACAGTCTCTGTCCTACAATTGGATTGAAGTCGAACTGGAAAAGCCATTATACACTATATTGCCATTGATTATGGGACACTTGCGATTTTAGACATTTTACTAAATATCTAGAAAAATACATGAGGAATCATCTCGAAACTCTTAGTGTATAAATATAATAGTATAAGTCATACATCTCCGTGAAGATTTTTTCCCGAAACTCCAAAGGGGACCGTCAACAAATTAAAAAAGAATGAATATCTTTTGAATAACCCTGTCAAAACTAATGTAGCAAAAGCGCTCAAACTCTAGATTGTGATTGAAGGCCTTATTGTAATAAGCCTTGTTCATTTTTATGCAAATAGCATGCATACTCGCAGAGTAATTAAGGTTTTTATAAAAATGATCCCAAATTTTTCCAAGTTTTTTCCTTATAATTTTCAGAGTTCTTAATATAAAATATTATTTTTTTTCAGAAAATATGACAAACAACATTGCACACAGTACCCTGTAATCAGAATTAAAAAATAATGAAAATTGTATAAAAAATGAGTTGGTTTACTAAATAATTTTTTACTGCGCATGCGTCAACGATATCAAAATTTCATTTGCATATTATGTCAGCTAAATGTATAGAGCAACTTTTGTGAAAGTCACAAAATCATAACTTGAAAATTCTGACAATAATCGTCAATTGAATAAGTCGAAAATCCGTTATTCTCAAAATGAAGCAAAAACAAGAGGGGTTGTATCCATATATTCATTGATTAGTGTCAATATAGAATACACAATATGGGATGTACTACTGCATTTGGATAAAATCCCTCATTTTTTTGCTTCATTTTGGAAACAACGGATTTTGTCCTTTTTCTATAGACGATTACTTTCAGAATTTTGAAGCTATGATTTTGAGACTTTTACAAAAGTTGCTCTATACATTTAACTAACATAATACGCAAATGAAATTTTGATATCTTTGACGCATGCGCAGTAAAAAATTATATAGTAAACCTACTCATTTTTCATACAATTTTTATTATTTTTTAATTCTGATTACAGGGTACTGTGTGCAATGTTGTTTGTCATATTTTCTGAAAAAAAATATTATTTTATATTAAGAACTCTGAAAATTATAATGGAAAAACTTGGAAAAATTTGGGACCATTTTTATAAAAAACCTTAATTACTCTGCGAGTGTGCATGCTATTTGCATAAAAATGAACACAGTGTATTACAATAAGGCATTCAATCATAATCTAGAGTTTGAGCACTTTTGCTACATTAGTTTTGACAGAGTTATTCAAAAGATATTCATTCTTTTTTAATTTGTTGACGGTCCCCTATGGCGTTTCGGTAAAAAATCTTCACGGAGATGTATGACGTATACTATTATATTTATACACTAAGAGTTTCGAGATGATTCCTCATGTATTTTTCTAGATATTTAGTAAAATGTCTAAAATCGCAAGTGTCCCATAATCAATGGCAATATAGTGTACATCAAACACGTCGCCTGCGAACATAAAACACGCCGACTTCTAATCGCAAAAAATAGGTGTGTGAACTTGTCTAGGCTTCCTCACCTATTCGAACCTTCTTTATTTGGACATCGCCTTTCACACTAATAAACCGGGAGGCGGTAGCACAAAAGTTTTACCTCATCGAGTTTAAGGATGAAAATCTTGGATTAATTATATATCGATTCGCATATTACTCATAGGTTTAACATTATGTTTTCCTACTTCCAATCATCCATGTTTTCATACTTTTATGTGCAAGAAAGCACAATAGTAAACCTACGAATTAACCACTAAAATTGGGTTTTTAGATGTTTTCTACCAAGATATCACTTGGCAGACCAATTGCGTTTTAATATGCGAAACAAGATTTAAGTAATCCTAGATTTTCATACGTGAACTCGAAGTGAACTGTGAATAATAAACTGCGAAGTTTTGTTACAGCATTCTGAATGTATCGGAAACTGTTACATAATCCATACAAGATGCTTGATTCTTCGTTATTGTTTTTTAGTCCGTCCATTGTCGATTTCTTTGCGAACTTTATCAGGATTTTTCACAATTGATTCCTAAAATCGTTGTATTAAACGAAGTATGCACAATAAAACATTTTATTGAATAAAAATATGCAATTTTTCAAAAAAAAAAAAAAAAAAAAGAAATATTGAATTAAAAAAATAATTCAAATATCTTTACTACTAAAGATCTTTACTACTATTTAATACTAAAAATGGCATCTGAAATTTATCATGAAAAGATGTACATTAAAACGTTGTATTCAATGAAAAAATGCAATTTTTGCAAAAAAAAAAAAAAAAAAAAAAAAAAAAAAGGAAAATACTGAATTCAAAAACGAATAAAGAGAATTCAAATATGTTTAATACTAAAAAAGGCATAAAAAATTTATCATCAAAATAAATTTTCAAATGTGCGGTATTTGTCATTATTGGTGTAATTTCAATTGGTATTTCAAATGTGTCTATTTTACCAAATGGCAGTGATTCTTCGATGCTGATCCTTGCAAATCAATTTTATTGTAGGAAGTGTTATGAAACTGTTACATAATCCATACAAGACGCATGGTTTTTCGTTCTTGTTTTTTAGTTTGTCCATTATCGATTTCGTTGCTCTCTATTTAAGGAGTTTTCCGAATTGATTCCTAAAACTGTTGTATTAGACGAAGTATATACAATAAAACATTTTAGTCAATGAAAATATGCAATATTTACAAAAAAAGGGGGGGGGGCGGAAATACTGAATTCAAAAAAGAAGAAAGAGAATTCAAATATCTTTAATATTAAAAATGACATCTTAAATTTATCATCAAAAGAAATTTCGAAATGTATGGTATCTATTTTACCAAATGGCAGTGATTCTTCGATGCTGATCCTTGCAAATCAATTTTATTGTAGGAAGTGTTATGAAACTCTTACATAATCCATACCAGACGCATGATTTTTCGTTCTTGTTTTTCAGTTTGTTTATTGTCGATTTCTTTGCTCTCTTTTTCAGGATTTTTCAGAATTGATTCCTAAAATCTCTGTATTAAACGAAGTATGTACAATAAAACATTTTTTTGAATAAAAATACGCAATATTTGCAAAAAAAAAAAAAAAAAAAAAAAAAAAAGGAAGGAAATATTGAATTTAAAAAAGAATTCAAATATCTCTAATATTAAAAATGGCATCTGAAATTTATCGTGAAAAGAAATTTCGAAATGTGTGGTATCTATTTTACCAAATGGCCGTGATTCTTCGATGCTGATCCCTGCAAATCAATTTTATTGTAGGAAGTGTTATGAAACTGTTACATAATCCATACAAGACGCATGATTTTTCGTTCTTGTTTTTCAGTTTGTCCATTGTCGATTTCTTTGCTCTCTTTTTCAGGATTTTTCAGAATTGATTCCTAAAATCTCTGTATTAAACGAAGTACGTACAATAAAACATTTTATTGAATAAAAATATGCAAAACTTGAAAAAAAAAAAGGAAAGGAAATATTGAATTTAAAAAAGAATTTAACTATCTTTAATACTAAAAATGGCATCTGAAATTTATTAGGAAAAGAAATTTCGAAATGTGTGGTATCTATTTTACCAAATGGCCGTGATTCTTCGATGCTGATCCCTGCAAATCAATTTTATTGTAGGAAGTGTTATGAAACTGTTACATAATCCATACAAGACGCATGATTTTTCGTTCTTGTTTTTCAGTTTGTCCATTGTCGATTTCTTTGCTCTCTTTTTCAGGATTTTTAAGAATTGATTCCTAAAATCGCTGTATTAGATGAAGTATGTACAATAAAACGTTTTATTCAATGAAAATATTCAATATTTGCAAAAAAGGGAAATACTGAATTCAAATATCCTTAATACTAAAAATGGCTTCTGAAATTTATCATCAAAAGAAATTTCGAAATGTGTGGTATCTATTTTACCAAATAGCAATGATTCTTCGATGCTGATCCTTGCAAATCAATTTTATTGCAGGAAGTGTTATGAAAAATAATACTTACTCAGCTGATCCTTTTTAAAAGGATTGATCTTAAAACCACTTGAGGATATTGTATCTATACCGATTCTTAAATATTCTATATCTGTTTCTAAGAATAGTTATTTTTCTTTAGATCATCCAAAAAGACTTATTTTTTCTGTGTTATATATTATGTAGGTTGCATAAAAATTTTACTTAACCCTTTCGGTTCCGATATTTTTTTATTTTGGGAACAACATTATTGTTACTTTAACCCTTTCCGGCACACTGTGGGATACCTAATTTTAATCCCAAACTTGCAAATCGCACCAATAATATTTTAATAAAATTTTACTTTTACAGTGAAAGCTTAAATTAAGGGATTCTTAATTTCTCAGAAAAAAAAATCTTTCTAAATTGCGGTGTCAGTCCATAATTTTTCATTTTACTAACAGAATTTGCCCCTGCCGGAAAGGATTAATAATTTTGATTGGATCTATCCAAATAGGCTTATTGATATTTAAAGATTATCTCGTTGCCTGAAATGCAACGAATGTACTTATTTCCTGTGTTATTCAATGCATATTCACATGATAACAGACTACGGAAGAGTTTTTGGAGACGTTTAAAAAATATTACATTACAACAGAGTTTAATAGATATTACAACTTTCTAATGTTTTTTACGTTTTATTACGCATGATTCATTCAAAAAAGGAACATATATTTTAAATTTAAAGCGTAAAATGTATGTATAAAATAAAGGAATCGAACTAATTAAACTTTTTTTTATTATTGTTATTACCATGTGTCAAAATAAAAATGAAGTCATAATAAGAAAGATATAGATATATACTATCGTTCTATTTCTATATGTTAGAAAGTAACTAAATAACTGTTAAAACAAAATAATACTCGATGAAAAGACATGTACTGTTAATAGTACACGGACACGAAAGTGTTAAACTACGGCATACTTTATCCCTTCCTACTAAAAACGTATATGAGCTTAAAAAGTTATTTGCATGTATGGGTGATTCTCAAAATAGGGGACAATTTATGTCTTTCGGCATACAAAAAAAAATTGAGAGGTTTTCTGTCATGTTTTTATATTTAGATATGTTTGTCTTAATATTATTCATTATTTGCACTCAAGAATTACTCACTTTTTAGTTAAAAACACCTTAAAATAACAGAATAAATGTTCAAAATGTCATTAGCATGGATGTCCACAGCAGCTGTGCCTTGTATATACTAGCTTTTTCAAGAGTTAATATCATGTTTATAAAATAAAACAAATGTTATTCTTTCTTTAAATTCAACAAGGAGAGGATTTATCCAATAAATTTCTTTTTAAAAGTAAAATTATAGTATATAAAAAAAGAATTAAAGTTTGTCCTCCATATTCTATTTTCAAAACAAGGTCATACTATAACAGCTGGTTATTAATAAAAATTTCATTTTCACATATGACAATAGTTTGAAAATATAAAGTTTCTCCATGGCAACAAATAGCCATTTTATCCCAGCCTGAAAATAGAAGCATGTATTGTATTTTAAGAATAGAAGTTGAATATTAGGGGCGTACATCAATTGTATGTCATTAGAATGGATAATAATTTTCATGTTTATTTTATAATTAAAATTTTTATTTTACTTATTTGCATAGGACTTTTGTGTTTTAAAAAGCCCCAGAAAGGACTATTGCATTGTGATTATATTATGACTCATAATCTTATTTAAATTAAAATTTGTCATTAGCATGGTTTTTCTGTCCATGCTAAAGACTCCTATGTGCTTAAATGTAACCAATGCTTATATTGTATCTTTTATAAAGTTTAATTTTACATATAAATTTAGGTATTACATTTATTATCCCTAAAATATGCATTAAATCTGTCGGAAAATCACTAAGACAGCTTCTTACATTGTTAGTGTCAGAATGTTGCTCATGTAAACAAAGTTTGCTCTTTGGTAATGTTTTTATTCTCCTTATATGTATATATGTAAAAATGGAAACCATTTGCTGAAAAGGAAGGCTAATAAATATAGAAAGAAATATTTAAACAGGAAGAAAATAAAAATTTCTTATATTTATTCCATGCAATTTGTTTTGTCATTAGCATGGCTCAAAAAATACTAATTATTTTTTTAAGTTAATTTTTAAATATTTAGCTCTGCTGACTACATGTAAAGTATACCTAATACTATATTAACAACACCTATTTTTTCAGAAATTTTGCTAACAGTAATTTTTTTAAGATTTAACTTTTGAAATTGTCCCCTATTTGGAGAATCACCCGTATATGTAATTTATGTCTATAAAAAAGCAAATTAAAATAAAATAAAAATAAAAATAAAAATAAGAATATACAAAGCGATGAACTTGTAGTAAGATTGGTCCGTATTTCGTATTAATTGTTAAAAAACTATTTCTAAGTTCATGTTTGTCAGATGATAAAATTCTATATTTGAATGGAAATTTTAATGTTATTTAAATACTTTCTTATTACAGAATCTGTATCATAAATAAAGTAAGATAGTTTTATCTGGTAAAACTCATTTTGCAGTTAAAACACTTTGAAAACCAGTATGCTTTGTAAGTGTAGCTATTAAAGTTTGCAAAAAACTTTTATCATTAATAAGTTCATATGAAGGTATAGACAGCAATTCTGCAAAATCAAATTTCGCAAATAATATTTTCGTGGAATTTTTTACATTTAAAAAATGATGGAATCCTATTATTCTCAAACATCGTATTTTGCTTAGAATAGCAAGGTTCTATCATAAAAAAATAATGTTATTCTTAATTTGCGTAACTTTTTATAACTTAACAAAGGGAAATTTCGTTGATTAATTCGAATAAAGATCAGTGGATATCAAAATATTTATATCTAACTACAATTCAATACAATAACAGCAAACGACTGCTTCCACTTATTCATTATGTAATAATTTACATAGGCATAACTGGGAGAAAGCTTTTAGTTGGAAAAGGTGAACATGAATCCGATATTAAATTTGGTCATACTAACACCGCTATATCTAGATTATATTTTGATGAGGGGATAAAAATTTTGTTTCGCGAAAGCAAATTATATTTCGTATCAAATTGTTGTCGTAAGATCATTATAAGAGAGTCCATTGAAATTTATACGCGTAAAAGGTTTGTTTGAAATAATACTATTTCTTTTATTATTCCTAAGTTATGGTTAGAGTTAATGAATAAATTCCTCGTGAAAGCTTGAATGGGATGGGAAAATTGGAAAATAATTTTAGATCATCGTTTATTTTATTTTATTTATTTATTTTACAAATTATCACCTGGGGTTTGTTTACATCTCATTATCGCGTGTCACTTATATTGACTGTGAGACGATTTAAAATTTTATTATATTGTAATTATAGTTCTTATATTGTAACCGAAACATGCCAGTCTTATTTGTCTTTAATATTTTTGTATCCCCTTTCTCAAGTAATTTAAATTGTATATTAAAATTTTTCTAAGGTGGTCTGGTGTAATAACGCCAGGCGGGGTAATAAGGCCAGGCGGGGTAATAACGCCAAGTGCTAATATTATGCATAATTATGAAATAATCTGGTAAATGACACCCATGTGCTCTGCGCAGAAGGGTTTTGATTCATATAAATCGTAAAAAAACAGCTTCAAGTTCATTTGTTTCATTTTTAGTTCTTATTGTTTTTACAAGCAACTAAAATTAACGCTTGATCTAAAATTTGCGAAATACGTTTTGTGATGTGAAGACTATTTTTTTTTTTTATCCAGAAATACTTTTATTTTTCTTACACTTTCAATTCTTCTTTTCTTACACTTTCTAACATTTTCAATAGCTTAGAATGCAATTTAGCAATTTCTAAGTTTGTAGAGTTTGTATTTTTAGAATTGGGCAATCTACATTCAATTATTCCATCTTATTTCATAGTTTTGTGTGCATGGCGTTATTACCCGTATAGGTGGGTAATAACGCCAAATAGCATTGGTTAAGAAATCACGCCATTACATTTTAAGAGTACATATCTGTTAAATTATTTTTTATATAGATTGTCAATGAGTTGCTGTATCAAGTCATACATTTGTTTGAAAAATACAATCTAAAACTGAGCCGCGAAAATTGGTAGAAACTTAACGTGGCGTTATTACCCCAGGGTACATTATAAAAGGTAATGTTCTTAAAGTCTATTGATTTGAAAATCTAGTGTATTTAATAATTTTTTTATTCTTAAATTCAATTCAATTAGAAAATGTATAATACAAATGAAAATTATCTTTCAGCAGTTTCCATTAATAAATGGAAATGTATTTCAGCTGTTTTTTGCAGCCTAATCAGTAGAAATTATACATACTAAGAAATATGTAAAAAGTTTAATTTTAAAACATGTACCACAACAAAAAACGCACATCCAGTAAATTTTGTGTATAGATATTTCTGTAACCGGATTATTTTGTGTCCATGTATATCAACGATGAATACAAAGAATATCCTATTCTGCAGTAAATATCTTGCAGTGTACCTCTGAGATATATATCGATTCCAATATGCAATATGATTAATGTACACCATAGACGGCTTTACTCTATAGATCGTAATGTTATGATAACATTTTGAGTATCCCTGAAAATGAACTATGAATGATATCCGTTCAAGAGATTAGTTCGGGCTCGTTTTTCAGGGACCGGCGAATTTAAGTCAAAGCCTGCCCGAGCCCGAAAGAATTTTTGCCACCAGAGCCGACCTCGATACTAAAAGTATACAAAATAAAATTGTATGATACTTAAAATTGTTTAAAATATTATATTTCATTTTTTAAAACCTCTTACACAGATATAATTGTTAAATGAAAACTGAAATCCAATCTTATCAAAATCCGTATAAAAAAAAAATATACTTTATATTTAAAAAGAGTGTCATATTTTTTCTTCCTTTAATAAGCAAGTTTAATTTTTTTGTTTTTTGATTTTGTTTGTGTTTGTGTTTAATGAATGGACGCATGAAATTTGCAGAAATTTTTGTTTGTAAGCTGGCAAGTCAAACAATGTTTTTCGATTTTCAGTACAAAATGCACTTTTTTAACTATAATTGATTCCTTTCTCATCACAATCTTCCGTGATTGACAGGTCCCTGAAAATCAGACAAAACAAAAAATAAACAAAATTAAACAAATGACATTATTATCTTGAAGGTCTGCTGCTTTTATAGATCAAAAGAGGAGCATAATCATATTTACTTACGGAGGAAAGTGATTTCGAAAATGTACAGCAGCCTCAGCATGAGCAGGGTTAAAGATGACAAATAGATATAATAATCACAAAAGTTATTTTCATATGAAAAACGATTACGAATCGTGATCAATTGAAAATTAAATAATTTGCAAACCCCCAGCTGATTCTCGTCAACTAAAAACAGAAGAAAATATTCTCTTCGCGTTATGTAGTTAAATAATAAACAAATAAATAAATAAACGATCCGATTATAGTATATGTTTCGCGGACAAAATGCCAATTAAAAGCAAATTAATTGTTGTGTTTGTTTTGATTGGCGCCATATTAATATATCATCGCAGAAAATTCCGTAGACAAAAATCTGTAATTATCACAAATTTTCATTTCAAAGACAGTTGAAAAATGAAATTTGTGCAATTTATAATATGTAAAGACGACCCCTTATAAGAAAATAAGCCTTTTTGGATTTTTAAAATTTTCATATGAATTAAAGGAGATACTTTTCGTTTAATATTGATAGAGTAATAGAGTAATAGAGTAATTACTGGAGTAATAGAATTTCTGTGTACGTGTGTGAGGAGCAGGAGGGGGGGGGGGGTACTATACATTTAAAATAAGAAATAGGTTGAAATGAAGAATAACCCTGTTCTTAGTGTGTTATAAGAAGAAAAATACGACCACAACGACTTATTTATAATAGAAATTCACTAACTCAAGCAATATTTTTTCCATGCTAAAAAAATAAAATAAAAAAGCTACTTTACTAAATTTTGTTAGCTATTTTAAAAGGTTAAAATATGTTTCAACCTATCCAACTAATTTGTCAATTCGAAAAATTATTCTAAATTATATATGTTTTTTTCTTAAATCTTAAATTTCAATTAAGTACTTTTCCTAGTCCAATTAAATGTAAATTTAAATATCGTCTTTAAAAGTAAATACGTTTAGAATTTTCTTAATGCCGAATGTTTAGTAATTAAATGCTCAACTCTATTTTTAATTGCTTACTTTATCATCCTATTAAACAAATTGAAGGATTCAGGATAAAGTAAGATTATCCAGATTTTTTAGAATCTTCATTTCATTCCATCAATAACCGACAATCAATGCTAATGAGTTAGCAACAACATTAGTTTCTTTTTTAAGGCGTTCTGAATCATTAACATTGTTTACGTTTAATTCTACCTGATGTGTGAATTATTAAGTAAGGCTTTAAGGTGACTCAGAA
This sequence comes from Maratus speculifer, assembly GCA_964019185.1. Taxonomy (NCBI): domain Eukaryota; kingdom Metazoa; phylum Arthropoda; class Arachnida; order Araneae; family Salticidae; genus Maratus; species Maratus speculifer. The sequence goes on from OZ025293.1 coordinate 418,129,283, forward strand.
ACTCAACTTTCTTTTTATTACGCCTTCTTAGAGACTTTAGAAGACTATAACACATTCTAATTCAATCTAATGATTACTAATGCAATTTAAAAATGCATACTAACAACGCGTAATTTTTAAATGCAGTAATAAAGAAACGTGCACCATTAAGTTATTAAAGCGTTTTACAACGAGAATGTATGCTTTTCTAAAACAAGAATAAATTTTAATTGTAAATCTGTAATTTTATTAAAGGAACTAAATGTTGTAAGTGATTGTAATGACCTAGAGAGTAATGACAATATTTATCAAAAGTTTTAATGTTGTCATTGAATGCAACACGCGTATAATAGTAATACATTAGAAATATGCAGTCAATTAAATATTAATACATACTAATGAATCAGTGGTAAATGTTATACGTTACTAATAGCAGGGAATATTTTAATTTTATGAATATGAAGTTTCCTGTACCTATAAGTAAAAATTTGCAAACAATAACAGTTTCATGATTCCAGTTTTTTTATTTTTATTTTATTTTATTTAGTTTTGTTTTTAAGATATCTACTGGTATTTTGAAATAGTAAAATTTTCTTAGCTGTTATTGAGCGTGATTTGTTTAAAGGCAGTTGTTAACTGAGTTAGAAATTTTCAAGTTGAATTTTATTTAGTTTACTAATAGATATTTGTAAATTATAAATAAAAGTATATATAAGGTCACGAAGTGATGCATTCATGGCCACGTATGTATAATAATGCCTGGAAGTACTAGTTCAGTAGTTTTAAGAGAGTTTTAAGCGAAATTAAATTGAAAATTAATATGTGGCGTGTATAAAAATCTATAGGTAATATACAGGGCTGTGAAAAAGAATACAAATATGGCTAAATTTAAATTTTTAATCTATTAAGGGTACAGTGGCCTTTCAAAATTGCAAAAAATCATGAAATTGTCGAATTTTTATTTTTAGCATACTATCATTATATGAACTGCTTGCTATTTAACGCAAAAAGAATTTTTCAATTTCGATTATTTTTACTGGAGTTACAAGCATTTTTGTCCAATCAGCTGATTCTGTCACGCCCCTTTGTTTACTTTTTCGCCGATTCGCAGCCGTAAAATTTAGCCTAGTTTTTCGTTTCACCTTATTCAATGTTATTATTTTGCACTGAATATTTATTAATTTTGTGATTTCGCTAAACAATACTTTAACTGTATCTTTTAACTGTTTCTTTTCGCGTTTGTTTACAATGTATTTAGAGGAATTGCTTTTGTTCCCAATCTTTTTAGCGTAAAAAAAAAAAAAAAAAACTTCTATTTCTAAACAACTATTTAACATATTTGACAAAAATTTGGACAATAAGAGATATTTATACCATGAATATTTCCAGATAAAAAAAAAACAATTCATCAGAAAATAAAAAATTAGTCACACATTTTATATGAATCTATCATAAAAAACATAAAACACTTACATATAGAAATGATATTACATCCCTTATGTATAACTGAAACTGTGTCAGTAGGAAAACATTAAGCAATTATAACCATTGTAATTACTAAAACCTGTTTTTCTCAGAATGAATATTTTCGTCGTTTTCATGATTTGAAAATGTTTCATGCGAAATTCTTTCTGTCCAATTTTTCTGATTTTTTCAAAAATGCTCTCTATATACGTGTTAACAAATCTTACAAGAAATAAACTTGTTTAGACGCATTTAAAGTTTAAAATTTTCAGTTATGTGGTTGTTAGTTTAATGATTTTTTAACGAAAAATACAAAAAAAAAATTACTTCCCGTAAGACATGGTGACGTCACTGCAACGTCGTTGTGAAGTCACATTGTGACTTTGTGACCATCGATTGTCGATGTGACGTCACGTGATGTCGATGTGAAGTCACAGTGACTAAAATGTGAAGTCGTTATGGCCGTTTTAGAGCTTTTTTGTGACGTCACATTGTAACCACTTTCTGACGTCACAATGTGACCAATTTGTGAAAAGTGTGTCATTTGTGACTACTTTGACATTAACATTGTGACGAAACTGTGACAAAAGACGATATTTAAATGGTCAGAAACATGTTTTTTAAAGTAAATAACATGTTTTGAAGAATATTTGTAATTTTCTAAAAATTTTTTAGAGAGTCACATCTTAGTCACAATGTGACGTCACTGAGTGGTGGCATTTTCGTCACAGATGTGGTGTGTCAAACTGACTCACAGTGACGTCATTGTGACGTCACTAGGACCATGCATGCTATGAATGTTAAAATCATTGTTTTAATGTTTTACAAGTAATATGCAAAAAATGCTTAGTAACCTTTATTTGTATGTATGAAAGGATTATTGCGGAAAAAATTTGAACAAGTATGTGAAAACTGGTTGCGCATGGAGTATTTGGAAATATTGTCCTTTTTCGCTAATTTAAAAAAATAAAAATCTGTATCTCAAAAACTATTGAATATATATTTTTTAAAAAAAATTCTAAAATAAGAGATATCTATATACTATGACTATTTCCAGAAATTTTTAAAAAAATTCATTGAAAATTAAAAAAAATAGTTTTGAGAGTCCACTGTACCCTTAAGCGTTTACTCACTAAACTAAATTTTAGCACATGTAGAATACATACAAATCCACAGATCAAATATAGGACTTCTCAAAAGAATTAGAGTGCTTTTCTCGCTGTATATAGTAAGTACCAAAATCTTGTTTTCAAACAGTAGTTTGTTTTCTAAAATAATTACTTAAGCATTTATCTTATTAACACTAGAACCGCGGAACCGTGTCGATTTGACCCGGAACAAATGAATAAATATCCATTCGAACCAGAAAATTCTTTATAAAATAAGTTATATATATGATGCAGAATAAAAATTTAAATAAATACGTGATTAGTTTAAAATGAAAATTCTGATGTGAAATATTTTTACAAATATCGAGAAAAAATTTCCGCGGTTCTAGTGTTAAACAGCGAAATTCTGTTGAAGTATTCTGGAAAATTTGGAAAATGTCTCATAATCCATGCTTGACACATGAATTTTCTGACTTATTTTAATTGTGAAAGAGAAAATTTCAGAGGGGGAGGGGGTATTTAAAGATTAAACTTTGAGTTGAATGATCGTACATCACATCAAATTAGAGGTCAATGAGGACAGAATAAAGTGATACACACATAATCGTTCAAAATGTTCAAAATTATCAAACTTTACATTTAAAGAAATTATTCATTCAAAAAACTTTTTCTTTTCTTATTTTTTGAGGCAGAAGTATTGATATAAAAGAGTTTCCAAGTTACCAAGAAACAGTCCATTGGTTGGTTTCACGTGGAATGTCCCATAATGTGAATTAGAATCATATTGAGAAACATCTCTCATGCTGGTGAGAAAATAAACACCACCTACTAACTCTGCAAAATTTATCGTAGAAGAAAGTTACTGGTGTCAAACGACTGGAAATAAAGTCTATTTTTAAATGATGTACATGAAGTTTGCTTAGGGGACCATCTACATATTGAAATGAACCCTAACTTTGTTTTTTCAATAGCAGTACCCAATTCTGGCAGCATAAATGCTCTCTACACCCTTCAATTAGCATAAAAACAAATTTTCATATAATTCGTATGATAAGTTTCGGAGTAATTGTTATAAAACAAGCATATTTTAGGTGCTGTGTCGAAATTAAGTTCGATACTCTATTGCTGACCGAGAGAGCTTTTTTGATCAAGGCATCTTAGGCGCCACTCAAGCATTCATTTAAGATTTCTAGATTACAGGATAGCATCAGATATTTGAAAATATCTAGTCATATCTATTGCATTACGTCGCCTTAAACCATTATTTTGGCGTTTTTTAAGCATAATTTGAAAACTACTTGGAAGAAAAATTTTAAATTTTGGACTTCTATGAAACAAGACTGAATAAATCTAAATCTGTCAAAATTTGTACCGTAATTTCCGACGTATAATCCGCGGATCAAACAATCATTTTTCAACCCAGAAATTTTCTTAAAAGAAATGTAACTTTTTAGATCGCCGTAAATATTTGTCTTCAATCACTAAAAAAGATTTCTGGGTCCAAAAAGAATTGTTTGATCCGCGGATTATACACCGGAAATTACGGTAAGTTGCAATTCATAATTTTTCGAATATCAGTTCCATAATTCATAATTCATATCATAAAGTTATAAAAAGAATGCAAATTCAGCGAATTGTTTGTATATTTTAGTTTTATTGCTACATAAAAAATATCACATTAGGAGTATAATTTCAGGAGATATTAATAAAAACATGATAATGTAATTTAACATTATAGAGCAAGAGCCCGTGAATGGCAGACCTTCGTTATTTTATAAAAACTGAAACTTTCTCAGCGCAGTGTTCCAACAAAGATAGTAACGATGGGTAATTATGAAATTTGGATCATGGTGGCTTTGGCAGTTAACAAGTAGCAAAGGTGTAAAAAATACCAACTTACTTTCGTCATTTTATAAAGCCTAATTTTTTTATATTTCCTTTGGAATAATATTAGAAATCACGCCCTCCATTGGCAGACACTTCCTATGGGGGCAACCCCTTGGCAGACACCACTAAACTTCAATAAATTGAAATTCTACTTTCGTCATTTTATAAAAGCTACATTTTATATATGTTACTTGGGTAACTATCAGAAGATATTTCCTCAATTACCAGACAGTTTTGGTGGTTCCAACCCTCGCCAGACAAACATATTACTGCGACTTCTCAATACACTAGTAAATCTGCAGATCAGGAGCCTCAACGTCAGCTTTGCACATCATTTTTTTTAAACACACTTTGGGTAATATTCAACTTCCTGGAAATTGTAATTTAAAATTTTCAAATTACATAATTATTTATAAGAATAAAATAAGAATAAGAAGTTTTCAGCCATCAAAAGCGTTAAATTAAATATTTAGTTATGTTAGGATAGTCTGAAATTTTCATGATCTATTATTTTTGTTTTTTTATTATAACACAGTAGATTTATTCAGGGGGGGCTCCGCCCCCCTGAACCCCCCATTGTCTCCTTAAACTTAAATTTGTAACTTTCTATCAATTTGCTAATGGTTATCGTATATCTTGTATTTCTTTATACATTTTGATTTATAAGGATAAGTAACAGTTTTAATAAGCATTTTTCATTATCTTCGTATTTCTACATACCTGCCCACCACAAACACCTAAATCTGATGTATCATGAACTTTTGAAAGTGTAAACTCAGTAATCTAGTGTTTTACAATTATGTTTCCGAAAAAAAGATGTTTTGATTGCATTTTGTGGCAGTTATCGCGGACAGACAGACAGAACAGACTGACAGGCGGAAAACAATAAATTTTGTGTCACCAAAATAAGCCTTCACTGAAGTTTCGGCAATGATGTCATTATTCATGAGTTATTGCTATCCATTTTTCTAATATTTTTTACGACTACTATAAAATACCTGTTTTATTTCAATTATGACGTCAAATTTTATCAGGTGAAATAATTGTTAAAAATATAATTATTTTTTATTTCTTTTACTTCTAATTATGCTCCCATTTTTTGTCAGAAAAATCCTTATTAACGAAACAAATTTCCGTGTTTAATATTTAACAAAGTACTATATTTATTTTTATTTTAATTCTGACGTCATATTTATTTTTTCTTAGTTTAATTTTTCGAATGGAAATTGCTCAATTGAAACTTATTGCCGTTGAAAAATTATTCCATATTTTGATTTTTTTTTTTTTTTTTTGGCAAGATAAAGGAAATTTGTTAAATTTTATCTAAAAAATCGCTATTAATTCTGCATGAAAAAGAAGGAAATTTTGAATTATTAAGGAAAATATGTGAATAAAATTAATAAAACATAGCCTATGTTGTTTTCTGGGCTATGTTATATTTATACACAAAGATACAAACACATTAATTCATCAGTTTTGACGTTGACTTCATTTAAATTAACATTATAAAAATAAGGATTATGATGAATGGTTGCTTAGCAACCATTAAGAGAAAATAAAAAAAATGGAATAAATACATTTGAAATAAGTAAATCTCTATAACAAATTGGTTTACATTATTGGAACACATTTATAAAAAATCTCCAAAATTTACAGTAATAATTTAAAAAATCTGACAAATGTGTAGACAAAATTTCAAAACAATACGAATAATTTAACTGGTAAATTTCAGTATCCCTTTATCATTGAATTCCATTAATGAAATGTGACATTTTCTCTCAAGAAAAAAAAATTAAAAATCATTGAATTTGCCATAGAAAAGCATTATTGCGCAAAATAAAATATTCTATATTTTTCGAACGAATGAATCAAATCTTACAAAAAACTATACAGCTTAATCCCAGTGTCTCACTAACATACCCACTTAATTTCAAGCCAATCGGATGCTTTTTACGGAAGTTATCGCGGAACAGACAGACTGACAAACTGACAGACACAAAAAAATTTCGTGTCTCCAAAGTAAGCCTTCACTGACGTTTCGGCAACTAGAGTCTCTGCATAGCCCGGCAGCATTTTCAGAAAGAATCACGTTTTGAGCACCAGCTTTGGCGAGTTGGCGAAAGCGAGTACATTCAGCTAGCTGCATCACCAAGTACAAAATAAATTAAGTTCAAATGTGTCCTAAAACATATGATTAATAGAATTATATTTATTACAAGCGAATCTTTACTACTGTTTTTAATTAACTTCTCGATTTCTTCGAACATAGCGAGTTAAGGAAATAATATTTTTGAATTGGGGAAAAAAAACCTATGTTTAGATGTTCAGTGAAATTTAAAGCATTTTATTCTGAAAAAGCTCTTTGTTTTAAACTAAGTTTTAATCGTAAACAACGGTGAATAACATTTCCTCATATTATAGTATTTGCTTGATAACATTTACGGAAAAACAAATGAACAATAAGCGCGATCTCTTTGCAGAAGGAAGGGTTGCTATTCGCTAGGCGTTTGACGTCACAAACAAGAAAGGGTGCATAGCATTGACTTAATCTCCGCGCCAATCGTTGTTCTGGTAAGAACAACGTGATTCTCAAAACGTGATTCTTTCTGAAAATGCAGCCCGGTACGGCACGAAACGGACATTTTCCCTCTTTCCCCTTGGCTTTGAAATTGGCGACAGTTATTTGAGGTTGTTGCATGTAATTCTACGGTTGTTGACATTTTTTAAAAAAAAGACCACAATGAAAGAAAAAATATTTAATTTAACAAATTAGAACGACTATTTGGAAAGTGATGTTTTCAAAGACTAAAATTTTAAAGACTTAAAAAGGAATTCTATATTTAAATTAATAATAATAATAAACATCATTTTTAGGATGATCATAACGAGTCCTATATTACGTTCGCCATACATTAAACATTAATATTCCTAGACCATAGATAAAAAAACCAGTAGTTTATTGTTATATAACTTTAACTGTTTAAAATTTGCATTTTTATTTGATAAGAGTTAATCAGACTGACTGCCTCCCATTACATATAGCATGAATTAAACATTAATATTCCTGGACTCATCATATAAAAATTTTAAATGAAATTTCAGTTTTACAATTTTTTGAACTGCAAATTTTTAAACTTCTAAACATTGCACATTTTAAATTTTTACACTGTTGCATAGAGGGAAAAAAATGCACTTTTAAATGAAATTCGTTTGAAATTTTTATGACAATTTGTTTTCAAATTATTATTATTATTTAAAGTTTTTATTACTCTTTTGTCATTGTGGCAACAGAAGTATTCCATTTTTGGACATTAAACATGGACCAATAAGAAGACGAATAAAATGCGTTATTCAACCAATAAAAACATTCAGATATACTTCGGATTTCCCAATTCTCTACCGAGGATAACAACTATTTTCCAAATTACTAAAATTCAGTTATGTATTTATGAGTATTAATGAACGTTAGCATCGAATTCTCTCCAAGCTTGGAAACACTTATCGCCAAATATGGAAAAATATCGCCAAATTTGACGACAAAAATTAAGAAATCATAAATATTGCCGATTTGGCTATAGTTTACTAATTTGGCGAACAAAAAGAACGAATATGAGAGCTACTTCCTCCCTCTGGCACATGCCGAAATTGCTGTTTTATTATGTACAGAAACACATGTATTTTTATTATAATAATAAAATACTTATTTAAATACGAGAAAATGAGATATTTCGCAATGAAAGTTTTACATTTGAATGCCTTTTAATGTTTAAAGTATAAATTCAACGTGATTTATATGCTAATTAAATGAAAAATAAGTAATGTGAGAAAATATCCGTTTACGCGTAAAACAATTTCCATCTAATCTTTTTTTTTTTTTCTTTGATCATTTTAGAAGTCAGATATTATTCAGACTAGGATACAAATCATGTTTTACGGTGTCAAAATTCTCATTTAAAACATTATAAAAAAGCAAAATGCATTAGATGTACATAGCTTTAACTAAAAATATCTACACATATAGTTTTTAAAATAGTGAAATGTATGGGATTTTCCTTCTTCGCTTCCTCTTCAATGCAGCAACCTTAAATAACTGTCACCAATTTCAGAGCCAAGGGGAAAATGTCCGTTTCGCGTCGGGATATACAGAGACACTAATGTATTGAGAAGCCGCCGTATATGTCTGTCTGGTGGGGGTTGGAACCACCAAAACTGTCTGGCAACTGAGGAAATATCTTCTGGTAGTTACCCAAGTAACATATATAAAATTCAGGTTTTATAAAATGACGAAAGTAGAATTTCAATTTATTGAAGTTTAGTGGTGTCTGCCAAGGAGTTGCCATTATTGAAAGTGTCTGCCAATGGAGGACGTGATTTCTAATATCATTACAATAGAAATATAAAAAAATTACGCTTTATAAAATGACGAAAGTAAGTTGGTATTTTTTACACCTTTGCTACCTGTTAACTTCCAAAGCCACCATGATCCAAATTTCATAATTACCCATCGTTCCTATCTGTGTTGGAAGACTGCGCTGAGAAAATTTCAGCTTTTATAAAATAACGAAGGGCTGCCATTCACGGGCTCTTAGGAGCCCGTGAATTTTTTCACGGGCCGTGAACCCGTGAACCTTTAGGAGCACTAAATTTTGAATGTTTATATTTATAAAACTTATCATTTACATGACTTTAAATTTGGTGTCTAGGAACAATTTGAATCGACGACTTCAAATATCCTGTTAAAATCGGGTAATCTATTAAAAAAAAAACTTTGGGTTCGTTTTAACCCTTTATCTACCGAATTATGAATTCATGAAAATTTTACATTCTAAAGCATTTTACGTAAATTGTTTAAACTAAATTAAAAGATTTACATAATCATTTAATAAGTTTTTGCACGATTTTAGAAAGATTGAAGGATATTCACTATCAATCATGCATATTCATCATGCATATTCACTATCAGTTTCAACTTTCTACGTATTGTGCATCATATTAAAAAAAGGGCAAAATCATATTCTGGCGGGTATGTGGGGCTTGTCTCGGACAAATTTCACACCTTCTTTTAAAAATACCGTGTGAATTAATATGTGAGATTTGAAAAGAAGTCGTGAAATTTGTCCGAGACACGCCCGACATTCTCGCCGGAATATGATTTTGCCCTTTTGTAATATGATGCACCATACGCAGAAAGTTGAAATTGATAGTGAATATGCATCATGTCTCATAGTATTTCATGCTAAAAAATTAAGGTGGTCACTCAGAAATTTCAGTTTATTTTTAAATAAAATGTTCATTAAAAAAAGGAAAAATGTTAGAAAACTTGTTCTTTTGTAAAAAAAAATCTGAAAAAATGTCAAACATTCATATGGTGTTTTTTTACATCCCTTACGTTTTTCGTTAAAATTTGCTTAGTAGTTTCGTCACAATGCGCACTTTTCCAAAACAGGCATTTAGAGTCATTACCCTTATAGTCTTGAGATACAAACTTAAAACTGGGAGAAATGAATGTCTTTTTATGGGTTATCGATTCCATGTAGGACTCGATGTGGTTGACTCAAGGGCATATTTTACTATGAAACCCGGCGATACCCTTTCAATTTACACGGATTTTGTACGATATTTATAACCCCACTCAAATCTTTTATTTTAAATTGTTGCCTTAGTATTTTGTAGAATTATAAAATGTACAAATATGATGTTCTTACAATATAAATATAGAAATATTTCCAAATTGAAAAATCTCCCCTCCCCCTCCCTCGGCGCCAAGAAAGTTGAAAAGATACAAAGACGAAATAAATCATCCTTTAAAAAATATTTTTGTTTTGTGTAACCAATAATGTTTTTGGAAAAAAATAAAATAATGTATCTGTAACTCATTCTAAACAGTATTACACCTAACTGACGTATTAAAAGAGTTTTATAATAAGTAATTTTAATGGTACTTACCGGGTGTCCCCAAAATGACTGATGGATTTTAAAATTCAATAACTTGCTGACTGCGATTGAAGGCCAGGTGATCAATGCTGAATGAAGCGTCGACCTGGCCTTCAATCGCCGTCAGCGCCACCTATTGTTTGAAATTCGAACTAAAATAAAAAATTACGGTAAAAAAAACTCCTGACATTATACATAACCCTCCTGCAAAATTTTTTTAAATAGCTATCACCGTTTGCAAGTTATTGAATTTTAAAATCCATCAGTCATTTTTGGGACACCCGGTATAAGTACCGTCGGTGGATAAAAGGTTAATATATAGATAGCTTCCTAAGCAAATTTTATGTGCATCATTTAAAAGTAGACTTTATTTTCAATCGTTCGGTATCAGTAATTTCCTTACGATACTTTGTTGAGGAATTAGAAGGGTACTTTTTTTTCCACGGCTGTACCTATTTCTCGTAACAATTTTGCATTTTGCATTTTGTAATTTCACTATTTCTTTTAAATGTTTTTTACTTCTTCACTATGTCGTGCTTCTTATACTGTTTTCTCCATGGTTATCTTTAAAAATATTTGTATTTCGACTAATTATACATCTAAAATTAAAAAAATACTCAAATTAATCAACAAAAAAAGTTAGAATTATTTAAATAGTGCATAATTAAAAATGCGGACATTTCGGTCCAAGTTTCAGGCCCTCATCAGTGCTATAACATTCAGTTGACCAAAAAAGTATACATCATATTTGCAGTATTTCTACTAGTAATTATTTGCTCCAAACATAATATTTAGTTGTTTGCACAACTTTATATTATTGCATTGATCAGGAGCTAAAACCCGAAAAGTCTGCATTTTTAATCGTAAAAAAGTTTAATTTTAACCTGTTTGTCTGATTAAGTTTAGCATTATGTAATCCTTTGAGGTCTAGTGAGTTTTACACAAATTATATTTGACTTTTTAGATGCATTCATAATCACGTAAATACGTAGCACCTACATACATCGTTCAGTCCATCTGTCCATCCGCACATAACAATGCAAAAACTACCCAACCGAATAGTTTGAAATTTAAAAAATATAATTGTTGCATAATTTTGTCCAGTAATTTCAAATTTTATGAAAATCGGATGCATAATTCAATTACAGGGACAGTCGAAATTATTTCGTTACATTACGACCAATGGTAAAAATAGTTTCAAGTGCATTTTAATGATATTAAACTCCATTGAACATAATAATATTGAAATGCATCTATGAAGTATGTCTAAAATATACATTCTGTACAATGTGTGGTGCAAAGAATATTTGTTATTAATTTACAGGTGCCAGAAATATTCTTTTACATAATGCTATAAAGGGAAGCAATGTTTGGGGTGCGTTTTAATTATATTGAATTATTTCGCATTTTATGAAATTGATATACGTTGCTGAGTTTTACTAAAAGTTACTTCTTGTATAATGGAAAGCAGGTAGTATTTACAGAGGCATGCAAAAGATTTTGGATACTATACTGTATCCGAAGTATTGTATACCATTATGCCAAGATCTGAATATTTTTAAAGCTTTATTATAGTACGAACGCACTTCATTTGCTACGTTTGTCGTGCAATTTCCGACTTGTCTAAAAGAAGTTACCTTCAGTTATACAATTTTGAAAATGCTATAATTAAAAAAAGGCAAATTATATTTTTCTTTATCACTGGTGCCAAAAGAAATGAGACAAAAATGATCCCGAGTCATACTCGGGATTGGAGCGTAAGCTGCTAATTTAAAAATAATTATGCCAGACATTGAAAAATGTTTAATTATTTTACTAGTTAAACACAATTTCATGATTTCCTATTTACGTGTAATTTATTAAGAATTTTCTAAAGATAGAATTAATTTTTTCTTAAAATCTCTCAATATTAAATATTTTATAATTTATTGAAACAAAAATATATCTATATTACTTATATCATTTAAAAACATTATTTTATATTTATCTGAAGACGGGGAAAAAAAGCCACTTGTAATGTATTTTTAAGTACACCCTATTGAAACTGGACCTAAACATTAAAAAGAAGATATAGTTTTTTCTAGCCCACCCCCCTTATTTAAATGTTATTCGCAGCTGCTACATCGTGTTACAGATTTTCCAGAAGGGAAAATAGCAACAAAAATGCTGATTACTGACAACTAAGTAGCCACTTAAAATAAGCTGTGTAAGAGAAAAAAAAATTGTTACGAGGGGACAAAACGTTGTAACTGTTAAAGACACACTGGACTGAGAAATATTTTTTTTTATAATACTTAAACGCGGTTCCTCGTTTAAAGAAAATATCTGTATATATTAGCATAAAAGTTTCATTTAAATCAGGTTTAGTGAAACAGCTATTTTGAGTTGTATTGTAAAAACTTTGTGTGAGTTTTTTACTTACCGTAATTTCGGGTGTATAAGCCGCAGATCAAACAATTATTTTTTGACACAGAATTTTTTAAGGAACAAATATAACTAGTTAGATCGTCGTAAATATTTGTCTTCAATCACTAAATAAGATTTCTGGGTCCCAAAAGAATTGTTTGATCCGCAGCTTATACACCCGAAATTACGGTACATATATTTTTCAAAACATTATTATTAATAATAAAAATATAATAGATTTTAAAAAGTAACTCTGAACGAAATAACTACATAAGGGATAAGGAGAAGGTCCAATACTACGATTTTTGTCTTTCTTTGAGAGGATGAGTAGAGATGAAAATGAAAGCCTACACTACTGATTGAAAAAGATCCGCATGATAATGTAAAGTCTATGGGGGATGTTCTTTTCAAATATCTCGCTCAAATTTTAATATTTTTACATGATTTTTTTGCATAGGGTAGCTGAGTGCGATCCACAACTGGCCTAGTTTTTACTTTTTTCAATTTTGGTTTCAGACTTTTTTAAAGAAAATACTTTAACTTTCAGAACCGCTTTTGAATTTTAAAGTAATTTTTTGAATGAAATTTGAAACCAAAAATGAAAAAGTAAAAACTAGGCCGGTTGTAGATCGTCCTCTGCTATCCAATGCAAAAAATATCACGTAAAAATATTAAAATTTGAGCGAGATAGTTGAAAGGAACGCTTCCATAAACTTTACATTATCATCCGGGTCTTTTTCTGTGACTATATTAATATTTTTACATGATTTTTTTTGCATAGTATAGCTGAGGACGATCTACAACTGTGCTAGTTTTTACATTTTCAATTTTGGTTTTAGATTTAAAAAAAAACTTTAACTTTCTAAACCGGTTTGATCCGGTTCTGAAATTGAAATAATCATAATATAAAAAATATATAACCAAAATCGAAAACGTAAAACCTAGCCCGGTTTTAAATCATCTTCAACTATCCTATTCAAAAAAAATCATGCAAAAATTTGAGCGAGATATTTGAAAAGAACGCCCCCATAGACTTAACATTATCATCCGGGTCTTTTTCACTCAGAAGTGTGGACTCTTAATTAAAATTTTCCTTTTATAACATACTCGAATGTAAGCAAGTTCTTATTTTCTAATAAATTCGTTTATTACTTCTGGTGTAAGCTAATTATTTCAAACCGATTTAACTTCGCGCAGTGAAGAGTTAAATGAGACTGCTGTGTATGTTCCCCAAGGTAACGAACTTGAATTATGAACAAAAAAAAGTAATTTCTTAGTCAAAGTAGAATGTCCTGCTCAGCAACGTGAAGCTTTTTGAACGCCAAAGCATGAAATTGGCAAGGTGAAGAGAATATTGAAAAAATACTGAAAATCAATTGAAAAAAAATTGAAGTCGAAAAGGATTTTCCATTTTTTCCCTTTCCCACGTTGACAGTATTTTCTGAAAGAACTTCCATAAAAAATGGGAAAAAATTACTCCATTACGTAGTTTCTGAATAAGAACATTTGCCCTTTTGATGCATTTCCAAACAATAAAGACATCAGAAATGTGTCACTGTCTCTTTTTAGTTGCGTTATTAATTATGTAAGTACGCGCGTAGTACCTATGGTGGTCTTTCAATCCCTTCGTCTGTCCACATTTCACAGAACAAAAGCTATTCAACGGAATCGTTTAAAATTTAAAATATATAATTGTACAGTTTTGTCCAGTCATTTTAAATTTTATGAACATCGGTTGTATAGTTTAATTACAAGAACAATCAAAAGTTTTCCTTTACATTACAGTAAGCTTTACGGTTAAGCATTGATCTGTATTGCAAGCAAAAAAAAAAAAAAAAAATTCTATGTGCATAGCATTCTTTTTAATATGTGCTCTCTTAAAAAGTCAGCCATAAAATAGCTCAAGTTGAGCTGAAATCCACTCATCTCAATGTTGAAAGGCAGCTTCTCAAAAAAGAGTTAAAATAACTCGAGTTTTAAACAATTTAAATGAAGTTGAGCTATTTAAATAACCAAGTTAGATCAAGAAATTTTAATCGTTTGAAAAACAACTCTTTTATGATCGAAAAAATTACAGCTCTTTCATGAGAAGCCAAATCAGCTCTTTCGTTTTAAGAGTGTGGAAAGTTACTTTACGAATAAGCGTTGATCTGGATTGCAAGCAAAGAAATTTTCTATGTGCACTGCATTCTTTTTATGATATGTGGAATGTGGATAAAATATTGAATGCTTTCGGAAGCTAAAAAAGACATATTTTCAGTATTGTTTCATCCCTTATATCCTTAGTGATTGTAAAGAAGTTTGTTAAACTTTTCACTCGTAGGTTTTTACGAATATGCTACATGTGTCATGTACTACAATCGTATATATGTAGGATTATGAACATTCATACAATGTGTGCTCGACGCAAACACAAATGCAGCACACATAGTAAATCTCCCTTATGCGTGTTGTATGATATATATTTCTCATTACCATTATTTCTGAGCTCTAATATTTATTTTATAAAGTATGCTAAATATTATGGTGAGAATTACTGTTAAAAATAGAAGTACTTAAAAATAATTAACATAGATCGCTGGCCGAAAAGTTACTTAAAATAGCTATGTGAATTTAATGGGGTGTCTCCACGAAGAAATAAATGCTACAATGATAGTGCAAATGATGGCAAGACTTTTCCTAAATTTAAGAAAATATTTTATACAATTTACTCATCGAAATTAAGAATAGTTGATAAAATTAATTTTCTAGACAATTTTTCTCGAGTGTTAAGCAATTAAAATAACAATTAAATATATTTTCAACATATACACATTAATACCAATTAAATAATAGTATTTAAATTCAACATTAAAATTTAAATAATCCCCAAAGCGTCATAATTTATTTTGGAAATGATAGGCAAGGTAACTGTTCATTGTATGTGGAATAGAGCCCAGTTCTTTAAAAGAAGACAGAAAAAAGCTTAAAGTAAACTTCAAATGAAAACCAGCCATGTGGAATAATTATATAAATAAAATTTTATCTTGGGAAGTTTACAGCTAACGTTGCCTTACCTTTCCAAAACTCCTTAAATAAAAAAAAAAAAAAAAAAAAAAAAAAAAAAAAAAAAGATGTCTGATGTAAAAAAAAAAAAAACTAAAGTTAATTTTCTCCGAAAATTAATTTATATTTCACTTAATTTTGATTTATTTATACTTAAGAAAAGATTGATTAAGGAAATTTGCAATTGAATTGTAGGATGTAATTAACCACGCTCCTCCTAGGATGCAGATAAGAATGGTTTGGATACAGAAGGTTATTTCAGCCCCCAATAATAACATATACGGTTTTAAGTACATTTGAAAAATTGATTCAGACATTTTAAATATTAAACAATGCTTAATGATACATTTTTAATACTTTTAAAATGTGCTATAAAAAAAGCGATACCCCACCAGTAGCCAAACAATATTGGGATAATATTGGCTTCATCTTGGAGCAATATTGGCACATTGGCGCAATATTGACGTGAAATATTGCTTAAATATTGGGGTGTTTACATTTTGACCTTATTTAGTCAATATTATGTCAATGTAACGCTAACATTTGTACAGAATTAAAGATTCATTGGAAACATTTCCAATTCAACGCCAATATTTGTGCAATATTAGGATTTCATTGGAAATATTTCCAATGTAATGCCAACATTGGTACAATATTGGAGATTCATTGGAAATATTTCCAATGTAACGCCAACACTTGTACAATATTGGGGATTCATTGGAAATATTTCCAATGAAATGCTATTATTTAACCAGTATTGGCGCAATCTTAGACCAATATTGGTTAGATACTAGCTCTTCAAATCCGAAGTAAAAATAACGGTACAACTATATATTCCTTGGTAATGAAATTTATTTTTGTTGTCAATTTTTGTCGGTGTTAAGCCGTTAAAATATTAACTAAATATTTTTTCAACATAGATACATTAATACCAATTAAATAATAATATTTAAATTCAACTTTAACATTTAAATAATCCTCAAAGCGACAATAATTCAATTTGGAAATTACAGGCAAGGTAACTGTTCATTGTATGTGAAATAGAACCCAGTTTTTAAGAGAAGACAGAAAGGAATTTTAAGTAAACTTCAAATGAAAAGCAGCCATGTAGAATAATTATATAAATGAAATTTTATCTTTGAAAAGTGTACAGCTAACGTTGCCTAACATTTCCGAAATTCCATTTATTTTAAATGCTGTCAGATGTGAGAAAGGGAAAGTTAATTTTCTCCGAAGATCAATTTATATTTCCCTTAATTTTGATTTATTTTTACTTACGAAATGATTGATTAATGAAATTTGCAATTGAATTATAGGATGTAATTAACCACGTTCCTCTCGGGATGCGGATAAGAATGGTTTGAATACTGAAGGATATTTAAGTTACCAATAATAATTTATCTCGTTTTAAGTACAATTGAAAAATTGATTTAAATAATTTAAACATTAAAAATTTCTTAATGATGCGTTTTTTAAAATTTTTAAAATGCACTGTAAAAAAACCGATACCCTCTTCAGATTCGAATTTAAAATAATACTACAAGTACACTGGTGTCCAAAACTTAAGCATAATTGGTAATTAAGTAATTATTTTTAAGTAATGAAAGAAATATGAATCGGAATGTGCTGAAACTCCAGGTGTGTAAACAAAATAGTACGCGTCACATATTTTCGCGAAGAGTTTTCCCCGAAATCGAACAGGGGACCGTCAACAAATTGAAAAAGAACGAAGATCTTTTGGATAACCCTGTCAAAACGAATGTAGCAAAAGCGTTCAAACTGCACATTATGATTAATTGGCTTATTGTAATGTACTGTGTTAATTTTTACAAGGATAGCATGTATACTCGTAGAGAAATTAAGGTTTTTATAAAAACAGTCCTAAGTTTTTTGCTTATAATTTGCAGAGTTCTTCTTATAAAATAATGTTCTTTTCTGAAAATATGACAAACATCATTGTACACAATACCCTGTCATCAGAATTTAAAAATAATAAAAATTGTATGAAAAATGAGTATGTTTAGTAAATAATTTTTCATTGCGCATGCGTCAACGATATCAAAATGTCATTTGCATATTGTGTTAGCTAAATGTATAGAGCAACTTCTGTAAAAGTTTCAAAAACATAGCTTGAAAATTCTGAAAATGGGAGCCTATAGAATCAACTCAAAATCCATTATTCCTAAAAGAAGCAAAAAAATCAGGGGTTTTACCTAAATATAGTTGTACGTGCAATATTGTGTAGGCACTAAACAATGGAATATGGATACAGCCCCTCATCTTTTTGCTTCATTTAGGGAATAAAGGATTTTGATCTCATTCTATCAACGATAATTTTCAGAATTTTTAAGCTATGTTTTTGAGACTTTCACAAAAGTTGCTCTATACATTTAACTAGCATAATATGCAAATGAAATTTTAATAGCGTTCACGCATGCGCAGTAAAAAATTATTTAGTAAACCTGCTCATTTGTCATACAATTTTTATTATTTTTTCATTCTGACGACAGGGTATTGTGTACAATGATGTTTGTCATTTTTTCAAAAGAGAACACTATTCTATATTAAGAACTCTGCAAATTATAAGCAAAAAACTTAGGACTATTTTTATAAAAACCTTAATTTCTCTACGAGTATACATGTTATCCTTGTAAAAATTAACACAGTACATTACAATAAGCCAATTAATCATAATGTGCAGTTTGAACGCTGTTGCTACATTAGTTTTGACAGGGTTATCCAAAATATCTTCGTTCTTTTTCAATTTGTTGACGGTCCCCTGTTCGATTTCGGGGAAAACTCTTCGCGAAAATATGTGATGCGTACTATTTTGTTTACACACCTGGAGTTTCAGCACATTCCGATTCATATTTCTTTCATTACTTAAAAATAATTACTTAATTACCAATTATGCTTAAATTTTGGACACCAGTCTATATATTCTTAGGTTTTGCATAAACAAAATGACATAATAGATGACTAAAAGACCCTTTTTTGAAAGTAATACTTTAGAGGACAGGTAAATTAGGTTCATAGATATTGATATAAAAATACTAGACCCCCCCCCCCCTTAAAGCCGATAGTTCCTCAATTCTCCTCACTGATGCTTAATCTATAAGCGTAGAATCTAAGTATTAATAAAAATCAAGATTTAAAAAAAAAATAAAAAATATTAAGATTTTGTTATTTAAATCAAATTATTTTGATTTAAATCTGATTTTTATAATTTTTTTTCCCAGCATTAATTTTAATAATATCAGGTTTCCGAAACAACTAAACCTTTAATTGTTAATATAATCTATGTTTTTACACTTTAATTAATGAAATGTAATTATCAGCTAGTAATTACTGAAATTAAAAAACTGCAAACTAGTAGTTTCAATAGTTAATCGAAAAAAAAAAGTTAAATACATTGATATTTTTCCATAATTATGTAAAACTGTGCAAAATACTAGTGATTCTTACATTTATTAAAATTATCAGTAACTGCATTTAATATTAAATTGTGAACATTCTCTAATTAAGTATATAATATATATTTTTTATGCTTTATTACTAAAATGATAATTTAATTCGTTCTAAAAGTAAAAGTGGTAGGATGTTAGTTCCAAAAGAGGGCACAATTTCATAAGAAAATGTATTACTAGTGTGTTTAGTAGTGTGTTTATTACAATAATAATAAAAATACTTAAGTTTTTAATATGATAATTAAAAATTCATTAATTTTCAGTACTTCTTAAATTACAAATTGAAAAATACAGTTAAAAAACATGGTTTAATAACACCTTGTTTTTTCTCAAGAAATAAAGTTCAATCATTTTTAGTAAGTCTTGGGGTACACATATTTAGAATTACTGCGGTATAGAGAGCTTTTTTACAAGAAATCTCTGGCAACAACTACAGGTAAATTTCACCATTTTTTAAAAGAGACAGGATGTATTTTGTCAATTTCAAAAAGGACAAGGTGTGGCACCCTCAACAAATAGTAAAAACAAACAAACAAGAATTAACTACAGAATTAATAAAACCTTCAAATAAGTAATTTTATTAATAGCGCAAACAACATGTAACTAACAAATATTATTGACAGCTCGTTTTGCGTTTGTATTAAGAAAAATTACTATTAATTTCCTAAATCTTAGCTTATACCGTGTATGTGTATGTTAACAAAAAAAAATATGAAAATTAGTTACAATGATTCATACAAATATATAGAATAAATATATGAATAGCCAGTTATGTCTGAAATCTTTGAAATATTATTTAGCAACACTATTGCCTCTCAGTGGAGATATCTTGCTGTGCTTGTTAAATTAATCTGTGTTTAGCATTTTTATACCAATTAGCTATTTTTCTGTACTACATTATTTTGCAACAGCTATTGAACATATGTTATTATTCCATTCTTATTTAGCTGCTATATTTGGAAAAAGTTTATTATTGCAAAAGTAGAATGAGAAAATAAGATTCTACTTCTTTATTCTCTTATTTTGCAGAAATTTATTATACTTGCCATGCTGTTTTGTATAAAAGAATGAAAAATTTGATTACTTGGAAATTATGACATTGCAAATTATATTAGACTTCGATTTAAATATAATTTTTAAGTGATTTTTTTCTCTTTTTGCCTTTACAATCTTACTGTACTTAATGTTTTAGAAGACTCAGCAGTTAAGCTTAGAAATAATTATTTAGAGATAATTATTAATAAGTTTTCGCAAGTAAAAAAAAATAAAAAAATAACAGGGAAATCTTAAGAAAACTACGATAGCGAGTGAAAGAAGAAAACATTATAGTAACTGAAGATGCCTCTGAAGTAAGAGGTGGAAATATTTAAAGGACCTCCGTGGTTGAGTGATTAAGACGTCAAGCCGGTAATCGCTTGCGAGCGTAGGGGGTTGTGGGTTCGAATCCCACTGGCTCCATTGCACATACACGCTTTGTGTGGAGCTCCTGGTTGTACTTCTTTTGTGTTGCAATATTTTCTTGTGTGCTATCTCGTCCCTGAATATTGACGATGGCTTACAAGCAGGCTTCATGTCGAGCACACAAGTCAGATGTATGTTGTTCAATAAAACGAAATCAAAATATTAAAAAAATCGTATATGTGTTTTTCAGAATATATATATTTTAAACTATTGACATGTGCACTGTTTAAGTGTATATTAAAGAATGATATGTAAATATGTTTTAATGTCTGTGGAAATTCGGTTGAGCTTTACCATTATTATATGGTAATAAAATCTGCAATTGAATATCTCGGTAACGTAATTGACAAAGCAATTTTCCAGGAAAGACAGGACAGGTGTAACATTTCCACCTGATTTCTATTTCAATAGCCGTGGCGGTGGCTTGTTGTTTGTTGTTTACTGAGCATACCTCATATTTTTTTAGTCATAGCCAGATCTAATTTTTTTAAGCAGCAGGAAATATTGCTGTTTCATATATAGGGTGTCTAGCGAATAAGATCCTGATTTAAAAATTAAATACCTCAAAAACAAATATCAATAGGATTATACGGTAAGGGTTTTAGTTTTTAGCTAAGTTGTAAAAATGTTATACAGAATTTTCAAAAATTTAGTTACATATGGCGCTGTACACGGAATAACTCTCTTTTTTTACAAACAATACTAAAAAAATCAAGTCAAGCATTTTTTGCAATCAGAATACAATGTTCACAATATTTCCTAAATGGCCACCTTTTCAAACGTTTTACAGCTTACCAATTTAAACAAACCGTTTACCACATAATTCTATTGATCTTTGTTTTCGAGAAATTTTATTTTAAAATCAAGGCTTTTTTTGTCGTACATCTTGTATATGTTCCTCAAAAGATCGGATTTTTTAAACATTTAAGAATAGTATGCTCCAACAGAGCTTTTGTTATCTTTTTTTAGTTATTCCACATAATTCAAAAGGTAAATTGATAAAAAAAAAAAAAAAAAAAAAAAAAAAAAAAAAAAAAAAACTGAGTTAGTTTTCAAACAGTTTCCATCGTCAGGTTGTGCAATTTTATATCTTTCCGTTAAAAAATGAATTTGTAAATGTGTCGAAATGTTTTTTTCTTGTGTAGCAAAGCAGTTAAGAACAGACTTAAGGGGGCTCAGGGGTTGAAAACTTTTCAAAAAATCGATTTTTTTTAATGATCTAATTTGATTATTCAATTAATTCTTAACTCAATGCAAGAAACCGCATAAAAATATTTGCATTTTTAACGGAGTTATAAGCATTTATGTATCAACACTTTCATAGCTGCATCCATATAATTTCAACTTTAAGTCGCGTTTTCTCAAAACTTGATTTTTGATGACTAACACCAAGATTTAAAAAAAAAACTATTTGATGGAATGGCTTATTTTTTTTTTTTTTTTGCATATAACATCATTATCTAGAGAATGAATTAATATATATTAGATAGTTTAATATTTTGAGTATTTTTAACGGAAAAAAGTTGTATTTTTTAGGGGGGTTTTAAATTTTCAACTTTGAAAGATTTTTTAATGATGTTTTTTTTAAGTGATAGTTATATCCTTAATTCATTCTCTAGATAATGATGTTATATGCATGCAAAAAAATTTATGCCATTCCATCAAATAGTTTTTTTTTTTTAAATATTGGTGTTAGTCATCAAAAATCAAGTTTTGAGAAAACGCGACTTAAAGTTGAAATTATATGGATGCGGCTATGAAAGTGTTGATACACAAATGCTTATAACTCCGTTAAAAATGCAAATATTTTTTATGCGGTTTTTTGCATTGAGTTAAGAATTAATTGAATAATAAAATTAGATAAAAAAAATCGATATTTTGAAAAGTTTTCAACCCTTGAGCCCCCTTAAGTAAAAACAGGAGAGGTATTAAATTTCCCACCAAGGTAAAAATGTTACATTACCGCCTGATTTCAGTTCCCGGTAATTCAATAATACGAGTTATTCTTCGGAGAGAAAAGGGTTCCCGTCTCCTATTCCCGGTCTTGACAACACTTATTTGATTGGCGATATACTTATCAATAA
Source organism: Maratus speculifer (assembly GCA_964019185.1). NCBI lineage: Eukaryota > Metazoa > Arthropoda > Arachnida > Araneae > Salticidae > Maratus > Maratus speculifer. The sequence continues at coordinate 418,152,119 of OZ025293.1, forward strand.
ACCGACCCTATTTCCTTTCAAATGGGTTCAAAAATTTGTTTTTGTTGTCTGACATTTTTTTCCCTTTATAAAACATAATAATTTTTTGATAAGTGATTTTTTAATATTTTAAGGTGAAAATGACACCTTAATTACATCTATGGGTCACACTTGATGTAATAGTATATTGCGTGTGGATTGTCAAAAATTTCCGTTTTTATAGAAAACAGTTACATAACCTTAATTTAATTGTATTTTAACAATATTCTTGCTCTTGGGACGTTCTCAAAAGGTGGACACTGTACGCACATCATAACTTTAAGCTTCCGAATAAATAAATTCAATCATCATTGACTTTAATTTTTATTTTCACTGAATTCTTAATTCTATTCAGAGACAAAAATTGATATAATTTATATTAAAAGTTTTCTATAAATATCTTAAAATTTTAATTTTTTTACTAAAGTGGCCAATTTTAGACATTCATAACGTTAACTGTTCCAATGTACCAAGAAAAAAAAAGTTTTAACTTGTTTCCAGGAGATTCTAATGATAAACAGCGAATGCATAAAGGGAATGGTTGATTGTTTTATAATTTTGTTAACAAATGCACTACCAATTTATTGCTTTTTGAAGCTAGAAGGACTTTTCTAGAAAGACTTTTTTTATTTTTTTTATGTCCAAAAGTAACGATCGAAACAAAGCTATTATTTTCACGCAAAACACGTTAAGTAAGTACTTTAATCACTTTTATCTATCTTTAAAATCATTTTTGTTTAATTTGAAAGTATGTATATATATTTTCGTAGCATTTTTTTGCAATAAATGCACTTTTCTCAAATAAATTGGAATGTCCGAATTGTGTAACGATCTAAACGCCGATTTTTTCCCGTAAATTTATTTTTAAAGATATAATGTTTTATTATAAATTGTGTATAATTATGTGTTTTGTGTAAATCGTATTTAGTACCTGTAATAATATAATTTTACTTAGAAACACGCTCAACTTTCACGTGTAAATTGATTAATTAAATGCTTCAATAATTATTTTTCCTGAATAATTGCTGTCTTTTGATGTTTGTATATAAGTTTATAGACTTATATACTATATTGTAAAAAAAAAAAAAAAAAAAAAAAAAAAAAATTGGTCTTAAATTTGAAAATTAAAAAAATCACTAATAGTTAACGTTTAATGATCCCACGTTTTGATAATTCCTTCTTATAATTGTCAGAATGTAATTTAATTGCATTTTGACGATATTCTTGTTTTTGTTATGGTCAGAATATTATTTAATTGTATTTTGACGATATTCTTGCTCTTAATATTGTAAGAATGTAATTTAATTGCATTTTGGCGAAATTTTTCTCTTATTATGGTCAGAATGTATTTTAATTGTATTTTGACGATATTTTTGCCCTTATTATGGTCAGAATATAATCTAATTGTATTTTCACGATATTCTTGCTCTTATTATTGTTAAAATGTAATTTAATTGTATTCTTGCCTTATTACAGTCAGAATGTAATTTAATTGAATTTGACGATATTGTTGCCCTTATTATGGTCAGAATAGAGTTAAATTTTGGTTCTACCACTGTTTTCTATAAAAACAGTCGAATGTCTGGACAGTTTTAAGCAAATTCTTAACAGTGTGCATACGAATGAAACTGAGGTTAAGTGTCCATATTTCGTCCCCTCCCTAATTTCGGCTCCATTCCTTTCTTTGCTTCTCTGAAAGTAGCGCCACTGATTACGCAAGCCATAACGAATGGAAGATAAAGGGCTTCAGAATTGAAAATTTCACTAGCCAAAGTGAATCCGTGTAAGGTGGTCTGGTGTAATAACGCCAGGCGGGGTAATAACGCCAAGTGCTAATATTTTGCATAATTATGAAATAATCTGGTAAATGACATCCGTGTGCTCTGCGCAGAAGGGTTTTGAGTCATATAAATAGCAAAAAAACAGCTTCAAGTTAATTTGTTTCATTTTTAGGTCTTATTGTTTTTACAAGCAACTAAAATTAACGCTTGATCTAAAATTTGCGAGATACGTTTTGTGATGTGAAGACTATTTTTTTTATCCGGAAGGACTTTGTTAATTACATAAATTTGTAGTACATTTCATGGACTTTCAAAATGTTGTTGAAGATTTTGGATATCTTCTCGAGATAATTTGTAATTTAAAAAGTGCAGCGCAATAACTATAACGGGGTAATAATGCCAATCCTTGGCATTAATACGCCGGTTAATTCCCTACAGTGGCCGAGCTACATCCTAAATACTGATTCAAATAAACCCAGTTAAAACTGTGAAATGTTTCAAATAATTCTATTTAAGCGGTCCTTTTTAAGCAAAAAGAAGCTCACGGTCTGATATTCTTTTGCCTCATCCTCCCCCCCCCCCCCAAATCCATACCTTTATTTTTCTTACACTTTCACAAAAAATTGAACATTTTCAATAGCTTAGAATGCAATTTGTCAATTTTTAAGTTTGTAGAGTTTGTATTTTTAGAATTGGGCAATCTACATGCAATTATTCCATCTTATTTCATAGTTTTATTTGCATGGCTTTATTACCCATATAGGTGGGTAATAACGCCAAATAGCATTGGTCAAGAAATCACGCCATTACATTTTATGAATACATATCTGTTAAATTATTTTTTTATATAGATAGTCAATGAGTTGCTGTATCAAATCATATATTTGTTTGAAAAATACAAACTAAAACTGAGCCGTGAAAATTGGTAGAACCTTAACGTGTCGTTATTACCCCAGGGTACATTATTATTAATCTCGGATTTTCTATTTTTAGAAGATCTAAGTTCTTGCTACGTCATTTGTAAAATGATATTTACTTTACCGTATTTATTTCCAATTCATTGCATGTATTCTACATAGGTAAGATGGTAACAGTACCATACAGTGTGGTTTACAATGTTCTGTTTATTTTACAAGAACTGAAACTGAACGCGATATTGGGAAGTAGCGTTGTTCCAATTTCGTCCCCCCTTTCAGTTCTTATTTTCGTACCGTGGAAGAAATGAGGAACGCTTTTCGGCGCTCTCAAATCCTAATAAATAATGTGTCTGCAATTTTGTATGTAGATATGCATAGACTTAATCTTGAGGATCTGCTTTAAATTTTGTAAATAAGTTCATTCAAATAAGAAATGAAGAAAGTGCCACTCATCGCACCATTAACTTATGCTCGAGTTGGTTCAGCAACATTGATCACTGGATTTCGTATAAAGAACATGTGAAAAATTCCCAGGGGAAGAAAAAACTGCTCAGCTGAACTTCTGACAACTACCACTCTCAAGGGGAGGAGGAAAAATCCACCGCGTAAAAAATCCAAACATGACCTACCCCTAATAGCATGCATGGTCACAGTGACGTCACTGTGAGTCACTTTGGTCACCTCACATCTGTGACCAAAATGCCACCACTCAGTGACGTCACATTGTGACTGAGATGTGACTTTCTTAAAAATCTTTAGAAATTTATAAACATCCTTCAAAACGTGTTATTTACTTTAAAAAACATGTTTCTGGCAATTTAAATATCGTCGCTTTTGTCACAATTTCGTCACAATGTTAATGTCAAATTTGTCACATTGTGACCACTTTGTGAAACGTCACAAAAGAGCTCTAAAACGGCCATAACGACTTCACATTTTAGTCACTGTGACTTCATACCGACGTCACGTGACGTCACATCGACAATCGGTGGTCACAAAGTCACAATGTGACATCACAACGACGTTGCAGTGACGTCACCATGCTTTACGGGACCTAACATCATTGATGACGAAAGCGATTCTTCTGTTAAAATTCCTCATAATAATAATGTAAGCGATGATGGTGACAATGATGCAGAGTGTCTAGCCGGAGCCGTCGCGAAAGAAGTTTCTTCTCTACGGGCCTGATTCATGAAAAGATGACGTCACGCAAGAGATCTGAGTTGCAAACGGAACATATAGAATGGTTGTATATGTGCATCAAAAACAAGGCTATAAATTTCCGTTTTATGATATTTTTTCAACAATTTGAGGCTTATTTTAGATCTGTTGAATTATACATTTACTATTAAACACCCAAAGTTCATAAATAAGACTTTTTTGTTTTTAATTTGATTTCAAAACTAAACTTATCCTTTGATTTCAAATACGTAAGATTCATGGTTTTTATCGAAGATTTTAACTTCAAATACAGTCGAACCTCGATTTAACGAATTGATTGGGACCCATAAATCCGTTCGTTAAATCCGAAGCAATTCGTTAAATTGAATATCAATTTTTGTAAAGAGTATGGTATAAAAATATCAATAAATATTCCCTTAGATATACAGATTTTAAAAAGAATGATTATTGTTTGCTACGAGTTTAAAAATTATAAGTTAGGAGATCAACTTTAAATTATCTAAATTCTTTAATATTATTTACTTTTGAAACTTATAATACATACATACTTATTCGCACTTTGGAAAGAAATCCTTGATAATGCTTTGTTTGGACTTTCCAAAGTTCTTTGTCGATATTTGCTAACTCCGTAAGAACAACACCATTAACATCGTATGACAAAAAATAATTTTTTAATGTGTTCAAGCTGCAAATTGATTCTTGGAATGTCACATTTTTTAATTGAATTCCAGTATCTTCATCATCTTGACTACTTTCAGAATCTTCATTCTTTTTCTGTTCAATATCGAAGGTACTTAGATCTACATATTTGTCTACATTTTTGTCATGTTTCTAGATGAAAAAGGGGAAAAGACTGTCTTTTGAATCCACCAGAAATAAGATTTAAAAAATGCAGCACTTGGATTAGGATGTGAAAGATTCAAAGTTTTATGTGCAAAAAACTCAAAACTTTAATTTTATCTGCGAATGCGAATTTTTTTTCAGCGGTTGTTGTCCGTTAAATCAAAGCTAACAATTCGTTAAATCAAAGCATTTTAGCATCCTTTTTGTCGGGACAGAAAAAATATTCGTTAAATCGGAGAATTCGTTAAATCAAAGTACGTTAAATCGAGGCTCGACTGTATACATTTATGGCAGACAAAATCATATATTAAAATTGCACAACTTTTGAAACAAAATAAATAAATAAATAAAAGAAATTATACAGAATTAGGATTCGTGATATTTTTCATAGCGTTCAACTTGAATTACAAATTTATGGCAGGAGAAATCCTACATTAAAAGTACGCAATTTTAGCAGCAAGTAATTTAAATTCCTTTTAAAAATAAAAATGCCTTAATTTTAAATTGTAAATATCAGGATTATTATTGTATAAACTCATAAATAAAAATATTATTTTTTTCAAACAATTAAAATAAAAATTCTTTTTGTCAATTAAAATTTCAAATTTCATAATGCATAATTAACTTAAAATACACATTCTTTTAATAGATATTACAACTAAAAGAGTATTTTTCACTAGAAACATGTATTTTCAAATAATTTACAATAAATATGGAATTTAATATTCTCTCATAAAAAATAATCTCACTTTTGTTAATACAGATAATTTATTATTATTATTATTATTATTATTATAAGTGAATTTCGTAGTATCATTTTAAACTTTTGTATAGTAATTTAGTAAGATATTTGTAATTCATAACGAATAAATAAATAAATAAATAGATATAAAATTTGGTTTCCATATTTGCATTTATTTATGAATGCAGATCGAAATAATTTTTTTCAATAATAAATTGCATAATATTTTTTGGGTCTGGAAATTTTAGGAAAGTACTTTCATAATTAAAATTCATGAGTTTTTGTAAAGCATTTACAATTATTTTCTGGGGGTATTAATTGACTTCTATCACCCAACATGAAGTATTTACATTTCAGACGGTCACATTTCATTCGGGCAATCTAATTCTAAAATTTTTGTCTTTGACTAATAAGTTAATGCCCTCACAACATTTTAATTTATGTGAAATTTCATATTTAATGTAACTAAATATAATTGAAATTGTTCATTTTGCTGATAGTATAAGATAATTAAACTTAAAAATTTTTACCTTTTTTCCTGCTTCCATAACTTTTATATAGTAAATGAATTTTTCCATTCATTTAAAAGGATAATCAATGATACGATAAATTTTCTATACTCATCTGATGATGTTGTCCAAAGCGGGTTTCTAAACTATCGATCTGATTATATATATATATATAAAGATAGTCATTAAATAATTTTTATTTCGACTATCCCTATGCATAAGAACTTAGTACTATTTATGTTTTAAATTGTTTTTGATTTATGCAAACTGAATTGTAAACAGAAATTCTAGACCCAAAATAGGATATAAAAAGGCTTTCTTTTTTCTCTTATCTATTAGATGATTCTAATTGTTTACTTCCCGACTTCAAAATAAAACTTATAATTCACATCACATGTAAGACCACGTGGGAATGGCATAGATTTATTTAATTCATTTTAAATAATGAGATAAAAGGAAATATTCATTGACTTAGGTTAATCCTTTATCCACTAATTAATATTTTTAAAATGCTCATTAAAAAAATATATTCGTATAACAGAATATGTAATAGACTCAAATTATCTAAAAATATACACACAATATTAATGGTGATTGCTTCAGCCCTAGCATAAGCAAAATTTTAATGAAGGTGAAGTGGTTTGTGAGATGAAAAAGTCAGATCTCGTGTATGACTCATTTCTCCTGCTTGAGATTTTGAATCAGGCCCGTTAGAGAAGAAACTTGCTTCGCGACGGCCCCGGTCTAGTTTGGTTGAAGCGTTTTTCTCATGATAAACATGGGGAACAATGGGTACAGTGCCTTCAGTGCTGCACATGGTCACAAGAAATAAGCTCAGGAGCCAAAAACAACACACAATTTATATGTTCCCCATGCTTGGATGGATAATTTTTTTAATGGTATTATTGATGCTATTAATTGCTATTAGGATTAATAATACATTTCTTTGTACCTTAAGTAAATGTAAATTAAGTTAATTATTTATTTTTAAATAAATTTTGATTTATTTATAAATCAATCCTTAGATTTTTGGATTCTTTTGAGGGGACGAAATTGGAACATATTTTTTAATTTTTTTTCACATTGAGATACTTTTGAAAAAGAATTTTTCGTATTGTTAATGTTTTTTGTGTAACCTTTGCCCATGTTTCCATATGGTGAATAGTTAGTCTATACAAAATCCAAATTTGGTATGATTTCTCTGAAAATTAAAACTTCCGGGGATCTAAAAGTAACTGGGGGACGATAATAGGGCACATTACCTCAACACAATTTTATAATTTAATAAAATAATCATAGTTATAATAATCTAGAACACAATTTTAGAATTTGATTCAACAATATAATTTATATTCTTACTATTATTGCATTTTTTATAAGTATATATATTAATTAAATTTAAATTTTCTTTATTTTTTTCAAACTAATATGTTTTAATATTGTAAATATTCAATCGAATGACATTTCTAATTTTTTTTATATTCGAAAATTTTTTAAAAGTAAATTTCAATTTAAATATGCATAAACTTTTCTTATAAAGTATTTTTGTTAAAAGAAAAAATGAATATTCAACGATGCATATAAATTTTTGTAAATGATACTTTGTATTAATTTTATATGTAAACAAATTATCTACACTGTAAAAAAATCTGTAAAGTTACTAAAAGTTTTCTAGGAAACTGGCGTTCCTAGAACTTTTTATGTAACGGCAACGCAAAAATCCATGTAACATGTACAGATTTGCACTGAAAAGCAAAATATCTGTAAGGTTACTGAGAGTTTTTTAGGAAACTGGGATTCCAAGAATTTTTCAGGCAACTGCAATCCATATTAAGAATAAAAGTTTAATAAGATAACAGTAATTTTTATAAACTCGTTTGTAAAGTTACATATTTCTGCATGTTTACAAAAATTGCTTTTGTAGATTTACATTTTTTCTTGTGCAGTGTACAGATAAAATGTTAGTAACCATACAGATTTCGGAAATTTTATATCTATAGGATTACAGATTTTTTTTTTTACAGTGTGCATCATAATTTTTGATGGATGTATAATTTAATTGCTTCTAATGTAATTAACCATTAAAAATAATGAAAAAAAAACATTTTTACCATCCTAGTATAATTTAATATTGTAAATATTCAATCGATGGACATTTCTATTTATCTTATAAAATATTTTAGTTAAAAAAAAAGCCTCGCAATTTATATAATTTTTTAACAATTTAAATACAAGTTATATGTATGAAAGCTTTAAATTTTACTCTTATCACCAAGTATTTCGGTTAAAAGAAAATTGGAATTTTTCATGACTTTCATAATACTTTCGAAATAATACTTTTTCTCAGTTTTACATGCAAACAAATTATCTACTTTATAATATCTGACGAAAAACAATTTTATAAGAAAAAATATACAATTTAAATGTATAAAAGCTTTAAATTTCACTCTTATCACTAAGTATTTCAATTTAAAGAAAATGGGAATGTTTCACGACTTCCATAATATTTTTGAAGTAGTACTTTGTCTCAGTTTTACATGCAAACAAATAATCTACTTTATTATTTCGACGAAAAACAATTTTATAAGAAAAAATGCAATTTAAATGTATAAAAGCTTTAAATTTCATCCTTATCACAAAGTATTTCAGTTAAAAGAAAATGGGAATGTTTCACGACTTCCATAATACACTGTTAAAAAAATCTTGTCCTAGTCTGAACCAAATTTTGGTGCGCAATAGCTACCACTGTAAGATGATGAAATTTCGAACCAATATTTGGAGTTCCTGTTGAAGCATAGCTCCAATAGTTGGAACGAAATTGAAATAAGAAGCACCAAATGTTGGTTCGAGACTTCCCCCTCTTATGGTGACAGCTATTCAGCACCAAAATTTGGTTCAAACTAGAGCAAAATTTTTATCAGTGCATTTTCGAAATAATACTTTGTCTCAGTTTTACATGCAAACAAATTATCAACTTTATAATTTTAGACGAAAAAGAATTTTATAAGAAAAAAGTACAATTAAAATGTATAAAAGCTTTAAATTTTACTCTTATCACCAAGTTAAAAGAAAATGGGAATATTTTACGACTTCCATAATATTTTCGAAATAATACATTACCCCAGTTTCAGTCGTAAACAAATTATTCACTTTATGAAAATTGCATTAAATCATTAATGAGTTACGATTATACAACAAAGTAGTAAAACTTTTATATGAGTAATTAATTTGTTATTAGAACTATTCATAACACCTGGAGGCCATGGTTCACTAATTGCTTGTTTTGTCACTGCACAGTTCCCAAAGCGTTTCAACAATTATCATAATGCGCAGCAAATGATATGAAATATTTATTATGTGTTAGTGTAAAAACTAAATGTTTTTGTAGAATTTCGTTGCATTTAAACGAAGCGTAAATTTAGTAAAAGTTGCTGCTTATTATTTTTTTTTAAAGATTAATTTCAGAAAAAAAATATTTCTATTAAAATTTAATAATCGAAAAAGCGTTTAACGTCTTCAAACCCCAGGGTTTCTTTATGTACTTATTAAAATTTCAGACATGAATTCATAAACTGATAACTAAAAAAAATTGAACAGCGGAAAAGAAAAAAAAATTACATAAAATTTGGTGATATACGAGGATTTAAAAAGTAATTTTTTGACAATTTCTTTGATTTTATTTTCTTTTTATTTCACTTATTAACATTGTAAAAACCTTGCAAAGTTATAGGTTATATACATAAATTAAGTTATACACATAACTTTTGATTTAAAATTTCTTTGATTATTATTGCGACGCTAAAAATACTCTTCAAGGGGAAAAAATATAACATTCTAACACAGGCGAAAAATGATTATGATTCATTATGATTATGAAATTAAATATGATTCCATGCAACAGAAGTATTTCTACGGTGTTTGTAGATAGAGTTTCTTCGAACAAACTGTCGGGAATAACCCGTAAAGCATGGTGACGTCACTGCAACGTCGTTGTGAAGTCACATTGTGACTTTGTGACCATCGATTGTCAATGTGACGTCACGTGACGTCGATGTGAAGTCACAGTGACTAAAATGTGAAGTCGTTATGGCCGTTTTAGAGATCTTTTGTGACGTTTCACAAAGTGGTCACAATGTGACAAAGTTGTGAAAAATGTGTGATTTGTGACTAATTTGACATTAACATTGTGACGAAACTGTGACAAAAGCGACGATATTTAAATTGCCAGAAACATGTTTTTAAAAGTAAATAACATGTTTTGAAGGATATTTATAAATTTCTAAAGATTTTTAAGGAAGTCACATCTCAGTCACAATGTGACGTCACTGAGTGGTGGCATTTTGGTCACAGATGTGATGTGACCAAAGTGACTCACAGCGACGTCACTGTGACCATGCATGCTATTAGGGAATATCGAAGCTATAGATAAATGAAGTTTGGTATACAAGGACCATTCTCAACGATGTCCAATAGCTTATTCCTAAACCATTTGTCTAATATATAGTTCCAATTACAAAAATGTTTTAAATGAGGTAAAGGAATATTTTAAAAGTGATTTTGGTAAACACATTTCTTAAAAATATACTAAATTTTATTTTTTATATAGTCCCACGATCCAATATTTAACCAAGTTTTCCTGTTACTCTGACAAGTAAGTTAAAAAGTTCATTATTCTACAATTGAAATTAACTGGGTAATAGCTGTTTAAAGTTTGAGCCTATTTTTTGCTGGAAATTAGGGGTTATTCACAAATTTAGTAGAAATATAGTTTCGTCAGATACATAAACAAATCGGTTGAGAGTAAAATTATCATTGTAATATAAATTTGAAATCTTTAAGCATTATGACATATTAATGCAAAGTATATAATTTGTAATAAACATATAAGAAGAAAAAAGAACAGAATTTTTGTTAAGACAGAATTTTTGTTTTTATCTGTTCTTCTCAACAAGCGCAAAATGTTTTGATATTTTTACAAATATACTTTTTAATGGTAAGATATAAAATTGAAAAATCTGTCTATGAAAGCGATATGGAGTCGAACAGTATTTTCCATTTTTTTGATCAATTAATTACCTTTTGAGCTGTAAGAGATTTTAAACACGTGACTTACACATTCCTCCCCCCCCCCCCGTTACAATGGTATTTTCTTTTGCGCAGAAATTCGGTTCAAAATGCCTACTTTGACACTGTTTTCTGAAAAATCTCTTCTGTTTGCCAATAAAAGGGGGGGGGGGATGACTGCGATTAGATACTTTCTGAACAACACGTGACAGTTTCATGCATTTTCGAGCAAAAATAAATGAAAAGTTATGTCATAAAGCAACCCTTTGGATTTAAGAACAGCCTTAAATAAAATGATGAAAACAAACCCTCTCTATCTGTCTATCTGCTTATCTATCTATTTCATTTTTATGGACATGATAACTTCCGTAATTCTGTATAAATCTCTTCTGCTACATAAAATAGAAAAGTAGAAAATCTCAGTTAAGTTCGTTAATGGGCAAAATCGGACCAAAGGGGTGAAAATAGGCTAGGGTTTTGTGAAAACTGAAAAAAAAAACCCGCATAACTTTTAGTTATAATTAAAATTCTATATGTAAATTTTACAATAATTTCATAATTAGTTTAGATCGATTAAAACATCAAAAATTTTATCTCACAAAAGTCACGCATTTAAACGAAAGTACAATAACTTCAAAGTCAGAAACCATTATCTTCTTTGTGCATTATGAAACTACAATGTTAAAAATGTTGTCCTAGTTTGAACCAAATTTTGGAGCTCAATAACTGCCACTACAAGATGGTGAAATCTTGAACCAATATTTGGAGCTCGTGTTGAAGCATAATTCCAATAGTTGGAACGAAGTTGAAATAGAAAGCTCCAGATGTTGGTACGAGATTTCACCATCTTATGGTGGCAGCTACAGCGCACCAAAAGTTGGTTCAAACGAGAGCAAAAATTTTAATAGTGCAGTTGGATGTGGCGATCTCAAAATTTTCTTTTATGTCATACATGTTAATTCTTCAAAATTCCCTCATCGCAGTCCTAAAATTAAATGATAATCTATGCCCATCGTGAGGATTCTAAAAGTATGACATTCCGTGAGCATATCGGGGAAAATGCAGAATAAAACGCCCCCTGTCGGACGGCTTATACCAAAATATGACCAGAAATAATATTTAGTAAGGTATACCTAATCTGAAGTTCTATTAGGTTTGATTCAATCATTAGTTCTCGAGATAAAAATATTGAAGGAATCGTGAAAAATTCAGCATATCAGCGCCACCTGTTGGGCGATTGACACCATAATGTAAACTTAACCAACTCATATAAAGAATTTGCTGAAACTGTAGTTTCATGAAAATCCGTGCATTTAATCTTGAGAGAGAGCTATTGCAGAAATCGTGAAAAATGAAGCATTGCAGCGTTACCTATTAAGAAATTTACAGCAAAAATTTATCAGCATCAATTTACATTAGGGACTACCTGAATATAAATTTTTATCAAATTCTGTGAATTTTTTCTTGAGATAGATTACCTACAAAATTTATGTCACATACATACAGACAGACACACAGACAGACATTATGTAAAATCATGTTCTTTGTAACCACTGACTCATAAACCGTATAAATCCGTTAAAAACTGGAATTCGAAATGTTTCACGAATCGAATACGTTTTTCTGGCAAAGATACAAGAAAATAAAAGAATCATTCCTGAATATGCCCCAAAGTTCTGGAAAATCTTCCCTTAAGCTAAATAAATAGTACAAAAATTAATTTCTTAATTACAAATATTTAAATGTTATGATATATTAATATATTTACTAAATCCTTTTTATTTTATAGCTATCCAAAAATTCAAAAAGTTTCCTGACAATAATGGAGTCAAGATGAATTTAATATACATACATATCAAAATTTTTATAAAAAAAAATTAGATTAATTTGAAATTATTATTTTTTTTAATCTGAAGCTGCTTGGAGTTTTATGAGACGATAGAGTTAAAATATTGCAAAATAAAAACAATATTTTAAAAGATAAAAATGTAACAGTGACATGCAACTCGTAAGCGCTATCTTCTTCTAGGATGATTGATTTGTTTTTTTAAGACCATGACAGGCTTGGACGCTTATAGACGAATATATATCAATCACGATTGAAACATTCCCGCCTAAGAGTTTATTTATTAATTGATTACGATAATAAATTTTTGACAGTTTTTAAAATATTTTTTGATTTTAGTTTCATTTAAAAAAGTGATGGTTTTTCGCTTTTTTTTTTTTTTTTTTTGTAACATGCTTTTTTTTCTTTTATCAAATTTCACGTTCCTTTTAGAGACGTGTCAAAATATACAGCAAAAACAGCATACTATAATTGGAATATAGACATATTAAATACTTAATGTAATATGAGCGTTTGAGGGAAGTACTTTTTTACTGTATATATGCTAAAAAAATAATTCTTTTTTGCATAATTTAGCTGTGAACTATAAGGAAAGGGATGGTGACATCATTTAGTCAAATTACTATTGGTCAACAAGAAAAGTTTGTTTATTCATTCTGACTTTTACTCTGCACATGAGCTCCGGGAATTTGATTGGTCTACGATTAACCCTTTAACGTACAAAGCATTTTCATTGCTAAGATTTTGAAATAAATGACTGACACCGGTAATTGCGAACAAATATATTTGAAAATAAGAAAAAGTAATTTTTCACTTTGTTTCTTTGTAACACTTACATTTTAATGGGTTTATCAGATTTTAGATGCAAGTATTCTGTTTGTGTCTTTCAGCTATGGTCTTGACCTTCTAATTGTCTTTAATTATACATGCCATGACATTGTTTTTTTTTTCATTAAATTTCATTGTTAAACTCATCTTGAGCATGAAATTGTGATCTTATTTATTGTTTTTGACTATGTATATCATAACATTTCTGTTTTATTCTTTAACATTTATTTTCATCTGTGTTGTTTTTGTTAAATGTGTTTTTATGACATAATTTTAAACCTAACTTTTTATATTATACTTCTGCTCTTATTCATAATTTATCTTAGCACAGTATGTCCCAAAAGAAACTTTGTGTCAAATAATTTTTTTTTTAAAGTGATATTATCTTTAGTTGAAAATTATGAATGCTATAAACAAAAAACACGTTTAAATTTCTTCAATCTAAAGAAAGCTTTATATTTCCAGGAATATACATCGCACTCTTCCAAAAATGCACTCAAATTTTGAACAATACCCATATAGTCATGTGATACAAGTGCAGATCATTTCAAGTATTTTATTTTTCATGATGATCAAAATTGTTAGTTTTTTTTTTATTGAACTTAAAGTTGATTTCCTAATTTTCCTAGTGATCCAACTACATTCCTTTTTTTCTTGTTTTACCTCCCTAACTACCTTTTATTTTCGCTGAAAAATATTATGTGAAACAACTTCTTATTCCTGAATATCCAGAAGATGTTGTCTAGTGTACCTCTAGCTACTTGACAAAACGTCTAAAACTGAAAGTGTCCGAAAACTTTTGAGCTTATATTACGAGAGTTTTTCAACAAATATTGGCAGGTAAAAATTGTGACCATTTCAACACTGAAAAAAATGGACGATTTTACGGCATTTGTACTGGTAATTGGGACAACAATGCAATTTATAGTTTTTTAACAGAAAAAATTCCGTAAATTCCAGAAATGTTTCCGTATTTATTTATTTTTTTTTATTCTTTTTTTTTTGTTTTTGTTTTTATTTTTATTTATTTATTTATTTATTTATTTATTTATTTATTTTTTGAGGGGAGAGGGTTCTGGAGAATGGAAATTTTTCCTTTAAAACACAATAAATTGTACTGGTGTCTCGATTACCAGTAAAATCGTCCATCTTTTTACAGTGAATATATTGTATAATGTTATGCGTGTAAGGTCCAATATTTGGTAACAATTGTTTGCTTATACCATAAATATTATCTTTGATTAACAATGACTTTTCAGTATTTAGAATAGTTCTTGGGGAAACATTTCTAATTGTGTTAAATCCCATAACATGGCCAATTGCATGCCAACTTTGATGAATAAAATTTTTTTTTTCATTATAAATTTTCATTTTATGATTATTTCTGAACTTGCAAGTGTACTTTGTATACAGATTATTGTAGATATATACAGATGTATACAGATACATACAGATACAGATTATTGTATACAGATGTATACAGATGTATACAATGTATACAGATTATTACTTTGTAGACAGATTATTATGTATTACTTTAGAATGTACAATTTTGTTTCATGAAAAGCATTAAAAAAACATGAAACTCATAAATAAAAAAAATAAAAAAATGATTACATGACGACGAAGAATGGTAAATATTTAATCAGATTAAAGTAACAAGGATGTGTTAAACTTGTTTATATATATATATATGAATGTATATATATATATATATATATATATATATATATATATATATATATATATATACATGCATACAGAGAGAGAGAGAGAAAGAGAATATAAAACGAATAAAAATGTTGTTTTGAGCACAGCATTTCACAGCGTGTAAATTTGTGTTGAAAAAGGTATCTTTAAATTAAAAATGCGAAATATTAAGTATGGCACATCTTACTTTGTATGAAATTTTAATTAGACAGAACTCATTCGTAACGGAACAGTGGTTACATTTAATGTTGCTGGAATGTATTTTTTATGCATGCACTTGTCATTTTTTAAAAAGGGAAAGACAAATAAAGCCACGAGGGATATATATATATTTTTCTGCGTTTGTTCCAATTCCATTCTCCAGTAAACGGGTGTGAAAATTTGCATTTTTATTTAATGTTCGGAATATTAAAATGTCATCTTCTTTGTGGTACAGCTCCCTATTTTAGGGTTTGATAATGTATTGAGAAAAGAAAGTAGTGTATGTTTAGATAAGGTTTTTTGTTTGCATTTTCGATGAAAAATTAGAGATATGAAAAACAAAAATGAATAAATCACTATCTTTTTGGTTTTAATTTATTTTATTCGGTTTGGATACAATTTGTATAGTTTAGAAATCCAAAGTTGTCATTGTGCAAGTTGAAACGTAGGAAATAAAATTATTATGTTTTCCACCCAGTTTAAGTTTTATCCACATTTGTGTCATATGTTAAAAGACAAGAAAGAAAAATTCTTCGTCAAATATAGATTATGAAATACTTTCCAACATATTTATAATCTCAGATATTTGAGAGTTTGTCGCACTTGGAAAAATATTTCAATAGAGGAAATTTGATTCGGATCAAAAAATAGAGGTTTACATCTTTTAATTGTGTTAATTCGCATAACACAGAAGGAATCAAAATTTTAAAAAATCATAATAAAACAAAATACAGGTATTGAGGTTT
This sequence comes from Maratus speculifer, assembly GCA_964019185.1. NCBI lineage: Eukaryota > Metazoa > Arthropoda > Arachnida > Araneae > Salticidae > Maratus > Maratus speculifer. The sequence goes on from OZ025293.1 coordinate 418,168,506, forward strand.
TCTTTAACCTAATAAAAGAAAATTGCCAAGTTAAACTGATGACATTAGACTCGCAGGTTATTCACAATAACTCTGTAATATAATCTTATTTTTTCAAACAATAATGCCTTTGAAAAATAAATCAAGAGGGATTATTTCTTTCATTTTCCTTCTTTTTACTTAAACATGAACGTCCTAACCTAATCAGGGAAATACCTTGTCAGAATGAGCAATATACCATATTGAAGCAAATCGGATAATTTTGCATGAAAAATATATTTATCTAAATTAAGGGAAGGGATTTCACCCGCAGTTCCCCACCATTTTACTTGACTAATGAACCCCAAAACAAATCAGGGAACCGCCTTATCAGAATAAACCTCTGCACAATATTTTAAGCAAATCGGATTTTTCAAACAATAATACCTTTGAAAAATAAATCAAGAGGGATTATTTCTTTCATTTTCCTTTTTTTTACTTAAACATGAACGTCCTAACCTAATCAGGGAAATGCCTTATCAGAATAAGCAATATACCATATTGAAACAAATCGGATAATTTTGCATGAAAACTATATTTATCTAAATTAAGGCAAGGGATTTCACCCGCAGTTCCCCACCATTTTACTTGACTAATGAACCCCAAAACAAATCAGGGAACCGCCTTATCAGAATAAACCTCTGCACAATATTTTAAGCAAATCGGATTTTTCTGCGTCAAAAATCTAAGTCTAAATTAAGGGAAGATATACCCTCCCGTCAACCATTGTTATACTTAACCAATGAATCCCTATAACTAATCCGGGAAGCGCCTTAATAGACTAAATCTATGTACAAAATTTGAAGGAAACCGAATACTACTGCATGAAAAACCCATTTATAAAAAATGGCACGAATAAAACTATCTGAAAAACAAGTCGGAAAATGCACGTCAATTGCAGAAAATGAGGTGCGTTCATACTATAACGTATTTAAAAAAATATCCAGATTTTGATGCTATAGTATGCAATATTTCGGATGCAGTGCAATATCCGAAATCTTTTGTGTGCCCCTGTAAATATTATCTGTTTTTTTTTTTTTATAACGGAAATAACATGTAGTAAACCTCAGCAACTTATATCAATTTCATAAAATGTGAAATAGTTTAATCTAATTAAAACACGCTTCAAACAATATTTCCTCCTATGCCATTATGCAAAGGATTACTTCTTTGTGATCCTGTAAATTAATAAAAACATATTCTTTGCACCACAGAGTGTAGAAAATGTATATTATATACTTCATAGTCGTATACCGATTTTATTATGCTCGAAAGAGTGTAACATCATTAAAATGCACTTTTTTCCCGTTAACTGTAATGTGACGGAATACTTCTGACAGACCCTGTTATTAAACTATGCATCCGATTTTCATAAAATTTGAAATGACGAGTAAAAATTATGCAACTGTTATATATTATCAATTTCAAATAATTCGGTTGGGTAGTTTTTGATGTGTTATATGGACGGACGGTTTATAAGTGCCACACATTTACATTATTACGAACGCACTTTAAAAGATTCTGTCCTAGAAGACTCTTTTTATTTCTGAACTTATTTGTTTCTATTTTTGTGCATATTTTGAGTTACATATATTGAAAAATGTCTTTCTAGGACAGTAGATTGCGATGGAATTCTACGAAGAGTAACACTACCACAAATGAAAGAAAGTACATAATCTTTAGTTTTAGAAATATTTGTTTCATTTGTCTCAAAGGTTTAGTTTTTCAAAAAATTGATTCAATTCTAGCTAAAGAAATAATCAGTGGGAGAAAAAGAAAGTGGCTCGATGGAATATAATTTATTTTTTTCTTTTTTCTGGAAAATATATTTGTGTCTACTTTTGTTACATTTATGGTAAATCAAATGCACTGTTAAAAAAAAAAAAAAAATCAGCCATCCTACAGATGTAAAGTTGCCGAAATACGTATGCTTACTAACATTTTATCTGCGCACTGTACAGGAAAAGACGTAAATCTACAAAACTAATTTTTGCCAAGCTACAGAAATTTGTAACTTTGCAAACGAAAACTGCTAATATTACAGTTATCTTACTAAAGTTTTATTTGTAACCTGGGTTGCAGTTACATAAAAAAATTTAGGAATCCCATTTTCCTAAAAAAAATTTAGTAACCAAACAGATTTTTTTTATCGTCAGTGTAAATCTGTTACTAAGACTTTTCTAGTAGATTTGTATTCCAAGAACTTTTCATGTAACGGTAACAGCAAAAAATAACTTTCCTCGGTTACATAAAATTTTGCTGATATCGTTACATAAAAAGTTCTTGGAATACAAATGTACTAGAAAAATTTTTGTAACTTTACAGATTTTTTTTTTTTTTACATTGTAGATAAGCACCATGTCCACCTTCTCTGCAGTATTGCTTAGTGACTTATATTAGGTTACTGTCTTTGGCCTATTCTTGGTTGCGGTTTAACTTTGTTGATTTGGCTGCAGAGAACAACGATTTACATTGTCAGAATTGGTGAACTTTAAGGGGACGGTGGACGTTAAAAATTTATTTTATTCATTTTTATCATAGCAATATGAAATTTCTGCATATATAGATTTGATCAACAGCATATAGAATACCTTCAAAAAATTTCCAACCTTTTTAAAATTTGTAATTTTTTTTTGCAAAAATTTAAATTTTTAAACGAAATTTTAAAATGCTCCTCGTGTCTTAATTTTTTAAATATTTTCTTGCTTTTGCATTTTTATCACCTAAAACTATATTATAAACAAATTTGTGTAAGATTTTTTAAATCTCTTGAATAGTTAATATTTTACAGATTTTTTTTCTAAATTCCTTATCGATTTTCATCAAAATTTTGCCTTTTAATAAGTAAAAAATAAAATTTGACTATCTTAATGGAGACGAATTTTAAAAAGCTTACACAATTTCTTTTTAAATAATATCAAAATACTTCCTTATCAATTTTATAAATATTGATAAAAAATTAAGACGCAAGAGCAATTCAAAAATCTAAAAACGCTGAAAAATTAGTTTTGAGAAAAACAGATTTAAAGTATATAAATACATTTATCTTTCTTTATTTACTCTTTAAAATCTTCATAAATGATATTTTAATAAGAAAAAACTGTTTAGGTACTATTATAAACCAGAAATAGACCTTTTTTTGACGATTTTACTATAGATGATTTTGCTCAAATAAAGGTCCACTGTCTCTTAAATGGATGTTTTTGAAGCCGAATGGGAAATATAGGTTGGAAATTAATTTGATACACTGTAAAAAAAAAAAAAAAAAAAAAAAAAAAAACTGTAATCCTACTGATATAAAGTTCTCGAAATCTGTATGGTTACCAACATTTTATCTGAACACCGTACAAGAAAAAATGTAAATCTACAAAACTAGCTTTCGTAAAGTTACAGAAATCTGTAACTTTACAAACGAGTCTACTGAAATTACTGTTATCTTATTAAATTTTTATGTGTAATCAGTTGCATTTACATGAAAAAATATTGAAATCCCATTTTCCTGAAAAATCCTTAGTAAACTTACAGATTTTTTTTCAGTTCAAATCTGTATCTGTTACATGAATGCTTGCTCTTGCCATTACATAAAAAAATTAGGAATCCCAGTTTCCTAGAAAACTTATAGTAACTTTACAGTTTTTTTTTTTTTTTTTTTTTACAGTGTATTTTTTTTTACAGTGTAGAAAGGTAGATGAAATAGAAATTGCCGCTAATAGCCAGTTGCGCCGGGGGATGAAAAAAAATTAGATCGAAATGAAGGGAGCTTCGTCGTTGTCAACAGAGATGAGCACAGCGTTTATACACTGTAATAGAAAAAAAAAACTGTAAAGTTATAAACCTTTTTCTAGGAAACTGGAATTCCTAGTACTTTTTATGTAACGGAAACAGTAAAAATTCATGCAATCAATCTGTTACATGAATTCTTGCTGTAACCGTTACATCAAAAGTTCTAGAAATCCCACTTTCCTAGAAGACGTAATCTCAAACTAAATGTGTTGAAATTCATTATATTATTAAATTATTAATAATATACTATATTTATTACATTATAATAAATTAAATAACCGGTTAATTTTGATAAATTCTTTTAAATTTATCATATTAACCTATTTATTTGGTTATTATTAATAATAACAGATTAAATGAATTGATCACAACATGTATGTGTCAATGGAAATTTTAGATTTACTTATACACCTACGAAGTAAAAAAGAATAGCTTACCCAAAGTCTAGATTTTATCGTTATTAAACATTAAAATGTTCTTGAAGACAATTTTTTTTTATGGAATTTTGACATAAATCAAAAGATACGAAGTAGAATGAGCTGTAAGTTTTGATTATCATATTTAAATTTTCTAGAAATCGAATCACTTAAAAAATATTCATAGATTATAGCTCATATGTATTAGAAAAGTAATTTTTAAAAGTGTAAATTAATCAACATTTTTTTTTTCATTTTTGAAATCAATTTTTTATTCTAGTTTTAAAAAATATATAATTTAAAACAATTACAAAAATAAATAAATAAATAAATAAATAAAAACTTTTCAAATAATTCCAACAATTTTAGTATACGAATAGAGACAAACATCAAACTAAACTTAAATAACAAAAAAAGTACTTTAAAAAATACTAGCGTAATATTTTTGCATTTTTTGTGAGTAATAAAATCATCCATTTGAAATGCTTGCATAACTTACGTGCATAATAACATCTTAATTCCTAGACTTATTTCAAAAATCTTACATTAAAAAACAGAAAGGAAAAGACATATACAGACAAAGCTGCATTATTTTTCAAATCACCAACTGATTTAAAAATATTTAATATTCCCCCATTTATTTTATTTCTTTCTTACATCCATAAAATCTTTCATCTTTTAGACAAACAAAACCTTTTAGTAATGATGCCGAATATCCCGGGGCTGAACAAAAACAATTTAAAATATAAAAAAAAATAGCTTAAAACTGCAAATACTCGTATGTAATTACTTTGTAATTCTTTAACTCCCATTTTCCAGTTATTAATGGGTCAGTACAAAAATGAACAATGTGTTAGATGAAAATATGCGAAATTCTTCTTCTGTTCGTATCTTTTCCGCCTCTTTGCTCCCAATTGTTTAAGAAGCGAAAAAAGTAATTGCTGTAGAGACATCGATCAATATAGAGGTGACGGGGGATCTGGGGGATTAGTCATCGTATAGTCTTTTTTTTAAGTACCATTTCTTCTTTCTATTTAAAGTTATATTGAGCATTTAGCACGTTTCGAGTTAATTTTGATTACTTCACGTTTTAGGAAATAGAGCATTCAGTGGAAGTTTAGAAGATATTTTTGGGCATTTTCGGGCATTTTGATTTTATTTAACCTTTTAATGAACGATTTTTTTATTTTATTCAGAAAATATTATATTTGAGGTCTATTTTTGTTAAATATCCACAAGAAAAATGGGGGAAACCTTTATTGGAGACTCTGTTGGACATAATGTCATCACGTTACTCCTGAGTAATATAACAAAAATCGCTCATTGGTCATCTTAAATGACATACTTACTTTAAAGTGCTTACACCGCACAATTTTTCTACGATATAATAATTAGATTTAGAATGCTTTTCAAAGTTTTATGAATTAGTATGACTATTGTATACAGATAGAGAAAAAACGTCGTTCGAGCCTATTTCGAGCAGTATCAACAAAAGATGTTATAACCCCCCCCCCCCCCCCCAGTAATAATAAATCAGAATAAAAGCGAACTCCAGAATCTTAAATGAATGGTATCACAAATAAGCAATGCATAATAATTCCCCAAATATATCCATTTAAAGCACCAAATCTCCGATATAATAAAACACAGTGTAACGCCTAGTGCGCCAAACGGAAAAATGACAATCTTTCTGTTTTTTCTTTATTTTAAGGGGTTAAAGGAAAAAAAAATACAATTTCAAAATGCTATAAGAAGATAGTAATAATTATTAAATATTAGTATTATTTCAATAGTTGCAGCAGACCTTTTTTAATTACGTAGTTTTATTGAATATTTGTTAAAATTTTGTTTTATTAAGAAACATTAATTTTGTTATGGCCTAGTTAAAGTGTTGTAAATGCTAATAGTGTGTTTATTAGAACATAAACTATTAAAATTTTACTCATCTAAACATTTCCATATTGTCAATTATTTTTATCAGTTTTTTTCAAATTTATGTGAAAAACACAATTTTTATCCATCATTGTAGGACGGGTATCTAAATTAATGATAAATACAAAAGTTATACTTTTAGATTTCCAACTGCCCATTTAGATTTCCGCTAAATTTTTCACATCAAGCAGCATTTTAGTTAGAAACATTTCCAGTCAAAGTTTTGAAATGAATTAAAAGCAATACTAATGAAATGCATTAAAAACAATAACAACCGAAGAAATCTCAAAATATTACATTACTTACAGCAGCTCTTTTTAATTATCTATCATTTCACTTGTTTAAGCGCGTAGTTTGGTTATATGTCTGTTGAATTTCTGTTTAATTTTTACTATTTTATTTTATTGATGAAGTTTAATCTTCGTCATTGGAAATCAGCCGAAAACAAATGCTGAACTATTTATATTAACTTAAGTGCAAACAAATTTTTCTTTCATAAGCGTCTGAACGCGAAAGAGATTAATTTTTAAAAACCAGGCTTGAAAATTATTTTAAAAATCATACAAAAATTAGTTGACTGCGTTTCACTTTTCAAAAGAATTGCAATACAATTTTGAAACAAACTAAAACACAATTTTGAAGTAGAGTCGTGGAAAAAAATTAAACATCCCCACCTAACTCCATCACAAATTATAATACAATAAAGTTAATAATGCCTACTTTTAAATGATGTATATAAACTTTGCTGAGGGGTCATCTACATCTTAAAACGAACTCAAACATAAGTTTTTCAATATTAATATACAATTTTAACAAGATATTTCAAATTTTCGTTTCAAATTATGCCCAGACATCAAATTTCACTTCTTTTGAATGATAAGGTTTTGAACTAGAAAAATCATATTTTTATCTATATCTCCTGAAATTATACTTTTAATGTACTAATTTTTTTGTAGCAATAATAATAAAATACACAAACATAATACGTTGAATCTGCATTTTTTACAATTTTATCATAGGAATTATGATTTGTGAAATTAATATTCCAAAAAATTATGAATAGCAACCTACAATTTTTTGGGTGGATTCAGATTTATTATGTTTTGTTTTATGGGAATCCAAAATTTCAAATTTTAATTCCAAGTAGTTTTCCAATTTTACTAAAAAACGGTAAAATGATGGTTTAAGGGGCCGTCTACGATAGAAATGACTAGTTATTTAGAAACTTCTTATACTATCCTTTAATCTACCTTTCTTTTGTGACTTTTTGAGTGACGCCTAAGGTGCCTTGACCAAGAAGGTGGCTCTCTCGGTCAACAATTGACTATCAAAATTCAATTTGGATGTAGCCCCTAAAATATGCTCATTTTAAATAATTAATTTCTCCGAAAATTATCGTACGAATTACATGAAAACTTGTTTTAGGCTAACTGACGGGTGTAGATTATCTATGCTGACTGAATTGAACATTGATTTTGAAAAATGCAAAAGTTAGGGCTCGTTTTAATATGTAAATGCCGCCCCCTCCAAACAAAGTTTATATAAATCAAGTAAAAGTAGGCTTTATTTCGAATCCTCTGTTACCATTAATTTTCTCTTGCGATAATTTTTTATGAATTAGTAGGGGCGTTTCCTTTTTTTTCACCACTACTGTACACCTTTTTCTTTATTTGACGGCGTAAAAATTGAAAATCTGCAATTTTTAGTAGTCTATATTAATAAAAGAACAAAACACTCTGTCTGTGTGTCTGTGTGTGTGTCTGCGATGGCTAGCAAAATCTACAGCATGTACGAAGTTCAAAATTTTTTTGAGAGTAGCCCTAAATCTTTTCTGATGCACCTGAGCTTCAGAATTTTGAAATTCCTATTATTAACTGAGTAATTAATTAAAATCGAGAGGTCACTCTCATAAAAAATCATCTTTTTCCAATTTTTTTCTCTTTCGTTTGTTTACAGTTGGTTGGTTGTGTAAAAATTTTCGCAGAAGTAATAAGAAAGCTGAGACAGAATTAAAGAAATCCATAGAGGAATGAGATAAGTGGAGGTGAAGTAAGCCTCAAAAAAAATTTTGCAGTATGAAACCATTTATCGCTCAAATTTCAATGTGCCAAACAAAAGGACGTGGAAGAGATTTTGTATTATAAGACGAATTGAAAGAAATGAATTACAACTGAAGCATATTTTAAGAGAAAATAGCAAATTTTTAAAATGGTCTTTCTTCTATTATTATTTATTAAAATAAATGTTCGCTTTTAAAATGAAGGAAATTGGAAAATTAGCAATAATTAAATATCAAATTAATTCTTTTAAAATCATGTATGAAAACTTAAGTAATAAATATTAATCTGACTGCAGACGATTTTAATGTACTAACAAAAAAATGTTATATTTTCAAGCAAAACGTTAAAATAATTTTCTATATTGATATTTAAAACACATATGATAAGATAATTAATAAATTTTTACCGGTGAAGCGATAGATTAGTTCTTTTTAAGAAACAAGAGCAAAACAAATACGGGTTTAAACCTGTTTCAATTGATAGGCGTGTCAAAGCACGTACTTTTGTTGGTACTTAATTGGATTTAATGTAGGGTTACTGCCTACATTAAGTCCTACATTAAGTAAACATTTTCTATAAAAGCGGTGGAGTGACGATGCAGCAAAATGGTCAAGTTTTTAATAGTGTATTTACACATATTTCGAGTTAAAGATAAAATCATAAAAAGTTCAAGTTCATTTAAGATTATTATTACGGACCCGGGCAACGCCGGGCGGGTCAGCTAGTTTAAAATATTTAGTAAAAGTTCAATTTAATCGTCTGCTGTTATCACCATCAAAATGACGTCAGCTATACGGACGGACACTTTTACCTTTTATAATATAGATAATGCACGTACGATTTTTTTCATTGTTTTTGCTGTAAGCATGTAAGTTTACTGTGTGTGAATATTATCAAGTAAAATGTTGATATTTGATTCGTTTTGAACTAAGCCAAAGTTCACTATTCAGGGGGTCATAGTTAATTTATAGACTGCATTCTAGATTGCATTCTTAATCGATTAAAATAAAATACTTACATGAGGATTATTATAAATAAAAGTAATTGGCCATATTGAATACATTCCTAAAATTGATCATATAATTCAAAACTTCACAAAATGACAGCTGCTGAAAGTTTCAAGTCAATTACCGGAATTAATTTTTCCTTTTGGAATCAATTTTTAAAATACAAAATTTTTAAAAATTTAATGTTTAAAATGTCTACAATTATAGTTCTACAATTATAGTTCTAACTTAATTTTAGAAAAACAAAACATCAATAGCTTGAATGTTTTAAATGTGAGAACCTACATCGATTCAAAAACACTTGTTTTAAAGAAAGCAAAACACGTGACACCAATTCGTTAAACTATTTTTCACAACTTAGATATTAGGTGCAGCAAAAAATAACTTATGTTTTATTCTGGACACATTAATGGTTCTAAAAAGAAAGAAAAAAAAAAAAAAAAGACTTTTTGAATGTTTTCTTGTAGAACTTTTCTTTACGATACAGGTAAATTACAATACATAAAAACCTACTTCTTTCTAGTTACGTTATACGCATAGATATTTTTCATTATCATCTTGTATATTTTTTTTCTAATACTTAAAAAGTTACAGTTAAATCATAAAGAAGAACGGAAATTAAGAGTAAAGTATAGTATGGCATCAAACCTATTTCGGATCTTATTTCTTTAAGGAGTCTAGGAAATGTCTGGGATTGTAAAATGAAGTATATGTTATTAAATGTTTTGGACATCTAGGAACAAGGTAAACGTGTTTTGGGTGAATTGTCTTTTTTGTTGAAAAAACAATCCAAAACATGTATATTATTTTTATTATTATTTCTAATATTTGTAAAAAGTGCGCCTTTTGGATTCATTTTACGTCATTTCTGTGAGGTGTTTATTATTCCGTGTTACTGAAGTTTTCCCAGAGTGGCTTCATAAAAAATCAGTGAAATGAAAACCCTGTTCGGATACACGGTGGAGTAAAAGTCTTTAATACGTCGTAAAATTTAATAAAATATTAAATAATTATCCTACAAGAATACTTTGTACAAAGGAATTCTCAAGAGCTAAACTTTTATTTAGTCAATTGGAATTTTTTAAAATAACTCATCACATTAAGGGGGCTCAAGGGTTAAAAACTTTTCAAAAAATCGATATTTTTTTATGATCTAGTTCTATTATTCAATTAATTCTTAACTCAATGCAAAAAACCGCATAAAAACATTAGCATTTTTAACGGAGTTATAAGCATTTATGTATCAATACTTACATAGCCGAATCCATATAATTTCACCTTTAAGTCGTGTTTTCTCAAAACTTGATTTTTGACGACTAACACCAAGATTTTAAAAAAAACTACTTGATGGAATGGCTTAATTTTTTTTGAATGCATATAACATCATAATGCAGATTATGAATTAAAGATATAACTATCACTTAATAAAAACAGTATTAAAAAAATCTCTCAAAGTTGAAAATAAAAAAAACCCTAAAAAATACAACTTTTTTTCCATTAAAAATACTCAAAATATTAAACTATCTAAAATATATTAATTCATAATCTAGATAATGATGTTATATGCATGCAAAAAAAAAAAAAAAAAAAAAAAAAAAAAAAAAAAAAAAAGCCATTCCATCAAATAGTTTTTTTTAATCTTGGTGTTAGTCATCAAAAATCAAGTTTTGAGAAAACGCGACTTAAAGTTGAAATTATATGGATGCGGCTATGAAAGTGTTGATACATAAATGCTTATAACTCCGTTAAAAATGCATATTTTTATGCGGTTTTTTGCATTGAGTTAAGAATTAAATGAATAATCAAATTAGATCATAAAAAAAATCGGTTTTTTGAAAAGTTTTCAATCCCTGAGCCCCCTTAAACCTGAAAAGCTACCATAAACATAAAGTGCTATTAAATGATATCAGATTATCGACATACGCACAGCATGTAAACTAAGCTTCAAGCTTTGTCCAAACTATGCCAATTCACATTCCAGAACTTGATGATAAACTGGATGAGTTAGGTTGGAATAAATTAGTGAAACCAGTCAAATAACATTAGTTTGACAATAAGACCAAGCTCACGAAGTCACTTGACCAATTCCTCAAAAGTTATCGACTATTTAAAAATCATTCCTCGTACATCGTCACTCTCTTATAGATGTATCCGAGAATCAGGATTTTTCATAGTAGAAAAGCCAGCGGAAAAATCTAGAAAAAAAATCATCGTAAACATAACAACATTTTGACTACTTTTTCCCTAGTTTCAAGTTGTAAGAAACAAATTCAGATTTTAAGAAAAAACAAGGAATAAAAAATCTTGCATCAAGCATTAATTCCAGGCACTTTCCAACATATTCAGTATATTGTATACAAAAATGCACCGTTAAAAAAAATTAAAATATTGCGTCTTATTTGAACATATGGAAATGTATTTCACATTTCAAAACCGAATTATCCGATGAAACTTATGTCATAAAGTTTCTCTTTTTGATTTAAGAACGGTGTTCTTAAATCAACAAGTAAGAAAAATCATGCGTTAAGCATAGATTATGAAGCACTTTCCAACGCTTCATGAAATCTTTAACAAAACATCGTTATTTAGGGAAATAAGTTATTTAGGGATAAAAATCCAAATATAGCCAAATATGTATTCCAATACTATTGAACAGCCCTGTATTTGATCTGTCAGCTAATATATACTATATAATGGGAGAACTTAGTTTAGCAAAAAAAAAAAATGCCTAGTAGCTTGAAATTTCTCTTTCAGCAATTAATACTAATAGATGGGAACATACTTGAATACTTTGTTCAGCCTTGTAGTTTGCCTGGTACGTTTATTACACATCAGTTTTAAGCTAAAATTTATTTTAAACTATAACACTCTTAAAACAACCGAAATCACTTTCTCATAAATTTTCATTTATAGGCTCCATCTATCCAATTCTTTGCGTGGATTTTATTTATATTCTGCAAACATTTCTTAGTAAATTTACTGCAGTTCAGCGTAAAAATGCATAAGTTATTAAAGAATCACTTTTTAATAATTTATGCTCATAATCAGTAACGTTGGCGAGCTCTTTTGGGTAGCCCTGTATATTAACTTTAGCATTTATACACACCATATAATATGCATAAATTTAGTAAAACTTATACGCGCATATCATAATTAAAATGCATTTCACCTATCCAACAGCCATCATCGGATACACATACAGTACATCGGAAAGAATGTACTATTTGAAACTTTTGTGTGTCCCTGTAAATACTATGTAGTTTATATTAGGAAAGACAGTATCGTGTAATTTATACTAAGCCTCATTGACATACATCAGTTTTATTATACATGAAACAGTTATATTTAAAATGTGTCACACACAATTACCCCTTTTACCATTACCTAATGGAATTCTTTTTTGTGGCCCTGTAAATGAATAACAGCTACATTTTCAGCTTATATTTTATAGAATCCATATTTTAATGCACCTCGTGAAAGCATATAAGTTTTAATATGTTTGACAGGGTATAACATCTTTAAAATGCCTTTGAAACGACTTTTCTCCATAGGCCGTAATGCAATGGGAAACTTTTGACTCTCGCTGTAGATAAACTAATCATGGTAGAGACTTCATTTTCAATAGAGTTCGTGCTAGGGTAAACGTCAATAACGTCCTAAAATTTCATGGCAATACGAGTATATTTGCTTGAGTTAGAGCGCGGACAGACGGACTGACAAACCGAATGCATAAGCATAAAGTGCTAATAAAAAGGACAACTTTGTGACATAAGTTTAAATTAATTTTTGTTCGGAAATGTATGAAATTAGCTGGTGTTGTTACTCACAAACTATCCAATCGCACTGATTTTTCTGTTTTAGTGCAAACGCAATAGATATTTCAGAACAAGCCGTCAAAAGTAATTTTTGAACCGCATTTTCCGACGAATGCAGAAAAACCAATCAACAAAAGTTAGAAAATCGCGTGATCACGTGATCAAAATGGCTTATAACTCGGTAGGTAATTTAACTATCATAAAATGGAAAAATGAGTTCGATTCTAAAGTCCTTTCATAGCCAGGCTGTCCAATTTTATATATTTCCGTTAAAAAAATGAATTTTTTAATGTGTCAAAACTTTTTGCGATTGTTGAGCAGAGCAGTTAAGAACTCCCTTCACAACTTTGCGTTGGGAGCATTTTACGAATTTTTTAATGTTTTGTCACTGGTTTTTAAAAACAGAAATATGTACCTTATTAAGTCGAGAAAATGCTCCAATTGTACAGTATCAAGGAGAATTTTACAGTAAAATATTACTGGTGGGAATAAACAAGGATTCTTAAGCCTTTTTTGCGGCACGTATACGTGTCGCTCGCCCCCAAGGGGTTAAGAAGCATTTGTGGTTTTTATTTATTATTTTTAGGGTTCCGTACTGAAGAAGGGAAAACGGAACCATTATAAGATCACCCCTGTGTCTGTCTGTCACGGGCATTTTACTCGTAAACTATGTAACATGGACATTTCAAATTAAGGGAAGTAATAAAAACTGTTGGCTCATATTTTTTACAGCTCATTAAACATTTACAAATAAATTTAGGATAAATGAAGATATTCTAAGAATACGAGAATATGAGAGAATTGTTAGAATATGAGAAGAATTATTACATGGCAGGAAAACACATTTTTGTCTAAAAATGACTTTCAGACGCTTATTCATGCAAATTCATTTCAGACACACAAATTGTAATTACATTTTATTTTAAATCCGATTATTTGTTTATTTATTTATTTATTTGTTTATTTATTTATTTGCTTGTTTGTTTGTTTATTTATTTTGTATGCGTTTCTGTTAAAGTAAACGTAAAAAATTAATATATAAATAATTGTCTATGTTTAATTCCTCGGTTATAGTAACCAAATTTTCCTTTTAAACAAAAATCATCTTAGATATTTTAACAATGTCAAGCGCTTTTAGGCACTTATTCGTACAAAATTTTTCAGACACATATTTACGCAAAAATTTAATTACATTTGACTTTAAATTGGTTCTTTTCTGTGCCATCGAGTCTTCCAAAGTTAACATATAAATATTTATTTTATTTTTCTATTTTTAATGGTTCAATTAAAGCAACCGCATTTTTCTTTTACTTCAAAATCATTTAAGACATTATAACAAGCTCAAACACTTACAGACACTTATTTACACAAAAAATTTTAATTACATTTCTTTTTCAAATGATAAATTTTTTTGGAGCGTGTCATTCAAAATAAACATCGAAACTTAACATATAAATATTTATTTAATTTTTTTATTTTTAATTGATCAATTATAATAAATGCATTTTCCTTTTAGTTGAAAATCATGTTAGACATTAAAACAGCTTAGTGCAAACCATAAGAGAAAACATTATCATTTCTCAAAGAATTCAGATATCTTCTTTTGAAGCAGATAAAATTACTTTTGAAATCTAAATGACTGGAGGTAATGTTATCTCTTGAATATTTCCGTTTAAAATATTATTCATGGGTTAAATAAAGAATCACATAGGTAGATAATGTGTTCGTTTCTTTCGTTCGCATTTCTCAATTCATTTTAAGTTATTTTCCATTCCTTTTGAATAAAGTATTCCAATTTCTTTTTTTACTTTAAATATCTTTTCATTATTTTAACTCGCTGAAATGCATTTTATTTACAAAATTAATATCTTCGAATGCCATTTCGAAATTTCAAATGGCAACATGGTGATTCTTTCATTGTATTTTTAACAAAGAACTAATTTTACAACAATCTGTCATCATATCTTACATTTCTCTCGTTATTTTTAAAAAGGATCGCATACGCCAGATATTTAAATATTAAATAATGCATCGATAGGAAAATTATTAATAAAAGAAATTTATTTTATGCTGATGAATTACAGTTGCCTAAAATTTCCAAACAATTACGCATTTGCATGTGCTAGACGATTATTTTACAGTTAATTATACATATAATTATACATTATAAAAATATTTACAATAATTGCATTACTAAAACATTACTAGTTGCTTAAAATTTAGCTGCTATTTACACAATTGTTCATTGCTTAAATAGAGTATTCCATTGAATATTTTTAACAAAACAAATTTATTTTAAGTAAAAGTTGCTAAAATTTTACAAATAAATAACCCTTTGTGTGTGTTAGATGGTTTTCTTGTGTATATTTAGATAATTAATAATATATTATTATAGAAATATTTACAATAATTGTAATTCTCATCTACAATAAATCAACTTTATTTGTTTAATAATTAAACAATTGATGTAAATACAGCTGTATGAACTGCAAATACTAACCCATTCCTACTAAATTACAAGACTGTTTAGTATTTCAGCTCATTTTAAGAAAAGTAACTATTTTTAAAATATTGCATTTCCATTGTTTGAATATTATTAGTAAAATAAATTTATTTTAGAGAACTGAAATACAGTTACGTAAATTCACATTGACTTAGATGTTGTTTCTATACTTATTAAAACATTCAATAACGCATTGTTATAAAATATTTATAGTAATTAAATTTAACCACTCTAAATGGAAAAAAAACATCACTCAATTAATGATTATCTATTTACTATAGCTTTTATATATTATAGATATGAATTGTAAATATTGAAAAACTGCTAGTAACTTAAAAATTGAAAATATTTTACATGCTACTACACGTTTAATAGCTTTTGAAAGATTTTTCTGTGTTTTTAAATGATTTAACTAAATTTCCTGTCTGTTAATATCTATATATTTAAAACACCTGGCTGTTTTTTTAGTCATCAGCCCTGAGCTTTCTGCTGGCCCGATTTTGATAATTATTTTTTTAAATGAAAGCTGTTCATGTGTAGATGTGCCCATTCTGACTAATTTTTGATTTATTTCCATTTTTATATTTTATTTTTAATTTTAAAAGCTTTTTCGTGTCATTTCTTCAAAACAGTGGCAACAGGTTAAGCTTTTCTCACTTCAAATGTATTTTGCTTTATTACTTTCCACCAATCAGGAGTTTGATCTCATCGGTGAATGTGTCATCGTATTCAAAGAAAAAAAATAAAAGTTTTCGTAAAATTTAATCCTAATAAAATGATTGTGTATAATTATTCACTAATCGCGGTACAATACACAGATTATTTACTGAGTAATGTTATTAAGTATTATATAAATAAATTAACAGAAAAAAAAACTTGAATAAAATATAATATTTAAAGAAAATTTTTTTCGATGGAGAAAATGTCATTCAAAAACCAGATAAATTTGTTCCATGAATACAATATATATTGTTATAGCTGTGTCAGTGATGATGTCATATTCACTGACTTTTATTACTGCATCTAAATGAGCAGAACTTCTTCTATTTACTTAAAGGTCCTTGGTATGTACAAATGAAAATATTATAAATTGCACCATTTTCATTTAATTATAATAAATATTTTATGAAACTAAAGAATTTTTAAATAACTGCGTAAATAACGCTTTTATTTCGGAAAAGATGAGTGCTTCTGAAGGTGTAAATGATGTCATATTAGAAAAAAGATGAATAAAACCTGTGATATGCCTGTATTACGATATTTCTATTTTACATAATATCAAAAATTAACTAAAATCATTCCGTTATATTAAATTATTATTCAAAATAAAAATAAATAAAACGTTTTCTACATATCAATAACAAACTCAATATTTTAATTCTTTTTAATAACAAAGATTTCGTTTTTCTTTTCGTTGTCATGACAATAAAATAATTTAGACAAGTTCATGGAGGCTACAAACCAATAAATAAATTAAATTTATTGCAAGTGCTGTAAATGTGTAGGGTTGGTTAAGCCATGCAGAATAGAAACTCCCTGTTTCTATTATAATTATGTAATGTTTTGTTGACATTATAATTATGAGGTGGAACCTTCGAAATTCAACGAAAGAAAATTTTAAAGAAAGAACTGTTTCATTCATCTATACTAATATTATAAAGAGGAAAGATTTGATTGATTGTTTGTTTGTTTGTTTGAATTGAATAGGCTCCGAAACTACTTGACGGATTTGAAAAATTCTTTCACCGTTGGAAAGCTACACTATTTCCGGTGAACATAGGCTAATTTTTAATTGATTTAATAAAATATTTTTCTTAATAATTCAAAATTTCATTATTTTTCATACAGAATCAATTAAAATTTTTCCGATAAAAAATAACCATTTTTCTTTCCCGTTGCCAAGAAAATGTAATCTGGTATAATATTAATAATAAATTAATTAATTCAATTAGTAATTATGGAACAAAACAATTTGTATGATTTTAAAATAGAAAAGAAAAATAATGAAATAGTTTACTGATAAATAAATGACTATTACTGGATTACCACGTGAGGCATAAAATCGCAATTTTGTTGTAATCGTGCCAACGTGATCCGTAGATGATATCTGCATCTAAATATTATTGGCAATATTATTGTTTATATAATTTGTTTACATTTTTTGGCAATATTACATTATTTGGCAATACTTGATCTCCTATCGACCAAAAAACTGTCGCCAAAGTATAAGGTTAAATATCAATAATGGATGATCGTAAATGTCACATTCTTTTGACATTAAATATGTTTTGCAAATTGTTACGTCGTCAACTAATTTTAATTCGATATTTTATCTCTTTTCCTATTAATATTTTAGTAATTTATTAATTCTTTGGTTATTTAAAATAAAAATTATATCCATTTGTATAATTTGGCGAAATTGATCGACGGAATAATCAAATGGTACCAATTGTTTGTTTACTCTCTATATGGATATTTAGGTTGATAGAATTAGCGTACTTATCGAGTCTCCGCCAAGTCATATGCCAAGCAGTCATTAAACCGTGTTTTAGCCTTACTATTATATCTTTTTCATCTGCAATTATTTTACCATCACTAAAAAGGGATACTTCTAGGTTATCCCGTCGACCAATTTCGCCAAATTATACAAATTGCCAAACTAATAGCCAAATTATACATGTTGACATAATTTTTATTTTAAATAACGAAAAAACAAATAATTAGTAGAATATTAATAAAAATATTAATAAAAAGTCGAAATAAAAATCCCTTAATGACATTTTAAACACGTGAATCGCATTTAATGTCATTGAATGTGACATTCACCATCATCCATTATTGGCATTTAATCTTATAGTTTGGCGATAATTTCTGGTCGACGGGATAACCTAGAAGTACCTAAAAAAAGAGATATTTTGAATGTGAAAGAAAAATCACTATCATGAAAAAATATTTGCAATTAATTTATCATTCATTCTAATAAAAAAAAAACGGTACTACTATGTTATCCCGTCGACCAAAAAATTATCGCCAAACTATCAGATTAGATGCTAATAATGGATGATCGTGAATGTCGCATTCAATGACATTAAATACGATTCACGTGTTTAAAATGTCATTAAACGATTTTTATTTCGACTTTTTATTAATATATTACTATTTTTTTTTTTTTTTTTACATATTTTAGTGCATTTTTTCATGCTTAATTGAATGGTACTAAGCAAATTCTTTTAAATCCAGTACTTGGTGAGATACTTCACATTTTCCTAATTTGGCGATGTCTTCGGCGCAAAAACCTGAAATTTTGAATCTTTATCTATCTATCTATCTATCTATATATATATATATAAATCTTTCCTTTAGGAAGTTCATCGGATGGTCTAAAATAATAACATGTTTCACCATACCTCAGAAGCAAATTCAGGTAGAAGCAATTCAAGTGGAATTCAAGATAAAAAAAAAACCTACTAAAAAAATCTTAATTACTTTAGTACTTTTGTAATTTGTCAGTTATTTAGTCATTTTAGAGGTATTTTGTCGTCAAAATGAACTTTGAACTGGCCAATGTAAGATTACTTAAATCAGACAAAAATTGTGAGTATTTGATTCGATATTAAGATTGTTTATTTAAATATATTTCGTTTGATTCAAGATTATTTTAGAGATACTGACCAGCGTAGCGGGCGGAGGCTGCTAGTTTGTTTTAATTCCCAAAATTAATTAAGACGAAATTTCATTTTTCATCTAACATTTTGGCCTTTAAATTTATTGGAAGAATGTAAAAAATATATTTAAAAAATCGCTCGACGTCCCTTAGGTAATTTAATTATGCTTATATAAGCATAAATTTTATTTTAATTAATTAAAAACAGATGAAATATTTTGCTTCGCTTTAAATATTAATATTCTTATTTATTTTTCAGATAATCTGTTTTTTTTTTTTTTTTAAATAACGTTAACTACACTGTAAAAAAAAAGGTCGATCTACTAAAAAAACTTTAGTGATCCTTGTAATTACTAAACAATTTTTAGTAATCTTAGTCGGTTACTAGAAAATCTGTAAGAATTACTAGAAAAAAGTTAGCAACGAATAGAGTTAATAGTTTTATATTTTTAATAGCTCTTACTAAAACCCAATTGGTGTGGCCTTGATAGCACAGTGGTTATAGTAGCGGACTCCAGGCTAAAAGGTCCCGGGTTCGAAACTTGCCACCGCCAAATACACCCCGAATGTCTGTAGTGTCTCGTTAATAAAGGGATTATGAAAATACTGTCGGAGCAGTTAAGAATGTTTAGTGCTGCCATCTATTGCGGTTTTGCCGAAAATCTTCCGCTTCAGAAGTCTGGATGCAGCTCGAAGAAAGCTCCTCCGCTTCGGTTGCAAAGTAATTTTGGAGCTATTACTAAAATTTGTTTTGTGGCTCATACTAAAAATTTTTAAGTTAGTTATACAAAAAATTCTTTTGTTCAGTTTACAAAAGAAATGCTTGTTTCACTTGCAAAAAAAAAAAAAAAAAAAAAAAAAAAAAAAGTTTGTAATGGTCACTAAAAAATTCCGTGGAATACAAATTTACTAAGAAATTTTTAGTAACCTCTTGAATTTTTTTTTACAGTGTAAACATATTTCTTTTAAAATAACAAACTTGCAGTTACTAAATACTTAGATTATAAAATTATATGTGTTATTTCTTTCTTTTCTCAGCTATTCCCCTATTTAATAAAGAGTTTTTACCAATATTATAAATAAATTCAATTGATAGCTGAAAACTGTCATTATGAAAAAAAATACTCATAATAACTAGAAATGCTTTACCTGCTAATTCATGCAGAAAAAAAATGTGTTGTTAACAGTTTTTCAAAAAACATCCAATTAAACTAACTTATATAAAAAAAAAACTTGCAAACTTCTTACATTTTCTTCCTGCCCAAATCATTTTTACATGCATTTTCCTATTGTGTATTTTGGTCATTAAAAATAAATTAAAATATTTGAGATTACATAAATAATGAAGTCGTTGAAAAAGTTTTCTGCTTTTGGGGAACTTTTATCCTTTTTTTTTTCTTTTTTTTTTTCAACCGTATGCTGCTGAGACTTAAATACTTAATCCGGATTACTTCCTCTGCATATTTATCATTTCGGAACGTTCTAGAAATTTGTTACGGTGATTTATACGGACAAAACTTATAATTGAGAAAGAAATTACTTTATTAATGATTTTCATTTTTTGACATTTTCATATTTAATTTCTAATAGGTGATCGTTTAAAAAATATATTCTTTCTTCGTTTAGAAAATAATTATAATTTCGTAAATATTGCGGTTCCAGAGAATTTTAAGCTTTAAACGTGATTAAAAAACCCTAGTTATGTAATTTATTTATTTTCTATCTGGTAAATTGAAATATATTTAATGCTGTAAGTAGATATTTTGCTGCATCTAAATGGACAATTTAATTTTTTTAAAGATGATTTTGGCCTAGTGTGGTTGTAAACCCTTCATCTGGCATTTGTGGTTTTTATTTATTCTTTTAGGGTTTCGTACTGGGGGAAGAAAGAAAAACGGAACGATTATCAGGTTACTCCTATGTCTGTCTGTCACGGGCATTTTACCCGTAACCTATAATCCATGGACATTACAAATGATCTTGCTTTAAACCATGATGATCTTGCTTTAAAACAATATCTAGCTTTGCTTTAAATATTAATATTCTTATTTATTTTTCAGATAATCTATTTTTTTAAATAACGTTAACTAAACATATTTCTTTTAAAATAACAAACTTGCAGTTACTAAATACTTAGATTATAAAATTATATGTGTTATTTCTTTCTTTTCTCAGCTATTCCCCTATTTAATAAAGAGTTTTTATCAATATTATAAACTAAATAAATTCAATTGATAGCTGAAAACTGCAATTATGGAAAATACTCATAATAACTAGAAATGTTTTACCAGCTAATTCATGCAGAAAAAAAATGTGTTGTTAACAGTTTTTCAAAAAACATCCAATTAAACTAACTTATATAAAAAAAAAACTTGCAAACTTCTCACATTTTCTTCCTGCCCAAATCATTTTTACATGCATTTTCCTATTATGTATTTTGGTCATTAAAAATAAATTAAAATATTTGAGATTACGTAAATAATGAAGTCGGTGAAAAAGTTTTCTTCTTTTTGCGGAACTTTTATCCTTTTTTTTTTCAACTGTATGCTGCTGAGACTTAAATACTTAATCCGGATTACTTCCCCTGCATATTTATCATCTCGGAACGTTCTTGAAATTAGTTACGGTGATTTATACGGACTAAACTTATAATTGAGAAAGAAATTACTTCATTAATGATTTTCATTTTTTGGCATTTTCATATTCAATTTCTACTAGTTGATCGTTTAAAAAATATATTTTCTTTGTTTAGAAAATAATTATAATTTCGTAAATATTACGGTTCAAGAAAGTTTTAAATCTTAAACATCAAGCTTTAAACGTGATTAAGAAACTTAATTATGTAATCTATTTATTTTCTATCAGATAAATTGAAATATATTTAACATTATGCATTGAAATAACTTATACCTACAAACTCTGGATATGTGCTTCTATGCTGTTTCATTTTTTAAATATTAGGCGTGAACTTACTCTTACAGATTGCCTAAAATAGAAACCTTATTATATAATCTAATTTGGTCAAACTAAGTTGAAACATATTTAATATTATGCGTTAAAATATACTACCTCTGACAAAATTTCGGTGAATGATTTCAGAACGGCCGATCTAGCATCACTGGAAAAACAAAACGCTGCACCTGCATAGAGGCAAGTGTTGACCGTCTTCGCCCATCATTGTTCAGCTGAACGTCGTTTATGTTCTGTGTAAGACGTGCTTTACTAAGTGCTTGTTCAGTGTGTTCGTTCTTAAATGAGAAGAGAAAATTGAAAGAACAAAAGATCAGTTTAAAGTTTGCTTTTAAGATTTACAAGATACCGAAAGAAATTCATGAGGGTTGGTGCAAGTTGAACATCCACAATACTCGCCAGATCTCATTCCTCCACACTTCTTCCTATTTCTACGACTCAAACTCTTTTTGAAAGAGATTTGACCATATTGCTGACATCCGACGAAACATGACAAAGCTTTTGAACTCCATCGCAAAAGAAGACTTCTTGCGAATTTCCCAGGACAAGTATAGCAGATCTCAGAGCTACATAGTTGTGGGAGGTGACTATTTCGAAGGATGGTATGGTAACTTTCGTTAATATTTCATTTACATTAATGTTATAGGACTATTCACCGAACTTTATTGTCAAAGGTAGTATTTATATCTAGAACTGCGCTATTTTTTTTAAAAAAATTATATCATTTTCTTCAAAAATTTTAAGCTTTTAATTTATTGGAAAAATGTAAGAAAATATTTTTAAAAATTTTCCCGACTTCCCTTAGACAATTTAATTTGCTTAGATAAGCACAAATTTTATCCAAAAATGTATAAAAAATGTTCAAATTATCATGCTGCCCATCTTGAATAATGTATTTACAGAAAATCACGTTTAATGTTTCAGAAAGTAAAATGTACTAATATATGTATTTTTTATCAACTTACACTTTCTTTTCTAATCTTGTGTCAAACTGTGGACACTCTTGGGCGTTAATCTCCTCATTTTAAATGTTTTTGTTTTACAGTATGAACCTTTTTCGTCGCTTGTTCTAGCATGTTACAAACGTTTGGCACACGTCTTTCGATCTCATTATTTGGAAGTATCAGTATGAAGATTTCTGCACTTCATTATGTATGCTATTAACAATATCGGTGATAATTTGTAAAACAGAGCAAATTTCCTGGTATGATTTCTGGAACATTTTTCCAAAATTTTGCATTCAAACTCTCGTTTGGTTTCGGTAACGGAGTAGAATCTTTAAAATGACTCAACGTATTTTTAAAAATACAACTTAAAATTACGAAAACATGCATTTGGGAGTTTTTACCCGAACGCTAGAGCTGGTTTTATACTGCTCTTCTAAGTTGATTTCATTTTCATTTTTACCTGTTCATTTTTACTCGTATCTTAATAATTGAAACCTCACTTTAAATCTCTTTTTTTTTTTGTAATTCTACAAACTATAAAAATTTCATTTCAGTTTAAAAAAAAAAATCGATATTTTGAAAGCTGACCACAAAGTATGTGACCACTTAAACTAGTCTTAGAGGGGGGGGGGGGGGGCGCCGTAATACTTATCCATAATGGATTCGCATAATATAAAATATGAAAATAAAACATGCGTAAACTATTAATAAAATACTTCGGAATCACAAAATAAAATTTAAATATATGTTTAATTATTTTTAACATATAGTAATGCTCTATGAATAAATTGCTCATCAACCAATTTCGACAAATTATGAAAAACTCCAAACTACTCAAGTAGTACCGAATTGCGCAAAAGCAATATCCTTATAGCTCCAAAAATAATAACCATATTCAGTAAAATTATATATTATATTAGTATAATCATATTAATTACTGAGTCGGATTAAGCGTTTTCATATCCAATTAAAATATATCTTTGAATTGAAATTTGAATAAATACAGGTTCATGAAACATGGAAGAGAGTAGAAAATATGATTATAAATGTCTCAGCAATTAATCATTCAATCAATTTCTTTCTTAATGAAAAAATTGTGTTAGTTAATTGCCTTTACATTCACTCTTTAAATAAAAAAAAAATCGAAAAGTTTTATAAACCTTTTATCAGGATGAATATTTCAAGAATCCGAAAAAATAGTTCCAGATTACACAGGTTACTTATATTAAATAGGCTTCTTTTCGTTAATATATATTAAGTACACACCGAATTTCAAGTCGCTATCTCATTTTGTTCGGGAGTTAGAGCGTTATGGACAAACAGAGAGACAAACACACGAAAGACCGACGGCAATTTTTTTAAAACATGTTTTTTTTAACCTCCAATGTCTGAAACGTATAAATCCGTCAATATATATATCTTTTTCGATTTTCAAAACGATTGCAAGACTTACCCTATACTATGTATGATAATAGCTAAAACCTTGTGTGGAAGATTACAATAATTAAAATCAACGTTTAACACACAATAAATAAACACACACTGCGATGTGTGTTTATTTATTGTGTGTTAAACGTTGATTTTAACTACGTATGATAATTAGTAAAATAACCGTGGATTTGATTGAGATTTACGTATTACTTTTAGGAAACGCAGATAACCGGGTATGTATTGTACAATAGTTGAATCAATTATAAAATTAATGTATATATATAATTTAGGAGGTACCTTTTAAACGAATTATTTATTTCATCTTTCTATTTCTAATAGTTAATGAATTATTAAATGTAAAATCTCTCTATTTGAAACACCTTTAATAAAATGATGGGTGTTTCATTGTTGTTGTTACTTTTTCTGAGTTTCCCCTTTGCGTATATAGATTAAAGATCCTATTCCATCCAAGGCACTGCATAGATGCCACATTCAAATAAGAAACTTTTTTTTTTGCCAAATGCAATTTGTGACTTTCAGATAATTAAATCCGAAAGAGTTTTAAAAGTGTTCCGAACAATCTCCCTAGAAACTCGCATACCTCATTAATTCTCTAAACTGTCTTCGACTAATTGGAAAACATTATGTAAGAATTTAAACATTTCGCCCTTCGACAAAATAGTCTAAGTCACTGTATCTGAATTTTTTTTTTCAAAGGTAAATCTCTTTAAATATTTTAAATCGTATCCGATCTACCTGTGAATAATGTGGAATTAATACAGTTTATATGTTGTTGTATTTTATTTATTTTAACATTTTGCGGCGCAGAGCATTTTCAATACTTATGTGTTAAAATTAATGATTGACACCGCCCTTATAGCATGCATGTCACAGTGACGTCACAATGACGTCACTGTGAGTCACTTTGGTCACATCACATCTGTGACGAAAATGCCACCACTCAGTGACGTCACATTGTGACTAAGATGTGACTTTCTAAAAAAATTTTCACAGTTCGTCACAATGTTAATGTCAAAGTAGTCACAAATGACACATTTTTCACAAATTGGTCACATTGGGACGTCACAAAGTGGTCACAATGTGACGTCACAAAAAAGCTCTAAAACGGCCATAACTACTTCACATTTTAGTCACTGTGACTTCACATCGATGTCACGTGACGTCACATCGACAATCGCTGGTCACAAAGTCACAGTGTGACTTCACAACGACGTTGTAGTGACGTCACCATGTCTTACGGGCGAGATTTGAAAACAATTTTATTTATAAATAAGAAAATTTTAAATTTCATGAATATAATAAAACTAAGTTTTTTTTTACAAAAATTATGGAGCCAAATGTGACCTGTGGGAATAAAAATTAAGTGGTCCACAGGCATAACCCCACCCTTAAAGGGGTTAGCTAACCTAAAAATAGCAGCATGTGAAATTACTTCGCTAAAAAACATCCATCTTTCTTTAAAGATAAATTTTTTATCTTGAAAAAATTTACCTTTAAAGAGAAATGAAAAAATTAGCGAAATTCTTAAAAAAATGGGAAATAAAGAATCTTTAAAATTTTTGTTAATATTTATTTTATACTGTAAACAATGCGTACACAAATACGTATAATCTACTTTTAAACTTAGGTTTCTCAATATAGTGATTCAGTTCAAAGGATTACGAAATGCATATAAGCATATCGAGTGCAACAAACATTATATAAGGCATTTTTTAAGTAAAAAGGGCAATTTTATGCATGTTTTAATTTATTTTTGTTCGGAAATGCATGAAACTAGCCTGTATTGTTGTTCAGAAATTATCTGATCGTACTCAATTTCCGATTTTTTTTTTAAATTAAATTCAATAGATGTTTCGGGGAATACTATCAATAACTATCGGAAATACTTGGCGTTTCGAAATGAATATTCCAGCGAAAGAAGAAAAAAAAAGTAGTTTAGCTGAGGTGAAAAACGTGGTTGTCACATGATTAATTTCACCTGTAACTATGTAGGTAATTTACTGATCACAAAACCGAAAACAGTGTTCTATTCCAAATCGCTTCCATTGTCAGGCTTTTTGATTTCATTTATCTACGCTAAAAAATGAATTTGTTAATGTGTCAAAACGTTTTGAGCGGAGCAGTAGAAAACAGCCTTAATATTTTTTCTATGATACATATTTTGAATTTATGTATATTATTATATTCCAATGTGATATTCTACTAAGTACAATTTTTGTCATAAAATAGATTCATTTGATCTCCGATTTGTATAACTACATTCCGGGATAATCCGTGGCCATAAAATTTCATGCAGTAAAAACAATGGATTTTCTTTACTGTCGGTTCCTTTAGTTGTTTTCGATGTACTACAAAATATTTCAAGAATCCGAAAAAAATAGTTCCGGATTACAGGGATCACTGATATAAATTAGGCTTCTTTCTATTATTACATAGTAAGCAAACACCAAATACCAACTCTTTCTGATGAAAGGTATATAAAACTTTTCGATTTTTTTTACTTTAAGGAGTGAATGCAAAAGTCAATAAATTAACACAAATTTTTCATAAAGAAAGAAATTGATAGAATGATTAGTTGCTGAGACATTTATAATCATATTTTCTACACTCTTTGATTTTTCATGACTCTGTATTTCATTCAAATTTCAATTCAAAGATATAGTTTAATTGGATATGAGACGCTTAATCCGACGCAGTAAACTGTTAGTTAATATGATTATTATTTTTGGAGTTATAAGGAATTCGGTACTACAATTCGGTACTACTTGAGTAGTTTGACGGTTTATATTATTTGTCGAAATTGGTTCATGAGCAATTTATTAATATAGCATTACTATATGTTAAAATATTTATATATGTTTTAATTTTATTTTGGAATTGCGATGCATTTTATAAATAGTTTACGCATGTTTTATTTTCTTATTTTACATTATGCGTATCCATGATGTGTAAGTATCACGGTGCCCCCCCCCCCCCCCTCAACGATTCGACTAGTTTAAGTACATACATTTTCAACTTTCAAAATATCGATATTTTTCTTTTTTACTGAAATGAAATTTTTAGTGTGTCGAATAATGGGAAAAAGAGATTTAAAGTGAAATTCCAATTATTAAGAAAGATATGAGTAATAATGATCGATAATAAAACCTTCTTAGACCAACAATGTAAAAGCAGCTCTAGCTTTCGGGTAAAAACTCACAAATACATGTTTTCGTAGGTTTTAGTTATATTTTAAGAAATATATTGATCCATTTTAAAGATTCTACTCATTTATCGAAATCCAACGACTGTTTGAATGCGAAATTTTGTAAAAATGTTCCAGAAATCCTACCAGGAAATTTGCTCTGTTTTACGAATTATCACCGATATTGTTTCTACCATACATAATAAAGTGCAGAAATTTACATACAGACACTTCCAAGTAACAAGATGCAAAGACGTATGTCAAACGTTCGCGACATGCTAGAACAATCGAAGAAAAAGGCTCATACTGTATAACAAAAACATTTAAAATGAGAAGATTAACGCCTAAGGGTGTCCACCGTTTGGCAAAAGATTAGAAAAGAAAGTGTAAATTGATAAAAATACATATATTAGTACATTGTACTTTCTGAAACATTAAATGTGATTTTCTGGAAATACATTATTCAAGATGGGCAGCATGATAACTTGAACATTTTTTATACATTTTTGGATAAAATTTGTTCTCATCTAAGCAAAATTAAACTGTCTAAGGGACATCGAGAAATTTTTTAAAAATATTTTCTTACATTTTTTCAATAAATTCAAAAGTTAAAATTTTAGGAGAAAAATGATATATTTTTTTAAATAGAGTAATTCTTGGTATAAATATAATTCAACGCATAATATTAAATATGTTTCGAGTTAGTTCGTACAAAATAAATAAATTATACAGGGTGATAAAAAAACAACGTGGACAACTTGATATGACAAATCAGGCATACGAAAAGCATAAAAAAACCACATAGGAACATAGGGCTGCAAACCGCTTATTGAGTTACAAATACAGCGTGTTTCATACTAATTCAATCAATCTAATAAATTTCAGAAAACTGAAATATATTATAATAAAACATTTAACAGACATTCTCACCTTTGTTTTAAATGTGATAACACCAAACACAAGTGGCAGAAGTTGCATTATGCGCGCCAGCAGTATGCACTTGTCACCTCACATTTTGGACTGTGATAATCAGTTTATACGGTATCATCAATTGCTTGAGCAGTATGTTTTTCCATATCTTTTCGTAACGTTATCACATTTCACACAAAATAAGGTACATATCGTTGTATTTTCATTACAATATTTTTATTTTCCTCGAAATCATTACTTTCACACAGGGTGTAGCTAGACTATTTGTAACTCAATAAATAAATAGAGACCGTATGTTCCTATGTGAATTTTTATCCTTGTTGTAACCTTGTTTTTACCTTGATTTGTCATATCATTTTGTCCACGATTTTTTTAATCACCCTGTATAACGAGGTTTCCATTTTAGGCAATCTGTAAGTATAAGTTCACACTGAAAATTAAAAAATGAAACAGCATAGAAACACATATACAAAGTTTGTAGGTATAAGTTATTTCAATGCATAATATTAAATATATTTCGATTTATCTGATAGAAAGTAAATAGATTACATAATTCGGTTTCTTGATCACGTTTAAAGCTCGATGTTTAAGATTAAAAACTTTCTGAAACCGTAATATTTACGAAATTATAATTATTTTTTAAACGAAGAAAATATATTATTTAAACGATCAACTAGTAGAAGTTGAATATGAAAAAGCCAAAAAATGAAAAATATTAACAAAGTAATTTCTTCCTCAATTATAAGTTTAGTCCGTATAAATCACCGTAACTAATTTCAAGAACGTTCCGAAATTTTAAATATGCGGAGGAAGTAATCCGGATTAAGTATTTAAGTCTCAGCAACATACTGTTGGAAAAAAAGGAAAAAATGATAAAAGTTCCCCAATAAAAGAAAAGTTTTCACCGACTTCATTATTTACGTAATCTCAAATATTTTAATTTATTTTTAATGACCAAAATACATAATAGAAAAATGCATGTAAAGATAATTTGGGCCGGAAGAAATGGTGAGAAGTTTGCAAGTTCTTTTATTCTAAGTTAGTTTAATTGGATGCTTTTTGAGAAAAAAACTATTAACAACACATTTTTTTCTGCATGAATTAGCAGGTAAAGCATTTCTAGTTATTATGAGTATTTTTTCATAATTGCAGTTTTCAGCTATCAATTGAATTTATTTATAATATTGGTAAAAACTCTTTATTAAATAGGGGAATAGTTGAAGTAAAGTAAGAAATAACACATATTATTTCATAATCTAAGTATTTAGTAACAGGAAGTTTGTTATTGTAAAAGTAATATGTTTAGTTAACGTTATTTATAACAATAGATTATCTGAAAAATAAGTAAGAATAGTAATATTTAAAGCGCAGCAAGATATTACATCTGTTTGTAATTAATTACAAAAAATTTGTGCTTATCTAAGCATGATTAAATTGTTTAATGGACGTCGAGCGTTTTTTTTTTAAATATATTTTTTACTTTTTTCCAATAAATTTAACGGTCAAAATGTTAAACGAAAAGTCTTAATAATTTATTAAATCATAAATTATTAAGATATTATTTATAATTTCTTAATAAATTAATGTAATTTATTAATTAAAAAATAATATAAAAATAAAAATTATAAATTAATATAATTTATTAATTAAATTATATTAATTTATAATTTAATTAATAATTTAATAAATTATAATAAATTATTAAATTATTAATTAAATTATAAATTAATATTAATAAATAATTTTTGTCTTAATTAATTTCGTGAATTAAAACAAATAGAAAAATATAAAAAATTTTATTAAATAGTTTAAAAACACATAAAAATCTAGCATCTAAAATAATTACAATTTTTAAGTTAGTAGCAACTTTTCAGTAATTACAATTCATAGCTATAATAAATAAAAGCTACAGTGAATAGATAATCAATAATTGAATGATGTTTTTTTACATTTAGAGCTATTAACTTTAACTACTATAAATATTTTTATAACAATGTGTTATTGAATGTTTTAATAAGTATAGAAACAATATCTAACTCACCGTAAATTTACATAACTGTATTTCAATTTTCTAAAATAAATTTATTTTGCGAATAATATTCATACAATAGAAATGCAATGTTTAAAAAATAGTTATTAGTATTAATATGAGCTGAAATACTAACAGTCTTGAAATTCAGTAGGATTGTGTTAGTAATTACAGTTCATATAGCTGTAGTAACATCAATTGTTTAACTATTAAACAAACAGAGTTGATTTATTGTAGCTACGAATTACAATTGCTGTAAATATTTCTATAATAATATATTGTTAATTATCTAAATATACATAAGAAAACAATCTAACATACATAAATGGTGATTTACTTGTAAATTTTTAGTGACTTTTGCTTAAAATAAATTTGTTTTGTTAAAAATATTCATAAGATTACTCTATTTTAGCAATGAACAATTGTGTAAATAGCAGCTAAATTTTAAGCCACTAGTAATATTTTAGTAATGCAATTATTGTAAATATTTTTATAACGTATAATTATACGTATAAATAACTATAGAATAATCGTCTAACACATGCAAATGCGTAATTGTTTGGAAATTTTAGGCAACTGTAATTCGTCACTATAAAATAAGTTTGTTTTATTAATAATATTCATATCGATGCATTGTTTAATTCTTAAATATCTGGCATATGCGATCCTTTTTAAAAATCACGAGAGAAATAAAAGACATGAAGACAGATTGTTGTAAAATTAGTTCTTTGTTAAAAATACAATGAAAGAATCACCATGTTGCCATTTGAAATTTCGAAATGGCATTCGAATAAATTAATTTTGTAAACAAAATGCATTTCATCGAGTTAAAATAATGAAAAGATATTTAAAGTAAAAGAAAAGAAATTGGAATACTTTATTCAAAAGGAATGGAAAATAACTTAAAATGAATTGAGAAAAGCGAATGAAAGAAACGAACACATTATCTACCTATGTGATTCTTTATTTAACCCATGAATAATATTTTAAACGGAAATATTCAAGAGATAACATTACCTCCAGTCATTTAGATTTCGAAAGCAATTCCATCTGCTTCAAAAGAAGATATCTGAATTCTGTGAGAAATGATAATGTTTTCTCTAATGGTATGTGCTAAGATGTTTTAATGTCTAAAATGATTTTTAAGTAAAAGAAAAATGCGGTTATTATAATTGAACAATTAAAAATAAAAAAAAATTAAATAAATATTTATGTGTTAAGTTTTGATGGTTATTTTGAATGACACGCTCAAAAAAATATTATCATTTTAAAAGAAATGCAATTAAAATTTTTGTGTAAATAAGTGTCTGTAGATGATTAGCTTGTTATAATGTCTTAAGTGATTTTTAAGTAAAAGAAAAATGCGGTTACTGTAATTGAGCCATTAAATATAGAAATATAAAAAAGATATTTATATGTTAACTTTGAATGTTCATTTCGACAGACACACACGCACACAACAAAAATGATTTAAAGTCAAATTTAATTAAAATTTAGTGTATATATGTATCTGAAAAGAATTTATACGACTAAGTGCCTGAAAGCGATTGAAATTGTTATAATATCTAAGATGATTTTTATGTAAAAGGAAAATTCGGTTACTATAACAGAGAAATTAAACATCAAAAAATAAAATAAATATTTATATGTTTATTTTTTTATGTTTACTTTAAAATATACGCATACAAAATAAATAAATCAACAAACAAATAAATTAATAAATTAATAAAAAAAATAATTGGATTTAAAATCAAATGTAATTAAAATTTAGTGTATATATGTATCCGAAAAAATTTTATACGACTAAGTGCCTGAGAGCGATTAAAATTGTTATAATATCTAAGATGATTTTTATGTAAAAGGAAAATTCTGTTACTATAACAGAGAAATAAAACGCCAAAAAATAAAATAAATATTTATATGTTTATTTTTTATGTTTACTTTAAAAGATACGCATACAAAATAAATCAATCAACAAACAAATAAATAAACAAATAATTGGATTTAAAATCGAATGTAATTAATTTTTTTGTGTAAATAAGTGTCTGAAAAGAATTTGCATGAGGGAGTGTCTACAAGTCATTTTAAGAAGAAAATATGTTTTACTGCGATGTAATAATTCTTCTCGCATTCTGTCATCTCTCTAGTACTCTCATATACTTAGACCCCTATAATTTTCCTAAATATATTTGTAAATGTTTAATGAACTGTGAATAACATGAGTAAACAGTTTTTATTACTTCTCGAGATTTGTAATGTCCATGGTTTATAGTTTACGGGTAAAATGCCCGTGACAGACAGACATAGGAGTGACCTGATAATCGTTCCGTTTTTCTTTCTTCAGTACGAAACAATAAAAAAATAAATAAAAACCACAAATGCCAGATGAAGGATTTACAACCATATTAGGCCAAAATCATCTTTAAAAAAATTAAATAGTCCATTTAGATGCAGCAAAATATCTACTTACAGCATTAAATATATTTCAATTTACCAGATAGAAAATAAATAAATTACATAACTAGGGTTTTTTAATCACGTTTAAAGCTTAAAATTCTCTGGAACCGTAATATTTACGAAATTATAATTATTTTCTAAACGAAGAAAAAATACATTTTTTAAACGATCACCTATTAGAAATTAAATATGAAAATGTCAGAAAATGAAAATCATTAATAAAGTAATTTCTTTCTCAATTATAAGTTTAGTCCGTATAAATCACCGTAACAAATTTCTAGAACGTTCCGAAATGATAAATATGCAGAGGAAGTAATCCGGATTAAGTATTTAAGTCTCAGCAACATACGGTTGAAAAAAAAAAAAAAAAAAGAAAGAAAAAAAAAGGATAAAAGTTCCCCAAAAGCAGAAAACTTTTTCGACGACTTCATTATTTACGTAATCTCAAATATTTTAATTTATTTTTAATGACCAAAACACATAATAGGAAAATGCATGTAAAAATGATTTGGGCGAGAGGAAAATGTGAGAAGTTTGAAGGGTATTTTTATAAGTTAGTTTAATTGGATGCTTTTTGAAAAACTGTTAACAACATATTTTCTTTCTGCATGAATTAGCCGGTAAAGTCTCGAGATAGCAGGTTTCTAGTTATTATGAGTATTTTCCACAATTGCAGTTTTCATCTATCAATTGAATTTATTTAGTTTATAATATGTATAAAAACGCTTTATTATATAAGGGAATAGTTGAAGGAAAGTAAGAAATAACACATATAATTTCATAATCTAAATATTTATAACTTCAAGTTAAATAGAAACTGCAATGTTTTTATTGTAAAAGAAATATGTTTAGTTAACGTTATTTATAAAAGTAGATTATCTGAAAAATAAATAAAAGTATTAATATTTAAAGCAAAGCAATATATTACATCTCTTTGTAATTAATTAAAATAAAATCTGTGCTTATCTAAGCATAATTAACTAGTCTAAGGGACGTCGAGCGATTTTTTTTAATTTTTTTTTTTTACATTTTGCTAAAAACTTTAACGGTCAAAATGTCAGACGAAAAATGAAATTTCGTCCTAAATAATTTTGTGAATTAAAACCAATATAAATAGACAGAAAATTTAGTTAAATCGTTTAAAAACACATAAAAATCTTTTAAAAAATATTAAACGTGTAGTAGCATGTAAAATAGTTACAATTTTTAAGTTACTAGCAATTTTTCAGTAATTACAATTTGTAGCTATAATAAAGAAAAGCTGCAGTAAATACCTAATCATTAATTGAAGTATGTTTTTCCATTTAGAGCTATTAACTTTAATTACTATAAATATGTTTATAACAATGAGTTATTGAATGTTTTAATAAGTATAGAAACAACATCTAATTCACTGTGAATTTACGTAACTGTATTTCAGTTCTCTAAAATAAATTTATTTTTCTAATAATAGTCATAAAATAGAAATGGAATATTTTAAAATTAGTTTTTTGTATTAATATGAGCTGAAATACTAACAGTTTTGTAATACAGTAGGAATGTGTTAGTAATTGCAGTGCATGTAGCTGTAGTAACATCAATTGTTTAATTATTAAACAAATAAAGTTGATTTATTGTAGCTGCGAATTACAATTACTGTAACTATTTCTATAATAACATATTATTAATTATCTAAATATACATAAGAAAACCATATAACGCACACAAAGGGTTATTTATCTGTAAAAATTTAGTGACCTTTTCTTAAAATAAATTTGTTTTGTTAAAAGTATTCTAAGGAATACTCTATTTAAACAATGAAATTGTATTTAATAACAGCTAAATTTTAAGCCTCTAGGAATGTTTCAGCGCTGCAATTATTGTAAATAATTTTATGACGTATAACTATATGTATAAATAACTATAGAATAATCGTCTAAAGCATGCAAATGCGTAACTGTTTGCAAATTTAGGCAACTGTAATTCATCAGCATAAAATAAATTTGTTTTATTAATAATATTCATATCGATGCATCATTTAATATATAAATATCTTGCATATGCGATCCTTTTTAAAAATAACGGAAGAATTAAAAGACATGAAAACATATTGTTGTAAAATTAGTCCTTTGTTAAAAATACAATAAAAGAATCACCATGTTGCCATTTGAAATTTCGAAATGGCATTAGAATAAATTAATTTTGTAAGTAAAATGCATTTCAGCGAGTTAAAACAATGAAAAGATATTTAAAGTAAAAGAAAGAAATTGGAATGCTTTATTCAAAAGGAATAGAAAATAACTGAAAATGAATTGAGAAATGCGAATGAAAGAAACGAACACATTATCTACCTATGTGATTCTTTATTTAACCCATGAATAATATTTTAAACGGAAATATTCAAGAGATAACATTACCTCCAGTCATTTAGATTTTGAAAGTAATTTAATCTGCTTCAAAAGAAAATATCTGAATTCTTTGAGAAATGATAATGTTTTCTCTTATGCTTTGCACTAAGCTGTTATAATGGCTAAAATGTTTTTTAGGTAAAATAAAATAAAAATGCGGTTTTTATAATTGAACAATTAAAAATAAAATAAATAAATAAAATAAATAATTATATGTTAAGTTTTGATGTTTATTTCGAATGACACGCTCAAAAAAATTTATCATTTTAAAAGAAATGTAAATAACATTTTTGTGTAAATAAGTGTCTGTAGGTGTTTGAGCTTGTTAAAATGTCTTAAATAGTTTTTAAGTAAAAGAAAAATGGGGTTACTATAATTGAACACACACACACAAACGCAGAAAAAAAAGATTTAAAGTCAAATGTAATTAAAATTTTGTGTAAGTATGCGTCTGAAAGATTTTGTACGAATAAGTGCCTGGAAGTGCTTGAAATTGTTATAATATCTAAAATGATTTTAATGTAAAAGAAAAATAGGTTACTATAACTGAAGAATTAAACACAGAAAAATAAAAGAAATATTTATATGTTAATTTTTGATGTATACTTTAAAAGACACGAATACAAAATAAATAAATAAATAAATAATTGGATTTAAAATGAAATGTAATTAAAATTTTTGTTTAAATAAGTGTCTGAAAATAATTAGCCTGAATAAGTGTCTGAAAGTCATTTTGAGACGAAAATATGTTTTACTGCGGTGCAAGAATTCTTCTCGGATTCTAACAATTCTCTCGTATTCTCGTATTCTTAGACCCTGTACATTTACCCTAAATATATATGTAAATGTTTAATGAACTGTAAATAATATGAGTCAATAGTTTTTATTACTTCCCCTAATTTGAAATGTCCATGTTTCATAGTTTACGAGTAAAATGCATGTGACAGAAGACACAGGAGTGATCTTATAATAGTTCCATTTTTCCTCCTTCAGTACGGAATCCTAAAAAATAATTTAAAAAAACCACAAATGCTTCTTAAGAGCCCACACTGACTGAAAAGGACCTGGATGATCCGTTTTTTCAATTTTATTTGCAGGAATTTTCGACCCTTAAATGCATATAGTATCATTTTCGATACCATAAGTGTTCCCGATTTTTGGGGGGGTTGTATTCACATATTCCGTATTCTCACCAGAAATTTAAAAGAGCAATTTTCACTTTACTTAATGACAGACCATTCGTAATTAAATAAGGAAAAATTTACTATTTAGATTTTTCAGGTATAAATTCTGATTCTTTGAGTTGCGCATTTTTTGCAACGCGTTCTATCCTATGCATTTAAGGGTTAATGAGGACATTTTCAATTTAAGAACTGATTTCCGAAGGGAAATCAATCCTCATAAAAAAAAACTGCAATTACAATCGAAAAAGTAAAAAATGGCCTGCATACAAATCAATCTCAGCAATCAAAAAAAAAAAAAAAAAAAAAAAAAAAAAAAAAAAAAAAAAAAAAACTTTAAAAATATTGGAATGAAACTGAGATATCTTTCTGTGTTTGTACTATATATGATTAGCCTCAGCGACAGGTCTTTTGACGCTTGACTGAAGTAGCCTCTTTATGTCGTCCATTTCCACACTAGACTGTTTTTATTGGATGAAAAATATTTATACAATAAATAATTCACATTTATTTTTCATTCGTTTCGTTTATTTCCAGTACGTTTTATTTTAGTCTTAAATATAAACTCTCAAATTTTTAATAATTTTTACATTGTAATTAAAGCACTTTCCTTAAGACTTCATGCCAACCAGAAAGTCAATGTTTATT
Organism: Maratus speculifer; assembly: GCA_964019185.1. Taxonomy (NCBI): domain Eukaryota; kingdom Metazoa; phylum Arthropoda; class Arachnida; order Araneae; family Salticidae; genus Maratus; species Maratus speculifer. The sequence goes on from OZ025293.1 coordinate 418,205,889, forward strand.
CGTCATTAATTTTGAACATAATTTATTCATTAGAAAATAATCTTTGAAGAGCTATTTTTTATGAAATTCTTGAATATTTTTTAATTCCTTGGATTAGCTATTCCAAGGCAATTAAAGTTTTGATAATGTTAATTTTGAAAAATAACTACATCTTCGTATTTGCATGAAAACCTTTCAGGAGGCACAAAAAGGTTTTCTGCGGCATTAATATTCATTAACCGAAGCTACATTGCTTTTTTGCATATTTTGTAGGAAATATGCTACATTTTTTCTTCTGCGTTTACTTGGGCACAAAGCGCTCTCGTGAGGAAACATATTGCCAAATTTATTTAAAATTATGATATATTAATAAGAATAATTTAGCAGATTTCATATAATTTGATTGTATCTTTAAAAATGGAAGAAAGAAAAAAAATCGAAGAGGAATGATTTAACCCTGATTTTAATCTAATGGAAAAAAAAACTTTATGCTGAAATAGTTTGAACAGGTCCAGAAACTTTTTTTTCAGAAGTTCATTACTAAACTTACCGTTATACGAAAAGCTTTTCTTATTTTTTATATTTTTAAATTAACTGTGGTTTCGTTTTTAGTTGGTAGTCAGTTATGCTGCGAAAAAGTCGCATCTTCAAATGTAAAGCAAAAAAACTACTTTAGCAGGATGGTGAGCGTTCAGAGAATTACACAAAACACTCTTGCAAAAAGGGCAAAATTGTAATGTTGTTTTCTCGAAATTTTGTTTTAAATGTTAAAAAATATGATTCTTTCAACATTGTAGAAAAATCTTATTAACGAATATGGATGTTATCTTTGGGAGTATTAATCATTGTTAAATGTATTCAAAATTCTTTAAATCAACTGAATTATATTATTTTTAAAAATTGCTTGTATTGGAGTGAAACCTGGAGCTTAGTGAACGTGTTAACATGGGCTTGCCAGTGAGAGGGTTTAATATAAGGTACCCTGGGATAATAACGCCAGGCGGGGTAATAACGCCAAGTTCTTATATTTTGCATAATTATGAAATAATCAGGTAAATGACACCCATGTGCTCTGCGCAGAAGGGTTTTGAGTCATATAAATCGCAAAAAACAGCTTCAAGTTAATTTGTTTCATTTTTAGGTCTTATTGTTTTTACAAACAACTAAAATTAACGCTTGATCTAAAATTTGCGAGATACGTTTTGTGATGTGAAGACTATCTTTTTTATACGGAAACACTTTGTTAATTACATAAATTTGTAGTACATTTCATGGACTTTCGAAATGTTGTTGAAGATTTTGGATATCTTCTCGAGATAATTTTTAATTTAAATTGTACAGCGCATTAACTATACCGGGGTAATAACGCCAATCTTTGGCATTAATACCCCAGTTGATTCCCTACAGTGGCCGAGCTACATCCTAAATATTGATTCAAATAAACACAGTTAAAACTGTGTAATGTTTCTAATAATTCTATTTAAGCGGTCCTTTTTAAGCAAAAAGAAGCTTACGGTCTGATATTCTTTTGCCTCATCCTCCCCCCCCCCCCCACACACACACCACACGTTTATTTTTTTACACTTTCACAAAAAATTGAACATTTTCAATAGCTTAGAATGCAATTTGTCAATTTCTAAGTTTGTAGACTTTGTATTTTTAGAATTGGGCAATCTACATGCAATTATCCCATCTTATTTCATAGTTTTGTTTGCATGGCGTTATTACCCATATAGGTGGGTAATAACGCCAAATAGCATTGGTCAAGAAATCACGCCATTACATTTTATGAATACATATCTGTTAAATTATTTTTTTATATAGATAGTCATTGAGTTGCTGTATCAGATCCTATATTTGTTTGAAAAATACAATCTAAAACTAAGCCGTGAAAATTGGTAGAACCTTAACGTGGCGTTATTACCCCAGGGTACCTTATATATATAATGCTTCTAAAGGGGCCACTTTACTCACGTGAAAAACAGTTGCGCACTAATTTCAAATATATATATATTCGCTTTCATTTCCATATTTTTAAAGTTTTTTTTTTTTTTTTTTTTTTTTTTTTTTTTTTTTTTTTTTTTTTTTTTTCATCTGGTAGCTAAGATAGAACTCTAATAAATTTGTTTTTAATTTTTTGATTTTGTTTGTATGCTTGTTTTCTTAACTAACGTAAGATACTTTCATTTTTAATGTCCTCATAGGAGCATCGAAAAATGTTAATTGCTTTTTAATTTTGGTCTAATAGTTTTAATATATTTCGGTAATAATCAAACAGTACAAAAAATACGTAGTACAATAATATATAGTACAAAAAAAATTGCGCCTCTTCACATGAATGTTGGTTTATTAAAGTCTGAAACTAGTAACCAAATTGACAAATATGTAAAAAGTTAATTAAGACAAGTGCGTAAGTGTGATCGCAGATCGCACAGAGGGTTTCGTTTAACATTTCTTTCAAATCAAATTATCTTTAATTAATAAATACAAATTGTTAATTTATAATTATTAAATTTTTATATAGATATTTGCGCGAGCAAATTTAATTTCAAAATTATTGTAAAAGGAAGTTATGTATTTTAATCAAATTAAAAGAGCTCAAATCAAATTATTTAAAGAGAACCTAAAATTTATTTATTTTTTTAATTTTAAAGAATTAGCGAAGATATAAAAATAATTTTAAATTTCTAAAAAGAACAACAAAAAAAAATTTTTTTAAACGAAATTTCAAATACCGAATCATTAATAAATCACAATAGTTTTTAAAATAGAAAGAAAATTCAATTCCAAAATATATTATGGATGTCGGATGAATGAATTCCTAATAATATAAACCCTTAAATTGATAAAAACATGAAATTCTTTTTAATTAAAATACGAAGAACCTTTACCCTATTAGAGAGATGCTGTACCTGCAAACTATGATGCCTACACAGAGAATGTTCAAATTAAGGTTCTCTTTTAAAATTTAAATCACAAAAATGAACGGATTACATTGAAAAAATTAATTTAATAAAAATAATATACCGTTTCAAAATTATATGGTTTGTCGTGTGACGGGGTATTCAATTGTAAATACGTAAAATTTAAAGTTTCTGACTTATACTGTTTACATCCCAGACGGACAGACTGAGGACTCTGACGAATAGAGTTTCGTCACAAATTCTAAAAAGAATTTTGTGTTAGTTTTTAAATCATTGCTTTTCGTGTTAAGAAATGAGATTCATTATTTATATATATATAAAGCTCTTTTAAAGAATAGTAAAGAATCTTGCATGTATGAGACATATTATTTGTTTACACTAATTAATATTTAAAAAACAAAATTACAAAAAAAGAAAAACATTTTATATATTTTAATATTTTAATGTAAGTAATATTTTAAAAATTTTAATTTTTCCGCAAATTTAATTAAAAATACATTCATTTTGATAAATATTAATTTTGAAATTGCAACACATAAAGCATTTTTATTAACCAACTAATTAGTTGCTTGAAAAATATTAAAAACTAACAACTGTATGCATTTCTTATACTTTAGTTAATTCATTCTTTTTAAATAATAATTACATCAGTGTCACCGAATACGTATTTGTAGAATTTTTTTGTTAAAATAACATAAATAATGAACAATAACATATAATTTCATCTGTCTTTTAATAAATTTCGTCTCGAGTTTTATCCGAATCTAAATTAGTTTTCATACCTTTACAGAAATGAAACTATTCGTAAAGAAAAGAAATGACGCATTGTATTTTAACCATCGCGTGATATGGCGCCATCGCGTGATAAGCCATCGTGATAAGCCATCCGTGATGGAGCCATCGCGTGATATGGCGCCAACGTTAAGGGGCCACTCACGCGCCTGCGCGTGATGTGGGGTGATGTCCAATAGCCAGTCACGCGCTGGCGCGGGAAAATCTTTCACTGATTCTTTGTTATAAAAAGTAAATTGGCTTCTGGGAAAAACTTCTACAGTGCGGCATTAACTATCATCACATCTTCATGTAAGCGGCAGCGAACCTGTTAAAGTTGTCTATTTAGTTATTTATCGTTTATTTTTTGACAGTGAACACTGCAAAAAATATTGTGTAATTCTGGTAATCTAAAGTTACGGAAATCCAGTTATGCTTACTAAAATTTTACCTGTAAACTGTACAAAAAAAAAAAAAAAAAAAAAAAAAAGATGTCAACTCACACCGTAAATAAAATCTGTAATGCTACAGATGTAAAATTGTCAAAATCTATATTATTAGTAACATTTTAGCCGTGCAGTGTACATGAAAATATGTAAAACTACAAAACTAATTTTTGTAAAGCTACCGATATGTGTAACTTTACAAACGAATCTACTAAACTTACAGTTATCTTACTAAAATTTTATCAGTAACCTGGTTTGAAGTTACATATAAAATTCTAGGAATCCCAGTTTCCTAAAAAATTCTTAGTAACCTTGCAGATTATTTGATTTTCAGTCGAAACCTGTATCTGTTACACGAGTTTTAGCTTTTGCATACATAAAAATTTCACAGAATACAGTTACATAAAAATTTCTAGGCATACCATTTTCCTAGAAAACTTTTAGTAAGTTTACAGATTTTTTTTATAGTGTACAAAACTTCTAAGCAAAGCTACTGAAATCTGTAACTTTATAAAAGGATCAACTAAAATTATGGTAATCTTACTAAAACTTTTACAACCGGTTTAAACCGGTTCTGAAATTGAAACTATCACAATATTAAAAAATATCTTACCAAAATCGAAAAAGTAAAAACTAGCCCGGTTGTAGACCGTTCGAAGTTGTTCTATGCTAAAAAAAATCATGTAAAAATATGAAAATTTTATCGAGATATTTAAAAAGAACGCTTCCATGGACTTAACATTATCATCCTTGTCTTTTTCAGTGACTGGTATTGCGTCTTAAGACACGCTCAGAATCGCTCAATGGGTTGAATTTCGTGAAAGTTGGCAGGATTGTTGGAGTTATCTGCGAAAATGGCTGAGAACGGTTTTACTGTAATGACTGCTGGTCAAATCTGGCCAGAAGACGTAATCGCCGCCTTAGTCATTTTTACGGACGTAGGGAATGAGACGCCCTCGAATGCAATTTTCAAATGTCATTGGCCCTTGACAGCGAACCCAGACATTTGAATTAACAGATTACGCTGTAAATAAAATTCTGTAAAGTTACTTAACTTTTACTAGGAGACCTAGAATTCTAAAAACTTATTACGTAACGGTAACAGCAGAAATTCATCGGTTACAGGAATTTTTAGCTTTACCGTTACATAAAAAGTTTTGGAATCCCTGTTTCCTAGAAAAAGTTTTATAACTTTAGAGAAAATTTTTTTACGGTGTAGAGCTTTTCGGACGTATTGCAATCTAAACGAGGATTTCGTCTTTTTTATTTTAATTTATTTGCAAAATTGATGATTTTTTTTTGTCCTGGAGACGTCAGGTGTGTAGTAGCTACCATTAGCGTAAAAGTATTGTAGTGATTATAGTGTATTGCCTACTAGTTGCGAGTAAACTAACTGAGAAAATTGTCACAAGATGGCTTCTGTTTTCTTTTCAATTAGATCCACAGTTTCTAACAACCACTGGTGAAAACTTCCACCAGTAAAATTGTATAGAAAGTTTCGTCTTATTTATGCGCTTTATGTGAAATTTCTCGTACAAATCTAATTGGCAAAAAAAAAAATCTTTTTATTTTCATTAGTGGCAGTTACTCGTGTTTTTACTGATGTTGACAGGAATTTGCTTTGGTTGTCACAATATGGCAGATTTGCAACCCCGAAAGAAAACTTACACGAGCAAAGATGAATATTAGCTTTTACCATTATTTTTGACTGATATTTTTTCTTAATAAGGTTTATGAATAAAAGAAAATTTCTACTTAAATTTACTGGTGGAACTTTGCTCCGGTAGTATTTAACCGCTTAAAAGCGGTAACAGTTGAAACTTTACTATTTTAAGGCTATGTCAGTTACTATTTCTTAATAATGGCATGTCTCCATATCATTAGTAATTATAGCTGTAATAAAGAATATAATAAAAATATATTATTAAATGATATAAAACTGAATTTAATTAGTAAAAATATTTTGACAGGATGGTGGTATACAGAATGAATCAAAACCCGTTGTGTGAAATTTAAAGGAAATTCGGTACCTTTTCTTTTTTATAAAAAAAAAATGTTTAAAGCATAAATTTTACATTTCTTTGCTCAAAATGCATCTACTCCATATTTCGGCGAAGTTATATAAAGATTTTAAATATTTAAAAGGCTTTTTACTATACCCGTTCCCTTTAAATATATCAGAATTTAAATGTTTAAATTTATTTTTCTCAGTTAGATATTGTTACATTTTGCTACATTTAAAATGTTTAAACTTAAAAAAATATGAGCCGACGACTTTCAAAATGGGTCAAGTCTATTTTTGTTATTGCTAGATATTGAATGATTTGCATTTGAATGGCTTTAAAAATGTTTTAGAAATATTTTAGATAACATTAGACTTATGATTTTTGAGATCATATTTATTCTAAATTTAATATGCGATTATGATTATGTGTTAGCTGAAAAAAAAATCTTGTTTTTATTTTGCGGCAATGGACTTGCCGCATATATAATTATACTTAAAACAAATATATATACTTTATACCTACATCCTTAACATTTTTTGTCAGCAATTACTGTATTGAAAAATGAAAAACTCGTGCATGTCTGTGTCTGCTATCTTTTATCATTATAATAAATCTAAAAAAAAGTAATCGTAACTTATTCCAATTTTTTTTTTAATTCTGACATTAAAAATATACTTATTATCACCTTATGCAAAACATGTCCATTCTTTTAAACATAGCAGATACAGACATATATTTTCGGTATAGCAATGCCTCATGAGAATCGGAATAAACTTAGATACACGGTGTAATGCAGGCATTAACCAAACCATTTTTACTTACTCATCGTACGTAGTATAGCGTAAGTCTTGCAATCGTTTCAAAATGGAAAAAAAAAATACGGATTTACAAGTTTCAGACACTGGAGATTCCGAGAAACATATTTTTAGAAAAAAGAATGCCGTCTGTGTGTCTGTTTGTTTGTCTGTATATGTGTGCGCCTGCAAATGCTTTATCTGCCGAACAAATTGAGGTAGAGACTTGAAATTTGGTGTGTAATTAGTATGTAATAATAAAAAAATATTTTTTAATATCAGCAACCTCGATTATCCAGAACTACTTTTTTCGGACTCTCGAAATAATCGTTCTGATGAAAGGTATATAAAAATTTTCTATTTTTTTTGTATTTTAAGGAGTGGATGTAAAATAAAATAAAATAACAGAAATTTTGCATAAAAAACAAAGTTGATCGGATATTTAGCTACCGAGATATTTGTAATCCTATTTTACACACTCTTTGCTCATTCTTGACCCTGTATTTCATTCAAATTTCAATTCAAAGGTATATTTTAATTTGATATAAGATGATTAATCTGAACTATTAAAGTAAACAAGTAAACTGGTAGTTAATATGATTATTATTTTTGGAGTTATAAAGATGTTTCTTTTACGCAATTCTGTAAAACTTGAGTAGTTTGGCGTTTTATATAATTTGTTCAAATTGGTTCATCAGCAATTCTATAATAGAGCAAGACTATGTGTTAAAAATATTTAAATATCCGTTTAAATTTTATTTAGAAATTAGATTATTAAAAAGATTATTGTGCATTTTATAAATAGTTTACACATGTTTTATTTTCATGTTTTATAATATGCATATTAAGGATGGGTAAGTATCCAGGATGGGTAAGTGGGTCCTCCCCCCCCCCCCCAAACGATTAGTTTATCTATGTTGTCAATTCACTACAGTTGTAGGAACATCTAAATTCCGACTGTGTTTGTTAATATTATGAAACTTAAAAAAAAAAAAATTAGGCTGAAAGTCGATTTGCTTCATTTTTAAAATTAAAGCAATTGAAATATTGTTGGTCTAATAAATTACCCAGGGCTCCCACTCGGTCACTTACTTTTAGAACATCACTTTTATTTAAAGATAAAACTTCTTTATAAATTTCGTAAAAACATGGCCAGAAGAGCGCAAGAAATTTTTGCAAAAACCTACCACAAATTTCTTTCAAAATCATTACTGGTTTATTAAAAACGCATGATTGAGAACCTAATTACCAGTAACAAAATTACACTTATCCTAAATGTATTTATTGTGTTAATATCAATTTATTCAAAATCATAAATTTTATCTTAAATTGTAATGAGATTACCAGTAACAGATTTACACTTATCCTAAATGTATTTATTGTATTAATATCAATTTATTCAAAATCACAAATTTTATCTTAAATTGTTTTAAGATTTAGCTTTAAATATTTTTCTTATAAAATGGATCTTACCCACATTCAAAATTAACGACAAACATGTAAGAAATGGCATAAATGTTTTAATTAAAAAATATATTTAACAGAATTTGCGTGATGTACTTTCTAACCGAATAAATATTTTTTTAAATGTGAATAGCTATATATTCTTTTTCTGTAAAAAATGTGATCTTCAATAGATTTAGAGAAAGGATTTTGTCTGTGCAGTCGCCTCTCGGTCTGAAACTTAGTTGGCACATTAAAATGCAACTGATATGACAAGTCATAATTTGATGAAATGCACCTTCAAACACGATTTTAGTAGACGATCGCGAAGTTTATCATTGTGCTTTCCTGTATTCAAAAATAAGACAATTTGGAGGACTGGGATCAGGAAAACACAATGATATCCACTAGTTTACAATTAAAATATGTTTGCAGATGCTTGTCACAAAAATATGATTTGGAAGACCAGTTTTATTTTAATATGCGAATTAAGTTTTAACTAAACATGGAATTTCAGCAACAAACTCAATGAGGGATTGAATTGTTCAGCCACTTCTAGGTCTACATGTAATGCTGTGTCACTGATAGACCTAAAATGTATTTCTATTACTTCTGATTCTGTTATCTCATCTATTATTATGACTTTACAGCAACCAGAGGCGTCATTTAACTGTTGTAAGAAATGTAGCTGACGCATTTGTGTTAGTTGCAGTGTCTGAAATGTGAAATAGAGTGTATTTGAAACTTAGTGACTGAAATGTGAAATAGAGTGCATTTCTTGCATTTCTCATAATGCCATCACATTTTGCAAAAATCATAGTCTCCATATATTTAACGAATAAAAAAAGAAAGGCATTTCTTTTTTATTGAATTAAGGTTATCGTTTAGAGTATTAACAAGAATAAAGATATTGTAAAATATTTTCCATAGGCTTCATATTTTTTGTACGCAACTAGTCATTTCAAGGAGTTCTTGCTGTGTCGTCGCTTTAACATAAAGAAAATTAAGTGTTTTGTAAAAGTTTGATAAAACAGCTTAAATATTGTTAAAGTTATGAACGAAACCTCGTGTTTAGATTAATGAGAGACTTTCCGATTTTTGATTCAGTAAATGGCTTGAAATTCGAGTTTCCCACACACAAATTGCAATGTGCTTCATTATTTCTTAAAATTTGAAAATTATTTATTGAAATGATTATGTGGATGTTTTTTGTCCTTTCGTCGTGGCATCCTACTAATATACTACCAGATACAATCAAAGGAATAACTAATGAAAAAGTTGTTTATGGCAATTATATTAAATGGAATCCTATGTAAGATAGAAGGCTGGAACCTCAATGTGAACGTTATTATGTATTGCTTTAAAACTTGTCAAGTTACGTAATCCAATGGTGTTCATCTTCCACACAGAAATATGTATTGTAAAGAAAATTTCCACAGTGAAAGGTAAAACATGTCAATAAGAAGGTTTTTGACTGATTCTGAGAAATGGTATTTAATTGGGAGAATGAAAAGGGACAATTATCTTGTAAATTTGCATTTTGGCCAGAAATGTATACACATCGTATAGCATTTTTCTAGGGATGTGTAAAAATGCGTAAAACGAAACATAAAAATTCCTCTTCCATATTTTGTATCACATTTCCTATCTTCTTATTTCTATTTATTTTTTCCCAAAATAGGATATTCTACATTTTTAAATTGTATCAAATATGACAAAGCAAAAAAATTGCACAAGTGTCATATTTTTAATTTCAAAATCATTCAAGCTACATTATGTTTTGTACTTGCTCCTTTTGTTTTTGCCAACAGTGCAACGTTCTTAAATGAACATCAATTCGCGAAATAATTTGAAAAAATATTTTAAAAACTTGTGTTACATTACTGATATAGCATTTGAAACAGAAATAATATACATATATTTTCAAATAATTATCCAAAACATTTTAATAAAAACAAGCGACGTAAAAGGTGCTTCAGAATTCGGAATAGTTTGATACCTATTTAAATTTTGTACACTAAGACCCTTTTGTATTCATAAATTTATAGGAATTTCTTTTTCATAACCTATTGTTATACTAACAATACGTAAGCATATTTCCAGTCGATTAATTTAACGACTGGTAAAATTAAATGTTTGTTTTTTATTGTTATTTTTGCTACCCTGAATTACGTAAACCAAAAAGAAATTTCACTTATTTATTAATGTTATTTAATTGACCTGAGGTATATTAAAAATAAAAATGAAGTAAATACTTTCTCAAGCTATAATTCAGTCACTTCCTGTAAACCTTTTTATTTTCTCTTTTGACTTTGTTGATTATTTTTTGTTTGAATTTCGTCTTCAGTATATCTTAATTTTTTTTTGGAAGAATTTATCGGAAATTTTACAAAATAAAATATTTCGTTCTTAAAATATTTGATTTTTGGCATCCGTTCAAATCCATTGTAGTGTAAAAGAAGTAAGAGAAAAGTATGTGTTAATTATAGATAAAACTATTTGAAGGTTTTTGCGTAGAGCTAAGAATGTATAATTAATGTTGATTTATTGCTATACTTAATCTTGTATGCCACTTTTAAGAAAGCTTGGAATCGATAGCTATAATAAAAATAATGATTAAAAACGTATATTCCCTTCATAATTCCTGTATAGCTAATATTTTTCTTGCAAAATGTCAATTTTAAAAGGCATTAATACTAAATATACTAATTATATATATACAGGGTGATTCTAAATTGTTTTTACAATAAAAGAGGGGTGATAGTATAGGGGAAGATGGGGATACTTGAGCCACTTTTTAAATTTTAATTTTTTTAAATTATTTATAATTTCTTAGAACAAAATAAAATATTGAAAATGAAAATTTGATAATTTTTCTTCAACTGAAAACCACTTTCAATTAATTTTGAACTATTTTTCTATCTCTAATTAATTTTTACTTCTTTTTACATCGTGGCTCAAGTATCTCCATGGAGGGGATACTTGAGCCATGGTGAAGGGATACTTGAGCCAGTACAGAAAAAAACCTACAAAAGTAATTTTTTTCTCTTTATTTTTGCACAAATATTTTACAGAATGATAAATTATGATACATAAAGTCCTTCAAAACCAATTGAGAAAACAAAGCTAGTAATACGATAATTTTGTGTCGTTATAGCTAGTGATCGAAGGATCATTGCAAAATCTTTTTACTTCTAGCTACATGGTAACTCAGTAGGTCCCTCTGTTGGTGACAATAGTCATTTCTTTGATTAGAAAAAACTTACAGTAACAGATGATGTTACAATTTCACTATAAAATATTAATCTTAATATATTATATTAAAAAATAAATATTTTAATATGTTGGACCTGACTAATTGAAGTATTAGAGATTATGATTTTAAAATCAGTTTAAATTTTTTTAATGTAATAAAAATTAAATTGAAAACTATGTTTACATTTATCTAAACAGGCTATTTTTTAGTCAAAATGAACAATAAAATGGATATTTTCATTAAAAATATACATTTTAAAGTCATTATTTTTTAAAGAAAAAATATCAATTAGTGAATATAAGGACGCAATTTTATTTTTTATTTGTTTCATCCATTTCTAATTTCCTAGTAGGGATGGTTGGACCATGGCTCAAGTATCCCCATTCTCACTGGCTCAAGTATTCCCATTACCACTATTTTTGTGTATCAGAGTTTTACTAAGTAAAACATGCAGCTATTTAAACTAGTTTAGATTCAAAATACAATTGAAATTATACTTATTAAATTTGTCCATATGATTTCAACTTTAAACAAAACTTTTATTACAAATAAATAAATAAATAAAACCATGCACCTAAATATTTATTTTAGATAGAGAAAAACAACTATTATTCACCATACTTTCAAAATGGTACCAAGGTATGTGATTTCTTTCTTACATGTTCAGAACTATAAATATGTTACCATATTGCCAGTTTTAGAAAGAAAAATTAACCAACTGTAGAAATAATAGGGGTGGCTCGAGTATCCCCTATGCTCAAGTATCCCCACTCTCCCCTTCATCAAGACAAACAATATTAAACAGGAAACCAAGGGTCCCAAACGTTTTCCGAAGGAGATAGCCGCTATTAAAGTTTAGAGTCCAAAATTTCAAGTAATCATAAAAACCGGAAAAATTGGTCGATTGATATGCGGTTTTCCCTAAAACTATTATTTATGCCAGTATTCTCTTGAAAATAAATTATAAAGATAAATTTTGAAAATGCCGATAGAGGGCGCTTGGGACTTTGGAGTGACGAGCAACTATTTTTTGCTGTTATTTTTTGCGTCTCATTAAATATTTTCGTAAGCTTAGACATAGACTTATATTTTTAGCTCAAAATCTGAACCAATTTAGAATCACCCTGTATATCTATACACACACACACACACACACACACACACATATATATAAAGCCATTAATTGTATTACAATATCTACTTTTAGCTGACATTTTGAAATTTAATTTGTTAAAACTATTTTTCCTATTATTAGAGCAATCTATAAATTAAAAAAAAAAAACCATAAAAATAGAAAAAGTCGTGCAGTACCATTAACCTTTGAAAAATATATATGAATTAACAAATAATGAAAATTACATACTAATTAAAATGTTTTAACTATATTTAGCTAACAACAACTTCCTTCTTTCATTTACATTAACAATAGTATTATTGCACGATGCCGAATATAAAAATATGCAATTTGAGCATTTCCGTGACTAATTAATCAATATGTTCTATCTATAATCTTTTATGTTTTAAAAAGTATTATGATTATTAAAAATGATGATTCTTCGGTATTATTCGCTTCGATGAACTAACTTTTCAGTTGCGTGATTAACTTCTTAATCGACTTGTTAAACATGAGTTATACTCAGTTGATCGATTACAAATATTCCTCATTTTTACTTAATTATTGACATAAAAGTCCCATAGACATGCGTAATAAAATTGGAAAACAACACTGGAGAAAATAGAAATTTTTTGGATTCAAATGATTTTTTTGCAAGGTTTTTTTTTTTTTTTTTTTTTTTTTTTTTTTTTTTTTTTTTTTTCTTAGCATATTTTTTTTTAATCAAACTTAAATGAAATGTATGTAATATATTCTCAAAAGTTTTATATTTTATTTTCTGTTAGAAAAAACTTGAAATGAAACCTACCATTTTAAGAATTTTTACGTATGACAGGCTTAGAATTACGAACAATATTAATTATTTAATTATTTAAAAGAGACATTTTTTTTTTCAAAAAGAACAACTTTTTTTTAAATTAAAGGTACATATTTATTAAGACAGTGTGTATGTGATTTATGACGGTCGATTATCTGCACTAGGGATACAGGCCCAAGGGGGGGGGGAGTACCCTTAGTTGGGGGGGGTCTTTCTAAAGGAACATAATCTTTATTTACTCAAGGAGATTTAATTCTGGAAGAAAATCACGCAAACTTCGAACGATTAGGCCGACGGGGCGATTGGGTTCGAACAAAGCACTTCCCGTTAGCAGCTTTGAAAACAGATTCTCTCGGTCTCTTGTAGGGCCTTACTAAGACAGACTTGAGCACAATTAAAGACCAACAAGTGTCCAAAATTACCAGGAACAAGAATCAAACCTGGGTCGACACAGTATCGAGCTGTTGCTTTACCACTAAGCTACCCAGGCCGATATCCTCACTTGACAATTTCTCACCTATTTATAATTTCTAAATCATTTTGGGGAACGTCCTCCGCCGGCAATTACAGAATGCACGATGAAAAAAAATCCGTTGAATAATTTATTATTTAAATAATATATTTTTAAAATTAGTTTATTGTGTTTCTGTATCATAGGCATAAAAAAATGCATCAATTAACTAAAACAATATTATCATCATACATTCAGACAATATTAATTATTGGAATAATAATTCAAATGTATGCTAAAGATAAAAAGTAATAAATTAATTACAAATTTAATTTAGGGACTGAATTATCTCTTTCATCAATCCTCTTTAGTTGGAATGTCAAGAGTAAATGAATGTTTATGTTTCGATAACATTATAAGTGCAAAGGTTAGGAAATATATTTTTGATGACACAAGGCCAAAACTTAAGCATAAGAGATAATCAAAATTTAATTGATATATACTTAGTAAAATGTAATTAAGAAATAATTAATTATAATTTACATTTATAGGCACGTTTTTCTAAACATAGAAATTCAAGAACGTATGACGATAGAATTTCACTAAGCCTGTTTATACATACAAATAAATTGCTTTTACCCTTATTCATTTAGACATAAAATATTTCGACATACTTGTTCCGATTTAATGACAAGTTGGAAATTGCGAGTGAAGCGTAGCAAATGAGGTGCGTCCATACTGTAACAAAGTTTTAAAAATATTCAGATCTTGGTGTAATAATATCAATACTACAGATACAGTACAATATCCGAAATCTTTTGTCTGTCCTTGGAAATAGTATCTGCTTTCTATTACACAAGAAGTTACTGGTACTAAGCCTCAGCAATGTATACCAATTTTATAAAATGTAGCATAATTTAATATAATTAAAACGCGTCCCAAACAATGTCTTCCCATATACCATAATGTAATGGAAAACCTTTCTGTGGCCTTGTAAATTAATAAAAAATGTCCTTTGCCCCACACATTCTGCAGAATGTATATTTTAGTTTATAATTAATAGATGCATATCAATTTTATTACGTTCGAAAGAGTGTAACGTCATTAAAATACATTTGAAACTATTTATTCCCATTGCCCGTAATATAACGGAATAATTTTGATTGTCTCTGAAATGAACAATACATCCAATTTTCATAAAATTTGAAATGACTCGACAAAATTATGCAACATTTCTGTACATTAAATTTCAAACGATATGATTGGGTAGTTTTTGCTCTGTTAATATACTGACAAATAGATAGACGGACAGATTGGCTGAACGAAGACTATAAATGCTAATTATTTACATAATTTACGCACCTTAAAAGCACTTACTTTTCTTCTGCATTATCTATAGAACTAGTGTACGTTTGGTGGTAATAAATAGAATTCCAAATAAATTTTTTACAATACTAAAATAACAAAACCTATTAATAAGTCAGCAATACATTAAAATCAATGATGTAGTAAAATTATAATGAAATAAGAAAAACAGTTGGTTGTGAGAAAACCTAATTAGACTATTTTAAATTCCTGCATACAGAGAAAAATATTTGGAGAAGCTTAAATAAATTTTGTAAAAATAAATTTGGTAATGTAGAACAAGTGGACCTTACTAAAATAACAAAATGTGGTCATAAGTCAACAATTCTTTATAATCAAAGATGCATTAAATAATAAAGAAATAAGACAAATAGTTTGTTATTTGAAATTCCAGCATGCAGAGTAAAAAGTAAAATCTTAGACAAATCTTGAAAATTCTTTCTAAGGCAAATCTTGAAAATTCTTTCTAAGACAAATCTTGAAAGTTTAAGGATAAAATTTTGTAGAATAACTGAAACCGACAAAAATGAAAAAAAAAAATCTTCGTATGTCAGCGATTCATTATAATCAACTATACATCAAAATTATAAAGACACAAGAAAAGTAACTGGTTATTTGAAATTCAAATTAGACAATTCTATATATATATACATATAAGATGCAAAATTATGCAGGGTCAAATAAATATTGAATGGTTAAAGTTGGATTTGTAAATCAAGTAGTACCTACTTTCAAAATAATTATGTGTACAATATGTGACTGAATGCAATCGCCTAGTAGCGGATTTTGGTACACTGTTAAAAATCTTGTCCTAGTTTGAAACAAATTTTGGTGCTCAGCTGTAAGATGGTGAAATCGTGAACCAATATTTGGAGCTCCTGTTGAAGCGTAGTTCCAACAATTGGAACGAGGTTGAAATAAGAAGCTCCAAATGTTGGTACGAGATTACACCATCTTGTGGCGGCAGCCACTGAGTACCAAAATTTGGTTCAAAATAGAACAATAATTTTAACAGTGTAGTTGTCATCTTATTTTAAAAACTATGACATACTGGAAAAAATGTTATCACAAAAGTGTAAAAAATACTCGATATCTAGTGTGAAATAAAATATTACCTGTAAAATGGGTATCCGTATAATGTATGAGTGACGGCAATGCTTTAGTGGCAGATTTTGATAGTTATAGACCTTATTTTCAAAACTATGACGTAGCGAAAAAAAAGGTGATCACAAAAGGTGTAAAGAATCATCAATATTTAGTATGAACTGGCATACTATTTGTAAAATCAACTTTATTAGAAGCCCTGAAATGTTATCTTTCATATAATCAATTACAGAGTTAAAGCGTTACTATAGTTATTTGTAGAAACGTGGATATTATAAGGTAGAGCCATATTTACTAATAAAACCTAAATACATGTAAGCAAGGCCCAATTAAAGTAATCAAGATAATCAAGTTAAGTATGTTCATTGTTTCCACCATATGTAAAAATCCATGTGTGCTCATGCGTTCGCCATTCCTGTGATAGTATAATTTCGTTATACTATAACGAAATAATTTGGATAAAAACTGTCGGACGTTCCCCTCAGTCCACACAACTTTGAAGAATGTCCGTGGTAGATATAGCTGCCACCACCGATATTACTAGGTGATATCGGTCACCCACTGTGAGATTGGTGTAAATGAAGACTTACGCTAGTAACCGAATTATCAGTTTATTAAGAATATATGTACACACAAAATACGCTATTTACAAATATATACAACTACAACTCGGATATAGGTGATCCGGTTTAACATTAAATTAGATATCGTAAAGATTGGTTGTGTACTATTCCAATTACACTTTCCACCTCACACTCAATACACGTTAAATTCACTTTTTTGGAGCTCAACCTTGAGTCTCCCAACACAAGTATACTGGGCCTGCACTTCTTAGCCCAGAGCACTAAACACCAGGACGTCTGTGTCCTTTGCGCACCAGAAAACGCACACTTTACGCTCTTCCACCCAGAGCAACCTCTAGGTACGACACCTAGGTGAGGACTGACTGAACCGAGGCAAACTTGCCCTCTCCAAGTCACTGCTTTCCCCCACATAAACCCCTTTGGAGCCTCCTCATTGGACACTCCATTCTTTTCTTGCTTAGTGGCATGCTGCTAATCTGCTCACCATCCTCATACTTCACTGACAGGTGGACCTGCCTCTCAGCTATCTCTTTTCTCTAACACCCCACCTGTAAAGGATTAGCTGGCAATTCCCCTTTCCACGAAGAAGGAATGTCACCTTGGAAATTCTGTACACAACCATACAATATGAGATATTCAAATAGAGAAAGAGTAGACATTACATTCTTTAGCACAGGTGCTATCAGATCCTGACACCCCCCACCTTAGCGGAAAATATGCCTTTTAGGGGCTAATTTTCCCCAAACATATAGTAATATCGCAGAAGAGTTCAATAGTCTCTTTACAGATTTCTTCATTATGCTTATTACATAGGTATTTCCAGGTGTCTGAACACTATCTACCGACATCTCTACTGAACCGTTACTAATATTATTATTACATAAACAATACACATGTTAATACAATATTATAAACACAAAAAATCAAAAAATATTTACACACACACAGAAAAAAAAAATTAAATGTGTGACGACATCCCTTTAAGGTTGTCCACTATTGGGTCGTTGATACTGATGGGCTAACAACTGGTTGTTCTTCCCAGCTCTTTCTATGTAGTCTGGAAATTGCGTCAGCATTTAAATGTTGAGCTCCTGGACGATGAGAAATACTCAGGTTCCAGCGTTGCAAGGCAAGAGCCCATCTGGTGAGTTTGGGTGATCTTGGGGTTGTTTCGGTGAGAAATTTTAATGGATTATGATCCGTAATTATCTCAATTTGAGATCCATAGGTCCATTTTTCAAACTTTCTCAACCCAAAGAGAACACTCCAAGCCTCTTTCTCTATACTCGGCCAAGCACGCTGAGCCCCTGACAATTTCTGACTGGCAAAAGCTATTGGTTTATACTGACCCTTTTCATCTTTTTGAGTAAGGCAACATCCTACTGCCAGGTCGGAAGCATCTGCGTGGAGCTGATATTCCCGGCCTACGATAGGTGTAACCAAACTCGTCACTTTACATAACTCATCTTTAAGAGTATTAAATGCTTTTTCTGCCCTTTCATCCCATGGTACGGTATTTTTAACCTTCCCTTTAGTCAATTCGGTTAAAGGTATAGCAATTTCGGCATAATTTGGAATATAAGATCGGTAAAATCCCATTAATCCCAAAACAGATGACTTCCTTTTTAGTTTTTGGTCTCTTTAAATCCCTTATTGCTCCTATTTTTTCCTCATCAGGTGCATGCGTTCCACCCCCAATTACATGACCTAAAAACTTAGTTAATTTCTCTCCAAATTTACATTGGTCTAGCCTGATCGTAAAATTTCTATTTTTAAGTTCTTCAATGACAGCCCTAACATGCTCACAATGTTCTTCCCAGGTGTCGGAGAAAATGATGACATCATCAATATATGCTTCCGCATACCTCCGATGACCTTGAAGAACCTCATTCATATCTTTCTGAAAAGTGGCAGCCGCCCCTGATAATCCAAAAGGCATGGTACGCCACTGATAAGTTCCATTATGCGTTGTAAAAGCTGTCAAATGTTTACACTCCTCAGCCATTTTAATCTGCCAATAACCCCTCAATAAATCAATCGATGATAAATACTTAGCCGCCCCTGCGGTATACATGATTTCTTGAGAATCTTTCATCGGAAAGGTTGGAATCTGAGTTACCGAATTTAATGCTCTATAGTCTATACAAAGCCTAACAGTTGCGTCTTTTTTCGCCACACAAACAATTGGATGACTAATTTCAGCATTTGACACTTCGATTAGATTTAATTCTAATAACTCCTGAATCTGCCTATCTACTTCCTCTTTATAAGCTACCGGTACACTATATAACTTTGGCTTTTTCCTTTCCACTCCCGGTTTAAGATCAATACGATGTTCCCCTACATCGGCTGGTCGTACAGGACCCATAAACACCTCTTTATTCTCCCTCAAAATGCACTTTATATCTTTAACTTGATTGTTAGATAACCCTTTTATTTCGAACCTCTCTATATCTCGTTCTACTTCCTGATCCCGGTTCACAATAAGAATTTCCCCAACTTCTCCAAATTCCTCACCACCCTCAAAAACAATATTAACTATATGACATTTAGCAATAAATTCTCTTATTTTATTTTGGTGCACATGCTTCCTACTCCCGTCGGCTAACTCAACTATAAACGAATGCTGATTTCGTTTTTCGACTATAGTTGCCGGCCCTTGCCACCTAGAATATAACTTATTAGTCGAATCGGGGATTAACAATATTACTTTATCGCCTACTTCAAACGTTTTTTCCTTAGACCTTAAATTATAATGGTAAGCCATTCTATTTTGTTGTACCTCTGACGATAATTTTGCCTTATTTGCGGCTCTTTCTAAACGTCCTCTAAGTTTATTCAGATACTCATGAATCGGCGTAGTATCTAACTGCGCCCCCTTATTTTCTCCTGCCCAGGATGACTTGAGAATCGATAAAGGACCCTCCGGCGCTCTACCATATAACAACTGGAAAGGTGCGATTTCCGTCGTAGAATTTGGGACTTCCCTATACGCCCATAATACAAATGGTATTTGTTCATGCCACTTTTTTCCTTCTTCTCTAATAGTATGATGTAACATACGTTTAAGAGTCTGATTAAATCGTTCCACGAGCCCGTTAGACTGTGGATACTGTGGTGTCGAAAATCTTGGACTAACACCTAACCTTTTCTCAAATTCTTTTGTTAAGTCGGCAGTGAAATTGGTTCCATTATCGCAGGCGATTATATTTGGAATTCCTGTCCTCATAAATATTTGAAGTAGCGCATCACACGCGGTTTTAGCACTTAAACTTTTTAGAGGGATCGCATCCACCCACCTGGTATGTTGATCAATTAAAGTTAGTATATACTGATGCCCTTGGGAACTTTTAGGATCAATAGGCCCAATTAAATCAACATTAACTACCTGAAATGGAAGTTCCGGACGTGACACTGGGGAAATAGGAGCTCTATCATTTACTTTAACCCCTCTAGTCAACTGGCACTCTAAACATGACTCACAAAATTGTTTAGTTTCTTTCGCCATCCCCTCCCAATAAAATGAATACCTGATTCTCTGTAAAGTTTTCTTAGCTGCATGATGTCCTCCAAATACCGAACTATGCGCTAATTTTAAGATTTCTTCCCTTCTTACTTTGGGTACTACTAATTGCGCTATAATTTCGCCTAACAATTTCTCTTTATGATATAATAAACCATATACAATATAATAATCCCCCTTATCCATTTTAGCTAATTCCCAAGCTTTCTCTAATTCTTTGCATCCTAATTGGGATTCCTTAAACATCTCGGAATTGCTAACAATAGCTTTATTACCTTTCTCCACTTCCGTTTTTTCCGTATTCTGAGTTTGTACATTTTGCGAACTCGCTTCTATTGCGTAAACATTACAACTATCGTTATTCATACCTTCCCTTTTACTCAAGTTATCAATAATAAATTCCGAATTTTCTAATTCTTGGGCCTCTAGCAATGGCTCCTCGCGGTTGACACCTGACAACTCATTAATCACTTCGGGATGTAAAATTACTTGCTCATTAATATTATCAGTCACTGCGCAAAGTACTTCCTGATGAATTATATTAGTTTGTCCGAATTGCGGAATAGCTAACGGTAGTTTAACCAACGGCGATTTAACTGCTTCACCGAATAACTCTTGTAAATAAATACTACCCGCTCCTTTTAATTTCTCTTCCGGTACCAAATCTTTATGAACAACACTAATTTCACATCCAGAATCAACCAATCCCTTTGCTTTTTGCCCATTTACACTAACTTCAATTTTCTCAAGTCTATTTAATTTCTCACCGATAACGTTAGTTCTCTGTTCGGCCTTTGCCGATATTCTCGCCACAAAAGCTCCATTAGGTAACTCTTTGCTTTCTTTTACCACAATCTTATGTACACCCGCTTTCGTATCTCGTCCTTTATTACCATTATTTCCCTCATTACCCACTTTATTACAAAAACGTTGATAATGACCTCTCAAACCACATTTAAAGCATTTAGGAGCTGAAGCATCACTAGGTTTCTTAAAATCTATTTTCCTATCCGAAAAAGAACTAGTCTCATTACTCCCGTTTTGCCTCCAATTATTACTAACTTTGTTATCATCCCTCGGTCTCATTTTTTCATTGTTTACGTGCCTATCTTTACCTTTAAAACTTTTATACGTAACGGCGTAAGACTTACGTTTAGCGTCAAAATAATTGTCACATTCTTTAGCAATTTTAGAAGTTTCTAACCACTTACCTTGATGAGTTAACCCAATATATGACGCGGTATCCCCATCTAACGTACTTACTTATTTATCCGTAACTATTAATCGGTTGACCTTTTCATAAGAGTCAGCACCTCTAATCTTACAATAATTTTCCCATGTCGCTATTAAACGCGATACAAATAATACATGAGTTTCGTTCTGGTTTCTCTTAGCCTTCTTAAAATTTTCCAAACATGCCTTCGGTGTCGGCTCATGTTCTATTAGAACTAACTCCTTTAACTCCTCATAATTCTCCATTTGTTCCGTAGTGGTATAAATTAACAAATTATTCGCCTTATCTCCTAACATATTTAGTAGAATTTCGGCCTGCTGGTTTTCCGGTACATTTTTAGTTTTGAATGCCCTTTCTAAGCTGTTAAAAAATAAATTCCATCCCTCAGTCCCTTCTGGTACTTTGATAGATAGAGTTTTAACACTTTTGATCAATTTTTCTATGTTACTTTCATTATTAGATTCCCTAGACCCATTGAAATTATTTGCCGATCCCTGCACCCTTAGTTTCTCCATTTCTAATTCATGTCCCATTCTTAATTTTTCCATTTCTAACTTTTCCTGCTTTTCTAAATTTTCGAGTTCTAACTTTTCGCGTTCTAATTTTTCCTGTTTTTCTAACTTTTCGCGTTCTAATTTTTCCTGTTCTAATCGTTCTGCAACAATAGTGTCAGATAATTCCTTAATAACCCCCTCGTCATACTCATCACTGTCCATTATCTTTTTCTTAAGCTGAATTCTGGTATCATCTTCCGTGAATTCAACACCCAATTCTTCGGCTATCCCCTGAAGATGAACCTTTTTTAGTTTCAATAAGAAAGCCATACCTTCACCGATTGTTATAACCGCCCTACAATAATATTTAAACCTACCAAATTAATATTTCCTAAATTTTTAACTTAGTACAGTTATATCCCACATATTATACTAAATAATACCCTTCAGATAATCAATACATTTCATTTCTAATTAACCTACTGAATACTCTTATTTTCCTCAACCATTGCTATCACACAATACACTTCCAATAAAACAAAAGGTAAAACAGTAATTCGATTTGATTACTATGCAATACAGATTTCAATTTATACACTTAGATAACAACATACAATTTATATAATAATACTGATACGTTGAAATTGAATAGAAGTATTGATGTCACTCAAGAAATCCACATAAAGAAAAATTGTAAACATGCATATATAATTTTCTACAATTATCCTCACTAAAATATTTCCGAATTCAATACTGGTTCTTACCCTTAAAACAAATATACCGAAAATCTTTACTTTTATTTTTTCCTCACCATGGCTCTCTTTTGAGCCTTTTTTTTTCCACTATGGCTCTCTTTTGAGCCTTTTTTTTTTTACTACTATTGGCCAATTAAAATCCTAAGCAAATGTTATTATACACTCTTCAAACTTAAAAAAAATGTTGCTTCATTTAAATATTACTTTAACAATAATTTAACTTTAAGTAAATTCAATTATTCCTTCCAACTACTATTACCGCAATTAATAAAAGGAAATATATAGAAAGCCAATACTAGCTCAAGTTATTATGACCTTTCCTTAAAACAATAGCCAATATGGTTATTAACACTTTATAGGTAGGGAGTATTGATAAAACACATAAATAATATAGACAATTTACTTAAATTACTATTAATTATACAACAACAAATTTTGGTTCGACATGTCAGCAGAAAGATATGATCAAAACACCTTACCTGATACTTTCTTTGCTGGATTACTTTTCTAATCACAGGTAGCTTCACGATGTAGCGGTAATATGGCACAACAGTTCAGTTCAGTTCTTTCTAATAAAGATACGCACAACACTTTAGTCCACACTCGACGATACGGCACGACACTTTTGCACCCACTCGACGATCCGGCACGATACTTTAGCATACAATCGACGATCCGGCACGATGCTTTAGCACATACTCGACGATATGGCACGACTACACAAGAATTCCACTGGATACTCCGGCATTAACAGACTGCAACACGGCTCGCTGGTCACTGGTTTCAGGCGATTCTATCCCGACGCTGCCAACAATTTGTCGGACGTTCCCCTCAGTCCACACAACTTTGAAGAATGTCCGTGGTAGATATAGCTGCCACCACCGATATTACTAGGTGATATCGGTCACCCACTGTGAGATTGGTGTAAATGAAGACTTACGCTAGTAACCGAATTATCAGTTTATTAAGAATATATGTACACACAAAATACGCTATTTACAAATATATACAACTACAACTCGGATATAGGTGATCCGGTTTAACATTAAATTAGATATCGTAAAGATTGGTTGTGTACTATTCCAATTACACTTTCCACCTCACACTCAATACACGTTAAATTCACTTTTTTGGAGCTCAACCTTGAGTCTCCCAACACAAGTATACTGGGCCTGCACTTCTTAGCCCAGAGCACTAAACACCAGGACGTCTGTGTCCTTTGCGCACCAGAAAACGCACACTTTACGCTCTTCCACCCAGAGCAACCTCTAGGTACGACACCTAGGTGAGGACTGACTGAACCGAGGCAAACTTGCCCTCTCCAAGTCACTGCTTTCCCCCACATAAACCCCTTTGGAGCCTCCTCATTGGACACTCCATTCTTTTCTTGCTTAGTGGCATGCTGCTAATCTGCTCACCATCCTCATACTTCACTGACAGGTGGACCTGCCTCTCAGCTATCTCTTTTCTCTAACACCCCACCTGTAAAGGATTAGCTGGCAATTCCCCTTTCCACGAAGAAGGAATGTCACCTTGGAAATTCTGTACACAACCATACAATATGAGATATTCAAATAGAGAAAGAGTAGACATTACATTCTTTAGCACAGGTGCTATCAGATCCTGACAAAAACTTTATACGAATTCATTCTTTTTGAGTACAAAATACTGAATCAAACTCAAACCCATTGGGGCAGTTTATTGACCTTACTAATATCTTGGATGACTTCCTTAGTCAAGTATGTAGCTACAATTCGTTTACAGAGATAGGAAAAAAAATCCATTACATTAAAGTGTGTGGATGAAAACTGTTAGCTGTACATTTTAACGATGTTACATTATACAAGTCTTTCTGGTGAAGAGTAAGTAGTTTTCTTGTAATTATTATTGTTATATCACGAAATCTCGCGAATGATTTCGTGAATGAAGAAGATCGTAATTCGTTCAAAAACAACGATCTTTGAGGACTTAGAAAAAACAACAACATATGTTTTATATTGGAATATATTTATGCAATTTCACGGCTTCATTCATTACCTTCACTCCTTGTCTTCATTAATTAGCTTCTTTCATTAACTTCGTTCTCTGAATTCATTTATTTAAGAGACAAAACTGTTAGCCGTACATTTTAATGATATTACATTATACAAGTCATTCTGGTGAAGAGTAAGTTGTTTTCTTGTAATTATTAATATTAATTTGTTACATCACAAATTTTCGTGAATGAAGAAGATCATAATTCGTTCAAAAACAACGATGTTTTAGGAATTAAAAAAAACAACATATGTTTCATACGGGAATATATCTATACAGTTTCACAGCTTCATTCATTACCCTCACTCCTTGGCTTCATTAATTAGTTTCATTCATTAACTTCGTTCCCGGAATTCATTCATTTAAGAGTTATTTAAGTGTATCCGGACTTTACTTTGCACCCTGCATAATTAGATAAAAACTATTTCGGGGGTTGGGAAGCAGTGTTTGTTCAAAAACAAGAATCCGATGGAAACGAATGAGACACTTTAGGACAGCTTGAGGTATTATGAGAGGGTTAATCACACGAAATGAACATTAATGTGCTTCACATTTCCCCCTCTGCTGAGCAGTGGGTATTTAATCCATGTCGACGCTCGTTAAACAAGAGCGTTTCCATTGCCTAGTAATATAGCTTATGCAACGCTGTTGAATACCTTAACTTCCGGCATTTAATCCACGAAGCGAACATTCATGTGGAGATACAAAAATTTTATTTAATGGAATATAATTTTCTCGAGAGAGGTAAATATTTGAATTCATTTATTGGGAATAATTTCTGTGTCGAAGAATATTTGTTTAACTCCGGATTACACGACGGAATTAAGGTACTGATTCTGTTATTATGAATTTTGTTTTAGGTTATTGTATAAGGATCAGTGTTACGAGGTATTTATTATGCTTCCTTCCTTTTCAGTTTTAGATGTAAAGCAAAATGATTACCACAACCATTCATGAATGTTCTATAGTGGGTAAAAATGAAATCTATTAAAATTAAATAGCAACAAAATTAGAAATAAATAGTTTCTTTTGCTGTCCTTTTCCCAGTAGTTGATAAATTGAAGAAATCAGTTGAAAATTCAAAAAATAATCTTTAAAATATCATACTTGGGCTGTGATTAATAATAATTCATATAAAATTATTTCTTGAAATAAGCAAAATGGAAGTGGATTAGTTTAACTTATCATAATTATCTCCAACTAATCAAAAACTAAATTTTTGCATTTTTTGATGAAAACAATTCATAAAATGGCTTGTATTACGGCAGCGGAAAGCATTGTGACCGCAGGAGCTCTAACATTCACACAAAAATATTATGTCTAAAGCCACATGTAGAACTCATTTCCGCCATAAATGGTGCACTATTTCAAAAATTTAACTATCTACACTGTAAAAAAAAAATCTGTAAAGGTACTAAACATATTCTAGAAAACTGGGATTCCAAGAACTTTTCATGTAACGATAACAGGAAAAATCCATGTAACTGATTCTAAAACTTGAGTTTTTGTTGTTACCGTTACAGGAAAAGTTCTTGGAATCCCAGTTTCCTAGATAAAGTGTAGTACCTTTACAGATTTTTTTTTACAGTGTACTGGAAAGGTGTCAATTACTACATTGTAAAAAAAATCTGTAAACTTACTAAAAGTTTAGTAGGAATTTTATGTTACGGCAACAGCAAAAGTTCATGTAACAGATATACAAATTTACACTAAAAAAAAAAAAAAAAAAAAAAAAAAAAAAAAAAAAGTAAGGTTACTAAGAAATTTTTAGGAAACTGGGATTACTACAAAGTTTCATGTAACTACGATCCAGGATACTGATGTAGGATGACTTTTAGTAAGATAACTGTAGTTTTAGTAGATTCGTTTGTAATGTTGCAGATTTGTGTAGCTTAAAAAAAAAATTAGTTTTGTAGATTTACATTTTTCCTTGTACAGTGTATAGATAAAATATTAGTAAGCATACAGATTGCAGCAACTTTACATCTATAGGATTACAGATTTTTTTTAGAGTGTAGCCGGATCACTAGCTTAAAGACTTTTGATATAAGCACTACATATCCATTTAATTATACTTAATGAGCCATATTTTAAAATTTCCTTATAAATTACCTTTCGTTCCGAAATATCGAACTTAAAAGAAGTAAGACTAGTTTTTTTTTTTTTTTTTTTTACTTGTATTAAATTTCACGTACGCCCCTTAAAAACAAAAGAAACGAAGAAATCATCCTACAATGCCAAAAACTTTTCACTGAAATGTATGGAGTATCTACAGATAATCCATTACCTTAAGTCTTGTGTAAAATTACAGAGATTAGACAAATCGAGATATTGTTAAATAACAGACAAGTTATTCGGTAAATTTAGAATAGACTCTGTAAATTAGCATCTTAAAAAATATACAAGACTCTGTAAATTTACTTTTAATGGCAATAACTTAATTTTGTTTTTAAAATTTGTAAATTATTCAATATTCAGTGAGCTTCAAAGAACTTGAACTATACGAGTAAAATTGGAATGTTGTATCATTAAATTTTAACACGCTTTCCTGTCTCTGGCGGTTGTGGGATTCGAACTCGAGACCTCTTGATAATGAGAAAACATTTTACTGACTTATCTATAAGAGTTTTTGCTATGGAGTACAAAGTATGATTTTATTATTCAGCGGGGAAAATTCCATACTAAATTTGATGAGATTAAATTTTTCCTTTCTAAATTGAAGGATTGTATTAAAAAAAAAAAGTAGTTCAATTTTTGAAAGTGTGGGAAAGTTTTTAAAAAACCCTGTTATTATTTAAATTTTAAAGTTTTGTCAAAAGTACATTTTCTACACATACATTACTCCAAACATTTATAAACGTACTGCCACCAATAATATCCAAAAATATTTCTTTTGAATGTCTTTTTTTTAAAAGAAGAAATTGGACATCTAAAAAATGTCAAAATGGATCTACCCTTCAAT
Organism: Maratus speculifer; assembly: GCA_964019185.1. Lineage (NCBI taxonomy): Eukaryota > Metazoa > Arthropoda > Arachnida > Araneae > Salticidae > Maratus > Maratus speculifer. Next base: position 418,233,945 of record OZ025293.1, read on the forward strand.
TATTCAAAGTTTTAAAAAAAAATCTTTGAACTAAATTTTCTTTTGTAATATTTCTAACAAAATTGCAAAAGTATTTTAAAAGTGTGTATTTTGAATTACAAAATTTAACAAATATAGAAATATTTTTCAATAAAAACATGGAAATCTCTACAAAGAATTAGATATATTATAAGGAAAATGTTTGTGAAATGATGACCGAGAAATTCAATCCAATGCATTTAACTGAGAACTAGCTGAGATTTACAGAGAATTTCACTTTTTATTCTGTGTTTTTACAGAAATTTTTAAAAGTGCACTTTTACGAATTAGCCGGAAGGAATACGCTTAAAATTTTACAAGAACGAAATACCATGCATTAAAAATATATTTTGAAACACTTTAAAACAATAAAATTACATTATTAAAAACTTTTATTTTACTAGAAAAGAATGTGATGTCTAAATTAGCAACTTAAAAAAACATAATTAAGGATAATGCATTTTCGGCAATCACTGTCCTTCCGGTAATGTGTGCCAATTCTTTCGTGTAGCATTCTAGTCGAAGTATTGAATTTATGCACATCATCCAATACACAGTAATGCAATTTCGTTATATTTGAAGTACCGTAACATCAATAAAAGTACTATTTTCTATAGCTTAAAATGTAAAGGCAGCATTTTGTGTCCCGGTAAACGAACAGTAAATGTTATTTGTTATATACTCTGCGGAAATCATGCTGGAGTCTATATCAACAGGGCATGACAATCTCATTAAATTTTAATTAATGTAGCATGATAAAATAAGCCACAAACGATTTTTTCCAATAGATTGTAATGTAACGTAATAATTTTGTGTATCCTAGTAAAGAAAATGTAAATGCTACATGCTTCATTTCCAATTCTAAACATTCTGTCTTAAATCACAATAACACATTAAAATTTCACAGAAATCCGAATATATTTACAAGACTTAAAGCACATGCAGACGACAGATAGATAGCCGAATTCATAGACCGTTTTAAACTACATTGGAAAAATGTTGAAATGCAATAATAATGCATTAAAAAATTTTTACATGAATATTGTTCATCCCTTATTCAAAATATGAAAAATATAAATTTATGTAACAGTCTCTTGAAAAATACTGCATAATTGATAACGAACCGTCTACTATATTATCAGACTGTACAGATAATATTACACTAAGAGGAAACATTGTTATAGAATACTGAATTGTTCCAAAATTCTGTGTCGTGCAAAATTTGCATCAAAATATTCTCAAGCGTATTATGAAAGAGTATTACGAAATAAATTTGTTAAAAATTATTATAATATTCATCCATAGCTGTCGCAAAATCTTGATTCCCCAAATACCTTTAGTTATGCTTTATTTATAATTATTAAATTAAAAGATAATGCGTTTTATATTATGACAATGTAGTCATTATTCAAATTGCAAGATAGCTCGGTTTGATGGCACAAAAGCATCTTATATAATAGAGAGAATTCGATTAAATACAATAAACTGCATTACTATAATATGTTAACAATATTTTATAAAGATCACGTAAAATTTGCATCGCGTTTGTCACAATACTCTATTGATTGTATAAAGTATTGGCACAAACTTGACCTACTAAACTTATAATGAAAATGACTTATATCTCTCAAGAAATATTTGGAACAAGTAATAGGATAATGTCAATTAATTAAGGTTTAGTTAGATTAACCCGCACAATGATGATGATGCCCTTTTATTCCTTAGTTAATTTCCTCTCTCATGGAAACAAATATTTGGATTCACGGACATATTTTGTTGAAAACTATAACGTTTGTTTTAATTTTGTTTCATTACGGGACCCGAATTTTATATTTAACTAACCTATGAAATTATAGTTGTGTGTATATGTATGTACACTATATGGACAAAGGTGACCGGCCACTTCTGATTTTAGACATTTTCTTAAATATCTAGATGAATTCATGAGGTATTTTTCTGAAACTCATAGTGTGTAAATATAATAGTACAGGTTATACATTTCCGTGAAGATTTTTTCCCGAAACTGCATTGGGGACCGTCAAGAAATTGAAAAAGAGCGAATGTATTTTGGATAACCCCGTTTTTACCTGCAGAGTTGTTAATAGAAAATAATGTTCTTTTCCGAGAGTATGACAAACAATATTGTACACAATACCCTCCCGTAAGGCATGGTGACGTCACTGCGACGTCGTCGTGAAGTCACATCGTGACTTTGTGACCATCGATTGTCGATGTGACGTCACGTGACGTCGATGTGAAGTCACAGTTACTAAAATATGAAGTCGTTATGGCCGTTTTAGAGTTCGTTTGTGTGACAAATTTGTGAAAAATGTGTCATTTGTGACTACTTTGACATTAACATTGTGACGGAACTGTGACAAAAGCGACAATATTTAAATTGCCAGGAACATGTTTTTAAAAGTAAATAACATGTTTTGAAGAATTTTTTTTAATTTTCGAAAGATTTTTAAAAAACTCACATATCAGTCACTATGTGACGTCACTGAGTGGTATCATTTTGGTCACAGATGTGATGTGTCCAAAGTGACGTCATTGTGACGTCACTGTGACTATGCATCGAGGGCTGTAATGAAAATTAAAAAATAATGAAAATTGTATGAAAAATGAGCAGGTTTACTAAATAATTTTTTATTGCGCTTGCGTTAACGCTATCAAAATTTCATTTGCATATTGCGTTAACTAAATGTATAGGGTGACTTTTGTGAAAGTCTCAGAAACATAGCTTGAAAATTTTGAAAGTGGATAGAATAAGCTAAAAATCCGTTATTCCCAATATGAAACAAAAAGATGAAGGGATGTAACCATTTATCCATTGATTAAAGTCAACTTAGAATGCACAATATGGTATGTACTACAATATATTGATTAAGGTCTTAAAAAAATAACAAAAGTCAGCCAAAGCTGAATCCGCCATAATCGCGACTTTAGTTTATTTATAATAATAACGTTAACGAACAATATATTTATGTTAAAGTTCCAGAAAAAAAAATGTTCATTTGACGATGACCATATGATTCAAAAAATAAAAATAATATCTGTTGAAAAAATATAGGGCAAATGTCTTAATGACACTTAAAAATATACTATCCATTGATTATGTTTTAGTTATAACACTAACTTACATATTTAAATATTCATTTCAGATCTGAAACTGCAGTAATTCAACTTTACACTTTTTACGACGTTGAATTTGAAATTGAATTTAGTTTATTGCAATCAACCATTTTTTAAGTAACTTGGAGACAACGTTGGAAAGTATACAATTTCTAATGTCACCAAGTTTATTGGCATATGAAATTACCAAACTTGCACAACAGAAAGAAATATATGTTATTTACTGAAATCGCATAAATAATATAGATTATCTCACACAACCACACCCTCCAATGGTTTTAGCTGCACTGGTAGTATTCATGATTTCGAATAATTTCCCCTCGAACGACTGATTCGACACAGTACACGACTTTTTGTTTTTTCATATAGTAGATATTTCTATTATGGGAAAAATATGCGATCCATTGATTATGTTTTAGTTATAACACTAACTTACATATTTAAATATTCATTTCAAATCAGAAACTGCCGCAATTCAGTTTTACATTTTTACGAAGTTGAATTTGAAATTGAATTTAGTTTATTGCAGTCATTCATTTTTTATGCAACTTAGTGACAAAGTTGGGAAGTATACAATTTCTAATGTTACCAAGTTTTTGGTATATGAAATTACTAAACTTGCATAACAGAAAAAAGTATACGTTATTTATTGAGATCGCATAAATAACATAGATTACCTCACACAACCACACCCTCAAATGGTTTTAGCTGCACTGGTAGTATCCGTGATTTCGAATAATTTCCACTGAAAAGACTGATTCGATAAAGTGTGGTGCTTGGCTTTTTGTTTTTTAATATAGTAGTTATTTCTATTATGGGGGGAAATGGATATAATTGGATATTTATAGGTATATAACTAAAACGCGTAACCAATGCATCTTTTATTACAATTATTACAATTTACATCTTAACCCTTTTGGGTCCATTTCTTTTTCAATTTTTAGAAAAAATTACTATTACGTTAATATCATTGACACTAGCTATCCAAATAGGTTAATTGGTGTTTAACGAATATTTCACTGTCTGAAAGATAATGAATGTTGTTGTTTAGCGTACTATACACTTAATATTCATATGACAATAGGCTAAGGAAGAATTTTTACAAATGTTTAGGAAGTATTATATTACAGTAAGATTTAACTTATATTACAACACTTGATTACTTTTTGCGCTTTATTACACATGTTTCTTTCAGGAAAGTAAGTTGTACTTTAAATTTAAAAAAGTGAAATATATGTTTAAAATAAAAGAATCGCAAAAAGCGCAAAGAGAATTTAGCAAATAACAATAATTTTTGTTATTACTAAATTCCCAAAAATAAATGACATCATATAGTAAAGGCATAGACATATACTAACATTATTGCCTGTAAATAGTATCAAAAGTATTTCTTAAAAAATATATTTACAGACATGCATATTAACAGACATGTACTATTAATAGTGCACCAGCCACAAAAAAATTAACAATAAAAATACTTTATAACACATTCATTGACTTTTCTGCACCCAAAATGCTTGTAGAGAAGCGTAATCAAATAAAATGACCGCATAAAGTTCCATAAAATACAAATTTTAATATCTGTAAGTAAGTGATGAAATTCTTATCTATTTTTTCCAGTTAAAAAAAAAAAAATTCTTGCTTTATGTAAAAAAAAGAAACAACTAAAGCTTTTCGTCGCAATACTTTATGAAAGAAAGTTTGTTGAAACATTGCCAGACGTATTTCGATTAAACTTAATTTGCTATCAACTATATGAAGAAAGATTACTAAAAGAATAACATTTGTAGATTTATTAATGTTCTTATTGCAAAGGGAAAACATTGCTGGGTAAAAAATAGGAAGAAGTTCTGAGTAGTAGAAAAATAGAGCTTAGATTTTAGCCTAGATTTTATAAGATTATCATTCAATATTTACAATCTATTGCATTTTTCTTTCATTGATTTTTCTGAAAGTTTCTATAATAAAATAAGATAATTAAATACGAGAAATAGATTAGAGATTGTCTTTAACAAATAAAAAAAGAAATCACTTTAAAAAGACCTTACGTTGTTTATGTTTAATAAACGTGTTTGTCTATTAAAATGATATTTTTTAATTTTACAAAATGTTTTACGAATTCTCTATTGATTAAACAGCCTTTTTTTTTGGTCACGCTCAACTAAGCGAGCTGTAAAGTCGCTATTCCACCCCCCTCCTTCCCAGTCCAAATCTTCTGTAAATTATGTCTCTTTCTTTGAAAATTGAATTATATTTATGCAGTGAAAGCTTAACATTTTCGGTCCCTTGGTCCCCATTCGGGGACCGCTGTTCTTTTGCATATAAAAACTAAAATGTCTGATTTTTTTAAACATTTTTACATCATCGTTGAAAGGAAACAAATAAATACTTACATCTAATCTGAATCCATCAAAAAATAAACTTTATTTTGATTTGAATATGCAAAATACCTAAAAATGTCTAAAAGACAGTGTGACAAAGAAAAAGATAAATTTTCATAAGTATTTCACTTAAATCTTTTTCACTAAATTTTTCTGAGAATTTGTAGATAATTTACTTGTTTGAAACTGTAAAATTTGTGATTGCATTAATTTAGGTTAAAAGTTATTAAACTGATGATTGAAGGGGGTCTGTAGTTTTAAATCCTCATTTTGGAACCTAATTTACTAAGCCCCTAAAGGATCAATTATAGAAAATATATTTTTTCTGTCATTTATAATGTCATTTTGTTAAAAAAAAAAAAAACAAACAATGAATAAGTATTTGTATTATTATTTTAGCTTTGGAACTGAAAGGGATAATATAGTTTTAAAAATAGCCATTCATTTTACATGTTTTAAACTTATCAAAGATTTGAATCTTTTGTTTCAAGCATATTTTTGGTATAATTCTATAAATTTAATAAGGATATACATTTTTGCCTTTGTGACAAAAAGAGTTTTACATTAATTTTCCAATTTATCTCAATGTGAAAAAAAGCGTCACACGGTCTTGATTTTTACTTCCTCAAAATATCTTTGAGAGAAACTTACATTTAGCGCTAATTGATAACATTCACGCATTTTATAATTCATATTTGTAATTACAGATTTGGTAGAAAGCTTTTGGATACTATATTTTCTTTCTAAGGATAACACAATACACATTTCAAGATTCTCAACTTTATGAAGATTAAGTAGCCATTATTTGTCGCCACAACGCATTTTCCCTCTTTTCCCTTTCCCAATATCGTTAATTTTCTGCTACTTATTGTAAAGTTTTGAAATTTAAAATGTTTACATCATCATATAAATTTATTTACCGCGTGGAACCTGCATTAGAGTCATAATTCCAATGGTAACCATTTCTCTTTCGAATGCTATTTAAAATTTGTAGTTTTTGTAAAGTTAGCAGCACCATATATTTCGCTATTTTTTATTAAACACTATACAAAACAGACGATTTTTCAGAGATTTGGGAAATTTTTCAGCTAAAAAACAATGAATTGTACTGGTGTCCCGATTGCCAGTAAAATATCCGTAAAACAGTCCGTATTTTTTTTTACAATGAAAATATTTAAGAAATAAAATTTATACAGATATTTAAGTAGCTTCTTTTGCAAGTTTCTTCGTACAGCACATTACAGCGCGAATAGAGGTAGCAATAAACGCTATCCTTCAATAAACACTAAGAACTTTTTTTTTAATTCAACAATATCCAAGGAAATTCTAGAGATTTTTAATGCCTCAAAGAGATATAAAAAAAACTTACAAGATTATCGATATAATCATCCTGGTGTTTTGTCTATTTAAGGAAAATAGACAAACTAAAGATAGGGGAGTAAAAAATTCGCGTTGGGGCTTAAGCCCTACGTTGGGATTAAACAATAATCAGCACTACGTAAAACATTAGCGATATCTTTCTCGACTTAGTTGATTGAAATTCAAAGTTTTGTCAGTACTTTTTTTAAATTGCTTTTATAAGTTTACTTAAGCAATAACCACAGAGAAAAGGTAACATAATCGACTTCATGTTACTGGTGAATAAGCTGACACTGACAGAAAAAATTCAGATCACTACATGTATTATTTATAATCACGGCTGGACAAATGCAGTCATCAGTGGTGACCAAAACTTTTAAATGGGGGCTGGAATCCTTAACATTAAATCTTCTAAGTCAAGAATCAAGATCTTGAAGATTTACAATTTGCCAAGAACTATGTTACATAAACTTTTTCCCAAATTAAAGTGACATTTTACTATAGTATTGTTCATTATTTGCTTAAAAAATTTCATTGGAAGATTTTATTGAAGTGAGGTGGTGGTGTGGTGTATTTATGTCGGCCAATTATCTACACTACGGGATATAGGCCCTATGGGGTGGGATGCCCTCCGTGGGGGTCTTTTTAAGGGAACCTAACCCGTATTTACGCAAGGTTCGAAGAAAACCACGGAAAACTCCGAACGGTTAGGCCGACGGTCGCGATTGGGTTCGAACCCAGCACCTACCGTCTACCAGTTCGGAGGTCAGAACCTCGCGGCCACTGGTGGTGCTTTATTGAAGTGAGAAAAAGAATTTTTGTAAACAACAGTTGTTTTTCTTATGGTTTTGCATATTTTATTGATTGGAGCTTTGTAATAATGTATATTTTATTTTTTAGAGTGCGTTATACAATTCTTATAAGTTTCGCTGAAAAATCCAATTCATATTATTTTTCTAAGTATATTTATTAACCTAGTTGAAGAATTCAGTCAATTCAAAATATGTTATTGCTAAGTTCAAGATCACTTTTTTCAACCAATTGATTTTTCTCTTTGTACGCTTTTTCAAAATTCGTATAAGTTTAAAAATATGACAGCGATAAGGTAAAGAAGGAATTGGTAGATTATATTGTTTGTAGAAATTAGATTTTTGCATGTTTAAAAACCTTGGTTATGACAATTAAATAAAATTTTATTTACGGAACTTTATAAAGTTCCGTAAAATAAAAATGCCTTTAGATAAGCGGTGAAAATCTTCTGCATTTTTTCCTATTGACAATAAAAAAACTTTCATTATGAAGAACTAAATCTTTAATCATATCTCTTTTCTAACAAAAAGTGTATCCTTATCATATTTATAATACGACAACATCAATTTAGATAGCCCTTTTTACAAATCTAGGTTGAAGCAATATTTCTAAATTTGTCGATAATAAGTTAATTTTTCATAACGAAAATTGCTCAAATATTTCGCGAATCAATTTTTTGAAACATATGACCAATAACATTTATCTATTTTGCTGAATCATTTGCAGTACTGAAAACAACGGCGGATCAATACAAATCCACAATAAGCTAAACATTTTGCAAATGGAAATTAAACAATGGAACAACTAAAAGAACTGCTATTATTTATATCTAAGTTTATATACTCTACGATCCATAGATTCATGTTATTATTTCCCTTTTCTTTTTCTAGAAATATTGCACGCAAAGAAGAATATCTCCATCGCCAATGTACAAGTCTTTGCTGGAAATACTACAGCGAATAAATCTTATAATGTGAAGCTTTATATAAAATAAAGAGTATCACAATAGACTATTTTGATTATTTTGATAAAAGTGTACAATATACTAACAAAAAAAGTCGGAAAAATCCCCACTTTTAAGAAAACTGGAAAAAATATTTTGACACCAAAGATGAAAGTTTTCAAAACTAAGATGCAAAAAAATATAAATGCTATCAAGCTAAGATTCATTAAGTTCTTAAGAGCCCACACCACCGATGAAAAAGACCCGGATGAAAATGTAAAGTCTATGGGGGCGTTGTTTTCAAATATCTCCCTCAAATTTTAATACTTTGACTTTTTTTTTCCCCATACACTGTTAAAAATAAAGGTGACAAACCGGTGCCATTTGGGACCTGGAGGTGAAAAGGCGGTGCCATTTGGAACCCTAGGGTGTCATAGGAGCTTGAATATGTGATTGGGGTGACGACAGATCTGTTCCTGGATGATGGGAGCTAAATAAGGTGCCATGCACTTCGTATTGGTAGCAATGTACCACCTCATCGGGTGACTGGCAACTTGCGCATGCGCTATGACGTGTGTCTTCCTGCTTTCGGTGTCGGCAAGTAAAGTTTACGGGTGTGAGCAAAGCAAAACATGGCGGTGTGTAAATTGGCTATATTAATAGAGGACTAACCACTGAGCTACAATAAAACAACAATGAGGACTTAATGATCCGATTTGCGCGACCAGTGAACCGGACAAAGTCTGATTAAAGGTAAGATTTAATTTTATTTAATTGTATTTTATTGTTACGTTAATTTATCGTACATCCCTATATGTAATGTCATAAGAAAACAGTAAATTAGATTTTTTTGTTAGTATGATTGATTGGTAAGTTTATTATGTGAAGCTACAAGCTACACTCTCACCAAAATACCCGCTTGCTAATATTAAACCTATGAGGCAGTTATTTTACAATTTCTTGTTTACATGTCAATATTTTTAAATGATTTATCGAGGCCTTAGCTACCGAGGAGCAATTGGAGCAAACTGTTCTAGGCACGGGAATCCTAAGGACGCACAATTAAAAAGAGCGAAATGAAAGATTGTAAAAATATTTACATATTTTTTCATTACAAATCAGTTATTATGTACGAATCTTGTTGCAATCGGAATATTCTATGACCATTTTACCTTGCGTTTAAACTCAACTGTTTAGATTTAACCCTTAACTGCTGTTAGTGGTCTCAGACACCGTGAGTTTTTCAAGTTTCACAGTTTAACTTGTAATTTTTAGTTTAACTATAGATACTGGTCAATTTTTTTTAGTTTGGAGTCTTATTACTACCTCTAAATACTTTTGAATAGCTGAATTTGATTTATAATATTCTTGTACATAAAGTTTAATACATAAATCGTATTCTGAGAATTAATGAAACATTTTATTCATCTTTAGATTAAATGGTCTGACAGACAGGTCACAGTAGTTATGTAACAATTTTTGTCAGAGCAGTTAAGGTTAAAATGTGTTTTTGCGTCTATATACAGTTAAAAGCAATTAATTTTATTCGCGAAGTTTTAATTTTAACCTTTACACGGGATCTCGGACAGCATCTGGACGGCTTTGCATATATTGTAGGATAGATGCTATCCGAACCCCTCCTGTAAAGGCTAATTCACACCATATTGCAGCCTCGCGTAACTTCTCTAATATTGTTTTAGTATACCTGATTTGTCTTTATTTGAGAGGGGGGGGGGGGTAACTTTTTCATTTAAGACAATTGAATACTTGCAAATCTTAAAGTAATCAAAACTTATTTACAGGGTTTTCATTATTAATATTTTCCTTATTAACCACCATTATTTACAAAATAATCTTCATAATAAGATTAGATCGGTGTGGGGGGGGGGGGGCGATAGCATGGACAATCATTTAGTCTCATTTAAAAATAAAAATCACGGATAAAACCTCGATTTGCATATTAAAACGTTATTAGTCAGCCAAGTCATACCTTGGTGGGAAATGCCTAAAAACCCGAATTTAGCGGTATCTTCGGTTTACCATTATGTTTTCTTACTCCCAATTCTTCATATTTTCATACTTTTGGTTTCATTTTCTTTCAAAAAGGTGAGAAAATGTTAGGGAATTGAAATGAATATACCTTATGATCTGATTATCGGCTATGCAGATTTACACCCATTTTTTTTCGAAAGTATTCTTTCGCATTAAACCTTATTTAGTAGCAGAATTTTATGGTTAAATAAAATAAAATATTTTTTTTCAATAATAGTAATTTAAGTTTGATAAGACCGTAATCAGTACCCCCCCCCCTTTCTCAATCATCAACATCATCCGATATGACAAATTTTTAGTCATGAACATTCAAATTATAAAAGGAAAACAAGCTGTATTTACTCCACTGAACTTTCAGAATATAATTTACAGAAATAGTGTGTGTTCAAAAAATATAACAATGAATAAAAACTTATATCGTAATTTTACACAAATGTGAAATTTTCCCGCAGCTGATGAAGATCTCGTATTTTAAAGGCGATTTTTGCACTGTCATTTATAAATCTTAAACATTTCTCTAATGATATAATTTTTAAAAATCTTTCATTCTACCCGTTCTGAAACAAGGCCAATAAACAGGGTTGGCTTTTTACCGGTAGAAACCTGGGGAGAAGGTGGTAAAAACCTAAGTATATACAATAAACTCTTAGCCCTTAAACTGTATTTTAATACTAATGATAAAAATTTTATTTTCATGTAAATGGTGTATTAATATATAATATCTATATAGGGGAGAGTGGGGTGGTATGGGACTTTTTTTACAAAAGTAAGATTTTTTTTATATACAAAAAGAAAAATTTCAATGTATAGGATGCAAGGTAGAACACTTTTTAATCCCCCTGAACAATATAGAAACATAACGTGCAAATACTATTTTATTTTAAAGAGAACGTAAGTTTCAAAATGTGTCTCATACCTCCTCATTAAGAGTTATGGGACAGCAATAATAAAAAAAGCTATAAGACACAAAATAATCTATAGTGTCGGTAAGATAAACAATCAAAGGTTGTAAATTGATAATGTATATGCCACAATATAAAATTCCAGTATCTTCATGACTAGAATGAAAATTCAGGATTCTCTGTCATAGGTGTCATTAAGGCCCCACATTAGGCACAGAAAGATACCCGGATGATAATGTAAAAGTCTATAGGAGCGTTATTTTCAAATACCTAACTCAAATTTTAATATTTTTGCATGATTGTTTTTAACAAGACAGCTGAGGATGATCCATAACCGGCCTAGTTTTTATTTTTTTTCGATTTTGCTTTTATGTTTTTTGGATAACGATAGTTTCAATTTCAGAACCAGTTTAAACCGATTTCGTAAGTTAAAGTAATTTTTAAAAAAAAAATCTGAAACCAAAACTGAAAAAGTAAAAACTACGCCGGTTGCGGATTGCCCTCAGCAATCTTGTGCAAAACAATCACGTAAAAATATTAAAATTTGGGCGAAATATTTGAAAAGAACGCCCTCATAGACTTTGCATTATCATCCGGGTCTTTTTCTGTGCCTAGCGTTGCGCCTTAAATAATCACCAATTTATTTACATTTTGAAGTATGAATATATATATTATCAATGTTATAATTAATATATTATCCTCTAAAAATATTTGCATGTTAGCAATTCGCATTATTATTAATTTTAAAAAGGAACTGGGCGCGTCCCATTCCTCGCCACTTGCTTATTTGTGTTAAACTTCTTGTTCAAACAAAAATGCTGCTTTAGGCTTAGTTTAAATTATGGATAATATACAGTATAATGTTCCATAAATAGGAAAACTATTACATTTATACATAAACAAGCCTTTAATATACTGAAAGCAAATAAATAAAATTTAAATTGGATTTTTGAAATAATTTTTTCTTTCATACATTTGCAAGTCTATGCATAACAATATTTTTTGTATACTGAAGAATGGACAATCATTGCTTCATCTTGTGTGCGATCGATGAAATATTTAGAATAATGCACAAAAATAAAAACCTACTGTCCCATTCCACCCGAGTTTCCCCCATATAGCAAAATGGGAAATAAAGAATTAGCCAGTTCCCTAAAGCTCCTGATATATATTATATGGCCAGAGATGACCGTCCACTTGCGATTTTAGACATTTTGTTAAATATCTAGAAAAATGTATGAGGAATTATCCTGAAAATCTTAGTGTATAAATATAATGCACTACCTGGCCATTGATTATCGTCAACTTGCGATTTTAGACATTTTGCAAAATATCTAGAAAAATACATGAGGAATTATCCTGGAACTATCAGTGTATAAACAATACAGTACAGGTCATATATTTCCTTGAAGATTTTTTCCAGAAACTTTTTAGGGGACCGCCAACAAATTAAACAAAGTATGAATGTAACTCTGTCAAAACTGATGCATCAAAAGCGCTCAAACTATAGATTGTTATTAAGTGGCTTATTGTTATAAACTGTGTCCATTTTTATGTCGATAACATGTATACTCGTAGAGAAATTAAGGTTTTTATACAAATACTCCCCAATTTTTCCAAGATTTTTGCTTATAATTTGCAGAGTTCTTAATATAAAATAATAATATTTTCTGAAAATGTGACAAACAACATTGCACATAAAATCCTGTAATCAGAATTAAAAAATAATAAAAATTGTATGAAAAATGATTAGGTTTACTAAATAATTTTTCGCTGCGCATGCGTCAACGATATCAAAATTTCATATGAATATTATGTTAGCTAAATATATAGAGCAACTTTTGTGAAAGTTGCAAAATCATAGCTTGAATATTCTGAAAATAATCGTCAATAGACTCACTTAAAAATCCGTTATTTCCAAAATGAAGCAAAAACAAGAGCGGTTGTATCCATATATTCATTGATTAGTGTCAATATAGAATACACAATACGGAACTTACTACTACATTTGGATAAAATCCTTTTTTTTTTTTTTTTTTTTTTTTTTTTTTTGCTTCATTTTGGGAACAACGGATTTTCAACTTATTATATTGACCATTATTTTTAGAATTTTCAAGCTATGGTTTTGCGACTTTCACAAAAGTTGCTCTATACATTTAGCCAGCATAATATGTGTGTATGTATGTCGGCCAATTATCTACACTGTGGGATATAGGTCCTAAAGGGTGGGGTGCCCTCCGTGGTGGTCTTTCTAAGGGAACCTAACCCGTATTTACGCAAGCTTTGAAGAAAACCACGGAAAACTCCGAGCAGTTAGGCCGACGGTCGCGATTGGGTTCGAACCCAGCACCTACCGTCTACCAGTATGAGGTCAGAACCTATTGGCCACTGGGCCAACATAATATGCAAATGAAATTTTGATATCGTTGACGCATGCGTAGTGAAAAATTATTTAGTAAACCTACTCATCTTTCATACAATTTTTATTATTTTTTAATTCTGATTACAGGGTATTATGTGCAATGTTTGTCAGATTTTCAGAAAATATTATTATTTTATATTAAGAACTCTGCAAATTATAAGCAAAAATCTTGGAAAATTTTGGGACTATTTTTATAAAAACCTTAATTTCTCTACGAGTATACATGAAATCGACATAAAAATGAACACAGTTTATAACAATAAGCCACTTAATCACAGTCTACAGTTTGAGCGCTTCTGCTGCATTTGTTTTGACAGGGTTATCCGAAAGATATTCATTCTTTTTTAATTTGTTGACGGTCTCCTGTAAGGTTTCTGGAAAAAATCTTCACGGATATATATGACCTGTCCTATTATGTTTATAACTGAGAGTTTCAGGATAATTCCTCATGTATTTTTCTAGATATTCAACAAAATGTCTAAAATCGCAAGTGGACGATACTCAATGGTCAGGTAGTGTAGTACAAGTCAATTATTTCCCTGAAGGTTTTATTCCGAAACTCCAATAGGGGAGAGTCAACAAATTAAAAAAGAATGAATGCCTTTTGGATATCTTTTGGATAACCCTGTCAAAACTAATGTAGCAAAAGCGCTCAAACTGTAGATTATGATTAAGTGGCTTATTGTAATAAACTGTGTTCATTTTTATGTCGATAGCATGTACAGCCGTAGAAAAATTAAGGTTTTCTACTAATCCGAAAAACAGTCTCAAATTTACCCAAGATTTTACTTATAATTTGAAGAGTTCTTAATATAAAGTAACATTCTTTTCAGAAAATGCGACAAACAACATTGCACATAATACCCTGTAATCAGAATTAAAAAATAATAAAAATTGTTCGAATATTGAGTAGGTTTACTAAATAATTTTTCAGTGCGCATGCGTCAAAGATATCAAAATTTCATTTGCATATTATGTTAGCCAAATGTATAGAGCAACTTTTTTGAAAGTCGCAAAATCACATCTTGAAAATTTTGAAAATAATTGTCAATAGAATACGTTGAAAATTAGTTATTCCCAAAAGGAAGGAAAAACACGAGAGGTTGTGTCCACATATTCATTGTTTAGTGGCAGTATAGGATACATAATAGGAGCGTACTAATAAATTTGAATAAAATTCCTTATTTTTTTATTATTATTACTGGTATGGAATACCTGGACATGTTAGGAAATTCGTTGCTAATCTGGAATAAACACTTTGTTGCAAAATATGTTTTGTAAATATGGTTAATAATGTAAATAGTTTGTAACTCTTAATGATAACACAGGAAAAGAATATCTGAATGATAAGTATGAGTTACTCATGTAATTTTCTCGTGATGTCCGAAAATAGGCAATAAAGATGAAAGTGCCCAGTTAAACTGATGGCATTGAATGTGAAAAATAACACTAAATAACTCTTGATTACGTCCACTAATAACTAAATCGTAATACTAATAATATATATTCTACATAAAAATATAAGAATTTATATTATAAAAACATTTTGCTTCTAAGACGTTGTATAGTAACAAAAAGATTTAAAATAAGAAAAAACATTTAAATTGAAGAAAAACAAAATTTTAACAAAAACATTTAAATTGAAGAAAATTTGATAATTCTGCATGATTTCTGCATATTTATATAAATTAAGGGGGATAGCACTCTCTTCTCCCCCCTTCATATTTAACCAATGAACCTCCAATGCTAATCAGTGAAGAACCTTATCAAAATGAACCTACATATAAAATTTGAACCAAATCTGATAATTATATAAAGAGTTATCACGTTACATACAGAACATGCGGGCACATTAGCTGCCAGGCTTTGATAGCCTTGTGAGCTATAATTTAAATTTTATTAAATTTTATTCATTCTTTTTTTGTTCATCTACCATTTTTACTGTACTTTGATGATACATTTTAATTGGACTGTCTTATTGTGTGTTTTCCTTAATGTGTTATTATTATTTCAGATAGTGAACTTACATTTACAGTACTTACATTACCATGTTTGATACAAGAAAAGTTTCCGACACTTTATCATGAAGAAGATGCAGAAATTTCTGTGTTTCAACCTGTTATTGTGCTCCATAACTCAAGCAACTTGTTAAATTACTCATGCTATGTATTAATTTTATATAAACAGTTAATTACAAAAACTGATAATTTTATAAGCTTAGTTACTTTGTGGTATGCATTATTTTGGTTGTTTAACGTTAACTATAGCAAAAGCCAATTTAAATTTTTATCATTTTTATTAGATACTTATGTTTTCAAAACTTTCTTAGTAGCATCAGTTCCACATAGTGTCACGTCTTTGTTTAATAATATTTAATACATTCTTGGTGTTTACAATAAAAAGATTATTTGAACTAAAAGGTTGTTTTTTAATTCAGTGTTTTATTCCTTTCATTATAATTACTCTTTGGATTAAAATTTCAGATGCAGTAAGTCAAAATACAAAAACAATTTGGCAGAAAGTGTTTTGATGTGGATAAGGACTAGAAATCACCAGTCGTTAGTCGTCAAATGAAACTAAATTATAGAAAAAATATTCCTAGTCGTCAAAACTTGATAGCTAGCTTTCTTTAACTTTAATTTTTGTTTAGCAAGTGCTTTCATTTGTATTTTAGCATACACCCCCCCCCCCCTCTGCACCAGGACATCAGCACGTGTCTTAAGAATTTTGAACCTGTCAATAACCTCTAAGTTAACTTCACTTTAACCAATGACTGATAAAACTGGTCCTTGGATATTACACCCCTGTAAACAAGATTTTCTTTTATTATGAGATATTTCTGCATCCTTATATGTTCCTAAAATAAGAAACTGTATTAAAATTATTTTAAAATTTTTGTACTCCCTTCCTCAAACAAACAAAAAAAAATGTGTGAGTTGGAAATGTTTTAAATGCCACACCATAATTGACAATCAAAAATTCATTTATTTGCTAACTTTTTATTTTCTGATGTACTGTTAGTCTCAGATATTTTAAAAATTAGCTTATCCCTAGTTATATCTAAAGCCCATATTTTCCTTCTGTTTACATATTTGCTTGATTATCTGTTTTGTATGCATATTAGCTTTATAAAAAGAATAAGTTTTTCCAGAATCCAAATATTGTAGTTTAATCAGGTTTCATACTTATGCAAAGTCAGTTTTTATTCTGTTTAGTAAGAAAAAGTGTTTAATATATAAAGTTTCCTCTCCACGTCCCTTCAATATATTAAAATTAAATATGCAATGCATTATTTTTACTATTAACATGGTAGTGAAAAGAAATAAGAAAATATGAAATGCAGTTGGCTCATCGAAAAAAATTTGTAGGCATTATTTTGACACCTTACATACAGTTCTTAATTTCTAATCCTGTGTAGATATATGCTATAAAATATGAATTTGCGTAAGTTCACTATAAAGGTAAGTACTACACATATTATAAAAATGTTTTTTTTTTTTTCTTTTTTTTTTTTTTTTTTTTTATTCAATTTCATCTGTGATTTTACCACAACTATAAAATGAACTTATTTTCTATAATTCATTTCATAGCTTGATGGCTAACTTTCTGGAAGAATTTTAAAGAATATGAAATATTTTTACTAATTTAAAAGTTACACAGCATTTATTACATATTCTTTTCTAATTTGTGTTTTACATTTTTTTATTAGATACATCAGGGTTTCTGAAAAAAATATTGGTGCGTTGTTTGACATTTCACAACTAAAATCTGAGACATGCTTATTTTAAAATTTTGTAGCATTTCTTCTATTATATGAAAATCTTAATCCTCCGAAAAGTTCACAACCGTCAAAATGATCAGCAACTAATATGTTCAACGAAGTGTTGACCTCATGGAAGCAAAATAATTTTAATGGAACATCCACCAGCAATGGGGCCTTCACATGGAGTAAAAACAACATTGACCTTCATCGCCCATCTGCGTGGATATTTAATAACAGGTGTATTGCCTTCGAACAATCAGATCTTAACTCACTTGACTTCTGTAAAAAAGTTAAAAATAGAAAATCCCCAGTTTATATTGTATGTGATGCGAAATTATCAAGGCATAGAATGATTTAAATCAGAATTATCTGCAGCGGACTGTCAATTCTATGATATTTCGTTTTCAAACTTGTGTAAAAAATAAATATCAAGCCAGTGAACAATTTGTTAAAATATTGTTATTTCTTTTCTTTTTTTTATTAAAATATGGCATATATTTTACAGGATATAGCATTTTTCCGTGTCCCCATACTTTTCAGTTGCCCTGTATATAAAATAATGAAAATACATGTCAAGCAGTATACTATGTGTCAAAAAAGATGGTTACGGATTACTTCTAAAACTATAAGAAAATTATAAAAATATTCATATGAAGATAGATAATTCAATTTGTACTTTCTCTTATTTTAGAGTCAAAAAGCATCAAATTTTTATAATGTTCCTGCATCCAAAAATGCCCAATCACAAAAATAGTTACTGGCCCTTTCTTAAACATACCAAAAAAGTTTGATCCAAACATCCGAGTTAGAGACAGTCAAAAATCATGATTTATTTCATTTTACAAGAAATTTAAAACATAAAATTAAAAATCAGGCTTCAAATTGCATGACAAAGTCACAATATTTGACTCTTAACTCAGTGATTTTTAGAGGCAGAAAATAGGTGTAGAGGTTGTGTAAATTTTGCGATTTATTCTTACAAAACCTTTTGGGTATGACTAACAATGCAATAGTGATGACTTATGATTGGTGATTTGGAAATGCAAAGACTGTATAAAAGTTAAAAATTTTGAATTTTTCTTAAAATACTCTCCATGTAAATGAAAGTACAATTTGAATTCTCTACCTTTCTATGATTATTTTTGTAGTTCATATTATCCCTCTCTGAGTTACAAAAATATGCAACAATTTTTCTTGGACACCTGCCAATGAGTTTAAAAATATAATATTCCATCAATCTAAAAGGAAAAAAAAGACTCCAAATATTGACTGATCATGATAATTTTCTCTGCAGAATTCAATTTAAAAATGGGTAAACACTTTGTATTTCATGATTCAAACCAATACAATTTCTTGACAAGCGGGGTGGAGGGAGGGGGTTGCAACTGTGGGCCATAGATTGTGAGTGCTATTTCTTGTAGGATGCCACAGGGCACACTGGATTATGTGTGTCATCCGTTCACCCTCTGGGGAACCCTGGATAAGTGGTATCATTATTTTCCCCTGAGATGCCATTCTTTCACCCCTTAAGGTATCCTGAATGAGGGGTGCCACTGCTCTCGCCTCACATGCGATCCTTTCACCCTCTGGGGCACCCTGGATAAGGGGTGCCATTACTCTCCCCTGAGGCGCCATCTTTTCACCCCCTGGGGCACCCTGGTTAAGGGGTGCCATTACTCTCCTTTAAGGTGCCATCCTTTCACCTCCTGGGGCACCCTGGATAAGGGGTGTCATTATTCTCCCCTGTGTGCCATCTTTTCACCCTATTGAACACTGTGGATAAGGGGTGCCGTTATTCTTCCCTGAGGTGCCGTCCTTTCACCCCCTGAAACACCCTGGATTAGGGGTGCCATCCTTTCACCCTAGTTAAGGGTGCCATTTTAGCTCCTCTAGGGGTGTCACCAGTGAGACAAGCCTTTCACCCTTAAAAGGTGCAATGTGTCACCATTAGTTTTAACAGTGTAGGATAGCTAAGGATTCTGAAAATCTGAAAATCATTCATTATCATTAGAAACCGCGGAAATCAATATATTTTCGAGATTTAAGGAAGAAGTTAATAAAATAAACAAGTTGGAAATTGCACGTGAAACGTAGCAAATGAGGTGCGTTCGTACGATAACGAAGTTTTAAAATATTCAGATCTTGCTGATATAATAGAGCGTACTTTGGATACAGTATAGTGGTCGAAATCTTTGTGTTCTTGTAAATATGCAGGGAGTAATTTTTATTACACTTCAGTAACGTATATCTTATTCATAAAATGTGAAGTAGTTTAATATAATTAAAACACCCCCCAAACAATGTTTCCCCGTATAACATTATTTAGTGGAATACATTTGTGTGGCCCTGTAATTTAATAATAAATATTCGTTGCATCACAGATTGTACAAAATGTATTTTTAGTACATATTTCATAGATTCATGTAGATTCTGTTATGTTCAAATGAGTGTAACACCATTAAAATGTATTTGGAATTTTTTCCCCATTGATCGTAATGAAACGGAATACTTTTGATTGTCCCTGTAATTGATCTATCCATCCGATTTTCATAACATTTGAAATGACTCGACAAAATTATGTAATAAATATACGTTTTAAATTTCAAACGATTAAAATGCATTTGAAACTATTTTCCCCATTGACCGTAATGTAACGGAATCTTTTTGATTGTCCCTATAATTGATCTATCCATCCGATTTTCATAAAATTTGAAATGACTCGACAAAATTATGTAATAATTATGTATTTTAAATTTCAAACGATTCGGTTGGGTAGTTTTTGCGTTATTATATGCGGACGGACAGACGGACAGACAGACAGACGGACAGACGGACGGACTGAGCGACAACAATAGGTGCTACGTATTTACATAATTACGAACGCACCTAAAAATTCGACCTCAAATAGACAATTACCTCTTCCGAGTTACCTATGAATCTAAAAAGCATTTATTATCATTAGAAACCCCACCAACCACTAAATTTTCGACATTTAAGGAATAATTTAATAAAATAAAAAATAGATCTCAATTAGACAATAACCTGTTCCGAGTAACCTACACCCAGAAAAAAGTTTTGTTGAATGAACAAAAATTTGTTTGGTCCAACAAATCATTTCGCTTAAATATGGGTCAATGGAAATTTTGTTTGAATAAACAAAACAATATTGTTGATTTTTTCAACAATTTTCCACCCACAATTTTCATCCGAAATGCATAATAACGTAATAATAACATCATTAATCCGTCTCACTTTGAAAAGTTTTTATTATCCAAAAATTATGTTAATCCTTTATACCTATATAAGTCAATTAAACAAAATTACGTGATAGAATTATGGCTACTGAACACCCATTTAAATTTTGTAAAAACAACAAAATTTTATTGGAATTACAAATTAAAAATACAAGACTTTAGTAAGACTCTAATGAAATTGATGAAATTTTGTTAAAATTTTATAAGAGTGTTAACAATATATATATATATATATATTTCTGAGCAACAAAACCGATATTTGACTTTAACTAAAAAATTCGCTTAAGACAACCAAAATGCACTCAACAAAACAGGTTTTGTAGTTTTAATCAATTTATTTTTCTGGGTATAAGATTCCAAAAAGCATTAATTAATATTAAAAATATCAGGTACGAATAGATTTTCAACATTTAAAGAAGCATTTATAAAACGAAATTTCTTTCTCTGCCACTGATTTTTGAGCACATTTCTGGGTTGTTTTTATAATAAAATAATCCGATTTCTCTACTACGAATATAGGTTTTCAAACTCTATCAATTTCTTAAGTTAAAATATATTCTTTTTCAACAAACATGTTTTAGAGACAAACATGATAAATTAAAAGCATTGTTATTTAAAAAGGTCCTTAATACTGAAATTAAAAAAAAAATTAGAAACATTTTACTGCATTAAAAATGTTTTTGTTTTTTTTTTCTGCTTAAAATGACGTTTAAATTGACTTTAATTGGAACAGGAACTATCAAATTTTATATTTTGTTTTGTTTTCAAAATCTAGCTTTCAAACAGTGGTTGTTATGGAAAGGACTATTTTGAAAAAAAAGTTTTTTTCTTGATGAGTTTTTTTACTATTTATCCTATTTAAAGTGTTAAAACCCACGGAGCATTTATGGTAAAATGTTCAAACTTGGAACATGTCTTTTTCAATCGTTTTACTTTAATTTTGGTTCAACAAATTAAAAAAAAATTACTTTTAAAAATATTATTCTTTTTTTCAAGTTTCACCAGTTTCTTTCAAATTTTTACTTTAAATATTTTTAAATTTTATTTAAACTAATATTTTTTAAAATGCTGAATCAAAATTAAAGCTTATATGTATCTGTTTATTTACATGAAAAAAAAAAATTAAAATTCTACCAATAATATTCCAAGTTAACGGTTTTAATTTATCCCAGTTTTTTAATAAATTTAAAATTTAAATAAAAAAAATTCTGATACGTTTTAACATGTGATTTTGTTTACTAATGATTATGGTTAACCATCATAAAAAATTTCAAAATTTTAACTCAGTAAAAGAAACCTATTTTAAAATATATCCCGGACCCCTTTAAATTAAAATTAAAAATATTTTATTAACCTTGTATGTATAAATTCAGTCACACAGCTGATAATGTTTAGTTTAGAATGAATAACATCCTAAAAACAATTGTTTGAAAAAACTGATTTATACGCGGAAAATCAGTGTCCGCAAGTTAATGGTAGCAAAAGAAACTTTGTTTTTATAAAGGTTTTTTAAATGTCGGAATTAGATTGCTTTCTGGTATTTCTAAAAATAAAAAAAACTTATGGAAATATCGGGTAATTTAGAAGAGGTAATTGTACATTTTCGTACAATAACAGACATTTGTCTATTATTCAACATATCATATACAATGGATCGTGCTTTTTGTACTGTGTTTACACATTGAAACATTTGAATTTAGCACATATTAATCTATATTCTTAAAATAAATTTCTTACCAATATTTCAATTTTTGATTAATTTCAAAAAATTATAAACAAAAAATAAATGAAAAATGTAGCTGCCAAACAGCATTTCATTGTGCTAATGAAAAAAGTTATGGAGCTCATATAGATCTAATTATCCCATAAATAATGTTTCTCACTAACTTTTTATGAAATATAAGCATTATTCTTTCATTTATAATCAAGAATGATCAAATAAGTAAACTGGCTTTTCAATTTTTAACTTACAGGGGAGGTCTCTATACTGGGCTTAATCAGAATATTTTGAAAAATATATTAATTAAAATACTTATATGAGTAATAAAAGACCAGTTAAATTTAGTGGCGGAATTACAGTAGAAAGTCTGTAAAAAATTAAAATGCTTTCCAATATTTAGCGTGAAAAGACGAATACGTCACGCGATTTAGCGATCTTCACTTTTCTTCGTCAAAAGCAAGCTATTTTAACGCAGCAGAAAATTGTTTTTAAAAGATTTTAAGAATGCGTATATATCCATATTCTTTGTTGCTGCAATTATTAAAGTTATCACTGAAAAAATATTTTGATATATAAAAAAATCATATTAAAAAAAAAACATATTTCATAAATTTAAGCATATTGAAGAATGAAATCCACATCAAGAATAGCGCAGTTACACATTTCAATATCTAAGAATTCGCCTTCGTAGCAACAAACTTCAATCAATAATGCTAAAGTAGACTTAATCTTGAACTTGAATCAATTTCAGCTAAATCGTAATTTTTGGCAGTGGAATTTCAATATAAATACACATAAATATGATATGACAAAATCATAGTTAAAACAAACTAAAAATTACAAATTTAAAGTTATTTAAATTAAATTCATTTAAATAAGTTCAGCATGAAAAATTTTTCCCTTAAAGTGCATTTGATATTTTAAGTAATTTTCGAAATTTTATTCCATCGCCAACCGATGGAAAATTGCTAAATAATGAAATTTCCATTTTTTTTTTTTTTTTTACTGATGCTCTATCGAGGTTCCGCCAATATTTTTTATAAACGTATCTTTATGCGAAGTACATTCTGCAATTTTTACAGATTTTTATATGCATTCCCGTATGGAGACATTCGTTATTAGTAAAACGAAAAATTACCAAGTATTGAGTATTTAATAATATAACCACCCGTTGTAAAAGACTTACAGAATGACGTCATTGCCGACTCATAAATAAAATACAACTTCTTCCTAAAATGGTGGGTAATTTACATGTGAAATTTATTGTGTAATATTAGCAAATGGCGGGTATAATTATTCCATCAATAATAATTCTCCAAAATTTTATAAATGATTATTATTTCATTTAAAAATAAAAAATAAATAATTTTTCATTTAAGTATAATTATAACTCACTAAAATGAGAATACCAAGAGTTGCAGATGAAAGAATGACGGCATTGTCATATTACAAATAAAATTCAACTTCTTCTTAAATGATGGGAAATTTCCGCGAGCAAATTGGTACACAAATTAGCCAATAGTAGGTATAATTATTCCATCAATAATGTTTCTCACTATACGTCTTTAGCATTATTATTTCATTAAAAAATGTATTTTTTTAAAAATTTAATTATAATTATAACTTAGTAAAATGAGAAAGTATCAGGTACAGAATAATTCTATAATAATATGATCACCGAGTCTAAAATATTGAAAAAATGACGGCGTTGTCATTTCACAATAAAAACTCAACTTTCTCATAAACGGTATGCTAGTTTAATATATTTCTAAAAAATACATTACAGACTAATTAATTTATTAACTAAAAAATGGATTGTTTTTCTTTTATTATTATTGAACTTAAACCAGCATATTAAAGGCTTGTATACTAGATTTAATGCGTTAACAGCATGCATTTTTGATTTAACAAGTTAAAAAATAATTATCAATTAATTACATTTTATCAGAAGATATTATGTTAGTCCATAAATAAAGAGACTATCTTTTTCATTTTTATTTAATATGTGTATTCATACGTCATTATTTGCTTTTCTACGGCATTTCATTGATCTATAACTTGAAACCGTAAATGCAAAACCTTCTATAAATAGACAATATTTCACATTTCTATGTAATTTTTATATTCATATGCCATTATTTGCTTTACTATGGCTTTTAATTGATGCATAATTTGAACCCATACAATGCAAAACTTTCTATAAATAAAGAGACAATATTTCTCGTGTCTATTTAATTTTTGCATTCATATGCCATTATTTGCTTTTCTGCGGCTTTTAATTGATATATAATTTGAATTCATAAAATGCAAAACCTTCTATAAATAAAGAGACAATATTTCTCATTTCTGTTTAATTTTTGCATTCATATGCCATTATTTGCTTTTTTACGGCTTTCAATTGATGTATAATTTGAATCCATAAAATGCAAAACCTTCTATAAATAAAGTGACAGTATTTTTCAGTTTCTATGTAATATTTGTATTCATATGTCATTATTTTCTTTTGTACGGTTTTTAATTGATGTACAATTTGAATCCATAAAATGTAAAACCTTCTACAAATAAAGAGACAATATTTCTCATTTCTATTTAATTTTTGCTTTCATATGCCATTATGTGCTTTACTACGGCTTTTAATTGGTGTATAATTTGAATCCATAAAATATAAAACCTTCTAGAAATAAAGAGACAATATTTCTCATTTCTATTTAATTTTTGCTTTCATATGCCATTATGTGCTTTACTACGGCTTTTAATTGATGTATAATTTGAATCCATAAAATGTAAAACCTTCTAGAAATAAAGAGACAATATTTCTCATTTCCATTTAATTTTTGAATTCACATGTCATTTTTTGCTTTTCTGTGTCTTTTAATTGATGTAAAATCCATAAAATGCAAAACAATTATAAACAAAGTGACATTATTTCTCATTTCTATTTAATTATTCATATGTCATTATTTTCATTTCTTTGTCTTTTCATTTACGTAAAATTTGAATCCATAAAATGCAAAACTTTCTATAAAGAAAGAGACAATATTTCTCATTTCTATTTAATTTTTGCATTCATATACCATTATTTGCTTTTCTACGGCTTTTAATTGATATAAAATTTGAATCCATAAATTCCAAAACCTATTATGCACAAACAATTACACATTTTCTTTAATATCCTCACCAAAAATATGTGTCAATTAAATCTTTAAAAACATTTCTAAATGATGCTTCATCATTAAAGCTGGTCTTCAAAATACCCTTCAAAAATAAACCCTATAAAAACCTAACAAACTTTCCAAACTAACATCCAAACTCTTCAAGCATCAATATAATTAAGATTCATGCACCCGTTTTCCAATATTTGGAAGTAAAAAAAGAAAAATCCCCGTTTGTATTTATCAAACATTTATTCTCCCGCGGAGCTGCGGAATAATTAATCCACCCTGCTGAAGTAGGCTTATTACGCACTTGTGTCAACAGATGGCGCTGCCTATTGATATCACGTGGGGATGTACGGGAGCATCTCTCTCCACTCTTCCTCATCACTCCGCATCCATCCGCTAACACATCACTTCTCGATATCGGAGTCAGTGGCACATTGTTCAGTATGATCCTCTCTGCCTCTTTGAAACAGACTTGCAAAACAACGGGCTTCCTCAATCACTTTTTGATTTGGTGAAAAGGAATGTCGAAAAGTACAATGATTTAACGGAAGTTAGAAGGAATTATTGTTTTGATGCTGGGATTCGTTACTGACACTGCTATCTTTTAAACAGATACTTTATAGAATTCAATTTAAACTTAGAGTGTTTATATGACTTAGCCTGTTAATTTAGATTACTCGTGAAATCGAGTTATTGACAAATAGATTGAAAACCAGATTGATGAGCCAGTGGAAATTTAGATTATTTGTATTGTACATTTCTGCGGGAAATGGTAAGTATATAGTTAAATGTTATTAGGCTTTGAATGTGCAGTTATGAGGAAAATATATAAATCTTTAATGTATTTTTATGATTTTGATTTATAATTAAAATAGTTAAGGCATGATGATGTCACAGACAAACTTTCTGTTGTGTTTAATAATTACAATTGAATATAAAGGATAAATTAATATTTCAATAATATTTTTACGATTTTTTTGTTTCTGGATTTCAAATTGGGTTGATGTGACTGTTAATTCACCTTGGGAATAAAAAGTATATTTTTATTATATTTAATAATTAATGACAACTGGCAACTTAAAAAACTAAAAAACATTTCATTATTGGAAACGTAAATGAACTTAAAAATAAATTCCATTCGTTTTTAAATGTGTATAAAGGTAAGAGAACTGACATTTCTTAAATAATAAATGCTCGAAAATAACATTATATATATTTTTTTTCTTTCTCTAAAACACCCCGTCCATCTTTATACAAAAGTTATAATACTTCAATTGAATATTGGAAATATTTTAAGCATGAATATATTTCAAAAATTCAGATTATGCCTTATAGTATTTACCGAAGGATAACATTATTACGAGAAAATGTGAGTACAAGGGGAAAAAAGAGAAAGCAGATTTAAATTAATATATATTATTTAAAATATTATTTAAATATAAAATAAATATATAAAACAGCAACAATAGAATAATATCGAGTTAAAAAGGCATTTCAAAATTAATAGATATGGATTAAAAACTTGTATTATTTATCACATTCTTAAAAAGAAATGTGATTTTATATTTAGAATTTATTGTTTAATATGAAATGAATAAAATTAATTTTCTCATTACTTTAATAAAGCAGTTAATCATCTTTTTCGATTTGATTTTATATGAGGCTCTTAAATTAATTAATAAAAAGAGTGACTTTACATTTATTTTTGATTATATTTTGATTAAATTTCTGTTATTATTTCTTCTTAAACTACCTGTTTACCATGCATATTGAAAGAATCTACGCAATCTAGAACAACATTTTAACTATGCAAATTCTATAAATGATTTTTCTTTTATTTTTTTCTAAATTCGTGAGCATTAGAGCAAAAAGAAAAAAAATATTATATTGAAAATATTGGCGAGTCATATATGCTGTATCTTATATTTCCCTATTTAATTTTATATACATTGATGAAAATTTATTTATGTTTGGGTGACATGTTGTACTTACATGACATAACTGTGTACTGAACAAAGATATTATGCGTAATTTAATTTAGTGAATACCAATTCGTTATCTTAAGTAACAAGAAAATTTAAAGTAATATTTTGCCATGTACATGCATGATTTTTAAAAAAATTACATGATGTTACAACAACAATGTGATGATATAAGATGTCATATCCATCTTTTGTTATTTAGTTATAAAACTATTGTTTAAAACTTATGGTAGAAAATGGTTAGTTATATGGTAGGAAAAATATTTCAGAATAAAAGCAATATGCATGTTAAATATACTAAAGAAAAAACGAGAACCTTCATGAATGTACCCAAATTCTCAGTGATAAGTTTAAAATCAAATTTTTCGGTGGAAAGTTTGAAGATACAGCGTAAAATATACGTCTGTCGAAACACATAAAATTTACCGAGAACGTCTATAAATGATATAAGAAAGCAGAAACATGCCCGTGTGTAACGTTGACGTCATAGTGGCACCTAACAAATAAATTTCGCTTGAATTGCATTTTTTTCAAATTCGATTTTTAAAAATCTCTCTCTTGTGTGCAGTTCCTTTACAAAAGGTCAACCTGTTTGCAATTAAAACAATATATATAGTTCAGAATTTATTTCCATATAATATTCCATAATGAAATTAAAACGTCATCAATAATTTATTAAAATAATATAGCTGTAACACAAATTTAAAAGACATGTAATCGAACTAAACCGCGTAACCATTAAAATAACAGAAACAAGAAAGTTGGTGTCAGTAGTTAAATAATTTCCGATTTTTACGACTTTTAACACCTTCATGTGGTTAATATAAAAATACAGCTTTTATAGGTTTAAAAACGTAACTAGAATACATTATTGGTATAATTCATGTAAAAATGCTTTTTGGTGCAAGACGAAAAGCTAAAAAATCTATAACATTTAAATCTTTTAAAATTAAATGTATATATATATACATTCCGTATGTTTGTTCGATAATCGTAAAAGCTCGCGTTGGACCTCCTAGTTTATATTAATTATCATAAAGAAAGAGCTATCTTCGAAAACAACTTTACAAAGTTGTTTATAAACTGTTAATTTTTCAATAGGCAATGCTAGTAAAAATTTTAAATAATAATTTAAATCATCAATAAACGATAGCTAATATCTGATTAAAGCGGCATTTCCAAACATCGAAGTGTAACATAAAGTTTCACTGTTATGTATTTAACATCTCTTTTTCTCTTTTTTCCTATAATTTCAAATAAAGCAAACTGAAAGTTACCAGTACACTGTAAAAAAAAAATCTGTTAAATTTATGGCAAAAACTGCTGGCAGGAATGTTGCCAGCATTTTTGCCGAAAAAATTGCTGACAACATTGGTGCCTGCAGTTTTTGGCGTAAATTTAACGGAATTTCTTTTACAGTGTAGTTATTATGTTAAAATTTCTGTCAGTGTATGTTCTTGTAAATGAATGTCTTTCGAAAAACCCTTGAAAAAGATGTCAGAAAATAGACACTAGCGAAAAAAAAGAACAATTAAATGTAACGCTTTTTGAGAATACGATAAAAAAATTAATGTTTTTGCTTTTAAATGGTTCATTTTTCTTCTTAATTCTAATTTTTGGCGATATAACGAAGAAAATATGTCTTTTTTTGCATATATACTTTCAACACAGAACACATCAAAAACATCAATCAAAACATATCATAATCATCCCTTTGATGTTCCATATTGCGTTATATAAAAGAAATACTAAAAAAAATTCAACATAGCAACTTTTATAACAAACATTTTTGACAGAAAATTTGTACAAGAATCTTTTGTTAATGATATAAATACATTCTGTTAAAGTTTCAATTTTTTTAAATACAAAAATAGGCAGTATATATCAACTAATAACATATGCAATCATATGTCTAGGCAATTAAGAGTAAACTTAAAGGTGTGGTTTTGCGCTAATTTTATTTTTCGCGATTTATTTATAATGTTTGCTAAATTTTGAATTCTTCAGACCTGATGTATCTTATTGGATACATACCTTACAATTTTTTCACATATATATAAATAATGTTAAAAAAGGAAAAATTGGCGTGGAGGAAGCCTAACAAATAGTAGAACTAAACAAAATATCAATTTGTTTTTTAAAGCACTTTTTTAGGGAGCTACGTGTTACATAAAAATGCCTTGCAGCAGAAATCTAATATCAAATGCCAAAGTGAAAACACAAATAATTTTACTGTGCATTAAGATATCATAGGTAAAGTCGATTAGTAAAAAATATTAAATATATATTTATTTTATGTTTTTAATTATTTTTGCCATGCAAAATTTTAAAATAAAAGTAAACAAAATCTGAAAATATTGTAAAAAAAAAATTATTTTTTGGATCCCCATGTATCATAAAATTTTATGTACAAAAAATTTAATTTAATTTTTTCGCTGATCAATCTTTCTTAGTTATCAGTTTGTTAAAATTTATCCATAACTGAAATTTAAAAAAGTACATAAATAAATCTTGGAATCTGAAGAAGTTAAGATACGATAATTTTTATAAAATATGCTGTTTAATCTTGAATTTTTGTAGCGAATTCTAAGCACTGTAATGTCAACCGAAAATTTAGGAAAAGTAACTGGATTGTATACATACAAATGTTTATTTTATAAGAAACAAAGAAATACATTTATGTAATTTAGTACTTCTCGAGCTTCTAATGTGATAAAACTATGAATATGATAAAACTCGACTAAAGTGAAAAAAATGCTTTGTAAAATTTATATGTAAAATTATTATAAGACTTTGTGTGAACATATTCAAATTATTATCTTTTCATAAGCTCTAATTATTTACAAAATGCAATACTTTTTTACTTTATGAGCTTTTATCTCACAGAATCCGCCGCATTCATATTCGAATAATACAAAGAAAACTTTGACGGTGATGATATATATGTATACATATTGTAACAATTACAGCAGGAAATTTTTGTGTTAAAAATACGAGATTCATACCTACTTTTAATTTTCCTATTTCACTTAGTCATATCCTTTGAGAAGATTTTTCCTGCGAACATCGGTAGCCGCAGATCCAAATTTCACTGGCTATACTTTGCATGGCTGAAAAGGGCGAAAAGTGGAAGCTATTATAGGATTTCTTCCCATGGAACGTGAATTCGAATCGTTTTATTTATTATTATTTTTTTTATTATCTGAGACAAGGTATCTAACGACAACGTATCTAAAACTAGACGAAACTTAATAACAAAATACTTTCATCTTTATTTAGCACATATTCTCAATCCTATGTCTTTATTCATCATGCTCAATGTCATGGTGTGTAAAGATTTTTTTCTTTGCGAATATAAGTTTTTAAAGTTCACTGATCCTACTTTTGGATTTAAAGAAAAGACAGACAATAGAACCTTTTATAGGTTTTATCCACATGGAATGCAAATTTGTGTCCTTTTCTTTTGAACATTATCTCTAAAGCTATTTATCTAATATGAATACCGCAAAAAATATCCTAAATTTAATTTTAAACTACTTTTGTTTCTCTCTAACCCATTTTCTCAGTCTTATGATTTGAGAATTTTACATTGGTAGTATGGTTGCATGCAGAACTTATGGGGAGGGGTGGGGAGAAAATTATCTAGATGGTGAATTCTTAGCTTTACGATTTATTACTTATACTTGCAGGTCTTCACCTGTTTCGCTGATCATTTTCCAAACAAACTTCAAAATAAACAAAAATGAGTTTGATGGCTCCACTGCTTTCGGTAGCGAAAACCTATGCAGACTGCGAACTCTCCTGTCACAAATTAAACAAAACTTGAAATGGGTCTTTTTTTTTTTTGACCTAGCTTAAAAGGAAAATTTCCACCATTTTTGTCCACGTTGAGCCGATTTGATATCCCTGAAACTTGAGTTTAATCATGGCAGTATTAAAATTTCAGGAAAGTTCTTATCGCACATTTAAATGTTTCCCAAATAAATTGCTCTTACAAACAAACAAATTATATTGATTGGGAAGGTTATGAAATCCAAATGTGCGCACCAGTAACACTGACATTACAACGATGCTTGCAACAATGTGGATAAAATGTATCAGAGTTACAACAAATGAGTTTATTTTCAAATTAAAAGTAAAATATTGCATTGTTATATACATGGGAAAATAACTAATCATCGTAAATTAATGGAATTAAAAAAGCTAAAAATTGTCTTCGATTAGTATAACTTCAGATATAAAGATGCACCCTGCCAAATCTTATATATCTTTGTGTATATAAGTCTCTTCAGAACACAGCACATACGGAAAGAGACAAACTCTTTATTAATCTACATTTTCAAAGATTTTTTGATATGACCCCTTTTCCTTCCGCTTACGCCCATGATTAGTATTATATTAAAGTTCACTGGCCCTATTTTGCGCGGCAAGAAAAAGCAAACAACCGAAGTCGTTATAGGTTTTCTTCACATCGAACGTGAATTCGTGTCATTTTCCCCTCCAAAGTTTTCTCTGAAGGTATTTATCTAATAACAACGTAGTTAAAACTAGCCGAAGCTTAATAATAAACGGTTCTCGTCTTTTTTCTTTTTTCTATTTTTCCAGTTTCGCTATTAATGACTGATTTTTTTTCAGTGTATGTTTTGCAACGCAATTCATTACGCAAGTTTTAGCTGGACATAAACTGAGTTAAATTTGCTTCAGTAACTTTGCCATTGAGGTTCGTTAGTTGTTTAAAAATGAGTTGTATAGCATTTTTATTCCAAGCGTGTCAAAAGGTTTTTAAATATTTTTAACGCAAATGTTTTCGGAAAATATTTTTTGGCATCTAAAATAACAAATGAGATATTAATGAAATGTTTACCTAGTGATTTATTAACACTATGTGTATAAGACACTGATTAATATTTTTATTTTTTTACGGAAATCTTTTATTTTATTTCATTTTTTTTTTTTTTTTGAGAAATACATTAAAATGAAAAAAAAATATGTAACATCTTCAACTTAAAAAAATGAAAATGGAATAGTCTATATTTTCGATATGTTATATTATTAAAATTGAAGTTATATTTCTAAAAAAATATATTATTCACACTCACATATTTTCAAAAGTTAGTATTATGAAATGAGAAAGATGTGAAATTAATAGATTCCGCCAATCTACCATCAACATAATACTGAGATTAAAAAAAAGCATGAGGTAGAAAATCATCTTTGATAGACCGGGTAATTTAAAACTACAACTTATATTTTTTGAAATATTACCAAAAGTTTTCACTTTAATCGTATCACTAAAATTCACCCTAGGATCTATTCTATGACATTACAATTAGATACATTATCCAGAAAAATTGAAATATTGAAATACTACAAAAGAAGGATTTAGTTTTTAACTATAATGCTATCTCTTCTTTGAAATTCTGTAATATTGCCTTTTTTATGATTTTTCTTTCTTTTATTAGCATCTTAAATATACATAAGCTTTTTATCATAACGATGCAAATCTAAAATGCTTTCTAAATTCAGATTCGCATAAAAATTCTATTCTATAAAGTCATTTTTACGAATTCTATTCAAGTATTAAGCATTCATAATTGCTAATCATTTGTGCTATTACGTTAAATTTATGCTCTGGTGCTTTTTTTAATGAGT
The DNA here is from genome assembly GCA_964019185.1 of Maratus speculifer. Lineage (NCBI taxonomy): Eukaryota > Metazoa > Arthropoda > Arachnida > Araneae > Salticidae > Maratus > Maratus speculifer. The sequence continues at coordinate 418,267,499 of OZ025293.1, forward strand.
TTTCTTTGCCATTAGCATTATAAAAATACATAAACTCGTAATAATAACCGTATAAATCTGAATAGCTGACGTTTTCTAAATTCTGATTCATATAAAAAATGTTTTTCAGCAAAGGCCCTTCTTAGCAAGTATTAAGCATTTGTAATTTTCTTCCGTTTTTATTTATTTATTTTTTTGTACTTTGTACTTTTCTTTATTCCATGTTTTAATTATTAGAATATTTTTTTCTGTATAAAATACTTTATTTTTTCCTAACCATAAATAACATTTAGCTATTGACCTCTGCAAAGTCTACTGAAGCCATATCCAATAATACATACATATACGCAATGTGTATAGCATGCATTCACAATAATTTTTTAAGCTGCTTATTGTTAATTTTTATCGATTATTTTACTGGGAAAATTTCTTTTCATTAGCATTCTAAAAGTAGATAAAACCTTCATAACAACGATGAAAATTTGAATCGCTAATATTTTCCCATATATATTGTTTTTCCGTAAATATCCATAAATTTTATTTTCCTGTTGACCTATCTAAAGTCTACCTGAACAATATCTATTAATACATACATATACACAATGATGTAACCTATTTGCACTAAATTATTTATGCAACTTATTGACAATTTTTATTGATTTGTTTTGAAATCTTTGATTTGTTTATACAAATTTTAATCGATAATGTTTCTCTAAATTCTGATTCCCATAAAATTCTATTTCACTAAAGCCATTCTTACAAATATAATTCAAGTACTATGTTTTTATAACAATGATAACGTATATTTTTCTTTACCGTATGTATCACATTATTATAATAATAATTTTTCTATATAAAATATTTTATTTTTTCACAATCGTAAGTGTCATTTATCTGGTGACCTCTGTAATGTCTGCAAGATCTAATAATATATACATATGCACAATGTGTGTAATATATATACTCTGTAATTATTTATGCAGCTTATTGATAAGTTTTAGAAATTTGTTTTAATGGTAATTTTCCCGAGAAAATTTCTTTTCATTAGCAATTTAAATAAATCGCTAACGTTTTTATTAATTCTGATTCGTATAATATGCTTTTTTGCAAAAGCTATTTTTATAAATTTATTTTAAATATTTATAATTCATAATAATGATACCATGTTTTTTTATTGCATGTATTAGATTATTATAATAGTCTTTTTCTTTTGTAAAATATTTCATTTTTTCCAGTCATAAATTTCATTTAACTGCTGACCTCTGTAAAATCTACTTTAACAAGATCTAAAAAAATATATAGATAAATGTATATATTATATATATATATATATATATATATATATACAATGTAATTATTTATATAGATTACTGATTATTTTCAGCAATTTGTTTTAACGATAATTTTTCCCCAAAAAAACATCCCTTTTCATTAGCATTCTTAAAATACAATACGTCTTCATAAAAATGACGCAAATCTAAATAGCTAACGTTTTTCTAAATTCTGATTCGTACAAAATGCTTTTTTGCAAAAGCCGTTTTTACGAATCTGTTTCAAATATTTAAGAACCCTTAATAATGATAACGTGTTTTTTCTTAACTACATGTATTACATTATTACACTGCTTATCGATAATTTTAGCAGTTTGTTTTAATGATAATCCCCCCCCCCCCAAAAAAAAAAAAAATTCTTTTCATTAGCATTCTAAAAATACATAACGTCCTCACAATAAAGATGCAATTCTAAATAGCAAATGTTTTTCTAAATTCTGCGTCGTATAAAATGCTATTCTGGCAAAAGCCATTCTTACAAATTCACTTCAAGTATTAAGCATTCAAAATAATGATAACGTGCATTGTCATGAAGTTTTCGATGACATTCTCGACATTTCTCATTCATTGCACCTTTAATAACGAGTGTTACCATTGCGCCAAAGCGGATGATATCATTTATCGAATGAGAATAATTAGGAACTCGAACAAACGAAACCTGCATTTTCCCGATCAATAAAATACTACCATGTGAATGTTGTATTAGTCACCAATCTTGTAGGTGTTGAACAGTAGCCAAATTACTGCTCATCTACGCACGTATAGGTCTTTTCGAGTTTCGCTTCCTGCTACATCTTATAAATTCCTCTGTTTAATGAATTACTTTATTGAGTTGGAGGCAATGGAGTGCATAAATCATTGCGCGGATTATATGCATTAATATTAACGTTTGAATAAAAGATAAGTAAAAAAAAAAAATATATATATATGCATCAGATAAGGAAAAATGTAGGCATATTCCTGAACTAGAGCGTTAGTTAAGGAAAATATGATTTAGTAGATTTTATTAAACTAAAAATTAATTAAAGTTATTATTTTTTTAAATGAATGAATTTCAAACGTTTTTCGTTATTTTTTAAGGAAAGTATAATTTAATGGTGTTTTAGTAAAATAAAAATAATTAAAGTTATTGTATTTTACAACTGAATTAATCTGGGTAGTTTATTTTCAACATAAAATATATTTTAATAGTATTTTATTAAAATAAAAAATAATTAGTGCTATTATATTTTAAAACTGAATCAATTTCGGTAGTCCCCTGCTTTTTTTTTTTCAACGGAAAATATAGATAAACCGTGTTTTATTAAAAAAAAAATATTAAAGTTTAATATAATAATATTTTAAAACTGAATCAAACTCGGGAGGGGTTTTTTTTCAAAAGAAAGATGAAAACTTCAAAAATTATTTAGTATCCTTTTAATAAAATAAAAGACAATTTATTGGCTATGGAAATAAAATAAGCTTGATATTTTTTGCTTTTTTATTACTCTTTTTCTTCCTTTCTTTTCTTCCTTTTTTTTCCTTTTTTGGAGGAAAGTAGAAACATTCGTTGTTTACCTTTGAATCGTGACTGAGGTAATGAAATGAAGAAATGAATTCTTGCATTGAAATGTAACATTTGTGGTGTAGGAATATAATTTAGAAACATTTTTTGTAAAAAATATTATGTATGCAATTAAAATGATTTCTGAAATAAATTTTCCTCTGTTTAATGAATTAATTTATTGAGTTGGAAGCAATAGATTACATAAATCATTGCGGGAATTATATGCATTAATATTAACGCTTGAATAAAAGATAAGAAAAAATACATCAGATAAGGCAAGCAGAATATCATATAAGATATAAGCATATTCTATAAGCATATTCCTGGACTAAAGTATCAGTTAAGAAAAATTTGATTCAGTAGAATTTTATTAAAGTAAAAATTAATGAAAGTAACTATTTTTTGAATCAATCTCGGTAGTTTTTTTTCTTTTTTTTTTTCAATGGGAAATATAGTTTAGTAGTGTTTTATTAAAATAAAAAATAATTTAGATTATTATATTTTAAAACGGAATCAAGCTCGATAGTTTTTCTTTTTTTTTTCTCTCTTTCTTCAAAAGAAAGTTGAAAAAACTTTGTAAATAATTTAGTGGACTTTTAATAAAATTAAAATTAATTTATAGGTTATAGAAATGACAATAAGCGCGTTATTTTTTCGAAGTTTTTAATTATTTTTTATTTTTCTTTTCTTATTTATATTTCTTTTCATTATTTTTTAAATTTTGTTTTGCGAAGAAAGTTGAAACATTTGTTATTTACCTTTGAAAGTTGTTATATTTTAAAACTGAATAAATCTCGGTAGTTTTTATTTCTCTCTCTCTCTTTTTTTCAAAAGAAGGTTGAAAACTTCCAAAATAATTTAGTATCTTTTAAATAAAATAAAAGTTTATTTATTGGCTATAAAGATATAATAGGCTTGATATTTTTCAAAATTTATTGTTATTATTTTCTCTCTTTCTTTTCTTATTTATGTATCCTTTCTTTCGTTTTTTATATTTTTTTGCAAGGAAAGTTGAAACATTCGTTGTCTATATTTGAATCGTTACTCAGGTAATGAAATGTAGAAATAAATTCTTGCGCTGAAGTGTATCAATTGTGTGGACGAATATAATTTAAAAATATTTTATTTATAAAACATACTGTTTATGAATTAAAATAATTTCTGAAATAAATAATTTTCCTATGTTTAATGAATTACTTTATTGAGTTGGAGGCTATGGTGTACATAAATCATTGCGGAAATTGTATGCATTAATATTAACATTTGAATAAATGATAAGAAAAAAATAGATCAGATAAGGAAAATTATAAGCATATTCCTGAACTGAAGTATCAGTTAAGAAAAATATGATTTAGTAGAACTTTATTAAAGAAAAAATTAATTAAAGTTATTATTTTTTATGCTGAATCAATCTTGGTAGATTTTCTTTCTTTCTTTCTTTTTTTTTTTTTTTTTTTGTTCAATAGAAAATATAGTTTAGTTGTGTTTTATTAAAATAAAAAATAATTTAGATTATTATATTGTAAAACTGAATCAATCTCGATAGTTTTAATTTTTTTCTCTCTTTCTTCAAAAGAAAGTTGAGAAAACTTTTTAAATAATTTAGTGGACTTTTAATAAAATTAAAATTAATTTATTAGCTGTGGAAATAACAATGAGTTTAATATTTTTAAAGTTTATTATTTAAAGTTTTTAATTGTCATTTATTTTTTTCTTTTCTCATTAATATTTCCTTTTTTACATTCTTTTGCGAGGAAAGTTGAAACATTCGTTGTTTACCTTTGAAAATTATTATATTTTAAAATTGAATAAATCTCGCTAGTTTTTCTCTCTTTTTTTCTCTCCTTTTTTCAAAAGAAGGTTGAAAACTTCAAACATAATTTAGCATCTTTTTAATAAAATAAAATTTTTTTTATTGGCTGTAGAAACAAAATAGGCTTGATATTTTTTCGAAGTTTATTATTATTATTTTCTCTCTTTCTTTTCTTATTTATATATCATTTCTTCCGTTTTTTCCCCTTTTTTTGTGAGGAAAGTTGAAACATTCGTTGTTTACATTTGAATCGTGACTCAGGTAATGAAATGTAGAAATAAATTTTTGTGCTGAAGTGAATCAATTGTGGTGGACGAATATAATATAGAAATATTTTATTTTTAAAAAAATATTGTTTATGCAATTAAAATGATTTCTGAGATAAAGTTTCCTCTGTTTAATGATTTACTTTATTGTGTTAGAAGCATAGGTGTACATAAATCATTGCGGGAATAATATGCATTAATATTAACATTTGAATAAAGGATAAGAAAAATACATTAGATAAGGGAAAATATAGGCGTATTCCTAAATAAGAGTATCAGTTAAAGGAAAATATGATTTAGTAACGTTTTAGTAAAGCAAAAATTAATTAAAATTATTATTTTTTAAAACTGAGTCTATCTCGGTAGTTTTTCTTTCTTTCTTTCTTTTTTTTTTCAACGGAAAGTATAATTAAATAGAGTTTTATAAAATAAAAAAAAATAAAATTACTTTTTTAAGAAACTGAATTAATCTCGTTAGTTTTTCTTTTTTTTTCAACGGAAAATATAATTTAATAGTGTTTTATTAAACTAAAAAGTAATTAAATTTATTATATTTTTAAACTGAATCAATCTCGGTAGTTTTCTTTTTTTCAATGGAAAATATATTTGATAGCGTATCATTAAAATAAAAAATAATTACAATTATTATTTCTTAAAACTTTATCAATCTTTGTAATTTTTTTTTTTTGTTGTTGTTGTTTTCTCTTTTTTACAAAAGAAAATTGAAAACTTCAAAAATAATTTAGAATCATTTTAATAAAATAAAAATTAATTTATTGGCTATGGAAATAGAATGAGCTTAATATTTTTTCGAAGTTTTTATTTTTATTTTTTTTTTATTTATGTTTCTTTTTTCTTGAAACATTCGTTGTTTCTCTTTGAATCGTGATTGAGGTAATGAAATCTTGCACTGAAGTTTATTTGTTTGTTTGTGTATACGTTTGTTTTTGTCGGCCAATTATCTACTCTTGGGATATAGGTCCTAAAGAGAAGGTGCCCTCCTTCGGGGTCTTTCTAAGGGATCCTAACCCGCATTTACGCAAATAAATCCAATGTTCGAAGAAAACCACGGGAAACTCCGAACGGTTAGGCTGACGCCGAGATTGCGTTCGAACCCCGCACTTACCGTCTACCAGTTTCGAAGTATATCAATTGTGGTGGAGAATTATAATTTAGTAACATTTTATTAAAAATACTGTCTATGCAATTAAAATGATTTCTGAAATAAACTATTTTTTCCGATTTCTCTTTCTTTATATTTTTTCCCCTTTCCTTTTTTTAGGTGCGTTAGTAATTATATAAATACGTAGCGACTATAGTCGACGTTCAACCAGCCAGTCTGTTCAGTTATAACAGAGTAAAAACTACCCAGCTGAATCGTTAGAAATTTGAAATTGTTGCATAATATTGTCGAGTAATTTTAAGTTTTATGAAAATCGGATGTATAGTTTAATTACAGGGACTATCAAAATCATCCCTTTACATTTCTTTTAATTGAAAAAAATTCATTTTAATGATATTATACTCTTATACAGATTTTATATGCATCTATGAAGTATATACTAAAAAATGCATTCTGCACAATCTGTGGTGAAAAGAATATTTGTTAATAATTTACAGCGCCATACAAATGTATTCCATTACATAATGGTATTGAAAGAAACATTGTTCAGGGCGCGTTTTAAAACTATTACACTATTTCACATTTTATGTGATTGATATACGTTGCTCAGGTTTACTACAAGTTACTTCCTGTATAATAAAAAGCAGATAATATTTACAGGGATAAACAAAAGATTTCGGCCACTATACTTTATCTGAAGAACTGTTTACTATTAAACCAAGATCTGAACATTTAAAAAAAATATATTATTGTATGAACGCACCTCATTTGCTACGCTTGACGTGCAATTTTCAACTTGTTTAATAAAGTTGTAAACTTCATCATTTATGTTATAAACATAAATAAGTTAATGAAAAATATTGATAAATATTCTCATTGTAGTCATAAGCTGAAAAAATAATTCAGTAGACTTTTAATGAAATAAAAACTAGTTAAGTTATTGGCTATCGAAATAAAATCAGCTTGGAATTTTTTCAGGTTTTTTCTCTTTCTTTTATTTTACTTTTTGATCTTTTTTTTTCGGTGAAAGTTGAAACGGTCGATGTTTACTTTTGAATCGTTATTACGATAATGGAATATAGAAATAAATTATTGCTCTGAAGGGTATCATATAATGTGGTATAAGAATATAATTTAGAAACATTTTATTAAAAAATATTTTTTTTCATGCAAATAAAATTATTTCGGTATTTTCCTCCCTTTTAATCTCTTTTTCTTTTTTTCTTTTGTTAATTTTTTTTTTCTTTTTTAAGGACAGTTGAAACATTTATCGTTAATGTTTGAATCGCGAGAATAATAACAAAATATATGGATAAATTCATGCTTAAAACTATCATTTGTGGTAGAATATATAACTGACTAGTCGAATGTGGCAATCCCAAAACTTTCTTCTACCTCATACATGTTAATGTTTCGAGAAAAATGAAGAATAGGAGCGTCACTGGTTAGGTTATTTGCACCGAAATTTAATCAGCAACAGTTTATGTCAAGTTCTAACTGAATCTGAAATTTGATGAAAATCCGTGCATTAGTTCTTGAGATAGAGCTATTGCAGAAATCGGGAAAAATTCAGAAAAGCAGTGCCATCTGTTGAGCGATTTATATCAAAATGTAGAAAACGTCAAATCATGACAAGGTTTAACTGAATCTGAAGTTTATTGAATATCTGTTAATTAGTTCTAGAGATTGGGCTATTGCGGAAATCGTAAAAAGTACTGCGTAGCAGCGCCACCTGTTGAAAAATTCACACTAAAAATAATCAGCATTAATTTACATCAGGGACTAACTTAGTTTAATGAAAATTCGTGCTGAATTGTGATAATCATGACTAATATTATAAATAATATTAGTCATATTTAAAATATTATATGAATAATACTATATGACAGCGCTATCTGTAGAGTGACTTACACGAAAAGGAAATCAGCACCATATTATATCAAGAAAAAAAACGGAATCTGAAGTTTTATGAAAATCTGTGTTTTAGTTCTTGAGATATAGCTACTGCAAAAATCATGGAAAAGGCAACATAGCTTCTTTCTTTCTTTTTTTTTTCTTTTCTTTTTTTTTCTTTTGAGGAAAGATGAAAAATTCGTCTTTTACGTTTGAATCGTGACTAAAATAACGAAATATATAGATAGATATATTGCACTGAAACTATCATTTAGGGAGAAACAATATAATTTAGTAACATTTTATCAAAATAAAGATTAATTAAATTATTGGCTGTGAAAAGAAAACAACGTTTTTCTTTTCCTTTCCTTACTTTTTCTCATTTTCAGGAGAAAGTTGAAACATTCCTCGCTTAAGTTTGAATCTGGAGTAAAATAATAAAATATGTGGATAAAGTATTTCTCTGAAGAGTTTTATTTGCGGCGAGAGAATATAATTCGGTAACGTATTATATTAAAAAATAAAATTAGTTAAATAAAATTTTATCTATTGCAATAAAAGGATCTAGCTATTTAGTTCGGTACTTTTTTAAAAAAAATAAATATATTCACCGTAGTTTGTTATTTAAATTTTATAAATATAATTTACTACCATTTTATAAATAATAAGAATTAATTAAATTATTGGATACTAAATTAAGGCAGCTCGGTATTTTTTCTTTCTTTCCTTTCTTTTTCTTTTCTTTTCTTTTTTTTTTTTTAGTCATCCATAAGCGGTTTAAACGTGACTGAAGTAACAGAAATTATAGATAAATACTTCAAATGTAGAATTTTATTTATACTGAGAAAATATAATTCAGTTATACTTTTGTCCCACAGAAATTAATATATAGTGTCAATATGCAAATAAAATAATCTCTATATTTTTCTAAATGAGTTTTACTTAATGGCACTTCATTAAAATGAATATTAATTTAATTATTGGCTAAGAAAATAAAATAATCTCAAAGTTGTTTATTTTATTTTTTTTCTCAGGAAAAGCTGAAAAAGTAGTCATTTACTTTTAAAACGTGACTAAAATAACATAAAATATAGATAAATACTTCCACCATGCAATTTTATTTATACAGGACGACTATAATTTTGTAGAATTTTAAAAAGTAAAATATTTATTTTTAATTATTGCCTTTGTGAATGAAGTAATCTCGGTCTTTGTTCGATTCTTTTATCTCTTCCATAGGAAAAAATTCCATCTCTAAGTGTTTAAAATGTGATTAAGATATCAAATATATATATACATATTTACATATATTGTATGGTATACGTTTTGATTACGACTAATCGGACTATGGTAGATATTTATATATTAGGACATTTTTCTGATTTCTACATCAAAAATGTTTTGTGATTGCGTGGTATTACCCTTGAAAACGAGCCACGTATCACAAGTTCCACTTTTATTTGTCATTGTTCCGCTATTTCTAATTCTATTTGATTGCCTTGTCGAGTTTATGTATGTTATATTGGGTTATTCTATACTTGATGTAGATGTTGATTTGTAGTGTTAGATATACATACAGAGATAGAGAGATAAGCAGATAGGTACATAAAAACTTGCACAGTAGAGTAGATATTTTTGCAAGAAGAATATTTACTATAATTTTATCAAAATAAAAAATATTTCACAGGAAAGTAGAAATTTTCAACGTTTAACATCTGAAACGTGCCATGAATAACGAAAATTATCGATAACTATTTGTGTTATAGAGTTCTATTTAAGTAGAAGTATTGTAATTTAGTGGAGTTTTATTGAATTAAAATTTATCTTAATTATTGACTTTAAAAATTAAATCCATTCGCTAATGTTTGGTTTCTATTTTTTCCCATAAGAAAGTAGAATTTCCCGTAATTAAACGATTAGAAACACTGTAAAAAAAAACGGACGATTTAACGGAAGTAATACTGGTAATCTAGACGCCAGTACTATTTACTGTTTTTAACGGAAAAATTTCTGTGACTATTCCGTTTTTTCGACTTTTTCCCGGAATTTACGGAAATTTTTCCGTTAAAAAACATTAAATAGTACTGGCGTCTAGATTACCAGTAATACTTCCGTTAAATCGTCCGTTATTTTTTACAGTGAACATGGTTCATACGAGTAACGGAATTTAACTAAAAATATTGATAAAACTTACATTTCATTTACGCAGGAAGAATAAAATTTTGTAGCATCTTTTAAATGTTATTTTATTTTTTGGCTATGCAAATTAAATAATCTCAGTATTTTTAGGTGCGTTCGTGATTACATAAATACGTATCAACTATAGTCGTCTTTCAGTCCGTCTGTCCGTCCGTCCGCATGTAACAACGTAAACTCTACCCGCCCGAATCGTTTGAAATTCAAAATATGTTATTGTTGTATGATTTTGTTGTGTAATTTCAAATTTTATGAAAATCTAATGAATAGTTCAATTACAGGGACAATAAAAAGTGTTCCGTTTTATCAGAACAAAGGAGAAAAGTAATTTCAAATGCATTTAAATGCTCTTACAATTTTTCGAACGTAATAAAATTGATATACGTCTATGAAGTATATACTAAAATATACACTCTTTACAATCTGTGGGGAAAGATTTTTTTTTATTAATTTACAAGACCACACAAAAGTATTCCATTACATAATAGTATAGGATGAATATAGGGCGCGTTTCAGTTATATTCAACTATTTCACATTTTATGAAACTAATACATATTGCTAAGGTTTAATAATGATTACTTCCTAGATAATAGTAAGTAGATTGTTTTTACAGGGACACACAAAAGATTTCGGATATAGATTTCTTATTTGGTATCTGAAATATTGTATACTATTACACCAAGATCTAAATATATTTAAATATTCGTTTTAGTACGAACCCATCTCATATGTGACGTCTGAAATGCAATTTCCGACTTATTTCACTAGTTTTCCTTTTTTATAAGGAAATACCCTTATATTTAAAGATAGAAAATCAACGATTATAAATGCACAAATAAAGTAAAAAAAGGTAGCAAACAGCCGTTTCGAATCTACTATGGATATTCTTCATCAGTGCAAAACTCAGCGAGCTAGAAAAAGCAAAACTGAGCAAAGAGACAGAGAGACGCAGGCTTATATACCCGCTACGGAAACGATCCCGCCTAAAGGAAAGAAACCAATGAGAAGAGAACGGGATCGTTTCCGTAGCGGGTATATAAGCCTGCGTCTCTCTGTCTCTTTGCTCAGTTTTGCTTTTTCTAGATCGCTGAGTTTTGCACTGATGAAGAATATCCATAGTAGATTCGAAACGGCTGTTTGCTACCTTTTTTTACTTTATTTGTGCATTTATAATCGTTGGTGTTCTATCTTTAAACATTTTTGCACACACGCTTTATTTGCTATTTTAATACCCTTATATTGTTTAATTTTGGAAACACGACTAAGATAATTAAAAATGTAGATAAAACTTGCTCAGTAGTGTTTTATTTACACATGGAGAATAAAATTTGATAGCATTTTTTAATAAAACGTTCTTTTTTTTGACAATGCAAATTAAATAATCTCAGTATTTTGTCATTTCTTTTCTTTTCTTTATAAGAAAGTACACTTATATTGTTTAACTTTGGAAACATGACTAAGATAACTAAAAATATAGATAAAACTTGCGCAGTAGTGTTTTATTTAACCCTCTATGCACTGACGATACTTTAAAGTACCATTGATGAAAACTTTATATAAAGCTTATTTATTTTGTCTATTAATAAAAGTTTTTCATTCTTTCCACACCAAACACTCTTTTCGATCAAATTTAGATAGAATAGAGAAGCAGTCGAAGCTAAAAATTTTCAAAAAGGTGTAGTTTTATTATTCATTTTTATAGGTATTTCTTTTCAGTTTGTAAATAAAATTATGTGAAACATATTGCCGTAAATTAAGCAGTCATTTAACGTCTTATAAATGAATTAAACCATATACTACTGCTTAATCTGCATTACTTGTTTATTTTACGGTTTAATATTGTTAATTGTACCCAACAGCCAGTTTTACATCGTAAAATTAACATTTTTTTGCAGCGTTGTTTTGTAGAATTGGTTGCAAAACGGCTTGAAAATTATATAAAATGGAATAAATACCTATTTCGTCTGCTGATATTTACGAAAATCTACCAGCGCTTACGACATTAGTTGGTAACATTTTCGTGAAATGGAAAATCAGCCTCAAGTAAAATTTCTGAATTTCCTGTTTTTTTTTTTTTTTTTTTTTTTTTTTTTTTTTTTTAATATGCAATGTGAAAAAAGAAAAACAGACGATTTTACGGAGATTGTACTGAAAATCGGGTACAATTCAGTTTTTTTTCAGCGGAAAACTTTCCGTAACGTTAAAAAGTTTTCCGCTTTTTTTAATAAAAAAAAAAGAAAAATTTCTGAAATTTACAGATATATTTCTCTTTAAAAACAGTGAATTGTACTGACTTACCAATCGCCAGTAAAATTTCCGTAAAATCGTCTTTTTTTATTACAGTGTTACATTGATTCAAATCATGATTATAATACCATACTTATACTATAGGTTCAAAAAATTAAAAACAAAATGAGGTTTTTAATTTGCTTATTTGCGTTTTATTCTCTTGTCGTCTTATTAAATTCCACTTTTTTGCTGTTTATGCGATACATTTTCTGTTTATGTATATTCCAATAACATTTGTCAGAATACTTATAATAAACTGGACCATTTTTTTTTTTTTTTTTTTTTTTTGCTTCACTCTAAGTGTCGAATTAAGATCAAGCTCATTATCTTAAAAACCATTGGAAACAAAATATATTTGCATTCTTTAGCCTACCAATAAATATTTGTAACACTGTTGTTTCTTTGACAAAAATTAATGATAGATCTATGCGTGATTATTTTATTATTGCCTGATATTTTTTTCTTTGCAATAATGAAATAATTTTTTCCGTAATGAAAAATGATCCGACATCAAATGAATATGTTTATATTTCTAGGAATATTAATAAAAAATATATTTATGTATATATAAATAAAAACTTCTCCTTTGGGAACTTCGCATTATAATCGATTACAGTTGCTCTTTACTTCATCATACGATCATACGATAATTACTGGAAACATGTAATGTGTTGTGAAAGAATTTGCCCAGGGGTATTTTAAGAGTTCTGAAGAAAAATAAAAACTTCATTTTTATACATCGTTACTGTATTATTAAGAAAAAAAATGTAATTTTTATTCGAAATACAATGTTGCAGTGCATTGAAAAAATGATTGAATATCAGGCAGTAGGCATTTATACCGAAATGCTAAGCCCCTTGACAATTGTCGAGTATATCAAATATGAATACTTTTTTTTCACAAAAAATACAGTGGAATACGTTGATATTTATTTTAAATAAAACATTCATTGTGACAAGAAAATTCTTAGATATATTTCTTATAATAGCATGAATTATTCCATATTGTACTTACATTTTTGCACTCCATATTAGCAAAACCGTCTTACAGAGGCTTTTAAAAAATGTAGACAAAGAAGTAACTTTGACTATCGGTAATGAACATTATATTTTTATGTCATGCATACCGTGTAAAAAATGACAGATGTTTCTTAATCTATAAAAAATGTACTATAATCAAGAACGAAATATAGAATTAACTTCGTCCGAATTACCCAAAATTCCGAAAAGCGTTCCTTATTCTGCACACGGTTAAAAATCATGTAGTTTGAACCACATTTTGGCGCTAAATAGCTACCACTGCAAGATGGTCAAATCTTGAACAAATATTTGGAGCTCATGTTGAAGCATAGTTTCAATACCTGGAGCAAATTTGAAATAAGAAACTCCAAATGTTGGTACGAGATTTCACGATCTTATGGTGGCAGCTACTGAGCACCAAAATTTGGTTCAAACTAAAGCAAAATTTTTAACAGTATAGAAACCCCAGAAAAAATTATTTTTGAAATTAAGAGAATTTATAAAAATAAATTTTTACTGGTTTGCTTAGTTGTTTGTTTGGGAAACATTTCTGGCTAGCTTTTCTGTACATTATTTTAATACAGAATTCTGGGGAATGAGCAAAAAATACGAATTATCCAGAATTTTGAATTAAACAAGTTCGAAATATCTAAGTTTTACTGTATATATATCAGGAGATTGCATGCGTGGTCCACTGTGCTTGAGCTGATATATCCCAATAGTTAACTTTCCACTCAATTAATAAATAACAGTTTGACGATAACTGCAGTTTTGCAGAATTTTCTTTGTTTTTTTTTCTAAATTCCTTTTAATAAATGACATTAAAATTCATCAAATTTTTTTCAGTCCGTATCTAAACAAATATAGACACTAATGAAACACGTATGCAGATTTTGTTTTATTTCGCATTGAATAATTTGTTAAAGCAAATTAAATCGACCACTTTTTATTTGAAAGCTTAAATAATTTACTATAAAATAATGTACATGTGTTTTTCTGTCATGTGGTCATTTGAACTAAAATACCCAATTTAAGTTCGAAAAAATGTGTAAACCTAAAATTTAGGTAAATGTGTTTGTTCTCTGTAAAAAGTCACTGTTACAGTTTTCTTTTATTTTTCTCTGATACACCATCACACCTTAAAACTTAATCATTGAAGGACCGTAGCGTTTAATGGTTTTATGTTGAACATCTAATTTTTTATGAAATCATTTGGCGAAAATGTTTTACACCCTATTGGTTTATCTACCCTTGTCTTTTTATGATATCGCTAAATTTTTGTTATGTAAATGCCAGAAACGCACCAGAATATATTTAAGCAAACTCGAGCAATTACACTTTTCGATTAAAATTTACTACGATGCAAAAAAAAAAAAAAAAAAACTTCCTGATTCCTTTTTCGCAATTTATTTTAGTAATTCGAAATACATTGTAAATGGTTGAAATATCATTGCTGTTTTTAAACATTCTCATCAAATCATTCTAATCCCAAAATCATTTTTTCCCTATTTCGTGTCTTCTTTTTTCTTTTCGTAACTTTTTATTCTCGCATTTTTCCTAAATTGCCAGCAGCATTTTCTGTAATTTTTGCTACACATTAGTAAATACCGGAAAATTCATTTGCTCTCTATCGATATTATATTAATCATTTCATTTATGGTTAGCTTAGCTCTAACTCCCCAGGGAATGTTTGACGAAATCATTGGTAACAGATGATTTGCTATCAACATTTTTTTTTTTAACTTCCTAAGGCATTGATATAACAGATAAATAAAAATTAACAATAGACTGCTGGATTAAAACTTTTAATATCATTGTGAAAATATTTTATTCGAATAGCTCTAGGCTAGGAGGAAGTAAAAATTTAAACTCTTAAAATATTTCAGTTAGACATTTTCGCTTTTAATGAAATGATTAAAGCTGAAAAATAAACTTTTACACATTATGTGAAATAACATTCTGTTTAAATATTGTATTTTTATGGTAATTAATTTATTATTTAAAATATTTAAATGCATTAAGAGGTCTGAGTTTTATTTTTAAATAATCGCTTATTTTTTTAAGATAAATGTATGAATTTGTATAAAAAAAGTCTTAAGTCACACAAAATACAAAAACTGCAAATCTGCCAATGTAAATTGAGTTAGAGTTTATACATCTTGAATAGTGAGAACATTCTTCGAACGGTTTGATGAAAAGATCTAAGAATATGCATAAAAAGTGGCATTTTGAGAAAACTGAAATTAAATATTTCGACACGATTACAGATTTTGACATATTATGATCAATTAAACTCACCTTCTCACCCCTCGAAACATATTCCATCTGCATATGTTTTGCAATCTTCTTTGTCTTTCAGTTTCTCTTCTTGTTGGTTGAAGACCGCATTTTTTCCATTTCTTCCAATCTTTAACTATATCGCTATATAAATATCCCCAATATCAAACTTATCAAAACGAAAGCAAGTTGGCATGCATTACACAATGAAACATATCGCAGCGTCACTAGATGTGAATAGGGTTCGTAGGCATCAATTGGTTCAGGGGATTTTAAGTGTTTTAGGGTTGTGTTCGAAAAAAGTAATTTTTCATCCTGAACTGATCGAAATTTTCAGATTCATTTTTAAAAGTAAAAACATGAAACTTGCTGAGGGATTTTTTTGAAGGGACGTGTAAGATGCCGTGTGATTTTATTTTTTTGCTCAATTCATTAGAATTTGATTTATAAACAATTATTGTCTCAGTATGAGCCATTTTTTCGTTCCCAGATCTCCCGTTTCGGAAAATTCGGTTCAAAAGGCTAAATTTGACTGCATATTTTGTAATATTATCTGCCTTCATCAAAAAATTGACCATCACGGCGCCTTATATAGTTTCTAAATAAGAGAATATGCGAGTTGGATGAGTTTGAGATTGTTAAAAGTGAATTTAAAAATAAATCCGAAAATAAGCAGTTTGAATTGGAATACACCCTTAGTAACAGAAATTTCGTAAAACATTGGTAGCTATACCTGAAGATAGATTTTTCCCCCATTAAATAAGGGAAATATTACTTTACAAAAGTTCTGGTAACCGGTGCTTGAAAGTCCTTGAATCGTCCGAACCCTGGAGAATTGTGGAATTTAATGATACTATCTCGGAAACTTCTGGAGATATGAAAAGAGTCAATTATGAAGTTGATCAGCGTCTTATGTAGTAGGAAATGATGCTTCATGTGGAAGAATTCCTTAAACATAAATTAATGAATTTAGTGAAGTATGAATATATAATCTAGTGCGATTTGTGTCATTGCTTCAACGAGAACGATTGAAAATCCAAACGTAAACATAAATTATATGTTTCTTCACTTGCGTTTCTTCTTCAATGATTTATCTGCTCTTCCAGATAGTTCAACAGGAAGAGTATTGGCAATATAAGACGGAGGTTTTAAGTTCAGGAGAGATTTTCACTTAGTCAGAAAAATTGCTATTCTTAGTGATGACGAGTTCTCTAAATTTATAAAAAATAGTAAGTTCTGATACTTTCAATACATATTACTGTTTTAAGTTATTCAGTTTATGGGATATCAATCTATCTCCATTTCGCATTTCCATTATCATCTTGGTCACCCAAACGTAACCCACTGAGTGTCTGCATTTTATGGTATTCTTTAATGTTGAAGTTTACATGGGCTTAAAAAAAGCATTTAACGTGAAGTTCTGTATTGTTTTCATGACATAAATTATAATTGAACTAATCTTCCTTTCATCTCTGCTTTTTGTCATAATCTGTGTAGTCGATCTACTTTACGTTTATTTTATATCTCTATTTCGAGTGATATAAGTACCGCTTCAACGTCATTTGTGATTTTCCGATGGGAAGATCCTTTTGTGTTGAAGAGTTGGTTCTGCCATTTGAAATTTTCAAAATTTTGTCACTGTAACCGCAATACTGAGAGATTGTTTGTTGTTTTACATCTCATTTCTGAGCTCATAGTTTAAAAATTTCCGAATCGAATGTGGCATTCCTTTTTCTTGAACACTTGAAGCTCATAAGTAGGCAAAGTTCCTTTTATTGTGGCCATTAAATACACAACATTACAAGAACATTTTGGTACATTTTTAATATGCTTATAAGATGTGTAACATTAGGTTACCAACATCGCGTCTACTTTTGCTGAAAGAATTGGTTTCAGGTTCATTTTTAAAGTGAAGACTTCTATTATCTCTATACGAGCAAATTTTACTACACTTTCTACAGAGTATTTTTCCAACACTGTATTTCTGCATAATAGGATGATCAATTTAAAATACAACCGATAGATTTTTCTTTTTACCTTTAAATCTGATGGATGTAGCAACTATTCTAACACTGAAAAATAATTGTTTGATTCTTGTTTAACATGTTACTTAATCCTGTGATAATTTTGTTTTTTAAAAACATAATTTAATTAAAATTTTGTTACATTATAAGTCTTTGCAGCAAATTTTATAAATGGTCCTTATGATTTTGAATGTAAATATGAACACGTCGAATCAAGTTTTTGACATACTTTGCAACATTGTTGGTGTTATTAAGGAGATTTCTTCATTTATGATCTGTATTAATTCATCGATATTTGTAGGACTTCTTTCGAAACCCTATCTTTGAGATAACCTCACGTAAAAAAATCTAACGAGATGAAACCAAGTGAGCTTGGTGGTCAGAGGCCTACTGAAATCAAACGGTCATCGAAGAACTTCTTAAGACGCCACATTACTGACTGAAAAAGACCCGGATGATAATGTAAAGTCTAAGGGGACGTTCTTTACAAATATCTCACTCAAATTTTAATACTTTGACGTGAATTTTTTTTGCATAGGTTAGGTGAGGACGATCCACAACCGGCTTAATTTTTACTTTTTCTATTTTGCCGTCAGATTTGTTTTAAAAAATACTTTAACTTTCAGAACCGGTTTGAACTGGTTATGAAACTGAAACTATCGTAATATAAATATTTGAGCGAGAAATTTGTAAAGAACGGCCCATAGCCTTTACATTATCATCGGGGTATTTTTCAATCAATAATGTGGGCTCTTAAGCACTGCCATTGTTGGTTTGACGTGTGTGAAAGGCGTCTTGCAGAAACCGGCAATAACGGTCCTGTATCTCCAATGAACAAAAAAAGTTTCATTTATATCTATGTACATTTCGAAATTGATGGTTTGTGTAAAACCGATTGGTTTTATCACTTTTACTTGAGACCGCACACCACACACTAATCTTCTGGAAGCGTAAAGACGATTTCTTTAGCTCATTGGGATTCGTTTGACTCTATAAGCAGAAATTTGGACTATTTACACAGCCATTATGGTATAACCAAGCTTCGTCGGAGACGTAAACATCAATAATCTTTTAAATGTTGTTGTGAATAAATCGACGAAACCAAACATAAAAATGCAGCCGGTTTCCTGGATCACTTAATCGCAATTCCTGGATAGATTGTAAACGATACGTACAAAAAAAATCAGATGGTGACTCAAAACCTGATACGCTGAATCATAGGATATCACTTGCTCCAACTTTAATTTTCGCATGGACCTACCTGGGGTACCAAGGAGTTTTGGATATTTTCAAGCTTAGCCAGTCTTAACCCCTTCGAGACAAGCATTTTTTTTTAGAATTTTAGTCCTTTATGACTGGTTTTTAAAAATAGAATTTTCAGTCTAATTGAATCAGAAAAATGCCCGTATAATTACAATAATAATTTACGTGTGACAACAATCAAGGATTCTAAGCACCTTATGCGGCATGTATACCGGTAGTTCGTCCCCTATCTAATTCACTGTTTATCCACGTCCCTGACATTTTTCCAAAATCTTTTAATCGTTTTACAGATGCAAAATTTTGAAGGTATTAGTCTTAATGGAAATTTTGAATGAAATTCCCCTCGCGGTTTTTTTAAATGGTTTAGACACAACGTAATCATTGTAAAGAAAAACATGTTCTTTCACAGAACAATGAGCCATTTTCATTAAAATCAAATTAAACGGTTTTTATTGCTGCCATTCGTTATCTAGCGAAATGATGTTTGAAAAAGAAAAAAAATAAATAAAGGTTGAAAGAAGCAGACAATTTACTTAAATCGTTTGCGCAGAATCGATTTAAAAATTACTAATGAGGTACACGCGTATTTATAAACATACAACGAGTTTTCGTGAAAAAACGACACTCGCGCATTAATTATAGACATGTTAAATAAGAAATAATGAAAGTCTTTGCTGCATATATTATACATGCGGATAATATAAAAACAAACGAGTACTCTTTTAAATGGATTAACCTGTATATCAGCAATCTTCAAATCATCAAATAAACTAAACTCATCTCTGTGGTACTACAATCATTAAGGATTATAGCCGACAATAACCAACCCTGTTTACGATATCACTGGCAGTGAAGTGCTTGCTATACAGCATATTTCCCGGTCAAATGGTCAATCTGATGCGGGAAGGACCCTCAAGTTTAGTTCTCGAAATAGCTTAGTACTCCACTCCGAAATGATGAAAGGCTGAGTGCACCTTGATCAAATCCGCAGTGGAACTCTAGATCTTTAGCGTTGACGTGTTGACCACTGAACTACCTAGCTTCTTTTAACCCTTTTGGGTCTGAAATTTTTTTTCCGTTTTAAAAACAAAATTTATTTTATTTTAAAAGCGTTAATCGAAGCTATCCAAATAGACTTAATGTAGTTTTAAAAATATCCATCTGAAATCTAACGATTTTTCATATTTTGTGTACTATTCCATTCATATTTATATCATAATAGGCTAAGAGAGAGTTTTCGACGACATTTGGAAAAGGACGAATTGCAACAGGATTTGAGAGGGTCTTACAATTTTTATTTTATTTTTTTACATTTTGTCACATTTGAATGTTCAGAAATGTAAGCTATATTTTAAATTTAAAGAGTGAAATACGTGCATAAAATAAAGAAATAAGTACAAAGCGAATTAAGTAAACTTTTATTATTATTGTTATTACCAGACGTCTACACATAAATGAACTCATAATAAGAAAGGATTAGCCATATACTATCGTTTCTAAAAGTCAAAAGTAACTAATTAATTGCTAAGACAAAATAATAATCGCTGAAAAGAGATGTACCATTAACAGTACACCAGACCCGAAAGGGTTATACATCAACATATGACAATGCATCAAAGTTTTATGACAAATCATTGAAAATAAAATAAATATTTAAAAAAAATAGAATGAATCAGCTCAGGAGTATATGTTTATGTCGTTTTTTTATTTTATTTTATAGAAAACTTATTACATTTTTACAGCATCAGAAGCCACGTTTTATTTAGTAGGTAATTTGTCCTTTGTAAATTTTTCCAAAAATGCTAAAATATAGCAACTTTAGTCACAACAACTATTTGAACTTCAGTTTTTAGGTGCGTTCGTAATTATATAATACGTAGCACCTATAGTGGTCGTTCAGTCCGTCCGTCTGTCCGTCCGTCTGTCCGTCCGCATATAACAACGCAAAAACTACCCAACCGAATCGTTTGAAATTTAAAATACATAATTATTGCATAATTTTGTCGAGTCATTTCAAATTTTATGAAACTCGGATGCATAGATCAATTACAGGGGCAATCAAAAGTATTCCATTACATTACGGTCAATGGGGAAAAAAGTTTCAAATGCATTTTAATTGTTTGAAATTTAAAATACGCAATTATTACATAATTATGTCGAGTTATTTCAAATATTTTGATAATCGTGTGCATAGATCAATTACAGGGGCAATCAAAAGTATTCAATTACATTATGGTCAATTAGGAAAAAGTTTCAAATATATTCTATACGTTTGAGGTTTAAAATACATAATTATTACATAATTTTGTCGAGTTATTTCAAATTTTATGAAAATTGGATGCATAGATCAATTACAGGGGCAATCAAAAGTATTCCATTACATTACGGTCAAAGGGGACAAAAGTTTCAAATGCATTTTAATCGTTTGAAATTTAAAATACGCAATTATTACATAATTATGTCGAGTTATTTCAAATATTTTGATAATCGTGCGCATAGATCAATTACAGGGGCAATCAAAATTATTCAATTACATTATGGTCAATGGGGAAAAAGTTTCAAATATATTCTATACGTTTGAAATTTAAAATACATAATTATTACATAATTTTGTCGAGTTATTTCAAATTTTATGAAAATCGGATGCATAGATCAATTACAGGGACAATCAAAAGTATTCCGTTACATTGCGGTCAATGGGAAAAAATGTTTCAAATGCATTTTAATCGTGTTACACTCATGCGAACTTAATAAAATTTATATGCAACTATAAAGTACATATTATAATATACATCATACATAATTTGTGGTGCAAAGAACATTTGTTATTGATTTACAAGGCCACACAAAAGTATTCCATTACATAATGGTATAGGGAGAACATTGTTTGATGAGCGTTTTAATTGTAATTCACTGTTAACAATTTTATGAGATTGATATATGAAAGTAATATTTTTAAAACATCGTTATCGTACGAACGCACCTAATTTGCTAAGCTTCACGTGCAATTTCCAACTTGTTCATCTTACAGTTTTATAGTTCTATCGCAGAACGATTTCCGAAAACAAATCATTTAAAAAATATTTTAAAAGCTGAACAAATCAATTTAGATATGAATATTTCTTCCATTTTTCGGGTTTTTTATAGATATTTAAAATAACAATGAATTTATTTAACTGCAATTCGTTGTCTTTTTTTTTTAGGTGTTATTTAGTATATACATGTTTAAATAATTCTGAAATATTACATTAACATCAATAATAAATAACTAACGTTAACTAACATGTGGAAAAAAATCAAATAAATTAAAGCATAAACTTTCAGTGTTTTTCTTTTTTTTCACTTTTATGTCATTTTCTTAAAATATAAGACGAATACAGAAAAAAATTTCTCAAACATTTTTTAAAAAGCAGACAGTAGAGAGCTAATATTCAAAGAAAAAAAAAGAAGTGCTTTTAAATCAGTAAATGGAAATTCTTACCATTAAATTGTCATTATAAATTTAGTATATATATATGTGTTATTCGCCAAAGCTTTAAAACTTTCTGTCTCTGCTATTTGCTTTGCGACAGTAAAATTGAAAAAAAAATAACATGACATTTATCAGCTAAACATCTCGAAGAATTTTTAGAGTATTTACATATTTACATTCTTATTTACGGAGGCAAAAACCATTCTTTTTACAGAGATATGTCCAAAACGTTAGATACGATATTCCACAACATTACACATATGAATGTTAGATAAATTTCGCCGAAGTAGAAAAAATGTTTTAGGGTATATGTATTTCATTTTTTTGGAAAGTAAAAAAAATATGGAAGCTAATGTAAATAATCAGATTTGTTTTTATAATAAAAAAAAAATTCAAGAGAAAAGAGTTGATAAAATTTGTTTTTTAGTCCTTGTCAAATGCAGTATGTTTTGTATTTTTTAAACACAATTCTGGTAAAGTTTTATCCAATGCTGAATATATATATTATTGTATTATTCTGAGAAATTTCGCAATGATAGGGAAGATCCGTTTTGCCTGTATGTAACATTACGTGGTTTAGCAGTTTTTGCATATGTGTAAGGATTTTTTTCATATTTCTATTTATTTTTTATTGCTAGGTACAATTTTTACGCACGCATAACTTTTATTATTTATTATTCGAAGCCAAGAGGTATAAGTGACAAAACTGAAAAAAATGTGAGCTAATGGCACAGACGACGTGGAAGTGTGCTTTTTCATTTCGGGTAAATAAATATGAGTGATTTTCCAACTTCTGCTGCTTTCTAGGAATAAACCACTTTTGCCGAATAATAATTAATATTGATTAATTATAAATTTAAAGAAAATTGCACTCTATTTTTATTTTACCGTTATTGCAATAAGAGTTCAAAGACTAAAATGGAACAAGCGCCAATATCCTATTTTAATTCAGTCAATTATTATTGACTAGCGGCCTTCGCCCGCTACGCTGGTCGGTTTATCTAAAGAAATCTTGAAGAAGTAGTTAGATAAGGTTCAGACATACATTAAAAAAAAAAAAGCAAGTCGATCATTCAAAAAACGTTGGGAAATATCAAATATTTACTGTAATTTTTTAAGAAAAACAAAGTTTCGAAAAAAAAAAAATTAAATCGAAAAAAAAATTACACTGACATATTAATGCAAGGAAATTTTCCCAGAGAGAAAATTCGCCTTGAATACAATATTTCAAATTCTTTTAATTGCTTATAGGCGTTAATGCCAACATAGTGAAAAAAAATTCCATGCTGGGAATCGAACCCGGGCCATCAGTATGGCGCACTGACGTTCTACCGACTAAACCACATGGAACGACAGCCAGCTTGAAACTTTCTCATACTTAAGTAGACTGGCGAAAACATAACGATAGCGCGTTTTAAAATCGCACAGTGACATCTATTGGATTTTATATGTACTAAAAAACGTTATGTACTAAAAAACGTGAGCAGCGCACCTAATAGTTTCTTTTGTTTCTTTTTGTTACTTTTTTGTCTGTTGTCCGATTTTGATGAAACAAAGCCTATACACTGCCCGGGAGTGTGCATTCTTCATTAGTGAAAACCGCATAAAAATCCATTCAGTAGTTACGAAGATAACCTCGAACAAACAGACAGACAGACAGACAGACAGACAGACAGACAAAAAATTCAAAAAAAATTTTTTTTGTGTTTCATTGGTTTTCTTTTATCGCCCTGACTCCATTTTTGTCAATTATCTTCAATGTACAGACACACCGGGTCCTACTGTTTTATTATATGTATAGATGTTCAAATTTAACGTCATTTATCTACAAACTCAATTTACTCCAAATGGAATTTTTGTTACTTGTACCCCTTGGCTTCTGAGATCGTCATACGTTACTTCAAGAATAAACACTTAATATTTCTGTAGAAAATTAATTAAATCACGAAAATAAATACATGGCAAAGTAAATCGATTGTAACGTTGAAAAATAAACCTTCTCGACGTACTAAAAGTTATCAATTGGCTGCATTTGAATTAGCAAATATTTTCTAAATAGAGTTTCAGAGACATTTCCTTGTTTCATACCGGTGAAAAGAAATGCAAAATTTGTACAACAAGTAAAAACTACATAGATATTTACGTAATGCATTCTTTCCCACTGTTTCTTGAAAATTTTACCTGAATTCCATAGGGACTGGAGATGAATGGTTTCCATTTACACCGATGCTCTGTAGAAATTGACGCGACACCGTAAAGTACAATGAAGGCGGATTACTTAACAAAAGTTAACGGAAAAGAGTATACTTAGGTTCTTTGATTATAGACATTTACTGCAGTTATAAGGTGTTAATTTAACGCTTCTTGAAGTAAATGTTTTTCTCTAGAGCACCGAAAAACAATATTCGTGAAATGTTTAGCGAAATTGCGATCTTGAGATATATTTATTTATTTTATTTTATTTTATTTATTTATTTATTATTATTTTTTTAATAAAATATTTTGAAAATTTTACTGACAATAAAACTTGTTATATTTAGCTTGAGAGAAAAATCTACGGAGGAAAAAATAATCCTATTAGTTTTTTCAAGCTTATGAGACTGATTGCATTACGTGATCAGTTTTCTTTTTGTTAAAAAGTTTTGATACCTAGGAAACACAAAACTTGTAATTATTTTATTCGAAATTTATTTTAATTTATATGAATTTTTTTTTTCTTTTACATTCATCACAAATAAATGTGAATATTCAAATAAAATTTATTTTATCTAAGCAATATTACCATCATTTCAAAAATTCCATAGGGAGTAGAGATGAATGATTTCAATTTGAACCAGTATTTTGTGGAAATTTATATAATATTGTAAAATACAACGTAATATATGTAATGTATGTGCAGTAAATAATTATGCGTTTTTATATCTTACTTCAAGAATAAACACTTGATATTTTTGTAGAAAATTAATTAAATCACGAAAATAAATATATGGCTAAATAAATCGATTGTAACGTTAAAAAAATAAACCTTCTCCACGTGCTAAAATTTATCAATTGGCTGCATTTGAATTAGCAAATATTTTCTAAACAGAGTTTCAGAGACATTTTCTCGCTTCATACCGGTCAAAAGAAATGCAAAATTTGTACAACAAGTAAAAACTACATAGATATTTACGTAATGCATTCTTTCCCACTGTTTCTTGAAAATTTTAGCTGAATTCAATAGGGACTGGAGATGAATGGTTTCCATTTACACCGATGCTCTGTAGAAATTCACGCGACACCGTAAAGTACAATGAAGGTGGATTACTTAACAAAAGTTAACGGAAAAGAGTATACTTAGGTGCTTTGATTATAGATGCTTACTGCAGTTTTAAGATATTAATTTTACGCTTCTTGAAGTAAATGTTTTTCTCTAGAGCACCGAATAACAATATTCGTGAAATGTTTAGCGATATTGCGATCTTGAGATATATTTATTTATTTATTTATTTATTTTATTTATTTATTTATTTTTTTTATAAAATATTTTGAAATTTTTACTGACAATAAAACTTGTTATATTTAGCTTGAAAGAAAAACTACGGAGGAAAAAATAATCCTATTAGTTCTTTCAAACTTATGAGACTGATTGCATTACGTGATCAGTTTTCTCGTTGTTAAAAAAGTTTTGATAACTAGGAAGCACAAAACTTGGAATTATTTTATTCGAAATTTATTTTAATTCATATGAATTTTTTTCTTTTACATTCATCACAAATAAATGTGAATATTCAAATAAAATTTATTTTATCTAAGCAATGTTACCATCATTTCAAAAATTCCATAGGGAGTAGAGATGAATGATTTCAATTTGAACCAGTATTTTGTAGAAATTTATATAACATTGTAAAATACAGCGTAATATATGTAATGTATGTGCAGTAAATAGTTATGCGTTTTTATATCTTACTTCATGAATAAACACTTGATATTTTTGTAGAAAATTAATTAAATCACGAAAATAAATACATAACAAAGTAAATCGATAGTAATGTTGAAAAAGAAACCTTCTCCACTTGCTAAAATTTATCAATAGGCTGCATTTGAATTAGCAAATAATTTTCGAAATAGAGTTTCCAAAGACATTTTTCTAGTTTTATACCGGTGAAAAGAAATGCAAAAATTGTACAACAAGTAAAAACTACATAGACATTTACGTAATGCATTCTTTCCCACTGTTTCTTGAAAATTTTACCTGAATTCCATAGGGACTGGAGATGAATGGTTTCCATTTACACCGATGCTCTGTAGAAATTGATGCGATACCGTAAAGTACAATGAAGGTGGATTACTTAACAAAAGAAAACGGAAAAGAGTATAAGTAGGTGCTTTGATTATAGACGTTTATTGCAGTTTTAAGGTGTTAATTTAACGCTTCGTCAAGTAAATGTTTGTCTCTAGAGCACCGAATAGCAATATTCGTGAAATTTTTAGCGAGATTGCGATCTTGAGATACGTTTATTTATTTATTTATATTTTTTTATAAAATATTCTGAAAAATTTAGAAAAAATAAATCTTGTTATATTTTGCTTGAAAAAATAATCTTATTACTTCTTTCAAACTTATAGACTGATTGTATTAGGAGAGTTGTCTTATCGTTTGATTTGTCTCATCGTTATCTTAAATTTTGGTAACTAGGAAAAACGAAACTTGTATTTTTTTTATTTGAAATTTATTTTAATGCAAATGCATTTTTTTTTGCTTTTACATCCATCACAACTAGATGTTAAAATTCAGTTAAAATGTATTTTACATAAGCAATATTATTTATCATAAAATAATGTAAATTTGACTAATGGTATGAAATCTTAAAGATATACTAATATTTAGGAATTTAAATTTGAAGTATGAAGTCTAAAGTTATTAAATATTCGAAATAGAAGTTATTTAATAACATTATATTTTTATAAATAAATAAGGATGCATTAATTTGAGAATTATTAAGTTGGGCAAAAAGTTCTGGAAAATTTTTAATCTAATAGTTACTAGAATTTGCATCGTATATAGGAATGCTAGTAATAAGGAGATCAGGAACTTCGGTCCAGACGTGGCTCCATCGATTCTGGCCTCTTTCGATCAATGCAACACTTTTTCAAGGTCCATCGATTTGAATCCTTTAATGAAGTTTAAGAAGTATGTCAAGAATTTTTCGGTTACAAGCAGCCGCCATGGTACTTCTAGCAAATCAGGAATCTAGCAGAACGTCGCGTCGGCAGAAAATCGTGGACTATGATTATCTCTACTTTGAAGAATAGTCCTTGTTGACTTTGTTGTTAATTTGCGCAATTTTCTTAAGTTTCCCAGAACTTTTTGCTCAACCTAATAAAATAAAAAATTCCTTCTAAACATATTTTTCTCAGTTATGGGTACAATTGTGCTATAATGTTTTGTGTTATCTGGAAAAAATCTGAGTCAAAATATTTGAAAAATTTATTTTTTAAGATAATTTCCAATTGCAAAACTTTTTTGTCACTCACCCCATACTTGATGGAGGAGTAAAATAACTATCCTGGAAGAGTAAGATATATATATGGTTTAAGAAGAGAGAATGTATGCGAAATTTTCATCCGTGAACTCGATGATGTGATTGTCTGTGCTGTCACCTCCCAGTCTATAGAGAAACTTCACACAGTGAGAAAAAAGACCTTTGGTTTGGTTTGGTTTGAGTGGACAGTGCTTTGAGGCCTATAGCTACAACGGCTGTCGCCTCGATTGATCCAAAATACACAGAAACAAATACAGAACACTTTATTATTACAGAAAATCCATTACATACATTTATTACACATCAAAGGGACAACACAGACACCCATGCCGCTAGCCGGACTCGAACCGGGAAACAGCGGTGTGGGAGCAGCTGCCGATACCAACCACGCCACTGGATCGAAAAAAAAAAGACCTTACTTTAACAGTAAATGTTTACAAATTAAAATTATACACCACTGTCTTGACGGTGCGGGCTAAGTCAAGTAAAATGAGACAAGAGAAAACTTCGTATGATAGAGTTTTGTGATATCAGTTTTATCAAACTTCAAGAAAGTTAATTAGACAAAGATAGTAAAAGTAGGAACACATGCGTATCTTTCTATTATCTCCAAGTTTATTGGGATTTTAGTTTGATTGGTCTCTGACGGATTTGTAGCACTTATTCACAGATACTCACTTAAGTACGGGCTGTTTTTAAACATCATCACAAATTCCTCCTGAGCTTATTGTCATATTAATAATACGCTATTAATTGCATTAAATAATATTAGTTCATTTTTATGTAGTTATAATTATGAAATTCCTTTATTTTTGAGTATTTATTACTAAAACAACAACAACAGCAATAATAATAATAATAATAATAATAATAATAATAATAATAATAATAATAATAATAATAGTAATAATTAACTTCTGTTTACACGTTTATTGACTCTATGTAATTTTTGTTTAAAGCTTTAATTTTAAAATATGGATTATTTTTTAAAACCAATAGTTCATGATAAAGTATAAAAAAATAGCAGAGAGTTTTTATGTTTGTTGTTTACTAGGTACTATAATGACACCCAATAGCGTTATTAGTAGCGACAGCTGCTGCCACGCCGGGGCCGGGATGGAATCCATCGCTAAGACATGGATGTAATATTGTGTGGCCATTTGTAGTTATAAATATATGTAATGTAATGCAACAAAAATAACAAAAATAAATAAATTGTTGTGGCTGTTGTTTTTATAAATAATAAGAGTTATTCTAGGTGAAAGTCGTAGTTATATGCCTCACAGCTCCAAAAGTCAAAATAATACGACAGTTTTCAAGCATCATCACAAATTACTCCCTAAGTCTGTTCTCATCTACTCTAGTCAAGAAGCGGAAAACGTTTTGATTAATTTACAAATTTATTTTTTAACGGAAAGATATAAAATTGGAAAGCTTGACTATGGAAGCGATTTAGATTCGAACTGAATTTTCCGTTTTTTAAATCAATAAATTACATATTGAGTTATAAGCCACTTTGATTACAAGACAAATACATTTTTCACCCCTGTTTGAGTGGTTTTCCGACTTTCACGCAGAAAAACGGTTCAAAACGCCTACTTTACACCGTTTTCTGAAGAATATTTTGCGCTTACAAAAACGAGAAAATGTGTGCTATTCGCTAGTTTCTGAACAACAACAGTTGCTAATTTCATGCATTTCCGAACAAAAATAAACTAAAACTTATGTCATAAAGTTCCCCTTTTTTGATTTAAGAACAGCCTTAAAATAATATTACATTAATAATAAGCAAAATAATTATTTTTGTTAGATTTCGGTAGACCTCGGATCCTGTAATTTGGATTGTTAAATTTATTTATTTTTCCAACGGAAAAAAAAAAAAAATATTTTTCGTCATTTCTTTAAAAAATGACCCGAAAATGTTAAAGTAGAATTATTAATGTTTTCTACAACTGACAATAGCTGATAGAAAGAATATTTGGTTGATCTGGATATTCCAGCTGTATGTGACTGTGATATTGATATCTGGATACATTCCCAATTTTGCAGCTCAGAAAATCAGTTGTTATCGGACAAAATTTTTAGCAAATGATTTTAGACTTTTTGAACTAGGTTTCTCGAACCTTCAAATTTTGAAAATGTAAGTAGATTCCCCGCCCCCATCTTTTTTTTTCATTTTTAAATACTATTTTAAATGAAATCACTGTATTAAATGTCACTAGATCACTAAAGGTCACAAAATGATTCGAAATATTTTTTAGAAAAAGATTATATGAACTTTAACATTTTAACCTTGACTAGACATTACTATAAGTACTCTCTTAAAAAAATCATCGATTTTCGCTCAAAAGGAGTGAATTTTCACTCCTTTCCAGTGTCGAAGATGCA
The DNA here is from genome assembly GCA_964019185.1 of Maratus speculifer. Lineage (NCBI taxonomy): Eukaryota > Metazoa > Arthropoda > Arachnida > Araneae > Salticidae > Maratus > Maratus speculifer. The sequence goes on from OZ025293.1 coordinate 418,297,904, forward strand.
CTTATCCTATAGGAGTGAATTTCATCCTTAGTGCGGAGTGAATATTTTCACTCCTTTTTGATAAGCCCTTCCACTCCTTTCTGAAAAGCAATTTTCACTCCTTTTTTGACTAAATTAGTATATGTAAAGAGTGACGGTACTCCTTTTTGATAAATTGTTTTTTCACTCCTATTTTGACTAAATTAGTATGTAAAAAGAGTGATTGCACTCCTTTTTGATAATTTATTTTTTCACTCCTATTTTGACTAAATTAGTATGTAAAAAGAGTGACTGCACTCCTTTTTGATAAGCAGTTTTTTCACTCCTATTTTGACTAAATTGGTATGTAAAAAGAGTGATGGTACTCCTTTTTGATAAGTTACTTTTTCACTCCTAATTTGACTAAATTAGTGTGTAAAAAGAGTGACTGCACTCTTTTTTAATAAATCCATTTTTTTTCACTTTTTGTTTTTCGATTGAATTTGTTTGTATTGATTGAATATATAGACAAAATGGACGATTTCACTTTTACTTTGAGAATCTTTTTTGCTTTGCTTTTTAGTATATTTATAGTTTATTATGTTTGTAATAGAGGGTTTTTTTCTTTGTTTTCAATAGTAATTTTTATTTATGTCTGAAATAATTTTAAAAATTTAATTTTTTTATGATTTAATATTATAATTAACTTTAGTTCTATATTTTAATACAGATAAATAACAGAATTAAAGAGAAATTTTATAAGAGATTTAATAAATTTCTATGTCTTACTTTCTACAGTTGATGAACTATTTATGTAACACATGCCTCTATTTTAGAAGTAACATAAAATGCAGTTGTTGATATTTTCCAAAAACAGGTTTATAGTACAATGCTGGTATTGTAGATTCAATATTCATTCTAATCATGGTTTGAAATTTGCAATTCCAATTAATAATTTCAGGTATTGTGTCCAAGATTATTATTGATATGACACCACTACTTCCAATCAGTAACTTTAAAATATATTTGTTAGGAAAGACATATTTGTAAAGTTCAACAATGATGAGGAACTTATAAAATAAATAAATTATGACTAAAATCTCTAAATCAAGATGGGATTTCCAACTTTTTACATACCTGCATAATCACAGAGAAAATGTTATTTTATTTAATCAGAACATTTTGGCGATTTAATACAACAAAATTTTGTTTAAGATTATGATGGTATTCAAAAAACTGAAAATCTCATCTCATCTCTGATATTATAGAATCAATCATTATTTGTAACCTTTTTTTTTTTTTTTTTTTTTTGGGGGGGGGGGGGGGCTTGTAATGATGCAAAGGTTATGTTCTACAGTGAATGATTTGTTTTTTAAACAAAATGGATAAGAGTTTGAAGTTTATTAAAAGACTAATTTAATTCGCATCAAAACACTAACTCACTAATGTTAATGACAGGATTTCTTTTAAAATACCATTTGCATTTCAATGTTTTTAAATACTTTTTTCTTCTTGATATTGGATAGCTAAGGCTGATCTCTACAAAGTTCATTCTTTACTTCATCGATTTTTTCTGCAGGTTTATTAAGAGGCTACTTTAATTTTCAAAACTCATTTTGAAAATGAAAACATCCTCATACAAAATAAATTGAAAAAAAAATATATATTTGAGATTTAGGTCAGTTATCTTAAATTTGGAAGAAAAAAAAAAAAAAAAAAAGGTTTTTAAAAATATGGAAATGCAAACAATATATTTAAAAGGAATTTTCTCATAGGACAAACACGAGTAAGTGAATGTTTTTGCATAAGTGAAGTAGACTCGTAAGTTTATGATATTGCATATAAACATATGAGAGGACTGTATAGACATATATTTTTATTTTCCATAACAAAATTCTGTCTTTGCATTTTTTTTTTAATTACTACTTTAAGTCATTGCACGGTGTATTTAAACATGTAAACAAAATAAATCTTTGTAAAACTGCAACTGCACTTTAGTAAAACATATATCAGAAACTGAAGAAAAATGATTAAATGTAGTTGACAGCTGACTTTTTTTTTCTTTTTAATTACTAACTTATTCTAATTTTTCAAGAAAACATTGGATAAAATAATAATGGAAAAGTGCATTTTCCCTCCCCAATAATTGAAAAAAAAAAAAAAGAAAAAAAAAAAGAAGAAGAAATGTTTGTTAATATTTACCTTTAGAGAGAATTAATGTGATAAACCCTCAGGATTGAAAGAACACACATTAGCTAAAATAAAATTTATTACTTAAGTACATGTTGTCGGAAATGAAACCCAAGCCTACCAATAGAGGTTATAATAGAATGCAGTAAAAGATATGTTTGATTTAAAGTATTGATTTGTTTGTTTTTCTTTTTAGTGTCTTTAATAACAAACAGTCAAACACAAGAAACATAGTATATTTCATCAAGTTTAATTTGTAAAAAATTATTGAGTATGTTAGAAGATGTTTCACACAAGAGAAAAACTCCTGTCAAACTATCATCCTAAGGTTAGGTGTTCAAAAGAATCACTGCACTTCTGTGTGCTTCTTAAAATAAATCGTAAATAAAATTTATTTATATTCATTTTACTTTAATAATTAAAAACCTTCAATTTTAAATGAAATCAGCATATTAACAGAACACCCATTTCACCATAACAAATATATTTCAGTGTTTGCCTTCCATTATTCATGGTATGATTAGTCTTTCAGTTTGGTACATTCCATCAATCCAAAAAGCTTGTTGCATCACCTCAAAAAAGTTCTCTATATAGAAGTAAATTCATATTAACTTCACATCTAGTTACAACCTTCTTTTTACTCTGCTAGTGCTATGATATTAATCTTTTGACCTTTGTATGTCCATTTCATAAGTTTATGCACACCATTTTATCGTGTGTTAACACATTGGTACTATATTAGGCAGTTCTAGTGAGACTAGGGTTCATTGTCATTGATCTAGTATCCTACTAACTTAGTCACTGTGTAACACATAAAACATGCAATTATTTCAATGATTTTTAACAAATTTGACAAATGCAAGTCAGTCATCTCAAGGAGGCAAAGTATTAAGCATCACAGCCAATACTTTAAAACTTTCAGTGCAAAACAAATCGAAAAATTTATACTTACACATTTGAATATACAGTACTAAAAGAAAAAAAAAAATTTATTGCACAATAAATATATTTAAAATGAATCACATAAGAATTAAAACAGTATTTTATTTTCTATACATATTATAAAACATTTAAGTGCTTGCATCCATGGCTTTCAAAATAATGTTCAGATTCTCCACTGAGCTGCAGGGCCATTAATAACTTTGTAAATCATAAAATTAAAAAACTCGACAACTTGATAAACTTGAACGTAAATATATAATGGTCAAAAAGTCTTTAAGCTGCATTTCTCTACTTCAACTGATTCTTGATCAAGGATCAGGAAAACATTCATCACCCGTACACAAGAAGTACAGCAGCTTTTCTTCAATTTCTTGAATTGATTCTTCCAAAGAGCCATTTGTCTTCTGCAAATATAAAAATAAAATTAATAATCATTTATATTTTAACAAAAAATTAAAATACAAGAATAAAATATTTTTTAAATATTGACTATGGTGTATTGGAAAAATATTACTTCATCATAACAGGAAATCTCATGTATAAAAGTATATTTTTAATTTGGTTAGCTTAGTTTTTACAGTAAAACAGTTTATATGTTATTTTTCAATATAATACTTCAATATTAATTCATAGAAAAGACCTACTTTTTACCTGAACCATTCCTTTATAAATCAATCAGATATCGGAAAAATCTTACTTTCAGTAACATTATTCTATTAATTTTTTTAATAACTGACTTTGATAACTTTAATAAAAATATCTATCTACCATATTAAAAGAGTTTTTTTTTCTTTTTTCTTTGTAAAGGAAGACCTTGCTGTACTCTTATAAAAAGATGGGTTTAGGTGAAACTGCCTGATTTTTATGTGTTTTTGCTGTGAATACAGAATGTCCCCCATTTCTCTTTTTTAAGATACTGTTATAGGAAGAAAATTTAGATGAAAATATCTGAAATTAACAATGTTGTAAATTTTGATATCCTGAGCAATTCAAATTTTACAGTCCATAGCATTTTCACATATATCAATTTCAGACCATTTTCAGGTGAACCTATTTTTCCTGGAGTACTTCTGGCAGGATGGTCACAAATATTGTATTTAAAAATTCCCTAATTATTCCAGGTTAACTTTAAAATAATGAAATTTTCATAGATAAATATATTTTAAGAAATACATGTTGTCAATTTTTAAAAAATATTCATAAACTTTTAATAAGCTTATACATAAAATTATTTACACAAGTTTTTACATAGTTAATCAAAAATACGTTATACTGTACAATGTAAGAATACTGTGTTAACAAAATGATATCTAGTGAGGAGCTGAATGAAAATTTACTGTGTAATAATGGTAATGACAATAAGGGCAAACTTCAGTTAAGAATAATTGATATTTGCTTATTACCTCATCGCAGAACTGCTGGTTCTGAAAACCAGTTCATTTTAAACTGCTTGGCTTTTTTGGGTTTAAACTGATAAATAGTGGTGGAGAAATGCGAAAAATTGTGATAAAAGAATATCTATTAAAAAAGAAAACTGGTTGGATGACTCCAAATTAGCATTTGTAACTGCAATGTTCATGTATAGCAAGTCTGATAAATTAGCATCAGTAAAATGAGAGAAAAGACAATTGAATGAAAGTTATTGATTGAAGTGATTATCTCAAAAGTTTGTCTATCTATAAGTTTATAACAGATTGAGCACCCCCTTCTTGAAAAAAAAAGTTGCAAAGATTGGTGAAAGTTTCTTTTGAACCCTTAAAGGGAAGTGATCCCACTTAATGTTTATTCTAAAATGCCACATTCACATTAAAATTTTAAAATAAAAGCTTGCTTTGATAAATCACATTAAAAAAAAAAGCTTTTATTTATTTGCAAATAAATTAGTTTGTAAATCCTGGTGCCATTTGTAATAAAAGTACTTTGCACCTAAAAGGGTTAAAAATTAAAAAGCCAGTCAAATTCTTTCTCAGAAATGGTTGCTTGGAGGATTATTCCAAGAAGCTAATGAATGGTTTATACTAAAAGTTCTTGACAGAACAGATGGGTAAAATAAAAGACAGAGAATATCACTATCATTATTTTAGATTCATGGCAGGCTTATAAAACAGACTAAATTAAATAATAATGCAGGATTTGAAATATCAATATAATTTTGCAGATACAGATTACAAGTCATCAAACACTTTTGGGGTCAGCTAAATTGGGAAATAAGAAATACCGCCAAATAAAAGGTTAGGACTTAGATTAAGTAATGTTTAACTGAGTTTTTATGGTAAGAAATTTACAGAAAGGATGATTATTTCATCACTACTTTGAATGACATTAGAGATGTTTGTCCTCCAGAATAATTGCTGAAAATTTTGACTTTTTTTTCTTTTTGTAATTTCAAGGTTTAATATAATATTTATAATGTGATCGTTAACATTTATTCTAATACGAATGGTTTTGGGATACAAGCGGATATAACTGTACTGCAAACTTAAAGTTTGAAATTTGGATGAAAGGAATCTATATCTGCCACTTTTCATGTTATAATTAAATTTGGTGATATTAAAGACAGGTTTAGAGATTAAAACTTTGACTATTCTGTAAAACATAATTTAAATTGGATGATGATTTTAACCAAATCTTTTGTCATAAAATTTATTTATTTATTTTAACTAGATATTCTTATGTAGCTTTTTATTCTGTTCTTGATCAGGATAATGTTTGCTATTAGATAAAAGGTTTTTTTTTTTCTACTATATTTCCAATAGCATAAAAGCATTAAAATTCCAAAGTATAATACATACAGTAAATATATTAGATATTGATTAATAATTGCTCATAATAATTTTTATAAAACCCTTCCTTTTATTACCTTCTTGAATTTGTGAAATACTTTTGTGTAAGAAAATATGTACAAAATAATTATAAAAATATCAAATCTTTATAACAGAATCTTTGGCACTGAGAATCATCCGAAAAATATGTTAAAAAACAGAATAATAATTTAATTTGCTTAAGAAACTTAGGCTACATTCTTGTTTCATAATTAGAGATCTTTGTTTTTGAATTTTTGTATAAACAAAATTTTACCATCAGTCTGAGCCCCTGAGCCCGAAAGCTGATATAAAGAGAGAGTCCAAGTTGGTTTCAGGCACGGACTGAGCCCAAGAGCTGAGATAATTTTTTTCTTCCCAGATTATTGCAATCATATTGGAAATTAACATATTTTTCAATGAATTTCCAAGTTAACTAATATTTTCCTGATGTTTCCATGTTAGATTTGTGACTACCCTGTTCTGCGGTCTTTTTGCAGAAAGCTTTAAAAATGTCTAGTTTTGCTCTGTGAAATACATTTTTGTGATAGATCAAATATGCAACAAATCAAAGCTTCTTTTTTTTCTTAAAAAATAAAAAAATAAGATCAAATCTTTTAAAAAGGAAATATGAAAACTAAGCTTCGCTTGCATGTATATTTTGTAAAAAATAAAGCTTGTGAATGTTAGAAAAGCTGCTCTTGGGTATACTTTACTATCTTCAAGATTCTCACAAGTTAACAAAATATAAAACATTTTTTTTTTTTTAATCAAATGGCAATTTTGCATTTTATAACCTATTTAAGACACTTTTCAAGAATTTTAATTATGTAAATTATTATACTAAAATAAACTAAAGAAAACATACTCCAATAAATCTGACCAGAGCATCAGAAGAAAATAAAGTATCCAAGCTTTGATTACCAGAAATCTGTAGAAAAAAACATTTTTAGCAATAAATAGATATCAATTAAACAAACCAGAAAAGCATATTAAAAAACTGTTACAAGAAAAACATACATTAAGAAAACTGTACATAGTAAAAGCTGGATATGTAACAAACATCTGGCCCTTTAGACAAATACTGTATGTCCCATTTTATTATTGCACACTCATTAATAAAACAAATGCTTATTATTCAGTCTAATTTTAAGTCTTTAAATATTTTGTATAAATTTATATGAATTTTGCAAATGTAAAGCCATTGTTTCGAAAGTTATTGGAATAAAATCTTTGCTGAGTTAATTAATCAATTACCTTACAGCTTATAGAACAACAGCAAAAAAAAAAAAAAAAAAAAAAAAAAAAAAAAAAAAAAAAAAAAATATTGTTGTTTTATTCGACACATTTTATCATTTCTAAAAAATAAAGGAATTCTTTTGACATGTGTAAAAATGGTTGAAATAGCATTGAATTATTTTAAAATTGTTCAATATTACACCTTATTATACATATTACATGCTTGAAAAGCTCATAGCTTAACTGTCAAATTATTTTTTTTACCATTTCTTCCAAACTTATTTTTTAAATAAAAATGCAATATTTCTAATATAAGGAATATTATATAATACTATTAAAACAGAAGACTAACTTAAACAGATTTCTTTTCAATCATATGCAGTTTTGTTTATGCAGAATTTATTGCAATATTTCTGAGTTTAATTTATGTCTATAATTAGATCCCCCCCCCCCCCCGCACACACACACAATCTCTCATATCCGCATACATTATAAACATCTTTTTCTACTTTAGCAAAATAAAAATTTTAAATATATCAATCTGTATACATTTAACTATAAAATATTCCATTTTTTAGTATTTTGTTCCTTCCAGATAAAAATCTTTGCCTATTAATGTTAGTCGCAGAATTGTGCAACTAAATGAGATAGGAATTATGATTCAGAAATAGTGTCAACACACAAAAAAGGACTATTTACAGATATGCATACATACATAATATAATATAATGAATGTATAACTAACAAAAACATTTATAAGAAAAATTTTCAGAAAATCTTACATGTCATTTCTTATGTGTGCAACACACGTCACATATATATGTTTTGATAGAAAAGAATGCAGAAACCTGGAGATGACAGGGAAAGGAAAGGGTAAATTACGCTTCAGTTTTCTGAATCACTATTATTCTGGGCTTCGGAGACCTGTATTTATGAGCTCTGGTGAATTCCAACCAATATTTAAATATGTACAAAAAACAGAAATACGTAAGCTGAGCTTTGGTGCAAATTAAGCCCTGCAAATGATCATTGTTTTATTTTTTTTTTTATTTTACAATCTCAAAATGTTTACAAGTTTACTTAGAAAATCCTCTTCGCAAAGAAGGTATTTCTGGTTCAAGTAGTGTTAAATAAATTAATCCTACAGAATGATACATAAAATTGGACCTGCAAATGCAGAAACATCAACTCTTTGAAGTTTCATCACAGTTTTAATACAAGAAGAAAATTGTTAAACATAAAGTCATATGTAAGTGCATTACAAAAATCTTTAGGTCCGCAAGGAGTTTTCCCATACTGTAACTCACTCAGAGTCTTTTGGAAACATTACTAGTATTATTGCGTGTAGCTTGGCGAAATGTTTACTTTTGTATTTTTAATGTTTTTTAGTGTTTTAATTTTTTTGGATACTACTCTGTTATCCCGTCAACCAATTTCGCCAAATTATACAAATCGCCAAACTAATAGCCAAATTATACATATTGACATAATTTTTATTTTTAATTACAAAAAAACAAATAATTAGTAGAATATTAATAAAAAGTCGAAATAAAAATCACTTAATGACATTTTAAACACGTGAATCGCATTGAATGTCATTGAATGTGACATTCACGATCATCCATTATTGGCATTTAATCTTATAGTTTGGTGATAATTTTTTGGTCGACGGGATAACCTAGTACTATCATTTTTTGTATATAAATTTTATTTATTTTTTAAAAATGTATTCAGGTCTATCTTGATTTATATTATTCAATCTTTTAATAATTTTATTTTGTTTTTAAAAAAGCAATACCGACCATATATTTTTATTATTTAAATTTATTATTATTTTTTAACAAAAAAGGAAAAAAAAGTTGATACACAGTTTAAAATATGTCTGAATAACTAGTGTTCAAGCAAATAACTGTTTGTTTCATCCCTGATATTTTTGTCCTTCACAATGGCTAAAAAGACTGATCAGCAAATCAGATTATATATATGCAAAGAATAATTTACTGACAGTTTGAGATAAAAAAAAAAATACCTTTCTTTTCTTTCTGAAGCCTGCAATTGGTAATAAATCTGCTAACATTTATAAGGCACGGAAGTTTTCTAATTGAATATAAAAAGAGAGAAAAAGAATAAATATAAATAAATGACATAACACAAATAAGACATAAAAGATGCAACATTTTTGTATTATCTTGAAGAAGATTTTTGTGTATTTAAAAAATTGGCCCTGGATGGTATTAACAAGTAATATCCATTATCATTTTTTTTTATGAAGATGAGAGTTTAAAAACTCACTTTATCCAGAAAATATATACAGGGTGTATCTAAACTACTGGGCAAAACTTTAAGGGGTGATAGTACACATCAAGACAAATAATATTAAATGGGAAAGTAAGGGTCCCAAACTTCTTCCGAAGGAGATAGACGCCATCATAGTTTAGGGTCCAAAATTTGAAATGATTATAAAAAACGGAAAAATTGGTCGATTCGTTTGCGGTTTTCACGAAAACTATTCTTTATGTCAGTATTGTCTTGAAAATAAATTATAAAGATAAATTTCAAAAAATGCCGATAGAGGGCGTTTTAGACTTTGGAGTAATGAACAATTATTTTTTACAGTTAATTTTTGCATTTCATTAATTTTTTTTAGCAGTTTAGACATAAACTTAAATTTTGAGCTCAAAATCTGTGGTTAAGTAGCGCAAACTGAACTGTGTTCAGTGGGAGTGGGTAGGTTCGAATTTCAAATGATTATAAAAAACAGAATAATTCGTCAATTGATTTGCAGTTTTCACTAAAACTATTCTTTATGTCAGTATTGTCTTGAAAATAAATTATAAAGATAACTTTAAAAAATTGTCGATAGAGGGCTCTTTAGACTTTGAAGTAGCGTACAACTATTTTTTACCGTCATTTTTTGCATATCATTAAATTTTTTTATAAGCTTAGACATAAACTTAAATTTTGTGCTGAAAATCTGAATCGTTCAGAGTGGTTAAGTAGCGCAAACCGAATTGTGTTCAATGGGGTTGGAAAGGTTCAAATTTCAAATGATTATACAAAAGGAAAAATTGGTAGATTTGTTTGCGGTTTTTTCGAAAACCATTCTTTATGTCAGTATTTCCTTGAAAATAAATTTTAAAGATAAATTTCAAAAAATTCCGTTAGAGAGCGCCATAAACTTTAGAGTACCAAACAACAATTTTTAACTGTTATTTTTTGTATCTAAATAAATACTTCCAAAAACGCAAAAACTTAGACTTAAATTTTGAGCTCAAATTCTGAATCGTTGGGAGGGGTTAAAAAACGTAAACTGAACTGTGTTCAGGAGTTGAAATGTTACCCTGCCCACTCTACGAAGACAAATTTTTCGCTACTTAATTACTCACAACGATTCAGATTTTGAGCTCAAAATTTAAGTCTAAGCTTTTAAAACATTTATTTAGATTTAAAAATAATAATAATAATTAAAAAAATAAATAAATAACGGTTAAAATAGTTTAAGATGCCCTCTAACGGAATTTTTTTAAATTTATCTTTAAAATTTAATTTCAAGGAAATACAGACATAGAGAATGGTATTTGGGAAATACGCAAACGAATCGACCAATTTTTCCGTTTTTATAATCATTTGAAATTTGAATCTCCCCACCCCCATTGAACACAGTTCAGTTTTCGCTACTTAACCACTCTCAACAATTCAGATTTTCAGCTAAAAATTTAAGTTTATGTTTAAGCTTCTAAAAAAATTTAGTGGGATGCAAGAAATAACGTTAAAATATAGTTATGTTACTCCAAAATCTAAAGCGTCCTCTATCGACATTTTTTGAAATTTATTTGTATAATTTATTTTCAAGACAATACTGACATAAAGAATAATTTTAATGAAAACTTCAAATCAATTGACCAGTTTTTCTGTTTTTTATAATCATTTGAAATTTGAACCTACACACTCCCATTGAACACAGTTCAGTTTGCGCTTCTTAACGACGGATTTTGAGCTCAAAATTTAAGTTTATGTCTAAACTTCTAAAAAATTTTAATGAGATACAAAAAATAATGGTAAAAAATAGTTGTTCGTTACTCCAAAGTCTAAAGCACTCTCTATCGGCCTTTTTTGAAATTTCTCTTTATAATTTATTTTCAAGACAATACTGACATAAAGAATAGTTTTGGTGAAAACTGCAAAGGAATCGATCAATTTTCCCGTTTTTTATAATCATTTCAAATTTTGGACCCTAAAATTTGATGGTGCCTATCTCCTTCAGAAGACGTTTGGGATCATTAGTTTCCCATTTAATATTATTTGTCTTGATGTTTACTATCATCCCTTAAAGTTTTGCCCAGTAGTTTAGATACACCCTGTATATATATTTTTAAATTGCCAAAAAACTTTAGTTCTGGTCATTGGTTTTCATTATAAATCTTGATTTTGCAGTGCCAAAAATGCAAAATAGAGGTAATCCCCCAATCCCTTACACAAACACAATTTATGTACATATATATTTTTCCAGTGTAAATTAAAAAAAAAAAAAAAAAAAAAAAAAAAAAAAAAAAAAAAAAAAGATTGATAGAGAAACTTTTTTTTTTTTTTTTTTTTTTTTTTTTTTTTTAACTTTTGGATAAGACAAGTTTTGAAATTAACGTCCTCAATATATACATTTGAGATATTAAATTTTAAATTTTATTTAGAAAAATGAATTGACGGTTCCTTTCTTTATTATATATATATATATACATACATATATATATATATATACCGTATATACTCGTGTATAAGTCGAGAAATTTTAGACGAAAAAAGAACTTCAAAGTAGGGGGGTCGACTTATACGCGAGACCTAAAAAAAAATCTATAAATAAAATATCGGAAAATAGTTTGCTACAGAATCGTGCTGCAGCAACCCATTGTTTGTAGATCATAAAATCCAAAACAGTTCCAACCTCGACGATTCTGTATTTAAGATCATTTTTAGTTTATTTTTCAAAAAAACAATCTACCCTACCCTGCTGCAAAAAACAAAAAAAATGTGTATGATTTATGTCAAGAACACATTTTCAATACTAAAAAATGGAGATGGGCAAAATCGTCCATTTTAAAGAATCGTTCATCGAAAGGAACGAGTCATTCGAAGTCGTTCCGATAAAAGGCCGAATCTGAGGAAAATGAAACATATCCAAGAAAAAAGGAACGGTTCAAGAAAAAAAGGAACAAATCCGAGAAAACGGAGCAAATTTGAGAAAAAAGGAACGAGTCCAAGAAAAAACGGAATGAATCCGATTTTTCTTCGCCATTCTCCGATTGCGATTTATGACATTAAGCAGACCATACATTTTGGAATGATTTCGAGGAATCGTTCCTTTTCAGAGTTGTTTCATTTCGGAATGATTCAGAGGAGTCGATCTCTTTCGGACGATTCCGAGGGATCGATTCTTTTCAGAGTCGTTTCATTTCAGAACGAGTCCTAAGAATCGCTCCTTTTTGGAGTATGAACGAATCCGAGGAATCTATCATTTACGGGGAAAGTCAATTGGTTTTCCCTTTTGGAGGAGGGTCGACTTATACGCAGGTTTTGAATTTTTTCTTATTTTTAACAACATAAGTTAAGGGGTCGACTTATACGCGAGTATATACGGTATATATATACCGGGTGATCCAGAAGTTCCGGGAGTTTTCAAACGCTAATAATTAACAAACTATAAACAATAGAAGTATGCGGTTTTCACAGAAATGCTTAGAAACTTATGGGATTTGTATTTTTGAAGAAACAAACAAATTATGTTAGTTACACTTTTTTCCAACAGGTGGCGCCAAAATTGACAGTATTATTTTTATGGTATGATATAGCTCGCTAAAAAGAAAGAATTAGTGTCCAAGAGTTACAAATTTTCATTATGACGCCCATAGCTTATAAGTACCGCTGTGAGCCGACGAAAAACAACGTGCACAGTATTCTCAAAGGAGAAAGAAATTCCAGATGAAATTTCAAATTTATCGTGATATTACAAGTGTACTGATTCATTATGAGCTGATGATTTCCACCGAGTATTGGCATCTAATTCTACCTCATTTACGATTGCAACAGACATTTGGGATCTCCTGCTTCTATTACGATCGTTCAATTAGCCTTTTTCTCAAACCTTTCTTACCATGGCATTTCACATTTCTAATGGCCATCGAATCTTTTTTCTATTTTAACTTCCGTATTGTACGATAAGAACACAGCTCGACATGCAAAGAAAGCATGTCTCAACATAGCAGTTACTCATCAAATTTTGTATCAAAATTCCCTTTCAATGCAATTTCAACCACTTTAAAAAAGTGATTGAACATAAACCACCCTTAAAACGAAATATCATTAATAGCCTACAAAAGATGTTTCGAAATGAACTCATACTCATGTGTCTATAAAGCATATTTTATAGTTACATTCAGTGTTGTACAGCAGCGCCACCTGTTGATAAAAATTGTAACTATATATTACATGTAAAAAAAATCATGCCAAACAAAATCCCACGTGTTTCTGAGCATATATCTAAAAACCGAACCTTTGTATTGTACATAGTTTCCAAATTATTAACATTTCAAAACTCCCGAAACTTTTGGATCACCCGGTATATATATATATATGTGTGTGTGTGAGTGTGTGTGTAAAAAAAGATTTAGAAAAATTGTTAATCTTTTAACCTATATACTCCACAATTATATTAGTTATAGAAACATATGATAAAGAAAAAGTATGTGATGAAATCTTATTCACATTTTAATGTACATGGATTCTATTATTTACCTTACACTTCTTGTTTTCACTATTTGTAAACTTGTTTTAAAATAGATTTGAAATTTCCAAATTATTAGCAGCCAAATCTCATGCAGATGATTTATTATTCAACATGCAAAAAATCCCTATATATATGTATTTTTAATTTTAACAATAGTTTATTATTTAACACAGATTTTATAATTCCATATAGTATGACAAATGAACTTTTTGATTTTCCTCGACTTCAATATAATTTCTTTACATTTTACCATGTGACAATTTTGGATCAAAATTATGTAGGTTTAAATGATATTTTATGACTGTGTTAGGTTATTGTAAAAATTGCTTGACTTTTCCAGTACTTCAAAATATCCACCCCCCCCCCCTCTGATTTCTAATTTTTTCATGACTTCTAAATACATTGAATAACATAATCACTATGATATCTAAATTTGCTGTGACAAATATTGGATACTTTGATGTAACTGAATTCTTTTATTATTCCCAGTTGTTGTTGTTAAATAAATAAAGAACAATTTTAAACATTTTACCATCTGCATCGAGAGATATTCTTTCATAAATACCGAGTCCTGTTTTGTCTGGTGTATTTCATAATCCGCTGCGTATAATGTGTTGAAAAAATGGCTAGAAAATCCCCAGCTGCTGAATACAATTTTTTGAATTCAGCATCAATCTGTAATAAAACAAGGGGGGAAAATATGTTAAGCATGGATTATCATATAATTTTCAAAGCTAAAATAATTATTATTTAGAAAGGTTGGCAAAAAACGTGGGTTTTTTTCGGGGGGGGGGGGACACTTTTTTTGGTTTATATCAGTTTTTTTAAAACATCCTTTCTTATTACATATTTGTGCACATTTATTGATAAAAATAAACATTGCTGGAATATGCAGGGCTGGGTTTTTGCCGGCAGAAATTAGTTTCTGCCATGCCAGTGGTAGAAAGTGGTTATAACCGGCAAAAACTGGCAACAAATGGCATAAACTAATTTCATGACATAATCTGAGACTTTTTTAGTAGTATTAAATTGCTTATATACATTTTATTAAGAATAAATTGCGAATAAAATATTGTAAATAGTTCAAATTAAAATATAAATGAATTTGTAATAAAATTTGATAGTTTTGAATCTTTCAAGATAGAATCAACCATATTATATGCAGAAAATTGAAAATTATGAAAATGAGATTAAGGACACTGCAGTTGTTAAAATTGTAAATAAATATCATGATTTATAAAAAAGTTAAATATTTGTTACAAATGCTAAAATTTATTGCTATTGCTTTAGATAAAAGTAAAAAACATGACTGTTCTATTGCAGCTGCTCATAAAATTTGCTTAACCTTATTTAATAATGGAAATATCATGGAAATTTACAAATGCAAGATTCAATTCACATTTATTGCATCGTTAGCTTTTATGCTAGCTTATTTACTTCATCCTAAATATTTGGGATAAAAATTGATATTTAAGTCTAAAAGACGGGCAAGAAAATACTTTTTTTTTTCTTTCAGAAACATATTTCGCCAAGGAAGACCTAGAAAATGTTTTGCCTTCTATGGGTAGCTGCTTCTAGAAACAAATAACGGTGAAAATGAGAATTTTTCAAAATTTACATCATCAATAATGACATTACCCGCCAGTAATGCTGGTCTTGAAAGAATATTTTGAAACTTTTTTTTTTTTCATTCAGAACAAATTAAAAAGCTGTCTAGGTTAAGAAAAATTAGCAAAATTAATACTATAATATGGAATGTTCTAATATATTAATTTTTACAGAAAAACAAATTTGTTCTTTCAATATTTTAAAATAACAGTATAAAATATTTAATCCATTTTTTATCTTTTATTTTTGCACTACAATTATTTACTTATATGTTTTTACAAAAACTATTTCTCTTTGTAGTAGATAATTTTTAAGTTATAATGTTAAAACATTATAGAATTTTTCGTAAATTTCTCTTTTTTAAAAATTTAATTAGAAATTCAACCATAAACAGTAATCGTATTACCATTATGAAAATTTCTGTTTTTCAAGTGGCAAAAAATTATTATATTAACAAAATATGTTTGTATGATCCATTTGAAAATTTTTGCTACTTTGAATAACATTCAAAATATTTATTTTAATTTTTTAACTAAATTCTCTACATATTAAATACATATGTTATTTATGAATAATTGCATTTATTAGTATTATCTCTAAACTAGTTTCTGCCATGCCGGTTTTTACCGGTTATAACCACTGGTTTTAACCACCCTGGCAGAAACTTGCCAGCCTTGAATATAAGTATTGTAACTTCATTTTAAAATAATTTACGTTAAATAATTACAGTGAATTTATGTAGAAAATTTTTAAAAAATCATATTTTAATTTAAACAGTATTAGCAAAGTATTATTAAAAAAAAAAATAAAAATAAACTGCACTACATAATGAAGCATTGACACTCTGAAAATATTTATAACAATCTTTTGATTACTAATAATAAACATTTGGATGCAATTTGATAAATATAATAAATACAATTTTACTCCAGAATAAGTTAGAACAAATATTTAGACTCGCTTTAAAAAAAAAATGTGCTAAGGTTTTACCTGTCCCTCATCTTGATATTGAATTTTTAGAAAATCATGTTTCTTTTAAAAAAATTTTTGATTAATAATAAATTATTTTTTAGGGGTCCAAAATAAATATATTCAGTTCTTTAGTATTTTTTTCTGTGTTTATCATACTTTTGTTGGTAAGTGAGTAAATTTTGAAAATAATTAAAAGATTAGGCAGCCCAATATAATTTTTTTTTTTTGCAATCAAGTGCAGCTTGTTTAGCGCTTTTCCGGTGCATGCAAAAGTGTGAATTTAAAAAAAAAAAAAAAAAAAAAAAAAAAAAAATTGAACGACTCTAAATAAAGATATATTGATATTAGAGATTAAAAAAATTAGGGGGCTATTTGATATCATATTTTTATTGAATACACCAAGTTTCATCAAAATCGGAGTTCATGGGTGTACCAGTGTGGTTGAATTGACATGGAATGACCCTGCCCAAAAATGATAATTTTTTTCATTTCTTTAAGAAAAAGAACATGAAACTATTCAATCATGTTTTAATTTAATTGTATTTCTAATTTTTATATCATAAAATGATTCGAAATTAATGTTACTTGATTTATTATATTTAAAAATTATGTATTTTGCTGCTTTCTTTTTTCCCTTTCTAAAGGCAATAACAATTTTTTTTTTTTTTTTTTTGCTAAAGTGCCCTTTTATGATGCAGTAGTGCCCTTTTTAATGAATAGCACCATGCCCTTTTTATATCTATAGAGAACACTAATTTTGTCATAATTCCATTAAATATAATTCTTAAGAATGTGTAATATAAGTAGAACTATGAAATGTAGAAGTTTAAAACACATTTTTTGAGTATATTTTCTGTTTTCAAGGATTTATATTTTTCAGACATAATGCCTTCACAGTTGACTCCTAGCAGTTATATAGACTTATTTATTTGAAAAATTAAATAAAAATTTATAACTTTTTTAGTAGTAAATTATTAAAAATATATTAAAAATAAATTAATTTAAATTTAATATGGATTCAATACAAATTAACACTTTAAAAATAAAAGCCGTCTTTTTTCAATTTTAGCCCGCTCTTTTTAAGTGGATAAAACAAAAAAAAGCCGGCCGGCTTTTTTTGGCCCGGCTAAAAGCCGACAACCCTGCTTTAAAGCGTAATGAAATATGTAAAAAAATATGAAGTACGTAAAAAATTAGTTAAGAAATAAATATTTTTTAAACATGTCCATTTTTTATTATTAAATTAAATTATTATTATTCTGAAAACACATTCAAAACTGAAAATTAAAATAGATAGATTGGTTGGTAGGCAGTGTTCTCACTGACATTTGACCAATGTCAGTAATTTGGCTAATTAAAAATAAAAAACATTCGCCAAATGAGAAAAGTATTAGCAAAAAAAAAAAAAAAAAAAAAAAAAAAAAAAAAATTCGCCGTGTAGAAAAAAAAAAAAAAAAAAAAAAAAAAACTTTAATCTTTTAAATTTTTTTTTTCAATATGTTCTAATGTAACCAAAACTTTTATAAATGCGACAATGATTGTTGTTAATCTAATTTCAACTATCCACTAAAAATATAATAAAAATAAGTATATATATTAAAAATATGTTTTACATACATATGCATAATGCATATGTATGTAAAACAAAAAAAAAAAAAAAAAAAAAAAAAAAAAAAGAAAAGAAAAGAAAAAAGAAAGAGAAAGCAAAACTGAGCACTAGCAATTTGGCGAATCTAATCGCTTATTTACTCGCCAAATGAAGAATTTAGTAGCAATTTGGTTCAATGGCGAGCGACAGCGAGAACACTATTGATAGGTAGCATACTTTTATAACTCTGAGGACAGAAAAGCAAATTTAAACAATTAGAATTTAAAAGGAACTGAAAGTAGATAAGTTTTTTTTTTTTTCATTTCAGTTTATTTTCATTAATGAATTATTAAAAAGGAAAGACTATTAAAAAAATTTAAATTAATGCTGATTTTTTTTTTTTTTTTTTTTTTTTTTTTTTTTTTGTATATGAATATTTTAAACTGAAGTCATTATAATTTTAATAAAGAAAGAGAAAAAAAAAATCTTTTTTAACTACTAAATAAATATCTATAAAGTATTATAGCA
Source organism: Maratus speculifer (assembly GCA_964019185.1). Taxonomy (NCBI): domain Eukaryota; kingdom Metazoa; phylum Arthropoda; class Arachnida; order Araneae; family Salticidae; genus Maratus; species Maratus speculifer. Next base: position 418,316,508 of record OZ025293.1, read on the forward strand.
TTACCTATTGATGGTAGAATGTATTATTTATAGTATATTAAGAAGGCATTTAGCCCACATTTTTTTACTCAATATTATGTTCTCTGTGCACCAACCAAATTTATTCAGAAAAAAAGAGAAATAGATCTCTCAAAATATACAAATAAATTAATTATTATTTACCTTAGATCTTTCGGATGCCCTCGCATCCAATTTGAAAGGAGTATAAAAGAAGATAATTCATTAGAAATGGAAAATATTAAAATAATAACAAAAATAGTCTGCGTGTACAAAGTCGCGATGAATTCATCAAAACACCAAGGATACCTGGTGTACCAGAGTGCCGAATATTATAAGAAATGACGTCATTACAGTTTCATTGTTAAGCAAAATTTCGAGGGATTCACGGATAACTGAAGAGTAATGTTTTGATGTTTAAAAGATTATGTTAGCTTTATCAAAATATTTTCTTTTCGTTGCATTCTAGATAAGGCTGTAGGCTGTACTAGGCTTGTTGTATTGTATATCCGAAAAATACTCTCTCAGTCTTACTTTTAATCTTCGAAAATTAATATATTATAGAATTTTGATATTATATATAAAATCATAATTGAAATATTTAAAGAAATAAATTATGTATTTTCAATTTTAGAGGAAATAAATTTACTTTAAATACTTAATTAAAATTAAATAACCAATTTATAATTTTAATAAAATTTGAATGTCTTTTAGTACATACAGCTAATTATAAATTTTTAATATAATTTTATTTCATAAATTTTAATTTGTGACATTATTAGCAATAATCATGTCTTAAACATTGTTTTAAATGTAATGTTTTAAACAGTTGTTTTAAACATAACAACCCTGACAAAAATGCAAATTATTTACAACAATTAATAACATAACATGATAATCTTTAAAATTTTAGTCAAACTGTTAAATATATATATGTATAATGATTAAGGAGATTACTTTTGAGAATTAAAATCAAAACATGAAGTTGAATAAGAGACTATTAAAAAATTGGGTTCTAGTTATAGCATTTTAATAATACTAATCTTTTTTTTATTTTTCTGTTGTTTGCAGAATTTAATGATAAAAAATTTTGACTTTGTATTATCACTCAAAAAACAAAACCTTGAGCAGTATGTGAAATTTATTTTTGAATAACTCCGGGGGAAAAAAATCATCAAATATTTATAATTAGAAATTAAATGTTTGTTTATAAAGGTTTTCAAAGTTATAATCAATGTTTCACATTGTAGAGCAATTTATTCTTTGAACATAAAATAATTACTAATGCTGTTTAAATTAAGATAACAATATTTTCAATTTTTTACATAAATTGACAATAATTATTTAATTAATTTTTTTTTTCAAATGAAGTTATGCTACTTATATATCCAACAATGTCTATTTTCATCAATAAATATGCATGTATTTGAGATAAGAAATTAAAAAAAAAAATCTGGCTTAAACAAACTAAAAAAAACAGGTATTTTTCCAACCCTAATTTTAAATACTTAAAAACGGATAAATAAATAAAACTAAAAATAAAATTAGAACTGATGTTTGAGGTTACTGATATGCAGATTTACTAGATTCACAATTATTATGATTTTCATTACATGATTATTATTATTTTGCCTGAGATTAAATAAGGAAGCATTTAAGACAGAAAATACATTTTTAATCACACTGCTATAATGTCAGACAAAATTTGAGAGCTGAAAATGGAGAGGGGGGGGGGCAACTTATGCAAAAATCGGTTTAGTTATAAGTATATACTGCAATTGTTTTTATTGAAATGGAGAGGAATAAAGCCCTATAAGCCCCTACTTAGCTTTGCCCTTAATAAATGTTTTTGGCTTCCTGACTGGTTTGATTGCCAGATTATAAAATTTACAAGGCAGTGTTACAGTTATTATAATAATAATAATAAAATGAATTAAACATTGAAATTTTATTAACCACATTAAAATAATTTAAAAGCAGCTATTTGTAAAATGTTGGTGTTATTACATTTTGTTAAAAAATTTAGTTTGAATATTTAGATTTTCAATAAGTCAAAATATTTTTCGCACTATAAACATTTTTGGAAATATCTACATGGGGTGTCCATTATTGGAAAATGATTTTTTTTAATATGACATAAAAAATGCATTAACTGATACAAAACAAATCGATATTATTAATTACACAAAATAATGTGAGTGGGGCCGGGTCTTTTAATAATAAAAAGGCAAAAGGACATGATTTTCAGAATCTAGATGTCTTTCAAGAGGGTCGGACAAAAACCAGTCTCAAATTTCCGATCCGTGTAGATCTAAGGTAATTTTCTTACATGTGAGATTACATACTACATTGAGAATAAGAAAGTTATTAAAGAGACCGAAAACAAGTACTTACCATATAGTTTTGGGGTATCCTCATTCGCAATTCTATTCAGTATCAGGATCTGTTGGATTATGAAATTAAATTTCGGGTATAGCGTAACAAAAGCCTTAGCGTAAACATTAAACAAGCGCCATGTCAGTCTTCGTTAGCAGAAGATAGGTATCCCGCCAAACCAGCCGAACGTCATGTGACTAGATTACAACCAATGAACATTCATCTCAGATAGTTCCGTTTAACTACGTCAAAAAACTTCCGGTTTTCATTTAAAAAGGAGCATTTTATAGATCGCTACTATAAACATGATTTAAAAGACCGGTTTTTTCCGAAAAGCGTTCTTTTTCGATAAAACTGCCGCTCTGAAGGAATGATTGTCCTGCCAAGAGATTTCGCTCCTTTGTTGGCTGAGGAATTCACTCTTTTGATTTAAGAGTGTAGTCATTTACACATTTAGTTAAATAAATTAGATTGCTTCACAGTCTGTCAGCATAAAATATCGTAAGACTTCTTTTGTTGGACATTTTCGTAACATTAGAGTTGAATGGCGACCTTAACAATTTTCTGGCTCTGATTTATTTTTTATATTATTGTACAGTTGTACCTTAATTCTTATTGTAATACCGAAACACATCGGATTTTTTAATTCAAGATTTTTTTTTTTGATACATTGAATAGAGATTCAAAAATGCAACAAATTTCACATATTTTAGGGTTGTTGTGTAAGTCTTTTAATAAATACGTGAGGATATCGTAAATTTTGAATTACAGTCAACTATTTTATTCTATTCGCATCATTATTTAAAAAATATACATTTCGTAGTATATATCTTTCACAAATATTCTAGAAGAGTATGAAAAAGATTCTTGTTTTGAAAAAGAGGTGAGAAATAATAAAAATATATTCCCCTTTAATTGGAACTTTACGGTAGACCTACGTATAGTTTAATTTCAAGATAGCATTAATTTATTTTGCTAGGTCATTAATTATTACAAATACCATTCCATGGTAACTTACGTTACATTTAGAACAATTTACTGCAGTAATTTTAGTAATATAACACTAAAAAATATTCAAATTTAAAATTACATGACTTGTCAATGGATCCTACCTAAGGATTTATTTGGATGAAAATTACCTAAAAATGATAATGAAAATTACACTTTATAAAATAACTTACGTTCCTTTTTTACGTTCCTTTCTAAATTGTGCTTTGAATAAGCTTAATTAGCAAACCATGTCAAATTTACATTTTGAATAATTTTTTTGTGTGTTATATTACTAAAATTACGGAACATAATTCAAAATGTAACGTAAGTTACCATGGAATGACCCTATCAATTGTTTCTAAACACTATAATTAATTCATGGCTTGAATAAAATTTTGAGCCCACCGAAGTAGTAGACTCAAACTGGGTCTAAGATTTCTGCTTCATTTGAATGCGAAAACCAAATGACTGTTGGAAAGAATCGAACCCCTTTACTCGCAGTCTGAATTCAAGCAATGTGCGTTGATCGTATTGTCATTTATCAAAAGCCTCGAACATTTCTAATCCCAGTGAGGGATTTGTTACTGCCTAATTTATCTTACTTGTTATACCGGGGTTGAAATTTTGACGGTCGATGGAAGTATCTATCCCCTTTTATGAACATTGAATAAATATGTATGTAAAATTTATTAACAAAGTTTCAAATACTAAAATGTACCGTCATACACTGTAAAAAAAATCTGTAAAGGTATTAAACATTTTCTAGGAAACTGGGATTCCAAGAACTTTTCATGTAACGATAACAGGAAAAATCCATGTAACCGATTCTAAAACTTGAGTTTTTGTTGTTACCGTTACAGGAAAAGTTCTTGGAATCCCAGTTTCCTAGATAAAGTGTAGTACCTTTACAGATTTTTTTTACAGTATACTACACAATGTAAAGACACACAGTACACTGGCAATATGTTAAAAATATTGTAAAATATTACCTCTATTTTTAAAGAAACTCTGTTTAATGACCAATAAGAACTCTCCATAGACGTTTATGTAGACTGGGAAAAATTGCTGTAGTAATTTTATTGAAGTAGACATTCTAGGCAAAACCAAACTAAAAAGAAAAAAGAAAAAAAACTTTGTTTTTCGATTAAAAGATTTTGTCGTTAGAGAAATTGTTTTTGCCCGTAAAACATAACATTTACGGGAGTGGACCGTTTATCTGGAAAAAGTGACATTTTCTGTAACTTTACTAGAGTAATTCACGGTGAAGTGCTTCACAATGTGAAGACACTTCACAGTTAATTTCTGTTATTTAAAAGTTACCTGAACATTATATAGAACCAACTACTTTATTTATATTCTATAGAATTTTTAAAAATTTTATTGCATTTCATTTTAATTACGATGTTCTATATTCTTAGTACAAAATCAAACACTGGCATATTTTCAAGGGTACTTTACGGCTAATTGCTCTTAATTTTTCACATAATATAATATATAGAATAATTGAAAATTACATTCTGTAGTATTTTTAGCATTTTATTTTGAGTAGTTTTTTACAGTAAATAGGGCTCTAGACACTACATGGTAAGGTGTAATTTTGAATTCTTTTCCCAGATTGGGTGATCACAACGATTCGGAATCCATTTTAAGCTAAAGTTTTGGCGTAATTAGCTTTCGTATGCATAAAATTGCCATCAAGAAACAAAAACGATATACTTGTTCTCCGTAATTTAATATTTAAGCGTATTTTTAGAAAAAAAAAACTATTGATGCATAGGTATTTTACAGTTGATCACTTTGATTCTGTTATTATCTTTCTCTCTGTAACGTTTCTTACGAGGTAACCGCTTTTAGTGCATGAAATAAGCATTGAGACATGGTGCACTTTATAGTGCTATAAGCCAAAACTTGAAAACTGACTAAATTTTTCTGCAAAATTAGTATTATATACATTTTTATATGCGCCTAATCATAAGTAATGAATCTTAGACTGTTCAATTCTTGTCAAAAACTAGTTCAATTACCAAATATGATGCTATTCATCCAAGCACAATAAATGGCTATGAATTTAAACTACGGTTGAGAGAAAATTCTACGGTAACGATTAAAGCCAATTTCGCGCCCTCATAAATACGATTACAATGTTTTATTGTTTCAAAATGAAATTTGTAATTCCTTGAAGGATTTTTTTAAAATTCTTTTTTATTATTATTAACCAGTTTGTATTTGAAATTACCTTTAAAAATTCTTCTACTTTAATATTCCGATAAATAGTCATGAATTTTTTATCTGGAAAGTTAGGGGGGTCTTTAAAATCAATTAATACATTTTTTACAAACAGCTTTCATCTTTTCCCTAATTTAGGTATATAGAACGATCAAATGCACCAGGCTTCAATAATAGACATAAGCTTGTCAGTATATAATCTCTTTTACTCGTTGAACCAAAGATAAAAATCGATTTGAATACAAAAATATTCCGTGCCTTTCACTAAGCAGATGCAATTTGGAGTTACTGTGATACTGTAAAACTGTGAGCCATAGAAGTTGTTTAAAAGCACTGACAAACTCATTAGCTAATAATTTTCCTTAATAGATAAAAATGAGGAAAATGTGTTCAGTCGCTCCATTTAGTTATTTATTGAGCAAGTACCAGAGGAATGCAGCGAAGAGTTCTCAATACAGAATATGGAAAGAAAATGGGTAATGAGGCTGCTTAAAAGAAAGCACTTAATTAAGTGCATAATAATTTTAAAGCTTTGAAGTAATTATGTGCAGTTAGAAAGTTGACTTGCATTTTGATTTGTTTTCAACTATATTCTCAGTACGTTTCATCTATTAAAACCTTCAGTCAGTAAATTGGTATTTCAGTCTATTATTAGAAAAACTTTTGATTCACACTTATTTTTCAGTTGACAACGCTCATCAAATATATAGTCATTTTGTATTCTGTAAAATTTGTTAGTATATTATCTATTTAAATGTTGAATCAAATAAAAAATCAATTTGCATCCAAAATGTCTGTGCAATTTTGCTAAACACGTGCAATTTGGACTTACTCAAATTCGTAGAACTAGTTTAACCCCTTAACGCGCAATGTTGCCGGGTCGGCAACACCTAAAGTTCCCCCTGTTTAGAGACACAAAAACTCCGTGAATATTTCTAAAAATACTCTAATGGCTACTTTAAGTCTTTCTTATGAGTTCTAGATGGCAGCACCACAGAGATCAAACTCTACTGTTTTTAAATAATAGGTAAAATGTTTTACTGTAACACGTGCTTCACTGCAATGCTCTTCTCACTGCGCTTATCAATGCTTTACTTATGGGAGGTTACCACTTCGGCAACAGCTGTATAATTAAAATGGCTAGTGCAATCTTTACAAAACAATACATGTGTATTCCTCTAGCCTAAATAGACTGCCTAATTTTTTTTCTTTAAATTCCAACTTTAAAGAGTAGTACGCCGGAAAGAGTTAAAAGCGATGACAAACTCATTAGTGAAGTTTCCCTAATAGATAAGAATGAGTAGAGCAGGGTTGAATCACTTCATTCAGTTATTTATTGAACGTGCACCAGGGAAATGCAGGGAAATGTTCTCGATACACCATCTTAAAAGAAGATGGGCAATGAGGCTACTTAAAAGAAAGCACTTAATTATGTGCAAAATGATGTTGAAGCTGTTAATTGAAGATGGCATTTTTTTGTCCGTGCCGTGAAATAGAAACTTCAGTCAGTAATTTCGTATTTCATTGTATTTAAAAAAAAAAATTAATCATACTTTTTTTATAGTTGACTACAATGACCATATCATCATCTTGAATTCTGTAAAATTTATTAATATCTTACCTATTTAATTTTTTGAATCAAATATAAAAATCGATTTACAACAAAAATATTCTGATCAATTTCGCTAAAGAGATGCGATTCGGAGTTACTCTAATTCGTAGAACATGTTTAAAAGCAATGGCAAACTCATTACTAAGTTTCCTAATAGATAAAAATGAGGGGAACACAGTCACTTCATTCATTTATATATTGAACGAGTACCATGGGAGAGTTCTCAATACAGCATCTTAAAAGAAAAGAATTATGTGAATAATGATGTTAAAGCTCTGAAGAAATTATGTGCAATTAGAAAGTTGACTTGCAGCAGCATTTGGATTCGTCTTCAATTTTATTTTTCAGTTCGTTTCATGAGATAAAACTTCAGTCACTAATTTGGTATTTCAGTGCATTTTCAGTAAATCTTTTGATTGAAACATATTTTACTGTTGACCACATAATATCATATTTCACAGTTCATCATATCATCATCTTGTATTCTGTAAAATTTCTTAATATATTACCGATTTAATTTGTTGAATCAAATATAAAAATCGATTTACAACCAAAAAATTCCGATCAACTTCGCTAAACAGATGCAATTCGGAGTTACTCTAATTCGTAGAACTTGTTTAAAAGCGATGACAAACTCATTAGCTAAGTTTCCCTAATAGATAAAAATGAGGGGAACACAGTCGCTTCATTCAGTTATTTATTGAACGAGTACCAGGGGAGAGTCACCAATTTGGTATTTTAGTGAATTTTTAGAAAATATTTTGATTCAAATTTATTTTAATGATGACCACATAATATCATTTTATTAATATCCTCATATCATCAACTTGAATTCTGTAAAATTTCTTAATATATTACCTATTCAATTTGTTGAATCAAATATAAAAATCGATTTGCAACCAAAAAATTCCGATCAACTTCGCTAAACAGATGCAATTCGGAGTTACTCTAATTCGTAGAACTTGTTTAAAAGCGATGACAAACTCATTAGCTAAGTTTCCCTAATAGATAAAAATGAGGGGAACACAGTCACTTCATTCAGTTATTTATTGAACGAGTACCAGGGGAGAGTTCTCAATCCAGCATCTTAAAAGAAAATGGGTAATGAGGCTGCTTAAAAGAAAGCACTTAATTAAGTGCATAATGATGTTAAAGCTCTGAAGAAATTATGTACAGTTAGAAAGTTGACTTGCAACAGCATTTGGGTTCATCTTCAATTTTATTTCCCTGTACATCTCATCAAATAAAAATGTCAGATGAAGAACTGAAAGCAGTTTTCTGTTGAAAAGTATGGATGCATTAAATGCAAATGAAATTGATAGAATTACATTGAACTATTTTATTTCGTATTGTTGCTGATTTTTACATGAACTTTGCAGATTAAACATCAATAGGATATACATTAATTACGATTGTATGATTGAAAAAAAAAGATAATTAGTTGATAAATTTTTTCAAAACTTGATTCATTTGAAGAAAATTTATTTTAGACTTGTGTTTTGCAATGTTTTAAAATGTATATTTGATTTTAAACGCTGTTTTGTGATTTTTGCTATTTGTTTGAAAAGAAAAGAAAGCATAAATAAATGTTAATATAAGGGGAATTAAATGTTAGATAAGTAAAAACTATCTCAAACTCGAAAAAAATATTTATAAAGTAAAAATATTGTTATATTGTGTTTCATGAATAAAAATATTCTCTTAAGATCATGCCAAATTTTTATTTTCCGCTTAGGTCTAAATATATATGTATAATAAATGTTAAAAATATTATGTATAACGTTCTCCAAGACACATACGTAATATAAATAATAAATAAAAATAACATTAAACACCTATAAACATGTAACATTAGTTAAGATTTAAGTAAAAATTCTATCTAATAAGTAATAAAGATATCCAATATCTAATTAAAAATATGGATAAATAGCAAAAAGATTTCAGATATAGTCAATATACATTGAAAGCATAAATTAGTTGGGAAAAAAATTGTACATTATGCGTAGTTACATAACCAAACATCGACTGCACATGATTGTGAAATGGTGAAACGCACAAAATTTAACTTTGTTCGATATGGATAGTTTCGTTACTCTGGATAATTCTCCGCAATAAATCAGTTCGCGACATATGTTTGTGAGCATCCTCATGTCGGTCAAACAAAAGACAGTGCTGATTGATGATTTTAGTTCCGGAATAAATTTGAGAAAAGGAGAATTGCTACTTAACAAAACCTCATACTCTGAAATCCAGCGGGTTTGTCATCGTACACTGTAAAAAAAAAAAAAAAAAAAAAAAAAAAAAAAAAAAAAAAAAAAACTAATCTTACAGTTGTAAAGTTGCCGGAATCTGTATGGTTACAACATTTTATCTGTACAATGTACAAGAAAAAATGTAAATCTACAAAACTAATTTTTGTAAAGTTACAGAAGTCTGTAACTTTACAAACATGTCTACTAAAATTACAGTTATCCTTCTAATATTTTATCTGTAACCTGGGCTAAATTTACATAAAAAATTCTTGGAATCCCAGTTTCTTAAGAAATTCTTGGTAACCTTACAGATTTTTTTGATTTTCAGTGTAAAGCTGTATCTGTTACATGAATTTTTGTTGTTGTCGTTACATAAAATGTTCTAGAAATCCCAGTTTCCTAAAAAACTTTTAGTAACTTTACAGATTTTTTTACAATGCTGTGACCATAGATAAATAATTCCACCACTAATCCAAATAGGAACTTATAGCAAACATATTTCCAGTGTTGCCGTATCTGTCGGTCATTTTATTAGAAATACTGAATTCACACCAGATTATTTTTATTAAAAATTTTCTTTTGTTCTATTTATGGAACATTAGTTCTTTTGAAAACCAAAAATAACTATTAAAAGTTCCTGGTGATAACTCGAAATGCCTAGCCGGAAACAAGCCCGATGTGGCAACACTGGTCCCCGAATTGATACACAACACTGTTAAAACTAATGGTGACACATTGCACCTTTTAGGGGTGAAAGGCTTGTTTCTCTGGTGACACCCCTAAAGGAGCCAGAATGGCACCTTTAATTAGGGTGAAAAGATGGCACCCTTAATCCAGAGTGTCCAATAAAAAAAAATTAAAAAATATACAAACCGACTTTTGGCCGTCGAAGGATTCGAACTCACAACGTCTGATTACAAGCTTAGCGTTTTAACCGCTCGGCCATCGAGCTCACCTTCAATCACTCATAGCCATAGATTTTACTTGCCGTCACAGAAAACAGAAAGACACACGTCACAGCGCATGCGTATGGTTCTAGTCACCCGATGAGGTGCCACATTGCTGCCAATACGAAGTGCATGGAATCTTATTTAGCTCCAATCACCCAGTAAGACACCTGTCGGCACTGCAACCACATATCCAAGCCCCTATGGCACCCTAGGGTTCCAAATGCCCCGGGTTCCAAAGAACCCTAGGTCCTTTTCACCTCCGGGTCCCAATTGGCACCGGTTTGTCACCTTCACTTTTAACAGTGAAGGACCGAAGAAGTTAACGTAAATGCTATATTCCTGAACTTGAAATATACAAACCCGTTTTTTTTTTCGCAATTTTTTGTAAATATCTGTCTGAATTTAATGAAGTGACTGAATTAAGCTTCTTGAAATTAAAATTAAATGCATTTGCATTTAAGTTAAATGTTTCTAAATTTTCAGGGCACTGTAAATGTTTGACTGAATTGAAAAAAAGTTACTGCATTAAGTTTCGTGAAATTAATATTAAACGTAAATATATTTAAGTGAGATGTTTCTAAAGTTTTGTAATACAGTCGATGTTTGCCTGAATTGATCGAATCTACTGAATTCGGTTTCGTAAAATTAATATTAAATGTAATTGCATTTAAAGAAACTATTTCTAAATTTTTGCAACACAGTAAGTATTTGACTGAATTGAATGAAGCTACTGAATTAAATTTCGCGAAAATAAAATCAAGCGTGATTGTATTTAATTGAATTTTTTCATTAAACTTGACTGTTTTTAAACTTGTACAAGTAACTGATAATGTGATATTTACGTTCATAACTTTTTTCACTTACATTAAATAATTATTTTGCAAAAATAACTCTTGCAATATTTTCGTATGTTAAAAATATCTAATAGAATTTTCTTTCATGGAAAAGAAACAAATATTTAAAAAATGTTTGTGTCAGTTTTCATCTGTTTCTGTATTTAGAAGTTATTATCTTTATGTCTACAGACATGGTTGAATTTCTTCTAACAATAGCTATTTATTAAAAAGTCCTTCCGGCCAGTACCGTGAGGAAGAGGTAGCTTTCATATTTCTTACTTTTCATTAAAAATTTTAAGTTATATTATTCAATCATAAAAAGCTCAAATTAGTGGAACATGGTAATAGAAGATTGGAAACACTGTCGGGAAACTCTGTTATTTTACTTATAAGAACTAAAAAATCTGATTTTTTTACATTTTTACATCGTTCCCTGGTGGCAAACCAATATTGGTCCAACGTTGCGCCAATATTTTATTAATTGGCAATATTGCCAATAAAACGTCAATATTGCTCCAGTATTGGGATGTTTACATTTTGCCCTTATTTAGCCAATATTTGCAGCCAATATTATGCCAATATTGGGGTTTCATTGGAAATATTGCCAATAACACACCAATATTGTACAAATTTTGGCGTTACATTGGAAATATTTCCAATGAAATTCCAATATTTAACCAATATTGGCGTTTTATTGGCAATAATTCCAATGAAACCCCAATATTGGCATAATATTGGCTGCAAATATTGGCTAAATAAGAGCAAAATGTAAACATCCCAATATTGGAGCAATATTTCGTGCCAATATTACGCCAATAAGCCAATATTGCTCCAAGATGTAGCCAATATTGGTCAAATATTGTTTGGCTTCTGTGGTTTCTTCATATATGAAAGTTTTCTGCATTGAAAGTAAACGAATATTTGCGTACATCTAAGCTGAATCCCTCATAAAATAAATGTTATTTTCGTGTGAGTTTGCAAAATGCCGGAAAATATAAAAAGACAGTGGGACCAAGAAAGTGATAAAAATCCATAAGTATGGGTAAATTAAATCTTTTTGGATAATTTCCTTTGTAGATTAGGTTAGGTTATTTATTTGTTTAAAGCTCTTTAATTTATTTGTGATTGTATTGATTAAAGTTAATGGTTATTAAATTGATGTTTCAAGGGGGTTTGTAGATTTAGGTCCATATATTTTAATGTAAATTGATGAAGTGGAAGTGATAAAATTCCATAAGTATGTAAATTGAATCTTTTTCGATAATTTCCTTTGTAGATTAGGTTAGGTTATTTATTTGTTTAAAGCTCTTTAATTTGTGATTGCATTAATTAAAGTTAATGGTTATTAAATTGATGTTTTAAGGGGGTTTGTAGATTTAGGTCCATATTTTTTAATCTAAATTACTAAATGCCTAAAGGATCATTTTCAGAAAAGATATTTTTTCTGTCATTTACAATGTCATTTTGCTTGAGAAAAAACCAATGAGTAAGTATATTGTATAATTATTTTAGCCTCGGAAAGGAAGAGGATAAGTAAACATGCACTTTTATTTAAAAAAAAAATACAGTTGAAGAAAATACAAGCATGATGTTAAGTTAGTTCAAAGAAATATAAAAGCATTTTTTAAATACCAAATTAAAAAAATCCACAAAAGATTCCAATGAAAAATGCTTCTTATTAAGATAAAGACTCATACACTAGTAAAAAAGTATTATTATCTAAAATTTCCTATGTTGTATACTACTTGAGTAATATTTCAAGTTTTCACGAATTTTAAGCTTACAACAAAAGTAATTACTTTACGAAGATGTTGATTAATGGCTGTGCTTTATATGAAGAGAAAAATGATAAATTTTGGAGCACAGGAATTTCAAATGATTCTCCCCCGCATAATCATAAGTAATTTGTTAACTATGCGAATATTTTATACATTCCACTTCACAGCTATTCAGCCTTCTGAGAGAACTTTTGAATGATTGTAAGTCAAAACTCTTATAATCCTTTTACAGTAATACGGAATAAGATATCAGTATTTTAAAATAAAGTAGCAGCTTATCTTTAACGTTAGGCTTTGCCTTAAAATAATTTCATGTTTTCTCTGAAATCATTTTCAAATAATTTCCGAGTTTTCAACTTCATCTTTCCGCAGTTTTATTTAGTTATTGTCAATAATTAATATCAAGAAAAATAAATGGGAAATGTATTTATTATTCTTTTTTTACATTAACATTATAATATTAAATTCACAAATCTTAATTCAGCAGCTTCATTCAATTCAGTCAAATATTTACTCTGCTACAGAAATGCACGGAAAATATTCGAGTCTGTGGCAGTTATGTTTATGAATATAGTATTTGTGTCAAGAAAAAAACTTTTAATAAAAAACTTTGATGGTCGAAAAAAATACATCAATTATTTTAGAAAAATTCAAAGAAATATATTTTAAAAAAATATTCCCTTATTAAAAATGAAAAAAAAAAAAATCCGAAAAGTTTCTAATGAAAAGGTTTGTTATCAGGCGAAAGACTTATATACTAATAAAAAAACTATTATTAACTAAAATTCACTCTGCTATATAATACTTGTGCAATATTTTCAGTTTTCACGTATTTTAAGCTTACAACAAATCTAATTACTTCACGAAGATGTATGATTATGCTTCATAATGGAGCGAAAAATAATAAATTTCGGAGCACAGGAATTTCAAATAATTCTCCCCCGCATAATCATAAGTAATTTGTTAACTATGTTTTATACATTCCACTTCACAGCTCTTCAGTCTGCTGAGAGAACTTTTGAATGATTGTAAGTCAAAACTCTTATAATTCTTTTACAGTAATACGGAATAAGTCATCAGTATTTTAAAATAAAGTAGTAGCTTATCTTTAACGTTAGGTTTTCCCTTAAAATAATTTCATGTTTTTTCTGAAACCAATTTCAAATAATTTCCAAGTTTTGAAGTTCATCCTTTCACAATTTTATTTAGTTATTGTCAAAAATTAATATTAAGAAAAATAAATGGGAAATGTATTTATTATTCTTTTTTACATTAAGATTATAATATGAAATTCACAAATCTTAATTCAGCAGCTTCATTCAATTCAGTCAAATATTTACTGTGTTACAGAAATGTACGAAAAATATTCGAGTCTTAAGCAGTCATGTTTAGGAATATACAGTGTTAAAAATTTTACCCATTTGCTGCTGCGTCACGGCACATCTTTTATAGAATTTCTCTTTTATAACCAATGATAATGCTCCATAGCACAGTAACGTAACCGTTTTCTAAAAATGCGGTGGAGTGACGCTGCATCAAATTTGTCAAATTTTTAACAGTGTAGAATTTTCGTCAAGAAAAAACTTTTAATAAAAAACTTTGATGGTCGAAGAAAATAAAAGTATCATTTTAGATAAATTCAAAGAAATATAAAAGCATTTTTTAATCCCTTATTTAAAAAAAAATCCGAAAAGTTTACAATGAAAAGGCTTGTAGTCAAGAGAAAGACTTATACACTAATAAAAAACTATTATTAACTAAAATTTCGTCTGTTGTATACTAATTGAGTAATATTTCCAGTTTTCACGAAGTTTAAGCTTACAACAAAAGTAATTACTTTAGGAAGATGTTGATTAATGGCTATGCCTCATATGAAGAGAAAAATAATAAATTTCGGAGCACAGAAATTTCAAATGATTCTCCCCCGCACAATCATAAGTAATTTGTTAGCTATGCGAATATTTTATACATTCCACTTCACAACCTGCTGAGAGAACTTTTGAATGACTGTAAGTCAAAACATTTATAATCCTTTTACAGCAATACGTAATAAGTCATCAGTATTTTAAAATAAAGTAGCAGCTTATTTCTAACGTTAGTTTTGTCTTAAAATAATTTCATGTTTTCTCTGAAACCAGTTTCAAATAATTTCCGAGTTTTCAACTCATCTTTCCGCAGTTTTATTTAGTTATTGTCAAAAATTAATATCAAGAAAAATAAATGAGAAATGTGTTTATTATTCTTTTTTACATTAATATTATAATATTAAAGTCACAAATCATAATTCAGTAGCTTCATTCAGTCCAATCAAATATTTACTGTATTACAGATGTATACGAAAAAATTCGAGTCTGTGGCAGACATGTTTAGGAATATAGCATTTGCGTCAAGAAAAAAACTTTTAATGAAAAACTTTGATGGTAGGAAAAAATACAAGCATTATTTTAGATAAATTCAAAGAAATATAAAAACATTTTTTAATCCCTTAATAAAAAAATAAATAAATCCGAAAAGTTTCCAATGAAAAGGCTTGTTATCAGGAGAAAGACTTATACACTAATAAAAAATTATTATTAACTAAAATTTCCTCTGCTATATAATACTTGAGTGATATTTTCTATTTTCACGAATTTAACCTTACAACAAAAGTGATTACTTTACGAAGATGTTGATTAATGGCTATGCTTCATATGAAGAGAAAAATAATAAATTTCGGAGCACAGGAATTTCAAATGATTCCCCCCGCATAATCATAAGTAATTTGTTAAATACGCGAATATTTTATACATTCCACTTCACAGCTCTTCAGCTTTCTGAGAGAGCTTTTGAATGATTGTAAGTCAAAACTCTTATAATCGTTTTACTGTTATACGGAATAAGTCATCAGTATTTTAAAATAAAGAAGCAACTTATCTTTAACGATAGGCTTTGCTTTAAAATAATTTCATTTTTTCTGTAAAACCAATTTCAAATAAAATATATAATATGAACTTAAAATGCTCAGGTTTACTTAAAAGGGGATTAAAATAATCATAGAGATGCTAGTAGTTACTTTTATTTAAAACATCTTAGTACAGGGTGTCCAGTAAATAACTGACCCATTTTGAACTTAAATAACAAATAAACAGTTTGAGATAAAAGTACGCGGTTTGTTGTATTGTTATTAGAAAATCAATAAATTTTTAAGCATGCACTTTGTTAATATAGTTCGAATTCCGTCCAAAATTAGACACTGGCGGCAATACACTGTAAAAAAAATTCAAGAGGTTACTAAAAATTTCTTAGTAAATTTGTATTCCACAGAATTTTTTAGTAACCATTACAAACTTTTTTTTTTTGCAAGTGAAACAAGCATTTCTTTTGTAAACTGAACAAAAGAATTTTTTGTATAACTAACTTAAAATTTTTTAGTATGAGCCACCAAGCAAATTTTAGTAATAGCTCCAAAATTATTTTTAATAACCATTACACGTGCGCTCGAAAGGTAGGAGCTTTCTTCGAGCTGCATCCAGGCTTCTGAAGCGGAAGATTTTCGGCAAAACCGCCTAGATGGCAGCACCAAACATTCCTACCCGCTCCGACTGGATTTTCATAATCCCTTTATTAACGAGACACTACATACATTCGCGGTGGCAAGTTTCCAACCCGGGTCCTTTTAGCCTGGAGTCCGTTACTATAACCACTATGCTATCAAGGCCACACCAACTGAGTTTTAGTAAGAGCTATTAAAAATATAAAACTATTAACTCTATTCGTTGCTAACTTTTTTCTAGTAATTCTTACAGATTTTTTTGTAACCGACTAAGATTACTAAGAATTTTTTAGTAATTACAAGGATCACTAAAGTTTTTTTAGTAGATCGACCCTTTTTTTTGCAGTGTAGGCTGTTTAAATACAGAAATGACTCTAGTTTTCACAGGTTTGAGCTTTTCAGCTGAATCTGAGTATATATGTGTTCGAATCCGAATCTATATGTTGAATCGACTCTCTAGTCAGCTTTAAAAATGGCGCATGTTGATTGGAAAAAGATTTAAAATAATATTTATGATCGAATTATTTGTATTATACTTAACCTCCTCAGTCCTGAGACTGAGATATTATTTTAAATAATATTATATTATATCAACAAAGTGCATATTTTAAAATTTATTGATATTCTAATAACAATACAGCAAACCGCGCATTTCTGTCTCAAACCGTTTTTTTTTTTGCTACTTACATTCAAAATGGATCAGTCATTTACTGGACCTGTATTTTCAAACCTTAATCAGGCTCTTCCTTTAGGGAATATTTTTGTTTTTTTATACAAATACATGATTTTCTTTTGAAATTTTTTTTTATTTTGTTTTGTTTTTTCTCTGAGGAAGAGCCTGATAAAGGCTTGAAAGAACTAAGATGTTTTAAATTCTCAAAGGAAGAGCCTGATTAAGGCTTAAAAGTACTAAGATGTTTTAAATTCCCTGAGAAAGAGCCTGATTTAGGCTTGAAAGTGCAAAAATTTTTTAATTTTCAAAAAGAAAATCATATATTTGTATAAATAAACAAGAATATTCTCTGAGGAAGAGCCTGATTAAGGCTTGAAAGTACTAAGATGTTTTAAATAAAAGTAACTATTAACATGTCCATTTAGTTATTTTAATCACCTTTTTAAGTAAACATGAACATTTAAATTTCATATTATAGATTTTGTGTCAGAAACAAAGGTTAAAATTGCTTTCTGTCATATTTTTTTTATTTATTTATAATTTCAAATAATTTCCGAATTTACAACTTCATCCTTCCACAGTCCTATTCAGTTATTGACAAAAAGTAATATGAAGGAAAATAAATGGGAAATATATTTATTATTCTTTTTTACATTAAGATTAATGATTATGCTAAAAAAACATTGTTGTCCGAAAAAGAAATTTTTCATTTATATGCACTATCTTCTTCGAATATCGTATTATTCGAAGAGAAGTAATGAATGAAAACAAATTATTCTTTTTGCTTCAGTGTGGTACATGTCAGGCAAAATTATGAGATAATGATATTATTTGTTAAACATCGAAAGAAAGTCACTGGGAAGGAAATTTTTACGAATAAATAAAAAGTTTTATCTGAGTTGTTGTGGAAAAAAAAATCACATTTGCAATTAATGTTTAGTTTAAGTTAGAAGGAAGAATATTTAAATTCAAAAATTTTAATTAGATGTCATTCGATGGATATTGAAAATTTTATGCAATAAATATATTCCGAAAAAAGAATCTATGTAACACAGAGAAGTATAGAGCTTTTTTTGATTATCTGCGAGAGAGATAAAGGCTGCAAGCAGTGGAGGAAAACATAAAAGTACGATTAGAAGGATAGGAGAAAGGGAGGCATAAGTAATTTTAATAACATTGAATTAGATATTTTGGACGGAAAGATCAGTAATTGGGCTTGACAACTGCGTAAGCCACAACCCTAAGCGGCAACAAATATGGCTCATACCACAACTAAATGCTGTGTGTCGGCGATTATGAAACCTTTGGATTAAGTTAGTGAGACTGAGCATAGTCAACAAAACCTTTAAACTATTGCAAAAAACCTCTGACCTTTTTTTTTTGCATTGTAATCAAATTGCTCCTTGTCATCGTTGTTTACAAGGAAAATATTGTCGTTTATGATTATTATCAATCATGTTAATTCCCCACGAAGTCAGCACGTCATCTAGCAGATAATGTTAATATTAATGAAATTTGTTGAATTGGGAGTTGTTTACTTTATAATTTCAGTTAAAAACCATATACTAACTAAAATTTTTAAATATATTAAGTGGATTATATTATATAGTGAGATATCGATGATAAGGGAGATATATTGAGTGACATTTAAAGCTAATTTAATTTTGTAAAATTTAATTATTATAAAATTCTATCGAAAATAAAATTATTTTCCTTTATCGGTGAAATTCTCCTCAGGAGGGTAAGAGGAATTATAATTCCATGACATGTTAAAAACATTAAATGTTAAATATAATTTTATAAAACTTTTACTTCTTAGACAGTTAATTTAATAATTTTTAATGAAACCATAATTGATTTTATAAAAGACATAAGATAAATGTGTGAAGTTGATGCAAGTGTTTTAAAAGAAGAGATTTCTTTTTAGTTCTCACATAAAAATATTCAAAAGATTTGGGAAGTAGGTAATGGCTATAACATGTTTGATTATGTATGTATAATATGCATTCTACTTGTCCTAAAGCTAAAGAAGTAGCGAAATGCAACACACTAACAGCCAATTACCACCACCAAATTCCTCATCCCCTCCTGCTACTATATTTTTCTCAAACAGGAAACAATGCAAGCTATTATGACAATGTCAAAATAAGCATCAAAATGCATTTTTTCCCGGTAATAGCGCAAAATATTTTCAGCAAGGGGATAAATAAATCCCTTCTTCAAATAAAACTGACTTTTTGTTTTGAAATATAGCACTTTTGAAAACATCCTCTTTTTTATTTTCCACAATATGTATGCAAATATATTTTTGTTTGAAGCTCAAATGCGAAAAGAACAAGCGAAAATACCTTAGTATTTTAAATTAATTGATGAAATAGAGGAGAATATCCTTGCACTATCAGTGAATTTCATGCAGGAATAGAAATATTTATAAAATATTGTAGAAATAATTGGGAAGAATGAAATTGTTGATCACAGTTGTTTTGTGTTAACCACATATTAGAAGTGCATAAGGGGTATAAAACTGTTGAATCTGCCTAAAATGTGTTTGTTATTAAAAAAGGAAAAATATTTTAAGGACATTTTAAAACAAACACTACACTGAAATTCCTTTAATTATGCTAGTTATGACTAAAAATGTTTAAGGTGTTCACTGTTAAATATATATATATATATATATATATATATAAGAATAGTTTATACGCGATTTTCTCGAAGCTGTGTTTTATTTTTCGGTACTGAAAGTACCTCGACAACGAAAGGACCAGTTATCTTGTTATTTTTATTATTATTGTTATTATTATTTAGATATTTCTTGTTCTTCACCTATGATTATATAATTTTGTTAATTATTAATGAATTTAATGATACAATATCAGCATTTTTGTTGAAAACTATTACATTAAATTCGACAGTCCCCTACTTTTCCCTTGCAAGCAAACTTTTGAAGTGATTTGTAATATTAAATTTTATATTGTTTATCGTTAAATTAATCTTGAGTTAAAACCGATTATTATATTACGACAGCAATTTTCTCTACAGAAAACTTTGCATTCGGATATGTTTTTATTTATGACGGCCAGTTATCAGTACGTCAGATATAGACCCAAAGGAGGCGTGGTGTCATTCCTGGGGGTCTTCCTGAGAGAATCTAACCCGTATTTACGCAAGGAAATTCAAGGTTCGAAAAAAATCACGGAAAACTCCGAACGATTAAGCTGACGGGTGCGATTGGGTTCTAACTCAGCACCTCGCGTCTACCAGCTTCAAAAGGAGAACCTCTCAGCCACTTGTGGAGCTCTTTGCACCGGACAACTGGCCAAAAATGCAAACTTTGACAGCAATTTCTGCATTTACTAGAAAAGGGAAAATTGCTTGACTGCATAGATTCCGTATAAGATCACTTTCCGATTTTATGCATTTGCAGACAAAATTGAAAATTTAAAAATGTGTCAGCTAGTTTCAACGTAAAAAAAAAAAAAAAAAAAAAAAAAAAAAAAAAAAAATAATAATAATAATAATAATAATAATAATTTTTCCATGTTCAATCCAAAGAATTCAAAATTATTGACCAATTTGTATTTCCTGATATGCTAATTTTTCTGTAGTACGTTTGTTAGCATAAAAAACGATGCACTTTTGAAAGTATAGCTTTAAATTAAAAATAGATTTAAAATAATACTATAATCAATGAAAAGGACTACAGCATTATTAAGATAGAAGTAAGCAGTGCCAGTTATATATGTTATGAATTTTCGTTTTAAAACATTTCTCGTTTTTTTTTAAGTAAACTCATATATTTCCTAATCATTCAGTTGTAGGTTAAAAAGCATTTACCGGGTGTCCCAAAAATGACTGATGGATTTTAAAATTCAATAACTTGCAAACGGTGACAGCTATTTAAAATTTTTTGCAGGAGGGTTATGTATAATGTCAGGAGTTTTTTTACCGTAATTTTTTATTTTAGTTCGCATCGCAAAGAATAGGTGGCGCTGACGGCGATTGAAGGCCACGTGATCAGTGCTGAGTGAAGCGTCGACCTGGCCTTCCATCGTCGTCAGCGCCACCTATTGTTTGAGATGCGAACTAAAATAAAAAATTACGGTAAAAAACTCCTGACATTATACATGAACCTCCTGCAAAAATTTTTTAAATAGCTGTCACCGTTTGCAAGTTATTGAATTTTAAAATCCATCAGTCATTTTTGGGACACCCGGTAAATGCACAACGTTGATGAGACTAATATTTCTTTAACGTTTTCATTACATACAAAATTTCTTCAACTGTAACGATTGTGCTTAAATTATGTTCAAAGGTTTTCAAGTAAACAGCTGCATCCAGTACAAAATCTTCGATGATACCTTAACGTTATTCTTGATATTTCTCTTTCTTATTTTAAGTTTGATAATTTAAGATGTCAATAAAAATTTATATCTCAATATCTACATATACGCTAGTTATGACTAAAAAAATTTCGGGAATTCTTAACGTAAGGAACTATTTAAAGGGTATATTTTTATCTCACAACAGTAAAACGTTTTTACTGTTTGATTAGCTCCAATTTTAACTTAAACATTTTTTAATTTTTATAGATAATCTTTTCAAATTTATATATTTTATAAACATATCTAAGCACTGAACCGACAGTTGTGTATATTGTTGGATTTTTTTTTATATTCATCATGAAGTTTTAGAATCAATGCATATTCTACAACTCAATCTTCACAAATTCCTTCCACCAGTTTAGGTGAATAGTTTACTTCGCATTATATAATTGCAATAATGTCTGAGAAAACTTCGCGCAGAAAAAGGAATTGATTAAAAATACAAAACATGTTTTGTTGAGTAAATTTTGGTTGTTTTAAGCGAATTTTTTAGTTAAAATAAAAAATCGGTTTTGTTGCTTAGACAAAAAAATTTTGTTAACACGCTTATGAAATTTTAACAAAATTTCATCAATTTTATTTGAGTCTAACTAAAGTCTTGTATTTTCAAATTGTAATTCCAACAAAATTTTGTTGTTTTTGCAAAATTTAAGTTGTTGTGCAGTAGCCATAACTCTCCCACGTAATTTTCTTTCATTGACTTATATAGCTATAAAGGATTAACTTAATTTTTGGATAGTAAAAACTTTTCAAATTGAGACGGATTAATGACGTTATTATTACATTATTATGCATTTCGGAAGAAAATTGTGGACGAAAAATTGCAAAAACGAAAAAAAATGAACAATATTTTTTCGTTTATTCATACAAAATTTTCATTGAACCATATTTAAACGAAAAGATTTGTTGGACCAAACAAATTTTTGTTGATTCAACAAAACTTTCTTCTGGGTGGTATTAAAAAGTTACTAAAATTACTGCTGGGGGAATTCCCTGTCAGAATAACAGAAATGACCACGGATGCATGTCTGAAAAGTGATCAGCAATTTGTTACGTAATAAAAAATATATATAATATATAAATCCAAGGAAAACATCAAGAGAAAAACCCCAAGCTTTTGGCATTGTGATAAATCGATTTAATCCTTTCCAGTGCAGTGGTTCCACGTCGGGATCAGTGTTAATTCCAAACATACAAACGGCATCAAGAATATTTTAATCAAATTTTTGCTTTTAAAATGAAAGTTTAAAGTATCACGTTTTTATTTTCTAAATGAGTTTTTTGTCAATTAGTTTCATCAATTTACGAATAGAATTTCTTGGCACCGGAAACAGTTAAAGTATCCTTTAATCGATGTTTACATACAATAAATATCTGAAACATTTATTAGACGTAAAATATTTATTAATTATAACTTGAATAATTACAGAAATCTTTTCTGTGGCTCTTTTTTAAGATGCTCAGACGATGTTAAGCTTTCACATATTTTTTTTTCTTTTCAAAAAATTGAATTTTTTTAAAGCTTTTATAGTAATAACAAATTAGCGTTGCAAAAGATTAAATATGTTAAAAATTAAAGTTTTAAAGATGCCTTGTCAGTCAATCGTTTCATGATTTTACAAAGAGAATTTTTCCACACCTGAAAGAGTTAAAAATTATCGCTCATCGCTTATAAGCATCCATTAAAAGTATGCTTTTAATCGATGCTTACATACAAAATACCTGAACCATTTAAATGTTATGAAATATTTATTAGTTATAATTTGCATTATTACATAAATCTTTTTTGTGCGTACTTTTTTAAAATGTTGAGAAGATATTAAACTTTCCCATAATATTTTTTCTTTTCAAAAAATTCATAATTTTCAAGTTTTAACAGTGTTATGCTCCCTTAAAGCTAAAAACATGAGAGTTTATAAATGAAATTTAGTCACTGCAATAACAAATTTGCTTTGCAATTTATTAAATAAGCCATAAATTAAAGCTTTAAAGTTGCTTTGTTATAATAATAATTTGTGTGAGGTAAATCGCATAAATAGTAACAAAGCTCAATTTAAAACTTTAAACAAATTCATTTTTATAAATCGAATTTTTTTTAGAATTTTTGAAAAAAAATTAAAGTTGTTAAAATATATATAAAGAACTTATCCGTTTAACAAAATGTTCACGGAAAATTTTGAAGCATATCTCAGGCAAAAATAGCATCGTTGGAGAGTTTATTTTTAAATATATTTGTCTGGCTTCTTAAGGAAAACTATTCAGAGAAGTTACATTTTCTGAACTTTTATTAGTTTTACATCATTTTATATCAAAATCTACATACAATAAAAACCAAAAAGAAAAAAAGTATCAATGAAATACTTTGTATCTCTGCTGTTTATCATTTGTTACATATATTTATTTTAGGAATGTTGACATTTACAGTGAAACGTGTTGTTTGAAATGTATGGGGGTTTCTATAAATAATACTTTACTTTATTATGAAAATAAATAAAACGATTCTCAAATAAGAACGGATTTAAAAATCGATAACAAATAAACAGCGACAACTGCTAAAGTTGTTCATCCTTGTAAGAAATGCCTGAAGTGAGGAGTTTATTTCTTACCCATCCTTGTTTTAGTTCCACGTATCCCTAATAGATGGCTATGTGTTGTTTGATTGAACAAATATATTTATGTAACACTATCGGTTACATTAATTTTTGTTGTTAAGATTACATGAAAGGTTCTTAAAATCCTAGTTTCCTAGGAAAAGTTTAATACTTTTACATTTTTTTTTGTAGGACAAACGGTTTAACGGTACAAATCGCAATGTTCCGATCTGTGCCAATCTATACTAATAAAATCCGTGAGCCTCTGTCTGTCTGTCTGTCTGCTTGAAGCCGATTACAGTTCGCAACGCGGGCGAGTTGGAAGTCGCGAGAGGTGTCTTTCGATTGGAAAAATTCCGGGGAAGTTATTTCGGGCATTTTCGAGACCGTGGGACCAAAATTAAAAAAGTTATGAATTAAAAACCCCTTGGGAATCGGACCGAAAAATGTCTCAAATCCCAAACGGCGCTCAAACGGAGCTCTGAGGCAGAACACTGCGCCACCTTGCGGTGAAGGAAAAGAACTTTTCCCCTTTGGCTAAAAGAAGAAGCAGTCGAAAACCTCTTTTTCTCCCTTTTTTGCGCGTTTTTTCTTAAACCATCATGCAGACAGTTTTTAAAGTAGAAAAAACTGATTACATATTCAGAATCTGCGTAAAAGTCTGCTTCTGATGAACCAAAAAATACGAGAAAATGTCTTATGGGCGCGCAGAGCCAACCGTACAAAACCAAATATTTTTAATGGGACGATGGCGACCATGGAGCGTAGAGCCCACTGTGCAAAATCACATATTTTTAACGGGATAATGGGCGCATAACAACCATAGCTCTTTAATTTACTTTTTTGTGCTTGAGGATTCGAACACCAAGACTTGCTTATTAAATGAATTTTTTTGTTTATTATATATTGCTTAATATCGAGGTTCGTTTGGAAAAACTGGCCCAGCTAGCGGGCGTAGCTCGCTAGTTTACTAAAATTTACAGAATATCTGGTATTTGTATATATTCGGCTATCTTTATTTCAAAACCATTTAAACGCATATATTAGGCTATTACTGAGTGAAATAAAATACATTTTATTTTACCTAGTGATATTTAACTCAGTGATAATTTATTTCACTCAGTTAGTGCATTTAACGGCGCCAGAAAAATTTTAATTGGCGAGAATTGGCTGAAGTGCATTCCTGGATTAGGGATTTCACAATTAATGTGAACTACACATTTCTGTTTGCAGTTAACTATTTATGTTTTATAGAAATAAAATAAATATCATTTAAATTATGAAAAAAAATTCAAAATTTTTAAATCTTGTATAATAGTCTTTAAAAGAGATATTTCCCGATTCTGAAGTCCAAATTTCATTTGTCAAAAAAAGTCCAAATTCATACTTTTACGTTATGTCTTCTCTATGCTACTTATTAAGTCATTTTTCGATTGCACTGTAAAAAAAATTAGAGTTATTAAACTTTTTCTAGGAAACTGACATTCCTAGAACTTTTTATGTAACGGTAACAGTAAAAAAAGTACAACAGAATCGATTACATGAATTTTTGCTCTTAACGTTACGTACTAAGTTCTGAGAATCCCAGTTTCCTAGAAGAAGTTTATTAACTTTACAGATATATATATATATATATATATATATATATATATTACAGTGTAAACCTGAAATAAAGCGAAACTATAATTTAATATTTCGTACCGAGCGAAAAATTGCCCAGGTCTGGAATCGAACCCAGATACTTGGCTTACAATGCCAATGCTTTATCTGTTAAGAGACTACTTCACTCAAATGAAAAGACCCGTTCGCTAATGCTATTCCTATGGGAGAAATTTATAAAAATATCTCGGTTGCGTTTCAATATTTTTAGATGATTCTTTTTGCATTGAATAACTCAGATTGATCTGAATGGAGGTCGTTTTTTAGTTTTTCGATTTTGGTTGCAGATATTTTTTATGGGGTTGCTTTCGCTTTCCAAACCGGTTCCAAAAATGAAAGCGTCCCTGTAAAAAATAACTGTAAACAAAATGAAAAAAGTAACTAACGTCATGCATACAGATCGATCTCAGATATCCAATGCCAAAAAGTCATTTAAAAATATTGAAAAGCAACCAAGATATCTGTATAAATTTCTTCCATAGGATTAGCATTAGTGAATGGGTCTTTTCATTTGACTGAAGTACCTCCTTAAGCTAACTGGATGATAACCAGCTGTGATTTTTCGCTCAGATAACCTTATTAGTCATAACGTCTGGTCTGTCATAAATTGATTGATAAATTACCAATCAGTTTGTTTGCGTTAAAAATAATAGTATATCTACGTATCCATCGTTCTATGGAGTTTCATTACCTGCGGGTTATTCTGCCGATCTGTATAAATGACAGACCAGATGCTATGACCAATAAGGTCATCTGAGCGAAAAATCCCAAATGGTTATCGCCCAGTTACCTTTACAGGTAAAGCTTTCGTTTGTTTGTTTGTTTTTGTCGGCCGATTATCTACGCTAGGGTTATAGACCCAGGGTGGTGGTGCCCTTCGTGGGGTCTTTCTAAGGGAACCTAACCCGTATTTACGCAAGTTACAGGTAAAGCAATGGCCTAGTAAGCCAAGTATCTGGGTTCGATTCCCGGCCTGGGCAATTTTCGCTCGGTTGGAAATATTCAATTCGTATGACAGTAAATAAATAATATAAATATATAATAAATAAATAATAATTAGTAGTAAATAAATAGTAAATAAATAATTTTCATAATTTAAATGATAAATAAATATTATTTAAATTGTGAAAAAAAAATTCAAAATTTTTAAATCTTGTATAATAGTCTTCTCTATGCTACTTATTAAGTCATTTTTCGATTGCACTGTGCACTAAAATTTTTCGATTGCACTGTGCACTAAATTTTTCGATTGCACTAAAATATGAAAAGTAATGAATTACTTTTTAAAGTCGGTGTCAAACAATCACAATCGATAATGATAATCATCATTTTAGTTATAGTACTAGGCTCAATATATTCACAATTCTTATTATATTTAAAATAGTTTGGCACCAACTTCAAAAAAGTAATTCATTATTTTTTATTTGTATATATAAATAAAGAAAAGTATCGGTGTAAGAGTAATAGCCTGAAAAATAAACCCTTCTAACTGGACGACTGCTTCGAAAATAATTTGAATTTTGAATTTTTTTATTTCAAAAAATTCTAATCTCAAGAATTTGATGAAATTAAAATGGGACCAAGCAAAAAAACTTTCAAACCAAAAAAAGAATTATCAAAATTGGTTCATATTTACCGAAGTTATGAGTGAACAAAAAATACAACAAAAAGTGAACAAAATATCGGTGTAAGAGTAATAGCCTGAAAAATAAACCCTTCTAACTGGACGACTGCTTCGAAAATAATTTGAATTTTTAATTTTTTTGATTTCAAAAAATTCTAATCTCAAGAATTTGATGAAATTAAAATGGGACCAAACAAAAGAAGAATTATCAAAATTGGTTCATATTTACCGAAGTTATGAGTGAACAAAAAATACATACAGGTCGAATTCATAACCTCCTCCTTTGAAGTCGGTTAATATATACTATTTTATGGGTATGGCAGATGTATTTTTTTTTTCAAAAAGTGTTACAAATAAAATAAAGAAATATTTGACGGGGAAATATTTGTTGGATATTCCAACTTCCTAATAAAAAAGCCAAATGTTTAAACATTATAAAAATTGTAATAAAAAAATACATTTTTTTACTTTTTCAAATGTTTCTGGTCTCGTTTAATATTGAATATTTAACTATCTTTCTCGTTTTTCTGAAAATAATTGTTTCTTTTTTTATTTCAAAGCCTGCCGTAACCAAGGATACCCATGTTCCTGCATTCAAGATCTTTCAGAATCTTCTAAAAGTAAGTGAATGTGATTTATCTTGTATTTCTTTTATGCTTTGAAACCATAACAAAGAGATGCGAATATCAGCTTTTTTCATAAATATGCAGTGTACTCAATTGTTATCTATTGATCTTTTTGTTTCATTTTTCTAAGATGTTAAAGGCCGCTTTAAAGTTTCAGCACTTTTCAAATAACGCCGCATTTAAAAGCCAATTATTAAATTATATTAGAATGAATAGTTAATCGTTTGTATGGCCCCGTTGCATGTTGCAACGTACCAAAAACCAATGTCATTTATACAGTGGACTTTATAAAACGATTTTATTGATTGTTGCTCTTTCCCAGCACAGCACATAATATATTTTTTTATAGAACTCTCAACAGATGGCAATACTGATGTACTTTTTCATGCCAAAATTTTATTAATCATTAGATCAGTTTCAAATCATTATTTATAAAATGCACTTAGTAAATTTTGTGAAATTAAAAAAAGTTGAAGATGTACAAATAGAAATTTTTTAGAAAGATGTATTCTTATACTTTTCAATTTAGTATTGACAATTTTTATAAAAAATATATAATTTTCTCTTTATTGCACATAGAAAAATATACTTAAAATAATCGTATTTTTATGTTTTATTAATTAATTAATTTATTTTTACATGATCAAAATTATGTATTCTAACATTTGATAACATATTTTTAAACTCGGGATCGTTGAGATACAAAGACTGAAGAAGAAATATGGCACGCTATTCTGCTAATATAAAAATGTTCGTTATAGTCATACAATAAAACCCCAATAATTCGGATTAATTGCGACCAGATACAATCCGGATTATGCGGAGAATGAGAAAAAAAATGAATTAAAACATAAAAACATATTTACAGAAAATCACCTTTATATTAAACATACTGAGTATTTACAGACAGTGAAAATGTTTATTTTGTAATTATAAAATCATCTGCTGTACCAGTTTTGTATAACTTTTGCGGGCCGTACTGTCACGCATCAGCTTGAACATAGTTAGTTTGTTGGGTGTAGTGTCCACTTGATGTTCAAAATAAACAATTAATTGCCGTAAATGATTTTTTCCGTTATTATGGCTAATACCTTTTGGTTGGTCATCATTGATAACAGTGTTCTCATCTGAATCTTTTTCAGTTGTACATAAAGCCATTATTTATTAATCTGTAAGTGAGGCGTAAACTTCATTATTTTTGGCTTCATTCAATTGCTAATGTCGGTGATATCAACATCTAAGCAACCATCAGTTTTTTTTTCATTTAACATGCTCACAATATCTTCAGGTGTAATTTCCCTTTCATTCTTGCCTATTCTTCCTTCTGTTTCAAGCTTGCTTGTTACTCAAAAAATCACAATTTGTTGATCACATATTCTTCCACGACTTTTGGAAAGTACTCTTAGCAACCTGCTTGCAGACTTTAAGTAATGCATTGTTGTTTCTTTGAAAGGTAACATGAAAAAATTTAAATGAAAAGATTAAGGCATTCTTCCAAAAATATTTCAGAAAAGACTTTTTTATTCAGAATACGAAAATGAAGTGAATTAATGTTATCGAAATTTTGCTGATCGCATCTCAAGCTTTGAAAAAAAAAAAAAAAAAAAAAAAAAAAAAAAAAAAAAAAACTCTCCAGACTGACCTGGATTATGCGGAGATCCGGATTAATGGGGTCCGAATTAGCGGAGTTCCAGTGTATTTCTAGTAGACAAGATCTATTATGTAGATATAATGTAATACATTTTTAAAATGTGATTATCTCGAAGTGTTATCGCCCACCTAAACTTTGTCAAAGTTTATGAGTATTTTTTAAAAAGATTTGTAAACCAACAAACTAGGCTAGGTTTTAATAAAGTTTTATTTTGAAACACTCAGAATTTTTCAATAAAAAAACTTGTAAGAATTAATTTATCTATTGAAATCTGTAAGAAATCTGTAAGTTCCGTCTGCCTAAACTTTGTGAATGCATGTGAAACCTTTTGACAGACATTTGAAGAGGGAGAAACTTGTAAAATTACATGAAAAACAACTGCTATTAAAACGATTTTAATTTTTTTAATAGTTTTGTGGCAGTAAATAAACCGTAAATTGATCCTTCGACAGGAAATCAAAATGGTGCTAAGAATGTATAACTAATTACTCTAAAAAAATATCCTAGCTTTCCTAATTATCGTATTTTTCATTTATATATTTCGGTAAACGACTAATTTACAACTTACCTGCTGCCTATTATACTAAAATGTTATTGCTAAGTTCAGCAAGAAGTTCTGGGAAATTTTTTGAAAATTGCATTGTTATGCACATATTTACAACAAAAGCAACAAGGACTATTCTTCAAAGTAGAGACCGTGATAGTCCACAAATTTCTGCCATCATTCTGCCAGATTCCGGATTTGCTGGAAGTACCATAAAGGCTTCTTGAAATCGAAAAACTCTTGACATGCTTATTCAACTTCATTAATTCTTTATCTACCGAATTATTTATCAAACAATTGATCCACCTCAATAATTATCTTCTTTAATATCTGAAGTTATACTGTAATTTTTAGGTAATACTAATTTGGAATTTTGATATTTTTTTAATTAAAACTGATTAAATATATCGGTAGTTATAATTATTTTGTGAAATATTTACCAAAAATAATCACATTAATTAACCAAATTTACTCTTTTGAAAATATGAGTTTAAGTGCATCTGATCCCCTCTTTAAATGGAAACGCTTTGGCAGTTGAATATGTTTCATATAATTTTATTTAAAGAAATAAAAGAAATACCTATAAAAAGGAATACTAAAACTACCATTTTTTGAAAACATTTAGCTTCGACTGTTTCTCTATTCTATCTAAATTTGATCGAGAAGAGTGTTTTGTGTGGCAAAAATAAAAAACTATTATTAATAGACAGAATAAATAAGTTTTATATGAAGTTTTCTTCAATGGTTCTTTAAAGTACCGTAGGTGCATAAAAGGTTAAAGGATTCAAATTGACGGCCCTTGAAAAAGTGTTGCATTGATCGAAGAGCCCAGAATCGGATGAAGCCACGTCTGGACCAAAATTCTTGATTTCCTATGATATACCACTAGTATTCCATTATACGATACAGATTCTAGTAACTATTAGAATAAAAATTTCCCAGAACTTTTTGCTCAGTCTTATAAAATCACTTTAGTCGTTCTCTAGTGAAAGGCATATCAACGTCAGCATGATACGTGGTTTCGAAACTGTTGTTTCCCACTTCAAACTTTGCTGCTCAACAAAACTACGCTTAGTTTAAATAACATTTCCGATTTCTTAAATGTCATTTAATACCTTCTACTTTAAACGCCCATGAACATATAAGGTATGTTTTTACATAGAATATTTTTATTTAAAAAATTATAAATGTATTTTAATGTTTATAAAGTAAATTTAATTTTAGTCAAGCAAGTGTTCTGATTCTCCTTCTATAATAGCGAGTAGACTCTATATAAATATTCATATATGCCTTATACCCTCTCTATATAGCATTTAAAAGGGGTCTCAAAACTCTTAAAGCTTCCTAATTTTCAAAATTTTAATTTTTTTATGTTAAACTGCTATTTTTTTTAACATTTTAATATAATTGTTTCCTTGAAATTGTCATTCGAACAAAAGTTATGGGTTTTAGAATTTTACCCGCTCAATAGCTGAAGCGGTGTTTCCGAAAATTGAAAGTCATTTTTCTTCAGATGACATTTTTTTTTTCATAGTACGCACGATGTCTCAAAATCTTGTAAGTTTCTTCACATAAAATCTTCCAAAATATATGTTTCATGTTAATCTGTATAAACTGAACCTAAAAATTCATTTTATTGTTAATAAATAAAGTTTATTTCTTAGACGATTATGTTGTTGAAATTTTCAAAAATTTGTATTAGTTAACAACTTGTATTCAAAATAGAAATATGCTTTAAGTATAAATTTATTTATGTTCAAGGTATCTATTACAATCTGATGTATAAGTCTGCACCAAAATTTCTATTCTAGTTGCCATATTTATTTTGTAATCGTGCGTGTAAGCTATTATACCAATTTTCTGCTCGTCAAATATCTGACAGTTTGACAGTTTTGATATCTGACAGTTAAATGCTAATTCTGCACTTTGTAATTTTTTAAAGGCATAAAATGAAACACCCTTATATCTTTCATCTCAATAAAAACTTGTTTTAATATCATAAAAATTTTAAGATATTAAATGTTGAAGATGGTCTCCGTTTTAAAAATTTTTCCGATTATAAGAGTCCTGAGACACCTTAAAACAAAGCTTATTGCACTCCATAAGTTCTGATAAGAAGCTATTAATTTTGATAGCAAACATTTAATAGCTCATTTCATCAGATAAAACGCACACATGTCAATTTAAACGGTCGAAAAAAAAAATCGAGACCAGTGCTCATATATTTCAAACTCTCGAAATGATGTGTAGTCTTATAATATTACAAGATGTATTATTTGACCACAGCTACATTGCGAAATCGTTTAGTTACTGGCCAGAATGGTTGCAAGCTAAATCACGGAAGATGAGCCGGTAAAATTTGACCGGTACAAATGATGAACAAGGTGGAATATTTTCCGTCAGCTACCGACATCAGGCGAACATTAAACTCAAATAAATCCAGCATCGATTGAATTATATTAATATTTGAAAACTTTTACAGAGAGAAAATTCGCCTTGCATACAATATATTAAATGGAAATCACATTTCAAATGCTTAAAAGGCAAAAATGTCAACCTAGTGAAAAAGTTTTCATGCCGGGACTCGAACCCGGTCCACCTGTATAGCTCACTAACATTCTACCGACTAAACCACATGGAACGGTAGTCAATCTGGAATTTCTCACTATTGCATGTTGGAAGACTACAAATGCAGAACAAAATGGAATATTTGCCGTGAGATCCCGACATGGGGCGAACACGAAACTCAAATAAATAAAGCATCGATTGAATTGTATTAATATTTGGAAATTTTTTCACAGACAAAATTCACTTTGCATATAATATTTTTAATGAAAATCAAATGCTTAAGAGGTGTAAATGCCAACGTAGTGAAAAAGTTCCCATGTCGGGACAAGAACCCGGAACCCCCTGTATAGCTCACTAACATTCTACCGACTAAACCACATGGGACGCTACTCTGTCTGGAACTTCTCACTATTGCATGTTGGGAAGACTACAAATACAGTTGGCAAAAAAAGTATTTGTACACTCTAAAATGTTTAATTTTTAACTAAATAAAAACAGATATTTTGGCAAAAATAGTTTTAATATAGGGCCACTACAAAAAAGTTGGTGGAATCTATGTCACACCATCTAGAAGTAGTCATAATCGCTAAATGAATTCACACAAAATATTAATTTGTATCTTTTACTAAAATTTAATTAATTATATTACATTAATACAGTGTACAAATACTTTTTTTGCATTATATTTTTGTATATTTGTTTATTATAATGTAAAAAATCGATCCGTTTAATTTTGTTTTTGCTTCTATAATATTATAATGTATTAAATTAATGTATTACAGTACTTTTTGCTTAAATCTTTGCTTTTAATTTTGTTTAATTTCATTATAATTTAAAAAAATGAAGTGTACAAATACTTTTTTTGCCAACTGTACAAAACAAGATGGAATATTTTCTATGAGTCACCGACCTGGGGAAAACGCGAAACTTAAATAAATCCAGCATCGATTGAATATATTAATAGTTGGAAATTTGTACACAGAGAAAATTCGCCTTGCATACAATATTTTAAATTAAAATCAAGTTTTATATACTTAAGAGGCGAAAATTCCAACCTAGTGAAAAAGTTTTCACGCCGGGACTCTAACCCGTGCCACCTGTATAGCGAGCCACAGACGTACTATCGACTAAACAACATGGAACAATACTCAGCCTGGAACTTAGCACTATTACATGTTGGCAAGGCAATAAATGCATAACAAGATGGAATATTAAACGTGAGCTATCGACATGGGGCGAACACGAAACTTAAATAAATCCAGCATCGATTAAACATACATTAAAACTTTAAATTTTTACAGGAAGAAAATTCAATATTTTAAATGAAAATGAAATTTAAAATTTTTAATTGCTTAATGTCTAGTTCCGGTAAAATTCGGGTCCCGGCATAGAAACTTTTTCACTAGATTGGCATTGCACCTCTTAAGCAAGACTGTAAAAAAAAAAAAAAAAAAAAAAAAGAAACGGACGATTTTATGGAAATATTATTGGTAATCTGGACGCCAGTAAAATTTACTTTTTTTTTAACGGAAAAATTTCCGTAAATTCCAAAAAATATTCCGTTTTTTTTCTAGTTTTTTCAAGAATTTAAGGAAATACTTCCGTTAAAAAACAGTAAATTGTACTGGCGTCCAGATTACCAGCAATACTTCCGTAAAATCGTCCTTTTTTTCAGTGAATTAAAAATTTCAAATTTGATTTTCATTCAAAATATTGCATGCGAGGCGGATTTTCTCTCTGGAAAATTTTCCAAGTATTGAAATTTATCCTTTTATATGTTCCATTTCAAAGAAATACAAACCTTTAATGGTCCTTCGTTAAAGACACTTCCATTGAATGATTACTCTTTTCTTCGAATTTTTCTTAATGAGCCATTTCGAAATAAATCGAAACTATACGGAAAATAAGTTTCTGGGAAATATTAATTTCAAAAGTATAATGTATTTCGTACACAATTTCAAATTATTCTGACGAAATAGCCGATTCTGGGAAATATTAATTTCACAAGTATAATGCATTTCGTACGAAATTTCAAATTATTGTGACGGAACAGACATTGTGTTTTACCTTCTTGAATGTTAGGAAGTAAGAAAAGAATTCATGTCACTTTATTGTTAGGAACAAAAGGTTATTAATAAAGTCTGAAAGGAGACGGCGTATTAGATTTCGCAATGCTGTAAAAATGGATGAGGAAATGATTCCATGGCAATTCTTATAACTCTCGGAAGAATAAAATATTTTCGTTTATAGGAAGAAGTTTTCCCACAGTTTTCATAAGAGTTGCAATAAAATTATGTTTGTCGGATTCTGTAGTCGCTGTGTGAAATTTTCAGGAAGGAAATTCATATCTATTATAAACCTCATTTATTTATTGCATTGCATTTCTATTTGAAAAATTTCCAAGTGTTTTCAGCATAATACTCATGGTTAGGAGAGGTGACTATCGCTTACGAAATGACTTAAAAAAAAATAAAAGAAAGAAAAGAAAAAAGAAACAAACGAAATACATTGTAAAAAAAAATCCGAAAAGTTAGTAAACTTTTTTCTAGGAAACTAGGATTCCAAGATCCTGGGATTCTATTTTTACAAGAAAATATTGGATTCGTGAAAATTTTCGAAATCCGGTTTTCGACCGATTTACACGTTTTAGGAATCAGAGAACCCGAAAAACATGTTTTTACAAAATGTATATCTATGTGTCTGTCAGTCTGTCTGTATGGGACAAAAGTTTTGTGGGCGGTCTATCTCAAGAACTGATGCACGTAATTTCACAAAACTTTAAATTCTGTTAGACCTTGATGTAAACTAGATCTGATTAGTTTTTGGTGTATACCGATCAACAGGTGGTACTGCTATGTTGCATTGCTCACAATTTCTACAATAGATATTACTTGAAGATCTAGAACATGGATTTTCAATAAACTTTAGATTTAGCTACCACTTGACATACCATTGTGTTGATTACGTTTTGGTGCAAATCGCTCAACAGGTGGCGCTGCTATGGTGCATTATACGTTATTATTTCAATAGCTCTATCTATGCTATCTACTAATATACTAATACGCTATCTACTAATGCATGAAATTTTCTAAAACTTCAGATTCAGTTAGTCTCTGATATAGATTAGTGTTGTTTAGTTTTTGGTAAAAATTGCCCTACAAATGGCGCTGCTATGCTGCATTTTTGCTGAATTCGCAATAATTGTATCTCAAGAACTATTGCATGAATTTTCATCAAACTTCAGATTCACTTGGTACTTGACAAAAAATTTATCCTGATTAGTTTTTAGTGTACATGACCCAACATGTGGCATATGATGCAGAATTTTTTAAAAGATTTTCCTATAGCTCTATCTCAAAACCTAATGCACGGATTTTCTTCAAACTTCAGATTCAGTAATAAGATGACATAAGTTCTGGCTGATTAGATTTTTGTTTAAAACACCAAACCGGCGGCACTGCTGTGCTGCATTTTTCAGGAAGTATTAACATGCATAAGATAGATGAAAGTTTTGGGATTGCTACTCTGACTAGTTATGTAACAGTAGCTAAAAAATTCATATAACAGTTATACGTTTGCATCGAAAAATAAAATTCTGTAAGCATATTAAGATTTTTTCAGGAAACTGTGATTACTAGAATTGCACTGTTGTACGTAATTGCATCATGGATTACAGATAAAATTTTAGTAAGACTAATTTTAGTAGATCTTTTTTTGTAAAACTACATATATCTGTAGCTTTACAAAAAGTAGTTTACGCATTTTTCTGATTTCTAATAATAAACTGTGAAAAAAAAGAAAATCAGAAACGTTTCTGATCATATGGGCAGCTATGGCGCACGTAATTTTACAAAAAAAAAAAAAAAAAAAAAAAAAAAAAAAAAAAAAAAAAAAAAGTTTCAGAAATTTTTGGAAACGTCTTCCTGAAATATGTATAAAATTTCTAAAATAGTCACCAACGTTTCTGAATATTGCAAAAACACTCACGAAATACTCAGAAACGTTTCTGAAAATTACATGCACCGTAGCTGCCCCATATATTGAGAAACATTTCTGAAGTTCCTTTACGGTGTCTAAAGCTTTTCTCAGTTGTTTTGTTTACTTACATCTAATAGCTATTCCTACATTTATTTGACTGGCATACTTAAACTATTGTGAGTAACTTCTGATTTTTAGATTTTTTAGTCGGCGTATAAAACTTTTAGGAAGGAAATGGATGTCAGTGCATATCATTTCATTTTGATTACTTTTCGTGTTATGTTTGCATAATACACTTCGATAAAAGAGGTGATTAATACTTGGGCAATGACTCAAGAAAGAAAAATA
Source organism: Maratus speculifer (assembly GCA_964019185.1). NCBI lineage: Eukaryota > Metazoa > Arthropoda > Arachnida > Araneae > Salticidae > Maratus > Maratus speculifer. The sequence continues at coordinate 418,353,704 of OZ025293.1, forward strand.
ATATAGAAAGAAAGAATTTTTTTTTTATTGTGTTGTTGCACAACAGATTTTCCTCATTCCTAATAATAAAAAGCCTTGCTCATATGTTTTGTTTCCTTAAGTCAAATCGTAATTTCTAAATGTACCTGACTGAAGTATTTTAATAATTATAATGAATTTACGATATTCAAATTCTTAAGGGAGACCCGTACCCCATTTTCGGCCAAAAATCTTCAAAAGTTCAAAAAAAAAAATTTTTCTCAGAAAACGATAAAATACATATTTGCGAATATCCATGCAAAATTTCAGAACTCGGGGACACTTGGAACAGGTAGAAAATGAGCTTTTTAAATTGTACTCACTATAGAGTTTAAAGGACTAGCGGCCATTTAAAACGTGTTTTCCTGAGAATGACTTTTTTCATATTTTGCCTATGTTCAAAGTACTAAGGCTCAGTGGTAAAATGATTAAGAAACAAAGTGTTTATGTTTTTAGAATCTTAAAAAAATTTGCAACAAAAGTAAGGAGAGATATTTTTTTAAACTATTTCTGAAAATTTTACATAAATTGGTAAACATGAAAATTATAACGAATTTAAAGAATTTTACCATGCGTATTTTCATTTATTTTTTTAGCCGATTAAAATAGAAAATTAAAAATATATCTCCTTAGTTCTTTTCTATATACTATAACACTATTTAAGAAATTTTAGTAATACCAAAATATTGAATATTGAATGAGGAGTAGTAATTTTAAAAAGTGTATTTTTCGACAAAAAAAAAAAAAAAAAAAATCATAAAAATCCCCATAAAAAATATACTTTTTAATAAAAAATGAATTTTTTTGCTAATTAATCCTTACAAGAAGATTCTTAAATAGTACACCAAAATTCATTACTTTAAAATCAATAATAAAAATTTTGTGTTTTTTCTTACGGGTTTCCCTTAAGCCGCTGTATATAGCATTCAGAAGTGAAATTAATCAAAATACTCATTGTTAGAAGATGGGACTAATATTTAGATAACGATTGATAAAAGAAAAAAAAGAAATAGAGAAAAAGTCGTTATTGTATTTCTGAATAGCATATTTTTCTAATAATATGACGCTTTGTTCAGACGTTTTGTTTACTTAAATGCTATAATTATCAGTAAAAACAGCTGATTGACTTATTTTAACAATATCGATGAAATTGTAATTTTCGGAATCTTTATTCGCTATATAAAATTATTAGAAATTTCTGTGTATTGTATTTGAACAGTTTCAGTATGTTTTAGCAAAATACTCATTGTTAGAAGATGGGGCTAATATTTGGATAACGATTAATAAGAGAAAAGATATAAATAGAGAGAATGTAGTTATTATGTTTCTGAACAGCATATATTTCTTATAATATGAAGCTTTGCTCAGATATTTTGTTTACTTAAGTGTAATAGTTGTCAGTAAAATATTTGACTGGCTTCTTTTAACAATTTCTGTGATTCTAACAATTATAATTTCCGGATTCATTATTTGCTGTATAAAATTACTGAGAAATAAATTAGTGTCAATGCATTTTATTTCATTTCATCTGTCTCAGTGTTATTTCAGCAAAATACTCATTGTTAGAAATAGAACTGATGATAAAGAATGAAAAAAAAAATCGTTTTTGTGTTTTTTAAAATATATTTTTCTGACTTTCATGTTAAGAGACAACACTACTGACTGAAAAAATCCCGGACGATAATGTAAAATCTATGGGGGCGTTCTTTTCAAATATATCGCGATGTTGCGTTTTCTCTTTTCATCCAAAGTTCCTTAATAGGTCAAAGTTACCCTGAATGACTGTACTCTTCACATGGATAAGGACTTAGTTTGTATAAATCTATGGCAAAAGGGTAAATACTCTGTATTTACTGATGTGTTGTACAGATAACACAATATACGATACATCGTATGTAGAAGTAGATCCTTCATATGATACATCGTATGTATACACATCGAGTGATATAGCGTACGTAGACACATCGTGTGATACATTGTATGTAGATATATCGAATGACATGAAATTCGTAGAAAGATTAATATATTTCTTTTTTTCAGAGGCCAATAGGTAAAATAAAATCTGTTGAACTATTAAATTGCGTATATAATAATCGCAAATGGTTAATTCCATGAAAATTTGTCATGTCTGTCATGTCTGTCACAGCTAAAAACCGCTATGCTTGTTCATCACCGTTATTTTTTAAAAGTTTCCTTCGGCCCATTCAACTGATGAAATAGCTCCGATAAAATAAGCCACATTTTCCGTTCTAAAATACTGGTAGCGAAAAATCATTCTTTGTGACAGACATGGCAAGTTTTCATGAAATTAGCCAAATGCTTTTTTTTTCCCTTAGAAAACAAATGTCGCTCAACTGACAGTTTCTTTTGGTACAAAATTAAATTGTTAATGATCTCATTACACCTCAGAATAAAAATTATTTTTGCTGTTCAACGAGTGAACATTAATATTTTTATACGTACCATTTTAAACGCTTAATTCACACTTTTTTGAATTTATGTACACAGCATATGAATTTTGAAGAACTTTGTAGTTAAAATAAGAAATTATTAAATTAATAAACAAAGTGAATGAATCAAATAAAGTAAAATTTTTCTGGTTCATTCGATAAAATATTAGAAACATCATTTCAAAGTTAAAAGATTCCACGCATGTAGGTAACGAAATTCATTACACACGGTAAATTAACATATGAGATTTTATGCTAAATTTCCCTTCATTTAGAAGTTATAAGATCTTTTAAAGAATATTTCCATGAACATTAAACTTAGCTGTTGAAAATATGAGTTAAGTGTAATTTTCATGGAAATAATTTCTGAAAAGATCTTATATCGTTTAAATGAAGAGAAATTTTCCATAAATTACCATATGTTACGCCACTCTCAGTAAATAATTTCGTTAACTATGAGCATGAAAAATTTCAACTTTGAAATTTACTTTGCAATAGTTTCTAAAGTCAACTGGAAACATTTTAATTCAATTGATTCATTTGCTTTGTTTATTTCAGTTTAGATATACTCATTAGAGGATCGAAGGTTCAATTTTCTTTTCAGTAACATAGAAATATATATATTTTAATTTATGAGTATGTATAAAGTTTCAATTTTATGAAAATTTTAATAAAATAACTGTTTAAAACATTTGTTAAGAATATGTACTTTCAGTCACTAAAAAATAATAGAAAATGCAAAAAAATAAATAAATAAATAAATAAATAAATAAATAAAAATAAATAAAAATAAATAAACTAGAAAAGTTTTATATTAAAGCTTAGCCATTTAACTAATCATACTTTTTGAAAAAAAAACTTTTATCCAAAAATAAAACCTATTTCAAAAACCACTGCAAAGTTAAAAGTAATTTTTTTACATAATAGTAATAAGAAATTAAGTTAAGAACATACTATTTAGCATTCGTATTATTTTATTTATGTACATTAATTTGACATTTTGGATTCGATGCCAACCAAGCCAAGTTACACATAATTTTCCAATAGACACACATCCAAGTATCTACGAGTTTTTTTTTACGATTTAATATTTGATTAAAAAATTTAACTTTATTATTTTTTAAATATTTCTTCTGATTTATAAATGAGCATTTTCAAGTGAGATTAGCAACTAGGATTATGTGACCTAAATTAAGGATTAATATGAAATTAATGCGTTTATACAACATATTGTGTAAAAAATCGTAGTCAATCACAGATTTTAAAATGTAGGATGCTGTCCGAGTTGACTGATTGAAAATGGGATTTTTTTTTCGCTGGGACATTTTTGCTGAACCTTGTTACGATTTTCATTGGATAATTAATTTTAATTTTGAACTTGTGTGGCTGGAACTCACTCCAAAAAATCAAATTAATGTAAGTAATATAATAATACGCATGGTAAATAATATGCTCTTAATTTAATTTCTTATTACTGTTATGTAAAAGAAATATTTTTCAATTTGCGGTAGTTTTTGAAGTCGGTTTTATTTTTGGTAGAAAAGTTCATTTTTCTTTTCTTTTTTTTTTTAATCTAGCGATTTTGCATTATTTTTTTTAATGGAAATTGATGATTTTCTCGCATAAAAAAGTATTAGTCTTTGGAAATTGACAATAAAACGAGCTTTGTCTTACAAAAATGTTTCTACGAAATAGATAAGGGAGGCCCAATAACTAGAATAAAAAAAACGGAAAAAAACTAAAACTAGAGTGTAAAAGAAGCGAAAAGCATTTCATCAAATGTCTTGTCATTAATGAAATTTCTATAGTATCAAACGATAATTTTGCGTACTTTAATTTGAAGCCTCGATAATTTAAAAACAGCAATTCATTTTATGGTGGCATTAATATACACTCATTTGGAGATATTATGTAAAACCTGTATATAAAGTATAATGTATATGTAATGAAAAATATGCTTGAATGTTTGCTAACCATTGCAGCATATTACTTTTATTTTAATTTATTTGGTTAATCTTTCGCCAAATCCAAAATTTTTGATACAATCGGGAACTCATTATGGTCATGGCTGCATTTTGATTATGTTTGGTTGTTGTGTATTTCGTCTTTCCTAAGACAAAAACAGCTTAATTCACATAGACATTTATGCTTCTTATTGAATTATCATTTGTAATATGTTGTGCAATATGGAGATTTGAAAACTATGAAGTATTTTTCCGTTTTTGGTTCCTCTGCTAAATGGCATATCTTAGTTAATGCTATTTTGTGCATAGAAGTCTTTTTATGAATTAAACCTTTTATGACAAACACATTTTATGTTACGATATTTTGTTGATAATACTTTTTTGTTTCACGCTGGACTTTTCCGTGGAATTGATTGTGGAAGATAAGAAAATGCATCTTTATTCACATCTAATAATCTTGGTTTATGCGTCATAATCGTTCCACGTGTTACTAATTGACCTATTTCAGTAAGCATAGTACAGCAATACATAGAATTATGATATTCTCATTTCCATTAAACCATATTAATTGTTAGTATCGTCCACTTTTCATTTTTGTCGCGTAATTTGATTAAAATTCAAGATTTTCGTTTAAGTACTGATCTTTCTTCACTTTGCTCCCATTTCCGGATACGAGTGAGAAGGCTTCATAATTGCCAACTCACTGAGATTGGCAATTATGCTTAATATCTACTGCCGTTTAAGATCCTTGCCATATAAATACGTCACACCAACAACGCAATTTTTAGGTGCGTTCGTAATTATGTAAATACGTAGCACCTATAGTTGTCGTTCAGTCCGTCCGTTCGTCCGTCTGTCTGTCTGTCTGTCCATCTGTCTGTCCGCATATAACAACGCAAAAACTACCCAACCGAATCTTTTGAATTCAAAATACATAATTATTACATAATTTTGTCGAGCCATTTCAAATTTTATGAGAATCGGATGGATAGATCAATTACAGGGACGGTCAAAAGTATTCCGTTACATTACGGTCAATGGGAAAAAATGTTGCAATTGCATTTTAATCGTTTGAAATTTAAATTACATATTTATTACATAATTTTGTCTAGTCATTTCAATTTTTTTGAAAATAGGATGCATAGATCAAATACAGGGACAATCAGAAGTACTCCGTTACATTACAGTCAATGGAAAAAAAAGTTTCGAATGCATTTTAATAATATTACACTCATTCGAACATAATAATATTGATATGCATCATAAAGTACATATTATAATGTAAATTTTGCATAATCGGCTGTGCAAAGAACTTTTGTTACTGATTCAAGGCCACACAAAAGTATTCCATTACATAATGAGTAAAGAGAGAATATTGTTTGTTGAGCATTTTAATTGTAATTAACCATTTACAATTTTATGAGATTGATATATGAGAGTGATATTTTAAAAACTTCATTATCGTACGAACGCACCTCATTTGCTACGCTTCACGTGCAATTTCCAACTTGTTTTTTCTGTGTTGTAAATATGAGACAGTAAATATATTGTCATAAATATTGACTCCTATGTTGGAAAATTATTGTTATTATCTCGTGGAATAATTAAAAGCATTCATATATATGACTGTTTAATATAATATAGATATAGGATGTAAATAATATACATATATATAAATAGTATGTGCCACCAGTCTGATGTTATGTGCTCAATTAAACGTATACTAAATTATTGTTTTGCAATAAATTAGTTTTGTTTTGTATTACCTAACATTTTAAATAAAGTTTCATATTTAATAAATTAACGATTGTCAATATCACTGAATTAATTAACAAATCCGAAGAAACCGATTGGGAAATATCCATTTTTGAATTTGAATGGGAACGTCCCAAATAAGTCAGCTACAGCCAAGTTTATGGCAGCCATTTATTGCAATTTATTTTAGTCTCCGAATTTGGCGATATTTTACTAAATGGAGCCAGGCTTTTATACAACTTGGCACTAACAGATATAAATATATAGTTTTATGCTTATGATTGGGAAAACGGATACAACAATGAAAGTTACTTTGCAAGAAATCACTGATTTTATTAGTTTTTGCCAAGTTACTAAAAAATTACTGAACCGATTTCAATGAAACTGAAGTGGTACTAATTCGAGAGCAACCTCTTTCATTTAACACAAAAAACAAATTAATCGGTTAAATAGTTTTGGAGTAATCGGTGAACATACACAAAAAAATACATACGCGTCGAAATGATAACCTCTTTCTCCTTTTTTGAAGTCGGTTAAAAAATTTCAAATAATGTCCGTTTTTTTGTATTTTTTTTTTGTTTTATTTACATCGTTTATAGAATTTTAAATATTTTATCACCTTTTTTCAAAATAGAAACCTTTGCCTTAATGAGTCAGAAAAATCCTCTCATTAAATAATGCAAAATTTACAATAAAAAATTACTGATGAAAATAAATAAAAAAGATAGGAATATGGATCCCTGTACTTGGTACGGACAAATCATAACTAGTAAAAACACTTTGCCCGTATGGCATAGGAACAAATAAGGGAAGCTGTTAAATAATGCATAACGCAATCCTTTTAATAATACAGACTATATAAACGCAGCATCATTGAAATATTATTTTCTTTTACTTTATTTACCAATAACATAGCTGCAGGGAACCAGGTGTTAAAGTCATGATTTCCGTTTTGTGGTTATTTGCAAATAATCGAATGGTAAACGTAAAAAGTGTATCTAGTTATTACATTGTCTTTACTTATGACAATGCGTTTCGTGACATAATCTTCAAAGTGCTTGGAATACATAAATTGCATTTTTTGTTGCATATATCACGAATGTAGGAATTTAAAATTTCAAGTTAAAAATTACTTCAATAATTTATTTCTATTTTGTAGACAACGCAAAGAGTATGAAGTATTCGTTTTCAAAAACAATACAAAAAAAAAAGCGCTAAAAATTTAATGGCTCTTTTATGCACTTACTTAGTAAAATACTACATTGCCTATTCCAGGCAATGGATAATAAAAAAAAAATAGAATCAACTGCACCTTTATTGACCTTTTTAAAAATATTGAACTTTTGTACTGTCGTTCTTAAATTTTAGCTAGAGTTTTTTGGCAACCTTTTTCTTTATCATCGGTGCAGAACGTTTTTCTTGCTAACCCTTTACTCTATGAACTGATCACTTTCAACTCCGCGAACAATTGCCCGGGCCGGGAATCGAACCCAGATACTTGGCTCATAAGGACAATGCTTTATCTGTTAAGCTAACTGGGCAATTGCCGGCTGGGATTTTTCACTCAGATAACCTTATTGGCCATAACATCTGGTCTGTCATTTAGAGAACTCAGCAGAATAAACCGCAGGTAACTCTATACCATTACTCTATACCTTTACTCTATACCATTTTGTTCGACTTTATAATATTATTAATCATTTATAATACAATTGATTTAGTATTTATGAATTAAATATTATTTATTTAAATGATTTTTTCATTGAATTACTGCTTTTCATAATGTTCTCTCGTGCTTGTTAATTTATATGATTCATTCTTTTTTTTGCTGCCTATCAATTTGTTTACAATTTTTCTGTTCTTATGTTTTATTCATAATTTATAATGATTTATACTGTACATTTTATGATTGTTTTAGTCTTTTGAATCTTTTGTATTAAAAAAAAATCCCAATGGAGCACAGAAATCATATACTTCATAAATTGGCAGTTTACTCTGTTGACTCTGGCTCGAACTTAGGTGATAACCTTTCATTGTTAAGCCCATTTATTTTAGAGCAGATTGATTATTTATAGTACAATTGATTTAATATTTATTAATTAAACATGTATTGGAATGTTTAACTCGTATAATGTACTGTATAACTCGTATTTGCGTGCAGTAAGTTTAGTAAAAATATATCACGACACGGTGGCAATTTTTATACTCCAATGTAGAATGGCATACACTAAAAACTTTTTGAAATTGAGTGGCGATTGGCTCATTCTTCAAAAAATTTTCAAACCCTACACTGTAAAAAAGCTGCAGCAGACATTTACTGCAGTAGAGATTCCAGACAATGTCCGTAAAAACGGACTTTTTTCCTATATCAACGAACTTTGCCATTACATTAACGGGTTTTTGCCCGTAAAACACAAAAAATGACGGGAGTTAACCGTTTATGTGAAAAAAGTGTCATATTCCGTAAATTTACTGGATAATTCACGGTAAAGTACCGTAAATTTACAATTTCTTTTTACAGTGTATAAATCTATGCAGACTTAAAAAAAAATCAAGAACGAAACATCATGCGTACTGCGTACAGCTTAGATTATGAAACACTTTCCAACACATTTAGAATATTGTAACAAAACTTAACAATTTGGAAAGCACATAAAGCATTTGAAAACCCGATTTCTGATATTACTACGAATAGTCGTTAAAATATAGGATTTTTCTTTTAGCCCTATATATCATCTACATATACATATGCATACTACACAGCTTGGTAAAAGTTAGTTCAGTTAAATACATAATACAGTTGAAAATTTCCACACAGCAATTTCCGTCAATAAATAGATATTATTGAGTACTTTTTTGTGACTCTGTAAACGATCTACAGAATTTATACACACCAAGTAATATTTCAAAGATAGTTAGTTTATTAACGCATACCACAACTATAACACTACTATAACACTAAAAATGAACCAAAAATTCTACACGTTTCATTTTCGATAACGAACATTGCAATCAGACTATATTTAAGCGAGTTAGAGCACTAACAGTAGACTGGTGGAGAAAATGACGAACAGAAAAACAGACAGACAAACCAAACTTATTTGGTAAGCACTTTCCTATTGCATTCGAATCTGTTAAAAATGGTTCCGACAGACAAACATAATATTTTGGCTTTTTTTAAAATATGCAGTCAAACCTCCTTAACACGAACACGCTTAGCGTGAATTACTCTTAAACTCAATTGTTTTCACATTCCACTAAAAAGACGAATACAAATATTTGATGTTGATAACATGAATTACTGTTAACATGAACACAATTTTGATTCCCCTTGAGGTTCATGTTAACGCGGTTCGACTGTATAAATGATCACTATCAAAATGTGCCTCCTCTCACCCCCCCCCCCCCCCCACCCAAACAAAATAAAGAATGCTTGAAATTGGAGTCTCCGTTCAAAAGTTATACGTTGAAAAATAACACACAAATTAATTTTAATACCTGTTTGAATTGGGATAGAAAATTGCCTCTATGTATGGTATGTATGCATGTGTAGTAAAAGTTATCTTATTATTAAAAGTTACTAAAAGTTAAATTATTTAAATTATCATCCATAAAATTTATTAACCCAAATCATTTTTTAGCTTTATACAACGAAACACAAAGAATTTTAATCATGTTCGTTTCAGATTAAAAGAATCTGCAAATCTCGTACAACCCAAGAAATGTCGTGTACTAATCTCCATTCGTAGTTATCTCATATTTCTACAATTTTAGAAATCTCTTTCATATAAATAATTGTATTTTTTTTTCCTTTCAAAGAACGTTCCTCATTAAAATATTCTAGATTTAATATATCATACTGTAATAAAAGTTTATACGAATACGATCAAAGTACTTTGATAGAAAACTTCTTTTTTAAAATAATATTTCTATCTCATATGTTACGCTAACATACATATAAGCACTGAAAAGAAATGTCTAATATTGAATCCCCAAGAATGCAAGAATAAAAGGAACAAATTAATTCCAAAGGAACTAATAAAAATATACCGAAAGCCTTGTATCGATCTCTAATATTGGATGAAGGAAGGAAAAAAAAAGAGAATGAATCAGGTCACGGTCATGAACTGCTATTCATCTTTCGGCCAATTCTTGTGCCCAATAGATATCTTATTTAGACTTTCCATTTACCGGACTCTGTATGTTAGATGTAATGAATTATTTGCTGTATGATCAATCCTACGGCGAATCACTGATTTCTTATTTGCTTTAATACGCGGAATGAAAATTTTTTTTGGTGATGATGCATTGCTGATATTAAATCTATTTATTTATGCTAGATAATTAAACAAAAGATAAAGAATTCAGAGCTACCGGGTGATCAATCCTGCAATGACTCTTTGATTTGTTGTTTACTTCAGTCCTCATAAAGAAATATTTTTTGGGGGATGATAGATAGTGGATATTATTTCAAATCTATTCTGAAGATTTTTTAAAGGCTTTTAATGGTGTTTTAAATAAAATATTAAATGAAAAATATAACTTAACATTTTATATTTGCTGTATGATCAATCCTACGGCGAATCACTGATTTGTTATTTGCTTTAATACGCGGAATGAAAATTTTTTTTGATGATGATGCATTGCTGATATTAAATCTACTTATTTACGCTAGATAATTAAACAAAAGATACAGAATTCAGAGCTACCGGGTGATCAGTCCTGCGATGACTCGTTGATTCGTTTTTTACTTCAATACTCATAAAGAAATATTCCTTGAGGATGAGAGATAGTCGATATTATTTGAAATCTATTCAAACAAAATGATGAAGGTGACTCGCGATTTTTTGGAAACACATTTGTTGAAGATTTTTAAAAGACTTTTAATGGTGTTTTAAATAAAATATTAAATGAAATGAAACTTAACATTTTATATTTGCTGTATGATCAATCCTACGGCGAATCACTGATTTGTTATTTGCTTTAATACGCGTAATGAAATTTTTTTTTGGCGATGATGCATTGCTGATATTAAATCTATTTATTTACGCTAGATAATTAAACTAAAAGATAAAGAATTCAGAGCTACCGGGTGATCAATCCTGCAATGACTCGTTGATTTGTTTTTTACTTCAATACTCATAAAGAACTATTTCTTGGAGGATGATAGATAGTCGATATTATTTCAAATCTATTCAAACACAATGATAAAAGTGAGCGGCGATTTTTTGGAAACATGTTTCTTGAAGATTTTTTAAAAGGCTTTTAATGTTTTTAAATGAAATATTAAATGAAAAATGGAATTTAACATTTTATATTTGCTGTATGATTAATCCTACGGCGAATCATTGATTTGTTATTTGCTTTAATACGCGGAATGAAAAAAAATTTCGGTGATGATGCATTGCTGATATTAAATCTATTTATTTACGATAGATAATTAAACAAATATAAAGAATTCAGAGCTATCGGGTGACCAATCATGCAATGACTCTTTGATTTGTTGTTTACTTCAATACTCATAAAGAAATATTTCTTGGGGGTTGATAGATGGTCGATATTACTTCAAATCTATTCAAACAAAATGATGTAGGGGACTGGCGATTTTTGGGGACAAGTATCTTGAAGAAACTTTTAAAATATGTATTTCAATGGTGTTCCAAATAAAATTTTAAATGAAAAATGAAACTTTACACTTTGTTCTTGTTATATGATGAATCATATGGAGAATCATTGATTTTTTATTTGCTTTAATATACGGAATGAAATTATTTTTGGTGATGATACATTGCTGATATTAAATCTATTTATTTACGGTAGATAATTAAACAAAAGATAAAGAATTCAGAGCTACCGGGTGATTAATCCTGCAATGACTCGTTGATTTGTTGTTTACTTCAATACTCATAAAGAAATGTTTCTTGGGGGATGATAGATAGTCTATATTATTTTAAATCTATTCAAACAAAATTATGAAAGTGACTGACAATTTTTTGGGGACAAGTTTTATTGAAGAAAACTTTTAAAATATGTCTTTTAATGGCGTTTCAAATAAACTAATAAATGAAAAATGGAACTTTATACTTTGTTCTTGTTATATGATCAATCCAACGGAGAACCATTGATGTTTTATTTGGTTTAAAACACGAAATGAAACTTTTTGGCGATGATACATTACTCATATTAAATCTATTTATTTACGCTGGATAATTAAACAAAAAAATAAGTGTATTGGATCTAATCGGTGATAAATCTTGCAATGACGCCTTGATTGGTTGTTTACATCAATATTCTTACAGAAATATTTCTTGGGGGTGATGGATTCTCGATATTATTTCAAATCTATTCAAATAAAATAATGAAGGCGACTGGTGATTTTTTTGGGACGAGATTTTGAAGAAAACTTTTTAAATATGTCTTATTATGATGCTTCAAATAAAACATTGAATGAAAAATGGAGCTTTATATTTGTTCTATGACCAATCCTAGGGCGATTCATGGATTTGTTATTTACTTTCATACGCGAAAAGAAAATTGTTTTTGGTGATGATGCATTGCTGATATTAAATCTACTTATTTAAGCTAGATAATTAAACAGTAGATAAAGAATTCAGAACTACTTGGTAATCAACCCTGCAATGACACATTTATTTGTTGTTTACTTCAATATTGTTAAAGAAAGTGACTGGCGATATTCTGGGGGGGCAAGTTTTTTTTCGAGAAAAACTTTAAAAAATGTTTTAAAGGTATTTTAAATAAAATGTTAAATGAGAAATGGAACTTAACATTTTACATTTGCTATATGATCAATCCTATGGCGAATCACTGATTTTTTATTTGCTTGAATACGCGGAATGAAAATTTATTTTTGGTGATGATGCATTGCTGATATTAAATCTATTTATTTATGCTATACAATTAAACAAAAAATATAGAATTCGGAGCTATTGGGTGATCAATCTCGAAATGACTCGTTGATTTGTTGTTTACTTCAATATTCTTAAAGAAATATTTCTTGGACTGTGAGAGATTGTCGATACTATTTCAAATCTATTCAAGTAAAATGATCAAAATGACTGCAGATATTCTGGCTCAAGTTTTTTGAAGAAAACTTTTTAAAATGTCTTTTAATGGTGTTTCAAACAAAATATTAAATGAAAAATGGAAATTTACGTTTTATATTTGTCGTATGATCAATCCTACGGCGAATCATCGATTTGTTATTTGCTTGAATACACGGAATGAAAAATATTTTTGGTGATGATGCATTGCTGATATTAAATGCATTTATTTACGCTGGATAATTAAACAAAAGTAATGAATCCGAAAGTACTAGGTTATAAATCTTGTAATGACACGTTGATTTGTTGTTTACTTCATTACTCTTATAGAAATTTTTCTTGGGATGATAGGTTGTCGATATTATTTCAAATCTATTCAAGCGAAATGATGAAGGTGGCTGGAGATTTTTTGGGGAAAAGTTTTTCGAAGAAAACTTTTAAAATATATCTTTTAATGGTATTTCAGAAGGAACTTCACACGTTATATATTTGTTGTATGATCAATCCTACAGCGAATATATTTTTTGGTTATTTGCATTACTCGGAATTAAAAAAATTTCTGTTGAGGTGATACATTGATAATATTAAATATATTAATTTACACTGGGTAATTAAATAAACGATGAAGAATTCAGAACTGCTGCGTGATCAATCCAGCAATGATTCGTTGATTTGTTGCTTACTTCAATACTCCTAAAGAAATATTACTTGGGGGATAATAGATTGTCAATATTATTTTAAATCTATTCAAGCAAAATGATTATGTGACTGGCAATTTTTTGGAAGACGAGTTTTTTTTTTTTTTTTTTTTTTTTTTTTTTTTTTTTTTTTTTTACTTTTTAAAAATATCTTTTAATGGTGTTTTAATAAAATATTACATGAAAAATGGAACTTTACATTAGATGATTAAATAAAAGCTAAGGATTTTTAAACTACACACTGTTAATATTTTGCAGCATTCTGTCCAGTCATTTGACCGTTTTTATTGAAAATGGTTACATAACCGTAATTTAATTTTGATTCAGTAATTTTAAAAATGTTAAATAATTTTTTTAAAGAAATATTTAAAGTAAATTTTTTTAAAGGTTGTATCTTATTTATAAAAAAATCTTATTTTCAAAAGTAAATATTTATTTCAAATTCGCTGAATGAAAATGAAAGTAAAACAGTCAAAAAAGACATGTTCCAAGTTTGAAGCATTTATCTTTAACGGTTCTTGACTTATAACAACTTAAATCTGAAAAATTCTGAAAAACGCATTTTCACAGGAAGTCATTTCTATGGCAGCCAATGCTTTGAAAACAAACCAAAACGAAAAAAAAAATAATATTTCCTCTTCCAATTAAGATAGAAACATGATTTAAACGTCATTACAAAAATAAAAAACAGAGAAATATTTAATGTAATAATTTTTTTTTGAAAGATTCAAAATTTTTGTGACCCGTCCCCCTTAATGGACATTTATTTTCTAAATAAAATTTCCGCTTTGAAGCATCCTTAAATTAAGTGGACCCCGAATGAGTACTGAAATGTTGACATGTATGTTTTTATAAAATAGAACTTATTTTCAGAGTTGGGATTATATTAAGAACACCTTAAAAACTAATGCATAGTCTTATTTCCTTATTAGGTCTTCGTGACTTACTGATTAGGTTTTATTAGATCCTATACTGTAGGAATAATTTTCTTGTTCTGAGCTTTCTGATGATCTTTATTTTTGTGGAATTCTTTATACAAATTTGTCTGATTAAATGAACATTTCCATTTGAAAATAGTTTGCAAATCCACACCTCCCCATAAACTTAGAGCAAGAAAGAAAAATCATGCGTCAAACTTAGATTATGAAGAACTTTCCAACATATTTAGAATGCTACAACAAAACTTCAATGGTTATTACACCTCTAAAAATCTTAATCTAGTTTGAACCAAATTTTGGTGCTCAATAGCTGGCACGTTAAGATGGTGCAATCTTGAACCAATATTTGGACCGCCTGTTGAAGCATAGTTCCAATAGTCGGTTCGAGGTTGAAAAAGGTAGCTCCAAATGTTGGTACAAGATTTCACCTTCTTATGGTGGCAGCTACTAAACACCAAAATTTTGGTTCAAACTAGAGCAAAATTTTTAACAGTATAATATCAAACATAATGCCCATTTTAACAGTTAAAAACAAAACCGAAAAACATTTTAACACCCCATTTTGGCAATTAATATCTACAGTCAGGGAAAATGTCTGAATTATTTTGTGAAACCTTGAGTAGGATCTCTGGAATTTATGCGTACCGAGATGTACACAAAAAATAAGTAACTTCAAATCGCGTACCACAATTGAAAATACACCCAGGAATTAATAATCTTAGACAATACTGAAATTGAATATGTTATACAACCCTTTAAATGAACGTTAAATATTATACACATCATTTAAACAGTAAGCGTCACGTGTGGCACATTAGTGATGTGTGTATCAATTTCAGTATATTTAAAATAATGTACCATCATTCAAATACACAAAGAAGGACCAGAACACAATGTAACGGAATTATTTCCCCTGCATCTGTATTATAAATAGCACAGACTTTATTTTTAATACCAGACATATACTTTAATAAACCTCAATTACGAAATTAATTGGCGTGTAATCCGAGAATATATATGTGTGAGTTTGTGTGACAAGGTACTTGTGGATAGAGAAGAAAGATTGAAAAATTGCCGAATAAACTTAAATTAATAAACACTTTTTAATTATGTTAGGAAAAGTGATAAAAATTATCTTAATTTAATGGACCTTACACAGGTACCCTCTTTAAATGAAATTACTAAATAAGGGTAGTCCTGTATATCGGTCGTATTAAATTCGTGTCAAAAAATGAAATAAAGTCAGAACGTAGATATTTTGCTGTTATACAATTAAAAATTCTGAAATAGAAAATATTATTTAACTACAATAAACTTGTATTTTGTTTCGAAAAAAAAAATAGAAAGGAAATTAACTTATTACCGACATGAGTTTATTTCTGATTAAACAGATAGATATGTAGGTTGATTATGAAAATTATGAAGGCTAATGTCTTTTAGTTGCAATGGAAAGGTAAAGGTACACCGAAGTTAATAAAGCAACATTTTGATAAAAGCGACGTGATAAAGAAATTTCAAACACACACACAAATAATTAAATGAACTCTATATTGCTTCAAATTTTCACATTTCTCATTGCAGTAGATGCAATTGTACTGTTAAAAAAAATAAACAGACGATATATATATAAAAAAAAATAAGATTTTGTTATCTAATTGGCCTTAAGCAAATTATTTAGCATTATATTCTATCGAATGTTGTCGTAGATTTTTCATCTATTGATTTATCTCAACGTTTCGCTGTAATCACGTGCAACGTAATTTTGTGGCGAGATAAACTTTAATATTTGCAGACACTTCAGAATTTTAGAGAGATTTAACCGACCTGTCTATAAACGGAATTTTTATCAGAAAGTTGTAAAGTTGTTATTCTGGGGCCAGTACTTCGAGTAACTGAAAAGATAAGGAATACATAGGAAGATAAAGCTCGGTTACACACATATACATACATATATATATACATATATATTAAATAAAAGTATTAGAAATTAACAAAACATTGAATTTTAAAGATAAAACATTTAGCAGTTTTTTTTAAAGGATTTTTTGTTATACTTTTCACAATACAGGAAGACAGCTTTAGCTTCATTTTAATTGTCATAATGTTAAAAAATGATTTAGAAAATTTACGTGCTTATAAAATATGTAAAAGTATTACAAATATATAAATATAACATATAAATATGTAACATTTAAGGAGTAGCTCTGCGTGTATTTTAAATAAATTTAAGAATGGATGTAACAAAACATATATATTTTTAATGCATCATTTTTTAAGTTGTTGTGTTTAGATTATTCTGAAATTATGGCCAATAAATAAAGTAACTAGTATATAAAAGATGAATCCAGAACATTCTTTTAAATTTGTTCAAAATTATTATTATTATTATATTATTATTATTGCACTGTTGTGATCTATGCTATCTTTTATGATTGTTATTATGGCAAACAGCTCACCAAATACAAACCAAATGCAAACCACTTAGTCTTATTTAAGTTTCAAATTATCAGTCCCTTTATGTCTGAATGATTTAGAGTTAATTATCCTTTACGCTTACGGCTTAATAACTTTAAGTTTGAAAGTATTTAACCATAAATACAAAAAATCGTTAAAAAATAGATTTTATGATAGTTTATTTCTCGCTCTGTCAGAAAATTATGTCTGCAACATTTAATTGTTCATCATTTTTAAACAAACAAACAATTTCCGTGCGCTTGAATAACATGTTTTTTCCGTTAATTCTTCTCGACAATCAGGAAAAGGGGGGGGGGTGATTTTGTTTATTCTTTTGATGCACTGTTAAAATAATTATGAAATTCATGGATATTTTTTTTATTTCACAGAAAAATTCCCTTTTTACGGCAAAAGGGCATTTTCCATTAAAAATCTGGAAATTTCTTCATATTTCCTAAAAATAAGGAAACGGAGGGAGATGGAAGGAAAAACGGAGATACTCCGTTATTTAACGTAAATTTATTTTGAATCTTTTCAAAACTGACATGTTGCTGCACATAAAAAAAACCTCATCTTAAGAATCCTGGTTCTTTAGTAAGACTTTACCGTGCTACTGAAATGCAACTGTATTGTTTTTTGTCATCTATATTAAAAATTATTCTATTTCTTATACACTTTATAACAATTTAATAATGTCGACATTATACCAAATGTACAACGAAAAGTTACCGCTTCTTCAAACGGAGTTTTCCCTTCTTTTATTTCCGAAAGCGGAAAATCTACAAACAAAACGGAAAAAATCCGTCAACTTTGTTGCCAATAGTTTTACTGTGAATTCACGGATTTATTTTTAACAGTTTGCATGCGTAATGGCTGCCGAATATCGTCTTAATACCGAACATGCTATGGTAAACCCCAATAACAGATATTCATTTAATTTTAATCGGCTTATATTTATGTGAATTAGAGTAAGAAAAGACGGAAAGAGAGGAAGACAGGCAAACAAACCGAATTCATAAACACTTTTTTAACTATGTTGGAAAGTGTTAGAAAAGAAAATTTAATAAATCAAAATTTCTGGCTTATTTAGTAGCAATTTTCTGAGTTATTTAAACCTATTTGTAGTTTATCTTTGGATTATTATAAAAATGTTCGTTTGTAAAACATATTCTAAGCATACTCATTTAAAAAATATATAGTAGTTCAATCAACTTAAAAATTCAATTAAAAAAAAGCGAATATTTCTTCTAGAATTTAATTTAAAATATAATATTCATATTTTGCATGTAACAATAAAATTACGTTTATTAAAAATATGTCTAATATGTAATATTTTTATCCTCTATTATTCTGTAAGTGTTAAAACACTAACCACTATACTGTTCTGATTAAGACGCCTGATTAAAAAAGAGCGGTTCCTTGTTTTTAGATCGTCCACGCAAGAACGAAAGATGTATTTTTTAAACTATTTTTTTTTCATATTGCGGAAATTTTCCGTTTTAGAAGGGAAGAAAAGAACGAAAATTTCTTCAATTGACGAATGTTTCCTGTCTTATGACAGAGGAAAGTAAAAAGACATTTTAAATTCTCCGGTATATTCCGGTAGCAGTGCTGCCATAAATATTTGCGCAAATTGAAAAAAGTATTTCTGACAGTGTGTTTTTGAGAAGATAACAGACAGTTGCAGATTTCGCGGATACTTTTATTCTAACACCTACCACTATTTTCAAATTGTAGTTCAAATCCTACTGTTCGCCATATTTCATTTTTCATCGGAAAGGCGAGTATTACTATTCAAAAAAAAAAAAAAAAAAAAAAAAAAAAAAAAAAATCAGCAAAGTTTTTGACATTTTATACAGCATGAAAGTGGTTAGTTTTGTTTCAAAGAAAAGCGTAGTTTAAGTATAACAGTGTTATTTTCAAATATTGTTGATTCCACGCCAACACCATTTTCCGCACCATACTAAATCGATAATATTCAGAATCAAGCGTTAAAGGAGATAGATATTAAGAACCTTTTGTAGTTACGCCGTGAATCATTTTAGACAGTGATGATCTTAGTGACAAATGGGCATTTGCAAATAATTATTTACTGTTTGACACCGAAAATCGGCGCAATGCCTTAAGTTCATAAATATGTTATTATTTCGTCAGAGATATGGGAATACTACTTGGATTATTAGAAATCGCACTTGTCTATATTTAATATTTCTCAAATGTGACAATGGTGGTACAGATTTTATTTTTAAGTTTATGATTTCTATGAAAATGTTTATATTATATGATGCTGTTTGTCAATGAAAAATTACAAATTGAAATAAAATACAAAATATAATTAAGTTGTTACTTAACTTTATTAATTAATCACAAATTTTCAAAATGCTAAGTGCAAATTAGTTTTTGCCACTCACCACATATTTTTTTTATTACTTAATGCAATTATAAATTTAAATTTTTTTCTAAACAGTTATAAGCAGTTTGTAGACATATTTTATTTACAATCAAAAGTTAAAAGGTTATTTTTAAATAAACACAGGTGAATTTTAACAAATATTCAAGAAAAATATTTGAAATTTGCAAATTTCTTTACCGTCTTTGAAAAATATATAGTAATATTGTTTCTAAGATGTATAATAATATATATGAAGAATCATCTTATCAAATTTTTGAAAATCAATGACAAATTATACACACGAAACCTTTTAAATCTGTCAAAACGATTTGAGAAACACTTTAAAAAAAATAACACTCGAAGTTTTTATTTCATAAAAAGTCCAAAATTCAAAATCGCAAATTGTTTTGCAGACATGTTTCACTCTCTATACTGTTAAAAATTTTGCTCTAGTTTGAACCATATTTTGGTGCTAAGTAGCTGCCACCATAATGTGGTGAAATCGCGTACCAATATTTGGTGCTTCCTATTTCAAACTCGTTCCAACTATTGGAACTATGCTTGAACTGGAGCTCAAATATTGGTTCAAGATTTCATCCTCTTACATTGCAGCTATTGAGCACTAAAATTTGGTTCAAACTATGACGAGATTATTAACAGTGTAGAAGGCCATATAAATATGGATGGCAAGACAATTACAAACTATGTCGAAAGTAAGCCTCTTACCATCAGTACACCCTTAAAACTAAAGAGTAGATTTAGCTTCTCAGGAAAGACCTGTAATTTATTGGATCATGAACGAGTTGTTCTGGAAACGTTTTATTCACATTGAATCAAATTGATTATTTGAACTCATATTGATTTAAATTGCTTAAAAGCAACTCATTCACTCGGGTTCTTTCACCTTTTTACGACAAGCTGGCTTTCAAATCGTGAGATGAGTGGATTTCGGCTCAACATGAGTTATTTTGTGGCTGGGGATTTAGGGGCAGTCCATAAATGATGTCACGCATTTTTTCAACATTTTTGATTCCCCTCCCTCCCTTTGTCACTTCGTGTCACATTTCACTTTACCCCCCCCCCCCTCTTGTCACATGTCACATTATATTACGTAAACATGTACTTGCAGTTCAGAAACAAAGCAGTACGTTTTAGATCACATTTCAAATTTTATTTTTAAACTTTAACGATGTGTTTTAATGACTTTAGTGAGCTGAAAAATAAAAATGATTCATATTTTGCATGAAATAAGGTTTACAACAAAAATAATATAAAACAGTAATAAAATATTAATATGAAATAGCAATTGAAAACAGTAGTATTTTGGAATCTGAAGTAGAATTTAACATATTTGGCTTTAAATCTTATCTTTATGAACACAAAATATATTTCAATTTTAAAATAACTTCATACTTCATAATTTTACCTACTGAGTTTTAATGCTTATATTTTAACCAAAATGTGTTATGTCACATTTCTTCGCATCCCCTCCCACCCCCACTGTCACAAATTCATGAACTCTCCTCACCCCCTTCAAGTGTGGCATCATTTTTGAATGGCCCCTTCAGAGAGTATAGACTTTTTAAATGCTTTTAAAAACCACTATCAGTTACTTGTAACAGACTTAAAGAATGCTGTTATTGCTGTTTTCATTAGGTGCGGATGAGTTCGATATACTGGAGCTTTAGTAGATTCCCGTACGCATTTTCAGAAAGAATCACGTTTTGAGCACCTTATCGCCAGAACAGCGATTGGCGCTGAGATGAAGTCACCCTTTCGCACCCTTTCTTGTTTGTGACGTCAAACGCCTAGCGAGCCCTTCCTTCTTCAGAGAGATCGCGCTTATTGTTCATTTGTTTTCCCGTAAAAGTTATCAAGCGAAGACTATAGTATGAGGAAATGTTATTCACTGTTGTTTACGATTAAAACAGTTTAAAACAAGGAGCTTTTTCAGATTAAAATGCTTTAATTTTCACAAAACATCTGCACATAGGTTTTTTTTTTTCCTCAATTCAAAAATATTTCCTTAACTCGCTATGTTCGAAGAAATTGAGAAGTTAATTAAAAACAGTAGTAAAGATTCTTGTAATAAATATAATTCTATTAATCATATGTTTTATGACACATTTGAACTTAGTTTATTTTGTGTTTGGCGATGCAGCTAGCTGAACGTTCTCGCTTTCGCCAACTCGCCAAGGCTGGTGCTCAAAACGTGATTCTTTCTGAAAATGCTTCCCGTACATATAAGTCTTGGAGATATAGATCGTGTATGCACGGGGGCCATATGTCTTTCCGGTAAGGTAGTCTACAAAAGATTCCTTTAGTACATCAAATGTTGATATTAGTTGGAGTGATACAATAAGATCTGAATAACATCTGTAAAACATCATGCAAAAAATCTTATAAAAACTTTTCAGACTTAAAGCATAATGTAGTAATATGTAATATAAATATTTTTTAAATTTATTAATATTAGTTTTTTGTATTTATATACATTTATAAGCGTGTAATTTTTATATTTTCATATGTTATTAATTATTAAATTATTTAGTGTATTTACATTTTTTAATCATCATAATTATTATTATGCCTGTTTTTATAATTTAAACTTCTTCTTTTAATGCCCTTTCTTTTCCCCTTTACATGTATTTTATATATTTGTCTGATTTCCTTTAATTTAATGACACTATTTTTATTCAATTTGCTCCATCATTGTCTTTCTATTCTGCGCTTTTTTGGTTAAGTAATTGTTGATGGTTTACTGTGATGTATATGATGATGTTCTTGTGTAATTGCCTGATGACGCATGCTTCCGACAGGCAGTAATTTTTCTCTTAAATCTCAATTTTCTTCCAATCTTGATCCTGATTTAACAGTAGTAGTACGTGTTATTTGGGTCTGAGGAAGAAAGAAAGAGCTTTTTCGAAATGTTCTACGCATATCTTTGTTTTCTAAGGAGTTTTTAAGAAATTATTCTAATCTTAACTCCTTAACTGGTTCTTTTTTTCCCGTTCAATAAATTGAAAATAACGGATTCACACCACAATTTTTTAAATAAAATATTCGTAATATTTAGTGTAAACATTTCCGCCTTTAAATAGTATGAAATTATTTAAAAAAAATAGTGGTGTTAAAAATCTTTAAATGTTGAATTAAGCAAATTCGTCTTGCCCGAACGGCGTACGGGAAAATCAGTTAAGAGGTTAATTCTTTAGTAGTTGATTAGATATGTGAGATATGTGGGCAGTGGCACCTTGATGTGAAACAATTTTCTTCAGCTGTTAAACCATATTAAAACAAAAAGTATAAAAAATATGAATAGAAAGTTGAAACTTAACTTGTGGAAAACCCCGTATTTTTCTCAATATGAAGGTTCACTATTGCACAACCCGTAAGGTATGGTGACGTCACATCGACGTCGTTGTGAAGTCACCTTGTGACTTTGTGACCATCGATTGTCGATGTGACGTCACGTGACGTCGATGTGAAGTCACGGTGACTAAAATGTGAAGTCGTTATGGCCGTTTTAGAGCTCTTTTGTGACGTTTCACAAAGTGGTCACAATGTGAAAAATTTGTGAAAAATGTGTCATTTGTGACTAATTTGACATTAACATTGTGACGAAACTGTGACAAAAGCAACGATATTTAAATTGCCAGAAACATGTTTTTAAAGTAAATAACATATTTTGAAGACTTTTTTATAATTTTCTAAAGAATTTTAAAAAAGTCACATCTCAGTCACAATGTGACGTCACTGAGTGGTGGCATTTTGGTCACAGACGTGATGTGACCAAAGTTACTCACAGTGACGTCACTGTGACGTCACTGTGACCATGCATGCTATGAGGGAAGTGACATAGAATTTTTCCATTTGAATAAATAGTAGCCCATTGTTACCAGCGTTGTTCCTGTATTTATATATTAGCAATTAATGTAATTGCTTTGGCTGATACTCATTGGTAAAACTTAAATGAACATATCCTACTCAACTTTCATTCATATCACTATCTAGTAAAACTGCATCTAAATAAAGCTACATGCCTTTAACTTTAGAATCCATGAGTTTAAATTCGCAAATTTCATTACGTTTTAAAGGCGTTTCATACGTATGAAGTATTTCGGTATTTTCCAATTTACCATCTAATTTTGTAGCAAAGGATATGCTGGCAGTTGCAAATTAACTTAATTGAAAACTTTCAAACACGCATCGGTAGTTCTTCCCGTTATATTAGATTCTTTCAATTTAATTGTGAGATAAATATTTCATTACACCTAAAAGTGTTTATTCAGTGGAAAAGGTATACGTGGATATAACTATTAGAATTTATTAGTATTTTTGACATATGTTAACTTAACCTGCAGCTTAATTTAATAAAATTTGTAAAGAGTACTGCAAAGATTTTCATGTAATTACGTTTATTGTATTTTATTGTTACGAATTTTTCAGCTGTTCAAGAAGGCACCTGTTACTCATAAATTAAGCGGCAATTTTTATATTTATTAGTTAACACCGTTATTTAATTGCAAAATGTGGTTTCATTTGAATATTTAATTAAAAAGAATAGTTTTTAAATTAAAAAATGTTGTATTCTTTGTAACTTTATATCCAAAAAACGGCATTTTATAAGCATATTTATTAAATTTATAAATTAAATAATTCTAAAAATATAGTCAAACTTGTAAACAGAAATTTTTAAGGAATTATTAATTCTTTTCATTTTTAGCCAAGTGTTCGCTCAGCAGGTAAAGTTCTATGTTCCTCCGGCCAGGAACTTTTTTCGTTTAAGAGAGGACTCCGTTTTAGGCAGTTTCTATTTTTACAAACGTTAGTGTGCAAGAATTCCTCTATCCTTATTTATCATTTGTCCCCTTAATGTATTTCTTTACAGTAAATCGACGTTACAGTAAATTTGAGTACCCAATACCATAAGAATATTTCTTTAAGAACATACTGAATGATTATATAAACTGTTATTCTATCTATAAACTGAAATGATTCTTATCTTTGTACATCATAAAAAATAATTATTTCCTTTTTCCATACAATAGGCAGCAATTTTGAGTACAACAATTGTTATTATAGATGTTCAAAGTAGTTCAATGTTATGATAGCTTTATTCGTCCAAATATTTATTTCTATGTTTTATTTAAAATTTTACATAGTTATCATGTTTTAGATAAATATCATGGTTTTTTTTTTTTTTTTTTTTTTTTTTGAAAAAAAAAATATTAGGCGTATTTTTTTGCATTTTGTTTTAACTTCGGTCCAATTCCCCCCTCCCAAATTTTATATTCTTGTAACTTTTCATATCATGAAATTTACATTTACCACAGTTATAAAGAAATATTAGGTCGGTATTGTTTGTATTAGATACTAGCATGTTATGTATTGTTCTTTGTACGCACTTATCGTATAACCCTTGGAATAACAATCGATTCGAAAATATTTTCATATCTTCCAATATATATAAGCATTACCTTCTCTTCATTTATCTATGTTTTCATATCTGATGTGTAATATTTGCTTTATTTTGGAATGATTTGATATGTTTATAAGGAAATAAATTTCGTCTCTTACGCCTAATGCCGACAAAATTGGATGAAAGAAACATGTCTTCACTGTGAATTAAATATGTAATATTCTCTGATGATTCTATAGGTTATTCATAGTTTCTTATTATACATTTCTGATTTGCACTGTAAATTTGTTGTTCATCTATAGAATTCTGCAAAGTTATTCATACATTTGTGATTGCATTATTTCGAACTGATGCCGATAGTATTGGATGAAATAAACACATCTAAATTATGAATTGAACCTGCAAAATCCTATGATGATTCTGTAGGCATAATTGCCAACCTCCCGATTTTTTTATACCAATATTTTTATCCAGAAATACTTACTTTAAATAATCGCACAGTTTACGCAATTAAAAATATCAAAATTTTTTTGTAACGTTTCACCGGTATCCAAAAATCAGGAAATTGGCAACTATGTATAGGTTACTCATAGTTTCTTATTACACAATTCTAGTTTCCACTGTACTTTTTGTTGTGTAGATAGTTTGTTCATTTTTAGAACTCTACCAACTTGTCCATTCATTTGTGATTTCATTTTCGTTATGTACTCCAATCTTATTTCTAATTGTTCCAATATTGCTAATTGTATTTGATTGTCTTGTCGTTTTCAAGTGTGTTATATTGGGTTATTTTACATTCGTTGTAGATATTGATTTGTAATATTATATAATGATTATATGTATATCAAGAAATTTTAGTGTTTTTTGAGTAATATAAAATTTTTTTTATCCTCAGCATGTCCACTACGCGTTACACCGCTAGACTAGAATTCTCTTAAAATACACCTGAAAAAGTCAGGGAATTTCATTCTGCCATAAGAGTATCAACCCTGCCATTTGTATTCATTTTTTTATTTATTTCTCCATGTTTCGATGTGGTAATTTTTTATTAAATTCTATAGTTCATATATTGTAATACAATTAATGGTTATATATATACACTGGTGTCCAAAAGTTAAGCATAATTGGTAATTAAGTAAGTAATGAAAGAAATATAAATCAAAATGTGGTGAGACTCCAGGTGTGTAAACAAAATAGTAGGCGTCATATATTTTCGCGAAGAGTTTTCCCCTAAATCGAACAGGGGACCGTCATCAAATTGAAAAAGAACGAAGATCTTTTGGATAACCCTGTCAAAACTAATGTAGCAAAAGCGTTCAAACTGCACATTATGATTAAGTGGCTTATTGTAATGTACTGTGTTTATTTTTATAAGGATAGCATGTATACTCGTAGAGAAATTAAGGTTTTTATAAAAATAGTCCTAATTTTTTCCAAGTTTTTTGCTTATAATTTGCAGAGTTCTTAATATAAAATAATGTTCTTTTCTGAAAATATGACAAACATCAATGTACACAATACCCTGTCATCAGAATTTAAAAATAATAAAAATTGTATGAAAAATGAGTAGGTTTAGTAAATAATTTTTCATTGCGCATGCGTCAACGATATCAAAATTTCATTTGCATATTGTGTTAGCTAAATGTATAGAGCAACTTCTGTAAAAGTTTCAAAAACATAGCTTGAAAATTCTGAAAATGATCGTCTATAGAATCAACTCAAAATCCGTTATTCCTAAAAGGAAGCAAAAAAATCAGGGGTTTTATCCAAATATAGTTGTACGTGCAATATTGTGTGGGCACTAAACAATGGAATATGGATACAGCCCCTCATCTTTTTGCTTCATTTAGGGAATAAAGGATTTTGATCTCATTCTATCAACGATAATTTTCAGAATTTTTAAGCTATGTTTTTGAGACTTTCACAAAAGTTGCTCTATACATTTAACCAACATAATAGGCAAATAAAATTTTAATAGTGTTCACGCATGCGCAGTAAAAAATTATTTAGTAAACCTGCTCATTTGTCATACAATTTTTATTATTTTTTAATTCTGATGACAAGGTATTGTGTACAATGATGTTTGTCATATTTTCAGAAAAGAACATTATTCTATATTAAGAACTCTGCAAATTATAAGCAAAAAATTTAGGACTGTTTTTATAAAAACCTTAATTTCTCTACGAGTATACATGCTATCCTTATAAAAATAAACACAGTACATTACAATAAGCCACTTAAACATAATGTGCAGTTTGAACGCTTTTGCTACATTAGTTTTGACAGGGTTATCCAAAAGATCTTCGTTCTTTTTCAATTTGTTGACGGTCCCTTGTTCGATTTCGGGGAAAACTCTTCGCGAAAATATATGACCCGTACTATTTTGTTTACACACCTGGAGTTTCACCACATTTCAATTTATATTTCTTTCATTACTTAATTAATTACAATTATGCTTAACTTTTGGACACCAATGAATATGTATACATGATTTATTTCTGTAAATTGTTTTCTTGTACTACAAGCATTTTCCTTCATTGAAAGTGACCTAAAATATTTACACAAACATCTTCGTTATGCATAACTCTTTTAGATTGCTCGCAAAAGTAAACAACTCTCTAATCTACCTTTATATTGAAATGATGATTGCTGTGAATGCTAAGTAGTTACATCGCATTAAATACTTTACTGTTCATGATTCCGGTTTCGCAAGTTAAAATTACTCATGAAAGTTCTCCAAATTGCCAAAATTCTACACTACTAGGACGTTTAATTTGGAAAATGCTTTCCAAATCCTCGTATGCCAATTGGAAATATGCAGTGAAACAAAATCTACGTGGATAAATATGTAAGCAGATATGCAGATATAGCTCGTTCATATCAATTTGTTTTTATAAGCTATTTTTCTAATATCTATACCGTATTTCAGATATTTTATATAAATATAATATAAAAAAATGTTCTGATGTATTTAAGGGAGACCCGTAAGAAAACCCCCAAAATTTTTATTATTGATTTTAAAGTAATGAATTTTAGTGTATTACTTAAGAATCTTTTTGTAAGGAATAATTAGCAAAAAAAAAATCACTTTTTATTAAAAAGTATATTTTTTATGGGGATTTTTATGATATTGTTTTGTCGAAAAATACACTTTTTAAAATTACTACTCCTCATTCAATTTTCAATATTTTGGTATTACTAAAATTTCTTAAATAGTGTTATAGTATATCGAAAAGAACTAAGGAGAGATATTTTTAATTTTCTATTTTAATCGGCTAAAAAAATTAAATAAAAATAATCATGGTAAATTTCCTTAAATTCGTTATAATTTTCATGTTTACAAATTTATGTAAAATTTTCAGAAATAGTTAAAAAATATATCTCTCCTTACTTTTCTTGCAATTTTTTTTAAGATTCTAAAAACATAAACACTTTGTTTCTAAATCAATTTACCACTGAGCCATAGTACTTTGAACTTAGGCAAAATATGAAAAAAGTCATTTTCAGGAAAACACGTTTTGAATGGCCGCTAGTCCTTTAAACTCTATAGTAAGTACAATTAAAAAAGCTCATTTTTAACCTTTTCCAAGTGTCCCCGAGTTCTGAAATTTTGCATGGATATTCAGAAATATGTATTTTATCGTTTTCTGAGATTTAAAAAAAAATTGAACTTTTGATGATTTTTGGCCGAAAATGGGGTACGGGTCTCCCTTAAGAAGTTTTCAAAATAGTTAAAATATATGTTTATTTATAATATTTTTAGTTTAAATACATGCATGTCTGTCCTTCTTCTTTCTTTTTTTTTAATTTATATATTCATTTATTTATTTTTAAGAAAGGAGAAAATTATTTCTTTAGTAATAGTAATAATTGCTAAATAATGGTTTTAAAATGAAGGCTTCAAATGAGGTAATATCCCCTTCTGGATATTTTCAACTGGAATTTGTATTTACACTTTATGCTTATAATCTATGTATATAAATAAATAAAATTTTATGATGGTTGCTCAATCTTAAATGCAAGAAAAGATACAAATACTGCTTAACATAACATCTTCAACGCTAAAATATTGAAATTTAAAAAAATCTTGATTATTTTTACCAAAAATGCTTTATTTTAAGGAAAATGACCTATTTAAATTTCATTATTAAAACAAAGCTAATGTAAAATCCTATGAATGCTCTGTTTTAACGTAAACCTAGTAAAATTCACTGATTCATATAGGTTTCAATACATTTGAAATAGCGTAATGCCGTTAAAATTGAATATTGTTTATGTAAAGAGCATTATTTGCAGGAAGTTTTAAATTATTTTAAAATACAGTGTATAATTTATTATTTACTTTACTTAACATCTTTTATGTGCCACGAAAGAAGTAAAGCAATACTGTGTACAAAATTATCGTTTTGTTTGGGTTTGATAACATGAAATGTTTTAAAATTAAGAAAATATGGATTCATTTTGGATCCACTCTTAATCTGATATGAGTACATTGATTTACTACTTTTGAGTACTTAATTTTTTCCTGAGTAACAGGAATTTAGAAGAGTTTATGCATAGTGAAATATCGCGATATTTGACGTTCCTGCATAGTTTTACCGCTGACAGATCCCGGAGCACCAAATAAATCGGGACACATGGGAACTCTAGTCAGAAGTGATCAGGTAGCAGAGATTGTCAAAATTGTAATAACAGAAAAGATTTACCTTACGTTTCCAAAAGGAAATGGAAATTTTCATATTTATTTTTCTAGAAAAATCATAATTGTAGTTATAGTCAATATATATAATATTTGCAACAAAGATTTTCTCTTTTGTATGGAAGCATGTATGTATCCATTATCAAATACAAAAATATACAATTTTAAGTTCAATAATTCATAATGCCCATTGCAAACTTATACACGTTTCTTTACATATATTCCGGAAATAATAAGGTATATTTCGTTTATCATATTATAACAGGCTTTTTACGAGAATTTTTAATATTCTCAAAACTATTTTATTGTATCTCATTAAATTCTTACGTATAATTTCATACGTCCGAAAAATTAATAAGCTCAGAATAAACCTTATCAAAAAAGTAACTTTCTTAAAACATTTTGGAAGAAGTAGTTTCATCGTTCACTTCAAAAAGACTGCTTCAAACTCCGAGCGATTTCTCAAGGGCTTGAGGTGCTCTACAGTTACTATGGAAACCAGAATACAGAAAGGTTTTCATGTAGAGAAGAAGAAGAAATATTGCACTTTAAGACCGTTACCCAAGATAGATTTACTCTTTTCTACAAATTTCTTTACCTTACTTTCAATGGATCAGTTGAAATATAAATTTAAGTTCAGCATAGCTACGAATACAGCAATGCTTAATGTTTAAATTATATATTTTTTTTAATTTACTATATAGTAATATGTAAAACATAAAGTTCTTTTGGGGTAAATACACGTGTTTCAAATATCTATTAGACTTTTAAATATTTGGTTAATCATTTCACCAACGCATGCTTTAAGAAAAGTTTCAACCATAAAAGGATGAAGCTTTGTTGAAACATTTTGTGTACCCGCTGAACCGTGTAAATTACCCATAAACCCAATAAGTAAAATTTACTGTAGCTAGTTAAACTAGTAAATTCTTGAATTGTAAATTTGTAAAATGTTGAACAATCAATTGCAAAAACTTTTGACAATAATGCTGCTACATTATCCTGTGAATATATAGATTACCGTAATTTCGGGTGTATAAGCCGAGGATCAAACAATTCTTTTTGGACCCAGAAATCTTATTTAGTGATTGAAGACAAATATTTACGGCGATCTAACTAGTTATATTTGCTTCTTAAAAAAATCTGGGTCGAAAAAGAATTGTTTGATCTGCGGCTTATACACCCGAAATTACGGTAATCACATCCGGAGCTCATTTTAGTGATATGTCGGACACACTGCACATATCTATGCCTGAGCCGGGAATCGAAATTGAAACATCTTACCCTGTAATTAGTGTTTCAACTATTAGAATAGCAAGTGGTTACCAAAATAGATTAAAGCAATATAATGAGAGTACATACATTGATATGTTATTTTTATCTGCTATACATTCTCAAAGGCAGATAAAAAATTGAACTGCTCTTGAAGATTTACCTTAATCAGGACTTTTTGAAAATCAAGTGAACCTTATTTTTATACTTCAACTTTATTTTCACCATCGGTTGGTTTAATGATGAACCGATTTGCTTTTTACATTGTATGTTTTATTGTTTAAGGAATGGGTATTCAAAATACTGTACTGTTTATAATGTGTTACTTTTTGAACTTTTTTAATTTGAAAAAAAAAAAACAGTTTATACAAAAAAAAATGTGAATAAAATTTTAAAATCTCGCTTTCAAATCTTTTCAAAACATGAAATCCGTGTTGAATATTTTTCTATATGCAGGGTGTTCACTCTCAGCGTCGTCCAATGGCTAATTCCTAAATTGTTGGTCATAGACGTATAGTTCTAGTTACAAAATTGTTTTAAATGAGGTAAAGAAATACTTTAAAATATATTTAGGTAAAAAAAAATCCCTAAAAGAATACGAAATTTAAAATTTTATACGGT
This sequence comes from Maratus speculifer, assembly GCA_964019185.1. Lineage (NCBI taxonomy): Eukaryota > Metazoa > Arthropoda > Arachnida > Araneae > Salticidae > Maratus > Maratus speculifer. Next base: position 418,385,448 of record OZ025293.1, read on the forward strand.
CCGCTGGTCCCATAAATTAAATTGAGAATTTTTTTTATTACAATAACATGTAAAACTAAAAAACTGTCTCAATATTCTAACACTAAAATTCACAGCAGTTTAAAGTTGGAACTTATCTTTTGGGATAATTAGGGATTATTCATAAATTAAATAGAGAATCATTTCCTGTGATATATTTGAAAGATGGTTGAGCAGATGGCAATATAAATTTAAAAATTTTAATCATTCTGGCATATTAATGCAATATATATAATTTGTAATAAACGTACAATAAGGAAAAAAAATGTAAAAAAAAACCGTTGAAAATTAACAGCCACAATTCTTTACAAAATTATATATTTTTTTAAATGCCATTAGATTACACTTGCCTGCATAAGTTGGGTTATGTCATGTTTTTTAGCTTTTGATAATTGATTCTTATGCATTCTGCATCGCTGAATCCGAAATTGATTTTTATGTTTTACGATCACATAAAAATTTTTTGCGAATCATAAATTTTAAAGTTAATAAAGAAAAAGGTAGCGAAAATTTGATATTATAAAATAGATGTGATTGTAGTGTTATTAACTTTTGATAATTGATTTGTATGGTTTTTTTTTTTTTTTTTTTTTTTTTTTTTTTTTTTTTACCACTAAATCCGAAAATGATTTTCATTTTTTAATAACCCCGTAAAGATTTTTCGCAAATTGCAAATTTCATACTTAAAAAGTCAAAATTGAACTTTTTCGACCATCTTACCGGACCCCCCAGCTTTTTAGTTTTAAGAATTCCAGTATAAGCCAAAAAATTTAAACAATTATTTAATAAAATAAAAGAAGTTTTACATCTTTTTTATTGTATCAGAATTTCGCTATATTTTACCTTTGACACTTATAATTTGCGAAAGATCAAGATATGATGGTTAAAAATTAAAATACTTTCTGGATCCAGTGCTAAAAATTACATAAAATTTAAAAAACATAACCATTGCAGTCTTTGGTTATCTAATTATAACTTTTTTCTTAATCTTCTTGGCAGCAATGTATCAAAATTGTTTTTCTTTATCTTGTAATATAAGTGGTAACCACCAAAAGTTATCATAATAATAATAATAAATTGTCATCGGATTTACGTCAGTATGTAAAATTTAATCTCAGTCGGATGTTTCAAAAAGAGTCAAAGTTCGAGTACAAATTTGGAATTGTAAAAAAAAAATACATACGATCGTTGAATTTAAATGAAAACTTATAAAAATGATGTAATTTTTGTTAAAAGAAATCACGAAGAGAAACAATCGCAAATCCTTTCAAAATTAAGCATACCTTAAAATAAAATTATTTTAGCTAATCTGAAGATTAATAATAGTTAATAGTAATAGTTGTACGATTTTTTCAAAAGCACAGAAACACATGAAATAAAGTCTTCGAATACTTTAAGCACTTGGTATATAACCTCTCAAAGCATGGCCGAACTCATTTGTGCTCAGATGCCGAAAAGTGGTCAAAATCATGCATTTTTAAAGTTTCATAACTCGGTCGATTTCAATTCTATATAAACAGGACTTTTCTTGTCTTACTTGCCAGTGTAATAGGAAAATTTTGCTAGATATAACGTACAGGACCGGGAAATCGTATAAAAATTTTAATTTTGGAATTATTTAAAATGTTTTCATTGACCCAAATCGCTTTTAAAAGACATCTTTACATATTTTAAAACCTTTTTGTTACTGAAACTATATATATCGCACAAACGGATTAGGAATTAACCATTAACCACCGCTGACAGCGGACACCCTGTAATAAAAATTCCCTTCCCATTGATCATCATGTGAAACTCTCTGTTATAGAGTCATCCTTAATTCATCAGAATTGCTAAATATCAGACTGTTTGTTCAATTACAAGACTATTTGAATGTGAATAACGCTTCTTTGCAGAAATCATTTCTATCCTCCACTTCTATTTATAAACCATTTATAAACTTCTATTTATAAAGGTGTTTCTTTTATTATTATTATTTTTTTTAGAATGGATTACCGTTGCATTTTCATAAGTCATAAGACTGTTTGTTCAATCACAAGATTATTTGAATGTGAATAACGCCTCTTTGCAGAAATCATTTCTATCCTCCACTTCTATTTATAAATTATTTATAAACTTCCATTTATAAAGGTGTTGATTTTTTAGAGAATGGATTACCTTTGTCATTTTCATAAGTCATTATTTTCATTTTTATAAAAAAAAATCAGCTCTCACTCAAATAATTTAATATTGTGAAATCCTTAAACTATAATTTTCATTCAACAAATCTCCCGTTCCCATAAATTTAGATCCACCATTAAACGAAATTCGCTAATAATGGATCGTTCCTGATTCAGCAGAACTGCCTGTTCCCACTCACTTTGTCCAACTACAAGATTAATTGGATGCGAGTAAAGCATTCATGTAGTAATTATTTATCATCCGCAATTTTACTACGATTTTATGCAGTATCGCTGCTGTATAGAAATGTATTAATTGTATAGATATATTCTAGCACCGAAGAGCTGTAATTTTCTATTAGCATATTTGAAGCTTCAGAAAATCGATTCCTGTTAAAACTCTAATGTGTTACGCTTCATGTTCTTTTTGAATATTTATTTCAAAATATATAATATTTGAAATTATTTTTTAAAAGAATATTTACTACCTTTTACTAGCTTTGGCTGATACCACTATTGCTGGCACAAAGTTTTTTCCATAAATATTAATCTTCAAAAGCTGAAAATAATATAAATTTTTATTTAAAAAGTTTGAATATTCAGACATTTTTTCTGACTAATATTTAGCTCTCATTAAAATAACTAAAATGCATAAAATTAATTAATAATTTAGATTAAACAAATATCCCATTCCCACAGAAATGTATTTCAAAAGATATTCTATTCCAAAAGAATATTACTTACTACCACTATATTTTTCCATAAAAATTTATTTTCAAAAGCTGAAAATAATATAAATTCTTATATACACATATTTTAAACATGTATGAATTTTTTCCTGACTAACATTTTGCTCTCATTAAAATAATTTAAATGCATAAAATCCTTAATTAATAATTTAGATTAAACAAATGTCCTATTCCCATAAATATACGCTCATCATTAAATGAAATTCCTTAATAAAGAGTCGTTCTAATTCAGTAGAACTGCCGATTCCCACTCAGTTTATCCCAGCTACAAAATTAATTGAATGCGAGTAACGCATTCTTGCAGCAATTATTTATAATCCGCACTTTTACTCCGAATCTACGCTATGCATAGAATAGAATGTTATATCTCCGTACCGAACAATTTTATTATTTGCATTGGCTTTGAAATTTTAGATGTACGCTTGTAATTTAAGTAAATGCATCTTTGTGTAACTGTGAAACGTTGAAAATGTTACATAATTTTTAAAGTTCAAAATGTTAAATTGGAATTTAAACCAAAATTTGTAACTCAGCCTTGATTCCCAAGGATTTTATGTAAAATGATGTTTTTTTTTTATGTCACGTTCAAATATATATCACCGTGTTATACAATTGTAATGTGTCCGTTTTGTATAAATTATTAGCTCTTGTAAATAAATCTTATACTATAATACGAGCAAATCTTGCGTGTGTTTATGTGTGTGTGTGTCTGTGTATGTAAATTTTATCTTGAAAACGGCTCTAACGATTTTGACAGAAGTTTACAACATACCGCTTTCAGGCACGAGAAGACCACTGGGCTGAGTCACGATTAGTGAATCATCTTGGATCACTATGGGTCAGAATCAAGCTATTTATATCTGAAAAATAGCTCAATTAATTTTGACTAAATTTTGCATCCACTCGTTTTCGGGTATGAGAAAATTATTGTGCTTGGTCACGTGTTCGAGATATTTTAATTAGTGGATCATTTTAGGCTCATTATGATTCAAAGCCATTTTATCTACAAAAGGCTCTAAAAATTTTCACAAAATTTTATATTCTACTGTTTTGGATTATGAGCATTGCATTAGATCACATGTTAGAGAAAAATCAATACATGGGTCATTTTGTGTCACTGTGGGTCAAGATAATATTATATAGAAAATGGCTCCAACAATTTTGCATATATCCATTTCTTATACAATGATACTATTGGGCTAGGTCATATCCTCAAGAACATTCAATTAGTGACTCGTTTTGGGTCACAATGGGTCAAAGTCAAGCTAATTCTATCTAAAAAAGTCTCAAACGGTTTTGACAAAATTTCATATTATATCGTTTCCGGGCACGGAAAAATCAATTTGTTGGATTATATGTTTGAGAAATTTTGATTAGTGAGTCATTTTTGGGTCAGTATAGGTCAAGCTAATTTTCCAGAAAACGACTCAAATGATTTTGGTTGATTTTGTATTCTATCATTTTCGGGATTGAGAAGACCATTGGATTACTTCGCATGTTGACAAAATTTTATTAGTGAGTCATTTTGGGTCAATATGGGTCCGGGTCAAGCTAATTAGATCTGAAAAATGACTCGAATGTTTTTGACAAGAATTTGTATTATATTGCTTTTGTGCAGGATTGGTAATTGGACTAGATCATATGTTCGTGAAATTTCTATTATTGGTGATTTTGGTTTCACTGTGGGTCAAGCTAATTTTATCTAAAAAACGGCTGTAACAATTTTGCCTAAATTTTTTATTTTTTTTAGAATTAAGAAGATTAATGGGCTTGTTGCATGTTCATGAACATTTTATTAGTGAGTCATTTTGGTTCACAATGAATTAGAGTGAAGTTAGTTGTGCATAAAAATGTCTCAAACGATTTTGACAAAATTTTACATTTTGCAGTTTTAGGGCACAACGTATTATACCAATAGATTACTGAACTGTTTTGCATATTTGAAGAATTTCGATTAGTGGGTCATTTTTTATCACTATGATTGTGGGTCAAATTAATTGTATCAAAAAGTGACGCAAACGATATTGAGAAAATTTTATAGTATTTCGTCTTCGGGTACGAGAAAATCACTGAACTAGATGACATGCTTGTGAAATTTTGAGTAGTGGGTCAGATTTGGGAAAATAAAAGGTCAAGCAAGTTTTTTCTAGAAAAAAAAATAAAGGTAGAAAAGATTCCAGAAAAATGCTCAAAGATAGTACTGCTTAACAGGATAAAAAGCCAAAACTTGGTGTCAAAAATGAGAAAGTGTGCAGTTAAAAGTATGTGTGTTACAGAAATAGATAAAAGAACCAACAAATTGTCATGAATTTGCATTAAATTAGATATTATATAAAATTAAATGCTCCAAAAGTTTTCTTTTGCAATGGAAATTATCGTTCATATAGCAGATAAAATTCTTAGTTAATCAGACCTATATATGTAGTTTACAATATAATTCAAACCACAGTTATTAAAATTTCAAAATTTTATATTTTTTTATCTACTATAATTAATATGTTTAATATCCCTTTAAAAATATTTTCTCTAAAGAACTTATCTTGCTTGAAATTCTTTTAAAATACTATGTGAGACAAGCAATATTAATGTAAAGCATGTCAGTGTGATTATATGACCCATTTTAAATTACAAGAGCAAGATTATTTTGTTGATAAAGACGACATTATATTTTGTTTCTTATAGTTATACTAGTGGCTCAAATTAGAGATAATGGCGATTATCTGTTAATCTGATTATGATAGGAATACACTTCCAATTACACAAGTATCAATTTAAACAGAGCTTTTAAACAAGGGGGTTTATACTATAGAAGGGGTTTTATAGACATTAAAATAGGAAATTAAATGTTTTTACTGTCTATTTTACCCAGAACTCATATTTAGAAAAATGTTGCAGTAAAAAGCATGAATTCTTTTAGGAGAAAGCCTATATTTTCAAATTATTATACTTTCAACTTTATGAATTTTCAATATTTTCCGGTATTAAATACGCCTTTTTCTTATTACTAATTATTTGCATTGGATCGCAGCATGCAGGTGTAGTAACGCTAGTATTTATCGCTTTAACTATAAATAGTTGTAATCGTAATTGAAAATTATATCTAGCATAATATTGTTACAAACCTAATGAATATATATGTTGTGTGACACTTTTCAAACTAAAAATATTTTACAAATTGAAAATTTATTAGCTGAGTGGAAAACTGTTTGATCCGAGAGTTGAACCCAAGAACTTTGACAAAAATTTCCAATGCTCTGCCTACTGGGCTACTAGATCAACAACGGGACGACACATTTAATTCAAATAACCTTATTGGCAGTAGAATCTGATATGTCATATAAATTGTTCAAAAAATATACTACTGGTAATCGAACTCCTAATGAATGCTATTTCGAATAAGATTATCTGAGTGAAATGTGTCGACCAATTGTCGGTCTAGAAATTCAATGGCAAAGGTTTGGCAATTTAAAATCAAACGTTTTGGATTCGACTTAGGACCTGGACACGTTTTTACTGAGTTAGAAGATTTTCGATTCATATGCTGATTTTATGAATCAATGATTCACTTAACCCGCGCGTGTATACTCAAGTTATGATTGGTTTTTGCTTTTTAAGCAATAAATGGAAATAATAATCGGCACGATATTTAGTCGGAGAGAATTCTTACAAATTCTGTCATAAAATAAGTTGAAGATTTCTTTAAAGAAATAATGGTGACAATTATAAAAACGATGCGCACTCTAGGTCTATTAGTTCCAGCGCGCGTCCTTCCAGGTTAAAATTAATAAAGAGTAAACATATGTTATTTAAATTCTATTTACAAATTTAACCAGAGTACGTTTAGTAAACGTATAATAATAATTTTAATACAAGAGATTTTGATTTTCATAATAACATTTTAAATTATAATTAAACACTATTTTTTTTTGTACATTGTAACTAATCAAAAGTCTTTGTAACTGACAGAAAAGCAATATTTCCTGCAACAGGACTCGTCGCTCGAAAACCAAAACTTTTGAAACATAGTCATAAACGCAACTAAAAAATTTGTGTTTGTAAAAGAATTCTAAAGTGCAACTGCCACCAAATGTCATAAAAAATGTGTGTCAGTGTATCCAACAGAAAATGCTTTTTGTAGGTCTAAATCGCAAGAATATTTTTCTGAAAAAAATGAACACAAAAACGAGATATTTGCAAAACAGAAAGAAATTCATAATTCAAAAAATCTAAAAAATAAAAATCCTCTTTTGCGAATAGATTCCCTTTTGTATAAAATAGGCTTATGCAAAAAGTCCCAAGAGGAATTATTTAAAATAGACTGAATGATTGTTATTGTTGCTATTATGTAAAACTATATTTATTTTGGATGTGATTTAGGCAGTCTTCCAATTGCCACTTTTAGAATATTAAAATAAGTATCTCTGGAAAACTGCATTTTAATTGATTGAGCTAAATGAAAACGGACATGTGAATCCCTCCCTGAAAATAAGTTATTTTTCGTGTATTGTTCTTATCATTCTGTTTTCATTTTAAATTATGAAATATTACTGCTAGGAATTTAGAAACAAGAGTCAAACAGAGAAATCCTTTATGAGTTATTTTATGTAGGTAGAAAAACAAATCAATGTCGTAAATACTGCGGTGTAGCACTATCGAAATGAAAAGTAATAGGAAACCAAGTATTGTTCAATCGTAGATTGATCCGATAAACATCAAATTTTATGAATTTTACGAGTTTTCTGGCACTGTAAATGACAAAAATGCCTTTTTAGAAGCAAAAAAGTGCTGAAATCTCACAATTTTAAATAATCGAAACTATAAGTTTTGTATGTAGTTACAAGTTTTAATATTAGAGTTTGGGAAAAGTCTTTTTCTGATTTAAATTATAGAAACCAGTGACCAAAATTTTGTAAACTTTATAATTATAAAAATAATTATTTTCTTTCAAATGATTACTAATATAGCATATAACATTTTTTCAAACATTTTTGCAGTTCGAATTATACCTTTAAAAGTAAGGGTTTTGTATTTAGCGATTGAATTAAAGTACACCTTGTGTATGAATTTTTTTTAGAATAGATTTTAGGATATTAATTAATAGCCACTTTAATTACAAAAAAATATTAGTACATATATATACTAGCTGATTCGCCCGGAGTTGGCCAGACTCCTGTTAATTCCATTAAATATAACTAAAATAAGTGTTGATTTTATAATTCTGAGCAAAAATTTAATAAAAATTGCTTTCAGTTCTTCTATTTTTTTCATTGACAGTTGAGTACATTTATACTTTAAAAAAATTCTAACAGTCCAAGCCCTTTGAAATTTTTATGTGTTATAGTGTTTTTGAACTTTATGCATAATAGTCTTGTTAAAGTGCTGCAGATCAAGAGGAAAAACCGCACGTGTATTTATGATTTAAGCAAACCATCTGAAAAAACTTCCAGGCACAATTTGTTTAATGTTAATATTAATACTTTTTTTAAATCAAAGATGTTTTTCTAAAGACGAATATATTCTCGTTAAGCTTGTGTGATTTAGTTTTAAATATCCTAATAAAAGTTTCTGCGAGCAGAATGTTAAACATTGCGAAAAAAAATTGCAAAAATGAGTTTTGGAAAATATCGTTGATTCTAAAATTAAATATTTTTGAAATGAATTGTGGCTTTTGAAAGACTAATAAAAGTAGATACGGTTTGGTATATATATATATATACAGGGTGTTTCCAAAATTTTTTTAACAATAAAAGAGGGGTGATAGTACACATCAAGACAAACAATATTAAATAGGAGACAAAGGGTCCCAAACGCTTTCCAAAGGAGATAGCCGCCATTAAAGTTTAGGGACCAAAATTTCAAATAAACATAAAAAACGGAAAAATCGGTCGATTGATTTGCGGTTTTCACTAAAATTATTCTTTATGTCGGCATTTTCTTGAAATTAAATTATAAAGATAAATTTTTAAAAATGCCGATAGAGGGCGCTTTAGACTTTGGAGTAACGAACAACTACTTTTTGCCGGTATTTTTTGCATCTCATTAAATGTTTTCGTAAGCTTAGATTCAAACTTAAATTTTGAGCTCAAAATCTGAAAGTGGGAGTGGTTAAGTAGCACAAACTGAATTGTGTTCAGAGGGTTCAAATTCCAAATGATTATAAAAAACGGAAAAATTAGTTCATTGATTGGCGGTTTTCACTAAAACTATTCTTTATGTCGGTATTTTCTTAAAAATAAATTATAAAGATAATTTTCAAAAAATGCCGATAGAGGGCGGTTTAGACTTTGGAGTAAAGAACAACTCTTTTTTGCCGTTATTTTTGCATCTCATTAACCCCTTCGCGACGGAAGCATTTTACGAAATTTTAAATGTTTTGTCACCGGTTTTAAAATACAGAAATTTGTGACTTATTAAATCGCGAAAATGCTCTGATTAAATAAGGCAAAATTTACGGTATAATTTTACTGGTGGCGATATTCACGGATTCTTAAACCTATTTGCGGCACGTATACGTGTCGCTCGTCCTGAAGGTGTTAAATGTTTTCAGAAGCTTAGACTTAAACTTAAGTTTTGAGCTCAAAATCTGAATAGTAGGGAGTAGTTAAGTAGCACAAACTGAACAGTGTTTAAGGGGGGGGGGGGAGGTTCAAATTTAAAATAATTATAGAAAATGGAAAAATTTGTCGATTCGCTTGCGGTTTAAAATAAAACTATCTTTAACTATTCTCAGGGGTTGAAAACTTTTCAAAAAATCGTTTTTTTTATGATCTAATTTGATTATTCATTTAATTCTTAACTCAATGCAAAAAACCGCATAAAAATATTTGCATTTTTAACGGAGTTATATATCAACACTTTCATAGCCGCATTCATATAATTTCAAATTTAAGTCGCGTTTTCTCAAAACTTGATTTTTGATGACTAACACCACGATTTAAAAAAAACTATTTGATGGAATGGCTTAATTTTTTTTGCATGCATATAACACCATTATCTAGATTACGAATTAATATATTTTAGATAGTTTAATAATTTGAGTATTTTTAATGGAAAAAAAGTTGTATTTTTTAGGGTTTTTTAAAATTTTCAACCAGAGAGATTTTTTAATACTTTTTTTATTAAGTGATAGTAATATCCTTAATTTATAATCTAGATTATGATGTTATATGCATGAAAAAAAAAAAAAAAAAAAAAAAAAAGTCATTCCATCAAATAGTTATTTTTAAATCTTGGTGTTAGTCGTCAAAAATCAAGTTTTGAGAAAACACTACTTAAAGTTGAAATTATATGGATGCGGCTATGTAAGTATTGACACATAAATGCTTATAACTCCTGCTAATATTTTTATGCGGTTTTTTGCATGGAGTTAAGGATTAATTGATTAATCAAACTAGATCATAAAAAAATCGATTTTTTGAAAAGTTTTCAACCCCTGAGCCGCCTTAAGTCAGTATTTTCTTGAAAATAAATTTTAAAGATAAATTTAAAAAAATTCCATTAGAGGGCGCCTTAAACGTCAGAGTAACCAACAATTAACTTTAACCATTATTTTTTTGTTCGAATTAAATGCTTGCAAAAACTTATTAAATGTTTTCGGAAGCTTACATTTAAACTTAAGTTTTGAGCTCAAAATCTGAATAATTAGGAGTAGTTAAGTAGCGCAAATTGAAGTGTCTTCAGGAGTTGAAATTTAACACCCCCCCCTCCTCGAACACAATTCAATATTTCGCTAATTAAACACTCCCAACGATTCAGAATTTGATCCTAAAATTTAAGTTTATACATTTGAAAGCATTTAATGAGATTAAAAAAATAACAGTTAAAAATAGTTGTACGCTACTCCAAAGTCTAAGGCGCCCTCTATCGGCATTTTGGGAAATTTATCTTTAAAATTTATTTTCAAGAAAATTCTCATTTAAAAATTAATTTTAGCAAAAACCGCAAACGAATCGACCAATTTTTCCATTTTTTATAATCATTTGAAATTTGAACCCTCTGAACACAGTTAACTATTCAGATTTTGAGATCAAAATTTAAGTTTAAGTCTAAGCTTACGAAAGCATTTAATAAGATGCAAAAAATAACGCCAAAAAAGAGTTGTTCGTTACTCCAAAGTGTAAAGCGCCCTCTACCAACATTTTTTGAAAATTATCTTTATAATTGATTTTTAAGAAAATATTGACATAAAGAATAGTTTTAGTGAAAACCGCAAACCAATGAACCAATTTTTCCTTTTTTTTTATAATCATTTGAAATTTGAACACTCTGAACACAGTTCAGTTTGTGCTACTTAACCACTCCCACTTTCAGATTTTGAGCTCAAAATTTAAGTTTGAGTCTAAGCTTACAAAAACAATTAATGAGATGCAAAAAATGCCGGCAAAAAATCGTTGTTCGTTACTCCAAAGTCTAAAGCGCCCTCTATCAGCATTTTTTGAAATTTATCTTTATAATTTAATTTCAAGAAAATGCCGACATAAAGAATAATTTTAGTGAAAACCGCAAATCAATCGACCGATTTTTCCTTTTTTTATGTTTATTTGAAATTTTGGACCCTAAACTTTAATGGCGGCTATCTCCTTTGGAAAACGTTTCGGACCCTTGGTCTCCTATTTAATATTGTTTGTCTTGGTGTGTACTATCACCCCTCTTCTATTGTAAAAAAAATTTTGGAAACACCCTGTATATATATATATATACCAAACCGTATCTACTTTTATTAGTCTTTCAAAAGCCACAATTCATTTCAAAAATATTTAATTTTAGAATCAACGATATTTTCCAAAACTCATTTTTGCAATTTTTTTTCGCAATGTTTAACATCCTGCTCGCAGAAAGTTTTATTAGGATATTTAAAACTAAATCACACAAGCTTAACGAGAATATATTCGTTCACACAGACGCAAAAAAAAAAAAAAAAAAAAAAAAAAAAAAAAAAAAAAAACGAAATTCACGAAACTAATTTACGAAAACAAATGGTTTTAACCCCTTGAGCTCTGGTGGTAGAATATTCTACCACATAATTTTAATTCCGAAATGTCACAATGGCACCAGAAAATTCGATCAAATTTATTTGAAAAAAGTTTAATGCATTTTTTCGTGTTTATCGTTAACTCTTTTTTTTCTTTGTAAAATACTGGTGTCAATGTGATATTTGGAATTATGAAGAAATTTACACCCCAGAGCTCAAAGGGTTAAAGGGTCATTGTTAATATATTTTCAAAACGGACTGCGGCACTTGAAGGAAAATTTAATGTTGATGTCGTTTGGAATTTCTTATTTACGAAACCGATGCAGAATGTTAAATATCGTAGAGAAAATGAAATTCACGCAAGCGAATTTTGCAAAAGATGTATTTTCAAGTAGTTAATATTCATATTTATTCATGGAGATTACGACTTTAAAAAAATGAATAACACAGATTTGATTTGATGTTATTATTTTTTACTTTTCATGATCAAAATCAAGGACGTAGGTTTTCAAGATTGCAAAAATCACGAAAAACACCGAAAGGAAAATCCCGAAACTTTTTTGAAAGAGTTAACATTGATTTTTTTGAACGAATTTCGACATTTTTAAGGAAAAAGTGTGATCGTAAATTTAGTACAATTGGTTTTTTTGTATTTTGATTACTTAAGCTGATTCAAACTTCGAAAAACGGGGAAGAAAATTTTAAAAGCAACATTTTGTAAAACAAGCGACTATATTTAAGAAACAATATAAATAAAAGCACTAATTCATCAGACAACTGAAGATAGATTATTTTCTAATAATTCAGTTAAGAGAGTTAAACAATCATTTCAAAGAAAGAATTAAATTACTTAACAGTCTGTTTAATTAAAATCATATTAAATTGAATATCATCAGATTCTTTTAATTAAGCAAGAAAGAAAATTCATGCGTCAAGCATAGATAGCAAAATAATCAACTTATTCCAACATATTCAGTAAAGAATTTAAGAAACGTAAAAAAATATTTGCAAACGAAATTTCAACAAGTAACGTCCATAGTCGGAAAAATATTCGAAATATTTGTGTGCGGCACAGTATACAATGTATAGATTTCTATGTATACTAATTATTATGCAAAAATTCAGTTCATTTCAGTCCTAACACAGATAAAATTTTCCTTTAGCCATTTGCGCCGTTATGCAGAAAGTACTCACATTTTTTGTGTAGACCTGTACATGATATATAGAATATTATAAGTAATATCAAAATATTATTCAAATTTAAATAGGCATATCTCAAATAAAATTGCACTAATAACGATTATCGCTTACAGACAGTTTCGTAACAGAATAATTTTGTACGTCCCTGTAATTAAACTATAAATGCTAGAAAAAAAATATTCTTTAGTATACATGTTGTAGTGCTCTTATCTGATAAAGTTCAATATGTTTGAAATAGTGTAACCTCATTAAAATGCATTGCAAAGGATTTTTCCTTATATAATGGTGTAACTACATATTTAGTGCACTTGTAAACAAACTATAAATGCTAATCACTGCATTTACAATGCCCAACATGCCGTGATAAACTCCAATAAAATACATCAATTGCATAACAATCCAAGTATATTTATGTGACTTAGTGCACGGGCAGACAGACCCAATTCGTAAACACTTTTTAACTTGGTTTGAAAGTGTTAAAAATGCAACCAGTATAGCCATCATTATCGAACCTTTTTTTGGAAATCAAAATTAAAATTCTGTTAGCAAAGCAATAAGATTCTAATCACACGAGATAAGTGAGCGGACAGACGGACATATAGGAACACAGACTTCCAGGCAATCCGAATTCATAAACACTTTTCAACTATTCTGCAGAATTTTAAAAACGAAGTAAATGAGTCAATTCTAAGAAATTCCGTTTCCTCATTTATTACAGTGAGAAAGGGTCCTATATTAACTGAACAACTGAAATAACTAAAAATACTGATATAAATAAAAAACTGGTATAACTGAAACGAGATAGTGCGCGGACAGACGGACAGAAGGGCACACAGACTTTCAGACAATCCGAATTCATAAATACTTTTCAACTATTTTGGAGAGTTTTAAGAATCAAGCAAATGAGTCAATTCTAAGAAATTCGGTTTCCTCATTTATTACAGTGAGAAAGAGTCCGATATAACTGAACAACTGAAGTAACTGAAAATACTGATATAACTGAAAAAGTTATTCACTGGGGAAAACCCAACTCCATCTACGGTCCTATAAAAGCAAGTAGAAAATGTTTATTCGTTCTAAGTTTCCTATAAAGTGAAAGAAGGCAAGAAAAGATAGGATATCAGTTTGCTTCAAAGCGATAGGGGTACAACACACATCGTTAAAAACCACGTCTGAACATACGGAAACTCATTTTTTACGAGGTTGAAAAATGAGTCGATACTTAATACAATATTTTATACTTTAAAAATTGATAAGTATATTTGCTTTTGACAGGATTTGTCCGGGATAAAATTTATAGCGCGTTGATATTTTTTATCGACTCTACAGCATTTTTTTCAATAAAATGTTCATGATAAATGGTAATACTTTGCGAAAAGTATTATATTGATATTAAATTCTTAATTGAAAATGTATTAGTTATAGGTATATCTTTTTTATGTTTAAGTAGATGGGAGTATATGTTTTTTAATGCATTTTTGAATTATAACAGTATAATTTTGTCATTGCCGGCATTAACTTTAAACATACATAATATTTTTATTGAATTGTTTTATCATATGCTTTATGTGACAGCATGTTCTTCCATTTCTAATAAAATAGCAAATTAGTAATGTTAAAAAGAATAGAAGTATTCACTAAAAATATTATATAAATACTATTTTAAAATTTTAGGAGAGGTAAGGGTAGTTAGGATCAGGGATAATAGGGATCAAGGGCAATTCAATGGAAATCTGTAATAGATAAAAAAAAATATTGATCAATCTAATTAGGAAATCAGATTAATATTCTACATGTGAAATTTTTTGGAGTAAAAATGAATGTTCCTTTAGAAGCAATCACTGTTTACTCAGAATATACAGAAAAACTGTCCATCAAAGGAATAATATTTAATAAAAATGTAGGCATACAGAAATATAATTAAAATAATAAAAATAAAAATAAAAATACAGCTGCGATTTTAAATTTAGAAAAAACGTTGTTTTAAAAGAAAATTTTGAAACACACATCTGTATAATCCTAAATACTTCAGAATTAGCCTTTTTGGTATAAATAGGATCATGAAATTTTTGGGTAAGGGTAAATGGGAATGCATATTTTATTTTCTATTTAAATCTAATTGTGATTTGGAATGAATTTTCTTTTAGTTTTCAGATCCTGGGAAATACCTCTTGTTTGGTTTATTTTACTTCACGACTTGAGTTAAGAAATCAATTACTTTACAATTTCATTTTGTATATATTTCAAGTTTTAGCCTTAACTGCATTTTTCTGGCCTAATTAGGCTTCAATACATTGATGTCGTTATAGTAGTTTTTGAATGCTATTTTAGAAGAAAATTTGTGACATTTGCAAATTTATGTCTGTTGTTGACGGCGACGAACTGCTGATAAGACGCCTCTGGTATACTTTTTAACTGGAACGTTAAAAAGTATTTTTGTTTTATTTACAGATTTAACACAAGTTAAATATTTTCTTTTTCTTTTAGTCAACCAGAATAAGTTTAAGGTTTGAAAATTTTTTAGTCTTTCTATTATGTATGAGTCACAATTTCTTTTTATAAAAATGTAAAGTTAGTAATTCCGTTCTTTTTTTATCATGAACTGTGCGCATGCTGCGGCTCAGTTCTTCACATTGCTTGTTATTTTCATTCATAAGTAGATATAATGTATAATTATTCCGATAGAATGCATTCGAAGAGTATTTCCTCTTCTCCTATATAAGCATAGGATCCGAAATTTTATAATATTTTCCTTAATATTTATAGTATTTCCATTATTATAAATAATGAAAATATTTACTTTTCCTAATAATAATTGCTCATTTTTTTAATATAAGTGAAAGCCCATTTTAATGTAAGTTTTATTTCATTTTAATGTAAGTTAGCTATTCTAAGCTAAGTTATCGTGCGGATTGTGACATACCATAAGAAAAAAATATGAAACTTCAACTGAATTGCATTTTTTATCATGTTATGCTAGAAATGTCTAATTTCACATTTTAGAAAGCCTTAAATATAGCCCAAATTCATTGCAAAGATTTATGTAATTTCAATAATTATTGTGAAAGTTATAAGAATTTGAAATTACCTCACTTTTGTGCTGACATCGAAGATTTTAAAAACCATGAGACAATTAAACTTGAACATATTTATGTGGAAAAAAACTCATCGAAAAACTAACTTTAAAGTGCCGTACATATTCATGTATAAGTAGAAGAATTTCTGACAATTTTCGGACAGAAAATTTGGGGGGGGGGGGGGCGTTGACTTATACACGAATGAATAATAATAAAAAAAACTTCAAATACTGGAAAATTTAGGCTTTTTATGAGTATGTCTAATAAAATGCTTTATTACACATTCAAATAATAATAATTTATCATAAAAACATTTTCAGTCATTTGTTTTTGTTTACTTATTAGTTTTTAGCATGGGCAAGTGACATAATTGGTGTCATTTTGTGCAAAATTGAAGTAAAAATTTAGGGGTCGATTTATACACGAGTAAATATTAATTAAAAACTACTCTTAAATGTTTCCAAAAATAAGTGGAAGCAAAAGGAACTTGCTTCTTGAAAAAGCAAAAATATTCCGGTTTTTGAAGTTTCTAAAGATAAAAAAATCTTACTTAATCTCTACTCGCTATATCGTTGGAGAGTTTTGTAAATTTTCGTTTTTGATTAACTGTATATTCTTAATTTAACTCTTAAGGGAGACTCGTAAGAGAAAACCCAAAATTTTTATTATTGATTTTAAAGTAATTAATTTTGGTGTACTATTTAAGAATCTTCTTGTAAGGAATAATTAGCAAAAAAATTCACTTTTTATTAAAAAGTATATTTTTATGGGGATTTTTATGATTTTTTTTGGTCGAAAAATACACTTTTTAAAATTACTACTCCTCATTCAATTTTCAATATTTTGGTATTACTAAAATTTCTTAAATAGTGTTATAGTATATAGAAAAGAACTATGGAGAGATATTTTTAATTTTCTATTTTAATCGGCTAAAAAAAAAAAATACGCATGGTAAATTTTTTTAAATTCGTTATAATTTTCATGTTTACCAATTTATGTAAAATTTTCAGAAATAGTTTTAAAAAAAAAATCTCTCCTTACTTTTGTTGCAATTTTTTTTAAGATTCTAATAACATAAACACTTTGTTTCTAAATCATTTTACCACTGAGCCTTAGTACTTTGAACTTAGGCAAAATATGAAAAAAGTCATTTTCAGGAAAACACGTTTTAAATGGCCGCTAGTCCTTTAAACTCTATAGTGAATACAATTTAAAAAGCTTATTTTCTACCTGTTCCAAGTGTCCCCGAGTTCTGAAATTTTGCATGGATATTCGCAAATATGTATTTTATCGTTTTCTGAGAAAAAAAAAAATGAACTTTTGGTGATTTTTGGCCGGAAATGGGGTTCGGGTCTCCCTTAAATGCATGATTTTTTTTTTTTTTCGAATAAAATTATATATGATTCTCAGAAAAGTTTATTACACTGAAAAAAGGATGAAAAAAGTCAGATATACATTTTTCGTATTATACATCAAAGTTTTCTAATGTACTGATCTTCAATACAAGGAAAAATAACTAAAATATTGTCTTAATATAGTTATAACTAAAATGTTGCAAATTATAGTAAATATTAATAATTATTAATCTAAATACCTTATTTTATATAACTTTTTATTTTGTAAACTTAACACTTAAATGCATTGTATTTTTTTTATCTAAAAGTTTAGACGTTAGAAATTTTAAGTTAGATTTTTAACTTTATTTGGTAGCACGTTTTTGTCATTTTTTACAGGATTAATATTTCTCTGTAAATATAGTAGTTGGTTGCTTCTTAGGAAGCAAGTTAAATTTACATGATGCAGATATGCACCTCTATGCATTTAAGGGTTAAGAAGAATCCATTTTTATTTAGCCTTTTCATCTATAGTGGGTAAATTTTGCCAAAATCCCAAATGTCACATAGGCACGATTACTTTGCTAAGAAAAAAATCGGTTTACGACCCACACACATGAAAAAAATATGCATTAAATCATTTAAAAAAAATTTGGTCGAATATTCCGGTGCCACTGTGACATTTTGGAATTAAAATTAAGTATTAGAAAATTCAACCATCAGAGCTCAAAGGTTTAAAGTGCACAATTGATCGTGTTCACTTTCCAAATCCTTGTTTTCCTTGAAACTTGAAGACGTTTGCGATGGAAAAACTCACATAAAATTTAATTTTAAAGCAAAGCAAGAAAAATTTCAGTCGCTCGACTAAAACACATAGATTTCGAAAGTTGCAAGCATACCACTTCACAATCCCGTCTCGAATATCACTCACGAATCTACTAGACCAATTTCTGTTAGTGAAATATGAGGCCTTGCTTTATATAGAAAAATGAGACCACTAAAAGCTAAGAATGAAATTCAATTTTCTTGTAATACTCTCGATATAAAAGTATGACAAATGCTGTATTTAAGAAAGACACATCAGAAACTTTCTCTGAGCTACGTGCTTCGGGGTGCAAAAGTTTTCTTCAAAAGTACCGTTCTCTGTTTGGTAAAGAAAATCAAAATTCTAAGTATTGCCAGCATGAAATATTTTAGGAAGTATATTTTGCTCTTTTGATTTCTTTCTGCGGAAAAGATTACTGAAGTTCAAAAACTTTATAGAGTCAGATAAAAATTTATTTCAAGTGGAATTAGAAATAAAAACAATTATATTGATACTGTCATGATAGAATATATTTTATAAATTTTATTTAGTGCGTAATATTCTATTTGATAAAATATACGGGGACAATTAGTATGTTTTCTTAACTTATCACACGTACGCTGTAAATACACGTATAAGTTTTCTAGATATATTTAATTATTTTATTACACATGTACACTATTTTTTAGCGTTAACTTATTGAATATGGTTCATACATTTCCCAAAATGCACGTAATTAGCTGTTGCCTTCTGCTTTCCTATTGACTGTTCATTCAGCTTGTCCCCTCTACCACCTTTTTATTTCAGTCGTTCTGCTGCTTTCATAGTAGACGCACGTCTTGTTGCGCCTGAGAAAGAAAGACTCAGTTCTTTTGAAAGGCCTAGCAAATGAAAGTATTTTTATGGTGTGTTAAAGAAGCTTTTATTTCTTCACAGTAGTTTTAACTTATTTTCTTTTCTTTATATTTTCTTAGTTCAACACTAGCGCACTATAGCCTTATGACATTAATGTTCTAAATATATTTTGTTAGCTTATCACACTGATTTTTTTTCAAATAATTCTACATGGAAATTAACACGAAAGCACAAATCATCAAACTCAGTTGCGCTAAATATGTATAAATAAGTATTTAAAGTACTTTAAAATCTGCTAATTTTTATAGGATTACGTTCATCTGATGAAACAATATTTATATTATTCCTCTGTCTGTCTGTCTTTAATAGAGGTCGTTCTCAGAAATTTCGCCAGTTAGAGACTTAAAAATTTGTATATCTATAGGTGAATACCTCCGATCACATGGACAACTGTGAAATGTGAAAAAAGAAGTTAAAAAGATAAAAATATTTTATAAAGTAAAAATTTTAAAACTGCTATTGCTTAAAACTGCTTTTTTAAACTTTCCCTTTGCTTATTTTTTTATTATTTTTGTCAATTTCGAAATGTAAAGTTGGTTTTTTATATATATTGTTTCTAATGCATTTTTCGGATGCATTAAATTAATATTTTAATTATATTTCTCCTATGGGCATATTACCTTCGTCAACTATATTTAAAAAAAAATACACCCCTGCAATTTTAAATGTTGATTAATTTAATTTTTGAAAACGTTCCAGAGCTTAAAAAAGTCTAGTATTCAAGACGATTTTTATTGTTTTTTAAATCCGTCACTACTATTGCTAAAAAAATTCTGTCCTTAAGGTGACCTTATTACCTACACTCACCATAATTCTAAAAGCATTATGTCCATATGTGACGTCATCATTGATAAAATGAAACAAAATTTAAGTGGTATTAAGAGTTTAAGTTTCAATATAAGTGTTTCATAAAAATATCTGTAAACATAAAACATTTACCCCTTAACATATACATATCAATATAGGTTTATAACATTAAAAATAATTATTGTTTACATATATAGTTATTAAATATAGTTGCATAATTCCTACTTATCTTTCATTAATTGAATTTTGCACTGTGCCATTTAGCACGTTTGACTAAAACACTACAAACTTTGCAATTTCAATTCTTCCAAATGATTGATAATAAGAATAACTAGTCTTTTAGAGAAGTAAAAGAAAAATTTTTAGCAAAATATTTTGTAAATAATGAGAATCTAAATAAGATATTACTCTGTAATTTCAATTTTGTAATTTCAACATGAATGTACTGATATCTATTACTTCTTCCTATTATTATTATCTGTATAATAAACACCAAACGTATCTGTGCGTAATGCATACGTCATTTTGCGAATGGTAACACTTTCAAATTTTAAATGAAATTTAGGTTTTGCAATTTTTGTTTTTAAACTTTTAAATATCGCAATTTTTCAATTTTATTTAATTGCAAAAATGCTACAACTGAATAAGACAAAATTTGGAATTCAAAACAACCGGTAGGAATAAACAAGAATACTGAGAACCCTATAATTTTGCGCGTATGCAACGGAGTTTTGAAATTATGCAAAAGTTAATCTTACATGCAAAACTAAATTCTGTTGCATGACAATCCATGAAGGATGAGCGCCGACAGTGCCCATTCCTTAGATTAATTTTTAAACACCATTATTCAATCGGTAAATTAATGATGACTGATGTAAATTTCCCATTTTTCATTTTTGGGTGAAAAAAGTCCGGGCCAGGATTCGAACCAGGGATATATTGGCTGAAGCCGCCAATGCTCTTGGAACTGAGCCATCCCGGACACGAACACTGGAGGAATATTTCACCCAATATCTAGTCCTCCAGTTTTCGTGTCCGGGATGGCTCAGTTGGAAGAGCATTGGCGGCTTCAGCCAATACATCCCTGGTTCGAATCCTGACCCGGACTTTTTTCACCCAAAAATGAAAAATGGAAAATTTACATCTTTCATAATTTATTTACCAATTGAATAATCGTGTTTAAAAATTAATCTAATGTAATTTCGTATGCAGCGATTTTCTGCAGTTCCATATATTGACCTTCGATTTATTCTGTTGAGCTGACAAGATAAATTGATCGTTGAGGTTAATTGGGTGAAATAGTCCTCCAGTGTTCGTGTCCGGAATGGCTCAGTTGGAAGAGCATTGGCGGTTTCAGCCAATACAGATCTGGTTAGAATCCTGGCCTGGCCTGGCCTGGCCTTTTTTCACTGAAAAATGGAAAATTTACATATGTCTTAATTAATTTACCAATTGAATAATCGTGTTTAAAAATTAATCTAATGTAATTTCGTATGCAGCGATTTTCTGCAGTTCCATATATTGACCTTCGATTTATTCTTTTGAACTGATCCAGAGTATCAGACCAGATAAAGTGATCGTTGAGGTTAATTGGGTGAAATAGTCTTCCAGTGTTCGTGTCCGGGATGGCTCAGTTGGATGAGCATTGGCGGCTTCAGCCAATACATTCCTGGTTCGAATCCTGGCCCGGACTTTTTTCATCCAAAAATGGAAAATTTACATCTGTTAGTGCCAATCCCTGTTTACTAGACTCTGGTGCTGTTCAAGAAGCGTCCCGTCCAGGTGGTCAGCCTAACGCGAGACCCAGGGTGTTTAGTTCTCGAGCAAGTTTGATACTTATTTTATCGACTCCGAAAGGACGAAAGGGTGAGTGAGGCGTGCACAGGCGCGAGTCGAACTCCCCACCTGCGGCGCCACAATCTCATATATTATTGTTACTAAAATTCAACCAAAATGTGAATGCATCATGACCAACATCCAGTTCTTGTCGTAGTTGCGATATCATGTTTTATAGAAGACAGTCCTATAAAAGTCACTATGACATCTCGTAAATATCCCATCATTCGACTTATATGACTAAAAATCTAACGACATGAATACGTCATAACAGTCACTGTTAAAAATAAAGGTGACAAAACAGTTGCATTTGGAGCCCAGGGGTAAAAAGGTGTTCCCATTTGACATCCACGGGCTTGAAAATGTGTTTGGGGTGCCGTTTGATCCTTCACTGGTTGATTCACGCTAATTAGGGTAACGCACAATGCATACAGTTGGGAGATTTTCACCCCTTAGTCATCTGTGCGTGTGCTACTCTGTGATGCGTGCACTTCCCCTTCAACTAGTCGTCACTGGTGGACCATAACAGGAATTTCTCCCTACGAAGACTATCACCGCGCACGCGCTATCTCAATTTCGTTTAGAACATCGGATGGAAAACTCTTGACGAGCTTTTTATATAAAGCAATACTTTAATTTCAGGACATTTGAACATTTCAGGGAGACTTTGAAGGTGAGCTCGTTGGCTGAATGGTTAGAGCGTTGAGCTTGCAATCAGACGTTGTGTGTTCGAATCCTTCACGGGACAAAAGTCAGTTTATAATTCCTTTTTATAATTGGGCACTCTGGATTAGAGGTGCTGTTTTTTCACCCTAATTAAGGGTGCCATTCTGGCTCCCCTAAGGTTGTCACCTGTGAGACAAGCCTTTCATTCCTAAGAGGTGCAATGCGTCACCTGTAGTTTTAACTGTGTATAGCGGCTGAGTGAATTTTCCTTTATTAAAATAATGTATTTAGATTGAGAAAGTTATATTTACACATGAATCACTCTAACATCAATATAAAATTGGATAAATATTGCATTAATTGCAATATAAGCAGTTTCAAAATAATATTAAAGTTGAAAAAAATGTTGAACAGAAAATATTCAGTATATATTGACATTTTGTAAACATTATCGTCTATTTTACCTAACTATTTTGCCAGTGTTGGTGAAGCATTGGATGTAGTTTTAATGTTATCTAAATATACAGATTAATGCAAAACTATTTCAAAGCGTTTTAATTTTACCTGTACGTGCTACCTGTTACGTGCGCGATGAAAATTACAAAAAAAAAATTTAAAATAAGATAGAAATTAAGATTACATAGGTGAAGATTTCCTGCAAATAATTTTAAAATCGTTATACTTTGAAAATTTTTATACGTCTTCTTGATTCTATAAGTTAAATGTAGAAAAAAATTTCTTTGCTGTAACATGTACAGCATTGAAAGTTCCAATATTTTTATACAAAAATTCGCCGAGTTGCGATGATAATTTAGGTTTTTCGAAATTTCAAAGCTTTTGGAACTTGAAAACAAACAAGTTTTTAGCGCCGAAAAATTTCGATTTTTCATAAAGTTCAAAGTATCATAACTGAATGTGTTTTAGTCGAAAATAATAAAATGTTTACTGTTAATCTAAGTCGATAATTTGATGCCTTGTTTAAAGCATAAAACATATACTGTATGAATTTATTGTATAGTTTTTTGTTGTCTGTATGTTCACTTAATTAAATATCTGGATTTTAAACATACTAGAAAATAAAAGCCTGTTGGCTGTCTCTTCAGCTTTTTCCATTTCCCGCCTTCTTTTATTTCAGTTATGCTTTACTTTCAAAGTAGATACACTTTTTTTACGCCTGACAAATAAAGACTCTTATCTTTTGAAAGGTATAGCATATTTAAGAATTTTTAATGGCGTTGTTAAGTTTTTTCTAATCATATTGATTCACACTAGTTTCAATTTTTTTTCTTCAGTTAATTTTAAAATCCTATTAATTTTAACCATTCAGTCAGGAGTAAAATGAATAAAATTGGGAATGTAAAACAAATTTTCCAAAATATAACCATTTCCGTAAGGATATGTATAGTAATTATTTTTGTTATGGGTTTATTTTAAATAAAACGCTTTATTTTAAATAATTATGTGATTCACAACACCACATAATTATGAATACACGAAATTACACATGAAACGTTATTATTAATATTATATTGTATTGATAAACTAAATATTATTTTTAAATAATATTGATACATATATATATGTATATGTAGTATTAATGTTACATAATATTAATATATACAACATTAATATTGAGTAATATTAATATATATGCCATTATATGTGACAGTATTAAAATACGGATAGGTATAACTAAAACATTCAAGTTTTTGGGGAAATGTATTTAATCCACAAAGATTAAATATAGCAATAATAATTAAAAAATGAATTGTGTAAATACAGTATTTACATTAATTATTATGGGTTAAAAAGAAGAAATTAGCATTTTATTAAGTTTTATTTAGTTAATTAAATTTCTATATTTAAAAATAATTTTGGATTGCTGAGAATATAGCATTAGATTACTGAGAATCTAATACATACGAAAAAATACTAAGTTAAAAATCAATTTAATTTGGATATATTTTTAAGAATTTACAAGTTGTAAGTATTTTATTTCATGTTTTGAAAATTATTAAAAAATTATTACATTAAAATGAAAATTTCATAAGAGAATTTTTTACTATTTATTATGCATAAAATATTCTCAAATTAGTGGATAAAGACATGTTTATTTTAGTTAAGTTTTGTTTGGGTATTTCATTTAAAAAAATAAGTTTTAATATTAATTCCAACAAATTAAAAAAAAATTAAATACTGTGCAAGGGAAAAAATTGCATACGCAATTTACAAATAAAATTTTTCAGTAAAATAAAATATTCAATAAGATATTTTTTCTTTACTGAAACTGAAAGATGCCGCGTTTTACAGAAGCAAATAGAGACAGCTTCCAAAATAAAAATCGTTGTCACTAAGACAAATTTAGCTTCACAGAAATGAATGACTGTATTTTAAGATGGTTAAATGAATTTGTTCAAAAACATTCTTTAAAATTGTGCATCCAATAGGAACAATAGAAATGGTAAATGGTTTTAGTTTCCCAGGAAAATAAATGGCTTCTTGTCATATTTAGTCATTTTTTACGCTAGAACCAATTATTTGTAATTGTATTCGATCATTCGAAGATATTTTTATGCAGTTAAATAAATGCTTAATCCAACGTTCACTCTAACCAAGCGAAAATAAAGAGAGAACAATATTTGTTCTAATTGCGTTACCAAGTAATTTATTTCCGCTTTTAAGATATTAAAATATAGATAACACTTTAATACTTTGATTATTCTTTATATTTTATTGAATATTTCTTATTTTGAAAGGAGAAGTTGTAGTGTATTTCGGAATTTGCTTGAGAAGTAATTTGCTAACATACATTTATTTTTTACGCTCCTTAATTTTTCGATAGGGGTAAGAATATAAAATGAATCATAAAAAAATAATGCAGTACAATTATACGTTTAATGATGCATTTAGTAAAAGTGTTATATACAGAATCTCCATTAACTTTTAGTTTTTACTCAATTTAAACATTTTTGTACGTTTTCTATTTCAGCATAAATAGTATGTACTGAGCATGCAATTTTAGTTCGAATGTCTGTTTACCCGTCTTTTATCAACCATTTTAAAAACACGCTAACACCTTATAAGCGTCGTCCTAACTCATTACGAGTAACTGAAATAAACAGTAATTGTAATTATTCAAATGTAATTAGATTTGTGCAATATTATATTGGCCAATGCCTTATTGAGTACGCTATGCTTTCGAATAGATATTTAAACATATATTCACTTTTCATATTTTTCTTATAATTTTTGAGTGGGATGGGAAGTCTTGCAAAACTGTTAAGAGTTTAATTTCTAAGAAATAAAAAAAAGTTAAATATTGTGTAAATGGGAAAAAATGCACACGTAATTTACAAAAAAAAAAAAAAAAAAAAAAAAAAAAAAAAAAAAAAAAAAGAAATCAATAAATTAAAATATTTAGTAAGATATTCATTCTTTCCTGAAGCTAAAAGATTCCGCGCTTAGCAGAAGCAAAGAGAGACATTTTACAAAGTAAAAATCGTTGTCACTAAGAAAAATTTTGCTTCGCAGTGATGAATGACTTTATTTTAAGATGTTTAAATGAATTTGTTCTAAAGCATTCTTTAAAATGGTGCATCCAATAGGAACAATAGGAATGTAAATGGTTTGTTTATGTTTTAAGTTTTGTTTAGGAACTTCATTTTAATGACTTAGTATTAATAGTAATTCTGACAAGTAAGAAAAAAGTAAAATACTGTGTAAGAGAAAAAAATTGCATAAGTAATTTACAAATAAAAAAAAATATTCAGTAAATTAAAATATTCAGTAAATATTTTTTTCCTGAAACTAAAAGAAGCCGTGTTTCACAGAAGCTAAGAAAGACAACTTCCAAATTAAAAATCGTTGTCACTAAGACAAATTTAGCTTCTTAGTAATGAATGTCTTTATTTTGAGATGGATAAATGAATTTGTTTTTGAACATTCTTTAAAATTGTGCATCCAAGAGGAACAATAAGAATGGTAAATGGTTTTAGTTTCCCAGGATAATAAATGGCTTTTTGTAATATTTAATCAATTTTTTACGCTAGAACCAATTATTTGTAATTTTATTCGATCATTCGAAGAAATTTTTATGCAGTTAAATAAATGTTTAATCCAACATTCATTCTAACCAAGCGAAAAAACACTATTTGTTCTAATTACGTTACCAAGTAATTTATTTCGGCTTTTAAGATATTAAAATATAGATAACAACATTTTAATGCTTTGATTATTCTTTACATTTTATTGAATATTTCTTATTTTGAAAGGAATCCTTTCAAAATAATAATAGGTATTTAAACATAAATTCCCTTTTTATATTTTTCTTATAATACTTGAAAAGGATGGGAAGTCTTGCGAATAAAAATAAGTTAAATATTGTGTAAAGGGGAAACAATAGATACGTAATTTACAAATAAAAAAATATTCAGTAAATTAAAATATTCAGTAAGATATTTTTTCTTGCTTGAAAATAAAAGATGTTATGCTTCATAGAAGCGAAGAGTAAACTTCCAAAGTAAAAATCATTTTAACTTCCAAAGTAAAAATTATTGTCACTAAGACAAATTTAGCTTCGCAGTAATGAATGAATTAATTATTTTGAGATGGTTAAATGAATTTGTTCTTAAAAATTCTAAAAAATTGTGCATCCAATAGGAACAATAGGAGTGGTAAATGGTTTTAATTTATTATTGAAATTTAGTTTATTATTAAAAAATTATTACATTGAAAAATAAAATTTTATAAGAGATAAATTTATTATTTATTATTTAAAAGTATTATCAAATTAAAGGGCAATGACTTGATTAATTAATTAAGTTTCATTTAGGTACTTCATTTAATTACTTTTTTAGTATTAATTCTTACACGTAAGAAAAAAAGTAAAATACTGTGTAAGGGGAAAAAATTGCATACATAATTTACAAATAAAAAAGTATTCAGTAAATTAAAATATTCAGTAAATATTTTTTTCCTGAAACTAAAGAATGACGTGTTTCACAGAAGAAAAGAGAGACAACTTCCAAAGTAAAAACAAATTTCGCTTCATAGTAATGAATGATTTTATTATGAGATGGTTAAATGAATCTGTCCTAAAGCATTCTTTAAAATTGTGCATCCAATAGGAACAATATGAATGGTAAATGGTTTTAATTTATTATTAAAATTTTGTTAATTATAAAAAAAATATTAGATGAAAATATCAAATTTCATAAGAAAAAATTATTATTTATTATTTATAAAGTATTATCAAATTAAAGGGACAATGACCTGTTTATTTAAGTAAGTTTTGTTTAGGTATTTCATTTTAATTACTTAGTTTTAATATTAATTCTAACAGATAAAAAAAGTAAAATAGTGTGTGAGGAAAAAAAACTGCATATGTAATTTACAAATAAAAAAAATATTCAGTAAATTAAAATATTCAATAAATATTTTTTTTCCTGAAACTAAAAGATGCCGTGTTTAACAGAAGCAAAGAGAGAAAACTTCCAAAGTAAAAATCGTTCTCACTAAGACAAATTTTGCTTCGCAGTAATGAATTACTTTATTTTGAGATGGTTAAATGAATTTGTTCTAAAGCTTTCTTAAAAATTGTGCATTCTAATAGGAACAATAAGAATGGTAAATGGGTTTAGTTTCCCAGAAAAAATGGCTTCTTGTCATATTTAATCATTTTTACGCTAGAACCAATTATTTGTAATTGTATTCGACCATTTGAAGACTTTTTTATGCAGTTAAATAAATGTTTAATCCAACATTCGCTCTAACCAAGCGAAAAAAAAGAGAAACATCATTTGTGCTAATTGCGCTACCCAGAAATTTGTTTCTGCTTTTAAGATATTAAAATATAGATAAGAACATTTTAATGATTTAATTATTCTTTATATTTAATTCACTATTTCTTCTTAAAAAGGGAGAAGTAGTATATTTCAGAATTTGTTTGAGAAGTAATTTGCTGACATATATTTATTTTTTAAGCTTGTTAATTTTTCGATAGGGGTAAGAATTTAAAATAAGTCATAAAAAATAATGCAGTACAACTATATATTTAATGATGCATTTAGTAAAAGTGTGATATATAGTCTCTCCATTAACTTTTAGTTTTTATTCAAGTTTTCTTCTTCAGAATAAATAGTATGCACTCAGCATGTAATTTTTATTTTAATGGCTGTTTACCCGTTTTTCTATCTACCATTTTAAAAACATGTTAACCCTTTATAAGTGTCGTCCTGACACTCTTCGAGTAACTAAAAAAACAGTAATTATAATTATTTAAATGTAATTTGATTTGTGCAATATTATTTTGGCCAATTACATATTGAGTTCGCTATCCTTTCGAATAGGTATTTAAACATATATTCCCTTTTCAAATTTTTCTTATAATGCTTGAGTGGGATGGGAAGTTTTGCGACACTGTTAAGGGTTTA
Organism: Maratus speculifer; assembly: GCA_964019185.1. Classification (NCBI taxonomy): domain Eukaryota; kingdom Metazoa; phylum Arthropoda; class Arachnida; order Araneae; family Salticidae; genus Maratus; species Maratus speculifer. Next base: position 418,414,416 of record OZ025293.1, read on the forward strand.
ATTTCCAAGAAATAAAAAATGTTAAATATTGTCTAAAGGGGAAAAATGCATGCGTAATTTACAAATAAAAAATATATATATTCAGTAAATTAAAATATTCAATAAGATGGTTATTTTTCCTCAAACTAAAACATGCCGTGCTTCACAGAAGCAAAGCGAGACAACTTGCAAAGTAAAAATCGTTGTTACTAAGACAAATTTCACTTCGTAGTAAAGAATGATTTTATTTTGAGATGGTTAAACGAATTTGTTCTAAAGCATTCTTTAAAATTGTGCATCGAATAGGAAAAATAATAATGATAAATGGTTTTAATTTTTTATTAAAATTTAGTTTATTATTAAAAATTTATTACATTAAACTATCAAATTTCGTAAGAGAAAAGTTTATTATTTATAAAGTATTATCAAATTAAAGGGCAATGACCTGTTTATTTAATTAAGTTTCGTTTAGGTACATCATTTTAATTAATTAGTTTAAATATTATAACATGTAAGAAAAAAAGTAAAATACTGTGTAAGGGAAAAAAATTGCATACATAATTTACAAATAAAAAAATATTCAGTAAATTAAAATATTCAGTAAATATTATTTTCCTCAAACTAAAAGATGCCGTGTTTCACAGAAGCAAAGAAAGACAACTTCCATAGTAAAAATCGTTGTCACTAAGACAAATTTCGCTTCGCAGTAATGAATTACTTTATTTTGAGATGGTTAAATGAATTTGTTCCAAAGCTTTCTTTAAAATTGTGCATCCAATAGGAACAATAAGAATGGTAAATGGGTTTAGTTTCCCAGGAAAATAAATGGTTTCTTGTCATATTTAATTATTTTTTACGCTAGAACCAATTATTTGTAATTGTATTCGATCATTCAAAGACATTTCTATGCAGTTAAATAAATGTTTAATCCAACATTCACTCTAACCAAGTGAAAAAAAGAGAGAACATTATTTATTCTAATTGTGTTACCAAGTAATTTATTTCCGCTTTTAAGTTATTAAAATATAGATGACAACATTTTAATGCTTTGATTATTCTTTATATTTTATTGACTATTCCTTCTTTTGAAGGGAAAAGTAGTGTATTTCGGAAAGTAATTTGTTTGAGATGTAATTTGCTAACATTTATTTGTTTTTTACGCTTGTTAATTTTTCGATGGGATTCGGAAGTTGAATGAATACATAAAAAATAATGCAGTACAAGTATTCATTTAATGGTGCATTTAGTGAAAGTGTAATATTTAGACTCTCCATTAACTTTTAGCTTTTCATCGCTAAACGTTTAACTGTTTGAATTTTTTTTTACGTTTAAACGTTTTTTCACGTTTTCCTATTCAGCGTAAATAGTGTGTACTCAGTATGTAATTTGAATTTGCATATCTGGTTACACGTCTTTCTATCTACATATGTTAAAAATGTGTGACCTTATAAGTGTCCTCCTAACCCACATGGGTACCTCAAATAAACAGTAATTGTAATTATTCAAATGTAACATGATTTGTGCAATAGTTTTTTTGTCAACGCCATATTGAGTACACTACCTTTTCGAATAGGTATTTAAACATGTTTCCTTTTCATATTATTCTTAAACAATTGTGTCCTACACAAATAAAGCCACCAAGATTTTGTGCCGTTATCGGAGACGAAACAAAACCATGAGAACGAAACAAATGCATTAAGATGTTAAGAAATGTATATTTACAAGGAATAACTCACTCCCTGCCCCAATTGATCAGGAAAAAAGATGAATGCATAAAAAAAGAATGGAAAAAAGTGTCCCGCCGAAACAAAGCAAATATTGTTCATAGCAGTTATATCCGCCATGCTTATATATGACTGAAATTATACGATGTGGCATACCATTTAACAATCGCTGGAAGACATTAGCATCAGTATTATCTCAAAGATGGAGGCCATCAGTTCTGCCACAGACTTGAACTGTCTGTCAGTGACATTTAATGTTCCATTGGGGATACTCCGCAAATTTTCTTTTGGATTGAGATGAAGGTACTGGGTAGGCCATTCCATAAAATGTCCCCAATTATCAAAAAACCACTCCTAAGAGGATTTTGCAAAGGTTATAGTGGCGTTTTCCTGCTGGAATATCCAACTTAAATCATCAATTCTCTCTTCAGTTGGCAATAAATGGATTTCTAACAATTCTTGGTAATTGATAGCCTACATGCGGCCAGAGGGAAGAGCCCGGTTAAGTTTACCAATTTAGCTTAAGCCTTCCAACGCTATTAATAAGCTTCCATTTTGCTGTCTTAAAGAAAAAAATTCCTTTTATTTCCTCATGTCCTACCAATAGCAAGCAAGATAGTCTGAGCCATCCAAACAAATTTTTTCTTATCTGGGAATATAACAAGATGCCACTGGCTCTTCCATGTTTGATTATATTTAGCCCCATCGAAACTGCTTTGCTTGTGGTTAGCTTTCAACATGGGCCGGGTCAACATGCGGAGATGGAGGCTTATAATGTTGTATGATGACTTCGACTATGGTGGTACACTTAACCTGGTTTTTCCCTCAGACGGCATGTAGACTACCAATTACCAAGAATTGCTAAAAACCTATTTATTGACAACTGAAGAGAGAATCGGTGGGCTAAGCTGAATTTTTCAGCAGGAAAACTCCCCCATAACCTTTGAAAATTCTCCTAGGAGTGGTTTTTAGATAATTGGCAGTTGTTATGTAATGGCCTGCCCTGTAATTTCATTTCAATCCCCAAGAAAAAGCGTGGAGTATCCTCAGCAGAACTTTAAATACCAATGGCAGACAATTCAAATCTGTGGCAGAACTGAAGGCAGCCATCATTGAAGCCTGAGATAATATTCCTGCTAATGTCATCCAGAAATCGGTAAATGGTATGCCACATCGTATATTTCATATGTAAGCATAATGGCTATAACTGCTATTACCATTAGTGACTTTATTTCGGCGGGGCACTTTTTCTCCTGTTTTTTATACATTCATTTTGTTACCTAATCAAGTGGGGCAAGGAGTTAATTATTCCTTGTAAATATGCATTTCTATATAGTCTTTCTTAATATATTTCTTCGTTCTCATGGTTTTGTTTCGTCTCCGATTATGGCAAAAAATCATGGTGGCGAATGCATTCGACTACAGTGAATTGACATGCATTGTCCAGAAAAACACTGCACTGGCAACGTACTGCTTTCTAACAGCATCTCTTGAAACATTTTCAGTAGATATGGTGTTCTCTCACCTGTCACCCATGGGCAATGTTTCTGTCACCTATTTCTCCAAAGGCTGGCAGAATTTGATATGCGCTATAAGCCCATTTCTACTTTCGACGAACGCATTGGACTACAGTGAATTGACATGCATTCTCCAGGAAAACGCGGCATTAGCAACGTATGCTTTCTAACCTCATCTCTAATCATATAAGCCTATATTTAAGAGTGAAACACTTTCATTCAATCTTAATTGCTGATATCAGCACAGTCTTCAACCTCTTTGATCCTTATAGTATTTTCTGCGAAAAGTTTAAAAAATAGTACTTGTTTCGTTTTTTAAATGCGAATAGGTTAAATCCTGATGATTTGTTCATTTTCCGTCTCATATTTATTTAGACAAATCCTTTAAAACGCATTTACTTTCAAAATCCTACAGAAACTAATTCCAAGAATTCAAACAACAAATAATTAGAGTTTCAAAATGAAGCTATTTCTAGAATTATAAACGTAAAAATAAATAAAAGGTTATTATCTGTAACCAGGACAAACTGCAGTAAGTAGAAAAGATACAAAATATTGTAACACTTTGAAATAATTATTCATTACTTGTCTTCTAAGAAAGATAATTGAGCATCTGATGAAGCAAGATAGTTATGACAAGGGGAAAAGATAAATGTAAATACTTCATTCTTATCCTTTATGCAGTAAAAGGAGAATGGTTAACATGCGAGAGTACATAAGGTCATTAAAAGAAGGATAAACCCGCGACAACTTAATGGATTACTCCCTAAGAATAGTGATTGAAAATACGAAGATCCATATGATCTATAGATCAATTTGATTAATAACCATTCATATTAAATCCCTAGTGATGAATTGATATATTTTTTTTGTTAAAGGAATGAACTTGCATGGTAGAAGCATGAATATATTGGAAGAAATATGCGAGAAAACTTTTTGTATTATCGGAGTAAAAATTTGATTACCTTTACTTAAAAGTTTTATTTGCTGAATATAATTATACACCGTTAAGAGATTTATTATAGTAATCTTTATAAAATAAATGACATTTAATCGGTTTCCTATATTATACGATTTTTTTCTTAAGTAACCGCTGGTTCGGATGGAAGCTGCGTAACAAACAGGATGTGTAATCCATAATGTAATTAAACGATTTCAAAGAAGTTTTGATTGTATACTAATTAGATAATAGAAAAAGAAATTTGCAAATAAAATTCCAATTATTTCAATAACAATATTTGTTTGTAATCATGATAAATAAGTAAATTTGTAATTAGCCAATTAAACACGTGCTCACCTTATTGAAAATCTTCCCTTGCTGTTCATCATACTTATAAAACGAAGAGATTAAAACTTATTATCAAATTATTCTAAGAGTTATAGTAGTAATGTAACTGCACTGAACGCATGTCATGAAATCAGTTTTGAGCAGAAGATCTGCTCTGAACCATATGATGAAATACATCAATTGAAAAAATTAAACAATCAATCATTTCCACATGACACGGACAAATTATTGACCTCCTATTACGATCAGCAAGATTAACAAATTTTCCATTGCTGTAGCTGTCGAAATTACGATTACTTCAAAAGATTTAATAAATTTCAAGGCGCATTTTAGAATCCGTCAGTTTATTACATGCCCAAAACTAAAACGACGGCTTTTTAAAAGAAACAGCAGGTAAACGTTAACTGATTTGACAAAATATTACCAGCTCATAAAAAAGACAACCGTGAAATTTATTCTTCAAGATCACGAGATAAAACACTCTAAATGTCTAGCTTCTGATTTGCCCTTTATACAAAATACATATTACATAGCAATTATACATACAATGTCTATAAAACCAACATAGAGTACACACTGTAGTAGAGTAACAATAGAGTAAAAATTTTGTGATAGTTTGAACAAATTTTTAGAGCGCCAGTAGCTACAACCATTAGCTGGTGAAATCTTTATCCATCACATGTTTCAACACGACCTCCGAATATTGGGATGAGCTTTCGGCATCTCATGATTGCAGCTATTACAGCACTAAATGTCGATTCAAACAACTGAAAAAATTTTAACAGTACAATATACAAAAAGGTGTACGAAATATATGCTAATGCATATATGAAGGGTGATTCAAGATGTGTATCCATGAGATGCGTAGGAACAGAGATGAGACAGATACATATATAGAAACAACAAAATTTAATGCGTGGAATGCATGCAAAGTTTGTTAAAAAAATCACCCATGTCGCTTAGTCAGGCATCCCATTGCTTAGGAAGGCTACGAATTACGTCCGCGAAGAATGATGCCGGTTGCATTTTTGCCGTTCCTGACCGATTTATCCAAAATAACAAACTATGCATACGTGTGGATTTCAACACGATTACCGAGGTTGGTGTATGTTATGATGCTAAATTGGCGATTACTTTTTGGTGATCGAAAATATTTCACTTTCTTGTTATTGTGAAACACGTGTTAATGAGTAGAGCATAGCGTTTTTGTTGCAAATAATTTTGATATTAATAAATGATATTATATTTGATATTTATTATTTGTAAACTATTTTGATAATGAATTTATCTGAACAATATACGTATATTACTGTCAAGAAGGAAGAAAATAATATAATTTATTGAGTTAAGAAATTTAAAATTGGATCTAAAGCCGAAGTAAATTTCTTAAGATTAAATATTGATATTTTTCTATTACTAATTAACAATAGGATTAACAAAATAATAATAATGTAATATGGGATGAAAATGTCACTCCTGATAATATATAAGCATCAATATGGTAACCCTTTACGTACATTTTTTCTTCTAGAGATATTTTCAAACCAAGTCCACACGCATGCGCAGTTTTTTTTATTTTGGATAAATCGGTTAGGAACGGCGAAAATGCATGTCGGTTGATCATAGAACCAGTTTACAAATGCAGCCTTTACGTCCTCATCAGAGTGAATTCGTTGACTTTCTTCAGCATTCCAAAGATCTGATTGTCAATTTCCATAATAAGCTTTTCTGACGCAACTTTGTGCATCTGAACGGGCACCGGCGTTGTCTATTCTTGACCGTCGCTAAACATTCTCTCCCATCTCGTCACCTTGGGCTTGGACACATCCGTGTCACTAAGCCAGCATTCTGCGTTCAAAATCCACCAACTTACAATCTTCCAGTGTTAAAAACTTAATTACAGTTCGCTGATCCGCCTATGACGCAGTAGTTAGGTTAGTAAAGTAGATTAATGTGGGGTGACAGGAATTTGTGTACTACTCTTCCTTATTTCAGAAACAAATGTCCTCAATAGACATTGATAGACCTTGCTGCAATAGCGTAGCATACCATAGAGACATGTAAGCCTCATATGAAATTTGGTACTAAAAAGAGAAGTGGGCTAAAGAAATTCCTAATTTCATTCCTGCAAGAATAATTTTACTATCTGTTATCGTTTGCTTGTTATATTATTTTAAGGACTGCTAATCCATTTTAGAGCTCTCTATAGGTGTTAATGTATACAGTTAATTATGATGTTTTGTCTGTGAAAAATTTAGTTTTCAATACATGAAAACATAACTCTCATCTCACATTTGGATTGAGTTAAATTTTCTGGATTTTGTTTTAATTATCGAAAACAGACAACATCTGTATATCGATTTTCGTGTATGGACAGGGCATTCAAAAGGACTCATGGTATGATCAGGTTTAATTCAATGCATGAAGAAGTGAGACGCACTTATATTAAAAAGAGTGGTTAGCATCCAGAACCAACGCATAAGAAATTCAATATAATTTCTAGTGATTAATCAGCAACATAGATACTAGTCAATCTTCCATATTACATAAACCTACTTCCTCATAATACCCATTCTAAAGAATAAATAAAAGAGAACTCCAAATATTTCAGCAAATTAAGCTAATAAAGTATACCTATCTATAGTTAAGTATTTATATCTCATAAAGGACAGTTTTTGACTGTAATTTTTGAATCGTATTTCGTAAAAAATTGTATGTTCCGTAAATATCGACTTCTTCAGATGACTGAACATTTCAATTATTTAGACATATTGCAATAACTTTTCCTGTTTTACATGATAAATGATTGCTCTGTTCTCAAAAATCGATGGAGTTTACCCATGTTTTCATTGCGTTTCTCTGTTATTAATATGGTAGTTCTCCGCATGCAAGTGACTCATACTTCCTCTTTTTGAAAAACAGTCATACTCATTTACTTTCTTTCATCTTTTATTTATGATTAAAATTAAAATTTTAGCATTTTTTAGCTTTGTGTGCCAAAAAATAATGAAAACGTACCAAAAAATTACATCATCGTGACAAATAACTGAAAAAAAAACTATGGGAAATTAAATGTAGGACATTTATTTCTTATAATAAAAGCGAAAAAAAACAAAAACGCAACAAAAAACGTAAATCATCGTGACAAATAACTGAAAAAAAAATGGAAAATTAAATTTATGACATTTATTTCTTATATAAAAGCTTAAAAAATGAAAACGCAACAAAAAACGTAAATGATCGTGACAAATAATTAAAAAAAACTATGGGAAATTAAAAGTATGACATTTGTTTCTTATAATAAAAGCGAAAAAAAATGAAATGTAACAAAAAACGTAAATCATCGTGACAAATAACTAAAAAACTATGGGAAATTAAATGTATGACATTTCTTATAATAAAAGCGAAAGATAATGAAAACGCAACAAAAAACGTAAATCATCGTGACAAATAACTCAAAAAATAAAAACTATGGGAAATTAAACGTATGACATTTATTTCTTATAATAAGAGAGCAAAAAAACAGAGACACAGACTTTAAGTCATTTCTACACTGTAAAACAAATCCGTTAAATTTACGGCAAAAACTGCTGGAAGCCGTAAATTTAACAGATTTCTTTTTTTCACTGTAATATTTTCAATAAAATTTTTAAGTTAAAGTTCACATTAATTGTTTTGATTCACTTTAATTTATAAAACATAAAGACGGAGTAATTATTTCATTATTGTCTAGAATTCTGACTATCCATGATCATTTTAAACATTTTTCATCATGATGATTTTCACCCCTTAATGGTCCCATTAAATTATGGTTTAAAAACTCGAATTTATTATTGTCACCACATTTTTGGGAAAAAATATTCATTCTATTTAATGACAAGTAAAATGATACCAGAATAAAACCAATTACACTATTTTATAAAATTGGTGGGAATCAAACAATTCTGAATAAAAGACGTGAAGCTTGCAGTCCGTGAATGTCTCGGGCGCGATGATTAAGTGGTTAAGTACTTAAAGATATTTTCTAATTCCTTAAGAAAATTTATCATTGCATCTTCATAAAAAATGCGAAAGTCATATTGATACATAAAGGAAAACGTGGTTTCTTTATTGCAAATTTTTTATCAAAACTTATGACTTATAGGTAACTTCGACAGATCAGTTTGTTCCGTTACGTTCTAGTTCATCCAGTTATTACACAGATATTGAATATATACATGTTTATTAAATATTTAAAAAACATGTTCGTGTAACAGTTATTATATCCTCTTTACTATTCTTCTTTAATTTAGATAGTATATACAAAAGACAAATATAGCTGATATTTTTAGTTTTTCCAACTTCTAAATTCAATATTTAATGTTCTTGTTTTTTTTTTCATCCGAACGATCATTACAAGTACATTTTCCTAGCAAATACAAAAATAGGGAATGATCAATATAATGAATTATCAATAAAAGTTTATTAGAAATCTCCAAAAACTTTTATAGGTTATTCACATAATTTTACATTTGCATCAAATTCACAATTGAAGTAAACTAAAGTTTCTCAACCAAACGGTTTCCCTGAAATTTAAAAGATAAGAAATTTATCTAATAAAAAATAACATAAATATTTTTAAAGTGGCTTAAATACAAACCAATGATTTTACAACTTGCGACGTAGCCATAAATTTTTCTTCAACTTTACAGATAAAGAAAAACAGATGACGTAGATAATTATTTTATAAACCAATATAATCTACGCAAAAAGTAAATCTTATTACATAACTTTCGATCCAGTACCTTACTTAGGTAACCAAGCCAAATAGGACAGTCTTTCAAAAAATAACAATTGCCTTTATTCTAAAATCGATTATTTTGATTGAAAGTTTCACCATGATCATCTATTTTAAAATTAAATTGATCGATAAATTCTACATTTCGATCGTTCAGCTTACTGATAACGATCCTTTAGATAAAATAGAATTATATGAAATTCTAGTTTCGCATAAACTACGCCATATCCATCTTTTCTATCATTCTGTAAATGAAAAAATATATATAAATCTCAAGAGATATCATTTGTAGGTCATATATCAATATTCAGTTAAAAAAAAATTGAGAAAAATACTACTGGTAAGACATAAAAATTCATTCTTTAAGGGAATCCAAACATAAAAATCTCCAAATTTTCTAAAAAAAATTTTTTGCATTACATTTTTTTTCTGTTTAAGGGGGCTTAGGGGTTGATCGATACGGAATAAACATGTAAACAGAGCTCTCGCTTCGAGTCCATATAAAAACAGAAGTATTCAGTGTAATTAATTTAAACTTTCTGATATTTTAAAGGTATGCTTGTAGTCTTATAAAATTATAAAATGAAGTACTTCAATGTAATATAATAAAAAATATAGCAAAATTTATATAACACAATTTTCGATATGTTATATTACCAACACCAATATATCTTAACATTGAATTGACTTCAGAACCTAATTTTTGATTTAAAATGATCAGGAAACTTTACTCTGTAGAATGAATTAAGGATATAACAATCACTCAAAAAAAAAACATTATTAAAAAAACTCTCAAACTTCAAAATTAGAAAAAACCCTAAAAAATACAACTGTTTTTTCATTAAAAATACTCAAAATATTAAGCTATGAAAAATATATTAATTCATTCTCTAGATAATGATATTATATGCATGCAAAAAAAAAAATAAAAAAATAAGTCATTCCATCAAATAGTGTTTTTTAAATCTTGGTGTTAGTCGTCAAAAATCAAGTTTTGAGAAAACGCGACTTAAAGTTGAAATTATATGGGTGCGGCTATGAAAGTGTTGATACATAAATGCTTATAACTCCGTTAAAAATGCAAATATTTTTATGTGGTTTTTTGCATTGAGTTAAGAATAATTTGAATAATCAAACTAGATCATTAAAAAAATCGATTTTTTGAAAAGTTTTCAACCCCTGAGCCCCCTTAAAAAACGTTTAAATCATGTGTCTATTTTAAGTGAAATAGGAAATATTTATTTTTTCTTTTTGGTTTATTTACAAAATCTAGCTTTCAGGCAATGGTTGTCATGGCATATTGAGAAATTCCGTTTTCTTCCATTTCTCGTATTTAAATTATTATAACTCAATAACCGATTAAGTGAAATGGTTCAAACTTAAAACACATTTTTTGCGGTTATTTTACTTTAATTTTGATTCAGTAAATTTGAAAAAAAAAAAAAGTTTTTTTGGAAACTATGATTTTTTTAAAGTTAAATCACTTTTTTAAAATTTTTAATTTAAATATTTTTAATTAATAGTTAAATTAATATTTCAAAAAAAAAATCTGATTCAAAATTAAAGCTGATTTATTTTTATTTAATTAAATAAAAAAAATTATTTTTTTTTTTTCAAAAAATATTTCGAGTTATAAAGTTAAAGTATTAAAGTAAAGTTAAAGTTAAAGTTAAAGTGTTTCGAGTTAAAATTCCCCAACTTTTTTAATAAATTTTAAATAAAAAATTTATGACAGGTTTAATCATGTGGTTTTGTTTACAAAGCTTACTTCCGCTAGAGACATGGCTATTCGGGATTTGGGTCGGTATCTTTGAACCTGGCTTCTGATAAACAGTCGCAATAAGAGAAGAGAAACTAAAGGATCACGATCACGGACTTTAAAAAAAGAGGGGGGGGTAAAATGCGGACATCACAAGGTCTATTCTCGTTCGAAAGCAACAGCCATTTTTCAAATGGTTAAGTAATTTCGCAAAAAAATCCCAGGTTATCTTTAAACCCTCTGTTGAACGCAGCTGATCTGACGGTCATGAGGTGTTTTCAGTTTTTGTCCATTTTAATTTTTATCTTTACTCCGTTTGGCGTTAATAAATAGGATTTTTTAAATCAGGTTTCAAATATTTGTTTTCTGTACTTCCAAATGAAGATCACGAATCATTAAAATAGCGTTAGAATAAAATTAATTAGGGAAACATTGCGAATATCAGGCGCATTGAGCTCGAACCTGCGACGGAAAGTTTATTAACGTAAATATTGTGCTTTTTTATTATTTAGCTATTACCAAAACTGTTAAAAAAAGGTCTGAAATCATTTCAGTAGTTTCCGACTAAAATTTTACATCGAAATCAGCTGTTTGATGTGTGCAACTGCTGTTGTCCACTTAAACAGGCAGATTTTAAAAATTCGTTTAAATTGAAATCTACTGAACTTAAATACTCTATTTCAGTAAAATATCCATTTAAATGTCCCATTTTTTTCCAGAATGCAGCTACACTAAATTGTAATTGTAATAAAAGTTATTAATAGGAAGTAAAATATGCTAAAATTTCCGTATGCAAAGAAATCTACAAAGAGTATTTTAAATCATTTATCTCAAAAAATACTTCATTGCTCAAAAAATATATATCCGAATTTTAATTTAAAAAGAATTTAATTTTATTAAAATGCATCGTTGACTGTACTGACATATAAAATAAACGAACTTTATTTATTTTTCTTTTTTAAAGTCAGAAACTTTTGAAGAAACATTATATTTTTCAAACTCTAAACATATTTTTTATCCAAGTATTTTAAAATTTTGCTTTTGGCCATTTTAACGAGCATAGGAAACGGACAATGGGGAAAGTCAATATTATACTTTTTTAGCGTAGATGTTAGAAATTGAAAAGTGAATTTAACACAAAGAAATGAAAAATGTAAAAATCCATAAAAAATATTTTTTTAATTGAATCTTTCGTTAGATTAATAATAATCCGCTGAATGTTTAATAGATATTTACCATTAAGTAAACGTAAAATGCCTGGGCGCCTTTAATATTACAAAATGTTTGCTAAATTATGTCTCTTTTTTATCTAATTTATCACTATATTTTTAGAACAATGTAGTTTTATTATTAAAATGAAAATATATTACATTTAAAAGATACATGGTTAGTTAAAATTACATTAAAATTTAAAGAAGAAAAAATAGCTAAAATAATACTTCAAAATAAAATGAAATCTTTGTATAAATACATGTTATATGCAGGGACGGGGAATTTCTTGAAAATCTTAGCAACAAAGGGTTTGTTTTATTGTTTTACAAGCCAGCAAAAGGCAACGTATAGTAGAAAATTGTTATGACAAAGTTGACACAATGACAAAAAAAATAGTTGATTACTGTTACTAAAATACTTTTTTCTGTAAAATTAAAAAATCTATACAAGAGACGAAATTTAATATAGATCTTAATACTATATTTTCATAGCAGTAATTTGGAAAGTTGCAATATGTGATTCACTAATAAAAAAAAATAAAAAAAATAAAACAATAAAGTAATAAAGTAATAATAAAAAAAGAGTTTTCAGGATATCCCTATAGATTCTAGTTTTCGAAATTTATGTAAAAATTCACTCGTCAGAGAGGAGTAAAATGATCAGGATTCGTATGGATCACGTTATGTTCCAGGTGAAATAACCGTACTTAATAATAATAATAATAATAATAATAATAATAATAAAGAAATAACTATTTCAAATTCTCGAAATTTTGCCATATTTAAGGAAAAAATGTGTACAAAAAAATATTGGTACTGAAGAATTGAAAGATGTAGAAATTTCTAGAATTCTAGAAATTCACTAGAAATTCACTAGATGTAGAAATTCTAGTGAATAATAGTGAATCTATTATTCACTGATATGTTCGATCAGTGTCCTTATGAACACTGATCATGCATTTCCCCACCATGGTAATGAGTAACAAGGGACAATACCCTGAGATATCAATGCAGTTCTCAAATATATTATTTCAACGCGCAGCATCGCGAAAATTCTTGATGTTTTCTGGCTCTTTTTTAAACATAAAAGAATGAAACTTGCTGACATGATTATTGAAGTGAATCTTATCCGAACAGTTTTAATTCTCCAAAAATGTTTAGATCTTTAGTAATAATGATTCTCGTCTGAGGACGGAAAATTTATTTTTCCTTTACTGCGTGGTCACGTACGATATTTGAATTAAAACCATTCAATAATATGATGCAATTTTACGTAATACATAAATATAATTTATTTTAAATATATGTAATATAATTATTACAATAAAATTAATTAATTTTACTTAATTTTTTTTCATTTAAATGCTAAAATAATTTTAACAAATCCTATCATTTTGATGTTTGATAACATAAATTCAGAAAACAAATCAGAATATCTGTACATGAAATAAAACCACTTATTTAAACCTTACACAAATGATCACTCAAATGATACAGTTTGCGTAAAATACTCAATAAAACTAAATATCGAAAGTAAAATTCTTTTAAACACCTCCATCATGAAACACATGAAACAGATATCACGTTGAGAACACTCTCTGAACACGAAAACACGTCGCGGTGACACTAGAGTAGCCTTAGGTGAAACTAAACACTGCATTTGCTTTTAGTGACATCTATTATGCTCTTTAGGTTTTAGAAAGTTTTCAGTTTCTTTCAACTTTCTTCATATTTTTCATCTCACGTTCTCCTTCATTTGCATTCATCCACTGTGATACTAGAGTTGTATGAAGATAAGAATGGATAAATATTACGATATTCCACTGTCACGTTTTTGCAGTTGCTCATCACATCAGATTTCATCCAGAATGAAAAAAGTGAAATATGGAATATGTACAAAATAATTTTATTTTCCAAATACATAGTGTATAGAAGTTAGTAGTAGTATAATCAAGATTTAGGAGTATGTCTATGTATGACATACATATGTGATAAGTAAAAAGAATGTTAAATAATTTGGCTAAAAGTTTTCCTTTTTAAGTATTGACATAATCTTGATTAAATTAATAGATTTAATGTTTGATAACGTAAATTCAGTATATATATGAAACAGTCTGTACATGAAAAAAAGTGACATCTATTGTGTTCTTTAGGTTTCTAAAAGTATCCAATTTTTTTCAACCACATTCATATTTTTTTATCTCACGTTCTTCATTTGCATTCACCTACTCCTTGGTACTGAAGTTGTATGGTGATAAGAATGGCCACATAAATATTAGCTTTACTTTATTTATATGTCAAGTTTTTGCAGTTACTCATCACGTCACATTTCATCCAGAATGAAAAAGTGAGAAATATAATATGTCCCGAATATATATTCACTTTCAAAACAACTAGAGTATGAAAAGTATTGTTAACATGATTTGTTTATCTGCGTCTGAAAATTGTAGCGCAACGATAACATAAATTTACATAAAACTTCCTGTTTAATTATAAACGTGATTTTGATTTATCCAGTCAACTTAATTTTTGATAATATAAATTCCGAATGCAAAACAAATTGCCACTACATGAAAAAAATCTATTTCTATATAGTCCTAAATATATGAACACTCAAATAATACAGTTTGCGTAAAGAACTTAGCAAAACTATATATCCAAAAAGTAAAATTCTTTAAACATTCATCCTGAATCGGATACTGCATTTGCTTTTAGTGACATCTATTGTGCCCTTTAGGTTTCAGAAAGTTTTCAGTTTCTTTCATACTCTCTTCATTTTTTCCATCTCACGTTCCCCTTCATTTACATTCATCTACTGTGATACTAGAGTTGTATGAGTGACAAGAATGGACAAATAAATATTAGTGGCTATCTTTACGATATTCCTACGTCACGTTTTTGCATTTGCTCATCACGTCAGCTTTCATCAAGAATGAAAAAGTTAAAAACGGTATATGCACAGAATAACTTTATTTTCCAAATACACAATGTATAGAGTGCAGTGTAATCAAGATGCACGAGTATGTCTATGCATGAGTAAACAAACTAAAAGTTTTTCTTTTCAAGTAGTGGCATAATTTTGATTGAATAATTCATTTTAATTTTTAATAACGTAAATTCAGAATACGACTGAAACAGTCCGTATATGAAAAAAAGAAAAAGAAAGAAAGAAAACACTTTGTTAAACCCCAAATAAATGATCGCTTAAATGACACTTCTTTAAAGAAATAAACAAAACTATACATTCAAACTAAAATAGAAATTTTTTAATTTCACCTAAATTTTTCTCATTTAAATGTTAATATGATTTTGACTAACCGTATCATTTTAATGTTTGATAACGTGAATTCAGAATACAAAACAAACTACCTTTACATGAAATAAAACCACTTACTTAAAACTCACACAAATGATCGCTCAAATGATACAGTTTGCGTAAAGAACAGAACAAAACTATATATCCAAAGTAATAGTCTCTAAAACACTCATCACGAAAGGGATATCGCGTTGGGAACACTATCTTAATACGCAATACACGTTTAAATGCTTATGTAATTTTGACAAGCCCCATCATTTAATCTTTGATAAGGTAAATTCAGAATACAAAGCAAACTATCTTTACATGAAATAAAACCACATTCTTAAGGCGCAACATTAGGCACAGAAAAAGACCCGAATGATAATGTACAGTCTATGGGGGCGTTCTTTTCAAATATTTTGTCCAAATTTTAATATTTTTACATGATTATTTTGTACAAGATAGCTGAGGATGATCCACAACCGGCCTAGTTTTTACTTTTTCAGTTTTGGTTTCAGATTTTTCAAAAAAAATTACGTTAACTTTCGAAACCGGTTTAAACCGGTTCTGAAATTGAAATTATCGTAATACAAAAATTATATAAGAAAAAACGAAAAAGTAAAAACCAGGCCTGTTGTGGATCGTCCTCAGTTATCTTGTACAAAAAATCATGTAAAAATATTAAAATTTGAGCGAGATATTTTAAAAGAACGCTCCCATAGACTATACATTATCATCCGGATCTTTTTCTGTGCCTAGTGTGGGGCCATAAAGCTCACATAATTGATCGCTTATACGATACAGTTTGTGTGTGTGAAATCTATATATCCAAAATAAAATTCTTTAAAACACTCATCATGAAAGGAATATCGCGTTGGGAACACTCTCTTAACACGTAAACACGTCTCGATGAAACTAGAGTAACCTTAGATGAAACTAAACACTGCAATTGCTTTTAGTGACATCTATTGTGCCATTTAGGTTTCAGAAAAACTTTTCAGTTTCTTTCATACTCTCTTCATATTTCCCATCTCACGTTCTCCTTCATTTGCATTCACCTACTGTGATACTAGAGTTGTATGAGTGACAAGAATAGACATATGAATATTAGTGGCTATCTTTACGATATTCCTCTACCACGTTTTTGCAGTTGGTCATCACGTCAGCTTTCATCAAGAATGAAAAAGTGAAAAATGGAATATGCACAAAATAATTTTATTTTCGAAACACATAACGTATAGAATGTAGTGTGATCAAAATTTACGAGTATGTCTGTGCATGAGTATATAGAATGTTAACATAATTTGACTAATTTTTTTTTCAACTATTGATATAATTTTGATTGAATGTTTACATTTTAAAGTTTAATAAAGTTAATTCAGAATACAAATTAAACCGTCCGTACATGAAGAAAAAAAGAAAAAAAAAAGAAAGAAAAAACTTTGTTAAACCGCAAATAAATGAACGCTTAAATGACACTTCTTTAAAGAAATAAACAAAACTATACATTCAAACTAAAATAGAATTATTGTATTTTATCTAAGTTTTTATTTCTTAAATGCTAATATGATTTTGTCTAGCCCTATCATTTTAATGTTTGATAACATAAATTCATAATGCAGATCAAATTAATTCTACATGAAATAAAAAGCCTTCTTTAAACCTCACGCAAATGACCGCTTAAATAATACAGTTTGCGTAAAGAACTGAAGAAAACTATATATCCAAAGTAATATTTTCTATAACACACATCATGAAAGGGATATCGAGTTGGAAACACTCTCTTAACACGTAATACTCGTTTGAATGCTAATATAATTTTGACTAGCCTTATCATTTAATCTTTGATAACATCAATTCAGAATACAAAACAAACTGTCTTTACATGAAATAAAACAACTTCCTTAAACCTTATAGAAATGATCGCTCAAATGATACAGTTTATTTAAAGATCTCATCAAAGCTATATATCCAAAATAAAATTCTTTAAAATACTCATCATGAAGAAACGGATATCGCGTTGAGAACGCTCTTAACATGTAAAGAAGTCTCGATGAAACTGGAGTAGCCTTAGATGAAACTAAACACTGCAATTGCTTTTAGTGACATCTATTGTGTTCTTTAGGTTTCAGAAAGTTTTCAGTTTCTTTCAAACTCTTCATATTTTTCATCTCGCGTTTTCCTTCATTTGCATTCACCTACTGTGATACTAGAGTTGTATGAGTGACAAGAATGGACAAATAAATATTAGTGGCTATCTTTACGATATTCCTATGTCACGTTTTTGCAGTGCTCATCACGTCAGCTTTCATCCAGAATGAAAAAATGAAAAGTGAAATACGCACAGAATAAATTTATTTTCCAAACGCATAATGCATAGAATGAAGCGTAATCAAGATTTACGCCTGCATAAGAGTAAACAGAATGTTAACATAATTTGGCTAAAAGGATTTCCTTTTTACTACTTTCCAACAAAGTTTAAAAGTGCTTATGCATTTGGTCGGTCTGCCTGTCCACGCTCTAACTTCCTTAAATATGCTTGGATTTTCATGCAATTGATAAAACTTATTTAGGGTTACCAACGGATGTTTGTTATTGCCCATGAATGTGCACAATTAATGATTTTGCTACAGAGACACTGTAAAGAACGTGATTACATTATGGTATAGGGGAAAAAACATTTGAAGAGTATTTTAATGGCATTACGCTAGTTCAAATGTGTTGAATCTGACATAAATCACTGAATTTCACTACGATCATGTTAAAACAGAGCATTCATAGCATTTTTTATAAATTTACAGGGACACACAAAATAAATATGTTACACTACTCTCTTTGCGTAATACTTGCTGGAGAGTCTGTTTTAAAATTCGGAATGCGCTTTTAAACTTAATTAGTTTTTTCTTGCATATTACTCTTTATATATGAATTTTATACCTCATACACAGGGCTTCACAAAAGTATTCTCATACCATTCTCATTATTAGAGAAAATTGCCGTAGGGGAATTTCCAAATTTGGTTTTGAAATACGTTACACATTTCCATATAGTGAAATGTGGTGTAATATTTAAATTTTTTAAACTGTGCAGTTTTGTTACGTTATTCTGATTGTGATGAAAAGTGCTTCATAATCTATGCTTGACGCAGGTTTTTTCTTTCTTGTTCAGTCTTGACATAATTTTGATTAAATTAATCATTTTAATGTTTGATAACGTGAATTAAAAATAAAAATTAAGCAGTGTGTACATGAAAAATAAACCACTTTGTTAAACCTCAAATAAATTATCGCTCAAATGACACCTTTTTAAAAAAAAAGAACAAAATTATACATCCATACTAAATTTCTTTAAAGCATGCTTCGTAAAACAGATATCGCCTTTCGGAAGGGTTTCTAAACACGAAATCACCTTATGAAGAATTAAACACTGCATTTACTTTTAGTGGCATCTATTGTGTTCTTTATATTTAAAGCTATATCGAGCTTCTTTGAACCGATTTCATATTTTATATTTCATGTTCTCCTTCATTTGCATTCTACCTACTCCAATATTAAGGTTGTATGAGTAACAAGAATAGATAAATAAATATTAACGGCTGGCTTTACTTTATTACTATGTCACGTTTTTGCAGTTTCTCTTCAAGTCACTTTTCCTCAAGAATGAAAAGTGACGAATGGTTTTCGAATGAATGAAGTTTTACTTATGGAATAGCAAATAAATAATTAAAATGCTGTACTCATATTTAAAAAGGTAAACTTAAAACTACACTACATGTAAATTACTTAAAATGATGACAAAAAAACATTTAAAAAAGGTGTTTAATTATTTTAATCCTTAGTACTTTCAGCTGTAAACACAGTCATCAACAGAGAATATAAAAATACAAATATTAACATCTTACTTTTCAAAAGTCATGTAATTGGTGTCAAAAGGAGTGAAAGTGTGAAGTCAATTTTTAGATCTGGAAAACATTGGGGAAATAAAATGTAGATATTGAGCAAAGTTTAATTTAGTTTTACTTTCCGAACACATTATGGAAATTGTTGTAATCATGATTCTTGCGAACGAGTCTGAGAGGGAGTAAACATAATAAATGCCAAATGGTATCTTCGTTTGAGCTCATATTTGATGAATATATTATAGTTTCTTCGTGCCATTTCCCTGAGTTCCACAGAAATAATATTTTTTTTATTAAAGAACTCGACAAAGCTATACATCCAAACTAAAATTCTATAAAACACTCTCCATGAAACGGATATAGACAGGGAAAAATATTTCTCATTCGTAATCACGTCTCGATGAAATTAAACACTTCATTTTCTTTTAGTGACATCTATTGTGTTCGGTAGGTTTAAAAAAATATCCAGTTTCTTTCAACCACCGTCATATTTTTCATCTCACGTTCTCCTTCATTTGCATTCACATACTTATCGGTATTGAAGTTGTATAGTGATAAGAATGCCCACATAAATATTAGCATTACTTTATTCGTATGTCACGTTTTTGCAGTTGGTCATCACGTCACCTTCCATCCAGAATGAAAAAGTGAGAAATGGAATAAGTCCCGAGTGTATGTACTTTCCGAACAACTAGAGTATGAAAAATATTGTAATCATGATTTTTTTGTGTGTGTCTGAAAAGTTAAACGCAATGTTAACATAAATCTACGTAAACTTTTCCTATTTAAGTATTAACGTGATTTTCATTTATCCTGTCAATTTAATGTTTGATAAAGTAAATTCCGAACGCAAAACAAACTGTCTCTACATGAAATAAAAATCTGTTTCTGTAGTCCCAAATATATGATCGATCAAATGATAATTTCTGTTTGAAGAACTTATGAACAAAATTATGAACCTAAGTTTGAACAAAATTATGCACCTAAAGTAAAATTTTTTTAAGTACTGCCCATGAAACGGATATCACACAGGAACCAGACACTTACCCTTAAATATATCTTGATGTAACTGAACACTACATTTGCTTTTAGTGACATCAATTATGTTTTTTTGGTTTCAGAAAGTGTCCAGTTTATTTCAACCGTCCTAATATTTTTCATCTCACGTTCTTCTTCATTTGCATTCACCTACACCTTTGTACTGAAATTGTATAGTGATAAGAATGGCCACATAAATATTAGCTTTACTTTATTCGTATGTCACGTTTTTGCAGTTGGTCATCACGTCAACTTTCATCCAGAATGAAAAAATGAGCAATGGAATATGTCCCGAATATATTTACTTTCCAAACAACTAGATTATGAAAAATATTGTAATCCTGACTTGTATGTGTGTATGTGAAACTTGTGCAATATTAATATAAATTTACGTACAACTTTTCCTATTTAAGTATTAACATGACTTTGATTTATCCTGCTAATTTAGTGCTTGATAAAGAAAATTCCGCATACAAAACAAACTGCCTCTACATGAAAAAAATCTCTTTCTATAGTTCAAATATACGATCGCTCAAATGATACTTTTTGTTTAATGAACTCAACAAACTTATATATTAGATTAATTTTAAACACGATTATTTAATCGGTGAATTAATTATAACAGATGTAAATTTTTTACCGAATATTACATAATTAATTTACCGATTAAAATCGTGTTTAAAATTAATCTAATGTAATTTCGTATGCAGCGATTTTCTGCAGTTCCATATGTTGACCTTCGATTTATTCTGTTGAGCTGATCCAGAGTATCAGACCAGATAAAAGTGATCTTTGAGGTTAATTGGGTGAAATAGTCCTCCAGTGTTCGTGTCATTGATAGCTCAGTGTGTAGAGCATTGGCGGCTTCAGCCAATACATCCCTGGTTCGAATCCTGGCTCGGACTTTTTTCACCCAAAATTGAAAAATGGAAAATTTACATCTGTTATAAGACATATATACCTACTGTATTTTTTTAATAAAACGGATATCTTACACGTTAACGTACAGACTCTTAACACGTTAACACATCTTGATGTAATTGTGCACTACATTTGCTTTTAGTGACATTTATTATGTTTTTTATGTATCAGAAAATGTCTAGTTTCTTTCAACCGTCTTCATATATTTCAACTCGCACTGTCCTTCATTTACATTCATATACTCTAATACTAGGATTGTATGTGTGAAAAGAACAGACAAACAATTTTTAAAGGCCAGCTTTACTTTATCTCTATGTCTCGTTTTTGCAGTTGTTCATCACGTTACCTTTCTTCAAGCATAAAAAAATGAAAAATGGAATATGTCCGAAATGATTTTACCTTCCGAACACATAGTGTGTGGAAAGTATTGTTATAATGACTTCCATGTGTATTTGACAATAACTCCGTAATTATTCAAAAAGACTAAATTTTGAGCGGGATATGTGAAAATCAAGCTCCCATAAATGTAGAATTAACGTTTGATTTTTTTCGTATTACTAGTGTGGACTCTTAAAAATACTTTACAGCTTTCTGATTAAGATAACGGAAGCAACATGTAAATTCAACAAGTAGGTCAAAAACACTTTTACGTTGAACTGTCTATCATCGCCATGACTTCTCCCAGGATTAACCTTTTATCTACTCTCTTAAAAAGTCAGCCACAAAATAGCTCAAGTTGAGCTAAAATCCACTCATCTCAATGTTGAAAGGCAGCTTCTCAAAAAAGAGTTGAAATAACTCGAGTTTTAACCAATTTAAATGAAGCTGAGCTATTTAAATAACCAATTTAGATCAAGAAGATTTAATCGTTTTAAAAACAACTCTTTTATGATCGAAAAAATTACAGCTCTTTCATGAGAAGCCAAATCAGCTCTTTTGTTTTAAGAGTGATTGAATTATTTATCAAGAAATTGATCCATTTCAATAATTATCTTCTTTAATATCTGACGGTATACTGGAATTTTTATATAATATTAATGTGGAATTTAGGTACTTTTTTTTATTAAAACTGATTAAATATATCGGTAGTTATTATTATTTTTTTTTTGTGAAACATTTACAAAAATAATCAGATTGATTAACCAAAATTACTTTTTTGAAAAGATCACAATTTTTAAAATGAAATGACTTTAAATGCATCAGGATCCTCTCTATAAATGCTAATGCTTTTGTATTTGGATATGTTTCATGTAATTTTATTTAAAGAAAAAAAAGAATACCTATAAATATGAATAACAAAACTACCACTTTTCGAAAAAAAATTAGCTTTGACTGTTTCTCTATTCTATCTAAATTTGTTCGAGAAGAGTGTCTTGTGTGGAAAGAATAAAAAACTTTTATTAATAGACAGAATAAATAAGTTTTATATAAAGTTTTCTTCAATGGTATTTTAAAGTACCGTCAGTGCATAAAGGGTCGAAATAGATTTATCTCTAAATGTATGTTTTCAAGATTTAAATTCATCGATCTAATTTTTTTATAAATAACCTAGATTTTATTTCTAAAATAAAATTTTCGGACTAGTTTAAATATCGTTTTTTTCTGTTAATTGATTTTAAATTATTTTGTGGTTTTTACGCTCGAAAGATAATATTATTCGTAGTAAAAATTACTATACAAAACCATTCAATTCTTTAAAAGATTTAAAGAATTTTTTTTATGATTTTGTAAATACTGTAAACAAATTATTATTATTATTATTATTATTATTATTATTATTTTTGAAAAGTGAAAAATTATAGGAAAAAGCATTACATTTTCAGAGATTGTATATAATTTTAAACCTAACTAAAATAAAATTTTAAAAATTGATTACAATTTATTTTAGAAATTAATAACAACTTATTTTAGTGTATTTCATTATAAAATTGCATTATAACCTTGAAATTTATTTGAATATTTGATTTATTTCCTAACATTTGAATAGATAAAAATCTATATATATATACGTTTGAAGATGAAAAAATTCTTAAATATCTCTGAACAAAAAAAGTAAAATTTTGTGTCCTGAACAATCTTCAGGACCCACCCCGATCGCAGTTACCATGCTGGTCATAAAATCAAGAGCTTAGGGAGATGTTTGCGGGTTCAAAACCAACGTGATTTTGGATGGGTTGACTAAGGAAGGTTCACAAGTATTTGCTAGAATGATAACAAAAATTTGGCTAATTTTATCTTCAAAAGTCTACGCTGCAGGCAATGCAAATAGTCTTATAGTAATATGGCCAAAATTAGTCAAAATTTAACAAAAGATCTTAATTCCGAATCTCTAACTACTATTATTAACTACCAACTACTCAATTATTAAAAAGTGTAAAATGAAATATTTAAAAGCAGTAACATTTTTTAAATTAGATTGTTTACATGTTTCAGCTTTATCTGAGCCCCCCAACCCCATTTTCAAAACAAATCAATAAGAATATTCCAAAATAATGACCTGCAATGTCCTTATTAAATTTTTCACGCAAAACATTAGAATATTGATATTTATTTGTTTCTAAAATAAATCGTATATAGGCGAAACATGTTAAAAGTCAATGTCATATTTTTAAAATCATCAATATTAAAAGAGATATGTTATTACAAGGTATTAGTTTTTTACACATTTAAAAAATATAGTATTACGGTCGATTTGATTAATCGGTTATTGTTAATAATAACCAAATGGTATCCAAATAAACCAATTAATAGGATAAATTTATAATAATTTAGCAAATTAACCGATTATTATTAATAATTACCAATCAAAATTGGTAAATATAATAAATTTCAACTGGTTTAGCTTGAGATTTTTATTTTGTATTCGTTTTTTCTAAATATTCATTGCTAAAATTATGCATTTCAAAGCTAAAGAATTCATACATTGAATATTTCAGTGTTTAATTTTTTATCTAATTCATTCAGTAATTATAAAAATAAATAATTTAAACTATTTAATCTTTTGCGTTTTATTATTAGAACATTTTTTGATTGAATATTATTGTCTCTTAACAATTATTTTTGTTATTAGATTAAACAGTTATGATAGTACACATTTTTGTAAAGTATATATTCGTTACTAAGGTTTATTAATCATACTGACCGTACTTCATCGGCAGTTATTATTAATAATCGGCAAATTTGATTAATATGCAACATTTATCAAATTTACTGTAAGACGTGGTTATTATTAACAATAACCGGTTATTATAAATAATTACCGTTTAATCTAATTAACCGTAACAGACCGTATTTGTCTCGTATTAACCTTCATTTCAAGTGTGTGAATCTAGTGATAGACAAATTTTATGGGAATTTTTTAATATTCATGAAATTAGTTTTCATCATGAAAATGTCCAATATACAGGGTGTTGCTGAATACAACTGACATATTCAGGGGGGGGGGGCTGTAGACAGTAAGAGTTTGAAATATTTCAAAAGAACATGGGTCGTAAACCACTTATTTAGTCATAAATTCAGGTGCTTCACCTTAACTGAAGTCGATTTGATGATATTAGTTTGACGAAAAATAAAAATGCTGCAGTAAAAATATAAGCATATGTATCTTGTTCTGTATGAAATGTGATGACATAGCAAAAGGGTCTGGAAAAACAGGATGCTCACAGAATCGTCTCTACCATACAAACTGATGATCACAATCCAAAATGTGTTGCTTCAAGTGTGTACTGTTCATTGTAATTATTGTGCGCATAATATGTATTTTTCCTATTATTTTTACATGTAGGTTAACATCCTCAGGAAATGGCAGGCACCAGTGATTGGCATATCCTACAAAAATGTCTTAAAATAAGATTTATATCCAGTCTTTTAAAAATGCAAGACTATATACCAGTTACATGTTCATTTGCTTTAAAGATTATAACTTTGGTTTATGCTACTAGATGAGTGCTTTGGAAAGAGAAACATTTATGGCTTGAATCAAATTAGCCATTTTTTTACAAATGCTTCTTCTCTGGCTTAAAAAAGGCATGCATTTCAATCTATTATTATCTGATTTATAATATATCTTAAGTTTTAATTGACACCAGCTTTGTTTGCTTAAAAAGGGTTATTTTAATTGTGTAAAAGTCTAGGCGCCAATTACTGGTGATTACAGCAACTTTTTATAAATATATTTTTATAAAAATACTTTTTCAAATAGTTTTGCTTTTAGTGGACAAAATAGATGCACAGATATGCACTCGATGATTTTAAAATATTTCCAAGTAAATATTTTATTTCTTGGTGATGAAAACAAAAGCAAGTTTAAAGACAAATTCTTAATGTGCCAATTACCGGGGATGTTACCCTATAATGGAATGTTTTATCACTCATTTTGCGTTATCTTATTTACTTCAAAGGTGAGCATGTCTTCAAAGGTGAGCAAAGGTGAGAATGTATTTAAGGATTTTAAGTTATTTGAGTCATGGTAGAACACCCTGTATGGTTTAGTAAACGGGTCATTTGCGACCCCGTGTTCTATGGGAATTTTTCATTCTCTAAACATCATCTATCACCCATCTAAATTCGTCGGTCGAATTCGGTAACACTCTGTATATAGTAATTTTGATTAAATGGGTCGTTTGCGACCCCATGTTCTATGGAGATTTTTCATTCTCTTGACACCTGCTATCACCCATCTGAATTTGTCGGTCGAATTCGGCAACACTCTGTATACAGGGTGTTTCTAAACTCATGGTACAAACTTTAAGGGGTGAGAGTACACATCAAGACAAACAATATTAAATAGGAAACTAAAGGTCCCAAACGTCTTCCGAAGGAGATAAGCGCCATTAAAGTTTAGGGTCCAAAAATTCAAATGATTATAAAATACAGAAAAATTGGTCGATTCGTTTGCGGTTTTCACTAAAACTATTCTTTATGTCAGTATTGTCTTGAATATAAATTATAAAGATAAATTCCAAAAAATGCCGATAGAGGGCGCTTTAGACTTTGGAGTAACGAACAACTATTTTTTACCGTTATTTTTTGCATCTGATTAAATTTTTTTAGAACCTTAGACTTAACTTAAATTTTGAGCTCAAAATCTCAAAATTTAAGTATCTCAAACTCAACTGTGGGGGGAAGATTCAAATTTCAAGTGATTATAAAAAACGGAAAAATTGGTCAATTGATTTACGATTTTCACTAAAATTATTCTTTATGTCATTATCATCTTGAAAATAAATTAAAAAGATAAAATTCAAAAAAATGCCGATAGAGTGCGCTTTAGACTTTGGAGTAACGTACAACTATTTTTTACCGTAATTTTTTACATCTCATAATTTTTTTTTTAGAAGCTTAGACATAAACTTAAATTTTGCGATGAAAATCTGAATCGTTGGGAGTGGTTAAGTAGCCAGTAGTGGTTAATGGTGGTGGAGAGGTTCAAATTTCAAATGATTATAAAAAACGGAAAAATTGGTTGATTCACTTGCGGTTTTCGCTAATACTATTTTTTATTTCAATATTTTCTTAAAAATAAAATTTTAAAGATAAATTAAAAAAATTCCGTTAGAGGGCGCCTCAACTTTAGAGTAACCAGCAACTATTTTTAACCGTTAGTTTTTGTATCTAATTAAATGCTTGTAAAAGCTTAGACTTAAATTTTGAGCTCAAATTCTAAATGGATGGGAGGGGTTAAGAAGCGCAAACTGAACTGCGTTCAGGAGTTTAAATGTTACCCTTCCTACGCCGCGAACACAGTTCAATTATCTGCAACTTAATTACTCACAATGACGTAGATTTTGAGCTCAAAATTGAAGTTTTAACTTTTACAAGCATTTAATTAGATATAAAAAATAACGGTTAAAAATAGTTGTTGGTTACTCTAAAGTTTAAGGCTCCCTCTAACGGAATCTTTTGAAATTTATCTTTAAAATTTATTTTCAAGGGAATATTGACATAAAGAATAGTTTTAGCGAAAGCCGACCAATTTTTTCGTTTTTTATAATCATTTGAAATTTGAATCTACCCCCACAGTTCA
Organism: Maratus speculifer; assembly: GCA_964019185.1. Classification (NCBI taxonomy): domain Eukaryota; kingdom Metazoa; phylum Arthropoda; class Arachnida; order Araneae; family Salticidae; genus Maratus; species Maratus speculifer. The sequence continues at coordinate 418,441,851 of OZ025293.1, forward strand.
GTTTGAGATACTTAACCAATCCCAATGATTTAGATTTTGAGCTCAAAATTTAAGTTTATGTCTAAGCTTCTAAAAAATTTTATGAGATGCAAAAAATAACGGTTAAAATTAGTTGTACGTTACTCCAAAGTCTAAAGCGCCCTCTATCGGCATTTTTTGAATTTTACCTTTATAATTTATTTTCAAGACAATACTGACATAAAGAATAGTTTTAGTGAAAACCGCAAACGAATCGATCAATTTTTCTGTATTTTATAATCATTTGAATTTTTGGACCCTAAACTTTAATGGCGCCTATCTCCTTCGGAAGACGTTTGGTACCCTCAGTTTCCTATTTAATATTGTTTGTCTTGATGTGTACTATCACCCCTTAAAGTTTGTACCATGAGTTTGTAAACACCCTGTATATTGATACCATTGATAGCGGATCATTCTTTTTTAAAGAATATTGAATATAGATCCTTTTTTCCTTTTTCAATTTTATTCTTTGTATCCCATATTTTTAACGCCAATGGGACAGGATCGAAATCTGTTTGAAATTCTTATTTTACTTTAGCTTACACTTCATTTCTTACCTTTTTGAGACAGTTTCTATATGTTTTTTAAAAAATTCAATAAAGGTAATGGAATGCTTTACAATCGATGAAGAAAGAAGTCGATGTTGACATTCCATCAACCGTCATCTTGATGCGTTTTTTTTTTTCTCTCTCTCCCTTCAACTGCAAATCGCAAACGCTTGTTTTCGTTACTCTGAAAATGCTACGTATTCCCGATGTCCGTATTATTGAATGAAATTCTACAAGATCTCGAAAAGGAAAGGTATTATTAAATAGAAGTAGGTTACAAAGAGATTTACCAGGAAAAAACTTTGAGGTTTTCCACATTTTTTTCTCTTTCTGTTTCCACTTTTGTCGAAGACAAATGAAATTAGCGATTTCTGAGATTTCAAAGTAAAAAGAAATTCTTATTGTCTCAAAAATAAGGACACTTTACAGTTATATTTTTTATCCCTCGATAAAAGATACGGTAATTTAATTTTTACGGAGTTATGTTACATGTATGGACGTTCAAGTTCATGTAAAAAAAAAATAATGATAATAATTATAACTGCGAAGTTGTAGCAGTAATCAATTATGTACTTATAATAAATATAAAAAAATATAACATTTCTTTGTTGTAAAAAAATTACAGAAAAAAAAAACCAATTTAATTGTTTCAAGAGTTAAATTCAAATTCAGTAATTAGAAATTTTAAAAAATTCTTCTTGCATCAAAATGAAGACACTTTATACTTTTTTGTTCTCCGATAAAAGAAATTACAATTTATTTTCTACTGAAATTTCTGATTTGTATCAGCGTTACAGTTCATGTAATAAGCTTAATTTTAAATAATTATGACTGAGCAATATAAAAAACAATCAACTAATACTAAGATTATAATCAGGATAACTGAATCGTATTGCTATTCTGTGTAACTTTTTTTATCATATGGAAACCCGTGTTTTTATGAACTTAATTCGGTACTTTTAATAAAAGTAGTGCACATTTAAACTACATTTGGCATTTTATAAAATTAAAATCAACGTAGTAATGATATTTTCTTTTTACAATGCAGCTCAAATAAAACACTTGCTTAAAGTTTAAACTTTGCATTGTGCTAAGTGCACTTCGAAGCAGGTCTCAAAGTTGCAACGCCGCTTTGGTCCTTCCCGCATTTTCTCAAATAGCTCTTTCACCCTTTCCGGCACACTGTGGCCAGTCTGGGATACCTAATTTTAATTCCAAACTTGACAACGGCACCAATAATATTTTAATGACATTTTGCTTTTACAGTGAAAGTTTAATTAAGGAGCTCTTAATTTCTCAAAAAGGTATTTCTAAATTCCGGTGTCAGTCAGATAATTTCTCATGTTACTAACAGAATTTATCCGTGCCGGAAAGGGTTATTTAACTTTTAAAGACACTGGAGACGTTTTGAGAGGCCCATTCAATACAAACGAATGGCGAATCCCATAACATTAACGCAATTAGTTCTAAATAAATTATTAAGTTTTTAACAATTTAACGTTTCTTGCTTTTTTTTACTGCTATTGGATATAGCATTACACAAATATATCATTAAAAGTTTTTATCTAGGCTTTAAAAGCTGATGATACCTAGAGTGCGCCGCTCCTGTCGTTATGTATTTTCAAGCGGTCTGTGTTTTTCAAGGTCGATATCTCGTCTAATTACCGACGATTTTTTTTTCGAACATCATTATCAACAATGCTTTTATATTTCTGCTACGACAGGTGACTTCAGTGTTCGTCAACATCTTTGCAGAATCTCCGAAAAATCAAATTTGAGTGTAACAGAAAAATGCGATTTTCTCAAAAATTATGAAAATTACGGTGATCGCTATAGTTTTTCTGCTAGGTTAACGTCTATTACCTTCAATTTTTTTTCCTAATTTTTATTTCAGTAGATTCGGAAATAGTTAGGGAAGGGATATTTTTACCCCACATTTTCGAGGATATCCTCAACACTATACTGCTTAAATTTAAAAGAAATATATTTTAGAGTTCAGCTTTACGAAAGATTTCACAGGATAGCCTACATAATATACAAGGAAAAGATTTTAATTAGCTCCTCTACCTCAATTAATAAATATATTGTGAATGTTTAATAATCTGCAAATATGTGGGTCAATAGTCTTTATTACTTCCCCCAATTTGAACTTATCCAACTGTAAAAAATGATATTCTAACGAGTAATGTTTTTTTTAAATAAGGAAATAATAAAATAACAAACAATAAAATTACATAAATAATAAAATTAGGCATTATATAATAAAATTTAGGCATTTTATTTAATTAAGAAATTGTTATTTAATTTTCTTAAATTTTTATCTTAAAGAAAAAAATAAAAATATTTAGTAATATACGAATAAAATATTAAAAAATTGTTTAATATTTTTTAATATTAAAAACAAATTATCTTCAATATATTTATCAATATATAAATATTTTTTTATCATTTCACCATATTTTTAAAGATAGAAACAATGCACCTAAGCCCATTGAACTGTAAAAAGAAAGATTCGAAAAATTTATGTTTTTTCATAAATAATAAGAATTAGGCATTTTATTTATTTTCGATATATTTTTTTTAATGTTCTTAAATTTTCTTTTAAATTATCGGTATTTTTACTGAAATCACAAATAAAAGTTTATATCAATAGTTATAAAAATAAATTTTAAAAATAATTTCTTAATGTTTGATAGGGAAATAGCGCATGCAAACGTATTGAACTATAAAAAATGGCAAAGGAATAGATCTCCGCCTCCATTTGGTATCTTCATCATTATTTTCGCAGATGTATGGATTTTAATCCTGCAAAATTTAATTTTTATTTTAAATTATCGGTATTTTTTATTCATATCACACTTTAAATTTTATACCAATAGATAAAAAAATATTTTTTTAAAAATAATTTCATATTGTTTGAAATAGAATCAACGCATCTAAGCATACTGAACTATAGAAAATGGTAAACAGGTAGATCTCAGCCTCTATTTGGAATCTTCTTCACTATCTTCGCACGTGTATGGATATGAATCCTGAAAAACTTAATTGTTATTTTAAATTACCTATTTTTTACACATATCACACTTTAAATTTTATATCAATCGATATAAAAATAATATTTTAAAATAATTTCATATTGTTGATATAGAAAAAATGTATCTAAGTATAGTAAATCATAAAAATGCGTAAAGAATAGATCTCAGCCCCATATTTGGAATCTTCATCATTATCTTCGTGCATGTATGAATTTGAATCCTGCAAAATTTAATTTTTGTTTTAAATTATTGGTATTTTTACTCAAATAACACTTTAAATTTTACACCAATAGATACAAAAAATATATATTTTTTAAATTTTCATATTGTTTGATATAGAATCAACCTATCTAAGCATAATGAACTGTAAAAAATGGCAAAAAAGTAGATCTCAGCCTCTATTTGAATCTGAATTTGAATCCTGCAAAATTTAATTTTTATTTTAAATTATCGATATTTTTACAAATATCACATTTTAAATTTTATATTCATACATATAAAAATTTTTTTGCTAAAATAATTTTATATTGTTTGATATAGAATCAACGCATCTAAGCATACTGAACTATAAAAAATGGTAAAAGAGTAGATCTCAGCCTCTATTTGGAAATCTTCGTCATTATCTTCGCACATGTATGGATTTGAATCCCGCAAACTGCAAGAATAATAGCCGAATCAGAAAATCCGCTAAGGTAATGATTCCTATATTCAGGTCAACGCTTTCCCTTTGTATCGATTTATTCTTTACTTTATCTATTAATGTAAGCTTACAATAGCGTGAATTTTAACAAAGACATCTCAAGATTAACAAAGGAATAAGTTCGAGAAGAAATAATAATTCTTTGGAGTAATAAGTAAAGATTTCTCCTTAAATTTATGAATATAACTGAAGCGATAAGTTTCTAGTAAAGAGCTACTTAATTTATCAGTTTTTTTTTTATTTTGTTACAAGACAGATTAAAAGCTTTATTGTTTAAGATATTTAAACAGAAATATTGTTTTAGTTTTTTTGTTAAGAAATTGCATTACTGTTGTTTAAGGACCATTGGCATTTGTTAAAAGTCAGAAATAAGAATTCTATTTTATTTGGATTTTGAATACAGACTTCATGGAGAGATGGCGTAACTTCATCCCTATTTGTGAAAAGATTTTTTGCTCCACTTAATAACAGATATTTGGATCTAATTAAGGCGAAACTAACATTTTAAACTTAGTTAAGAAAATTTTCCTCATTGAATCCATTATTCGCTATATCAAGTAGGCGTCTACATTGTAAGAAATTGCTGCAGTAATTATATTGCAGGAGAGATTCCAGGCAAAGGCACATTAAAAAACGGATTTTGATCCACGATAAACGGACTTCACCATTAAATAAACGGGTTTTGTCCGTAAAGCATAAAATTTACGGGAGTTGAATGCTTACCTGGAGAAGGTTTTAACTCAAAAGCATACGCAATAAAATAGTATACTATCTCATACAATAATTTGATCTTTAGAAAGACTGTAATTAAAATATGAAACTTTAACAATGAAGATATGCATGAAATGGATAAAATATTTGTAGTTTGCAGTAGAAAAATTGGCAAACGTGTAATTAAATGTGACTATGTAAGAAAAACGTTTATTGTAATAGAAATTATATTTTTTTTGCTTTATTGTAAATTTTTGTTTTATTGTATCTTTTTATTATAATATAGCTTACATTATTTTATTTAAAAAAAATCTGATTTGCAAAACGTGCAATCGTTTATTTTCTAAACTTTTCACCATTGTGGGAAGTAAACTTCTTTTCAGATCAATTAAAAAGACTCCAATGGGCATTATCCCATAACTTAGTTGATTCATTTGCGGTTTTCGCTAAAACTATTCCTTATGTCAGTATTTTATTGAAAATAAATTTTTAAGATAAAGTTAAAAAAATTCCGATCGAGGTCACTTTAGACTTAGGAATAACGAACGACTATTTTTTACCGTTATTTTTGTATCTCATTAAATGCCTTTAAAAGCTTAGACTTAAATATTGAGCTCAAAATCTGAATCGTTAGGGTGGTTAAGTAGCGCAAACTGAACTGTGTCCATGGGGGGGGGGGGGGGGGTTAAAATTTCAACTCATGGACACAGTTCAGTTTGCGCTACTTCACCACTCTCAACTATTCAGATTTTGAGCTCAAAATTTAAGTTTAAATCTAAGTTTTTGAAAGCATTTAATGAGATACAAAAATAACGGTAAAAATGTAGGGATTAGAAAAAAATGAGAAAGTTTAAAATAATGTACCAATCTTCAAAATCCTAACTTGTTATCACAGAACTTAAACACCTATACATATAAATCAAAAATGAGTTTCTCTATAAAAATATTTTACGCTTGATCATTTGAAAAATTGAATAAATAAGCATTTTTACTATACGCAAAGTACCTTATTTCTTTTCAATCTTGAAGAAATTTTTCCACAAAACCCAAAATTATAATCCTACGACATAATACAATTGTAATTATTGTAATTCTTTACGCAAATCAAATAATTATCTCCTGCGACTTTTAAAGAAAATTTTAAGACAAATCTTAATATATTTTACTACAGAACCATAGATTCTTGATGAATGATCCCTTGCAAAAATTGTCTTCAGTAAAGTTTTCTTTAAATATGGCTTCGTTTAAATAATTTCCCGAAAGCTAGCAAACAACGTAAAACATATTAATCATCTTAGTAAAACCTCGGGGGGTTCTCCTTTCTCGGATAATTTAATTAACCTTCTCAAATGCTGAGAAAACTTCCCGTTTTAAAGGAACTCTTAATAGATAAAAATAGGTTGTTATAAATAGCTAATAATCCAGAAAAAATGACGATCATAAGGTTTTTTTTTTAAACCTATTAACTTAAATTTTTATTAAATTTTGGCAAATCTTCCTTCAGTTTTTTATTATTTTTATAGCGCAGGAAGTAAGACAGTATGATTTTTAAAATAATTAATGGAACAGACTAAATGAGTATTTTGAAGGAGTATATTGATTAAATTTTTTCACGCGCATCCTTAAAAATTTGACCTCTTTTAACTCTATTAAAAATTAAGGAAGTGTACTTGTACATTAGCGTGGGCCAAAAAAATGCAAAAGTTGATTTTCAATTCGCAATACCACTGAAAAGTAGCGAATTCGAGAGATAAAAATTGGGTAAAAAGGGAAATAAAATTAGTTTATAGCTTTCGATCGCACATGCGATGTAAAATTTGCCAAAATGTGGAAAATTTTCCACTTTTACAGTTTTTTTTAATTAGCCTCTTCACGAATATAATAGCTGAAATTCTTAAGTATTGTAATAGCAAAACATAATGCCGAAATGTTATTTAAATTGATCAACATTTTCCGGTCGCGCGTTTCCTCTAAAAGTTGGCAAGAATCACATTTTTACGGTAATCCTTCATCTTACTTAGCTTGTCAATATTAAAGTGTTATGATAGCTCTTTAAAATTTTAGAGTACGTGCGCGACCGGAAAATTGTGATGGATTTAAATACTATTTCAGAATTATCTTTTTCCACAAGCATGATACTGAATTCTGTTCGTATGCATGTTGATTTGTAGTATTATATAATAATATTATATATATATATGTATCTAAAAACCATTAATTGTATTACAATACAAATCATTTGAATATATATATATATATATATATATATATACACTAAAATATAAATATATATTATGACTAAATATAGATAGATAGATAGATAATGTGCGATGTTATACATAAAAGATAAGTCTTTTATACTACATATAACGGCACCGAAAAAGTTCCCGCTAAAATGTCATAAAGTAAGTAACAGTTAAGACCCATATTAATGTGCAATACGTATGACTTGAAGTTTTTGAATTTTCTGTGTAACTTTTAACAGATTATTTTTTAAATAAAAATATATAAAAAATTATAATATTCCTCTAACAGAAAACTAAATTTGCATATGAATGCATTTATCATTTAAAATGTTTTCATTATAAATAAATTTCCTATTTTTAAATGAGAGTTTGCATTTAATCCATCCCTATATATATATATATATATATATATATATATATATATATATATATATATATATATATATTTGTTACATTCATCTTTTATATCATATTATATATGCAAGTTTTGCGTTTCTTACACATAAAAAGACTAGATATTGCATTTTTATTTTATTTTGTAAGAAAAAAAAAAGCGCAGATGAAAAATTATGAGCCATATTCCATTATTGACTCAAATCAACCTTAAACCATGAAGAGCAAATTTTCGATAAAATAAATTGCACACGTTATAAAAGTCTATCTTGACATAAAATATGAGAGATGTAGAAAATTGAAATTTACATTTTGATATTGAAAATATTTGCTTTATTGATGGAATATTTCTGTTATTTGAACTCACAGAATAACATAGCAGAATGAAATTGCTATTTGTGGAGTTATTCTTTGGGAAAACGGAAACAGTTCAAACACAGAAAGAAAATGATTAAAAAAAAAGAAAAAAAAACTGGGAAAGATGTTTTTTTTTTAAATGTTGCTTGTGAATTATATCGTTGGTTAAAATATATTATATTTCAATTTTTAAAATATCTATCCAAAATATACCTTGAATCATATTTTTTTATACTATAATATTAGGATTTTTATATATTCGTATTCAATATTCATGTCAGGATACATTATTTCTATTTCACAATCGATATATTAGTATATTATCTTAGTCGGTATATTTTTAACTATTAATTTAAACTTCATCACTAAAACTGTTTTAAAATATACTTTTAACGTAAAAATATCCCCCCCCCCAAAAAAAAAAAAACCATCCAAACAAAATTAAAAACTAAAGTTTGGCCCTTGTAGAGATCAACATCAAGCTACACTGTAAAAATAATTGTAAAGTAACTGTAATTTTTCTAGTAGATTTCGATTCCAAGAACTTTCCATGTAACGATAATAGCAAAATTTCATGTAACCGCGGAAGATTACATGAGTTTTTCTGTTACATGAAAAGTTCTTGGAATACAAATCTACTAGAAAAATCTTAGCAACTTTACATTTTTTTCTTTACAATGTACCCAATGCCAAAAAAAAAAAAAAAAAAAAAAAAAAAAAAACATTTAAATAATTGAACTGAAAACGAGAGTTTTTAACAATACTCTCTCATAGGATTAACATTAGCTACCAGGTGTTTTCGCGTGATTGAAGTAACCCCATAACCCTTTCCGGTGCAGTGCGTCACACGTCGGGACTACTCAATTTTAATTCCAAACTTATAAACGGCACCAAGAATATTTTAATAAAATTTTGCTTTTACAATGTAAGTTTAAAGGAGCAAGCTTTAAATTTCTAAAAAAGTCGTTTATAAATTTTGGTGTCAGTTCATCATTTCATGAAAAAAAAGTTTTCTGAACCAAAAAGGGTTAACCCTTTCAAGGGTTATACACTTCTATTCATAAATTACTAACATGAAATAGCGACACCAGGATTTAAAACGAAATATATTCGAAAGTATGCAAAAGCTTTTGTTCACGTACGGGAACATTTCGTTCCTCTATTCCGGTGCCAATTTGGCAATTAGGAGTTACAATCAGGTGGTCATAAAGTGAGCCACCTTTCAAAAATGAGTCCAAAAGTGAGTTTAAAAGATAAACCCATTTGCTAACAGCACATCGAAAATGCTCCAGAAGGTCTAGTTTGCTGAATGCAATTAAAATTTTGTATGCACGAGCACATTTAAGTCTTATACTTGAACAGAAAAATCACATTAAATCGTGCTGCAGTCAAAATAATTTTGATGTGGCTCATATCTCTTATTAGCTCACAGGCTATCAAAGCCTGCACTGTAAAAAAAAAATCTGTAAAGGTATTAAACTTTTTCTAGGAAACTGGGATTCCTAGAACTTTTCCTGTAACGGTAACAGCAAAAATTCAAGTTTCAGGATCGGTTACATGATTTTATTCTCTTGTCGTTACATGAAAAGTTCTTGGAATCCCAGTTTCCTAGAAAATATTTAGTACCTTTACAGATTTTTTTTTTTTACAGTGTGGGAGCTTATGTGCCCGCATGTTCTGTATGGATGTATGTGCTTACGTAATGCGATAACTCATGATACAAAATATCCGATTAACTTGAAATTTTGTATATAGGTATATTCTGATCTTCCCTGATTAGTTTTTGGAGTTCATTCGATATGTATAAGAGGGGGAACGGGGGTTAATGCCCCTCCCCTTAATTTATATAAATGGGTTTTTTATATGATAAAGCATTTCCTTGATTAGTTTAAGGGATTCAATGATTAGATGTAAAACGGGGAAATGGAATGGAGGGAGCTGTTTCCCCCTTAATTTGTTTTTCAAACGGAATGAAACGTTGAAAATATACGGCTGTAATATAAAATTAGTATGCGTAGCCTGTAAGCTCAATGCCATCAGTTAAAATGGGCAATTTTCTTTTTATTAATGTTTATTAGTGCTAAAAGTGTAAATAAATGTAAGATGATGACACTCGTAATCAAATGAAAATAAACATCGCTGGACACATAAGAGATATCTGAAGCGTAGCGCGTAAAAATCTCTGGGCGCGACGAATTTAAGACTAGAACGCCCGGAAGAAGTCAATTCGACTCTTATCAAATGATTAAATATGAATTGGAGTTGAATTTTTTTTCCTAAAATAACTTTAAAAATCGCAAAAGCCCATTAAATAACCCAGTTAAATAATTTTTAATGAAACGTCTGGTGTGAAGTACTTTTATAAAATTTATCAATACTTAAAAGCGTATCACTTCGGTGGGTGCTAAGATACAGTAAAAATTTCTTAGAGGCAATCACAAAAACATTAACATTTCCCCTTTAAACAGGTTTTTATCATAGAGGTAACGCATATATTCGCAATCGTACCTGCTAAGATGGAATTGTGTGGGGCTGGATTTTTATTTTAAGCAGGTTTTCGTCTTAACTACTATAATTTTTTACGGCGTGTAAAGAGAGCCTGCGTATATCGGAAAGCTGTCTGAAATTGGTATTTTGTGGTCGTGCGAAAAAAAAACCCCGAAAACCTGTCTAAAACGGAATTTTTTCCTAGTTCCTTTTAAATTCCATCTTAGGAGATTTCATTATATTTTGATAAACGTTCGTAATTAAATTTTGTTTTCAAGAAATTTCGGAGGGAACTGCAGCGTCATCAGACCCCTCTCTCCCATGAATACGCCACCGGCTCTAGTGTTAATAAAATGTAACACACGTGGAAAAAAATATTGCCAGTTTCCATTCCAAACTTGCTTTATATCATAGTAAAATACTCTATTTTTTATTAGAAAAACGACGAAGTAAAGCGCATACAAAATTTACGACTGGATCCTCTAAACGAAATAACTAATATATTTCCATATTTTCGGTTTTAAAATGTATTCAAATATTTATATTTTTTATTGTTTTTAAATCTCGAAGATGGTATATAGTTTTGAATATAGCTTTCTTCCGTGTGCATCTGAACTTTCCACAGATGCTGTTCTTGAATTATGCAATGCCATTTTAAATCATTTCTAAACCATCTAAATACGCTTTGCTGAAGCAGAAGGTTTAAAGATTACCCAGAAAATGTTGCACAACATATGGTATTTTTATTTATTTTAGTAAATCCTGCATATTCCATTAGATTACTTTAGTTTATGTTCTCTTATAAATTTTTGTTACATTAAATTTCTTTTTTTTGCCGTAAATTTTCAAAATTTAAATAAATATTATCTTCCTATATTTCATTTTTTATTATTTTTTCTACGTTTCAACCTAAAAATAGTCTTTATTCCTTTTATTATACGTTACATTAGTTTTCTTTTACATATTTATTTACATATATTTGTGTATTCGAAAGCTGAGATTGCTTAGATACGTAAATCTTGTAAATTTGAAATATTATTTTACAAGAATGCAGAAAAGATTTTGATTTGAAATAATTACATCAGTGTAATTACTCTGCTTATTTTACTATTGCATTTTTTAAAATTCACCATGTTATTAATTAAAATCAATTTTTAAAAGACAGATTTCTCTTAATTCTGCGTTTTTAATTAAAGGCATTCCCTCGTTTTCGACATTTTTACTTTTTTTTGTACCAGAACTTGAATTAAATCCCTCATATATGTATATCACTGTATAGTAAAGGTTAAAAAAAATTAACTGATTAGAAATTCTAGTTTTAAAAATGTTTGATTAAACTGATTTTTAGATATTTTTAAGATAAATTTTAACGTGAAAAAAAAAAGATTTTTTAAAGTTCTTTATCTGAAACATATATTCCTTAGGCAGAATCATTAGATTTTACAAAATATTCTTCAATACACAATGACGGTTTCTGCTATTGAATTTTCAACCACAAGTTTTCCGATAAAACTGTAGCCTAATGTTATTTTGTGGTATATATAATCTATATATATATTACGCTATCGTATTTAGCACAAAAATCGCGATTATTTATTAATTGTTAAATGGCAACGTCCAAATGAAATGCATCTTATTGGTTACTGTTAGTCCTTTGGTAAGATTTAGGCATTTTAAATTGGATTTATTTATGTTTTGTTCCTTCGCTGAAATTATGGAGTTTCAAAATATCATTATTTTTATTTTTTTCTTTTCTTTTTACCTAAGAAAAATAAATAAAAGTCATGAATTTTAAACTTTTCAGTTTCAAATTAAAGTTACGTATTATTACTGAAATGAGGGAAAAGATTATATTATTATATTTTAAATAATTAATGAAATAGGAAACAATGTCACGGGTACAATATTTGGCGATTTATTATCAGTGCCAGGCTATCATAAAAATACCGAGCTCTTCATTTATCAGCACAGATGTCATATATGTATCACATTGGCGCGTTATTTTTCTGACACCGATTTGCGAAAACTTTGTTTTCAAACAAACAGTTTATTAGTAAATAAATAACAGTAGCCGGGATACCATGAGAGGCACATATAATTCCCATTTTGTTGCAATCGCGCCAATGTGATGCGTATAAGGCATCTGTATCTATTTCTCCAGTAGAGTCTTCTAATCTGGCAAAAAATGAGCAATTAAAATAAATTATGAATAAAAGCAATATGATTTAATGCTTAGTATACATTCAAAAGGAGACCAAACTGTCGCGGTGGACGGCTAGTTGTATTTATTATTGCTGTGTTATGTATTTGCGTTTGGTGGGCGCATTTTGAGGGGTAGATTTATGAATCTTATGTAGCATTTAAGTTTTGTTTTTCGACATTGTATGTGATATTCAGGAGCATTGAAAATAAGAAAGTTCACTTAAAAAAATAATTCACACTGGAACAAAAAAGCAGCGCAAGTGGTTCAAGATATACGCATTTGGTTGAGGATGGTTATTGAATGTATTGTTGAACGTTGATACAACGTTGATTTCAGAAACTTCGCGGTGGAAATAAACGAATCAAGCATGAAAGACGTGACCGGGATTCTGTCATTGAAATAAGAACTTGAAATATTATTTAAAGATATTTTGGCACAATTACCCCGAGAAGTTACTACTGAAGTTGAATTATGTTCTGAAATTGTTTCCTATGACCTAATGAAAATTGGTTGAAAAATTGCTGGTTGGGTTTGTTGCTTAAAAAGAACAATTTTCCTTAAATTTTTTTAATTGAACAATGGGATCATTACTTAAAACATTTCTTACCATTCGGCTTGTACTTAATAATTGTAACAGTTCTTGAATCTGGGTGGCAGGCGACATATTTTGTGCGCAAGCTAGCTTCCGGATTTGTCTTGATTGCCTTACTAAGCGTCTGGAACGTAATATTCCGTATACTGAGCTCCAGTTTTCACTGCAACATAAGCAATATTTAAAATGCTATAATTCTGCAGATTTGATGAATTTTCAATACATCGAAGAATGATTCGTACTTTGGAGGATTACATTCATTTTTATGATAAAATTTTTTTAATAATGTTGAAAGAATCATATTTTCTTAACATTTAAAACAAAATGTTGAGAAAACAGTATTACAATTTTACCCTTTAGCAAGACGCTTGGAGGCTGCTGTAATCTTCGGGATTTCTGAGAACACTGTTTACTGAAGCCTTGGACCTTCCTATTTTTTCGTACATTATTAGAACTAGAAATTCCAGCTTCATTTAAAGTCAATATTTTAATTTAATCATCATCGGATAACTTTTTTCACTGTATTTTGGCATTGTATTAAACACACCGAATACAAAATGAATGCAAGCAACACATTTACATTTACCTAAACTGGTAACATTTTAACATTTAAACAAAACATTTACCCCATGGCGACTTGGTTTCTCAAGTCTTGTATTATGTCAAATGATGCTAGAACCATCGGCTCTAATTTTTTCCAAATTGTTTTTCATTGGTTGTAAGAAATTAGCATAATTTATGTCCCCCCCCCCCCTTCCGTTTTTCTAAATAAAGTTAATACGTAGTATTGCGATGTTGAGCATGCAAATGAAAACAGAATTTGCGTTACCTACAATTCCGCTACTTTTTGACTTTTGTAAATTTCTCTATCGGCTTTATAATTTTTCCCAGCTTTGTAGCAGTCCCTCTCAGTGTCATGAATGCAAATCTCATAATGTTAGAATTATTAGAACATCATTAAACGATTTTCCCACCGATCATACACTGTTTAAAAAAAATAAATAAATAAAAAAAAAAAATAAAAAAAAAATAATAAAAAAAAAACTGTAGTTTTACAGATGTAAAATTACGGAAATTTTATGCTTACTAACATATTACCTGAACTCTGTACAAAAAATACGTATATTTACAAAACTAGTTTTTGTAAAGCTAAAGAAGTATATAGCTTTATAAAAAATCGATTTAAAATTTCAGTTATCTTACTAAAATTTTCTGTGTAATACCGGTTACAGTTATAATAAAAGTTATCAAAAATCTGATTTTTTGAATTACACAGCAAATGTGTATCCTTTATGGGAATTTTAGTTGTTGCCATTACATAAAAAGGTTCTAGGAATCCCAGTTTGTTACAGTAATTTTACAGACATTTTTTTCTTTTTAACAGTGAAATGTAACAAAATTCTTTACTGTGCCCCTATAAACTAACGGTGAATGTTGCATACTTCAGTTTCAACACTGAATATTTTATAACAAACTTCAATAACATAGAAAATTTTTCATGACGATCCGAATATATGTAGAACAGTTAAGCACGGCCAGATGACCGGCAGGCGAATCCAATTTGTATGGTCTTTTCAAATCTATTGGATAAATTTATTGATTTTCTTGCATGTAAACTGCAACTTATACTCTGTACTAGTAGGCCATGGAAATAAATATAAGGCATATGCTTGGTGCCAAGAAATATATGTCTTGCATTGTATTGCTTAAATTTAAAATTTCCAAGATATAATATTCAGATTTCATTAAATATATGCTTTCTTTAATGCGAAGAAATTGAATTAATATCATAATTGCAACCATATTATTATTTTTAAATAAAAAGAATTTTTTTAATCCATCAATTTTCTGAGGAATAAGACTTATTTGATTAAAGACGAAAGTCAAATATTTACAATTAATGAATTTATCTGAAATAAAATTTCAAATATATGTACTAATGCTTCATAATTAATGTTTATCAATGTTAGTTAATATTTTAATTAATTAAAAGCACTGACTGTTTAAGTTAACAGTAAATATTGTTATGAAATGTAATAAGGAAGAATAATTGTTTAAGAAATCAAAGACCCATGTAAGACAAATGTTAATTTCTGATTTTGTGTTTTGTTATTCACATGACGATTAATTATTTACATAATTAAATCTTCTTTCAAAGCACGTAAATCGCAATTTTTCAATTTTATCAATCTGAAGATCTTTTAATAAGTTCGTTTTAATTTATATATCTAGCAGTTTAGTCTAAACAAATTAATTTTCTACCTAAGTGTTTATTTTAAGAACAGTAAATCCTTTATGCATTTAAACCAATATGTTGTTGAATTAAGCCATTTAATATTCATATTGACTACATATTATATATTTATTTTGATCCACATGTTTTCTTTAACGTCTTGAAACATAATCTTTTTTAAAACTTTGAATATAATATTCTTAAGAAGCTCACCTGCTTGTAAAAAAGAACATAAAACAGAGGGATATATTGATTTTCTGAATAGAGGTTCGCCTTCAATGATGCTTTTCTTATAAAAAGAAAGCCGAAACTTCACTGCGTGTTTAAAAAATTGAAAAACAGCAGGCCTTAATTTTTAAAAGCAATTAGTAAACTTGCAGTCTTTTTTCTGGGTCTTTTTTTTGTCATAAACTTAACGTATGCATTTTAGCAAACTTCTACTGGCCAGGAATAGTGTCATAAAGGATTAAAGTTTTTAAATGACAAAAGTATAGTATTGCATATATATACATGTATATATACAGGGTGAGTCAAAAAATGCTGACAAAATATGACAAATGAAGCATACAACAGGGATAAAAAATCACACAGGAACATACGGTCGCAAACTACTTATTGAGTCTCAAATACAGGGTGTTTCATTCTAGCCACATTTGTTTGACTGTAATAATTTCGATGAAAATAAAAACATTTTAATGAAAATGAAATGATATGTATCTTATTTTGTGTGAAATGTGAAAACATTACGAAAAGATCTTAAAAAACACATTACTCAAGCAATCGATGATACCGTATAGACTGATTATCACGGTCCAAAATGTGAGGTGTAAAGTGCATATTGTTAGCGCACATAATGCAAACTTTTACCACTTTTTTTGGTGTTATCACATTTAAAACTAAAGTGAGAATGTCTGTTAAATGTTTTATTAAAATACACTTCAGTTTTCTGAAACTTACTGCCACCAACCCAAATTGGGTTATTATGAAACACCCTGTATTTCTGACTCAATACGTGGTTTGAGGCCCTATGTTTCTATGTGATTTTTTATCCTTGTCGTATGCCTGATTAGTCTTATCATTTTGTCAACGTCTTTTTGAATCATCCTGTATATTGGAAACTATAAATTACACTTTTTACAAAATTACTTAAAGTAATTGAATTTTGAAATGTACTATTTACCAATTATAATTTTGTAGAATAGTTCTGCATAAAAATATTTCTCATCAACATATGAAAAGCACTTTTGATTATTTATTTTTTCAATTAAAAAAAAATCTATTCAAATAAATGAAAGCGGAATTATTCTAGCGATTTTAATATTAAAGTAAATGATTTAAATAATGCTTCTTTAAATCATATAATCTTCTAAATGAATTAAGAATTAAGATATGAAGCCGTTGAAAATTCAATTATGCGATGAAATTAAAGAACAATTTTGTGAAGAATCACTAATGTTTTGATATAATTTCTAAATAATATTATATCGTAAAGAGTTTGGGTGGCGAGTCTTTTCCTGTCATTTTTTCACAAAATAATTTACATGAACAAGACTACTTGAAAACTAAAAGATAAATTTAGTGCTTCGTGAAATAATTAATCAAAGAATTTGAAAAATGTCCATTTTGATTTAAAAAGTATATTCATTTGCATGTAAGTATTCCACTGCAATAATTAAAGCAATGAATATATTTTAGAATGTAAGTGAAAACTACTGTGATTAAATGTGATTGTTTATGCAACGAGGGAAAAATAAATATTAGGTTCATACTTTGTTGTGGACCTTTCTGCCCAGCCAGGTAGTTGACATTGGATAGTTGAAAAAAAAAGATAAAAGCAGTTTACTTAGAGTAAACAACAACAAAAAATATAACAATTCAGTGGAGCAACCACCAAGCAGCGGCTAAGTCAATGAGGAAGACGGAGTTTCTGGCCGCCAACAACCCCCACAAACTCTCCAAGAACTGGAAAGAACTCTTCTGGAAGAGTGGGGCAGAATACCCCAACTCGTCATTAATAGCCTCATTGAGTCCATGCCTCAAAGGTGTTCAACATT
The DNA here is from genome assembly GCA_964019185.1 of Maratus speculifer. Lineage (NCBI taxonomy): Eukaryota > Metazoa > Arthropoda > Arachnida > Araneae > Salticidae > Maratus > Maratus speculifer. The sequence goes on from OZ025293.1 coordinate 418,459,428, forward strand.
GCTGGCCGCCCGTGGAAACCATAATCCCTACTGAAAATGATTTTCTTTGAAGAAAACACCTTTTCTTATTCTTTTTTCTCATATGTACAAATTGTGTTTTTTCCCTTTTGTACACAAATGCGCAATAAAATGCATTTTTTCTGCCAAACATGTGTAATTTATTCTCATATAACCTACTATGTCTGTCGACCATGTATCAATCAGCTAAAAAGTTTCCCAGATACAAAATCCACCTAAAAGTGCAATATCCTTTAATTGTTTTGAGCAGCGTATTTTATAGTAGAAAACAAAATATAAAAATGACCTATATTCATTTTTTTTTTTTTTTTTTGCTTGTGAAATAGGTTAACATACATGTTTTTCAAACTAATCACGGTGTTTTCACGGTGTTGTTTAATTCACGGTGTAGTCAGAGTACGATCACAATATATCATTTGCTTTAAAACCCTCAAAATGCCCAAAATGCAATTTTCCTTTCTTCGTTTTCATTCCCCTATGTAAAGAAGGTTCTGAAATTGTGCAAGCGCTTTCACCTGATCGGAAGGAAAGAGATGTGTTTTTGATGAGAGTTCTTCTGAGAGATTTAAAAAGTATCACCACTTCTTAATTTAATAATTTTTTGACCCTATGTTAAACTAGAATTAAACTCAATAAGTTCCAATTAAATTTTCAATCAATTGCATTTAATTAAATTGAGTTTATTTAAATTCGGGTATTTTCTGTAATCTAATTGTATCTTGATTTAGAACGTAATCAATGTCGTGCGAAAAACATTTTGTTGTACATCACTTTTGGCTCGTATACCATAAGTTCGCAGTCCTTCGGATAAACTGTTCTAAACAACGGAAGATTTTTAAATTTCATTAACAAGTAAACGATCCCAGCTATTGAAGTTATTCTTGCCAGCAAGTCGTGAAGAAATAAGAAATTTCTGAACTGGCATCCTTTGTTTTAGATCAAAATTTCTAAAATAGGTAGCAGTGCACTGTCTCAAATAATATTGCTCAAAATAACCTTGCGATTTCAAAGCACGCACTATTTTTTTTTAAGTTTCATTCACTAAATACAATGTAGATTACAAGAAAATGGAAATTTGATTCATTTTCTTAGTTAATTTGACCATTCTAACAATTTATACCTTATCAGCAGCATCTGCTGTGACATTTGGAACTAACATAATAAAGAAAATCATAATAAAGACTTCACTTGTTTATCTCCTCCAAGAATATTTTTAGTATCTTCAATCACTTCTTACTAGCAATCGGTTTTCAAAACCGTCCACTCTATTTAATGACTCATTGTATAAGATCTGATGCACTTGTCTTGTCATCTAGATGTGTAGTTTGTTTTATTTCGGAGTAGAAATTACACACTGAATTCTAGATACTGAACAAACAACCCCTTTCTTCATGAAAATTTGCCACCTTAGATGTATTTTTTCTATTACTTCGCACATATAGAGGAAAGGGCATCGTATTTATGTATTTTTTAAAAAGGAAATGTATCAATAGCAATGCAGACAGCAACAGCTAGTTTTGTGGAAAAGTACCAAGTAAGGAACTGCAGGGAATCGGAAAGGATTTCTGCTGTACTTCTTCCCACATGATGATAACTGGAAGTTTTACATCTTTGAGTCAAATTGTTCAATTTTTTTTTTTTTTTTTTTCATTCTTCGAGTACGTAAATGCCCTAAAGCAGTTTCGTGATATTCAAACGGCTTATAACATTTTTTGCTTTTTGAACATAACTGTATTATAAAACTTTAAACCGCTATTTTTCAAAGCCATGTTTTTCAAACTAGGTAACCATTTTACTCGAGATCTATTCAATCGATTTACTCCATTATTTGTTTTTAAAAAAGGCAATCATTTGGCTTATACTAACAAAAAATGTGATTTTCATTTATTAATTACAGGCCATTTGAGACCATTGTAATGTTTATTGGCGATGACAAATTCATCTATTCAGACATTTATTTTCTACTATCAAATAATTCCACGTCTTTCAGTGTATCTGTATAAAAACTGTTTCTTACCTCTGTTTTCGATTTTTTTTACTTCCTCTGTGGTCTTCGGATCACTTGGTATTTCATAATAAATATTTTTATTGTGCAAATATAGGCATTAAAGCTTATATTATAATTTAAGAAACGTAAATATTTAAATTATTAATTTATATTAAATTTTCTTCATAGAAGAATATATTTATTTTATTTAGCATGTAAAAATAAAATTAGTGTATCATACTTTAAACTGGTATAAATACAATATTTGTATTAAAACTTTTATTTAATGAGGATTATAAAAATACGTGAATTGTTAAATGCATGGTATATAACCACAGCGAAAACAGCGGTATTAATAAATTTGTGTTAATGCATTTGTTTATTTAGTTTTCTAAACAAAATAATTTATACACAAAATTTATCGCTAGATGTTTACATATGTGACCATACTTTTAAGGATTGAAATAATATAACAATGGAGAAGCTTGGAGGGGAGGGGGAAACAATTCTTCTTCTATTGTACAGTTTTTTTCCCAATCACTGATTCTGTTACTGCGTTTGGTATATTTAATCCCAAATTGCATTAAAAATATTTTTATTTAACATTTCATGTAAATATTTAGATGTAACATTGTGTAGGAGAATATTTAATTGAATAAAATTCTGGTTTTTATTCAGGAATTAATTAAATATCTTACTAGATTTAGTGAAAAAAACTGTTTATTTTGTCATGAAAACCCTGGAGAAATTTATAAATAAAAAAACTCAACAACGCATAATAAAAATGGTGGAGAATTGCGTAAAAAAGAGAAAATAGTAATCAAAAGAAAATTTGTTATATTTTAGTTACAAATTTTGTCTAATTACGTAAAAGAACAACTCATTGTTTAAAAAAAGCAATCTTAACACTTTATTTTAAAAAAAGGAATGCAAAATATATCTTTTTACGGAATATGATTCTTTAGGGAAAATGAAAGTTAAATAAATTTTCTATAGCTAACCTGATTGTCTGAATATTTTTCGTTTTTTATTTTTTTCTGTCCAATTTATTAAATTATGTAAAATTTTCGAAAAATTTAGGACGTTGTAAGATTAATGAAGTAAATATTTTAGACGTATTTAAATAATATATATATATATATGTGTGTGTGTGTGTGTGTGTATTTCAGATCTTTTTTCCCTAAAGAGCCTTAAATCTTTTTGTTATGATTGAGACGGCTTAATTTATACAATAATGAGAATCATGCAAATGTAATAACTGATAGTTTGGTAAGTTAAGTAACGTTGGAGAACAGATTGACGCACGCGTTCCTCCGCTGCTGCATCCCTATAAAGAATACAATGATTTGTTTATGCTTTTTTACATACCACTGGCATTTTTAAATATTACACTGTTGAATTAAAAATCGACATAGCAAAAATAATTATTTTATATCACAACGACAATTATAATCAAGAAATCATAAATTAATACTAATATTAACAAATAAATACGTTCCTTACTTCAAAATAGAAAAGTCCTTCCGTCAGTGCCGAGAGGAAGAGGTAGCTTTCATATACTTTTTCATTCATTTATTTCTTTTAAATTAAATTATATTCTTCAAGCATACGAAGCTCAAATTAGTGAAATCCGATTTTATAAAATTGAATACTAGTTTTGTCAATACTTATTATTAATAGGAATTTTTAGAAATTAGTCATCTTTTATTCAACCTGGGTTTATTTTAAGCGATTTAAAGAATCGCCAAATTCCACGATATCACGAAGTGTATGTCATTTTAAATCAACATGATGGATAAAAGAAACCAATGAGCTTAATCGAAATCTTAATTCATATGCACATGCAGGCTCATGTTGAAATCAATTAATATATAAGAGTGCTGTGGAGGGTAAATTAATTTTTAAAAAAATTTCACCCACATTAAAAATTCAAACTGTTATATATCTCGGGAGTTTTTTAAAGTAAAGACAAAGCAAAAAATGCTCCGGAATTTATTATTAAGATAAATACTTTAGAAAGAACCTTTTTTCAATTTCTAATTTTTTCTATTTACATCATTATACATTTAAAAGATTTTTGACAAACTTAAATGGCCGCCATTTTGAAACAAGAGGGCGGATGAAGTTGGCCGGTGAACATTATGTACTATCAACACATGGAGTTATATCCAAATCAGTTTATAACTATGCGTATTATCGTGTAACAAATTTCAGACAGTTTCAAAATGTCAACCACACTGGAAATTGAAAGTGCTATAACTGAGCCATTTTTCAAGATATAGGTGAAACAAAAAATGTTCTGGAATTTTTTTATCAAGGTGAAACACACAAAACAAAAATCTTTTTTAATTTCTTATTTTTTTAACCTAATTTTAAAATTTAATTTAAAAAAAATTAATATTCCGCCATTTTGAAACAAGATGGCGGATGGAACTGGCCAACGAACTCGGTTCAGACATCGGTATGTATTATGTACGCACCAAGTTTCATCCAAATCAGTTTATAAACACGCGTGTTATCACGTGACGAAAATCAGGTCATTTCAATATGTGAGCAACACTAGAAATTAGAAGTACTATAACTCAGCCATTTTTTAAGATACAGACAAAACAAAAAATGCCCTGGAATCTTTGTATCAAGGTCAAATGCATAAAATAATTTTTTTTTTCAATTTCTCACTTTCTTGTGCCTAATTTAAAATTTAAAATTTTTAAAATTTTTAATTGGGTGTCATTTTGAAACAAGATGGCAGTTAGAACTGGCTAACGAACTCGGTCCAGGCTTTCTTATGTACTATGTACACAACAAGTTACATCCAAATCGATTCATAAATACGCGTGTTATCACGTGACAAAAATCAGATCGTTTTAAATGTCAGAAATAAGAAAAATTCAAAATGCTATAACTCAATCATTTTTTAAGATGTAGACAAAATAAAAAGTGTTCTGGAATAGTTGTTTTAAGTTCTAACACATAAAAGAAAAATATTTTTTAACCTTTCATTTTTTCGCATTTAATTTTAAATTAAATTTTTTTTTTTAAATTTAAGTGGCCGCAATTTTGAAACAAAATAGCAGATGATGCTAGCCAACGAACTCGGTCGAGACATTTGTATGTACTATGTACATACCAAGTTTCATTCAAAACGGTTCATAAATACTTTAGTTACAGCCTGACAAAAATCATATATATATATATATATATATATATATATATATATATATATATATATATATATATATCGTTATATATACATATGTGAACATTTGAATGGAGGGTGGTTTTGAGGTCTGGGAGTCATGATCAGTGAAAATATACCAAAATTTTCTTTAAGTGCTTTCCTCCGGACGGCTGCAATAGGTAGCTTTTAGGTAGCTTTCATTACAAAAAGTAAAAAGCTACCTATTGCAGCCGTCCGGAGGAAAGCACTTCCGGAAAATTTTGGTATATTTTCACCGATCATGACCCCCAGACCCCAAAACCACCCTCCGTTCAAATGTTGACATATATATATATATATATATATAACCATATATATATATATATATATATATATATATATATCTGATTTTTGTCATGCGATAACTAACGTATTTATGAACCGATTTGAATGAAACTTGGTATGTACATAGTACATACAAATGTCTCGACCGAGTTCGTTGGCCAGCATCATCCGCCATTTTGTTTCAAAATGGCGGCCATTTTAAATTTTTTAAAAAATTTAAAATTTAAAATTAAATGCGAAAAAATTAAAATTTGAAAGATATTTTTCTTTTACGTGTTAGAACTTAAAACAAAGATTCCAGAACACTTTTTATTTTGTCAATATCTTAAAAAATGATTGAGTTATAGCACTTTGAATTTTTCTTATGGCTGACATTTTGAAACGATCTGATTTTTGTCACGTAATAACACGCGTATTTATGAACCGATTTCAATGAAACTTGGTATGTACATAGTACATACAAATGTCTCGACCGAGTTCGTTGGCCAGCATCATCCGCCATTTTGTTTCAAAATGGTGGCCATTTTAAATTTTTTAAAAAATTTAAAATTTAAAATTAAATGCGAAAAAATCAAAATTTGAAAAATATTTTTCTTTTACGTGTTAGAACTTAAAACAACGATTCCAGAACACTTTTTATTTTGTCTATATCTTACAAAATGATTGAGTTATAGCACTTTGAATTTTTCTTATGGCTGACATTTTGAAACGATCTGATTTTGTCACGTGATAACACGCGTAATTATGAACCGATTTCAATGAAACTTGGTATGTACATAGTACATACAAATGTCTCGACCGAGTTCGTTGGCCAGCATCATCCACCATTTTGGTTCAAAATGGTGGCCATTTTAAATTTTTTTAAAAATTTAAAATTTAAAATTAAATGCGAAAAAATTAAAAGTTGAAACATATTTTTCTTTTACGTGTTAAAACTTAAAACAACGATTCCAGAACACTTTTTATTTTGTCTATATCTTAAAAAATGATTGAGTTATAGCACTTTGAATTTTTCTTATGGCTGACATTTTGAAACGGTCTGATCTGAACGATCCACAATGTTGCTTTAAAATGGCATACACTTTATGATATCGTGGAATCTGGTGACTCTCTAAATCGCTTAAAATAAAACCAGGTTGAATAAAAGATGGCTAATTTCTAAAAATTCCTATTAATATTCAATCTTTACAAAAACTAGTATTCAATCTTATAAAATCACTAATTTTATAAGATTATTTCCACTAATTTGAGCTTAGTATTTTTGAACAATGTAACTTACCTTAAAATAAATAAATAAATATATAAGTATATGAAAGCTACCTCTTCCTCCCGGCATTGCCGGAAGGACTTTTTACTTTTTGTAATGAAAGCTACCTAATATTATCAACATTCTTAGCAACATCTATTCATTTGGCAATTCGTGATAGATCAGCACAGATGATGCATCCGACAGTTATAATATTGCGAATCACGAGTGACCCTTTCTTTGTAATTAAATTGTGCGATTACTGCTGTTATAAGAAAAAAAATGTTAATCCAAAATGACTACAAATATAAGAAAACCAAATTCCCTTATCATTTTTAACTAAGATTCCTAGTTTCCTTAAATCGCATAACACATAATGTGATCCTTATAACACATAATGTGAAAGTCACATAGATTTAACTTATTTTTTACGTCAAATGACGACTATTGCTACGGCATGTTTTAATCTTTGTGAAATATAAGGATAAAAATATTATCGTTATTTTGTTTTATTGTTATAACATAAACTGAGATAGAATCTTTGGGTAACATATTATTCATTATGATAAATCAAGGGAATAATTCGCTTTCACGTGAATTATTTAATATTATAAATCCAAAATAAAATAATAATTTAAATTCAAACGTAATTACATCTAAAGAAGAGTATAAACCGTTAAACACGGTAAATTTCTATATTCTAGCTTTTGAGAAAATGAATCCATTCTGATATGGAAATTGTTTCTAGCATAAAGATAATATGCAAATCCAGGTCTGCAGATGCATGAAAAGCATCGTTTTATTCTGCAGTTTGAAACGCAAAGTCAATACATATAATTTTCTCTTGGAACTAAACTGGTCATCATTCATCCAGGGCATCAATTAAAAAATTTTCAATCAGAAAGGAAGATTTGAAACTCGTGTTTAATAATCTCTTTATTGCATGTAATATAACTTGTTTACAATGTCCTTTTGCGACGAAACTCTTGTTGAAACTGAAGTGCAACTTGGTTCAGAACATCATTTCCTCTATCTGATCTCATCCATCAACTAAATATCGTTGAGCAGCGATTTGAGATTACATCGCATTCGTCTGAAAGCAATAATAACTAGAAAGTCGCCTTTTTGCCATAAATACTCAGAAAGATTTATAGAGTAAAAGAAAATTTAACATGTTCAATATCGTTGAAAATCATTTGCGAAGACAAAACGATTGGAGGTAAAAGTTGTGTTTATGTTAACTTAATATTTATTTTGGGACTCGAAAGCTCTTTGATTTTTTTTTTATTATTTAGGAATTTTAACTTTTGGCTTAATAATAATGAACTCAATGAAGGAAAATGGTTACGTTAAGAAATAATTTGATGACCCGGGCAAATTTCGAAAAATTATTGTTCTTCTTCTTATTATTATTATTTCATTTGAAAAAATGTAAGTAAATTTTAACCACTTAATAGTCACATTAAATTACGGTTTAAAATTTCAGATTCATTATTCCCACCACTTTTTGGAAAAAAAAATATATTCATCTTATTTAAAGACAAATAAAATGATACCAGATTAAAACTAATTACACTATTTTATAAAATTGGTGGAAATCAAACATTTCTGAATTAAAGTCGTGAAACTTGCAACCCGGAATGTCTCGGACGCGACGATTACGTAGTTAAAATGCATCCTCTCGTACACTTTTGAACGTTTTGAGCTGATTTATTTTTTAAACTATTCGTAAAAGTGTGCGTATAATTTTAAATATCGTATTTTTCGCAAGTTAATTAGTTTTTGGGTAAAATATATTAAATGTGGAAATACGTGTAAACTAACAGTAAAAACTGATTTTATGTTTTATTTTAAATAAAGTAAAAAACCTTTTTACTTTATTGTATTTTCAATACTTAATTTTATCAAATAGACTATAAGGAACAACAACAACAAAAAAGTCTTCTCATTTTTGATTAAGTAAGGCAAATATTTTAATATGAAAAAAGTGGTGTTTAGCTCCTTTTTTAATTTCTATTGTCAAAAACAATGTAACGGAGATCAATAGCAACTACAACTGTAATTTATTGAAGGCCAAAAAGTACTTCCATCATGAGAAATTAAAAACAATAAATGAAATATTTATCCTGTTATTTATATGACTTTCGTCCAAATTATATCGCTGTTTTTTTTTCCTTTTTACTTTTGTGTATTGCTTTATGTATTGTTTATGCAACTATTTTAACCTAGTGGGATATTTAAATTTATTTTTGGTTGGTTTCATGTTTTAACCAGGAGCCTAGTATGCCATTCACTAGATAATTTGAGTGTTTTATTAATAAAAACTACAACTGCAGTTTATTGAAATCCAAAAGTATTTTCCTTATGTAAAATTAAAAATAATAAATAACTTTTAATTTACATTTTCTTTTCAACTGCAAACAAAAAAGAAATACTTATTTATTTATTAAAAAGATTTATTTATATGATTTACATGGAAGTTACAATGCTAAAACTGATGCAAATTTCACATTACTTTTGTGTACTGCTATGTGCATTGTTTATACAATTGTTTAAACTTAGAGCAATACTTAAATGTATTATTTGAGGTGTTCCCATATTTCCGAGAATATTTAACAGTGTAAGCTACTTTTCAAGAAATATCTAAAATGTAAAATTCAGAGAAAGTAATATATTGGGATTGTGATATAAAATCTTTTGATAATTGTTTCAAAGCTAGCTTAAAATAATTTATGTAATAATTTAATTTAATATATTTTTTAAATTATTATTTTAATGAGAGCTGTTTTCGCATTTTTTATAAGTCGGTACAATGTATCAAGCATGAAAGCAATTCAAAACTTAACACATATATGATCAGGTAGTTACATTTTATTTCTGCCAATGTAATTACTGCTGACCAAAAAAAAAAGTATAAAAACAAGTACAAGTTTTTGCACCATTAATGAGATTGGCTAATACAGACTGTTCCCCCTATACCACAAAAAAAGGTGTAAAGAAGTTTCATAAAATTTGAACATTGCTTGCTTTTCAAAAAACGCTGTCGCAGCTGGTGTGGCGTATCTAATGCGAAAATAAAAGTAATTGCGATTTTACATTAAAGCAAATATAGAAATAATTAATATTCACACACGTTTAAGGGGGATGGAAGTTTTTTTTTACTCTTATCACCATATGCTCTTTTTCTCAGACTATCTCTTCTGGAAATTTTCTGCACGTTATCAAGAAAAAAATGCATTAGATGTGAAATTCTTTCACATCTTTCAGTGTACTAGAAATGCAGGGGGAACATATTAATACAATATAGCTTTGTATTACATATAAAGTGCAGAGAATATCTTACTCAGAAAAAAAATGTTTTTGCAATTTGATATTCATATCTAATGTTTTGTTTTATGTAAAATGGTCAACCTATAAAATTGTTTATAAAAAAGCATTATCCTTTCAAAAAATATATCAATTTTTAAATACGACTAAAATTAATAATTTTTTTATTTTTAAAAATAAAATTTTAATTAAAATACAGTTTATATTTACAAAGAAATGTCTATAACTGCATCAATATCTATCTAAATATCTATACAAAACCATTTATTGTAAAGGAATATTTACCAATAAAACATTCATCAGACTCACACACACACACACATATAAATATATATACAGTGGTGGTCACAATTATAAGGACAATGCAAAAATTGCCAAATCTTGGTTATATACGGTGGAATATTTATGCAAATTTAATAGCTGGAAACCAATGAAAAATGAAGATTATTTTTGTATGTTTTTATGGAAATATGTGGTAAATTCATATTCATAAAATGTATTATAAATTTATACAGACATCTGATATGGACAAAATTATTAGAACAACTGTATTTGTATGTTCTAAAAAGTAAAATTAGCATGTTTTTTGTTCTGCACACGGGACTTTCAGACGATATAAATGCGTAGTAAGCGTTTAAGATCGTATTATTCTGTTTTTCAATCATGCCGCAAGGTTCAAAGCTTTTGGAGTTTCAGAAAGGAAAAATGAATGCATTTCGAAATTCAGAACTTTCTGTATGATAAATTTCTACAAAGTTTAATAGATCAAGAACGGTTATTTACAATTTTTTTAAAATACCGGTAAATATGGACAGCGAAGACAATCTTCTGTTTCTGTATGGGGGGGAGAATGATAATAAGGCGAGCTTGCTCCAAAAAAGGAAAAAAAAAAAGACGTGAATTGAACTTAGAAGCAAGTGGGTTTTACAACTGGTAGAACTACTCCAATAGTTTTTGTGCAGGGTAGGAGAAATTCTGAGAGTTACATTGATGTATTGGGCAATAATATTTAACCAGAAGCACAGTTAATAGCGATTAGAGGCTATTTTTTCCAGCAGGACAACGTCTCGGTTCATGTTTCCCAAACTTCAAACTCGTGGTTTGATGCTAATTTCGTGAAACTACTTGTTTGGCCTGTCATAAGTCCTGATCTGAATCCAATGGGTATTCTGGCATTGGAAATCTGTTGGGTATTCTGGCACACAAAATATGCAAAAATGGTATATAATCTCAAAACAAGCAAGAACTTGTGTCTTAAATCGAAAAAGATCACTCAAAATTTTCCAAGAAAGTTCTTAAGGAATGGTCAATCTCCATAGCGCCAAGACTGATAAATGTGATTGAGAAGAAGCAGGGAGATTATTAATTATCAGTGTGTTTCAGACAAAAACCTTCATTGTCCTTATAATTTTGTCCAATTTTTACAATGCCATATTTTGTTAATTGTGACAAAACATTCATATTTTGCATTTTCCAATGTTTTGGATTCTGCAATGATTTTTAGCATAAAAAAAAACATTTTGTGTATAAATTTCACTTCATTTAGCTCAGAAAAAAAAAATTCTGCACAATTTTCAATTGTTCTTATAATTCTTACCACCACTGTATAAACCATTAAATTTAACACGAAATTACTACTTAAAACATAGAAAAATAAATTAAAATTAATATAATCTTATGCATATATATGTATATATTTCAAGGAAAAGAAGCTATTAAAAATTATTTATAAGGGACAAATATTGTGTAATGTAGCATTTTTATTTTTCTAAAACGTAAAGAACACAGAGCTTTTTGTAAATGCGAATATTAAACAATATTTAAAACTCTCTGACTATGAGATAGGAGCTGTGTAAATATGTACGCTTCAATTATTTGACGGGGAAACGGGTCCACATCTAAACTAATCAATAGAAGAGTAAATCATTATAATGAGAAAATGGGAATAAATCATTATAATGAGGAGATGGGGATATGCAAAGGCTTATATGCGAAGTTCAGCATTTACAAACATGATTTGCAACAGTTCTTGAATAAATATAAAAGTGAGTGCTTCTATTCAGCGAATATACGTGTATATAATTAAAGAACGCCAGGATTTGTCTCAGATTACAAATATTCATAACATATTGATATTTTAATATTAAAGCCAAATGGTCATCTTTCACTATATTAAATCTCATAACTTGTCATGTATGATTTAAATATAAACATATTTGGGATGAAAATGCCAAATTTAATAGGACTGCATATTTCGTTTAAACACATATATATATACTTTTTTTGAAGCAGGTTTAAAAAAAAATTGAAACATTTTGCTTATATAAAACATACGGAATGAAGAAATATACAAAATACTTCTTTTGTCATTTATAGGGGATGTCATGAGATCTAAATTTCAGTAAATGCAAACTTTCAAATTTAAAGGCTGATAACAAATGTACAAAATATATTTATATTTTAGATCCAAAACAAATGGTTATCTTTTACAATCTGATATTTTATGTATTATTAAAATATCAATATATTTAGGATGCAAGAGAAAATGCTACAGGACTGCATATGTCGTTGATATACATATACAGGGTGTCCACTCTCAACGGTGGCCAATGGCTAATTTCTAAACCGTTAGTTATAGACGTATAGTTCTAATTGCAAAAATTGTTTAAAAAATGTAAAGAATTGTTTTTTAAGCGATTTAGGTAAAAACAAATTTTTTTAAATACGAAAATTAAATTTTTATATGGTGCCCCGGTCCTATAAGTGATAGTTAGTAAATTTTTACCACTACTCTAACAAGTTAGACAAATAAAAGTCCCATTCCTCTGCGATTAAAACTGACTGAGTAATAGCTGTTTAAAGTTGAAGTATATTTTTTGATGCAAAATAGCGGTCAGCACAAATTTACTGAAAATAAAAATAAACGCCAGATGTAAAATTTAACGCTAACATTGAAGTAAAATAACTTTTACAATATTATTTTTAATTTATGTTGATGTTTACATATTAAAGCAAAATACACAACTTGTACTACAAATATAATTTAAAAAATAACAGAAATTTTGTTAAATTACATTATGAAAATAATTTGTTAAAAAATAATAGAAATTTTGTTAAATTACATTATTAAAAAAATTTGTTAAAAAATGATCTATTAGGTTACGTAACCTAATAGAATTCGGTGTACTCCTATAAAATAAATAAATGGTACGCACCTCGATATTACAATGTCATTGTATATAAATACGTTTGCGAAATGGACCTCGATCAGATATTTGGAAGTGAGTTAAAATTTGAATGCAAATTTTGATTTCTGGTGTTTTTACTCATGTTTCATGCATATAAATAAATATCATACATAATAAGTATTTTTTTTTGTAATTTATAGGAGATGTCCTGAGATGTAGATTTCTATAAATGCCAATTTTCAAGCTTCACCGCAGATGCAGCATAAGGATATCACTAAGCATGTTTTAAAATTGAAATTTTCAGTTGTGGAATTGTGGCTAAGTCCTTCAGGTCTGTATATTTTAAGATATCATTAATAAATTTACTTTCGTGGCAAATGCTCAAATTCTCAGTCAATAGCTATTGTCTTAAAAATTGACAAACAATAGACTTTATGGTACAAAATTTCATTCCTAAATTTAATGAAAATAAATCAGTTTGTCAATACACTGTTAAAACTACAGGTGACACATTGCAACTTTTAGGGCTGAAAGGATGACACCCCTAAGGGAACCCCTTAATTAGTCACCCTTAATTAGGGTGAAAAGATGGCACCCGTAATCCAGAGTGCCCAATAATAAAAAGGAATTATAAACTGACTTTTGTATCGTGTAGAAATCGAACAAGTTTTCCATCCGACGTTCTAAACGAAATTGGGATAGCGCATGCGCGATGGTAGTCTTCGTAGAGAGAAATTGAAATCCACAAGTGACGGAAACATGGTAATACAATATCTCAGGTAGGGGAACGCTGTGTTTCATTTTTCTATATCTATTGGAAGGCAAGTTGAAGGGGAAGTACACACATCACAGAGCATGCGCAAATGACTAAGAGGTGAAAATCTTCCAACGGTATGCATTGCGCTACACCTTAATTAGCGTGAATCACCCAGTGAGGGATCACATGGCACCCCAAACACATTTTCAACCCCGTGGGTGTCAAATGGTAACACCTTTTCACCCCTGAGCAAATTTAACTGGTTTGTCACCTTTATTTTTAACAGTGTAGTAAAAATAACGAAGATCACATTAACCTTCCTACCCTGAATGGGTCTAATCGACCCATAACTATAATTTGTTTTATACGATTCGAACCAGAACTTTTTTCATAAAGAAAGTTAAATAACAGATTCAGAGAAATAAGTCAATTAAATATATTAAAATGTTTTAAATAACAATTCTGGTGAGAAATGTTTTTATCAAGATTGAGTAAAATTTGAACAGGGTAGGAAGGCTAAAAAGGGACTTACATAAGTGTTATAAAAATTTCAGAGCTGAAATTTTTAAATATCTCTAATATATAAAATGTTCTCTGTGCAATTAATATATTATTTGTATTTAAATTTCTCCAGTTTGATGAGTAAAAGAATAATTAAAATATTTCAGAGCAAATTTCATGACTTAAAATTCAGAACGTTCTAACTATAACTTAAATATTTAAAAGCGTTAAGAATTGCAATTTTTTTTCAAATTAAATAAATTTTTAAATGAGCCTTTCAAAATTTTTTATTACTGTTAAATTTGTTATATCATTTCGTACTTGATCATTTACGAATGTTAAAATTATTTCTGAAGTAAATATTCAATATGAAATATTATCAAAATGTTTTAAATGTATTTATTCCATTAAATATTCAATATCAAACGATAATATACCATAAATGTTAAAAAAACATAAGCAACATATAGTAGCAGCAAAGAAAAAATGCATGACAGAGAAATCAAATTTTCAATGAAAACGTCCAATTGTTCACTATCTATGTGATTTAAAAGAACTTTAATTAATTTTCCAGAATGAATTCGATCTCAATTTACATTTGCAACAGACTCCGAATATAAATTGGGAATAATTAAAATTTAATTAAAAATAGAATAAAAAAGAATTCGTCTTTGTAATGAGTAATGTCAAATCGACTTATTCATTTTAAATAATTGCTTGAGAGACTCAAAAATTATGAGCACAAAAGCTTAAAATGAACATAACTTTTTACTTCTATTTTCTCTCCGTTAATTGAAATATTTAATCTATTCCAAGTTATGAAGTTTATTAACTTTTTAATTTGTTTTTCATTTAAATCAATAGTTTTTTAACTGCGTCAGTTTAGTTGAGATTTTTAAATCTCTTTGAAGCGAACAAATCCTCCAATGTATTCGAAGCGTTTAGAAAGCAATTAAATTTCATTTGTAAGGTACGTGAAAGGAAATACTAATAGAATTTTCACGGGGAGGTCGTTTGTTTTCTAAAATTAAATGACAGTTTCTACAACTGTAATGTAATTACAAGAAATTTTAATTTTGTTTTTCAGAAGGGACGTTTGTACTACATTTTGTCTTTTATTTTTTCTAATGCTAAATGAATGGCTTTTTCTATAAAAGAAATGATGTAGCATTTTCTAAAGCAGTGTGAATATCACTTTCAAAAGTTTTAAAATTAAGGATTTAGCTGCCTTTGTGTATATTTTGATGAATATAATGTCACCCAGTAATGCAGAATGGTTGTACGGTTATGTGATATTATATCGATTAATTTAACTTAGCTCAATAATTCAGAATGATTGCATTGTTTTGTGACAATGCTTCGATGAATTTAACTGCACCAAGTAATGAATAACGGTTTGGAGCATTACTTAAAGTGGTAACATTATATACAGCGGTACACTCTAAAAAACAAATGCGCAAATTAGTCACTTTTACATAAATGCATTAGTAAATTTGTAAAATTAAACTCTTATCATAAAATGCATGCTCTCGTAAACTTTTACCTGTATTTATTTGTTTAGCGACTTAATTGACGCGTGTAATTTGATACCCCTTCAAAAATTAAAACAGCTGTGTAAACGTAGAAAATTGTGTGGATTTACCCGATTTGGTGTGTTATTGTAAATTTAATTTACATTTTTTTTCTAATATAAAAATGTTTGTGTATTGTTGACAAAACTGTTGACAACAAAAATTCAAATACAACAAAACTTACACGCAAAATTACGAAAACTTCGTAATTGCATATATTTCTCTCATTCACAAATACCTATTCTTTTCTATAAAATAAAAGTGGTAGCTTTAATTTTTAAGTAAAATTTTAAAGCTTGTTATTGTCATTCATATAAACTAAAAACTTTAATCTGACTGCTACTTTTTTTTTCTGGTGAGCTTCAAAAAACCTGTTGTACCTTAACTTTTGGAGGCCAGTATATGATATTTCGATGTAGCATCTCGATGTAACACCTCTCTTTGAAAAAGAATAAAAGTTTACCTAGGATTATATGTTACTTCCTAGTTTTAAATGTCGTTTAAAATAAAACCATCTTAAATCTCAATTATCCGTTTTAAATAAAAAAAAGAAAAATTGATTTATATACTTTAATAACATGATTATTCTATGACCATTTTTATAAGACAAATACACAAATATATGATATTAAAAAATATTTTAAAATGTTATTTTCGAAAATGCTAATGAAAACGTATGCTAAAAACAGAATTTACAGTCAATATATAAATAAATGTATTTCGTGCAAAAAGAAATTGCTGACTTGACATTTAAAATTTGAAAATCGACTTATAGTATTAAAATGCCTAACAATTTTGTGAATTCTAAAAAAGCTGGGTAAGCAAGAAATGCGGCTTAAAATTCAAACACGCAATTCAAACCAGTCTTTATAAAATTTTAGATATCTATTTAAAAATAGATTTTACTAAAGCGCAGGTATTTTCTCAGAAATATATAGAAATTGTATGGAAAATAGAACTTTTTGAGTGCGTATATAGCTCTTTAAGAGGTATGATCGAAATATATGTATGAGTGTATGTCGTGCATCCTCACTTTACCTTTCATAAAATTTTTAGACTATGCATGCGAAAAAAATTTAAAGGTTTTCTTTAGTAGGCTTAGAAGTTATAATTTAAATATTTCTGAAAACGATGAAAAAGAATTTTTAAAATCGAATAACTTTATCGAATAACTAATCGAACATTAAAATGAAATTCTGAAGCATACGAGCAGCAATTATATTTATTTATGATACGAATCAGTACACGGGTTACAACAGAAGGACATAAAAGTAAATGCAGATTTAGGAGATATAATCAAAACTTATCAGTATGTCATTGTCCGTACACTGAAAAAAAAGTTAAATTTACGGAAAGACTGCTGGCAGCAATGTTGCCAGCAGTTTTTGCCATAAAAATTGCCGTAAAATTAGATGTAATTAAAAAAAAATACATCTAATTTTACTTCAATTTTTACGGAAGAAACTGCTGGCAACATTGTTTCCAGAAGTTTTGCCGTAAATTTAACGGATATTTTTTTACAGTGTAGCAGTTTTTTGGCAAGCTTTTGTCCAGAATTCTTTTATAAATGTGCCTTGTCTCTCTCCGGACGTTGAAGTTCATTACCTCCGTTTTGCTTTCAGAATGGACTATACATGCTCAGTCAAATTCAAGTGATACAATGTACAATGTTTAACTTGTACAATGTTTAAATTTTTTCTTTATTAAAAAAAATTGCAATAAAATAAAATAAAACTGTACGACTCTCAACATAGCTGCTTGGTTAAAAACACGACAATTTGTCATAAATACTAATTTATAGTTATAGATGCACAAATAGAGCAATAACTATTATGTAAAAAATAACAACAACAACAACAATAATAATAATTAATTAATTAATATTAATAAAAACTACTTACAATGAAAGGAAAGAAAATTTAAATTTCACATTATTATTATTTAAAAATTCCAGTATATCTTCAGATATTAAAGAAGACAAATATTGATGTGAAGCCATTTTTTGATAAATAATTCGGTAGATAAAGGGTTAAATCAGCTTTTATTTTTGCTATAGATCAGAAACGACTTTACAGAATCCTCCTGTAGCATTGCATAGGCTTCAGCTGACAACAATTTCAACCGAAAGCAAAAATCTCATAATGTTCATCACATGTTGTCTCTATAAGCAATATTGAACATGTCTGAACTGGCAAGGCTGCTACTACTTGTACATAAAATCAATGAGAGTGACTTTGACCTATCAGGGTAACTTTGAGACAAGAAAGAAAACAGATTAAACCTGCTAGATCACTTGGGTTAATTCCAAAATGTTGGCCTTAAAATAAAGATAGCAGCACTAGTGTGAAATATTGAACAAGTCTGAACTGACAGGGCTGCTACTACTTGTACATACAATCAATCAGGGTAACTTTGGGCCAAAAGAGAAAAAGTTAAAACCTGCTAGATCACTTGGGTTAATTCCAAAATGTTGGTCTTAAAATAAAGATAGCAGCACTAGTGTGAAATATTGAACAAGTCTGAACTGGCAGGGCTGCTACTACTTGTACATACAATCAATCAGGGTAATTTTGATCTATTAGGGTAACTTTGGGCCAAAAGAGAAAAAGTTAAAACCTGCTAGATCACTTGGGTTAATTCCAAAATGTTGGTCTTAAAATAAAGATAGCATCACTAGTGTGAAATATTGAACAAGTCTGAACTGGCAGGGCTGCTACTACTTGTACATACAATCAATCAGGGTAACTTTGATCTATCAGGGTAACTTTGGGCCAAAAGAGAAAAAGTTAAAACCTGCTAGATCACTTGGGTTAATTCCAAAATGTTGGTCTTAAAATAAAGATAGCAGCACTAGTGTGAAATATTGAACAAGTCGGAACTGGCAGGGCTGCTACTACTTGTACATACAATCAATCAGGGTAACTTTGATCTATCAGGGTAACTTTGGGCCAAAAGAGAAAAAGTTAAAACCTGCTAGATCACTTGGGTTAATTCCAAAATGTTGGTCTTAAAATAAAGATAGCAGCACTAGTGTGAAATATTGAACAAGTCTGAACTGGCAGGGCTGCTACTACTTGTACATACAATCAATCAGGGTAATTTTGATCTATCAGGGTAACTTTGGGCCAAAAGAGAAAAAGTTAAAACCTGCTAGATCACTTGGGTTAATTCCAAAATGTTGGTCTTAAAATAAAGATAGCAGCACTAGTGTGAAATATTGAACAAGTCTGAACTGGCAGGGCTGCTACTACTTGTACATACAATCAATCAGGGTAATTTTGATCTATCAGGGTAACTTTGGGCCAAAAGAGAAAAAGTTAAAACCTGCTAGATCACTTGGGTTAATTCCAAAATGTTGGTCTTAAAATAAAGATAGCAGCACTAGTGTGAAATATTGAACAAGTCGGAACTGGCAGGGCTGCTACTACTTGTACATACAATCAACCAGGGTAACTTTGATCTATCAGGGTAACTTTGGGCCAAAAGAGAAAAAGTTAAAACCGGCTAGTTCACTTGGGTTAATTCCAAAATTTTGGTCTCATTGGCAGCTCATTGGAAGTAATTCGTCAAGATTCCATCGTGGCAGAATGGATCAAAATATCGTAAAGGGGGAGCAAAGTCACCCTAATTGACTGTACTAGTGAGAAAAATAAAATTACCACATGTATACTACACAGAAATAAACAATTCAACATAACATTAAACATGTGTAGAAGGAATTAAGTGAATAAAATAATAATCTACTTTCTTTATTGAACAGACCTCGTATTAAAAAAATTATTATTACTTAATTCATCACGAATTCTTTAAAAATATTATTTTAAACAATTTAACATAACATTAAACATGTGTAGAAGGAATTAAGTGAATAAAATAATAATCTACTTTCTTTATTGAACAAACCTCGTATTAAAAAAATTATTATTACTTAATTCATCACAAATTCTTTAAAAATATTATTTTCAAATGTAACATCAAAAAGTTTTAAACGCTTTTTCTCACAATTATAGTGACATTGGGGATGTTCTTTTGAATAAATTATTATAGATATAAATCATGTTTTAAAATTACTAACTGGAAAACAAATTTCATTTCTCTATTTAAATAGAACGCTTTTATACAAAAATTATTTCACACAAAATTCTTCCCTCTTCTTAACCAAAAAAATTTCGCTTTTATATGTATAAAGTTTTTTTTTGATCACGCTTTTAACACAGAAATATTTATATGTAATATTTTCATGCAGGAAAACATTTTTAAAAATGGAAAATCTGAAATTTTTGATAATATATCTTTTCAACAGTAAAACAAATTCTTTTAAGTTACATTTTAATAGCCGCCACTTTTCAGCAGTAAAACTATGAAAGCTTGAACCATACGTAAGTGGACAAAACGTAAAAAACATTGCTACCAGACAAAAAAAAAAAAAAATATCTATTCGCTTTAGCGTCATCTTTTTCAATTTATACACTAACGTAAACAGAGCCCCTCCTCCCCCACCCCAGCACTCTTAAGCTTTTCCTTTCATCTTTGAATATTTAGGATATTTTTACGAAACTAGCAATTAACGATGTCTTCAAAAGAGCGAAATTATTTCGCCTCTGAAAGTTCTGGGAAGGAGTTGATTAATTTTACTTCTGAATATATTTTAAGTGTGTTATAGCTTATTTCAAGTCTTTCCGTTTTCAGCCCTTCAAGTATTCTTTGGTAAGAATAATCTTTATCTGAAACAAAAGCACTTTACAAACACTGAGATTTTAGGAGGGGGTTGTGTATTCACGTTATCATGTTATTTATAAGTTATTTTTTTTATCAAAAATGATGCGGCTGTACGTTCTGTTTGAATCATTTTTACTTGTCTTTAAATTTTTACTATCTATAAAAGAAGAAAGTGTTGGATTCGTGAAAATTTCGAATTCCTATTTTCGACGGATTTACACGTTTAAGGGGATCAAAGAAACTGAAAAACATTTTTTTTTTTTTACAAAATATCTGTCTGTGAGTCTGACACAAATTTTTTGAGTTTTATCTCAAGAACTTATGAACGGAATTCAATAAAATTTTAGATTCAATTAGTTCCTGATATAAATTAGTATAATTGGTACTGATTACTTTTTAAAGTAAATTGTGCAACAGATGGCGCTTTTATGCTCTGTTTTTCACTATGTCCACTATAGCTGAGTATATACTCTCAAGAACTAATGAACTGATTTTTATAAAACTTCAGATTCTGTCAGTCATTGATATAATATGTTGCCGATTACTTTTCGGTGTAAATCTCCCAACAGCTGGTGCTGCTATGCGGCATTATTCATCATCATCGCAATAGTTCTACCTCAAAAAAATAATGCATGAAGTTTCCTCAAACTTCAGATTCAGTTAGTCTCTAATATAAATTAGTGCTGTTTAGTTTATGAAAAAAATCGCTCAACAGGTGGCACTTCTATCTAGATTTATTTTAAAGATTTCTATAATGGTTCCATCTTAAAAACAAAATCACGGATTTTCATCAAACATCAGATTCGGTTAGAATCCGATAAAAGTTATTGCTGATTAGGTTTTGGTATAAATCACCTTACTGGTGGTGCTGCTATGCTTCATTTTTCGGGAAGTTCTAACATGACTTCCTGTTCAAATCATATGAAATACACTGTAAAAAAATCTGTAAAGGTACTAAACATTTTCTAGGAAACTGGGATTCCAAGAACTTTTCATATAACGATAACAGGAAAAATCCATGTAACCGATTCTAAAATTTGAGTTTTTGTTGTTACCGTTAGAGGAAAAGTTCGTGGAATCCCAGTTTCCTAGATAAAGTGTAGTATCTTTACAGATTTTTTTTTACAGTATAGAAGAAAGTTTTGGGATTGCCACATTCGCCTAGTTTTGAGTTATAATAATAAAATTTGCACTAAATGAAATAAATCTAGTTTTATGAGTATTAGTTGTAAGATAAACTGCAGCTTTTCAAGATGCGTTAGTAAATAGAATAAGAAGTAGTACAGACACTATTATTTTTAAAGTTTAGAAACAAAGCATAATTATTTTTATTATTTAAGAACCTATCACATTTATAGCTGCCATACACAAAGATTTACATATTTTACTAAAGCTAAAGAATTTTTTTCATTGATCAAGAAAACCTTAATAAAATAAATTCATCATTGTTTCCATATAAATTCTGAATAACAAAATCTATTTTGGATACCTGAAATTTTATTCACAACTGTCCTCCAATTCAAATTCACTACTTTCGATTTGTTTATGTAAAAGTAAAGGAAAGTTTAGAACACTTTGTTCAAATTACTGTAAATTGAATCTGAGTTAGCTGATTAAAGATTTATCATATTTAGAAAAAAAATCAATAAAATTTTTTCGCGACTTCAAAGTACCTGAAAATTTTCAGCATGCTGCAAGGAAAAAAATTCGTAACTGTGTCATTGAAAATCCACATACTTGATCAGGGAAAATGATAAATTCGTGTAGTGTATACCTTACTACAAATCATAACTTTTATTCTCCAAAATCCTTTTAATCATTTAGAATATATAATCTTAATGAAATGTCCAGCATAAATTTTCTACACGTAAATTTATGTAACCTTTATAAATGAAAGATTCTTAATGACTTTCGTTAGATTGTATAATCTTTTAAGAACACCCAAATGAATGAATTGGGTGGTGAAAGTGAAAAATCACAAATATTTGTATGCAATCGAAAATCGGAATATCCCACTCAGGTTTTACGCAAGGCTTTTGATCTTTTAAAAGCGGACGCCTGTCGATACAAGTCATGACAAATAAAGAGCATTTCAAAAATTTCTGCCTCTCTCAGGGTATTTTTCCAATTTTCCAATTTTGCTTCACTTTCTTCTCTTTTCGTTAAGTTTCAGTTGGTGAACTGTGTAACACTTCAAACAAAGGCTCCACACATATTACATGAAGATGAAAAAAGTAACTTTATCATCACTGAAAGCTTCGGTTACTAACTAAGCTATTAACTGTTCAACAGACTTGACTAACTTAATTAATATAAGAATTCAATTTACATGAAAGAAAGATGAGCCATTTCTATAAGATTTTTTAATAATAAAATAAGATTGTGTGCCTAAAGTGACAAGAATTTTTTAAATAAAATTTTTAGTGCCATTCTTTTCATTTGCGCTGATTTCAAAGCGTGTTATTTTATAAAGATCATGTACCTTAAGAAAAACACTTAACATAAAATGATATTTCTGCTATTTCTCCAGTATCTGCCTCCTAATGTGCTCACGCAGTGCATTTCAAGATAATCAGAAATTATTTTGTTGGAGACATGATTTGAATCCCTAATTTTTATCTGCATATCGTACGTTAAAAAAAAAAATGTAAAATTACTAAATATTTTCTAGGAAATTTTCCTGTAACTTTTTATGTATCGATAACAGCAAAAATTAATTTAACAGAATCGGCTACATGAATTTTTGCTATTACAGTTACATAAAATATTGTTTGAATCCTAATTTTCTATAAAAAAAATTTAGTAACTTTACAGATATTTTCACAGTGTGCAACTGGGAATGACTAGCGATTTGATACTATACCGCATCCGCCTGGTGACTGCATGTGTAGGCAATTTTGGCCCTGTTATTGTAACAAGATAAGTGCATCAAATCTTACGATAACCAAGATTTGCTTCAATTAATCAGGTCTCTGACCATTCTAATTAAAAAAATCAAAAAGCTTTTCTTACGAATTAAATACAGCTGTTGGTACTACACACTCAAAAAAATCTGTAATATTACTTAATTTTTTCTTTAAAACTGGGATTATTAGAACTTTTTATGTAACGACAACAACAAAAATTCATGTAACAGATGCACTTTTACTCTGTAAATCAAAAAAATCTGTATTTTTGCTAAGATTTTTTTAGGAAACTGAGATGTCTAGAACTTTTTAAGTAACTTCAACCTGGATTATAGATATAATTTTAGTATGATTACTGTAATTTTAGTAGATTTTTTGTAAAGCTACAGAAATCTGTAGCTTAAAAAACTATTTTCGTAAATTTACATATTTTTTTCAGTTTACGGATAAAATTTTAGTAAATATACATTCTCCGTAATTTTACATGTGAAGAATTACAGATTTTTTTTATTTTTACAGTGTAAAAGATACAATGTGAAATAATTACAAAACAATCCATATTAACCATTTATAAATTTCAGTTGTTATAATTATCAGTTATTACGATCAAAATAAAGATATTAAAATTAAATTTAGCTATAAAATGCTCTATTTCAGGAAATCAATCAATTTAGGAAATTCTTTTCAAACATTTTCAAAATTACACCCTTATTAAAACATTTCCCATCCTAATAAGATTCATTTCAAAATCTCTTGACTTAAAACAAATATTTCCTGCTTGAGATGATTTATTTAACACGATGTGTAACAACCCTAATTATTGCTAACATATTTTCTTATCACCTCTTAACAGTCGAACGAATTTGTATAATCAGATGCTGAGCATCAATGAATTAAATGCTGTATAGTCTCTTCTAAGCTCCAAAACAAGTCATAAGCAGCAGTTAAACGGATTTAATGATGCAGGGGCTGTATTAAAATTTACTATGCAAGCAAAGGACTTGGATTTAATAATACTTATCGAATATGCCTCTTAAAGAATGAGTTTATTGCTTGTACTCAGCATATTAAATATAAGTTGTGTAAAGTGAATTAACATATTGAACCAGATAGTCACGAAGCATGTTTTTATGATGATTTTTATGACTTTTTTCCTTGCTGTTAGTGGCTTAGGAAACAGAAATATGGATTTTGCTATCACATAACATAAAATATTTAAAGTGAGTTCACATTGTATAGCAGTATCATTTGGCAATTGGTGCTATGAGGATTCGTTATTTCGAAATTATACTAGGAAGTCATATTTAAATGTATTTAAAATTCCTTTTATTGCAACGCTATATTAATACAAATATCATTATCAATTAAATTTTATTCCATAAATTATAATTGAAGATAATTTTGTTAACAAATTTAAAAAAAAAACATTTATCATAAAATTTTATGCACAGCTTTATTTTTAGGAGAAAATTGACCCTTCCTTGCATAAATCATTTTTAATTAGCATAAATTATAACAAAATTATCTTTGCTGTACGAGATTTATTAATATCAGGAAAAGTGGTGGAGATGTAGAGTAAAAGTGTATGAACAAAAGAGTACTTACATTTTGAAATATCGAGTTACTAGTTCAGCGCTTTCTGTATGAGAATAGTATCCACTTTTAGGTAGCTTTCATTACAAAAAGTAAAAAGCTACCTATTACAGCCGTCCGGAGGAAAGCACTTCCAGAAAATTTTGGTATATTTTCACCGATCATGACCCCCAGACCCCAAAACCACCCTCCGTTCAAATGTTGACATATATATATATATATATAACCATATATATATATATCTGATTTTTGTCATGCGATAACTAACGTATTTATGAACCGATTTGAATGAAACTTGGTATGTACATAGTACATACAAATATCTCGACCGAGTTCGTTGGCCAGCACCATCCGCCATCTTGTTTCAAAATGGCGGCCATTTTAAAATTTTTAAAAAATTTAAAATTTAAAAATAAATGCGAAAAAATTAAAAGTTGAAAAATATTTTTATTTCATGTGTTAGACCTTAAAACATCAATTCCAGAACACCTTTTATTTTGCCTATATCTTAAAAAATGATTGAGTTATAGCACTTTGAATTTTTCTTATGGCTGACATTTTGAAACGATCTGATTTTTGTCATGCTATAACTAACGTATTTATGAACCGATTTGAATGAAACTTGGTATGTACATAGTACATACAAATATCTCG
Organism: Maratus speculifer; assembly: GCA_964019185.1. Lineage (NCBI taxonomy): Eukaryota > Metazoa > Arthropoda > Arachnida > Araneae > Salticidae > Maratus > Maratus speculifer. The sequence goes on from OZ025293.1 coordinate 418,485,400, forward strand.
ACCGAGTTCGTTGGCCAGCATCATCAACCATCCGGTTTCAAAATGGCGGCCATTTAAAAATTTTTAAAAAATTTAAAATTTAAAATTAAATGCGAAAAAATTAAAAGTTGAAAAATACTTTTATTTTATGTGTTAGATCTTAAAACACCATATACATAACACTAATTACTTTGTATATATCTTAAAAAATGATTGAGTTATAGCACTTTGAATTTTCTCATGGCTGATATTTTGAAATGATCTGATTTTTGTCATGCTATAACTAACGTATTTATGAACTGATTTGAATGAAACTTGGTATGTACATAGTACTTACAAATATATCGACCGAGTTCGTTAGCCAGCATCATCCGCCATCTTGTTTAAAAATGGCGGCAATTTAAAAAAATTTAAAAAATTTAAAATTTAAAATTAAATGCAAAAAACATAAAAAATGGAAAATATTTTTATTTTATGTGTTAGATCCTTAAACACCAATTCTAGAACATTTTTTACTTTGTCTATATCTTAAAAAATGATTAAGTTATAGCACTTTGAATTTTTCTTATGGCTGACATTTTGAAACGATCTTATTTTTGTCACGTGATAACACTCTTGTTTATAAATCGATTTGGATGTAACTTGGTGTGTACATAGTACATAATAAAGCCTGGACCGAGTTCGTTAACCAGTTCAACCGCCATCTTGTTTCAAATGGTAGCCATTTACTTTTTTTTAATTTAACATTTGAAATTAGGTACAAAAAATTGAGAAATTGAAAAAGATTTTTTTTATCCATTTGACCTTGATACAAAGATTCCAAAGCATTTTTTGTTTCGTCTGTATCTTAAAAAATTTCTGAGTTATAGTACTTTTAATTTCTAGTGTTGCTCACATTTTGAAATGATCTGGTTTTCATCACGTGATAACACACGTATTTATACGCCGATTTTAATGAAATTTGGTGCGTAGATAGGGCATACTGATGCCTGGATCGAGTTCGTTGGCCAGTTCCAACCGCCAACTTGTTTCAATTTAAATTTTAAAATTAGGTGCAAAAAAGTAAGAAATTGAAAAAGATTTTTCTTTTGTGTTTTGACCTTGATACAAAGATTCCAGAGCATTTTTTGTTTCATCTATATCTTGAAAATTGGCTGAGTTTTAGCACTTTCAATTTCCAGAGTGATTGATATTTTGAAACGGTCTGAAATTTGTCACGCGTTAATAATATAATATTAATAATAAATATTTATAAACTGATTTCGATATAACTCCGTGTGTGTGTAGTCTCATACCAATGTTTTGACCGAGTTCACTGCCCAACTTTATCCGCCATCTTGTTTCAAAATGGCAGCCATTTAAATTTGTCAAAAATCTTTTAAATGTATAATGATATATAAACAAAAAATTAGAAATTGAAAAAAGGTTCTTTCTAAACTATTTATCTTAATAATGAATTCCGGAGTATTTTTTGCTTTGTCTTTACCTTGAAAAACGCCTGGGATATAGCAGTTTGAATTTTTAATGTGGGTGACATTTTTAAAAAAAAGTCAATTTGCCCGTGACAGTACTCGTATATATTAATCAATTTCGATGTGAGTGTGCATGTTCACATGAATTAAGATTTCGATCAAGCTCATTGGGTTTTTTTATCCATCATGCTGCTTTAAAATGGATATCGTGGAATTTTGCGACCCTATAAATCGCTTAAAATAAAACCAGGTTGAATAAAATATAATTATCCTATTAATATTTAAAAACTAGTATTCAATCTTATAAAATCGGGTTCCACTAATTTGAGCTTCGTGTGTTTGAATAATATAACTTAATTTAAAATAAATAAATAAGTATATGAAAGCTACCTTTTCCTCCCGGCATTGCCGGAAGGACTTTTTCTTTTCTATAATGATGTTTTTAGATTCCCCCCCCCCGATTCCCAAGAAAATGCAAAATCTCTTTTGAATCCATATTATAAAGCAAAAACATATCCATGAGCTATGATTATGTCGTATTGCCTGCGGGGAAATTTCAGAAATTAATTTTGCTGTTAAGAAAAATTTCCAACTTCTCAATATTTCATGATTTTATATTTTACCTATTCAAATGGAAAAAAAAGAATTTTCCATTACCATTTGTTTGAAATTTATTAATTTTTTTTATATTTTATAAAATAATTTTCAAGCGTGATTTTTAAAAATATATCCTATATTGTGTGCATCGCGATTATTGAAGATTAACAGTTTTGCGATTTAAAAAATATATAAATATTTTTTCATTTGCTTTTGTCTAATAACCGTAAGGAAATTTTAATTTCATCAAATAATTTAATGAATATAATACTTACATACTATGCGCTTAATCATTAAAATAATCAGAATCTGAAAGTAAAATAGCGAAACCTTCGGCAATTAACCCCTACCATGTGGTTAATACGAAAATTTCGCTATTAATAAAATACAAAACCTTATTTAAATACATGATTAATATTTTATACGTAACAATTATTTTTTGGTTATTAATTGATAAGCTAAAAAAAAATGTTGTCTCTAAAATATTATAAGAGTTTTGAATAAAAAAAATGTTCTTCCTCTGTGTATAAACGGGGAAGTATGCTCTCGAAAAATTCTAGTTTAGTTCTAATATCTACTAATATCTTCATAACTGATAGATAAAAATCCAAACAGCGTGATATATCCTATGTATAGTATTTTTGAGAGTGAATCAATTAATTGTGAGTTTAATTTCCTTCATAAAAGATTGTTTCTTACCATTTTCACTATTTCTTCATTAAGTTTGCAAATCTTTTTTTAATCATTCTATATAATATAATTATTTAAAAGTCATGATCCTATAATATTTAGGTTGTTATCAACATAAAACATGAAATCGATTATCTTTTAAATAAAAATTCGGAGATTTAGTAACCCTCAGCTTTCTTCTTATTAAGTTATTGTGAAATTCATATCGGTTTTCTGAAAGACGTAAAATGACGTAATAGTTGAATCATATTAGATAGAGATTCAGTTTCTATTTTTAACTTTTTTTCTATGGTTTCCCTACATCAGTAGGTCAAGCAAAAAGAAAAACAGGATTATCTGACTTTTAAAAAGTTTTCCAGACATATCACAAACGAGCAATCAATAGAGAAAAATATCATTTCTTTTAGGTAGATTTCGTATGAAATACTACCTATTGCATTGTCTCCCATGTTGGAATTTCTGAAAAATTTTTGCGGATTTACACGAATCATGACTCCTAGACCCCAAAACTACCATCAGTAAAAAAGTTTATATATATATATATCTATCTATCTATCTATCTATCGGTGTATATCACTTTCTTCTAGACACGATAACTTCCATAACTATGCTCAGATCTTCATCAAACTTTTACATAAAATAAAGGGGCATAAAATCACGGTTAAGTTCGTTAATGGGCAAAATCGGACCAAGGGGGTGGAAGTTAGGAGGGTTTTTGTGAAAACAGAAAAAACGCGATAACTTTTTAATTAAAATAGATATCGAATCGGTTTAAAGTTTATATTACTTCTGAAAAATGAGGAAAAAGTTTATGCGTGACAGATTTTTGATAAAGTTAAAAATGGGCTCAAGGGGCGAAAAAAACATGGTTTTTGGGAGAAAAAAATTCATAACTTCGTCAATTCTCAAGATATCAAATCCAACTAAATTTTATATAAATGTACTCAATATTATCTAAAACTTTTGCATTTACAAGTTTTTGATAGAACCAATTTTTACCGAAGAAAAAAATTAAAAACGAAAAGAAAAAGGGGGGAGGAAAAAGAAAAAAACCCATAACTTACTCAATTCTTAAGCAATTAAATCTAATTAAATTTATTTTACATCTTCACAATAATATCTACAACTTTTATATTGACAAGTTTTTCATAGAACCAATTCTTATAGCAAAAATAAATTAAACAAAAATAGGAGTTGGAGAAAAAACCTCAAATCCAAACTGCTTATATTCTGACTCATTTTAAAATTCATTTTTGATTTTAAACGCATCCAAATGACAGATCCTATTATTTAGCAACTATATAATGCGACTTATTGGCCAATTTTTTGATAAAGGCAGAATATATTTTTAAAAAGGCTGCCAAAAAAGGTATTTTGAACAGATTTCCCGAAGTTTTCACCATTAAAAAATTCATTAAGTATAACAAATTGCGTTTTTCATGAGTCATTTTTAAATTCATTTTTGTTCTCAAACCCATGCAATTTACAGGTCCTATTATTTAGGAACTATATAACTTGACGTATTGGCCAGTTTTTTGATAAAGGCAGAATATATATTTTAAAAGGCTGCCAAAAAGGGTATTTTGAACAGAATTTCACGAAGTTATCGTGATTAAAATTTGAGGAAATTTAAGAAATTGCGTTTTTACCGAGTCATTTTTAAATCTTTTTTTTTTGTTCTCAAACGCATCCAATTTACAGGTTCTCTTATTTAGGAACTATATAATGTGACGGAGTGGCCAGTTTTTTGATAAAGGCAGAATATATTTCAAAAAAGGCTGCCAAAATGGGCACTTCGCACAAAATTTCCCAAAGCGAGATGATTAATGAACTGTGGGTATTCAAATAACAAATTGGTTATTTTATGACTCATTTTTAAATCCAATTTTGCTCTGACACGCATTAAATTGACAGTTTTTTGTTACTTAGGAACTATATAATGTGCGTATTCGTCGATTTTTTGATAAAGGGTGAATATATATATTTTAAAAGCTGTCAAAGTAAGCACTTCGCAAAAAAATTTCCCAAAGCGATCATGATAAAAGAATTGAGGTTGTATTCAAATAACAAATTGTTTATTTTATGACTCATTTTTAAATTCAATTTTGCTCTCAAACGCATTCAATTGACAGTTATTTGTTATTTAGGAACTGTGTAATGTGCCGTATTGGTCAGATTTTTGATAAAGACTAAATATATATTTAAAAAAATCTGTCAAAGTGAGCACTTCGCACAAAATTTCTCAAAGCGATCTTGATTAAAGAATTGTGGATGTATTAAAATAATAAATTGGTTATTTTATGACTCATTTTTAAATTCAATTTTGCTGTCAAACGAATTTAATTAACAGTTTTTTGTTATTTAGGAACTATATAATGAGCATATTGGTCAATTTTTTAAATAAAGTAAGAATATAATTCAAAATATATTGCCAAAATGGGCATTTAAGTAGAGATAGGCATTTTTTTTTTCTTTTCTTTTTTTTTGAGATGAAAACTTTTCGAAATCTACCTCCGCCTATAGGCCATGCCGAAAGGGATTTTTTTTCAGCTAATTTATGTATGAAACCTATTTATCTATGCATATAAAATAAGCGATGTCTGACTGCCTTTCCGCGGATAACGCTGAAATTATAACACCCAGGTTTCTGAAATGTTTGTCATGTGTGGATGCTAACACCGGTAAGTGCACTTCACGGCCGGATTTTTTAATTTCAATTTAGATTTTTTATTTAAATTAAAACTTACTGGGTAAGAGGATATTTTCAGATTTCCACGAATCCACAGCATCGAAGCAGCCAGTTTAGAGGCTGTTTGCAGCGCGTCACCCATCTGCTGCAACGAAAAAGCCAGCCAACTAGAGCAGACGGTAAATGGGATAATGGTAATGGAATTCAACGACTGCATTTCATGGCTGAATACTAGCATCAAATTACATACGTATGTGTAATTTTTCTCTTTAGATGATTTTGTTTTTCCTGATTGATTTACAATCGAACTTCAAATTCCACCTATGGCACCATCCAAAAAAGTAGTAAATAAGGTAACTACTCCTTTTATGTTTTCTTAGGGTTTGTTCAGATGTGTAGCTCACATCGCGTGCGTGCTCAGAAGTTTTGGTATGGAGTAGATCTCATTGAATGTAGGAATTTTAAAATAATTCAACTACTGCATTATTTTTCTGGTTCAAAACAGCTAAAATCAACGACTATATTTCTTTATCCCTCCAAAAGATGGTTTGCGTAACAAAAATACATACCTGTGTTCACTCAGATAAGTTTTTAAAATATTCTAAAATTTACAATATTCTGCGGATAAAATTTTAATTTTTTTTTTTTTTTTTTTTTTTTTTTTTGTATGAATCGAGATTTTAAATATCCGCAAATTGTTTGAAAACATTTATGGTCAAGGGCAGCATTTAAACTTTCTTTTTACTTGATTAAAGACCATAGAGAAATTTCCGGCATCCTGATTGGTTAGTTTCTCCTTTCTCTTTTCTGATTTTAAGGTCTTTGGAAATTGAAATGGAAATTTGGAAATTCTAATGACGCTAGTAGTAATATACCTATATACATATATACATATTCTTTAAATACATACATATATATATATATATATATATATATATATATATATATAAGTGAATGAGCATTTAACATTCACAATTTTAACTTATCTCAGTCCTTATTAAATGACTGTTTAATTCAGATTTTCGCAAAATTACATTAGAAAACACAAATTAAATGTAACACATAATAAAAATATCTAACGGGGGCATCCACTTTTTTTCAGTTCGTTTATTTAGTCAACATTTGTGTTTTTTGTGACTTTTTTTTATTCTTTTGGTATTAAATATGATTTCAGATATTACTGCGTCGAATAATTTAATTTTTCGGAAATTGATTCTATTTCATTAAAATATGAAGTAGGAAGTTCAACTTGTACAAAAGCAGACATTTCAGAAAAAAAAGAAAAAAAAAGAAAAAATGACCTGCTGATGAGCAATTGTTTCAAAGTCAGTGATTTGTGTTTTCATAATGGCACTAAGAGAAATCGCATAAAAGAAACCAACCAATCAGATATCCGGAAATTTCTCTGTGGTCCCTAATGGAGTAAACAGAATTTTAATGCTCCCAGACAAGGCTGGGCGGATCAGCTAGTTATATATATATATATGATAAATGAAAGCTGATTAAATTAACTTGCCATTAAAGTGCATTTGAAAGTTCACAAAAAAAGACGATGATCTTTTTTAATACTGATCAAATTCGAACTCATGTATATATTTTTAAATATATCTAGTATTGTAGCACAACTAGCGTGTAAGCATTCAATGGAATGCATTGTAACTCCTTTCAGTCATGCTTGAACTCATTTAATTCGATGAACAACCAACATTTTGCAGACGTTAGCGCAGATTGTTAATGGGAGATATACAGGAAGTGGAATATACTAAACAAGGAGTTTATTCATGAAAAAATAAGGAGTCATCTTTAGCTTTTATACTTTTATTAGCAACACATCATTTAAAACAGCTCCCAGAATTCATTATAAAGTTCAAGTATTGATGTTGAGAATCATAGTTGGTAATAGACATTAGAATGAAAAGCTATGGACATCAATAGCAGTTGAAAACATCGAACAAATTCTGTCTCTTCACCGATTGGAGCTACTTTTTCACAACCCGTCACTAACACAATTCATGACGTCGCGCGCATTCTGGCCAATGAGGAGCAATAATGACACATAGACATAGTGAAGGTTCAATGAGGGTAAAGCTGCAAAGAGTTCTGCTAAAAAAAGCGTAATAATATCCCAGCGCACGCAAGATCTCGGAAAAATATGTAAAAAAAAAAGAAAGAAAGAAACGACTCTTTGAATATTTTTAATATTTGAATTCACACAGCAATGGTAAAAAATAATGATACAATTTAGAAATAAACTAAAATCTTTATATTTGAATAAATTGAGTAAGACAATAATTAGTTTAAGGGCAATTTCATAGTATTAATGATAGATATTATTAAAGAATAGGAAATTAGTGAATATGCGGGTAATTTTGCATAATAAAAAGGAAATATAGCGAAAGAAAAGTTAATAATATAGCATATATACTGCTTTAAAATTCAAGCGTTTAAAATATGCACCATTTTTTATTTAATTTATAATTTCGTCAATGTACAAAAAACGCATGTGTCACGATCCAAATAGTTTTATTAAGAGTACTATCTAATAAAGTATCGTAAACTTATGGCATTATTTTAATTTCACTAAACTCCATCAGTCCAACGAAAACTACACTTTTTGTTATTTCGAAGTAGTTTTTAATAGTCAATTTCGCTACGAAATTAAAGCGTTTGAAATATGATCTTTGAGTATTTATTTAAAATGACTTTTTCAAGATTCAAGCACTTTGCATTAAAGGACTATCCAGGAATGTTTTGAAGAGTTGGAGCATTGATTTTAATTTCGCAAAGAGTTTTAAAATAACGGAAATTATACTTTACTTTGATTTCAAACGTGCGTAATCGTTAATCTAGGATTTCAAAACAACATTGAAAATATTTAAAAGCCTCTGATAGTCTTGCAAAAGGGACAAACTGTAATGTTGTTTTCTTTCCAATTTCTTTTAAATGTTAAAAAATATGATTCTTTTAACAATGTAGAAAAATCTTATTTACGAATATGAATGTTATCCTTGAGAGTATTAATCGTTGTTGAATGTATTAAAAATCCATTCAATCAACTGAATTATATTATTTTAATTATTGCTTGTACTGCAGTGAAACTTGAAGCTTAATGAACATGTTAACACGGGTTTGTCAATGAGAGAGTTAAAAAGTGCATGAAATTTTAAACAACTTCTTAATTTTAGCTGATTACTTAAAGAAAACTTTCGAGCCGAATATTTTCCTTTAGGATCATACACGACAACGTACACTGTAAAAAATGTTTATATAAAAAACAGGAAGTCTAAACCATCCTATGCAAAAAGAAAACAAGTTGGAAATTGCACGTGAACGTAGCAAATGAGGTGCGTTCGTCCGATAACGAAGTTTTAAAAATATTCAGATCTTGCTGATATACTCTCTTAAAACGAAAAAGCTGAAATAACTCAAGTTGAGCTGAAATCCACTCTTTTCCCATGTTGAAAGGAACCTTCTCAAGAAGAGCTGAAACAACTCAAGTGAATGAGTTGTTTTTAATCAACTCATGATTGAGTGATCTCTATTTTACTCATACTTGAGTGAAATCAAATCAATAAAGGTTAAATCCAGTAGTACTTGAGTGCTTTGTAATAAAGTCATACTTGAGTGAAATGAAGTCATTTAAGACTGAATCTCGTAGCACTTGAGCGATTTGTAACCAAATCATACTTGAGTGAAATGAAGTCATTTAAGACTGAATCTCGTAGCACTTGAGCGATTTGTAACCAAATCATACTTGAGTGAAATGAAGTCTTTAGGATTAAATCGAGTAGCACTTGAGTTAGCTGCAGCCAACTCGTATTTGAGTGAAGTGAAATAATTTAAGGCAAATCCAGTAGCACTTGAGCGATTTGTTATCAATTCAAGTTGGAGTGAAATGTTGTCATTTTTGATTTAATCCAGTAGCACTTAGGCGATTTGTAACCAATTCATACATGAATAAAATCAACTCATTTAAGAGTTAATCCAAAACTCCTTGAATTTGTAGAATTGAATAAATTCACTCTTAAGAAAGGCAAAATCGCTTAAAATTACAAAAATCTTCAAGCGATTTCTAAATCGTTTAAATAAAATCACATCATTTAAAACTAAATTCAGTAATCCTCGATTAATTTTTATCAATGAAATTCAATATAACATGGAATTATTGCCACATTTTCAAGTGTTGCAATTAAATTCTCATTTCAGATTTAAATTTCTGTTTATTGACAATACAAGGGTATATATATATATATATATAGAGAGAGAGAGAGAGAGAGAGATTGGAAAACTGTAACATGGATTCTCCAATATTTCTTCCAAGTCTTTAATTAACAAGACTTAAAACATTCTAATTTATATGACTGAAAGTTCTCTAATGAATCATAAAAACATTTTTTTTCTTTCTAATTCAATGAAACTGTTTCCTATGTCAATTTAGGGGAAAAGGCAATTGAATCGTTATACAAAATTAAATAGAGCTTACATGAATTTTTTATTATTCTGTCAGATCAGAAATTTTTAACATCAGTATTTTCTTTTGTTAAATTTAAAAGTACATATATTCATTAAATTGAAAATACTGGTGATCTCAAAATTGCAAATTTGAAAACACTTATTCATGCAAACTGCCTAAATTTGCATAACTGTACAACAGCACCCGAACAACATTAAACAGAATATCAGCTTCTGATGCTGTGGTGCTAATGGGATTTTTCCTTTCTTTTCTTGGGCAATTTCAAGTTTACATATTTTCCAATGATACTTATAGCTTCAGATATGCTTATATACAATTTTAATTTTTTCATTAGCTTCTGATTTAATTGCAAATAACAATTATTTTTTTATTAAAAATTTACGATTTCAATCAAATAAACCAATCTTAGGCATCTTACTAAAAAAATATTGAAAAAATAAACTTGATATCAGCCCAACGACTCAACTTCAGCACCACAATGTCAGAAGCTGATTGTTCCCCTTAAGAGTTTAGATAATCCTATGCAGAAGTTATTTTCAAATATCTTGTTTGGATTTTAAAATTTTTACCTTTTTTTTTTGGGGGGGGGGGAATAGAATATTTGAGGATGATCTGTAAGTGGGTTAGTTTTTACTTTTGCAATTTTGGTTAGTTTTTTTTTATATTAATAGGAGTTTCAGAACCAGTTTTGAAAAAGAAAGTATTAAAAAACATAAAACCTAAATTTTAAAAAGTATTCCCTCCCCCCCCCACACACACACATGGCCAGTGCAGGGTTTAAATAAATGAAATTGAAAATATTTTAAATGGATAAACATCAACCCATGATACCTTGTTGTAATTATTCCTCGATTTAAATCTCAATCAAAATCTTATATTTCTTAAACTGACTAAATTTTAAAAAGATATTTTAATTCTTTAGTTGGAAATCTGAAATGGCTTTGAAATCTTAGATAAAATAATTGTTACCCATAGCATTTATATAAGCACATTGCAATTGGGAAATGTGGAGGAATGCCATTAAAAAACTTGTATAGCTAAAATTTGGATTATGGACAATTATTTTATTGTATGAAGAACCTTCAACTAAATATTGTATTGCAAAAGTTAAATGCAGAAATAACTGAGAAATGGATTTATTGACCATGTGCAATTGTTCTTTATATCATTTAAAAAATTTGTTAAAACTTGAATTTATATTCAAGAATAACTTATTTCTTCTTAATTAATCTTTTAATTTTTAATTTTTTCAATGTTTCTTAAATCAACTAACTTTTAAATAAATATAAAAGCATAAGACTGCAGCATTTTATGTCAAAAGTTAGAGCCAAATGTGCAATTTAGAATGTTGCAAGAAAGAAAAAAAAACTAATTTTATTTAACAACAAAAACATTTTATTTAGCAAGAACAAAATAAACCTAACATTAATTGATAATAATTCTTTCCAACATCAGATAAACAAGTTTCAATAATATCTTTAACAGGACCTTTATAAATATAACAGTCCATTTGCATTAAACATTAAATACATAAAGAGCATATTGTAATCTGTCCACTGGTTTGTCCAACTTTTAAAATCTTAGGCAAAATAGACGCTTTCTTGAAGATCCGTGAGATTAAATAAGATTGTTGAATTTGACTCCTCGCAGTAGAATTTTACTGCTCCATGAAATCATCTTCCTGTGTTAAAAGAAAATATTGAAATTAAGTTAAATAGCAATAAATATAATGTTAAGGAATGATTATGAACATATTAAAATATTTTGCAGTTTTCAGATTAAATGTTTTATAAAATTTCCCATCCATAGTCTAAACAAAAAATGAACCACACACTAAAAATTTTAGCTTTATAAATATTACACTACTGAAAATTCAGCCAATCATGAATAAAATGGAAATTGAATATATAAATCCTGTGCGATTACACTTATCTGCTTGTTTAAATCATGGTGTTACTTCTGATACAATCTTAAAATAAATCGCCATTTTAAAAACAAATTTAAAATGAAAGTTCTTAAAGCAACATTACAAAATATTGTTGAAAATTCACCTTTGTTGCTACTTTCAAAATGTATCAGCGTTGGCAAATACCCAACCAATACAGGTTTTTGTGGATTTTTAGTTGTTTTTCTATATATTTGCATATTTATATAATACAAGATAGAACCTACAACAATTAGACCAGGGTTGGCACGGTTTAAACCAATTGGTTTTAACTATGGTTTAAACAACTGTTTACTCCTTTTGGTTTAAACAACGGTTTAGTTTAAACCAACTGGTTTTTTTCTAAAAAAAGAAAATTGTTTTTTTTTTCAGAAGAAATCTAATGACATTTTCTCTTTTTCTTAATAATTTATATATGTCAGATTATTGAATATAAATAACTTCTATTTTTAACACTTCATATCAGCAATAAGCATTGGATGTAGCAGGTTTAGATCATTTTTTGGGTATAGGATTAAAATCAGTCTGCATTGGTGAATATATTTATTTCTCTTTAGAAAAAGCTTCGAACATGTGAATTGATCTAATATAAAATAGATTAAAAATATTCAATATTTAATAGAAAAATCTTAATTTTTTGAAAACTGCAGATTATTCAACGCAATAACATAACACAATCCATAAGATTTCAAACTGTAAAGGAAATACCCAATCTTAATTGGGGAGGTTATCTTAAGCATTAAAATCAAAATATGAAGTCGAATTAGAGAGTTTTCAAAGATTGGATGCTACTTATAGCATTTTAATAATAGTGATTCCCCCCCCCCCCTGTTAGTTATCTACTAAATCTATGACCAAAAATGTTGACTTCAAATTGTCATTCAAGAAACAAAATCTCAAGAAGTATTTGAAATTTATTATTTGGATAGCTATGGAGAAGAATATTTTATTTATCAGACTACTTTCAATTTACATTAAATACATAAAGAGCATATTGTAATCTGTAATTAAAAGATTAGTTTAAATATTTTCAGAGTATCAATTCTTCACTGTATACAGCACTTTATTCTTAGAACATAAGACAGTTTGCTAATACTGTTTAAATTAAATTTTAATTTCTTTTATTTTTTACATAAATTTATTGTAAATATTTAATTTAAATCATTTTAAAATGAAGTTACAGTTTATAATCCAATGTCTATTTTTATCAATAAATATGCATGTATATGTAATGGTGATTTTGAGTATAGAGACACATAACTCACTGATCTTTAAGATTTTAGTCAAGCTGTAAAAGAAATTCTTCTTGATTAGGAAAATTACCCGGGTGCAGGGGCCTCGCTAAGGGGGGGGGGCAGGGGGAGCCTCCCCCCCAAACATTCGTAAATGCTGTTACACTTGGCAAATTTAATTAAAATTTTAATAAAAATTGTAGTACATTTTCTATTTTTGATAGAATTTGCAAAAGTTACAACTCTAATTGGAAATATTATTAAACTTTTTACAAATAAGAACTGTATTACATTTTCTAAGTGTGGTAACTTGGCAAAATTATAAAACGAGTTGGCAAATATGAAAATTTGACTTGGCAATTTAAGGTCTTCTCCCCCACCAATTAAAAGTCTTAGCGATTGCCCTGCCCGGGTGTCATCCTCTAAAGGGTAACACCAAATCTTTATTTGCAAATAAAAAATACAATTTTATAAGATTTTGGAGTCTAATTAGGAAATAAAATGAGATTTTTAGCTCACGATGCAATACAGCTAGTTTTTTTTCTTTGCTAAAGTGAAGTTTTATACAGAATGGTGTGTCTAAATAAGATATGCACCAGGGAACAAAAACCAACCGATTCAACGAGTGGGTAACAAAAGTAAACTTTAAAAGAAAGAATTTTCTTCTACGTATAAACACGGCATTGACTTATGCAGACTATGGGTCGAGTGATGATTCACTGCTGCGGTTTTTTTATGCAGAAGGACAAAAGGTAAATAAGGAATGATAAGGTTATTTTTTATAAGAATGTAGAATTGAGATTGAAAAAATATGACAGATTGGAAAGGAGGAGGAAGAGGGGGGGGGGGGCTTGACACCTTTTACATCTGTCCCGGGATGTCACCATCCTAGCTACACCACTGCACACCCACTTCATCTCTGACAAGTAAATAAATTTTCCTGCTTGAGAAAACCGTACCAAACACAAACCATAAAATATTACTTGAAAAAATAATTATAAGAAAATATTGCATTAATCCTTACTATCTGTTAAATAAATTATCGGAAATAAAATACGCAATTTTATAGTTTTAGTTTACATACTACATACTTTTTTATAAAATAGTAATTTTCTATTTTATTAAGCCAAAAATTTTGTATAACTGCAAAGGAAGTTTGGTTTATTTTACATTCTAGTAGGAGTGTGTGTGTGAAGAGGGGGAGGGGGGGGGGTGGTTAAAAGTATTTTATAGAATTTTATGTAGCAGGCTACTGATGACTATTTCTGACTAGTAAACTTTCATGCGTACTGGTCTTTGGGACCAGTAACTTTTTTTAAAATCAATTCTACCACTGGGCTATGCATAAAAAATGTTAAGGGAAAGGGAAAGCAATGATATTACAAGGTATTTTCTAAAGAGAAAGAGAATTTGCTTTTTGGTTATCGTTGCATAATATTTAGGAAATAATACTTGCATTTACCAGTATAGAAAGACAAACTTTTGCCCACTGTTTTCGTTTTATTTATAAATTCTCATTTAACCTCTACCTGGGAAGCAGGCACAAGAAAACTATTATTTCTGCATGCATTATGTAACAACTTATAAATATTAAGCAGATTATTATAATACAGACCATGCATGCAATAATTTTGTCCAATAATAGTATGAAACTTTGCCAAACAAAACAGTAACACAAGTTCAACATTAAGAATGAAAAAAAAAATCTTGGAAATGTGTTCAAAAACTACATATTATGCCATATATGTAGCCTCTCTATATAAATATATATGTAATCCGGAGCACGTTTTTACTAAGACACTGCAAACAAGAAGTAAATACAATGTTTTGATGAATTTCTATGAATAAAGATATAATAATTACAAAACTTTAATACAAGGCAATTAAATAACGAGATATTTACATTGCATTAACAATTTTTACTCTGATTAAATATACTAATTTATTTTATTAAAGCACGAAAGTTTTGTAGCAGCACTGTAACACCAATTATTAATATAGAAATGCATTAAACACATCCTCAATATTACCGCGTGACATGACATTTTAAATTCAAGGTATGATACTGTTATGAATTTTAGTCTGTTAAAAAGAGAAGGGAAATTTATTTAAAAAAAGCATAATTAAAATAAAATACTTATATAAAACTTACTTCGCAAAAAAGGCATTTTCAGCAAATTGTTTAGCGAACGGCGGAAGAAGTCTCCATCTTATCTTGCAAGGTCACGTGACGAGTCAGCGGCGAAAATCAGCGCGGGAAAAGAGCTGTTTCATTATTGAATTGAGTTGTTTAGTTTTAAAGCTGTATGAGTGGATTAGAAAGAGAAAAAAACAAACCAAGATGACTAAATCGGTTAAAAATCAACTCATTCACGATCCAATAAATTAGAACTCTTTCTTGAGCAGCCAAATCCACTCTTTCGTTTTAAGAGAGTAGTAGAGCGTACTTCGGATACAGTATAGTAGTCGAAATCTTTGTGTTTCTGTAAATATGCAGGAAGTAATTTTTATTACACCTCAGCAACGTATATCTTATTCATAAAATGTGAAATAGTTGAATATAATTAAAACACATCCCAAACAATGTTTCCCCGTATAGCATTATGTAGTGGAATACTTTTGTGTGGCCCTGTAATTTAATAATAAAAATTATTTACATCACAGATTGTACGGAATGCATATTTTAGTATATATTTCATAGATTCATGCCAATTCTATTATGGTCGAATGAGTGTAACATCATTAAAATGCATTCGAAACATTTTTCCCATTGACCGTAATGTAATGGAGTTCTTTTGATTGTCCCTGTAAATGATCTTTGCATTCGACTTTCATAACATTTGAAATGACTCGACAAAATTACGTAATAATTATATGTTTTAAATTTCAAACGATTAAAATGCATTTGAAACTTTTTTCCCCATTGACCGTAATGTAACGGAATCCTTTTGATTGTCCCTGTAATTGATCTATGCATTCGATTTTCATAACATTTGAAAGGACCTGACAAAATTACGCAATAAGTATATGTTTTAAATTTCAGACGATTAAAATGCATTTGAAACTTTTTTCCCCATTGACCGTAATGTAACGGAATCTTTTTGATTGTCCCTGTAACTGATCTATCCACCCGATTTTCATAAAATTTGAAATGATTCGACAAAATTATGTTATAATTATGTATTTTAAATTTCAAATGATTCGGTTGGGTAGTTTTTGCGTTGTTATATGTGGGCGGACAGACAGACAGACGGACGGACTGAGCAACAACAATAGGTGCTACGTATTTACATAATTACGAAGGCACCTAGAAAATCGTTTAAACATTTTTTAAATTTAAGCAACAAGTTTGAAATTAACCTGTCTATTGGTTTAACGTTACGGAACGAGAGTTTTAAACTGCTAAAATTATGATTTGTTATTTATTGAACGCTAATCTTTTTTTATGATCTTAATTTAATAATAATTTTCTAAAACATTTAAGTTTTCTATTTTTTAAATCAAAAATTATTATTATTAAAGTACAACTTATATTTACTACCGAATCTGATGAGGATATAACACAACCATTTAGCAGTTATTTAATTATAGAAAGCGTGATAAAAATGTTTCAAAACTTTTGAATTATACATAAAAAAAAATTTTTATTTAAAAAATCATGAAGTGAAATTAAGAATGAGTTCGGCATTTTATTTGTGGTGTAACTAAGGATCAAAGCACAGGATTGCTAAAGAGAATTTGGTTTAATTCATTGCAATGTCTTCAATGCTTTGGGATTTATGTATTCCCGTGCCAAGAGCTGCTGTCTAATATGTGTTTTGTTTATTACTGTATTGTATAACAATTATTGTTTTGTTTTAATCCTCTGAGCGTCTTGCGAATGGGTAAAATTGTAATGTTGTTTTCTCTGTATTTAGTTTTAAATGCTCAGAAAATATGATTCTTTCAATATTATATAAAAAAAACTTAGTTACAAATATCAGTGTAATCCTTGAGAGTATTAATCATTCTAAAATATATTGAAAATTCATTAAATCTATAGAATTATAGTACATTATATATTGCTTACACTGCAGTGAAACCTGGAGCTTATTGAACGGAATATTACGTTCCAAACACTTAGAAGAGTATATATTTGTATTAATGAAATTTTTCTTAAAAGACTGTAATTTTCAAAGGTATTTTTTTTAATGCTTATTATTATAATTTTTAAATGTTTTATTTCACGTAAAATTGATTTCGCGCCAAGCTATTACGCTTGGCGGTAATGGCGTTGCTATCACGGAAAAGTATGAAAATTTATGTTAGTTTTTACAATTTTTTAGAGATTTTTAGACAAATAATGTAGAAAGATGTGTGAACACACGAACCGAAATGAAAAACTTTTAACTTTTTAAGATGTCTCTGTTACATTTTTCAAACGAAACTCTATTTTCATATCCTCCGTAACTCCATCCGTCATATTACTTCACTGTCAGAAATATTCGTCTTTATACACTACATTTTCCCTCATTCTCGAACAAATAATTTCTGTACTCCTTGAAGAGGTTATTTTTCTGTGAATCGTTGCAGCAAGTCAAAAAAAGACGAATAAATTTCGTTTATTCCCGGCACGCATGCGCATTTGTCTTTTTCTTCTCTACGTCTGTTACCTGCTTCAGTTATTTGTTCCTAATCTATGGCTCTGATTATATTATATAAGCCTTGTGTTGCTGACTGTGTGTGCACATGCGCCACGTTTGACTAATTATTACAAGATTCGGATAATATAATATCAAAAATGGGTAAGTACTTATTTCAGAATTTGATTTTAATCATTTCTATGTTTTCATTGTATAACCGGTAAATTATTAGAGATGTCTTTGGCGCATGTCATTTATCTTTTTTATTATCTACACTTTAAAAACAAAGGAGCATTATTACATTTAAACTGGAATTATGAAATGCCAAATAAACTTTAAATCTATGCTATTTTCTGTAGTAGCTCCGTAAAAAGTTTAAGAATAATCACGGAATGATGGTATTTTATTCTTTAGTCGCAATTCATTCCAATAAATCATCAAATTCAGTGTAATAATAAACTCAGATTGGTGGTATTCTATTCTAAAGTCAAAATTATTGTTATGTAACACGAAATTCAGTGCAAGGAAATTAATTTTCTGTTTTGATTACGAATCGTAAGTTATCAGATGACATGCGCCATTTTACATCCGCTTTCAAAGTTCCAAACTTTTAATAGCAGGTGAAAAAATAAACATAATGTAAGCAATATTATTCTTATTCTTTTTAGATTTTAGACGTAAGACTAAATAATGCTTGCATGTGTTTTTTTTTTTTTTATTTAGATCATGTTTTTAATAGTGCACTAGTACACTGTCATTTTAAGAACAATGTCGACATGGTCGAATTTAACGAAAAATATGTCTTTAGTATAACAGTTGTAATCAACTTTTTTTTTATACAGCTTTGTTTACTTTTAAGCTGATTTAATTAAGCATTTTTTATGCTATGCATTAAATTGTATAACTGTGAGATAATGTAATATCATATGTAGCTTATGTTTGTTATTTTCTTAAAAAAAAAACTAGAAACTCCGAATTAAATTAATAGTGATAGTTACAAGTAATTATAATTTTTGTTACAAAAATATTTTATAACGTGTGACCATGATGTTTGCCCGAATCCAAACAAAAAATATTTTCATAAAAAATTAGTTATATGTTTTTTAGCTTACTTGACGCATTATTAACCTATGAGAAAGATATTTTTGAGCATGCAAATATAGGAAATTTCGTTGTCTAAAATGTATGTTTTATTAAAATGTCTCAATTAAAAGGAAGTTTCGCAACCTCATTGCGCCAAAATATTTATTTTAAGTTATGTCTGTATTAAATTTAAGATGTAATATCTACAAAGTTTCCCCAGAGGGTTTCAGAGGGGCGTTCCGCCCCTCCTGCCCTTTAGTTTAAAAAATAGTGCCCCTCTTGCCCCTCATCCAAAAACTAGCGTTCCTCTTATCGCTCATTCAAAGAAAAAAAAGCTCCCTTTATGTCCCATATTTGAAAAAAAAAAAAAAACTCTGCAGCGATAATGCGAAAATTGACTATATTTTCCCTTCATAATCTATCAAAATTCATTATTTTTTACTTTTGCACTATTTTTCCTAAACTCGAATGAAATTAGCGATTTTACTCAGCTACCAAGTGTAGATTTGTGTGTTTTCTGAGATGGCAACAAAATTTTTAAAGAAGAAAATTCTTGATATAAACATTTACGAAAACACGATTTATTGGTGGTTAAGAAACATTGAGGGTTTTATGTTAACAATTTTATTGTGCAATCCAGTTTTTTTGTCCAAATTTTTAAACTAACTGTCGTTATTTTAAAATTTCCGGGACGAAATGCTTTAAAATTTTGGAAATTTCAGATCAAAACCACTCCTTAAAAATGTTGCATGGACTAAAAATTGCAAATGTAAAAAATGTGTTTGTGATTTAAGACATTTCATAGCATTGCAGTTTATAATAACTCAAGCTTGTAAGAACTAAGTTTTATTTTCATAGCAGTTGGCAGATCTACATATAGTTGAAATGTATGTTTTTAATAAAAAATAAGAATATTTATGTTTTCATTGCTTATTTATTCCGTGGCAGGTAATTTATTATTATTTATAATAATTACAGTACCCTCTAATCACATGTCGGGATCAAGGATTTTGTGAATTATAGAATTGTGCAGATTATAGGTCAATTCTTTGTTTACATCTTAATATTAGGAATTTATCAACAAATGTAATAATCATACTGCAAATAAATTACACAGAAATGAAAGAAATGATTTTTAATATAAAAAAAAGGTTATATTCAATATTATGAAACTATTTAAATGATATAATACAAAACTACTAGAACAAATTTCTATTTGCTTTATAGGTTTTTAGTTTATTGTATCCTGAAACCTTTAGAGATCAGTCTATCTTGATCGATAACAAAACTTTGTTTTCCTAAAAAGCTGGGTTTTTCACTCATGGGATACTTATCCCTTCTAAGAATTTTTTTCTTTTTATATAGCTAGTGAATGTGTTTAGAATATATCACATTATTCATAATGTACATAAAATATCTCGGTCTAATGAATGCATTAAAAATTTCTTAATTCATAAGGGCAATCAACTTTTATTATAGTCTGAATCCAGTTACACTGTGGATTATAGGCTATTGTGGATTAGAGAGAGTGAACTTATATCATATAAGCTATATCTCAGTGGAATAATATTTTATAATTTAATGAAATGCTTATTTAATAACAATAAATAAAATCAACTTCTAAAGCAAATAAAAAATACTTCTTAGATGTTCAACTTCTTAACTGCACATTTTTTTCTATTTTTTTTTTTTTTTTTTTTTTTTTTTTGTCAAATTCAGCCATCTGATATGGGCAAAATTAGTGTTGTTCCATTCTTTGGACTATTCTTGATCAATTACAGTAATCATATTGGCCAAATTTATGGCACGCATTGAGAATT
Organism: Maratus speculifer; assembly: GCA_964019185.1. Lineage (NCBI taxonomy): Eukaryota > Metazoa > Arthropoda > Arachnida > Araneae > Salticidae > Maratus > Maratus speculifer. Next base: position 418,506,003 of record OZ025293.1, read on the forward strand.
ATGTTTTAGGTATGTGCCATATGTGGTACACAATGCCATGAGAGTTAAACCTAATAGTTGGTCCTATAGGTTGATATCCTAATAGTTTTTAAGTGTGTTGTTTGAACTCAATTTTTATTTGCTTTTTTTACTACATTTATTTGTTGCATCACCTGTTGGATTAACCGAATGGAACTGCCTAATATTTTTTTCTTTCTTGAGCTGTAACAATTAGATTGTAATTATATGTGTGTATGTATATGTATTTAAATTCTGTAACTTGTGTTTTTATTTAAAAAATCTTAAAGTATGCTAGACACAATAACTTTAATTATTCTTTATAAAACAGGTATCTCTGTTGTAAACAGCTTAATAGCTGATGTAGTGAATCTCAATTATTTTGAATGGTGGAAGAAGCCTATAATTGTCACCGAAGAGGCTGATGCTAAAAAACTTCATGATAAGCAAGCTGATTACCTCGACATAGCTTAATCTCTTTCAGTAGAACGAATATGCCTTTGGCTTGGTATATTCGAAAAATTAGTAATCAACCGAGTTGCCAAACTTGTTTTTCTGTACGAGCACTTTAACTAAACAAATGCTTATATCTTATTTGCTACCGAATTTGTTTAAAGTGTGTTAATGTCTTTTATATACTGTAGTTATTTTTTTTTATCTTAACTAAAGCAGAGTTTCCCCCAGGTTTAAAAATGTGCAGGGCGTTACTGTTCTGAAAAGGGCACTTTTTACATTCTTCAGGGCACTTTTTTGATTATTAAGGGTACTTTTTATACAGTCGAATCTAGAATTTAGCGGTTCAAAAAATCGTGAAAAAAACAGAAATTCCGTCAAAAAATCGAAAAAGAACAAAAATTTCGCCAAAAAATTGAGCAAAAAGAAAAAACCCATAAAGTTTGGTTAAAGATTGCGAAAAACAGCAGATTTTGCTAGAAAATCACGAAAAAACGACAAATTTTGTTAAAGATCGCGAAAAAAGGCAAATTTTGTTAAAAGATCGCGGAAAAACGTCCGATTTTGTTAAAAGATTGTTAAGGGGCAGGCCTGATTTATTGAAAAAGACTTTTTTTTTTGAGAAAAAAGAATACTTTTGTTCAATAAAGGGCTCTTTTTGTTTCATAAACGGGTGCTTTCAGGATTCACATTTAGAAAGTTTTGTACAGTCAAAAGAGGATTGTGAACAGAGGGGGGGGGGGGAGGAGAAGGTCGCCTCGGGCTCGGAAATTAAGGGGGTGCCAAATTTATGCTACAAACGTCATTATTGGGTTGTCACAAGAAAAAGTTGGGAGGGGGGGGGCAGGCCTCAAATTCTAATTATGCTCCAGGAGTAATTTTCCCTTCACACGCCTAGATCATGAAGTAGGAAAATCCGCTTTTTGAGCATTAAAAACACAATTTTGAAGCAGGAAAATTAGTTTGTAGAACAGAAAAATTCACTTCTGGCATTAACTTTTTGTGTGTGTGTGTCTCTATGAGGAAATTTGCATTTTTTTTACAATCTTTTGACAAAATCTGCCGTCTTTTCGAGATATTTTGCGTTTTTTCGCGAACTTTTGGCAAAAATACGTAGCTGTTTTTCGGAAATTTTTTGGCAGAATTTTCCGCTTTATTGCGATTTTTTGACGAAAATTTGCCTTTTTTTGCAAATCTTTTGACGACATCTGCCGTTTAATCGCAATTTTTTTGACGAAAATTGCCGTTTTTCGTGAATTGTTTGACAATTTTTTCCGTTTTATCGCGCTTTTTGCATGAAGATTGGCTTTTTTTTTACGATCTTTTAATGAAATCTGCCTTTTTTATGGGATTTTGTGACGAAATTAGCCATTTTGTCGTGAATTTTGCTAGAAATGTGTCTTTATTTCGTGATTTTTTTAGTGAAATTTGACTTTTTTTTCGCAATTTTTTGGCGAAATTACACGTTCTGTGGGACGCATAAGAACTATTTTTTTGCGTTCCGACGCCGATTTTTTATGTAATTTATGCGTTATAGCGCGTCTGCATCATCGCTGAAATTCTGTATTTTCTCAAATGTGGGGCAAGAAGGGCGATATTTTTTTTCAATAATTTTTTTTCACAAAAGGGGCGCTAGTTTTTGGATGAAGGGCAAGAGGGGCGCTAGTTTTTAAACTAAAGGGCAAGAGGGGCGTTTTTTTTAACTAAAGGGCAAGAGGGGCGGAGCGCCCCCCTGAAACCCTCTGGGGAAAACTCTCACTAAAGCATTTGCTTGTCCTTTTCTTGTCTTATAATTTTTTACATTTGATTTGTAGTTTATCATGTATTTTGTATAATAAAATTTTTTACCGTAACCTAAATGTTGCCTTTTAATCATTTACATAAATTGTTTAATATTATTAATAGTATATTGGTAATACTTTGACATGCATACTTTTGTGTATAATGTTTATTTTATAAATCAAAAGAAAAGTCATAAAACAATACTGTGGGAGTTTTAAAAAAATCATGAATTCTGATGTGTGATAAGACCAATAATAAGATAAGACAAAAGTTGAAAGATATATTTAGCTAAATGTGTTTTATAAAAGAGTTGAATTTTTTAAAATGTATGAATACAGCTGGATGGATATATATACCACAAAATATAAATTATTAATACTACTCTTAAAATTATTGCTGATTATTTAGAAAGAAGTGTAATACATATCTTGAAAGTAAAGTTAAATATCTGAAATGTGCAATATTTTGTATAATTTAAAATTTGGTATTAAAATCGGTCTAGAATTTAAGAATTCACAACTTGAGTGTGAGGGGGTGAAACTTAGAATATTTATTACAATATACTTCAGCTTCGATTTCATTTTTCTTTTTAGCTTCCGATGCTATTTCTTTCAGACAAGCTAAAAAATGTCGTGTCGTCAGACCAAAACTTTCTACTCAACAGATTTTGATAATTATTTTTTTAAATGAAAGCTATTTATTTGTAGTTGTGTCCATTTTAGCTATTTTTTAATTTATTTCCATTTTTATACTTCATTTTTAATTTTAAATACTTTTTACGATATTTCTTAAATATGGTGGCAACTCAATTTACCTTTTCTCTCGATAATAAAAATTTATTTTCCATTATCACTTTCCACGAGTCAGAAGCTTTATTTCATCAGTGAACATGTCCTTGCATTTAAAAGAAAAAAGTCAATTGTTTTCGTAAAATCTAACCACAATAAAATGATTGCGTATAATTATGCACTAATTGAGGTAAAAAAATTATATTTACTGAGAAATAATAATAATAATGTAAATAAAATAACAGAAAATAATTTGATAAAAATTAATGTCTAAAGAAAAATTTCAAATGAAGAAAATGATGTCATTCAGCAACCAGATAAATATGAATTACAATATTATTACGGATGCCTTTTTCATATTACTAATAACAGCAACTTTTAAAAAACATTTGAAGAGAAAATGACATCACTATTTAAAACATCGCATTTTTACTCATAACGATATTACGTTTAAATATTTCTTTTCATTATGGACACTGAGTTGAGATTTTACTTTCAGATGACTTCAGTTAGTGAAAATAATGTCACAGTAAAAATGAAATTAGTTTTTTTTTAAATAAAACAATTTTTCTGTGAATGCATATAAAATAAAATTTCTGGATTTCGCCGGCACTCAGATTACAATTTTAACTGAAAATGTGCGAATATTTGCATGCAAAATTGTAACTGACAAACTTGACATTAAGTTTGGAAATATTCGTTTATTTAATTGTATTGTCTGAATAACTTTGGATGTATTTATAAAAGTATTTATATATTTATTATATATTGATTCAATAATGTAATTACTTTTGCTTTTTTTTAACCAAATCGATCGGGTCTTTTAAATATTTCATTCGTCAAATTCGATGGGATTCCATTCGTTTTATTGTTAAAATGCATTTCCTTTTTCTCAACGTCAATAAAAAAGCGTTTAAATTAAAGAAAAAATCCGTTTTTGATGAATCTAGTCAATGAAGAAGTAGCACGTCAAATTGCATCTCTTTATTATTCCGCAATTCCAATGACTCAGAGAGAAATTGCTAATCAATTGGGGTATTTCACGCCGTTCTGTTTGCTATTACATTAATAAACACAAGAAAAATGGAGTTAGTTCATTGCATTCTAAACAGGGTCGCCCTTCTAAAAAACCCTATCGATTATTATTATTATTATTATTATTATTATTATTATTTTGTAATCGGAGGCGAAACTGAATTCTGCAATGGCAGAATCTGTATTCAACTTTTCATAATTTTGAAGTAAAAATACTTTTAAAAATCTAGTTCTATATCATAAAAAAAATATAAATTAAATGCAAAGTAACATGTTATGATGTAATTGAAGAAAACAGATCCAGACTTCTAGAATTTTTTAAATAAGTGATCGTAGTGTAATAAGCAAATCTGCATGTAGTTTCTTTATATTTCAATCTTTTTGTTATTATGGAGGCACGGAGAAAGGTAATTTCTGAAAAAAATCCTATGAAAACATCAATGTTTTATTTTCTAGGAAATGAGCTTCCTGTAATATATCTCCCCTCCCCCTCCCCCCAAAAAAGATTTATGGATATTTTTTTGTTTTTAGAATAAAATTTCTTAAATGTTCATATGCTTTAAAATAGAACAACTTCTCAGGAGAAATTTGTTTTTCAATTTTCATTAATAAAGTTTAAGGTATTGGAAGGTAAGTGAATGTTTCTTCAATGACTGGCAATTTTGTGAATGGATACTAGTATAAGTGAACAGTTCGAAATAAACAAATCATTCCCATTCCTTACATGGAATAAATTGTTAATTATATTCAATATTTTGCTCCATATCTACTCATCTATGAAATATATTTATGATATTTGCAATAGATACTTTGATGGCACATTAAAAGATATTTTTTTCAAAAGATTGTTTTTAAATCAATAAGGGCAACTTTGTGACATACGTTAATTTATTTTTGTTCAGAAATGCATGAAATTGACAGGTGTTAATCAAAAACAACCGAAATGCACTCAGTTTTCTGTTTTTTGTAAACAAAATAGATCTTTCGGAATAAGCCATCAAAATTGTCATTTTGAACAGCTTTCTCGACAAAATCAAAACCAGTCCAACAAATGGGGGGGGGGTATAATCACATGATCTAAATATTTAATAATTCGATAGGTAATTAAATTGCAATAAAATGGAAAACTGAGATAAAACAGGTCTTCTATTTCGACTTCATTTGGTATTAAGTTTGAAACACCAAAGATGACAGCATTTTATGAATGATCTAATTTTTATCAAAAATTTAAACATTTTTTGAATGATACCTGCCAATTTTGTGTGTTAAAGTGTAGATCCTTTTGGCTATAAAGAACATCTTTAATAAAATTAAAAAAAAAAAAAAAAAACTTTCTCATCTTAAAAAAAAAAAAATAAAAATAAAAAAAAAATAACAGGCATTTGCTCAAAAAACAGAAAATCCCCCCTCCCCCTTAAACGAAGCAAAAAAAACGGACTTCCTTCAAAAAACAAATTTTCTCTTGCAAGGAAGAAAAACATGACGGACATTCTTCAAAAGACGGAAAATCCCCCTCTCCCTAAAACAGAGAAAAATATAACGGACGTTCCTTCAAAAAACAGAAAATATTCTTTCCTAAAACGAAGAAAAAGATGACGGACGTTCCTTCAAAAAACAGAAAAATTTCTTCTCTAAAACGGAGAAAAAACATAACGGACTTCCATCAAAAGACGGAAACTTTCTCTCTTTTAAAGAAGAAAAACATGACGGACGTTCCTTCAAAAAACAGAACATTTTCTTCCTGCGACGGAAAAAAAAAAGACGGATATCCGTCTTTTTACAGAAATTTGCTGGCAGCACTGCTGCCAGTACTTTTTCTGTAAATTGACGGAAGTTTTTTTGAGAGTGTTGCGAAAGACATTTTACATCCTTCACAGGTGAAATATTTATGGAATTTGAATATTTATATCTATCGAAGGTGAATCCATTGGACTCTGGGATTGCATTAAGTAAAAAAAAATCCTTTCCCGCATTCTTTGTTTTCCAATACAATTTCCGCATTTTTAAATGATTTTTTTTAAATATAAAAGTGGTTTTTTCCCCTAAATTTGTCAGAAATTATAAATTTGAGAATATCTTTGACAAATATTGCTACATTTTCATTTTCCCTTAAGCTATAGTATCTATTTTCATTATCACACTGGTAAAAATATCGCTCAAAATACGAAAACTGTAATGTTTAAATATGAAAATTTTTCTTAGAGTGTTAAAATATAATATATATATATATATATGCTCTTAAAATCTTAACCTCATTGAGGGGCAAGCAATAATGTCTCTGAATTATTGAATTCCCACCGAAAAAATCGCAAAATTTTATTTTAAATTAAGGAAAAGCAAATTTTCAACATTTTGACGCCAAAGTTAAAAATATAAAATTTCAGTAAAAGTTGCTGAAGCGAATCGCATTACAATTATGTTTGTTTGTTTGTGTGACGGCCAATTATTTACACTTGGAACATGGGCCCTAAGGGGGGATGCCCTCCGTGGGGGTGTTTCTAAAGGAACCCAACCCGTATTTACGCAAGGAAATCCAAGGCTCGAGGAAAACCCCGAATGGTTGGGACGACGGCTGCGATTGGGTTCGAACCGTCTACCGTCCGTTCCTGTAGTCTACCAGTTTCGGTTTGGTTTATTTTTGGTTTATTTTTGTCGTCCGATTATCTACACTAGGGATATAGGACCAGGGGGGGAATGTCCATCGTGGGGGGTCTTTCTAAGGGAACCTAACCCGTACTTACGCAAGGTTCGAAGAAAACCACGAAAACTCCGAACGATTGGGCCGACAGCCGCGATTGGGTTCGAACTCAGCACCTGCCGTCTACCAGTTGAGAGGCCAGAGCCTCTCACCGCCCCTCAAGGGGTTAACAGCAACGATAAATTTTGTAGGCTGTTATCTGTTCAAGATATTCTTACTTTAATATGCGCTAATTTCTAACGCATTCACAATATCATTTTATAGGAGAAGACTAATACCGTAAAAGGACGTAAATTTTATTGGAAATGAACAGATTTTTTTCTGCAGTGTTTAGCTATCTGTATACAACCTTTTATTTGATTTCCCGTGATAGAATTTAAAAAGTGCATTTTTATATGTGTTGATTACATCCCGCCAAACAATCTTGCTCACTGAAATGTTAAAGTCCAATTTACACTACACTATTTTTTAATATCATCCGCTTTTAATTTTCGAATTCAATCAAACTGTTTACAAATGGCTAATTTTTCAATGCTTAGTAACTCAAATACCACGTTCAAAATAAATATTTAAAAATCAGAATACTCTTTAATGTAGACTTTTCCTTAAAAATATACTGAAAAGTTTAAAACATTCATCTCGATTTCAACTAAAGTGTTTTTAGACCAAGAGAAAGTACATTTTTCTTTGATGTCACAGGTATATAACTTTTTATCTTCAATTCCGAATCTCTGTCGGTCTTTGTTTGCTAAGGCTATAGATTTATTTTCTTTTGAAAGTCAAAGAGGTACTTCCATTTCTTGAAATACGGGTCACGTGACGAGAAAAAATCCTTAAGATTTGGTGTCATCTTCACTTTAAAGTCCCCTTTGAGATCAAAGTCATTCAGTATAAGGTTATGTTCTGAGAAATGGCATCGATAATCAATATCATAAGGAATTTTCAAACCGCGAAGTGATCAAATATGGCCCAAGGCACTGAAGGGGAAGTAAGAAAAAAAAATAGAGTTTAGTAGTAAGACAATCATGGGACCCATTTTTTGTAGATATATGTGAATAGAAAAACACGGATTTCCTTTTTTAAATCTATTGTGGCCGGTAATATAAACACCTACAAGAGTTCTTTTGAAAGTTGTTAGGAACAAAAAAGCCAGAATGTCCGATACGGTAAAAAATATATATATATTTAAGTTTCTTTTTCTTTTTTCTTTTCTTTTTTTTAAATCTGCAATGAAATTTTGTGGGATGCACTATATTTTTTCATGAATGGTCGATGTGGGTTTTAAAATGTTACATTTATTTCAAAAGTGTATGTTTTTTTTTTCATTGATAAATTTAATTCCCCCAAAGACTTTTGGGGTAAAAATTAATTGTATAAATCTGTTTTTTTAATTTAGAAACTTTTCACACTAAAGATTTTTTTCAGGTTGTATTTTAATCGATAACAAGAAAACATCTTTTTTTTTTATTATTATTCTCTTTTTTTTCTTTTGTTTCTCATTTTCTTTAAGTGGTAATTTCAACTGTATATATCCATTTCCTTTTAACCACAGTAGAACTTTTTTATAAAGCTTAAAAAATTCATTTTTTAAACTATTAGTTACGTTTCAGGAACAAATATTTTCGGGTTTTGTTTAGCTTTAAAAATGGAATATTTAGTTTTACTTTTCATTTTTCATTTTTCAATTCCATCTTTTTTTTTTCATAACTCATGAAAGACAGTCGAAAATGATATTTTTCAAAGACAATTTATTTTCAACATATAATGTAAGATGTTTTAAATTGTTGAAATAGCGATAGATTTTACTTTGAATAAATTGTTAAATTTCTTTTCCTGATTTTTAAAAATCATTCTTATAAAGCATTTGAAATGGGTCACAATTCATGCTTCTTATTTTTTAAAGAACGTTCAGTGAGCAGTAGCCATCAACCGCTTTTACATGAAGTGCATTAAAAGTGTATTCCAATCCAAAACTGCTTATTTTCGGATTGATTTTTGAATTTACTTTTTTGCTATCAAACGCATCAAACTCGCAAATTCTCTTATTTAAAAACTATATAAGGTTCCGTGTCGTTCAGTTTTTACCGGGTGTCCCAAAAATGACTGATGGATTTTAAAATTTAATAACTTGCAAACGGTGAAGCCTATTTAAAATTTTTTTGCGGGAGCGTTATTTATAATGTCATGAGATTTTTTACCGTAATTTTTTATTTTAGTTCGCATATCAAACAATAGGAGGCGCTGACGGCGATTGAAGGCCAAGTGATCAATGCTGAGTGAAGCGCCGACCTGGCCTTCAATCGCCGTCATCGCCACCTATTGTTTGATATGCGAACTAAAATAAAAAATTACGGTAAAAAAAAACTCCTGACATTGTACATAACCCTGCTGCAAAATTTTTTTAAATAGCTGTCACCGTTTCCAAGTTATTGAATTTTAAAATCCATCAGTCATTTTTGGGACACCCGGTATATGAAGGCAGAAATTATTACAAAAAAAAGCAGTCAAATTTAGCTTTTTGAACTTAATTTTCCGAAGTGGTAGATCTGGAAACGAAAAAAAGGCTCACACTGAGACAATAATTGTTTATAAATAATGAATTGAGCGCAAAAAGGAAATCACATGGCATCTTATACGTCCCTTCAAAAATCACATCAGCAAGTTTCACGCTTTTACTTTTAAAAATGAATCTGAAAATGTATCAGAAAATTTCAAGCTGTTCAGGTCCCACAATAGTCCCTGAAAAAAACCCGGATGATAATGTAAAGTCTGTGGGAGCGTCCTTTTCAAATATCTCGCTCAAATTTTAATATTTTCACATGATTTTTTTTTTTTTTTTTTGCATAGGATAGCTGAGGACGTTTCACAACCGGCCTAGTTTTTACTTTTCAATTTTGGTTTTAGATTTTCTTTAAAAAAATTACTTTAACCGGCAAACCGGTTCTGAAATTAAAACTATCATAATATAAAAAATTTGTAAGTAAAATCGAAAAAGTTAAAACTTGGCCGGTTGTTGATCGTCCTCATCTATCCTATGAAAATAAATCATGTAAAAATATTAAAATTTGAGCAAGATATTTGAAAAGAACATCCCCATAGACTTTACATTATCATCCGGGTCTTTTCTGTGACTAGTGTTGCATCTTAAGGATGAAAAACCATTTTTTCGAATACACGCTTAACACAAGTTTTTATGGCTACAAAAATATGTCCTCAAATTTTTCAGTAAGTTATCAAAAATTCTCGTTCCCCTTCTGCCCTTTTTTCTAATCAGCGAGCTGTCACGTGTATTAAAGGAAGTAATTTGTCACCTTTTTCACTATCGCCTTTTTTCCCCTTCTTCCCCCCAAATTGAGAGTTCAAAGAAAATGCTGTAAAATATTGAATAATTAATTACGCAATGAAGTATTCGTTATTTAAAATAAATGAGCTATTATTTATTTTGGCCATTAATATGTAATAATCAAGTAAATCATGCAGAATAATCGAAGTTTAATGACGGAAAGTGAAATATAATAATTAGGTTTCCAGAACAATGTAAATAAATAAAAGTATTTAATGGAAATTAAATGTGAGAAAATTATCGAACGTTATTGCATTCTTTTTTAAATTTTAAAATTATTTACAGAAAATATTTTTGTGACTTTAAGTTATTTGTAAATGGAAATTTCTTTCATAGCCAAAGGCGAAAAATTGTAGTTCTTCGTGGTAATGGACAAAAAATTACGTGTACAAAATAAGGTTTGGAAAATTATTGCGTGAACGAGTAAAAAATATTGTTAATACAAAATCTCGTGTAGACAAATTAATGTGAATGAGAATAATTATAAATAATAATTTATAATTATTATTTATAATTATTTTCATAAAATATATATTATAAATTTATAATGTATATTTTATGAGAATAATTATAGTTTTTTTTAGTTTAAAGTCAAATTAACATGCTTTAGCCCTCATGCTCATAAATTGTAAGAAAAATTAAAGGAAAAATAATCATTCCTTGAATTATCATAAGTAAAATGATTTTCTAGATTGAGTAGTAAAAAATATGAGATATGAAGTCTGGTTGTTTAAGTCAGTTCTAAAATACTGTCGCAAGATCATGAAATTGTCTTTCCCTAATTGATTTAATTGTTAAACATAAATATATAAAATTTTCAGGGCTGCTAATTGGAAACATTTGGAATCGAATGGCGTTTTCTATTTCTTGCTAAATAAATTACTTATCGAGTTAACCCTTTATCTACCGCATTATGAATTCATGAAATTTTTACATTCTAAAGCATTTTACACAAATTGTTTAAACTATATTAAAATATTTACATAAGCATTTAATAAATATTTGAAGGATTTTAGAAGGATTCAAGGATTTAGAAGGATTAATTAAATTTGAATTTACAGGGATTTTGTGCAATAATTATAACCCAACTCAAATCTTTTATTTTAAATTGTTTTCTTAGTATTTTGTAATTATAAGATGTACAAATATGATGTTCTTACAATATAAATATAGAAATATTTCTGCATTGAAAAATTCCCATCCCCCTCCCTCAGCACCAAGAAAGCTGAAAAGATGCGAAGGCAAAAGAAATCATACTTTAAAAAATATTTTTGTTTTGTCTAACCAATAATGCTTTTGGAAGAAGATAAAGTAATGTATCTGTAACTCATTATAAACAGTATTACATGAACGTATGAACCCTTTCCGGCACACTTGGCCCGGTCTGGGATACCTAATTTTAATTCCAAACTTGCAAATGGCACCAATAATATTTTAGTAAAATTTTACATTTACAATTAAAGCTTAAATTAAGGGATTTGAAATATCTAAAAAATTCGTGTGTGAATTCCGGTGTCAGTCGATAATTCCTCATTTAACTAATGGATTTTGCTCGTGCCGGAAAGGGTTAAAAGAATTTTATAATAAGTTATTTTAATGGTACTTATAAGTACCGTCGGTAAAAAAAGGGTTAATCGGTTCTTGTCTCGACAACAAATTTTTTCACTTTATCGCGCTGCTGCTTTGGGTGTTCGGTTCTCACTGCCCATTTCAACAATATTTTCTGAAGAATCTTCTACCTTTACTGACAAATGGAAAACGTTCAATTTATGTACCTCCTTCTATTATTTACCTCCTGAATAAGGATCACTTGTGCATTTCATGTGCTTTCAAATAAAAATGGAACCAGAAATGTGTCAGAAATTAATGCTGTTGGATTTGAGAACAGCTTTAACAGATACAAAATTTATTCGAAAACTGATTTAAAATTATCGTAGGTAAAAGGTATTTAATTTGACACAGGTTTCTTTTTGAAGGGACCGTAGTTAATTCGTATCTTAAGCGGGATAATATCGCAAACACGTAAACTCATTTATGAGTCTCACTGTAATAATTAGCTTTTCAAAAGAGTCAAAATTTTTCAAAAATACTTAATAAAAGGATTCTCTCTAAAAATGAATTTTATTATTTTGTTCTAATTATTAAAAACTTAAATTATTTTTAGGTGATTCTAATGTAGTTGTAAATAACTAATTGGATAATTAATTCGTATACCCACAGTTAATTCGTATCTTGAGCGGGATAATATCGCAAACGGATGTATCACGTAAACTCATTTATGAGTCTCACTGCAATAATTAGCTTTTCAAAGGAGTCAAAAATTTTCAAAAATACTTAATAAAAGAATTCTCTCCAAAAATGAATTTTATTATTTTGTTCTAATTATTAAAAACTTAAATTATTTTTGGATGATTCTAATGTAGTTGTAAATAAATAATTGGATAACAAATGCAAAAAATCAGACTTTCTCTAATTGTGTATATATTAAATTATTTATAACATCCATGTAATAAATATATGTTTATATCGATATAAAATATTATTATACTATTTTAAGATTAAATTTTTAGACATTAAATACGCAATTAACTATTTAGTGTTTTAAATTAAATAGATTGTTTTCTTGTAAATGTGTAAAAAATCAAACAATTTAACGGAAAGAAATCTAGCTTTAACGTATAAAAACTGAAATTTAAATTAGGTTTTTTTAAAAAGTGTAAAATAATCCTGTATATATATATTTTTTGATTTAATTGCACCTTACTATATCTTTCAGACTATTACAATTTTTTAAAATTTATTTATTTTATTTTTTTTACTTTTACAAATGCGTAATTATTCTCCGTCTCAACTGAAAATGTGAATTCGCAGTCTTTCAATTCTAACATGTAGAATGTCCAGTATTTTTGGTACTTTTATGTTAACCAATCACCAGTGATCATGAAAAGTTTTTGAATCTCGCCAACTCTTTTCTTTTCACGCCAATTTTATAACATTAGTGAGTAACAACTAGCCGATATTTCAACTTTACAATGATGGATATAACTCACTGGGAATAAATGCAAAAATTGAAATATTTTTTAAAAAAGTAATTAAAATTAGTTATAAAAAGTCCATTAATTTATTTTAAAATATCTTTCAAAATTTCACAAATAATAGTTAAAAAATAATTACAAATCTCACATAATATAAAATACAAATTTTCATTTAATCCGTTTTTAGTCCATAACAAGAATATTCAAGAAGAAGATAAAATAAAATAGAAACAATCTATTTTTTTATACCAGTTTAAGATCGGATTTAATTTCATAGTAAAAACATTGTTCTGAATTTATGCACACAAAAGTAGAAACTTATGTTATTTAAGGTCTCAAAACATTTTAATACCATTCACAGTATTTTTTAAATATATCATAAATTCCTTTTTTCCATTTTAATACAGCCAAGGATTGCAATTCTATGACGAACTGAAACTTGGAGAGTTATCACTGATGCCCGGCTAAAATAAATGCGCCGAGATTTTTTTTTTCTTTTTGTGAAATTTCAATCAAGCGGATTTACCGATTGAAAAATATGCATGAAAAGTTATCTTCAGGCCTCTGTTTAAACTTAACCTCAGTAATTTTTGGCGAAAGTATTATGTTTATAAAACTGTTTTTAATAATATAATAATATCAATTACGGGAATAATCGTGTTTATTTTGCTCCATTCAGTAAAACCGCTTTACAAAATATCGGTTTTCCAGATCGTAGTCAATTATTCTACAGAAAAAAACTATAATAAAACGATATTTTTATGCACATTAAGTACCCAGCAGTTGAATTTAGAAGTCGTTCGATTTCCAGAAACCACCTTGATGAATTCTGAATTAACATTTAAGTATTCCTATAATCGGCTTTCCTGTATTGACGTATCTATTCTTTTTCTTCGTTTAAGAAACTGAAGGATATTATTATATTTTTATAGTGATACAATCTGTAATAGATTTTATACAAACGGTGATTAAACGTTTTATAGGGAGGAGGAATAATTAATCCTTTTAAAGAGAGTATACGGAGTTATTGTTATTTTTATTACTTGGGAGATGCCGCTATATTGTAGTATTAACCCAACAACCAATCCGCAAACCGATAGTTCTAGAGGTATGTTCGTATGACAAAAATGTTTCAAATATTAGTCATTATCATAAAAAGAAAACATTTACGTCGAATAGTTTTTTATGCTTTCCAACAAAGTTGAAAAGTGTTTATGCTTTAAAGTTTGTCTGTCCGTCTGGAAGTCTGGCCGCGCTCTAACTCTCGTAAATATACTTGGATATCCAAGAAATTTTTGGAAGTTATTGACGTTTACCCTAGTATGAACCTTATTGCAAATGAAATTTCTACTACGATTAGTTTAATTACAGGGACAATCAAATGTTTTTCGTTACATTACGGTCTATGGAAAAAAATCGTTTGAAATTAATTTTAAAGAAGTTGCACCCTTCAAATTTATAAGCATTTACGAATCGCACTAAAATATGTCTTCTGCAAAATATGTGGTGAAAAGGATACTTATTATTCATTTACAGGGCCACAATAAAGAATTAAATTAATTAATGGCAAAGGGGACATATTTTAATTATATTAAACTATGTCATGTATAATAAAATCATGTATAATAATACGTCGCTGAGGCTTAATATAAGTTATTTCACGCATAATACGAAGTGCACAGCATTTACAGAGACACACAAAAAATAGAATGATAATTTCCTGATGGATGGATGAAATGCATTTTTATGTTTCATTAAATGTATGAATATTATATGGTGTATATAAATGCTTGACCGACAGGTCAAATACAGGGTAGCTCAAAAGTATTCGAATACATATTTTTCTATAGACAGTAATACCTTATTTCCTTAAATAACGAAGTTTTATTAAAGATTTCATATAGTGTTAGAAAGTGTTTCATAATATATGCTTAACATATAATTTTTCTTACTTGTTTTAATGTGTTTAGATATCAGAAAATGGTGGAAGTCTACACAATTCAAATTATTGCAACTGGGCAACTTTTGATCATAAAAGGAAGAAATTTTCATTGTTTCACTTTTCAGAATTGAGATAATATTTTTCTTCTAAACATAATTTATAATATACAGGGACCGATTAAAAATTTAAATTTTATGACTTTAAAAAATCTCTTTTGACATAAATAATTTTTTATATGTTGAAAAACAACATTTGAAACATTTTTCCAATAATTAGAACTACATCTTTAAAAATAACGGTTTAGGAATGAGTTATTGGATAACGGTGAACGGCGATATATTGTACTATATATTACAAACGTTTAATGCGCCTTTTAATAAAAAGGTAAAAGACTGAAAGAATAATCTTACAAACTTAGCGCTTAAAATAACAATGCAATGTTGGATAGTTATTACTTAAACTTTCACGAATAATTTAATGATGCCAATGTCTTAGATAATTTCTTAATTAATTTTTTACCTTTTAGCTCTTTTCTTTAAGTGCGGAATAAAAGCAATATTGGCTTTGTTAATCCGATTTGAGTGCATTTTAAAATTTAACGATGCATTTTTTAAAAATAGTTTATTATCTATTGTATTAAGTACCTTCATTTACCTAAGATTAGGTTTTACTATCTGGAGTGTTTTTGGAAGTTTTTTCTATTAATTCTTATAAATAAATTAGCTATAAGAATTAAATACTCTTTTATAAATAAAATGAGCTATAATTGGAAATTAAAAGTCCCAAAGATTACGTTTTATTAAATTTATTATTGTTTACTTTATTTAATGTAATATAATAGATCTCAGTATCGTTTTTTTAACTTCAATATCATGTGTATTTTGCATGCAATAAAGGATTGCAGTTGGTATAAAAATCTGAAAAACGTTTTAACTTATAAGCTGAATTGTTTAGAACAGTGGTTCCCAATGTGGGGCGCACGCTCCACAGGGAGGCAATTTGAGAATTCTATGAAATTCGGTCATCCTCTTATGATAAAAAAAAAAGTAACTAAATACTTTTTTTTACTAACATGAAGCAACAAGTAATTTTAAAAATCCTTTTACAATATAAATTTTCCCGGTTTGAAACTTAAAAAAATATATATTTCAAATTAATTTTCGATAGAATTAAAAATCAAGCCAGACACTGGACGTTTGATCAACCAATTAAAACGCGTCTTATTAGAGATTTTGATTGAGAAAAATATTGTTACACTTCCCATCTTCATACCTTGCTGAATGTGGTTTTAGTGCAGTAAACAATTTACTGCTAAAAAAAAAAGAAATCGACTAGATATCACTAAATGAAGGGATTTGAGATTAAAGCTGACAAAATTAGTGCCTGATATAAAATCTCTTTGCAGCCAACATCAAGCACAAGGATCTCCTTAATTTTATTCTATTCATCTTAAATGCTATAATTTGAATTTATTTTATTATATATTTTATTTATTTATTTATTTATTTTTACTGTCAGCAATGAAAATGACCGAAACATAATCAAGAAACATCCAAATAAAGTTATTTTTGTGTATCGAAGTTCACTATTAAATATTTGAAGATCTAATTTGCTTTTTTTTTTAATTGCTGCATATTATTATTACTATTATTAGATCGGGAAGCGGCTGCACAAACCATCATCTTATCGAGTTGATAACTGAAATTTATGAACTAGTTAAAACTCGATTCGCATATCAAAATGCAACTCGTCTACCAAGTCATATCTTAGTGGAAAACATCTGCACACCCGATTTTAGTGGTTGACTAGTAGTCTTACCATTTGCTTTCTTGCTAGCAGTCCTCTACGTTTTCATAGTTTTGATTGCAGTAAAGCTCTATGATAAATTAGCCGATCAATCACTAAAATCGGGTCTTCAGTGGTTTCCACCAATATATGATTTGGCAGACCAGTTGCATTTTAGTATACGTATTATGTTTTGACTAATGCTGAAACTTCAACAATCAACTCTATGAAGTGATGGTTTGTGCAGCCGCTTCGTGGTCCATATTATTAACGATTGCTTCCTGAATAGATTTCTTTCGTTTATGTTCATTTTTTCATGACCTTTGTTTTACATGTTTACGTTTTCTTTCCCATTCCCTTTTTAAATGGCTTTTTTTTTTACTTCTTTAAATGGAATAATGGCTCAATTTTTGTATAATAAGACTTATTTTTCAGAGAGAGGGGAGGGAGGGTCATCAGGGTTTTAGATATGATTTGGTGGGGAATGGCCGGAAAAAGGTTGGGAAACACTGATTTAGAACATTATTAAGGTCTTCAAATAATAAATAAGTTCATTCAATATAAGACTGTACCTCTAGGCTATCTCTGTTAAAAGTGTATGGAACTAGTTGTACAGAAAATCTTTTAAAACATTTTATAGCTACTTTTACCATGCAAATGCTTATTTTAGTAATAATAAGATTTTCAAAAATAATCTTTTAGTTCTATTTAATTTTCTCTTAATGTTAGTTGTTCAATACAGTGTGCATTCCAACCAAGTTCGTTAATTAGATACATATATGCATACATATATGTAAAGATATATATAGATAGATGTATCGAATTAAAAAAAAAATATTCACTATAAAGGTTTAAAAAACAGAAATAACCGTTTTATATAAAATTGCATAAACCAAAACCAAAAACTGGACTTCTTAAAAATTGGAAAAATATTATAAAATGATTATACTGAAAAAAAAATCATGCATATATTAAAGCGATTTTAGTAATAAATTAGGAAAGTTAATGGGTGCACAGCACACGTTTTTAATGTCGATGAAATATTGTAACCTATGCATACATAAAATAGTTTGTCCTGACTGACTGATAATCAACGCACATGCCAAACTACTGAACCTAGAAGCATAAAAATTGGGGAGAAAATACTTCTTATGATGTAAGCATGCATTAAGGCAGGATTTATGAAAATTCCACTATTAAGGAGGTTAAATGGGGGTCAAAAATTGTAGAACAATTGCTATATCTCAGCAGCTGTTTTAGGTAGGAGCGAGAAATTCCAGAAAATAAATCTGATAAAAATTAACTAAATACGCATTTCATCGATTTTACAAATTCTTGCCATAATGGGGTTAACCGTTTTACGGCTATGCAGCACGATCGCGCTTCCAGATTTCCAGTCCAAACAAGCTATAAGCGGAGCTATCGCGCTGTCATTTCAATACGAGTCTGTATCTTTGCGCGTGAGCAAATATTTCCCCGCTCTTGCTGATGAAAGCATATATTAAGCTATATGAAGCATTTATTAAAACATACATCCTGTACAATCTGTAATGCAAATGATATTTTTTGTTAATTTACATGGCCACACAAAATTATTCCATTACATGATGGTATAGGAGGAAACATTGTGTGGGTCGCGTTTTAATTACATTAAAATATTTTATATTTTATGAAATTGATGTATATGTCTGAGAATTACTAAAGGTTATTTCCTTGATTGTAGGAAGTCTTTTATTGTATTTTATTTACAGGGACACACAAAAGATTTTAGATACTTATACAGTAACCAAAGTAGTGTATACTATTACATCAAGATCTGAATAGTTTTAAAACTTCGTTATAGTACGAACGCACCTCATTTGCTACGTTTGAGGTGCAATTTCTTGGCTTTTTGTAAATAAGTAATTAAATTTTCATAATATACTCTTCAAACCCGTACATCCTTTTATGGAGACATTTTATTCTATTATCCTTGAATAAGAAACATTTTTTTTTCGGTGTACAAAGATTCAAACATTTAAACTACATAAAGTCAATTTCTATCTGAGAATTTTTTCGCACATATAAATCAATATAAGAAACGATTTACTGTTGTCCTTGATTATATATTAAAAGAGCCTAACGTAGAGTAATCTAAAGTGGAAAAACAGTTTGAATAACATTTTTCTTACTTAAAATCGTAATATATTTACTCGAATTTTTCAAAATAGGAAAAAAAAAAAAGATTTTAGAGGGAAAAAAATATATCTTTGAAAAGTAAACCTTTTACTAGAATAAGAATACACTGTAAATAATGATACTGATCTAACGCTTCCGCGAATGGATCGAAAATGTTTGGTAAAATGCCAAGACCTGTTTACTATGTTTTCAGTATTTTAATACGAAAAGGGAAAAAAAGGGCAAGATTAGCTGTGAAGTGTATTCATTGCTTCAATGAAATATGGGTTGCAGCGACATAATGTGAATATAATTTCCGAAAATTATTCAAACCACTTATAAAACAAAAGTTTTGACAGGAAGATGGTAAAATAGATTAGGCGTTTTTTAAATGTTTATTTTCTCTCTAAAAAAGTATAAAAATATGTTTTTAATATTTTAAAAATGAGTTCTGTATATTCACTTTAGGTTATTTTCATAACAAATTGTATTTATAAATTGAAAATTATAGGATCTCGAATTCTTCTCGCTTATGTTAAATCTATTGGTATGGAAAATATGAAATGGCATATATTTTTTAAAATATCCCCTCCGGAACTTAATATTTTAAACTTTTTTGTGTGTCAGTGTGTGTAACCTTTAATGTGCGCAATACTCAATGTTTGTAATGCGATAAAACAATACGAGGAATCACTTCAATTATTCTCATATGTTTATTATGATTTTTAATACTGGACCTTATAGACGAAAATTTTATCAAAGTCAATTCAGGAGAATTTATAATAATATTAGAAAATAAGTTTCAAGCAATCTCACTTCTTAATAAAAATACATTTATATTTAGATTACATGTGACTCTATTTCTGAATTTTCATGTTTTTTTTTTTTTTTTTTTTTTTTTTTTTTGGGGGGGGGGGGGGAGGGGGTGTTTTTTTTTTTTTTCAGAAATCCATTCCTCTATCTACCACTATTTACATGCTTTTGAAAGTACATGTAATGAAACAGCTCTTTTAATACAATTTTCACAAAAAATACTTGCATTTATTTCTTACTTATATGTTTTGCAGAAAATGATGAAAATTTTTAAATGTAAATAATAACTAAGGCATCATTTGTTCATTTAAGCTAGTTTAATAAATTCCATAAATAATTGTTCTCATGCAAATCTTCAATTAAATAAATTTGTATTAAATTTTTGTAAATTCATTATATTATTCAATAGAGATTCTGTATTTTCTGTTGGGAAAGCGTCGCACAGTTTTTATTCAGATATATATAAAAAATGAAGTACTCATTAAAGCTCATTTCAATTTTGAATGAGATCATTTTTAAGTTACATTTTCGGCGTTTTCTTTGCTCAATTTTATAAATTTTCATTTTGAAACGAATAATCGAGTATCCTTTGAAATTTAATTAACAAAATTAAAAATTGCATTTGAATAAAACATTTTTCCAAACTGAATGAAAAACATGCAGAGAATTATGTTTGATTATTTGATTTCAATTAATTTTATTAAAGTGTTTCAGGAATTCGTTAGTGCATTGTTAAAAATACTCATTCTTATTTTTTTTCTTTGTACCTATAGTATCAAAGTTTTTGCTATTTTCAGGCATTAGTCTGTTTATAATTTGAATGTTATTTTTTTATTACTTTAATTGGATAAAAATAATTTCAAATCAATTCGTTATGTTTTATTTTTATAACATTATGGAATATCAGTTTTCATAATTGAAAGCAACTGTATATCTCGTAACTTATATAAGTCACGAATCAATACGAAGTTCAGTGCATTCTTACAACAAAGAGATATTAGTTACTGTATTTTTAGGAGAGCTCTTCATTATATAAATATGTAGCACCTAAAGTTGTCACCTGGTCTGCCTATGAGTTCGCATAGTACAGCGCAAAAAATACACAACCGAACGGTTTAAAATTTCATATATACTGGGTGTCCAAGAAATGATGGACCCATTTTGAACATAAATGACAAAATAAAATGGTTCGAGGAAAAAAAAATGTAAAATTTTTAAAAATACACTTTGTTCAAATAGTTTGAATTTCGGCTAAAAGATGGCTCTAGCGGCAACCTGCTGGTGGAATACAGACATTAGTCTAGTTTTCATGCACATGATCTTTTCGACTCATTTTGCAGAGTCAAATCTGAGTTGATTTACCTATTTGATGAGTCGACATGTTGAATCTACTCTCGACTTCCCTGCAGAAATAGGATTTTTTTGCTGGAAAAAGATTTAAACTAATATTTATGATTGAACAATGTCTGTTATTTTTTATTAAGTATAACAGACAATGTTCAATCATAAATAATATTATTATTATTTTAAATCTCTTTATAATCAACAAACCCAGTTTCTTCAAGTGAGTCGAGAGTCGACTCAACATGTCGACTCATCAAATAGGTGAATCATTACTCCGGGGGGAAATCTGGGCCTTTTTTAATCAGGATTGTAACAGGCGATAGAAAATGGGTTACCTCTGACAATAACCAAGGCGACAGCTGAAAAAATATGCGGTGTATACGCAGGGGTGTAGTGGAGGGTATACTCGAATACACGCCGTACATCTTCTGGATTTTTTTAAGGATCACCGCATACCCTCTGTTCCTGAAGAAATCCATATTATGTACACTCTAGGATATACGCTCTGCCTTGAGCATATACCTTCCGTCTTTTTTACGACTACTCGACTGTGTATACGGTGAAGGACTAATAAGTCATTGGACAGTTAGAAAAGGGTTTGTAGAAGACTGTTCTTTAATTACGACCTTAAAAGACGAGACGAGGGCAAGGCTTCCCGTTTTTCGCGACAATCTTTTAAAAATAATTTTGGAGCAAAACCCACGTCAATCGCAAGACGTGTGGGAAAAAGGTAGAATACACCATAATCAATTGTCAACTGCAACCTGGAGAAATCAGAGAAAGTGAGCAAAATAATAGTATGAGTTTTGAAAAACATTTGGTGAGCTCAAAAATATTGGGTGGGCTGAAAAATATTTTGGTAAAATGGTACAATCAGTTTGTTTTCCTTTGAAGGATGAACAGATGGTGAAATATGAAAATTTTAAGTCAAGCTATCATGTTTTTAAAAAGTTGCAGTTTTATTGAATAATATTCTCATGTGTTTTTCCTAATAAAGTCATTAAAAATATTGTAATATCATCATATCATAAACATGATTACAAATTGAAATAGCAGAAAGTTAAACGTCGAGCAAAAATTTTTAGTCATTTGGGATTTATGAGTGTCAGTTAGAGAATTAAAACATTGGCAGAATAAATTTTGTTCTAGGAAGAAGAATGAATAATAAAATAATAATGAATGAAATAAATAACGAAATAGAATAATGAAAATTGGTAACGCTAATATTCAAAATTATTGGGCGGGCTCGAGACTCAATAGCCGATATAAGTTGGCGCCACTGGGTACGTCACACCGAGTCTTTTTTTTTTTTTTTTTTTAAATGGGATTGTAACAGGCGAGGAAAAATGGGTTATTTAAGAGAATATCGTCTGGGTAAAACACGGTGGCTGGATAAAAATGAACCACCCCAACCAGTTCGGAAAGCAAACATCTCTGAAAAAAAATGTTACTGTCCAAACCAACCATATTTTATTTCCAAGGAAGGAACAAATAAACTGTCAAGATAGTTCAATGCATACATAATGGTGGCGAATACATTGTTATTTAATTAAAGCAAAATAAAGGATTTGAAAAAAAAAAAGAAAGTTACGTATGACACAACATACTAACAGTTCTACTACAAATCTGGTGGAATGGAAACACTGGTCACTGGCAACACTTAATTGTACCATAATTTATATTTATACTCATATAACTTTTTGCTGAATATTTGTTCTTATTTTAACCTCTTTTTACTATAACACTGAATTTATTACTGGTTTTATTGTAACTTTTCTAAAGAAGCTTAAAATATGGGAATAAAATAAATAAATAAATATATGTATTATTATTTTTATTATATTCCATTCAAATAAAAATGTACTTCTCCAACAAATCATTTTTTACATTGGGGCATACAAATTCATAATATTTTTAGCCATCGCTGCATTTTAAATTTACATGAAAAGAAAAAAAAACACGAAATTTTAAAAATAAGTCCTGATGTGCTCAAAAATATTCGTAAAATATTCTTATAAATATTTCTGAATACATTCAGAATTTTCAAAATCAACGGCTCAAGTATCCAAGTATTAAAATGCTATAATTGTGATACGTATGATACGTGTTAATTTAGTTTTACTTCTTACCCCAAGTTTTGCTTTCGTTTTCCAATTATTATTTTATTTATATTATTATTCCAACTTCTGAAATTTTTCAATATAAAAATTCAGAGTTTTTCTTTTTTATTCACCCTTTTTAGGTGCTTTCGTAAATATGAAAATACGTAGCACCTATAGTCGTCGTTTAGTCCGTCGTCAGCAAATAACAACGAAAAAACTACACGGTCAACATTAAGGTTAATGGGAAAAAATAACTTCAAGGGCATTTAAAAAATGTTACACCCTTTCAAACATAATAAAATTAATATGCATCTATGAAGTAGGAGAAAGTTGGATAAAACCGGGAACCAGGCTTTATAGGCTTTTATTTGTGGCGATATCTACCAAAAACGTCGATAATTACTTCTAGACAAGCGCATGCCAGCTCCCAGTGTGCAGTAGTGAAAACCAGCTCATTTCGTACAGGTAATTTTTTTAAGTTTTACGTGATAAAGTTAAAAATTCGACGCTATATTACGCTACCAATTCCAAATATCTAAGGATTTAGTTTATGCAAGTGTAACGTATGATAACCTATTATTTACCTGTTATTTTAACGTTTTGTATTGGTGTCTATGATTTATCTGAAGCACACTGGAGTAACATTTCATCAAAAAGGACAAAACCGGGAAGTTCACGGTTTTGGACAATTCATTTATTTGCGTGGTTGAAAAGAAATGAACTTGTATATGCATTGTTTGACGATCTATAAATATTTAAAAATTATACAAAACATATTATTTTAATTAAGTTGTTACACAGAAAACTGTTTTTATACATTTATATTCCGAATTAAATTGGAAAAAATAGGAAATCATCGAGTTGAGGAATCACTGATTTTCATCAATCCAGATTTCGATGAAAGTAGAAAGTCCTTTGGTTAAATCGCAAAAATTGCCTGAACAAATACAGTATCGTGAGATAGACCTGCTTGTAGAAACCTTTTAGCTTCAGCCTTAGAAAGAGAATGGAACTATAGCGAAGCAGTCAAGTCCAACTTCGAAGGCTTCAGTTCCTGTAGAAAAACACGATGTCGGCTTGCAGTTTCCTGTGCAACTTTCTACACTGTAAAAAAAAAAAAAAAAAAAAAAAAAAAAAAAAAAAAAAAAAAAAAAAAAAAATCTGCAAAGGTACTACACTTTATCTAGGAAACTGGGATTCCAAGAACTTTTCCTGTAACGGTAACAACAAATACTCAAGTCTTAGAATCGGTAACATGGATTTTTCCTGTTATTGTTACATGAAAAGTTCTTGGAATCCCAGTTTCCTAGAAAATGTTTAGTACCTTTACAGATTTTTTTTTACAGTGTACGGCCTGAAATATCAAGCATCCTTTTGCAGTCTCACGTTATAGGATATAAGCCTATTGGCACGTATAAGCCTATTTCACTACAAACGGACCATCAGAAAATCCAACAAGCGAAGAGGGAAAATAGCTACCTTACTTCAACACTCTAAAAATTAGATCTCGAACAGGAAAAGAAAAGAAAGGAGGAAAAAACAAGACAAGAAGGCCTTAGTCATGAAGGGAAAAAATTTCAAGATGTCAGAAAAAGAAAAAAAAACTAAGGTAAAAAAAAGTGGTCAAGGAGAAAAATTCCTTGACATCAAACGAAGAAAAGGATGAAAGTGCAGCAAGTAATCATCTTTTGCAACGACTTATATGAACAATCTAAACCTAAGGAGAGTTGGATACAAAGCTTTCACTACACAGAAGGTGGTCATATAAATCGTGCAGCAATGCAAATGAGGAAGATCAAATTTTCATTTGTGATTTTTGTGCCTAAACGATTTTAAAACATAAAACATAACTTAAATCATTGTTATTTTATGTAGATTCGATATAGATTCACATTCCATAAGTATAATATGAAAACTTCTGCAAATTTCCATTTAATAAATAGTGTTATTACAATGTTGGAATGTGTTTAAAATTATATTTTCTAGTTCCCGGTTTTGTATACGACTTGGTCTTACAAAACCGGGACATTGCGCACTTCTAAAAAAAGTGTTGTTATGATCTCAATTGCTATTGTTCGCGACTGAATAAATACTTTTTTTTCTCCACAAGAAATCAATTTATCGTTTTAATACAAATTTTGACTGTTTTGTTCACTTAGTGTACAATAATAAAAAGAAAAACATTAGGTTCTCGGTTTTATCCGACTTTCTACTATATACTTAAACATACATTCTGTACAATTTGTGGTGCAATAAATATTTATTATAAGTTTACAGTGCTACACAAAAGTATTTCATTACGTAACGATAAAGAGAGAAACATTGTTTTGGTTATTGAAATACTGTTTGAAACATTTCGTTTTAATTACGTTAAACTATTTCACATTTTATGAAATTAATATATGATGCTGAGATTTACACTGAAAAAAAATCTCTAAGCTTTTTCTAGAATGCTGGGATTCCTTAGAACTTTTCATGTAAATGTATTAGGAGAAATTCATAGAATAGATTCGGTTGCATAAATTTTTGCTGCTACCGTTGCATAAAAATTCTAGAAATCCTAGTTTCCTGAAAAAGTTTAGTAGCTCGACATATTTTTTAAAAATGTACTACAAGTTACATCTTGTGTAATAGAAAGCGGATAGTAATGACAGGGATATACAAAATATTTCGAAAACTATATTGTATCCGAAGTACTGTAGACTATGACAGCAAGATCGGAATATTTTTTAAACTTTGTTATAGTACGAACGCACCTCATTTGCTACGTTTGACGTGTAATTTCCGACTTATTAAAGTTTATAAAATTATTCATCATCATTAAACTGCCATTCATAAAATTTTACATTTAATGTATTAAACATAATTATAATCATAATACAAAAGCCGTAATATTTAATATGGAAATAATTTAATTTTTCTTTAATATTTTATATATTTAATAAGAGGAAATTTTTATAAAAACATAGAACATGTAAAAATTCATACCAGATAATAGTTTTAAGTCTATATCAATTTTAAAATAATTAAATTAGCGAATACTCTAAAGTTTAATGCAACTGCAGCATTTTGCGTATAATGTACTCTGTCTTTTTACAATATTCCCGGATGAAATACTCCAAAGGTATAAAAATCTATGAGCTCTTATGCTGAAGGCATCACATCAATATTTTTTTCCAATTGACTAAATAGCATAATATGATATCAGCCGCAAGCTTGTATAAACTGTGTTACAAGAATAATAATGACAATGCCCACGCACTGAAATATGAGCAGAAATCACGATCCATCGACGCGAATTAATTTCAGTTTCTAATGCAGAAATTGCTTTATATAAGCATGCCACATAGACTTGCATTTGATGCTTGTGTAAACCTTATTAGATCCAGTGAGAAGTAGTGCATTAAATGCAACGGGAAAAGGATTTGTAACATGGAAGCGTTTGCATTATTTAAGATAGTGGACTTACATTAAGCTGAATATGATATTTATATAAGTTCATTTTAAAGAAAATATTTAAAGGGGAATGTTAAAGTTAATATAGGTTTTAGTTACACACTCAAATGTTTTACATAGAAAGATGGAAGTTTAAACAGTTAATCATCATACTTAGGATTATTGTCTCAGTGTTGAAATACAGTCGACTCTCGTTAATTCGAAATCGGATAATTCGAATCTTCGCTTAATTCGAATTAAACATGAAGTCCCAAAATTTTCAATGGCAGAATAACGTTAAAAATTCTCATTAATTCGAACTCATTTTCTTTTGACTTTGTTTAATTCGAACTAACTAGAATTCCGATTTTTCATTTTTCTTTTCTTTCTCATGGATTTCAGATCATTTGAATAACTTTCTTTCTTTGTTTTTTGTGAAAATTGTTCCGAACAAGTATACATATAATCCAAAGCATTTGATATCCACTTTCCTAGTGTCCCGTCTGTCCATCAGTGACGCTTTTAATTTTTCTTCCATTGTGCTTGTTTCTAATCTTTTAATTAGGTTATGTATTTATACATTTTAATTTAATATTAAGTCATATTCTAATGATAACAGACGAAAGAAGTAAAAAAACACTATAACATTAATTCCTTTGTACAATATTAAGCATGTTTTTATTTCATGTTTTTCATAATTCGAACTTCGGATAATTCGAACATTTCTTGTGGTCCCGACGAGTTCGAATTACCGAGAGCCGACTGTATATATTTCATTACAGATAATTTAATGTTAATTTGTAAATGCATTTGTATACTGTAAAAAAAATCTTTAAAGTTACTAAATTTTTCTAGAAACTGGGATTTCTAGAACATTTTAAATATCGGTAATAGCAAAAATTCATGCAATCGACTGTGCTGTGTGCATTTTTGCTGTTACCGTTACATAAAAAGTTTTAGGAATCCCAGTTTTCTACAAAAAAAATTTAGTAACTTTACAGATTTTTTTTGTTACTGTGTATTTATTTTTTCTACAAATTTCGTTATTTATTTTTATGTTAATTTTCTTATTATTTTTTTTTTCATTTAAGCATCTTGCGGCAAGAATTTTTTTAAGCCTATTAATTTTATGTAGATTGTACGTTTCGTCGGCATTTCTTTATAATAATGCATAGTTACTGCTAGATTATTCAAATTTTCCATTTTTGTATTTATTTATTTGATACACTAAAAATATTTGTAAAGTTACTAAACTTTTTCTAGGAAATTGGGACGTCTAGAACTTTTTATGTAACAGTAAAAATCCATATAACAGATTCGGTTATAGAAATTGCTGTTGTTACCGTTACTTGAAAAGTTTTAGGAACGCCAGTTTAATAGGAATCTTTAATATTAGGTAGTTAAGAAATTACTTTAATATTTTCATCTAAATTGGGCTTTGAATAAGTTTAATTAGCAAACCACGTCAAATTTGCATTTTTAGTATTTATGTTGTGCGTGTTATGTTACTAAAACTATTGAAAATGAATCAAAATGTAACGTAAGTTACCATGGAATGACCCTGATACATATGAAACATTGTTGAGCGATTGCTCTTTCCTATCAGTAAATATGAGAGGCCTGTAATTTCCAGACTAGCAACAATAGACTATTGATAAACCCACATGATAGTTAATAACACATAACAGGGCAATGGATATGTAAGACAAATGGTATTGAAGTTTCATCAACGGAAAAGGAAAATGTTTTATTCATGAATCTTGCATCTTTAACCCATAAATAATGCTTGTTTGTCATAACAAACATGAACCCATTTCACTTTTTTTAACTGGAGAAGGGGATGAGAGTATCCTTGAAACGGGCATAGGTAATAATTTTGAGGGCTTTGTTTTTGAGAATTTGTGCGTTATAACGTTGTTTTATAGCTTTTCTTTAAGCATTATTTAATTATCTATTAATTCAGATTCGCAATGTCCAGTACTTTACATTGCAATGTGCATATGTTTATGTATTTTCATATGCTCAATAGTAGTAAAAAAACTCATGCTCAAAAACATCAAATTTGTTAAAAGAACAAACTTTACGATAAAAAATTACGGTAAGTCTTTAAAGTACAGAACATATAATAGAATTTTAATGACTTTTCCAACAGTATTTTTAAAAGAAACATAATGCTTTTTAAAACTTTGTTATATAACCGCTTTCTCATGTTAGATTACATCTGAAAGTTTCTTGAAACTAAATTCTAATTAAAAGATAAATTAAATGCTTTAAAAACTAAAGTATTTCAACTACCATCATCAACGTTTTCTTTTTAATTGACTGAGAAATTCCCTAAGGTTACGGGAAAAGAAAAAAAAGAAAAAGAAAAAAAATAATTTAGTGAGCAGTGAAATGGGAAAAACGGAAAAAAAGGAAATAATTTCTTTTAGCTTTACCTCTTCTCTTTCATGAAGACAAAACATGAGGAATTTATAATTATGTATTTTATAACATTTGATCTTTAGAAGATTTCAGTCTATGTATACAACTTAAAGAAAGAAAAAAGAACAACTGTCTAAAGAAAATTAATAGTCAGGATATTGTTATGTTTTTCATTATTTATAAGACAACAAAAGGAAAGAATACATAAATATTTTAACAAAGATACTATCGTCAATCAAGTCTGTTATTTACTTCAACGTGTTTTTTTAATTCATATATTTTTATATAACTTTTACATACTTTTTGACAGTTTTATAAATTGTTTAACAACTTTGTGTCATGATGGTTTATTGGGAATTTATTGTAAGGACATACCAACACTGTCTCGAACACAGCAATTTACATAGTACAAACTAAAGCAGTGAGCAAAGTGAACGAAACTTTTTATGTTTTATTTTACACTCGAATAATTTATGTGGAAATCCGTTGCGTATATCATACTAGCGTAAATTAATGTTAATATCTTAAAGTAAGCTTTTTGATATATACGGGAAAGGTTCATAAATTGCTTGTATATTCTAAATCTTTGTATGTAACCGATTAATTCATGTAACCGATTCTGTTACATGATTTTTTACTGTTAGGGTTACATGAAAAGTTCAAGAAATTTCAGTTTCCTAGAAGAAATTTAGTAATTTTACTGATTTTTTTTTTGTACAGTGCAAGGCAAGAAAGTAAGTAAACTTTGTAGTAGTGGTAGGTTTGTCAAACCTTTTTGCCCAAAAATTTATTGCGAATTAAATTTCACTGCTCGCATATTGGTATAGTGTTAAACTTATTCTAATGAAAAGCAGTAGCTAAGAACACACTTGCGGGATACACTTTTTAAGAAATTGATTACTTCATCCTTTCATTACTACATTCAATGTAGATTCTATTTTGTTACTGCAGGATCAGCATTTCCGTAGAATCTTAATAATAAAATATTTCACGGTGCATACTTTAATACTTATCTATATTCGCTATCATATCATTCCAATTCCACAATTATTGATTTACTTATCTAAATTTAAAATTAATGATAAATAGAAACATTACTTTGATAGTTTCCTTTATTTATTTCTTTTAAAAAGAAAATCATAACTGATTTATGAAACATGGACTTTAGTAATTTACTCTTCAAAAAGTAGTTTATTACTAAAACTTTCGCATTACATAATCCAAAAATGTATTATTAATATATGCATATTAATCTACAACAGATTTACTTATGATTTCTTATATTTGATGACTAGTAAAAATAATATATTCATATTTTTATTTAATCGACGTTGTAAAACATACGTTTTTCAAATTTCCTCTAAAAAGTTTTCTGCATCCATAGACTTAAATAATTCTCGAAATATAAAACTTAAAATATTTATATTTTAAAATTCAAAGAGCCAATAGAACATCTTTAAAGTTTACAATAAAACTCTCCACTAAAAGAAAGAAAAAAGTAATTTAATTCTCTATGTATAAAGACGTAATAAAATATGTTCCCGGTAGCTCCATTAATACAATCTTTCAATTACGTAATTTAATTAGATTCATGTATTTGCTATTCAGTCAGGCATATTATTAAACAATAGATTGTTTTATAAATTCCTAAATATAAAGCTTAGTAAAAATAATAGATTCATATTTTTATTTATTCAATCATCTACACTGTAAAAAAATCTTTGAAGGTACTAAACATTTTCTAGGAAACTGGGATTCCAAGAACTTTTCATGTAACGATAACAGGAAAAATTCGTGTAATCGATTCTGAAACTTGAATTTTTGCTGTTACCGTTACAGGAAAAGTTCTTGAAATCCCAGTTTCCTAGAAAAGGTTTAGTACCTTTGCAGATTTTTTTTTACAGTGTAAAACATACATTTTTAAAAATTTTATTTGTAATATCGATAGACCTGAATATTTCTCAAAATAAAAAACTAAAAATCCTTTCAATTTTAAAATTTAAACATCTATCGGAACACCTATAATGCTTCAAATAAAAGATTTCCTCCAAGGAAAAAACTGCATTTAATTTTCTATCTATAAAGATATAAGAAAGTATATTCTTGAGAATCCCATAAATAAAATACTTGACATTACTTTATTTAATTTGATTCATGTATTTGCTATTAAGTTTGACACATTAATTAACAATTTATTTACTTATTTGCTCTTTAATTCAACGATAGATAAAATACCGATTCCCAATTTTATCTTTTCAGTGATGTAAAACAAACATTTTTCAAATTTCATTTTCAACATCTACTGACCTGAATATTTCTCAAAATATAAAACTAAAAATCCTTTCTATTTTAAAATCCACTGAGCACCTGGGACATCTATAACGTTTCTAATAAAAGACTCTAATCAACAAAGAAAATATTCATTTAATTCTCCATCTATAAAGATGCAACTAAGTACCGGAATTCTCTTAATAAAATCCTTGACATTACTTAATTTGATGCATGTATTTGCTATCCAGTTCGACATATTTATGAAAAATTCAATTATTTATCTTTTAATAAACTCAGTAATAATTAAAAATAACGATTCACAATTTTATTTATTCAGTGATGTAAAGCATTTACAGCATCGATACATGAATATTTCTCAAAATAAAAGACAAAAAATCCTTACGGTTTTAAAATTCTAAGAACCAAATGTACATCTATAAAGTTTCGAATAAAAGACCCCCCTCATAGAAAAAATGCCCCCTATAATTTTCTATCAATAAAGACGTATTCGATTAGTATGTTATCTTGATTCCCATTAATAAAATCTTTGCCATAACATAATTTCATATGTTTTTAGATTCATACGTTTGTTATTCGTTTAGACACATTAATCAACAAGTGATTTATTTAACCGTTCTTAAAAGCTTAGTGATAAATAAAAGTAATAATTTCTATTTTTATTTATTCCTTTATGTTAAACATTGTATTTTCATCTTTAATTTTCTACGTCTCATGACAAAATATTTCTCAAAATATCAGACTAAAAAACCTTACTAATTTATAACTTAATGAGTCAAAAGAACATCTATAAAGTTTCAAATAAAAGGCTCCTTCAAAGAAAAAAAAACCTTTGTTAATTCTCTATCTATAAAGACATAACAAAGTATTGTTTAGCGTGTCCCATTAATAATATCTTTCTCATTACGTAATTTAATATAATTCTAGAATTTGCTCATCAGTTATGTATGTTAATCAACAATTGATTTACTTATTCACTCTTAAACTTAATAATAAATAAAAAAAAATAGCAATTCAAAATTTTTGTATTTTATCACATACATCTATTACATACATTTTTAAAATTTCACTTTCAGCATCTATAAGCCAAAATAATTCTCAAAATACAAAACTAAAAATAAGAGCCAACGGAATATTTATAAAGTTTCGAATAAAACACTTCCCTCAAGCAAGAAAGAAACAACATTCAATTTTCTATCTATAAAGACATAACAATGCATGCTTTCGGAGTGTTTCGGAAATCTTTTACATTATGTAATTTAATTAAATTCATGTATTTGCTTTTCAATCAAAAAACATATTAATCAATAAGTAATTTATTTATTCATTATTAAAATCTGAATGATAAATAAAAGTAACAATTCAGATTTTTATTATGTAATGCATGCAGTTTTCATATTTTATATACATCATCTATAGACCTGAATATTTCTCAAAATAGAAAATTAAAAATCTTTACTGTTTAAAAATGCAAAGAGCCAATACAACATCTAAAAAAGATTCCCCTTAAAAATAAATAAATAAATAATTAAATAAATAAATAAAATTCATCTAATTCTTTATCTGAGTCCCGTTAATAAAATCTTTCTCATTACGTAATTTAATATAATTCTGGAATTTGCTTTTAAGTTATGCATATTAATCAACAATTTATATACTTATCAGTACTTACACTTAATTATAAACAAAAATAGCCATTCATAAATTTACATATTCAATCATGTAAAACAAATATTTTTCAAATTTCATTTTCTACATTTATTGGAGATGAGCATTTCTCAAAAGAGAAAACTAAAAATCCTTACTATTTTAAAATTCAAAGAGCCAATAGAAATTCTATAAAACTTCAAATAAAAGACTCCCCTCAAAGAAAAAAAAGATTTTAATTCTCTATCTATAAAGAAGTAACAAAATATGTTCTCCGGAGTCCCATTAATAAAATCTTCCACATTATGTAATTTAATAAGATTCATGTATTCGTTTTCAGTTAAATACATTAATCAATAAATAATTTTTTTCCATTCTTAAAAACTTAATGATAAATAAAATTAATAATTCATATTTTAATTATGTAAAGGATGCATTTTACATTTTTTATTTTCTACATCTATAGACCAGAATATTTCTCAAAGCAGAAAACTAAAAGTTCTTACTATTTTAATATCCAAAGAGCGAACAGAACATCTATAAAGTTTCAAATAAAAGACTCTCATTAAGCAAAAAAGAAATTTCATTTAATTTTCTATCTTTAAAGGCATATAACAAAATATTTTCTCAGTAGTCCCATTCATAAAATCTTTCACATTACGTAATTTAATTAGATTCATGTATTTGCTTTTCAGTTAAATACAATAATCGATAAATATTTTTTTATCCATTCTTAAAAACTTAATGATAATTAACAATAATAATTCATATTTTTCTACGTAACACATGCTTTTTTCATACTTTATTTTCTAGGTCTACAGACCTGAATATTTCTCAACATAACAGAACTAAAAATCCATACTATTTTAAAATTCAAAGAACCAACGGAACATCTATAAAATTTCAAATAAAAGACCTCCCCTCAAAGAAAAAAAAACTTCATTTAATTCTCTGTCTATAAAGACATAATAAAGTATGTTCTCTGGAGTCCCATTAATAAAATCTTTCACATTACGTACTTTAATTAGATTCATGTATTTTCTATTCCGTTATTCATCTTCTTTACTGTAAGATCAATTTATCAGAAATGATCCCCGTCCAGTTCTTGAAATTCAATTCAATATTTCAAGTTCATTTTAAAATTCCAGGAACTCGTTTCGAATTCCAAGTGGTCATTTGTGAAGGAGAAAATTTAATTCAACGTTCTTTGGATGTTTCTCCGGAAAGTTTCTCTTTAATCTGTATTGATAATAAATCTTTCGAACATTTCGAGGAACAATTTAACTTGAACATTACTAGAGATGATTCAATGAATATTGGGGAGATTTCCTCGAGGACATCTTAAGAGTCTAATTTCAATGTGTTAATATGTTTTAAATGTCTCCTGTAAAGAAAATTAAAAAAAAGATATTTTGCTCAATGACTTCTTTTTTATTAATTTTTTTTAATTTACTTATTTCATTCTATTTTTTTAGTTACTAAAAAGGTGTATGATTAAGATTTTTAAGACAGTAAAATATTTTTATTTAATTGCATACATGTTTCAATGCTTCCCTATTCGTTTTCGAAAGCAATAAAAATAATACGCTGAAACAGCAGGGTTTGCGATGCATTGAACTGAAACACCGACATTCAGTTTTTCATGTGACGTGCGTTTTTTTTTTTTTTTTTTTTTTTTTTTTTTTAATCATTATTATTTTTCTTGGATGTTTATTTTTATTTTCGAAACCATTGAGTGACTCGTACCACAGTTTTGGTAAGTTGAATGATATTGTATCTTTACTTATTGAATTTTTACATGTTGAAATAGCTATTATTTCTCATATAATGAAGAATACCATTTTTTGGAGGGAAAAACGAACTAATTTTCGTTCAAATTTATATGGATAATTTCTTCTTGAGGTAATTTTGGCAGGTCTGTTGTTTTTCTGTCATACTTTTTCAGTTACTGGAGGAAAAAAAATACATTCTTAAAGTATGCATTTTTCATATTTTATTTTCTACATCTACAGACCGGAATATTTCTCACCAAACAGAACTAAAAATCTTTAGTATTTTAAAATTCAGAGAACCAACCGAACATCTATAAAGTTCCAAATAAAAGACTCCCTTCAAAGAAAAAAAACTTCATTTAATTCTGTATGTATAAGAACGTAATAAAGTATGTTCTCTGGGGTCCCATTAATAAAATCTTTCACATTACGTACTTTAATTAGATTCATGTATTTGCTATTCCGTTATTCATCTTCTTTACTGTAAGATCAATTTATCAGAAATGATCCCCGTCCAGTTCTTGAAATTCAATTCAATATTTCAAGTTCATTTTAAAATTCCAGGAACTCGTTTCGAATTCCAAGCGGTCATTTGTGAAGGAGAAAATTTAATTCAACGTTCTTTGGATGTTTCTGCGGAAAGTTTCTCTTTAATCTGTATTGATAATAAATCTTTCGAACATTTCGAGGAACAATTTAACTTGAACATTACTAGAGATGATTCAATGAAGATTGGGGGAGCTTTCCTCGAGGACATCTTAAGAGCCTAATTTCAATGTGTTAATATGTTTTAAATGTCTCCTGTAAGAAACGACAGTTTCAATGAATTAAAATATGTAAAAAAATATTTTTCACAATAACTTTTTTTTTCTTTTATGTAATTCCGTTATTTCATTATATTTCTTCTAATTGTTTAAAAGGTATACGACTAAGATTTTAAAAACAGAAAAATATTTTTATTTAACTTTATTTCCACGTGCTCTTTGAATTTTAAAATAGTAAGGATTTTTAGTTTTGTATATTCATGTGTATAGATGCTGAAAATGAAATTTGAAAAATGTATGTTTTACATCACTGAATTGATAAAACTGAGAATCGATATTTTTAGCTATCGTTAAGTTTAAGAGCAGATAAGTAAATAAATTGTTAATTAATGTGTCAAACTTAATAGCAAATACATGAATCAAATTAAATGAAGTAATTTTAAATATTTTATTTATCTGATTCCCAAGAATGTACTTTCTAATGTCTTTTATAGATAGAGAATTTAATGCAGTTTTTTTCTTTGAAGTACATCTTTTATTTGAAGCTTCATAGCTGTTTCGAAGGATTTTTAAATTTTTAAATAGTAAGGATTTTTAGTTTTGTATTTTGAGAAATATTCAGGTCTATTGATATTGCAAATGAAATTTTAATAATGTATGTTTTAGATAATTGAATAAATAAAAATATGAATCTATTATTTTTACTACGCTTTATTTTAGGAAAGGATAAAACAATCTACTGTTTAATAATATGCATGACTGAATAGCAAATACATGATTCTAATTAAATTAAGTAATGTGAAAGATTTTATTAATGGAACAATCGAGAACATACACTGTAAAAAAAATCACAGTAATTAAACAGCAAAAAATGCTGGCAATATGGGTGCCAGTAAATTTTGCAGTATAATTACAGCAATTGCGTTTTTTAGATTTTACATCAGTCTTGTATAATTTCAGCATTTTTTGCTGTTAATTTACTAAAACTCGTTTTCCAGATTTTACAGCACTCTTGAAGATTTTCAGCATTTTTTGCTGTTTTTTTACTAAAATTTGTTTTTCAGATTTTACAGCACTCTTGTAGATTTTCAGCATTTTTTGCTGTTAATTTGCTAAAATTTGTTTTTCAGATTTTACAGTACTTTTGTAGATTTTCAGCATTTTTTGCTGTTAATTTAATAAAATGTGTTTTTCAGATTTTACTGTATTTTTGTAGATTTTCAGCATTTTTTGCTGTTAATTTACTAAAATTTGTTTTTCAGATTTTACTGTACTTTTGTAGATTTTCAGCATTTTTTGTTGTTAATTTACTAAAATTTGTTTTTCAGATTTTACTGTATTTTTGTAGATTTTCAGCATTTTTTGCTATTATTTTACTGAAATTTGTTTTTCAGATTTAACTGCTCGTTTGTAGTTATTCAGTATTTTTTGCAATTAATGTACTAAAATTTGTTTTCACTGCTTTTTCGTTGATTTTCAGCAATTTTTTAGGTCAATTAAGCAAATTTTGTTTTGACTTTATGGCACCTTTTTTTCAGTACTTTTTGCTGTTTATTTAAGAAATTTTGTTTTTTAAATTTTACTCACCTATCTTTGGAACTTTTTGCAGCTTATTCAACATAAAATTAGTTTTTTTAGTTACACAATTTTGCATTTTCTCAGTATTTTTTGCTTTTTAAATTTATAATCTGTTGAGAACTTTTGTAGATTCCCCCCCCCCTTTTTTCTTGGTTAATTTAATTCCATCATAATGTGCATGCTTTTAAACAGATCATTTATAATTTTTTCAGTAGCTGTAAATTATACCTTAATTTTCATCTAGTAAATTATTGACATAGGTTGAAAAGTGTATGGAATATTTAAACGTAATTACTTTTAATTATAATTTTGTATTATTTGACATCAGAATTTCAGAAATAAAGAAAAATACCTCCATACAATAGTGATATCAAACATGTGACAATAATATGCTATACAAAATTTTAATTACTTATGATTATAGCCCTATTAAAGCATGAGTTAACTGGGATGTGACATTAGGTTACTTTAACAAAATCTTTTTTAAAAAATAGTATACACACTTTAAAGTGCTCTCAGGTTTTTATTTTTTTCACTACAATCATTTTCACAACACTAAGTAAAAGGAAGTTGTAAGAAATTCTATACAATGCCTTGTGTCTTTTTGGACTGATGGGCCATTATACTTATTAAAATTTATTTTTAGATTTAAAAAAATCTTTAAACCAGGTGTATCTTCTAAAAAACTGGTGAATTCTTTTCAAATCCATTAACAAGCTTTTAATACTAAGTTTACCAATAGAGTAAAACACTCAAAAATAGAACATTTTGATAATGGTAAAAATAGTTTACTACAAAAGTAGTACAAATACACATCTCTCTGAAGCAGTATTTCTGTCAAGTACATCAACATTACATTTTTACAAGTTTTGCTAACATGTACATTTTTTCTTTAACTGCAATACTTAAATATAGACTTAAGTTCATTGTTAAGTTTCTACATGAAGATTAATAAATTTCTGAAATGCAAAAGTGTAATGTAGATCTGTTTTCATATGCATATTTTGAAATTAAATAGTTACATAATTTTTGGTTTTATGTAAATAAAATTAATTTGAAAGAATAACAAAGATCTTTTACAGAATAGAGTGTTAAATTAAAAAATATATATGTCACATTGAAATCGAGAAAATATATTCCATCATTCATAATTTATCCAAAAGATACAAGTAATCCAGGAATTTATGAAGCTTTTGCCTGTGAGTTTTAATAACGAAATTGTATCAGAGGCTGTCAATAAATTATGTCATGCTGGAAGGGGGTTTGAGAAACTGTGACAAAGGGGTGGTGGGGGGGGGGTAAAAAGAAATGCAACATCACACATTTTGGTTAGAATAAAAGCATGTAAGACCAATAGATTAAATTTTTAAGTTATTTTAAAAGTATTTTGTGTTTATAAAGTAAAGATAAGATTTAAAGCCAAATATATTAAATTATATTTTGAACTGCAAATTACTAATCTTTCCTATTGCTCTTTCATATTAATAATTCATTGCTGTTTTTGGTTATAAACTTTAACCTTATTGCATATAAAATAAGTATAAAAAATTTTACTGTTATGCTCACAAATGTCATTAAAACAGATAGTTAAAGATTAAAAATATAGTGTGAAATACATTCTATAAGGTAGTGCTTTGATTTTGAACGGCAAGTATATGTTTATGTAACATAGCATGACATGTAACAATAGGGAGGAGGAGGAAGAGTAAGGTGAAGTTTGACATTTTGTAGCAAAAGAGGAGGGGGGAGATAAAAAATATTGAAGAAAAGTGTTGCATCTTTTATGGATAGATCAAAGTTTAAAATTAAACTCCACCTAATCTGAAATTTTAAGCAGTGTATGTGTGTGATGGAGGGAGGATAAAGAAATTGTACGTCTTTTTCTACAAACATACCTCTATACAATGTGAGACCTTGATAGTAAAACAGTTATGGATTTAATTATAAGTTCTGTTTAATTAAAACCCCATCATTGAATATTTTTTTCTAGAAAAGCTTGATTTTCTTGATCAAATTTTAAGAAAAGTAGCATTTTTCCTTTCTTAACGCATTTTTAAATTGTCTTTGCTGATAAAAAATGAAAATTTATTATTTCTTTCCAAAGCACTTCCTATTTGAGTTCCATTAGTACTTCAAGATATGTAATATTGGTTGTTTACAGGACTCAAAATGTAATGGAGGATATCAGAACAATATTCTAGTTCATGAAATCATGAAATCTTATTGTGGTTTCAACTCAGCATTATTTACAATCAGGAATGCATTTTTAAAATCGCTTTTGTATGGTTAAATATAACTTTCCCCAAACATATACTAATTGTTAATTCAAACCAGAAATATTAATTATGATAAATGAACTTTCAAGTAATCTAAAAAAAATTTCGAAGCATTGATACTAAATTCTACCTTGACCACCAGCATTTGTTTGCTGATTGGAAAAGGTCAGAAATTTCTGTTTCTATTTTAAGCAAATTTACCATATCTACATTAAAGTGTAATTGTACCTAAGCAGGGATGATGAAAGCACAATTATATATAAAATTCTTTTCTTGCAATTGAACAAGTTTCATTAGAAATAAGTCTGAAAGATAATTTAGATTTAAAAGAGGAAAAAACAAAACATGAAAATTGCAATTAAAAAAAGTTTAATTTTAACAACAAATACAAGCCGCAAGTTATGATCTACAACCATTCGTAATCCGATAATTTATTTAACAATGATGATACTCGTGACATTATGCCATCTTTTAGGCTTTTCTTTCGCTGTTTATTTCCCCTGTTTGGATTTAGTTCAACAAGCACCTGGAAATAAAAAATAAATAAAAAAGGTAAGACTTTTAAAAACACATATTGCATATACATATTCCCAACAGTATACCATTTTGGTGAATTGCATTCAGAAGGAATTAAGGGGTAGTATAATTATATAGGGTAGATGTGCCAGTAATGGACTGCCTTCCAGTAATCAACTGCTTCACAATGTTTGGTTGGTGTTTAAAAATAATAATAGTTAAACTTTTATTTTTTTTCTTAACCTCCCCTTGCATGCTTTATAATCTGGATTTTTTTTTTTCGTCAAAAGAATTAGGAAGCAAAATAAAATTTCAGGGACATGCGAAGAGAAAATTGCACCCGGGTCAAAGACCGAATTTGGTGCCCCCCTCTCCCAACTTTTTCTAATGACAGGCAAAAGTTATGATGATAGTATGAATTTGGCATCCCCTAAATTTTCATGCACAGAGCAAACGTCCCTCTCCTCCCCCCATTCGCAAGCCACTGTAAAGTTTCATTGTTTTTCATTTAAAACCTATATGAAAAAGCTAAGAGCTGACTTTACTTATTTAATATTGTTTGTTTTCCTGTAAAAATGTAACGTTTTTGATTGAATAGTAATATAAAATTTGGATTTAAACTATTGTTTTTTTTAATTACATGAAACAGTAAAAGACAAAAAAAAAGGAAGGGCTTAAGATCAGTATAAACCAGAGAAATATATTTCTATAAATTTGTTAAGTTTAGCTGAAAAATTTGCAATCCATAATTATTCGAATATTAACGTCTTCATTATTAAGAAACCAGGTCATATTGAAGTCTACCTCAACTAAATATCTTTAAAATTAATTTAAAAAAAACACATAAAAAGGTTCAGTGTAAAAATTTAAATTCTTTGTAGCAAATCAACTTCGGCCAATAAAGGTAAATTTTGGTTTAAAAAAAAAGCCGATTAAGACTAACAAAAGCCACCAGCATAACATTGCTTTTTTAAATTTTACCAAGCTTTTTTACAACCCTTAAAATAAATTACTTTCATACTTAGAATTTTTAACACAATTGTTGTAAATTGTAGGTGAGCTGTGATTACACTTTTCCTTTTTAACAAAATAACTCTTTATTAAACATATAAAAAACTCAATTGTATAAGTAACAGAACATTAAATATTATATTAGATGACCGATCCACGGCATTTAACAACGCGACGCTTCATCGAAGAAGTCTTACAGCAAGTGTTTGAAAAGCTCCACTGAGTTCTCTAGCCAATCTGCATTTTCGCCAAAACATGCCACACAAGACCGGAGGACGCCAATGTCCCATTCCACTCACTATCCTCTAAAACTTTGAAATGTTTTTGTCCCGTTCCATTCGCTCTCCGCTACAACCATGAACTGAATTATGAATCAGTTTCCATTTTTCAGATCAGGAAAATAAACGTCGCTACACAATCATACATTGTCCAAAAAGGGGGGAAAAACAAATAAGCTCTTTTTTTTACGCCTTATTGATAAAATTTGCATTTTTTCGCGATCTTTAAAAAAATCCGCATATCTTTGCAGATGTAAACAATGAAACTTTCAGTTCATATGTAGGGCCAAAATCAGATTTTTTTTTTTTTTTTTTTTTGCTTATATTATTCTACATGTATTTTATTAAATAATTCAAGGAATGTGTATATTTTTATTATGCTTATTTTATTTTACATTATTATTTATTTGACCTTTATATTATAAATAATTTAATCAGTTTTAAAATTATCTCAGTTTTGATCATTTTAGTTTATTATTTTACTATATTGAAAGCATTTCTTATAGTGAATTTCCAAAAAAATTACCAGAAATCAACAAAATTCTAAACTCCATATAACCTCTGGTCCCAAGATGTGCGAATTTGGAGGAGTCTACTGTATTATAATAAATTCCATAAGCCAAAATGTACTAGAACAAACCAAAACAATATTATGGCTTGTGAAATGATGACAAAAATTGTTCCGTTTCATGAAGTTAAACTAAATGTTAGTCTTGTATGTGCGGTTATTATAATTATTAGTTTTATACCTGCAGCTTATTATAATCTCAAACTTTTTAATTAGAATCTTGAATGCATTTTAAATTTTTGTGCAGTAAGATAAATTTGTGTACAGTTTCAGAAAAAAATAATAAATAATTATTTTGAAACACATCATTTTGTAGATTTTTCCTTTCTAATCCCCCCCTTTTTTTGGGGGGGGGGGTCAGATAAGTAGGCAAAATTTTTTTAGACAGAAAGTAATGCATTTATTAACGACCTCCAACTAAATTGTATCTTTTTGAATGGGAAGGAATTAAGCTCAATGAGACAGACACCTTTCAGAGATAATTCTTGGAATTTTTGCATGCTTTAAAATAACAATTTATAAAACTGTAAATAATCTAGTAGATATTTTGAATTTTTTGCTTTGAAATGCATGTCTTATTCATTTAGTTGAAATTTAATATTAATTTAATTATTTATCTTCAAAACTGCTACTCCAATTTTTGTAAACTAACATTTACTTAGATTATTACATATTTTACAAAGATTTGTGTCATTCTTAAAATTTTAATTATTTTATTTTTGTTTTAATTCAACAATGATATAAAGCAGTCTTTAAAGAGATAAAATTTTTTCTTTACCATATTAAATATTTTTATACGAGCAAATCAAACTAAGCATCATGAAAGGTAATCTGATCAGCGCTTAGGGTCACCCGGGGTAAAATGGGCATATTTTAGTCATTTATTTTATTATTTTACTAGAAAATACTTTTTGAAAAAATAATGCTGTGAATAAAATGTTCACCTACCTGACTTTATTTGAACTTGGTTAAAACAAACTGACAACATATATTCTGGGTCTAGCAATCATTTTGTTTTTGAGAAGACAGAACAACGTGTTTTTAGTGATTGCAAAACTTCTCTCCAGAAAAAAATATAGAAAAAAATATAAGAATAAACTGTTTAAATTTTAAAGAATAAGA
Source organism: Maratus speculifer (assembly GCA_964019185.1). Taxonomy (NCBI): domain Eukaryota; kingdom Metazoa; phylum Arthropoda; class Arachnida; order Araneae; family Salticidae; genus Maratus; species Maratus speculifer. Next base: position 418,548,957 of record OZ025293.1, read on the forward strand.
ATCCATCTAACAGAATCCTCAAAAAATGAGTAAATATATTTACTCAAAAACTTTTTATAGCATTTCTTGTCATATGGGGTAAAATGGGTATAGGCCTTTTTTTTATGAAAGTTGAGGTTAAGACATGAATGTATAAAGATTAATCAAAATTGAAAGCAGTGTCGTAGCTAGGAGGGGGGAGGGGGGGCAAGGGGGCATCCGCCCCGGGCGCCGAGGCCTAGGGGCGCCAAATTGAGAGAAATTGTTATATATCTATATTGGGGGGGGGGCGCAAAATTTCTTGCTGGCCCCGGGCGCCAAAAAACGTAGCTACGCAACTGATTGAAAGAGCTTTGAGAGCAAATTGTTACTTATTGTACGTTTTAAACTGAAATTATGCTTATTTATATGAAATTATGCTATAATTTAGTCAGGAACATCTGTTATATGTGCTATACATTGGAATGTAAACATTGAAATTTGCGATTAACGCATTACTTCCCAAAAAATCATGTTAAATCAAAGTACAACATTTTCAGACATAAATTAAAACATGTATGATAACAAAACCAAATTATTTAATTGGATGAATGAAAAGAGACAAACGGTAAAAAGAATCAAAACAAATGAAATGGAAGTTAAGTTCTCACACAGTAAATCCAAATGATTAGTGACTGACTGTTCAATATTTTGTATCTTCCTTGAGAAAAATGATAATGCTGATGTCTAGGCATCCCAAATTGTTAGGAAGTCTTTCTCAACCAAGCTGCAACAGTTGTTTCCAATATACATTTTGAATATAAATTTTCATTCTGTTACAGCTGGTTAACTTTATAAATTTCTTTTGATGAAATTAAAAATTTTCAACTAGTTTAATTTCTCAGATCTTCCTACAGATAGATATTCATGCTGATACTGACTGCTTTTGATTTGAAAAAAAAAGTTTAACATGAAAAAATGTTAGAAAAGCATGATTCAGAAAATGGATGTAAGCTGACGGGATGAAAATCTGAGACATTTTGGGGAAATAACAAGATTTGTTGGCACTTTCACCTTTTTATACGAGTTTTATGAATATTTTTGTTTGGCAAGGAAAAAAATGTAAAAACAGAAAGTGGTTGGTTTTTTATTTTGCTTCTTAAATTTTGAATAAAAATTGACATTTAAAGGAAAATACGATAGTTTAAAGGGTTAATACAATAATTTAAAGGAAAGAAAGATTTGTGAACTTGAATGTTTGACGGAAAAAATATATATGTATTTCTAGTCGGTATAGTTTATGCTAAAATTACTTAGTTCAGATTTTAATTTAATAAAATAGAAAATATATATTATATCCATTTTAAAAACAAACTTCGGTTAATATTTTCGATTTGTCCGCAGAAGAGCTAAATTAAAATTTTTATACTAAAATAAATAAATAAAACTTTTAAGCTAAGCAGTAAACAGCTGGACAAAAATTGTAACTCTTTAAATTTTAAATATAGAAGATTTTTAAATTGCAATTAATAAACAAATAAAGAAATGCGTATGAATAAACAAATTAAAACTAACACTTACCTTTATTATATAGACCGAGGTGAAACTTGTTCCAGACAACAAAATAGGAATACATAGGAATCCAGACATAGGATCCCAGACATAGGAATCTACTATACTTGAAGATTTTTGTATAAATCTTACAAATCTCCGTAGAAAGCAGAAGAGGAGGGGGGTAGATTAATGATTAGATTTAACGAAATTTTTAAGACATATTCTCGTATCTTTTGCTAAAATCGTGGGTGTATTTCACGACTCCTTTCGTAGATGGCGCTTACAAAAAAAAAAAAAAAAACAGCAAAAAGGACTGTGAATTGTATTTTTTCCTTTTCTAGAAAGAAAAACAGTCTTTTCCACTGTTATATTCACCGTTATTTTTTACTGTGTATATTATTACGTCTTTATACATAGAGAATTAAATTACTTTTTTCTTTCTATGAGTTTAGTGTTTTATTGTAAATTTTATAGATGTTCTATTGGCTCTTTGAATTTTAAAATGTGAAAATTTTTAGTTTTATATTGCGAGAATTATTTACGCCTATAGATGAAGAAAAATTTTTGGAGGAAATTTGAAAAACGTTTGTTTTACAACATGAATTAAATAAATGTATGAATAAATTATTTTTACTGATCATCAAATTTAAGAAATCATAAGTAAATCTCTTGTTGATTAATATGCATATGCGAATAATACATTTTTGGATTGCGTAATGCGAAAGTTTTAACAATAAAATATTTTTTGAAGAGTAATTTGTTAAAGTTCATGTTTCATATAAAGTAGTTAAGATTTTCTTTTTAAAGAAATAAATAAAGGAAACAACCTAAGTAATATTTCTATTTATTATTAATTTTAAATTTAGAAAAGTAAATCAATAATTGTAGACTATGAATGATCTGATAGCGAATATAGAGAAGTATTTAAAATATGCACTCTGAAAGATTTTATTATTGAGATTCTACGAAGATGCTTTGTTACATCTTAGGCTGTAGAAGAAAATAATGTATATTTTTTGAAACTATTTTTATTTGTCTTTTTATACATGTATGGTTGGTCTTTGAATTTTAAAACAGAAAGAAGATTCTGTCTTTGAAATTTCGCAAGTATTTAGACATAATGAATCTGAAAACATTAAACAGCACATTTAAAATATTTTATTGTAAAGTATAATCGAATATAGGTAAACATCAATTCAATAGTTTCAGCTGTCGTTAATTTTAAGATTAGATAAATGAATCCATAGTTGATGAGCATGAGTAGTTGGATAATGAATAAATGTTTTATATATATATACAGAGAAGTATTCAAAATGAAATAATTTTTTATTTAATGAAAAAAAAATATTGTTACGTCTTTATAGGATGAAATTTAATTGTTTTCTATTTAAGCTGAAATTTTTGATTTAAAATTTTAAAGATGCTACATCGAAACTTTGAAATTTAAAATAGGATATTTTATTATTATTATTATTATTATTATTATTATTTATTTTCATAATTAAATTCACCTATACATGGAGAAAAACATGTTTTGTGAAAAGAAGATTTGAATATCCCTGTTTTATATGATGTAGAGCCCCACCAGTGGCCGAGAGGTTCTGACCTCAAACTGGTAGACGGTAGGTGCTGGGTTCGAACCCAATCGCGACCGTCGGCCTAACAGTTCGGAGTTTTCCGTGGTTTTCTTCGAAACTTGCGTAAATACGGGTTAGGTTCCCTTAGAAAGACCCCCACGGAGGGCATCCCACCCCTTAGGGCCTATATCCCACAGCGTAGATAATTGGCCGACATACATACAAAGCTGGGTTTATATGATGTAGTCATATCTGTTTTTTAATAGGTTAAAAAGAAAATAAGAAACTAATACTTTTTATTAGTCATTAATTATAGAATTATATAAAAATGAACCGTTAATTGGTAGGAATAAACGAATCGCAAAAATAAAACGCAATGAGGATCTACACACAACGTGAAAACTCTATTGATGGTAATCTTAGTAAGTACAAAGAATTAAATTAGTTTTCTTTCTTTTGAGTAGATATTTAATTTGAAACTTTAAAGATGTTTCGTTGCCCCTTTGAATTTTAAAGTAGAGAGTATTTTTTGTTTTGTATTTTTAGAAATAAGTAGACCATACATGATGAAAAACGAAATATGCTTTTTGAAAAGGAAATTTTAAAAATGCCTTTTATTCCTCCAAGAATTTGGCACTTAATATTCCGTTCATTAAGCTCCAGGTATCCCTGCTATATAAGCAGTATTTGTGTGAATATAATTCTGTAGATTTTATGAATTTTCAATACATTGAAGAATGATTAATGTCCTCAAAGATTCCATTCATATTTCTAATTAAGTTTTTTTTTTTTAAATAATGTTGAAAGAATCATATATTCTTATAATTTAAATCAAAATGCAGAGAAAACAATATTATGATTTTGGAAGACTTAACCGAATCAAGAAATATAAATTCCACACTTTTTCAATTATCATTAATTTAAAAAATAACTAAATAAATAATTGATGAGCATGAAAAATGCACGATCTCATTAAATCACATAATATGAAGAATTTTCTTTTTTTTTTTTAATTTATTAATTTTTTAAAGACTGAAATTTGAAAGAATATTTTTCATTCAGCTAAACATTTTATTTGAAATTTTAAACAAATTCTGTTCATTTTTTAAAAAGCGAGGTTTTTTAACTTTGCATTTAAAAGAAACATTTAAACATGCAAACAAAAATATATATTATGTTTTGTTTACGTAAAATTGAAAAGTGGGCAATTTACGCAATTTACGGCTATATTTTCTTTCAGATTAATTGAACACTGAAATACAAGTGCTACCTCTGACAATAAAGTTAGGTGAATGAATTCAGAACAATCGATCTGACAACACCGGGAAAACAAAATGCTGCACCTGCATAGAGGCAAGTGTTGACATCTTACCCCACCGTTGTTTAGTTGAGCGTCGTTTATGTTCCGTGTAAGATGTGCTTTACTAAGTGCTTGTTCAGTGAGATGGTTCTTAACTGAGTACAGGAAAATGAACGAACAAAAGATCAGTTTAAAGTTTGGTTTTAAGCTTTGCAAGACACCGAAAGAAATTCATGTGGAATGGTGCAAATTGAACATCCACCGTACTCGCCAGATCTCAGTCCTCCAGAATTCTTCCTATTTTCACGACTCAAACTCTCTTTGAAAGAGATTTGACCATATTGTTGACATCCAACGAAACGTGACGAAACTTTTAACTACATCCCAAAAGAATACTTCTTGCGAATTTCCCAGGACATGTAGAGCAGATCTGAGCGGTGCATAGTTAAGGGAAATGACTATTTCAAAGTATGGTATGGTAACATTCGTTAATATTTCATCAACATTAATGTTACAGGACTATTCACCGAACTTTATTGTCAGATGTAGTATTTCTTATAACGTGATTATGATTATATTTTCCTATAAAAACAGTTGAATAAAAGAATGCATATTTTATTATTTAATGTGAATTTTATAATAGAAAGGATTTTTCGCTTCAAGTATTCAGAAACGTTCGCATATATAGATAGATGTTAAAAGATGAAAGATATTTTTGGAAAAAAGAATTTGAAATACATATTTTTTATAAAATAGTTATAGTTATAATTTATTAAAAAATGGATTAAGGAAATTATAAATCTAATAATTATAATGATCACTAATTTTAAGATAATATACATAAACTGACATAGCAGAATGTGAATAATTGAATAGCAAATATAGGTATGCAATTAATGTACGCATTCCGAGAACATTAATATAGCTCCCAATAAAATGCTGTTTGCTACACCTTTACACATCGAGTATTATAACTTCTTTTCATTGTACACGGTTTTTTTTAATTGAAACGTTCTTGTGCCGGTAAAATAAGTTTTAAAATAAATAGGATTTTTAATTTTGTATTTACATAAAGGCGTACAGATTTTTAAACATATAACATGTTTTTATGAAAAGTAAATGTAAAATAATAATAAGTTATGTGACAATAATGTTATTTTAAATTTAAAATGGTAAAAAAAAAAAAAAAAAAAAAAAAAAAAAAACAATTTATATTTACTGAAAATACTCAAATATATAGATTTTGAAAGATAAAAACACATTAGGAGGAAAAAATTTTTCGAAAATATATGAGTTTTACATTTTTCATATCATGTATGTTTTTTTATATGTGTTTTATATTATATATGTTTTACATGATTCGGTTTTATTTAAATAAAAATAAAAATAACATCAATATGATATTTTTACTAACATTGGTTTAAAGATTAAGTAAATGCATAACTAGTTTATATTTGCTATAGATGTTAGATGTTATTAAAATATGTTGAAGAGTTTAGTAACCGTATTTAATTCGTTTTTTACAGCAATTCTTTCAGTTGTCTATATATGATATATATATATATATATATATATATATATATATAACCATTATATAATGCTACAATTCAATATCAACAATGAATATAGAATAACCCAGTATATAACAAACTTAAACATGACAAGAGGGGTTGGCAATTTTGGAACAATAACGTATAATAATGGAGATTGGGGTACGTGGCTCGTTCTCAAGGCCAATACCACGTAGAGACAACATTTACGATTAATTTCAGATCAGAAATCAAGAAAAAATCCTAAACATGATTTCTAGATTGCCCGATTAATCGTATCCATTAAATGTAAGTCAAAGAAAAAACAGGACATACATCAGACCATTTAAAAGAAAAATGGAAAAAAGGAAAAATTACAAACGTGTGAACAATTGCTAACGTGTGGGGCGGGGAAGTAATTTAAATGTGCAAGCTCATTTTACTAACAGTTAAGAGATAGGATACAGTTAAGAATATATTGTAAAGAAAAAAGAGAATAATAATAGAAAACAATATATATATATAATTAATATTTTAATTAAAAATAACTATTATTAATAATATTAAAATATTAAAATAACATTAAACAAAATATTTTATGTAAATAAATGGAAATAAATTATAATTTTATTAAAATTATCAGTAGTTTCAAATTGAATTAGGTTAAATGTTGTTAAGAAGAGGGATTTAATAATTGTTTAATGGCGCCATCTAGCAATATGGATAGATTACGGATAACTTACTTGTTAAATTTAAAAAGGTTTTACAAATTAACAAGCCACATTTTGATTTGCGAATTAAAGCCATTAGGCATTATGAGGTAATGCTAAGTCAACAGAATATTATAAATAATTAATAAAACATGTTCTGCAAATTAATGAAAATATAGGGTAATATCAATAATATGATCAATATTTTTAAATCGATGTAGGTTAAAGGAATGTCCTTACCTATTAATTTTCATTAGAATAGCTTTATTTAACTCTATTCCAATATGCGAGCAATAAAATTTAATTCGCAATAAAATTTTGATTAAAAAGGTTTGACAAAGCTCCCATCATCACAAAGTTTACTTGTTTCCTTGCCCTGCTATATATATATATATATATATATATAAATCTGTAGAATTACTAAACTTTTTCTAGGAAACTGGGTTTCCTTGACCTTTTCATATAACAGTAACAGCAAAAACAGAATCGGCTACATACAAAGATATAGATTGTACAAGAAATTCGCGAGCCTTTCCCGTATACCTTATAAAGCCTACATTGAAATATTAAAATTATTTTACGCTAATATGACATACGCAACGAATTTCCACATAAGTTATTCGAGTGTAAAATAAAACATAAAAAAAACTCTCTTTGCGCATATCTTTAGTTTGTACTATGCAAATTGTTGTGTTCAAAACAGTATTGGTATATGCTTACAATACATTCCCAATAAACCGACATGATACAAAGTTGTTAAACAATTCATAAAGCTGTCAAAAAGTATGTAAAAGTTACATAAAAATATATGAAAGAAAAAAAAACACGTTGAAGTAAATAACAAACTTGATTGACGATAGTATCTTTGTTAAAATATTTATGTATTCTTTCCTTTTGTTGTCTTATAAATAATGAAAAACATAACAATATCCAGACTATTAATTTTCTTTAGACAGTTGTTCCTTTTTCTTTCTTTAAGTTGTATACATAGTCTGAAATCTTCAAAAGATTAAATGTTATAAAATACATAATTATAAATTCCTCATGTTTTGTCTTCATGAAGGAGATGAGATAAAGCTAAAAGAAATTACTTCCTTTTTTCAGTTTTTCAAATTTCACTGCTCACTAAATTAATTTTTTTTTTATATATATTTCGTATTTTTTTCCTTTTTCCGTAACCTTAGGGAATTTTTCAGTCAATTAAAAAGAAAACGTTGATGATGGCGGTTAAAACACTTTAGTTTTAAAACATTTAATTTATCTTTTAATTAGAATTTAGTTTCAAGAAACTTTCAGATGTAATTTAACATAAGAAAACGGTTATATAACAAAGTTTTAAAAAGCATTCTGTTACTTTTAAAAATACTGTTAGAAAAGTCATTAAAATTCTATTATATGTTCTGTACTTTAAAGACTTGCCGTAATTTCAAGTCGAAAAGTTTGTTTTTAGCAATTTTTTAGTATATGTTTTTTTTTATTACTATTGAACATACGAAAGTACCTAAATACATTCACATTGCAGTGTAAGGTATTGAACGTTACGAATCTGAATTAATAGATAATTAAATAATGCTATAAGCAAAAACTATAAGGCAACGTTATAACGCACAAATATTTAAAAACAAAGCGCCCCAATGATAAATGATGCTTGTTTGTTATGACATCATAGGTTGGAGACTGTGGCGCACCCAGGAGTGAGCTTTGCAGGGTTCTGGCATATTTTAGAAGTCTATATTTTCCTGATCTAGCCCAGAATGCCAGACAGGCTGAGCTCGATTTTTTTTCTGCATTTAATTAAAAATAGACGAGTTGTGTCGTTCCTGGACATGTATTTTTTTCTATTGACTTGATACAGGACGAAGACGGGTGGTGGAAATGGGGAGCAATCAGCAAAACCTAGGGGAGTGACTCTGAAATTTTTTGATTGGGCCTTAGTTAAACCTCTTTGATAAATAAAAAAGAAAATATTGTTTTAAATGTTGAATATAAAAAGTGTTGATATATCAAATTTCATAAGAAAATTTATAAATAAGAAAAAAATTGTGAAAAGATTACTATTTTTCAAAATTTCTATTTTGCAGAATCTATTAAAAATAATAAAAGTAAACTTTCATAAATGTAGAAAATTTGAAATAGTTAGTTTAATCTTGCAGTCTGGAAGGAGTTTCACACCCCTTCGCTCCCTCCGTGGTTAAAGATGCAAGATTCATGAATAAAACATTTTCCTTTTCCGTTGTTGAAACGTCTATACCATTTGCTTTATATATTCATTGCCCTGTTATGTGTTATTAACTATTATATGGGTTTATCAATAGTCTATTGTCGCTAGTCTGGAAATTGCAGGTCTTTTATTTACTGATAGGAAAGATTCAGTCGCTCGATAATGTTTCATATGTATCATTGTCTCTAGAATAATTTCCATTATGGTTGTCCATAGAAAAATACGAGGCTTAGACTAATTTTGCATTTTGACAATTTAACTGTCGACATAAAATTTGTAAATTATGTGAAATTAAAAAAGTTTGTTTGTACAAAATAAAAATGAACACATAAACAAAAAACATCTCTTTTTAAAACTATCGTAGCGCATTCAAAATAATGATTTTACAATAATAATTTTCCGCTTAAAGACATGTGAAATTTCTGTAACATTTTTCTTCTTTTATCATAAATTATTCTTTCGGACAAATGGTCATGTATTGTAATTTTAAAAGAAGGAAAGACGCGTTTAAAAAAATCAGTGAAACAGTATATAAATCTGACATTTTTTATATTACTCAAACATAAATGAAATTATAGTACTAAACACAAACATGTGATGCAAATGATAAGAAAGCAATTAATAACAATAATATTTGTAACAACCTACTAATATTTAATGTAAAAATCTACTATTATTACCCCATTATAAACATTATTTAAAGAAACATTTTTTTTTAATTTAATGCATTTTAAATTCATTGAAGAAAGAGTAATACTCTCAAGCATGACATTCATATTCTTAATTGATTTTTTTTATATAATGTTACAGAATAATTTTATTAGCATTCCATTACAAAAGCATTACAAATTTTAGCATTACAAAATTCACACAACATTTCTGAAAACAAAAATCCAGAAAACAACATTACAATTTTCCCCATTTGTTAGACTGTCAGAAAGTTGAGCCAGGCGTAAAATGATTGTAACATAAATTAAGGGCTTAAATTACTGACTGAAAAAGTACCGGATGATAATGTTAAGTCTAGCGGTTTTCCTGTCAAATATCGCTCAAATTTTATATTTGTACGTGATTTTTATTTCCATAGGATAGCTAAGAACCTACGATAGGATAGCTAAGAAGAGCGATCTACAACCGCGATAGTTTTTACTTTTTCAACTTTGGTTTCAGATTTTAAAAAAATGTATTACCTTAACTTTCGAAATCAGTTAGAACCGGTTCTGAAATTGAAACTATCATAATATAAAAAAATGTATATAACTAAAATGGAAAAAAGTAGAAACTATCCCGGTTGCAGATCGTCTTCAGCTGTCCTATGCAAAAAACATCATGTAAAAATATTAAAATTTGAGGCAGATATTTGAAAAGAACGCCCCCTTTGACTTAACATTATCATACGGGTCTTTTTCGGTCAGTAGTGTGGGCTCTTAAAAATTGTAATCGTTAAGAGATTTGAAACTTTTGAAAAAAAACTTATAATTTATAACATATTGATGTGATAGGTTAAAAAGCAGTAGTCACATGGGGTATCAAATAACACACGTTTGCAGCAAATAATCAGATAAAAATTGTGATAGATACGAAAATATAATGTAAAATATCTTAATTGAAAATCTAAGCAATGATGGAACTGAAGTATTATTTTTTGATAATAAAGTTCACATAATGGACTTTATTATTGCTTTAATATAAATAAAGACAAGGCTCAGATCTTTCTCATCACAGCTAAAAAAATTAGAAGGAAGTTTCACAGATTTTTTATCAGTGTAATTTCCTAATGAAATAATGTACTGTAATGATCAAAGATCTTTTTTTGTCTGATGATTAAAATAAATGAAACTTATAACGTCATGTAAATTATTGTTTCCATTCTTTTTTTAATTATTTTACACGCACAATTCAGCGGGGCATATGTATATTGTAAATTATTTTTGAAAGAACTTATAGTTGCTGAAAAAGTTCGAACGAATTATTTTAAAATTACTTTAAAATACACTTATGGAATAGAGCACTTTAGATTAAATTATGTAAAAGCTTTGTAATTTAAAGTAATTTATTAAAAAGTAAACTTCAGAAAGAAAATATTTCTATTACATCGCGTCTAATTAATTTTAAATCCATCGCAAATAGAGTATTTTGCAAATCAATTATAATAGATTGAAATGATGTGTTTGCTTTTCAGGTAAAACTACGCAAATTTTCCCTTATTTCTAATTGGCATCGTGTTTTGTCCAAAGTGGCTATTTAATTTTAAAGATATTTTAAATCAAGTACCTTTAAATACAGTTTCTTAATTTAAGAGTAATTTTCAATCAAGTGTCTTTGATCACAATATAAAGAATTTTGTCTTGTGGAGGAAATTTAATTAAAACGTACTTCAGTGTAAGAACTTGGAGTCTTAATTACAGTCTGGCGTGCCAAATTAATATTATCACTGCGGTAGTGATCTCATTTAAAAATTCTAAACAGGCTATTTCAAAAATCATTTTAATTGGCTGGTAGCTTTGTTTAAAATGTTACACTGATTCTATCTCTGTGACGTTGATCCCGTACTAAATTACTTTGCGGAATATTTAATAACGTTTTAATTGTCTAGTTGAATAAGAATTGAAAAAAATATTCTTTATGATCGCAGAGAGATAGTCAACTGATTAAACCTTAAATAAACATATATGAAAAAGGCAATTAGTTCATAAACACCTTATTTCTACGATTCATTTGAAATGCTATTATTATTATTATTATTCTTTTCTGTATAAAAAAAAAGTTCGATAAAAAGACGTTAGAGATACTTGCGGATAAGTTTCTGTTAATTATTATTTTTTATAAAAAATACCCTTTTTAAAATGAATCACTCTTCATAATTAACGGTCTCAGTGTAAGCTATGATGTAATATAAGTTATAAGGTAATGATGTCACATAACAGATTTTGGTATTGTTTTGACAAATATAAATAGAAATATTGGCGCTATATCATTTAGGTTGTAACAACTAGAGGACATTTCACATATTTTACATAAATGTTGCTTCTAATGTATTAATAAGCAGAATTGATGAAAAAACTTTTTTTCTACCTGATGATTTTAAAAACAATAAAACTTATAACGTAATGTAATTCATTGGAGATTGTTTCCGTTATTACTTTAATTATTTTTCAAGCTTACATAATGCTGACAATTCAAAGAAGCATATACGTATTTTAAATTATTTTGGAACGAACTTAAAGATTCTAAAAATAATGAACAAATTATTTTTAAATTGCTCTTAAATACTCTTAAGGGATAGATTGATTTTGTTTAAATTATGTAAAAGCTTTATAATTTAAGGTAAATTATAAAATATTAAACTTCAGAAGGAAAATATTTCTATTGCATCGCGTCTAATTAATTTTACATCCATCGCAAATAGAGAATTTTGCAAATCAATTATAATAGATTGAAATAATGTGTTTGCTTTTCAGGTAAAACTATGTAAGTTTTCCTTATTTCCAATTGGCATGATGCTTTGTTCAAAGTGGCTATTTAATTTTAATGGTATTTTAAATCAAGTACCTTTAAATACAGTTACTTAATTTAAGTGTAATTATCAATCAAGTGTCTTTGAGCACAATATAATGAATTTTGTCTTGTAGGGGATATTTAATTAAAACGTTTTTCAGTGTAAGAACTCGGAGTCTTAATTAGTGTGGCGTGCCAAATTAATATTATCACTGCGGTAGTGATCTCATTAAAAAAATCTAAACAGGCTATTTAAAAAATTATTTTAATTGACTGGTATTCTTGACTCAAGCGTTGCATTAATTTTATATCTGTGACGTTGATCCCGTACAAAATTTCTTAGCGGAATATTTAAAAAACATTTTAATTGTCTAGTTGAACAAGAATTTAAAAAAAAATTATTTGTGATCGCGGACAGATAGTCAGCTGAGCACACCTTAATGAAACAGGTATGAAAAATGCAATTAATTCATAAACACGCTATTTTTACGATTCATTTGAAATGTTTTATTATTATTATTATTATTCTCTGTATAAAAATAAACTTTGATAAAAACACGTTAGAGATACTGGTGAGAATTTAAGTTTCTGTTAATTATAATTTTTTATAAAAAATAGCATTTGTTTGACATGATTCACTCTTCATAATTCATAATCACAGTGTAAGCGATGATGTAATATAAAGCATAAGGTAATGATGCTCACATTAGGGATTTCGGTACTGTTTTTTTAAAAAAAATAAACACGAAAATTGGCAATATATTATTTAGGCTCCAAGAACTAGAGCAAATTTCACATATTTTTATATAAAAGTTGTTTTCTAATGCATTAATATATAGTACTGATGAAAAAACTTTTTTCTCTGTGAGGATTTTAAAGCAATAAAATTTATAACGTAATGTAATTACATTTAGGTTGTTTCCTTTATTATTTTAATTATTTTTCAATCTTAAATAATGCTGACAATTCAAAGGGGTATATACGTATTTTAAATTATTTTGGAACAAAAATATAGATTCTGAAAATGTTGAACAAAATATTTTAAAATTGCTCTTAAATACTCTTATGGGATGGAGCGATTTTGATTAAATTATGTAAAAGCTTCGCAATTTATAGTAAATTATAAAAAATTAATTTTCAGAACGAAAATATTTCTATTGCATCGCATCTAATTAATTTTACATCCATCGCAAATAGAGTATTTCACAAATGAATTATAATAGATTGGAATAATATGTTTGCTTTTCAGGTAAAACTACGTAAATTTTGCCTTCTTTCTAATTGGCATCGTATTTTGACTAAAGTGGCTATTTAATTTTAGAGCTATTTTAAATCAAGTACCTTTAAATACAGTTACTTAACTTAAGAGTAATTTTCAATCATGTATCTTTGAAGAATTTTTTCTTGTGGAGGAAATTTAATTAAAACGTACTTCAGTGTAAGAACTCGAAGTCTTAATTACAGTCTTGCGTGCCTAATTAATATTATCACTACGGTAGTGATCTCATTAAAAAATTGTAAACAGGCTATTTAAAAAGTCATTTTTATTGGCTGGTAGCCTTGACTCAAGTGTTACATTAATTTTATCTCTCTGACGTTGATCCTGTACTAAAATTCTTAGCGTAATAATAAAACAAAATAATTGTCTAGTTGAATAAGAATTAAAAAAAAAAAATTCTTTGTGATCGCGGAGCGATAGTCAGCTCAGCAAACATTAATAAAAATGTATGAAAAAGTATTTAATTCATAAACACGCTATTTTTATGATTCATTTAAAATGTAATATTATTGTTATTATTTTTCTCAGTATAAAACAAATTTTGATAAAAAAAAAAAAAAAAAAAAACACGTTAGAGATACTGCGGAATATTTAAGCTTCTATTAATTATTATTTTTCATGAAAAGTAACATTTGTTTGAAATGATTCACTATTCATAACTCACGGTGACAGTGTAAGCGATGATGTAATATAAGTTATAAGGTAATGATGCTCACATAACTGATTTTGGTATTGTTTTGACGAAAATAAATATAAAATTTCGCACTATATCATTTAAGCTGTAAAAACTAGACTACGTTTCACATATTTTTACAGAAAAGTTGTTTTCTAATGTTTTAATATACAGTATTGATAACGAATTTTTTTTCTGTCTGACGATTTAAAAAAGAATAAGGCTTATAACTTAATCTAATTCATTGGCGATTGTTTCTGTTATTAATTTAATTATTTTTCAAGCTTACATAATGCTGACAATTCAAAGGGGCATATACGTGTTTTAAATTATTTTGGAAAGAACTTATAGATTCTGAAAATGTTGACCAAATTATTTTATAATTGCTCGTACATACTCTTTTGGAATGAAGCGATTTTGATTAAAATATGTAAAAGCTTTGTAATTTATAGTAAATTATAAAAAATTAATATTCAGAATGAAAATATTTCTATTGCATCGCATTTAATTAATTTTGCATCTATCGCAAATAGAGTATTTTGCAAATCAATTACAATAGATTGAAATAATGTGTTTGCTATTCAGGAAAAGCTACGAAAATTTTCCATTATTCCTAATTGGCATCATGTTTTGTCTAAAGTGGCAATTTAATTTTAAACGTATTTTAAATAAAGTACCTTTAAATAAAGTTTCTTAATTTAAGAGTAATTTTCAATCAAGTGTCTTTGGGCACGATATAAAGAATTTTGTCTTGTTTAGGAAATCTAATTAAAACGCTCTTCAGCATAAGAACTCGCAGTCTTAATTACAGTCTGGCGTGCTAAATTAATATTACCACTGCGGTAGAGATCTCATTTAAAATTTCTAAACAGGCTATTTAAAAAATCATTTTAATTGGCTGGGAGCCTTGTCTCAAGTGTTACAATATTTTTATCTCTGTAGCGTTGATCCCGTACTAAATTTCTTAGCGGATTATTTAAAAAAAAATTAATTGTCTAGTTGAATATCGTGGATGGATTGTCAGCTAACTTTTTTTTTGTCTGATGATTTTAAAAACAATAAAACTTATAACATAATGTAATTCATTGGAAATTGTTACCGTTATCAATTTAATTATTTTTAAAGCTTACATAATTCTGACAATTCAAAAGGGTATAAACGTATTTTAAATTATTTTGGAAGGAACTTATACATTCTGAAAATGTTGAACAAATTCTTTTAAAATTGCTCTTAAATACTCTTATGGGATGGAGCGATTTTGATCAAATTATGTATAAGCTTACAATTTAAAGTAAATTATAAAAAATTAAACTTCAAAATAGCAATAGAGATATTTCTGTTGCATCTCATTTAATTAATTTTACATTCATCGCAAGCAGAGTATTTTACAAATCAATTACAATAGATTGGAATAATGTGTTTGCTTTACGTTTAAAACTACGTAATTTTTTCATTACTTCTAATTGGCATCGTGTTTTGTCCAAAATGGCTATTTATTCTTAAAGCTATTTTAAATCAAGTACCTTTAAATAGAGTTACTTAATTTAAGATTAATTTTCAATCAAGTGTTTTTGAGTACAATATAAAGAATTTTGTCTTGTGGAGGAAACTTAAATAAAATATTCTTCAGTGTATTGGCACTATATCATTTAGGCTGCATCAACTAGAGGACATTTTACATATTTTTATATAAAGGTTGTTTTCTTGTTTATTACTATACAGTATTGATGAAAAAACATTTTCTGTCTGATGATTTTAAAAACAATAAAACTTATCACGTAAAGTAATTTATTGGAGATTGTTTCTGTTATTACTTTAATTATTTTTCAAGCTTACATAATGTTGACAATTCAAAGGGGCACATATTTATATTATTTTAGAATGAAATTTTAGATTCTGAAAATGTTGAACAAATTAATTTTAAAATTGCTCTTAAATACTCTTATGGGATGGAGCGGTTTTGATTAAATTATGTAAAAGTTTTGTAATTTAAAGTAAATTATGAAAGATTAAACTTCGGAATGAAAATATTTCTATTGCATCGCATCTAATTAATTTTATATCCATCGCAAATAGAGTATTTTGCAAATCAATTGTATTAGATTGAAATAATTTGTTTGCTTTTCAAGTAAAACTGCGTAAATTTTCCCTTATTTCTCTTTTTTTTGTGTGTATGTGTTTTGTCCAAAATGGCTATTTAATTTAAATCGAGTATCGTTAAATACAGTTACTTAATTTAAGAGTAATTTCCAATCAAGTGTCTTTATGAACAATATAAAGAATTTTGTCTTTTGGAGGAAATTTAATTAAAACTTTCTTCTGTGTAAGAACTCGGAGTCTTAATTACAGTCTGACGTACCAAATTAACATTAACACCGCGGTACCTCTGTGACATTGATTCCGTACTAAATTTCTTAGTGGAAAATTTAAAACATTTTAATTGTCTAGTTGAATAAGAATTAAAAAAATTCTTTGTGGTCGCGGAGAGATAGTCAGCAGAGCAACCTTAAATAAATATTTATGAAAAATGCAATTAATTCATAAACACGCTATTTTTACGATTAATTTGAAATGTGCTTTTTATTATTGTTATTTTTCTCTGTATAAAACAAAGTTTGATAATGACTCGTCAGGGATACTGCGGAATATTTAAACTTCTGTTACTTATTATTTTTATAAAAAATACCACTTGTTTGATATGATTCACTCTTCATAATTGACGGTCACAGTGTAAGCGATGATGGAATATAAGTTATAAGGTAATGATGTCACATAACGGATTTTGGTATTGTTTTGACAAATATAAATAAAACATTTAGAACTATATCGTTTAGGCTGCAACAATTACAGGACATTTCACCTATTTTATATAAAAGTTGTTTTCTAATGTATAAATAAACAGTATTAATGAAAAAACTTTTTTCTGTCTGATGATTTTAAAAACAATAAAATTTATAACATAGAATGTAATTCATTGGAGATTGTTTTCGATATTACTTCAATTATTTTTCATGTTTACATAATGCTGACAGTTCAAAGGGGCATATACGTATTATAAATTACTTTGGAACGAACTTATAGTTTCTGAAAATGTTGAACAAATTATTTTAAAATTGCTCTTAAATACTCTTTTGGGATGGAGCGATTTTTTAAATTAATTATGTAAAAGCTTTGTAATTTAAAGTCAATTATAAAAAAATAAACTTCAGAATGAAAATATTTCTATTGGCTTGCATCTAATTAATTTTAAATCCATCCCAAATAGAGAATCAAATTGCAAATCAATTATAATAGATTGAAATAATATGTTTGATTTTAATGTAAAACTACGTAAATTTTCCCATTTTTCTATTTGGCATCGTGTTTTGTCCAAGGTAGCTATTTAATTTTAAAGGTATCTACTTATAATAAAGTGCGTCCGAAGAAATGTGTAGAACGGTTCCAGGTTGTGCCACTCCTGTCTGGATTCAACCGTTGCTAGACGCCACGTTAGGCTTAATTGAAAACAGATGCTAAAATGATGCTTTTAAAATTTCTTCCACTTGAAATAACGTTTTTTCAGCATATTTTCATATAAAATATGTATATCAAACCCAATTATAATACATAAAGATAACAGTGGAAATGGAAAAGTTTTTTACCATCTGAGTACGATCGTATTTTATTTATCACTCTAGCACCGTCTCTCACAACTTTAGTGCTGCCATCTATGAGCTATTTTAGAAGCCTTTTTGGGAATATATTGTAAAAGTTAAATTTAGTTTTAGATGAATTTAAATTTAGTTTTATTACTATTTTTTTTAAATACTAGCATTTATCCGGTTAATTTTTTTAAATTTTGTTTTCTATTTAAATAAATAAGCTCTTTTTTTCTTCAAGTTGTTATGGATATATAAGATATCATCATGACTGCATTAGTATAACTGAAAATTATTTTTTCACATTGTCTTAAATTAAAACTTTATCTGCTTTGATGCAATGCATGCAAATAAATCAAAATTGCTCTTAAATTAAAATTTGATGTTTTTTATTTAGTTTATGGTATTATATATTCCTTACATTTAAATGGCATTTGATTAAAAAATACAAATTTCGTTTACAATGTAAGCAAATTTCGAATGGATATAATCTAAGCTTTAAAAAGTGGTAGATTTAATTTAAAATTTTACAAAAGAAACAATAATAATAATTTTGGTTTTCATAACTTACGGATTGAATTTTTAAAGTTTTTAAAATTGATTTTGATTTAAATCAATGCTATTTAGATTGCACCAAATCTAAATTTAAAAAGAAAACCCAAAGCTTCATATTCGATGCCTAAAAGCATCGAACTAAGAATCTATCATATACCCACGACTAAAATCGCTGCCGAATCATAATAAAGAATGTATTTTAAAATTTTAAAAACTTCAATATTTAATTTAAATGTTTTGTGAAATCTTCAGAAATTGAGTTTTATTTTGCCAATTATCATTATTATTGTAATAAATACTGTTCTTTGTTTTGAAATTAAAATTTGTTCAAAAACTAAATATCAAGTGAAAAAAAAATCATTTGTATTAGTAGAAATTTATTGCTATTTTTAAAATGTGCTTTTTTACAATACAAACTCTTCAAAAATAAAATCTGCATTCTGTTTGTTTGTATGAAGTATTAAAAAGATGAAATGCAAGTGAAAATTCCGTCATTTTTGACGGGGTTATATACTAGTTTTAAATAAAATACATTTAAATACAATTACTTAATTTAAGATTAATTTTCAATCAAGTGTCTTTGAGCACACTATAAATAATTTTGTCTTGTGTTGAAAATTTAATTAAAACGTTCTTCAGTATAACAACTCGGAGTCTTAATTACAGTCTGGCGTGCCAAATTATTGTTATCACTGTGGTAGTGATTTCATTATAAATTTCTAAACAGGCTATTTAAAAAATCATATTAATTAGCTGGTAGCCTTGTCTCAAGTGTTACATTAATTTTATCTCTGTGACGTTGATCCCGTACTAAATGTCTTAACGGAATATTTAAAAACATTTAGATTGTCTAGTTGAATAAGAATTGAAAAAAAAAATCTTTGTGATCGCGAATAGGCAGTCAGCTGAGCAAACATTAAATAAACATGCATGAAAAAAGCAATTCATAAACACGCTATTTTTACGATTCATTTGAAATGTTTTATTATTATTATTATTATTATTATTCTCTGTCTTAAAAAAAGTTTGAGAGCTAGAGATACTGCGGAATATTTAAGCTTCTGATAATTATTATTTTTTTAATAAAAAATACCATTTGTTTGAAATGATTCACTCTCCATAATTCACGGTCACAGTGTAAGCGATGATGCATTACAAGTTATAAGGTAATGATGTCACATAACGGATTTTGGTATTGTTTTGACGAAAATAAATACAAAATTTGACGCTATATCGTTTAGGATGTAACAACTAGATGACATTTCACAAATTTTCACATAAAAGTTGTTTTCTAATGTATTAATATAATACAGTAATCATGGAAAAAAAAATTCTGTCTGGTGATTTTAAAAACAATAAACTTTATTACGTAACGTAATTCATTGGCGATTGTTTCCGTTATTACTTTAATTATTTTTCAAGCTTATATAATGCTGACAACACAAAAGGGCATATACGTAATCTGATTTATTTTAGATTTTGAATTGTTGAACAAATTATTTTAAAATTGCTCTTAAATACTGTTATGGGATGAAGCTATTTTTATTAAATTTTGTAAAAGCTTTGTAATTTAAAGTAAATAATGAAAAATGAAACTTCAGACTGAAAATATTTCTATTGCATCGCAAATAATTAATATTATATTAGAGGTTTGCACGGGCCCGGCCCGTTGTAAAGCTCAAAAGTTCGGCCCAGGCCCGGCGCGGCCCGTACAAAAATCATCGAGAACAGGCCCGGCCCGTTTTGGCCCGTTACAATTTCTACGATTTCTAAAAAATTCAGATTTTTATCATATAACTAAGATTCCTTTAAAGAATACTGCATACATATCTATGGAATGATTTTACAGTATATTTTACAGCAAATACACATTAACAACATTAATGATTACTTAGATTCTTAGGCTTCCAACATTCGTATAAAGATTCATTAAAAAATTAATATGGCTTAGAATAAAAGAAAAAAGAAAGAAAGCTAAAAACATCGTTAATTTTGAAGCTGTTTAATAAAAGAAGATTTATAAATATATTTCTATATCATTTTATTATAGATTTCAAATCCAAATTCATTCTTAAATTCAAAGAAGCTCCTTTCTGATACATTTCTAAATTAATTTTTTTTTTCTCAGAAACGCATAAGATTAGCAGATATCTTTATTCAGAAACTATATGATCGAATGGCGTTATCCATTTTTTGATACAAGCAATTTAAGAATACTGCAAACAAATAAAATACTGTCATAATTAGCATTTTGAATAGAATTTCCGGAAGCAATAGCAAGGGAAGGGAGAGACACCTGCAATCATTTGAGAAACTATTATATCTCAATAAGGTTATACAAGTATTTTATTTACCAAAAATGAAAAACGCTAGTCGATTCCAAATCCTTTCAATAGTTAGACTTATCACTTTTATACTTTTACCATTAAAAATTATTCAGAAAATGTGTCAAACTTTCGCATTATTGAGAAATTAATTTAAAAATCATCAAGAAGTATATATCCGAAGACTAAGCTAACATAGGTTCTTTATCGCCGTTAATAATTTTACAAATCATGTTTTCTGTCAATAATTAAGTCTAGTAACGGTCCGTCCAGTCTATATGTAGAAAAATAATGCAAGCGTGATCTCGGACCGGCATGAGTCAGCTAAAAAAATATTAAAACGGGTTACACATAATGTAATTCTCCGATGCCGATACACTGTGCATTTTTATATTCATGCTGTCAAACTAGTATGGCCACATTTATACTTATTCTCGTTAAAACCATTTTCGTTGAAAAAAGCTCATACTTGATCGTTTCTGCTTAAATCTTTAGAACGGGCCGGCAGGCTCGAAATTTTTTTTATCGGCCCGGCCGGGCCCGTATGGCCCGTTAAATTTTTTTGCCGGCCCGTTTATGTTGCTTGTCGACCCGGCCCGTTGAAAAAACTATCCTAAATCTGCCGGTCCGGCCCGTTAGAAAATTCGAAACGATTGCGCCGGCCCGGCCCGCGAGCCAAGCCCGGGCCTGTGCACACCTCTATATTATATCCATTACAAATAGACTATTTTTCAAAGCAATTATAATAAATTGAAATAATGTGTTTGCTTTTCATGTAAAACTACGCAAATTTTCCCTTATTTCTAATTGATATCGTGTTTTGCCCAAAGTGGCTATTTAATATTAAATCAAATAACTTTACAGTTTCTTAATTTAAGTGTAATTTTCAAACAAGTGTCTTTACGCACAATATAAAGATTTTTGTCTTGTGGAGGAACTTTAAATAAAACGTTCTTCAGTGTAAGAACTCGGAGTCTTAATTACAGTTTGGCGTTACAAATTAATATTATCACTGCAGTAGTGATCTCATTAAAAAATTCTAAACAGGCTATTTAAAAAATCATTTTAATTCGCTGGTAGCCTTGTCTCAAGTGTTACATTCATTTTATCTCTGTGACGTTGACCCTTTACTAAATTTCTTAATGAAATATTTAAAAACATTTTAATTGTCTAGTTGAATAAGAATTGAAAAAAAAAGTTTGTGATCGCATAAAGAAAGTCAGCTGAGGCTATTAATTGATAAACACGCTATTTTTACTATTAATTTGGATTTATTATTATTATTATTATTTTCTGTATAAAAAAAATTGATAAGAATACGTTAGAGATACTGCGGAACATTTAAGTTTTTGTTAACTATTATTATTTTATAAAACATACCATTTGTTTGAAATGACTCACTCTTCATAATTCACTTTCCAGTGTAAGCGATGATGTAACTTAAGTTATATAAGGTAATGTTGCTCACGTAATGGATTTTGGTATTGTTTTGACGGAAATAAATACAAAATTTAGCACTATATCATTTAGGCTATAACAAGAGGACATTTCACATATTATTATGAAAACGTTGTGTTCTAATGTATTTATATACAGTATTAATGAAGAACCTTTTTTTTGTCTGATGATTTTAAAAACAATAAAACATATAACGTAATGTAATTCATTGGAGTTTGTTTCCGTTATTACTTTAATTATTTTTCAAGCTTACATAATGCTGAGAATTCAAAAGGGCATATACGTATTTTAAATTATTATGGAACGAACTTTTAGCTGCTGAAAATGTTAAACAAATTATTTTAAGATTCCTCTTAAATACTCTTTCTTATGGGATGGAGCGATTTTGATTAAATTATGTAAAAGCTTTGTAATTTAAAGCAAATTATAAAAAATTAAACTTTTGAATGAAAATATTTCTATTGCATCGCATCTAATTAATTTTAAATCCATCGCAAATAGAGTATTTTGCAAATCAATCTTAATAGATTGAAATAATGTGTTTACTTTTCAGGTAAAACAACGCAAATTTTCTTTTATTTCTAATTGGCATCGTGTTTTGTCTAAAGTGGCTATTTAATTTTAAAGCTATTTTAAATCAAGCACATTTAAATACAGTTACTTAATTTAAAAGTAATTTTCAATCAAGTGTCCTTGAGCACAATATAAAGAATTTTGTCTTGTGGAGGAAATTTAATTAAAACGTTCTTCAGTATAAGAACTTTCAGTCTTAATTACAGTCTGGCGTGCCAAATAATATTATCACTATGCTAGTGATCTCATTTAAAAATTATAAACAGGCTATTTAAAAAACCATTTAATTGGCTGGGAGCCTTGTCTCGAGTGCTATATTAGTATTATCGCAGCGACTTGAACCCGTACTAAATTTCTTAGCGGAATATTTAAAAACATTTTAATTGACTAGAAGAAAAACAATCCTTTGTGATCTCGCAGCGATAGTCAGCTGAGTTAACATTAATAAACATGCATGAAAAAGAGAATTAATTCATAAACACGCTATTTTTTATCATTTTATTTATTTATTTTTAAATATTTATTCCTTCTATCTTTTTTATTTTTATTTTATTTTATTTTATTCTATCTTATTTATTTACTTATTTATTTTTGCTTTGTATAAAACAAAATTTATCATAAAAACGTTATTAAATCTTTAAGATTTTTAAATCACAAGATTTTAAGAAAATTCACCTTTTATATATAAACGTTTGAATAAACATTTTTATTTTACCTGAAAGAGACGTAACGAAAAATTAAAAACAAATATTATTGACATGCTTCGATTCCAGTCTTATAAGAACCATAATCATAATAAAATAAAAATACCTTTTATTTTATTATGATGGTATTTTTAATTTATTATGATTATGGTTCATATAAGATTCGAATCGAAACGTGCAAATAACATTTGTTTTTAAATTTTTGTTACACCTCTCTCAAGAAAAAATAAATATTTTATATAAAAAAAAAAGATAAAAACACTATTGTGGAAAATTTAAGTTTCACTTAATTATTATTTTTTTTTAATAAGAAATACCATTTGTTGAAAATGATTCTATCTTCATACTTTAGAAAATATCTTTTAACATATCATTTCAATTTTTCTCATTATGAAATTATGATTGTTATCATGAAATCTGATCCACCTTTAAAGGTATCATTTTTAAAGCCTTTTCCATGACAACAATTGGTTGAAAACTGGATTTTGAAAACAAACTAAAAACATAAAATTAATATTTCCTGTTCCATTTAAGATAAAAATTAAAATGTCATTTAAAGCAGATGCAAAAGAAACAAAGGAATTTTTAACACAATAAAAGTTTTTTCTTAAGAACATTTAAAGATTTTTTATTTCCCGGACCCCCTTGAAGTGTCATAACACTCACAATTTACTTTGGCATTAAACGTTAATTAAAAAAATTGCAGGAAAATAAGAGCTAAAAAAACACATAGCACTAGCGTTAAGAACACGAACTTACTGATAATTGGACAACATTTTTAGCAGTCGTGCAGCCTACGCAATAGGGTGAGCCAAAAAAATCCAAAAATTGTTTTTCAAGTCATAATACTGCGGAAAAGGTGCAAATTCAGCAGACTAAAACATCGGTAAATAAATAAATAAATTCGATGTATATCCTCCGGTCTCATTTGTGTTGTAAAGTTTGTCAAAATGTGAAAATTTTCACATTGTAACAATTTTTTTAGCTTGCCAAATTATGGATGTAATAGCTGAAATTCTAATGAATTAGATAACACAACATAATGTAGAATATATAGAAGAGTAGACATTATTTAAATCCACCAACATTTTCCAGCCGCGCATGCGCTTTATAGTTGTAAAGTGCTATTAACAGGCTAAGTAAGATAAAAGATTATAACGAAAACGTGATTCTTGCGAAACTGTAGAGCGCATGCGCGAACGGAAGGTGTTTCTGGATTTAAATAATATTTCAACATTATGTTTTGTAATTCTATTACACAAAAATTTCAGTTATTACATTCGTAAAGAGGCTAAATTAAAATTGTTTGTAATAATTTGAATATTTCCCATATTTTGACTACCTTTTAAGCACATGCGCAACTGGAAGATATAAACCGATTTTAATTCTTTTTTTGCCCAGTTCTTAGTTCCCGTATTCGAAAAATTTCCCTTGTATTACGTTTTGTAAAACAGTTTTTGAATTTTGAATATTGCCCACATTTTGGCTAACATTATAACACATGCGCAACTAAAAGATATAAAAAAAAAATTATTTATGTTTTTACGCAAGTTTTAGTCTCCCGATTTCGAAAAATTTCCCTTGTATTACGAGGTGAAAAAGAGTTTTTGAATTTTTTTCGTCCCACCCTACAACACAACCAAATATGGCTGCTGAAAAATGTTTATTAGAAAATTTTTAGAAATCGCTACTTTATGATAAAAAAATGGCAAAATAACAAAATTATTTCAATACACTCAGGTGGCGTTACTGTATTATTTTGTGGAACTGGTATAATATAAAACCTTTTTGTAATCATAAATCAAATAACAAGGCAATTGATACTCATATACGAAGCTATTTTAAATAATTTGTATTTATAATTTATCTATGATAAATCAGCAAACTTCGGTGTATTCCTATCCGTAACATGAGATATAATTAATAAATTGACCATACTTCCCCAAAACCAACTGACCAAACTAAGTAATAACAATCTAATTTAGGTTAGTTAGTATCTATATTATAATTAAATTAAATGCCCCAGTGCCCCAGAATCATATGTTCAAACTAAATACTGATATACTAATTTTCATAAGCTCATATCCATAGCTTTAGAAGATTTAAACCTTCTATTAATATAAGATTAATGAGAATTAATGAATAATAAAAGCTTTCTATCACAAAATTTATCTGTTTTCTTAGGTTTTCGTAATTTTATTTTATCCCTTTCGGGTCCGAATTGTTTTTCAATTTTTAGAAAAAATTACTTTTACGTTAATAACATTAACACTAAGCAATCCAGATACATGAATCAGTGTTTAACGACTATTTTATTGTCGGAAAGATAACGAATGCTGTTGTTTTGCATGCTATTCAAAAAATTCAAATGACAATAGGCTAAGGAAGAATTTTTGAAGATGTTTAGAAAATATTATATTACATTAAGATTTAACTTATATTAAAACTTTCTAATACTTTTTGCGCTTTATTACACATAATATTTTCAGGAAAGTAACTTTTATTTAAATTTAAAGGGTGAAATATATATTTAAAATAAAAGAATTGCAAACGGCGCAAATAGATTGGAGCAAATAATAATAATTATTATCATTACTAAATGCCTGAACATAAATGAATTCGTATTGTAAATTCATAGGCATATATTAACATTACTACATGTAAAGAGTAGAAAAAGTATTTTATAAAACAAAATAGTACTCCATTAAAATGCATGTACAATCGTACACCAGACCCAAAAATATTATCTTTCTGATTAAATTCCAATTTAATACCTGCAGTCTGAGTTACTGAAATATTTAGGATTAACAGAAAGTGTCTTTAAGTATATCCCTCTAATTTTTCCCTTTATGATCCCGATTCGAATCAGTTTCCATTTCATTTTTATTGCTACTTAATTGCAATCAAGCGTTTAGTATTAATGAGTGCTTCTTGATGTGTCCCTTATGCAATTTCCATGTAAATGAACTGTCTAATTTTAAGTCTAATATATAAGATGTAATTTCTTAATTAAAACGATCACTCCCATAAGATTTTGAAAGAGGTAAAATACCTCGGATGTTAAGTTGCACATAAGACACTTAATTTACTCATCTTGCTTTTAAGGGAAATTCATAGTAGAGACAATTTTAATATACCTGCTGTAACATTAAAAGATTTAATATGTCGTTGAAGTTCCCATCTAGTTTAATTTGAAAATTAGACTACATTGGTAAATTAGAAGCTTATTAAACGCGTATTATTTCTTTTGACTAGAATCTGATTTATCTTCAATGATACTCATTAATTGAGAGATAATTTTTAATATTCTTTTTAATTAAGAATATTATCATGTCATTTTTAAAAATTGCATTTATATTCGGAAAAATACAGAGTTTATTACCTGAAATTTTACATAGTAACTGCGAATTTTATCACAGAATTATTTGTACTTTTCTATATTTAATGTTGTAACTTTGAATATAAATGTTTGAAATTCTTGTTATACATAAAATATTTTACTTTTAACTTTTAAGTCTAATTTTAATGTGAATAAAGAGAATAGCAATGTTATACTTTTTAAAAGTCTTCAACAATTACAAGTGTTTTATTATGTTAAAAATTTTTGAAACTCTTATTCTACATATCTTGTCGTATTTTATATTTAAGTTTAATTTTAGTGAGTTTTAAGAGAATAAAAATGCTATAATTTTTAAAAGTCTTAAATTGTTATAAGAGTTTTATTATGTTAAAGTACAATATGTTAAAGTTCAATATGTTAAAGATATGTTAAAGTTCATTTCATTTTAAGACAATATGTGAACATTTATTATTAAAAAGGGTATACGCAACTGATTAAAATTTAATTTTACAGTTGAGAAAATTTGTAGATTGCTCCGTTTTCCTCCTTTTCAATTTAGGAAAAATACAAAACATCTCTAATCTGTTCTCACTAAAGATTTTTTTCTTTGTTTAAAAGAAGTATATTCTCAACATGAAGAGTAATTATTTTCTTGGAGAAGATAAAAGGACAAAAAATTCAAAAGCTATTTCAAATTTACTCTTTTAAAATATAGTACATGGAGTTTAAGTACACCAAAATGTTTGCAACTTAGAAGACGAAATTATATCCATGTATTGCTAGAAAATAAATTCGTGTTATTTACTAAAATAACTTACATTTAAATTAAAGTTAATTTATTGAAAGGGGTTAAATAATTAAAATTAGTTTCTTAAAGAAATTTGTTTTAATGTAAAATAAAAAAATAAATTAGAAAGCGCTTGAACTTTTCGAAAATGTGTTTTAGTCATTTATACATACGAAGTGATTTGTATTAATTCACATATCCTCTTAAATCGATACGTCCTTGAATTTTACACAGTAGTGAAGTATTGTAAAAGTTTTGAAAAATTAGCAACATAAATATAAAAAAAGTAAACAAAAGTCTGTTAAATAGTTTAATATCTAAATTTAATGTAACAATTCTTAATAACCATTTTTCGGAAAATACTGGGGACATGGCACATTTTTTTATGAAGGAGTTACTTTGTAACATTCTCAGCATGGTTATAAGTGCAAAGTCATTCATTAATCTTGTATTGATCGAGCTAAATTGAAGACTGAAAAATGAATTTATTATCCCAGCTACACTGTTAATAATGTCTTA
Source organism: Maratus speculifer (assembly GCA_964019185.1). Taxonomy (NCBI): domain Eukaryota; kingdom Metazoa; phylum Arthropoda; class Arachnida; order Araneae; family Salticidae; genus Maratus; species Maratus speculifer. The sequence continues at coordinate 418,577,154 of OZ025293.1, forward strand.
ATTTTATTTAATTGTATAGATTGAAGAAAATAAATTCTAATTCATACATTAACATGATTTTCAAATAAAATATTAAGGATTGGATTTTTACAATTTTATTTATCTAGTGCCGTACAAAACAATAAAAAGGAAGAAAGTTTATACACTGTTAAAAACTTCTGGAAAAAAAACTGAGAAACTCTCTGTAAATTTACACCAGTTCTCGGTTAAATGCGTTCGATTTAGTTTCTTGGTCATCACTTTACACATATTTCGCTTTTCTTATATAGCATTCCCTGGAGGAATTTTCATGTCTTTACTTAACGCTATTTCTATCTTTGTTAAATTTTTGTTATTTAACAGAATTATGGTTTTTCCAATATCTGAAGTTATACATAAGATTTAAGACAATGTATTACCCGTAAATTCCACGTAATTTCATAGAAAGATTTTTAACAGTGTATTTTATGTCGATTCTATAAATTCAAACAAACATTTTATGTTTTTCAACGTTTTTAAATGAGTTGAAGTATTTAAAATTATTCGAACATATTCCAAGATAGAAATTCATAAACTTTCATTCAACTATCGATTGCAGTTATGAGTCTCTGTGTTACGCTGCTGAAGAAATCAAAAATAGAAGCAAAATCTGAAGAACTTGTTGCTTAATAGAATGTTGAACTTTCCACGAAAAAAGAAAATCATATTTATTTTAGTCTTTTTCCTCGAAATGTATATAAAGGTTTCATTATGCAGCACTGACATTACAATGTCAATGTGCAAAAGTCTTGTCTTTGTCACACTCTTTTCAAACACGGCATTAAATTCAGAGACCCGGAGAAATCGCATAAAGACAGGACATTCCTTTAAATTCCGAACACTGTCGCAGACAGATAAGACGCTTGGCTTCCTTTTGCTTTTGCTCTTGAATATCTAAAACATTTTCTTTGTAGCACCTTTGCTTGGAAGATGATGTAAATATTTTAGTTCTTATCTACTCTGCCGAAAATTTTGGTATAAGGAGCTTAAGAATATATTTCCTTTATTAAAGAAAACTTTGTTTCAGCCATAATTAAAAAGAATATGAATAACAATTGGAGGCAATTTCTCTTTAGCAGCTCTCGATTTTGCCTTAGCTCGAAACCTATTTTCTTGTATCTAACTTATTGTTAATTGATTTTTTTGCTTAAGAACTTAATAACATATTTTCTTTATTAAAGAAAACTTTGTTTTAGCCATAATTGGAAAGAATATGAATAACAATTGGAGGCATTTTCTCTGTAGGGACTCTCGATTTCGTATTAGTCCGAAATCTATTTTCTTGTATGTGACTTAATGTGACTTAATGTGACTTATTAATTGATTTTTGCTTAAGTACTTAAGAACATATTTTCTTTATTAAAGAAAACCTTGGTTTAGCCATAATTGAAAAGCATATAAATAACAATTGGAGGCATTTTGACTCTAAAAATTCTCGATTTTGTCTTAGTTTAAATCTATTTTCTTGTATGTAACTTATTATTAATTGATTTTTGCTTAACCCTTTCCGACACACTGTGCCCGGTCTGGGATACCAAATTTTAATTCCAAACTTGCAAACGGCACTAATAATATTTTAGTTAAATTTTGCTTTTACAATAAAATCTTAGATTATAGAATTCAAAATATTTAAAAAATTCGTTTGTGAATTCCGGTGTTAGTCGATAATTTCTCACTTTACTTCAAGTTTTGCCCGTGCCGGAAAGGGTTAAGAACTTAAGAACATATTTCCTTTATTAAAGAAAACTTTGTTTTAGCCATAATTAAAAAGAATATGAATAACAATTGGAGGCATTTTCTCTCTAGAAGCCCTTCATTATGTCTTAGTTCGGAATCTATTTTCTTGTATGTAACTTATTACTAATTGATTTTTGCGGGACATCGGGATTTTCTTCCGTAATCTTAATTCCGTGGACGTTTGATCCATTCGTATAATTGAAATATCTCTTGGGGAAATTGATATTTTAAACATATTTTTAGGGTTTAGTTCATCTGACGAATCATTATTCGAGTCTGTCTTCTGTCTGTCCGTCCATCCTTTCTAGCACCTTTGCTTGGAAGATGATGTAAATGTTTTAATTCTTATCTACTCTGCCGAAAATATTGGTATAAGGAGCTTAAGAATATATTTCCTTTATTAAAGAAAACTTTCTTTTAGCCATAATTAAAAAAAATATATATAAATAACAATTGGAGACATTTTCTCTGTAGAAGCCCTCGATTTTGTCTTAGTTCGAAATCTATTTTCTTGTATGTAACTTATTATTAAATGCTTTTTTCTTTCTAGGGGAATTCGGAATTTTCTTCAGTAATGTTAATTCCGTAGTCATTTCATCCATGCGTACATTTAAACTATATCTTGGGGAAATTGGTATTTTAAACTTATTTTTAGGCTTTCGCTCATCTGATGAATCGTTATCTGTCTGTCCGTCCGTCACAGAATTCGTACACATAAACTGTATAAGTCAGAGACTTCAAATTTTGTCTACTTACAGCTGAATACAATGTGTCATACGACAAATCATACAATTTTGGAAAAGTTTATCATTTTAATTAAATTAATTTTTTCAGTGTCATCCGTTCATTTTTCCGTTTTAATTTCAAAAGAGAACCTTAATTTCAGCTTCTTCCGTGTAGATATCATGGCTTGGAAACAAAGCATCTTATTAGTGAATAGAAGATTGTTATTTTGATGCCCGATGCTGGAACTTGAAATTTTCATCTTAAAAATTGGATTTAATAAGAAGAAATTTCGTATTTTTGGCCAATTTAAGGGTATATAATTATTAGGTTTCGTTCATTTGAACATTCAAAATTTATTTTGAAATTCAGTTTTCTTTCTGTTGATTCAGCATTTAAAATTAAATTTTAATCAATTTTCTTCGTGTTTAGAAAATTTTAAATTTTATTTACATCTCCGCTATTTTTTTTAATTTCGTATTTTAAAAAAAAATTGAATTTTGCATTTTATTTAAATAATTTGATTTGAACATTTTTAATTTGATTAAAATAAGCAACTTCCTTTGATAAATATTTTTAAATTAAATTCATTGGTGCTACTATCTATGTAAGAATTGAATAATTATAAATTTACAATTTGAACCTAATAATTAAAGATAAGTTGTTTCGAAAGAAATATTCAACGAAACCCTCTGTGCGATCTGAGATCACACTTACCCACCAATAACATGACATTTTATTTTTATCAGGAAAAACACAAAATTTAATTATAAAAGAAAGTATTTTCGAAAAAAAAAATCGTTCCAATTTCATTTCATTCACTGTTGAATCTCTACAGAAAACTGTCCTGTCACTTTAAAGTTTTTTTCAAGGTTACCTTATCATAATATCAAGGCTTGTCATTCGCCAAGTTTCCTTTGACCGCAGTACACGTGGTCAGAAACCACATGATTTTCCCGTTGGTAGCGCCATCTAATGAGAGAAACTGAAATATTTTCCATTTTTTTCCTATGAATTTGTGCATGGATTATTAGCAGTAGTATGCACCAGGTGGCGTTACTTATGAGACAAAGTCATATAATAAGTTGGCAACTATAGGGACAATTTCAACAATAGATTTTCTCCTGAATGCGAGGCCTTTATACTATGATAAGGTGGCCTTGGTTTTTTTTTTAAATAGCAGTTACTTCAGATGTAAATTTTCCAAGTGGGTGGAAAAAAGTCCGGGCCAAGATTCGAACCAGGGATGTATTGGCTGAAGCCACAATTCTCTTCCAACAGAGCCATCCCGGATGAAAACTGGTGGACTAATTTACCCAAATCGTCCGGGGTGGTTCCCCTAATAGCATGCATGGTCACAGTGACGTCACAGTGACGTCACAGTGACGTCACAGTGACGTCACTGTGAGTCACTTTGGTCACATCACATCTGTGACCAAAATGCCACCACTCAGTGACGTCACATTGTGACTGAGATGTGACTTTCTTAAAAATCTTTAGAAATTTATAAATATCCTTCAAAACATGTTATTTACTTTAAAAAAACATGTTTCTGGCAATTTATATATCGTCGCTTTTGTCACAGTTTCGTCACAATCTTAATGTCAAATTAGTCACAAATGACACATTTTTCACAAATTTGTCACAGTGTGACCACTTTGTGAAACGTCGCAAAAGAGCTCCAAAACGGCCAGAACGACTTCACATTTTAGTCACTGTGACTTCACATCGACAATCGATGGTCACAAAGTCACAATGTGACTTCACAACGACGTTGCAGTGACGTCACCATGCTTTACGGGTCAGTTGTGACCCTAGAGAGGAAAATTATTATATCTGCTACATAACATGAGTTAATGGCAAAGTGTTGGTCAGCACTAATGTGAGTTTGACAGCTTATTGGAAATAAGGTTCCACCATGGCAGCATTTATCAAAGTTTCGTAAAGAAGTAGCAATGTTATCCTAATTTGGGACAAAATAAACCTGATTGACTGTATACGTATCGAAGGTTATAAGTTATCACAAATAAAAATAAAGTGACAAACCTCGTAAATCATTAATTATATATATACAGGGTGTCCAGCAAATAACACCTTGATTTCAAAATTAAATTTCTCAAAAACAAAGATCGATAGTAATATGCGGTAAACTTTTTTTTTCATTAGGTAAGCTGTAAAAATCTTATACAGAAATTTCAAACAGTGAATATTTTGAAAAAATTGCGTTCTGATTGCATAGAATGCATTCAGAATGCATTTCACATTTTTCTTGTTTTAGATTGCCTGCAGAGAAATAATTTTTCAGCTTATAGTGCAATATTTTAAAGATTTTTCGAAGTAAATTTTTAGAATTTCGAAATTTTAAAAATTTACTTCCAAAAAACTATGAAATATGGCACTTTAAGCCGAAAAACACATTCTCTGGCAGCAATCTAAAGCAAGAAAAATGTCAAATCAAAGCATTCTTTGCAATCAGAATTACAGCTTACCTGATAAACAAACCGTTTACTGCATAATTCTATTGAACTTTGTTTTTGAGAAATTTAATTTTGAAATCAGGGTGTTATTTGCTGGACACCCTGTATATTAAATTAAGGATACATCGTTGCCAGCTTCCCGATTTTTCTCATATCAATATTTTTATGTAGAAATACTTATTTTATGCAATTACTCAATTCACTTCAGTAACAATTTACTAGTGTTCAAAAAATCGGGAGGTTAGCAACTATGATGATATAATCATTAAAAATTAATCACTGAGTCATGATTGTTTTAATAAAATGTATTGAATGTTCTTAAATCAGCTATTTTAATTTCGATATGATGAAGTGTGTAAAACTCTACCGAATTACTTATTTGTAAGTTTCTTTTTCATTTTTAAAACAACAGTCTAGGTTATTTTAAGATAAGCACGATCAATACGTTGATGGCAACTTTAATGAATTACTTCATTGAATTTCATAAGTATTATTAAGAAGGAATTTTGTAAGCAGCCGCAAAACATTAATTTCAATTTGCGCCTCTTTGGCATTTTATAAAATCTTCTTTAAAAGAGAAACATGAGACAACTAGTTCATTTAGGTAATCTGTACGGTATCTTTTGTTAATTTTTAAAATACTCCTTTGTATAATTAACTTGTTATTGTAAAATGTTTAATTAAATCTCGTATAATACGTTATTATTTCATTCTGTTAAACACGGAATAAAGGTACTCGTCTTTCACAAATAATTACGAACTGTTATTACAAATGGAATATTGTAACACATTTGTATAATAATGTATTTACTCTTCTGAATATTTGAATAGTTCCAATTTAGCAGTGTTTGTTTTTATGAATATATTTTGCTTATTCAAAATAAAATTAAAATGGCTGAATTTAATTACATTGTTTTATTGTTCTTATCTTATAATGTTACATTAGCGTTCATTTAAATAACTGAGTAATAGTAGATATATTTTTGTTAGACATTTGTTAAGATTTTTTTTTCTTTTAATGAGTTAACACGCTCAATTTTATCTCTATTTAATAAATATATTTTTTAGATGAATTCATCTTCAACTTTATCTGTATTTAATAAGAATATATATATATATATATTTCTAATTTAAATTGGATTTGATATATAGATTCTAAAATATTTTGGGATCTGAAGTACTTTAAATAGTACACGTCTATTTATTGAGAATCATTTTATCTGTACAACATTTTTGTTACTATCACATGTAATGATGATAGTAAATTTGTATGCAATTTTTACTTTTTCATATTCTTCTTTTATGTTTTGGCATTTAATAATAATAATAATAAAATGTTTGGTTAATTCTCTTTGCACCGCGAACGATTCTTTTGTTTTAAAAATACATTTCTTTTTTCATATTTAAAATACATGATACTTTTCTTTACTAATCTTGTATGATAAATCTAAAAAAACATTAGAAACTTGTAATATCTGTTAATTACTGATGCAATACAATATTTTCCAAACATCAGCGAAAACCTCTTCCTTGGCGTATTGTCACATGAATATGAATTGAATAGTGCGTAAAGTAACTATATTTATTAGATTTTGAACAATAGAATCTTCGTTAAACTACAGTGAATATATTTGGATAGCTATGATTAACATTGTAAATGTAAAAGTACCGTAATTTCGGGTGTATAAGCCTCAGGTCAAACAATTCTTTTTCGACCCAGAATCTTTTAAGAAACAAATATAACTAGTTAGATCGCCGTAAATATTTGTCTTCAATCACTAGATAAGATTTCTGGGTCCAAAAAGAATTGTTTGACCCGCGGCTTATACACCCGAAATTACGGTAATTGTTCTATCAAAATTGTAAAAAAAATAAAAAATAAAATACCGGAAAATGTTAAGATCACTGTCATGTTCAGTGTACGTTCTATAGCTGGCAAAAGTTCAGCCAGTTTCAGACCATTTAGCACCTTAGCCAAGTGTTCTGGTTAACCCTTTAAGGGGCAAAGCTCTACCATTTCGAAAACATTGAAATAACAGAATGACACCAGAATTTACGTACAAATGCATTTGAAAATAAGAAAAAGCTATTTTTCCATATATAATAAACAGAAATTATTTATACCAGAATTCTGGTACGTTTCAAAATCGAGCTGGTTGTTTCATGTAATAGAAAACTGAGGCATAAGAGACGCAAACTTACCATATCATCAGGTTCCAGGTGTATATATTAAGGTATAGAGTTTTGCCACCTTTGATAGTTCTCATGGGAACATGCTGCACCCATTTCCATTGCGGTCAGGATGTTTTGGAAAAATGAAACCCCATCCATGCACTACACTCATATATATATATATATTTAGAACACTAATTCTGTTATATATAAGAAAACTGTTAACTTTTTTGTTATATATAATCTTTGCGCGTATGATTGCATCATAACTAGAGTGTAAATTACATTTCTTACATCCTTTGCTCTACCTCCTTTTATCTCCCCTTATTGTGTATTGTATAAAATATTACAATTATTTGTAAATCAGTATTCATGTGAATATTTTAATAAACTAATTTTCTAATTGTTTTTATAGGATCCTGTACAACATTGGCTGCATTGATGATCTTATGGAATGGTCTGCCACAAGACTGTTAGTAGAGTTGCTCAAGTCTGAAAATATTTAAAGAATATTGTTGTTTAATGATGAAACGAAAGATACCCGATGAAAAATATTATGCAAGATCCCATTCTCTTTTTTGTGTATTTAAAGGAAGCAACAAAAATATTCCAACAGTTTATCACAATACGAATTTTTCACTCAAATTCTCTATATCGCCAGGTTTAAATGATATTTAAAGCCTTACTAGAAGAATGACATTCAAAGCGTAATTTAATATATTATCATAAATATATATCATCCGGAAAACATTAAGATTAGCAAAGTATATATATATACATACATATATATATATATATAATATAAATTCAAGATTATTTCTAACTAACTAAACAGATCAATATTTAAGAAGATATATTGCATGTACATAAAGTTAATATCGTCTTCCTTTTACTACTTCGAAATATTTTAAAGTCAAAATGTTCTGATAAGAAATAAGGAAGTGAATTACAATTTTTAAATACTTTCTTTTGATTTATAACAGAAAAGCATTTCCTATGCTATCAAAATTATGAATATATTTTTAAAAATGTGTTTTACGCATTTTAAATAACGAACACGATACATTCTATATTATTAAATATGGAAAAATCGTTTACCTATCTCTACGGTTGTAAAGAATGTTATTTTCCGCTGCCTATTGAGAAATAATAAATTCAAAAACGAAAGAAATAAAAATAAACTTTTATTTATGTATATTTTAACTGAAATGAAAACTTAAATCTTTTAAGCTTAGATCTTTTTAGAATATGCTGGAAAACAACGGAAATACTTAAAAAAAGAATTCAATAAAGAAATGTGACTTTTTTTTCCCTCTAAAGCTATTATAAATCATTCAAATGGAGTCGAAAAACATTATGATGAGCCGGGGAGAGAATGGAAAATGCAATTTAAAAACTTTTCGTAATGCGTTATCTCAAATCCCTGCATCGAATTAACTGTTGAAATGGCAGAGAAAGAATTTGAATAAATTGACATTTAAAGGAAAAAGACGGCGAGAAGTCCTCAAAAGAATGCTGTCGCGAAGTTTTAATTGATTCGTTTAGTACTATGGCAAACCGCCTCCAAGAATGAAAGTGTAATTCATGAAGAATGCTGCTCGCCGCTTTGTTATTGATTCAGTGGGTGACTCTAACGATTGGGGCGACAGCTCCTTCTTTCCCACATAAAGAGATCCACCTGCAAATTCCGACCGAATCCCGCTTCACCACCACGGTGCATTCGAAAGAAAGTCCCCTAATTTTTCGGGATTCACAAAATGTGAGACTGAAGCACGGAGTAAAAACCCCGCTTATCCGTAAAGAGATCAGTGATACTCCATTATCAGTAGATCCATCACCTGAAGATATATCCGTTAAACCTCGATACGGGAGAGATGTTATGAATTTATCGACACCCTCTCACTTACCGCTAAGTACGAAACATATTCCTACAACAGAAAATACAAAAATCCCTTCCCCTGATAATACGAGAAACGTAGCTAAAATGACATATCTCTTAAATCCTAAGGATTTACAGAAAGGAAAAGGGGAAGAAAATGACACTTTTCTAAACGAATCCAGTGCTCATTATAACACTGAACCACTCAGAGAGAGCACAAATAATTTTTCAAATGATACAGTTTCGAATTTATATATACCTAATCACAAATCTTCTTCCTCTAACCATGACAAAAATAAAGATAAGAAATATGATGTGCCAGAAGGAGCTTTAGATAAACTTTCTGCAGATACAAACCCGTTTGAAAGAGAGATTTTTAAGAGAAATTTTAATAAGACTAAAATACCGCAGGAAGCCAAGAAAATCACTCACACTGATTTTTTATCCTCGACATTTTTACCTTTTAAATCAAAGAATCAAAGCGGAAACTTCAAAAGTTCAGAAACAGAGGAAGTTCATAGTACAGATACAAATCAATTTTCTGAAAGCGAATTTATTAAAAATAGTAACGACACTAATAACCAAAACACTGATGATAATAATTCCTTAAAAATTCTTACTACTACTACTCCGATAAAAGTGACTCGAAAGCCAAAGCTCAAGTCACATAATAATCGAAAGAATAAAGAAACTTTTAAAATAGAGATTGGTAAAATATTTAATACAAGTAGTCGAACGCCTATGCTTCAGGATGGGGCGTATCAAACAGTGACATCATTACCAGCTTTGTTTCCAGAAAATAACTCATGGTTTAGAAGTGAGATTTTAAAGAAACATAATGAGGAACACATAAATCACAAAAGTGATACCGTTAATAAAAATGGTACATTTAGTACGGCCTATTCTTCTTTGTTAACGACCCCTGATTCTCATATGAATGATCCGCCTTTTCGTGGTCCAAACATTCCACCAGAAATTGATCATTTTTATAAAGAAGAAGAAAAAACAAAGATGGATTATTATAAACCAAAAATTGTAGAAACTCCTTCATTCGTAATAACGTATTTTGGAGAAGAATGGAAACCGTATAAACAAATTAAGGGTGTAGCCTGGGATTGTCATTTTTACGTAATTGGTTCCTTTTTTGCCCTGATAGCTGCATATACACTTATCAGTTTGTTGAGAGTGCACACATTTGTGACTCTTTTAAAAACAGGTTACTACGTAGTCATAAATTCAATAATTTTGTTACTTTGTTTATTAAGAACAGTGTATTTACTGTATGATCCTTATAACCTGTCCAGAAAATATCCAGATATAATAGCAAGTATTCTTCTAAAAATAACATTGCCTTTCTTAACATCGGGATTTTTGTTATTGCAGCTGTCCTTTTTAAATTCAACAGATACGCAGCTCTTATCACCAAAGCTTCAAAGGCCCTGTGTTCTAGCTATCACAATAATATTTGCATTTGTATTGTATTTTATTATGGAAGCAGCTGTTTATGTATTCCAGGCTCCGTTGTTGGTACTATTGACTGGATACCTATTACTTATTGCTTGGGCGATGCTTTCTTCTATAAGTTACTTTTGTATATACGGAAGGCTACACCACAGAGCATTAAGAAAGCAAGGTGAAATGATCCGTCTTACTTTTACAAAAATGCACATAGATGGTGCGCAGTTGCCAAAAAGACTTCCAAAACCAACTCTGGGTTTGTCTGTAAAGCTTGTACTATTTAGTGCTATCTTACAAATGATTCTCTGTATTTTGACAGTGACAGCGATTTTGCAGGTATTATTCCCCCAGTACGTACAAAGAGATCCATGGATTTGGTGGGGATATCAGTTAACCTGTCGAATTCTAGAACTGTCAATAGCAGCAACTATGTCTTTCATTGCTACTCAACCATTAAAGCATTATGAAACGGGAGATAATCGATTCTGTAGTATTCTAATGTGGTTCCCATGCAGCTCTTTCGCAGAATGTTTTAAAAAGCCGGAAATTATGGATTTTGAAGCTCACTCGGACAATTATGCTAATCCTCAAGGGCTTCGAAATGCTGGCCTCAATATCACAGGAAATTCAAGAAGACTGCAAACCAATTCCCTTCCAACATTCAGAACCCCTCTAACTGAAGTGGACAAAAGCTTGCCAATGAGAACGCTACCATGTAGCGGACGGCATAACAATCATGCTAGTGCAATATCTCTTCTTTCCTACTACAGGTAAAATTTTATTTTATTTTTCTTACGAAACAATTTATCTTGAGTTCTTAAGCTACACATATTAAATAAATATATGTTTTGAAAAAAAAATATCATTTTTATAGTTTGAATAATCTAACTGAAACCATATAGAAACGACATAACTAAAAAGTTAGATGGACGTTTAGATGTATTTTTGTGTAACAAGTTACTGTGTCTAACAAGTTCTGTAACTCTATGCCGTTCATTTATTTTAGTACATTAAATTTAGTCTTAATTAAATAGTTGGAGCTTTGTTTTATTTGGGTATATTAGCAATTTAAACAGATAATATGATTGAGTAACGATATAATTACCTCAAATATAGCTAAATATTGGCTTTACTATATTATACTATATTTACTATATTATATATTATACTTTTATTTTTTAAATATTATATACAGAAAAATATAAGGCAATGAGCCATTATATGTAATATTACTGAGTAATACACAAAATTTAAATTTTTTGATAAATAACAATATGATGAAATTAAATTATAGTTGTATAATTGACTTAAAATTTTGAAACTATGTCACATATTTTATTAGAAATCCTTCGGTAATTAATATTTCAGAATAATAAAAGTTTGCACACCATTCATCAGTAGTTTAAATTACATAAAGGCAGAGTTGTCAAGTCTTCTGTTTTTTTATAACTCTGTTTTAGTAAAGTAATAATCTTTAATTTAATTAGAACATTTGAGCGATTTAAAAAAATGATAATATTGGTATGCAAAATTCCGGAGATTCAGCAGTTCTGATAAATGTGTAATTCAAGCATCGACGCAAAAAAAACAATGTAAAATTAGTGTATTATCTTTAATTCGTATTAAACAATGACAGTAAAGAGAGTTAAAATAAGTATAATTTCAACCAATAAGTATAATATTCTCTTTAATTCGTATTAAATAATGACAGTAAAATGGGTTCAAATAAGTATAATTTCAACCATAGTAATTCCACAACCATAGACCACCACTTAAGAGATAGTTATTAATTAATGCAAAATGTACTCGTATAGCATTTATTGAATAATCCCAAATGTATTTCTATTTGAATTATTATAACATTATGAGTAAGAAACTTGATTTTAATAACGCTTTTCATTATCATATCATTTTTCTTACTTTACATAGGTTTAAGCAGTCGGTACTTCACTAAAATATAATAGAAATGAAATTGCATAAAGCAATTACACATATAAAATTACAGATATACTAATACAGAGTGAATACGAAAAATTTGGAAGAATTTTACGTGGTGATAGAACGCATCTATACGAGCAAATTTCGTCATAAAATGTATTCCGACCATAAAATGTATGGTCGGAAAACAAGCGGTGAGACAAAGTTAAGAGGGCAGGTCCCTTTCAGTCAGTCACAAATGCAAGAAAAAAGATTCAGTTTCCATAACTTTTCACAATTTAACTAATAAAGCAAATTCATTGAATTTTTGGGGGATTGTTAAGAACAGCATTACTTGTTACAATAAAAAAATAGTTTAATGAAAAAATATTTAAATTAATTAGGAATACTTTATAAAATAACCTACTGGGTTGTTTTGTACGATGTATCACGCGCATAATTTATCAAAACTATTAAAAATGATGGGTTGAAATTTTCTGTGTGTATTACTATCATCCTTCTTCATAACAAAATCTTACCGTTATTTTGAATAGTAAGAATTTTATTTAAAAAAAATATGTGAGAAAGTTTAAAAATTTTCGTTTTATAATTTTTATTATTAATTAAAAATTAATTATATTATTAAATAAAAATTTTATTAATGCAAATACTTAAAAGATTCGTGTTCATTATGCTAAGCAAAGTATCATCTTTAAATTAAAATCAATTTAAAGTTCCGAAATTAAAATGAACACGCGATATCATGCGCGTGGTGACGTACAGTAATTACGAAAAAACAGTGGGTAACTTAATTAAGTTTTCCTAATTAATTTCAATGTTTTTCATGAATCTGTTTAGCTTATTGTACCAAATAATGATATGCTTTACAGTCCAAAGAAATCTCATTGAATTTGCCTTAGTTAGGCTTTGAAAAAGTATAGAAATTGAATCACTTTTTTAGCATTTTTCACTGGCTGAAGTTGAAACTTGCCCTTAAATGATAGTTTTCTACTGTCGCAGTTAAACAATTAACACAAGAATGAGAAGAGATACTTCAGAAAATATTTTATTAATAGGAATGCAACTAAAGCACATAGTACGCGCTCAAAGAAATTGCTAAAAGATCTTCGCCAACTGTAAAGTACGCTTTACGCATTGCAGTGTATTAAACGCATCCACATATTCTGTTTAAAATTCCTATGCAACAGCACTTTTACAATGATTTGTTAATTCATAAAAATACCGAAAGTTTTTTTTTTTTTTTTTTTTTTTGTATCTGATAAAGATTTGTTGAATTTAATGTCTACAAAATAAAATCTAAGTACTATAACGGTAATTTTAAGGAGAATGAACAAAATGCATCAGAATAATCGTTCAGCTTTCATGCAAGTTTCACATACATTTAACCATTTGAGTCTGAGAGGATTTTGTAAAAACGCTATCGAAAAATTCAAAGCGCCGCGATTGCGCTTCTTTTATATTATGCCGAAACGACCGAAGCAGCGCGATAGCCTTCTTTTATTTTATGTGGATAAATCTCAAGTGGCACGATAACGTTTCTTCTATTTTATGTCGATAAGTCCCAATCGTCACACCATCATTGATCCAAACGCTCGAAATGTACAGCATTTTCTCGACATGAAAGCTGAACAGTGCAATCGCGCTGCTTGGGACTCAAGCAATTAATCACTCTCAATAATAATGACCAGTCTACTGAATTCGCAAAACAAGTTCGTTAAAAAACATAAAAAACTACTAAAGAAAGAACGTTAAACTATTTTTAATAGTATGTAGCTATATTTTCAGAGAATTTTTTTTGTCCTTTTTTATAACAAATTTGTAAAACATGAAGTTATGTATTACTTGACAAATCAGAAAAGACAAAAGTTTTGAAAAAATGCAAATGAAATAAGTAGATATAGTACCCATAGTTTTATCGTTGTGCAAATAAATCTCTATCATAGAGATTCCGAAAATTTAAAAAAAAAAAAGTCAAAATACATAAAAAAGTACTGGAAGCACAGTTGAAAGAACAGCATTTATTTGACAAAAATGTAGCTTAGATTTGGGCATTTCACGTAATCTTTTTGTTAGGTGTGTGAATTTTTAGTGTTTTGAGGAAAGATTAGCAAATTAAAACTGAAATGTTCGTGTTTCTTTAAAATAAAGTAGGGAATAAATAAATCCCGTTAGGATGATCCCCCATAAATGATGTCACGCATTTTATTCATATTTTTGACTCCCCCCCCCCTTTGTCAAAAAGTGTCACATTTCACTTTACCCCCACCCCGCTCTTGTCACATGTCACGCTATATTACGTAAACATTTACTTGCAGTTAACAAACAAAGCACTACGTTTTAAATCCCATTTCAAATTATATTTTGAAACTTTAAATATGTGTTTGAATGACATTTGTGAGCTGAACAATAAAAATGATTCGTATTTTGCATGAAATATGGTTTACAAAAAAGAAAAAAATAACAATTAAAATACAGTAGTAATAAAATATTAATATGAAAGAGCAACTGAAAACAGTAGTATTTTGGAATTTGAAATAGAATTTAACATATTCGGCTTTAAATCTTTATAAACACAAAATATTTTAATTTAAAAATGACTTCATACTTTAGAATTTAATCTACTGAATTTTAACGCTTTATTTTAACCCAAATGTGTGTCATCACATTTCTTTTTATTTCCTCCCACCCTCTTGTCACAAACTGTTATAATTTTATGACCCCCCCCCTTTAAAACGTGACATCATTTACGGACGGCCCCTAACATTTATTTTTGTTCGTGATCTTAACCCATTAACGCCCGAATTATTCTCTTCGCTAAAATTTAAATTTTGTATTTCCCACCACTTTTAAAAGCAAATTAACTTTTATCTAAATTTATCGAGGATTCTGTCTCGTGAAATAAGGTACACATTTATCTTCCTCTTTACTAGTGGGAAAACCACTTTCTTGCTGCTTTTGTAACCGTCCTCAAAAAAGGACGCTAGGCGTTAATGGGTTAATCGCCGAATTCTTTCAATTGAAAAATAAGGTGGATTGTTCAGATTCATACGGATTATAACACTTAAAATTTGACGAGAAAACGGGTTGATTATGGAGAAAATAAATAATAATATGAATAACGATTTACCTTTCTTGCATATACAAGGTATGATCAAACGTCTACGAATGCCGCCAAAATTTGGAGAAGGTTGTTTTGCATTAAAAAAAAAAAGAAAAAAAAAAAAAAATTAAACTAGTTGAAGAATTTTTCGGATTAAAAAAAAATATATATAAATTTTAAATTTTAAACTTCTTGAAAGTTTTACGTTTCTATAAAATTAGATAAAATATGTATTCCATACACTGTTAAAATTTTTGTCCAACTTTGAACCAAATATTGGTGCTCAGTAGCAGTCACCATCAGATGGTGAAATCTTGTGCCAACATTTGGAGCTTCCTATTGCAATGTTGTACCATTTATTGGAGCTCTGCTTCAACGAGAGTTCCAAATGTTGGTACGAAGTTTTACCATCTGATGGCGGCAGCATATTAAGCACGAAAAATTTGGTTCAAACTAGGACTAGATTTTTAACAGTGTATGCATCACGCTCTATATCCATCTAATATAAGCATTTTAATATAGAAAAATATTATATGTTATTTTAAACGTATTAATGTATCGTAAATAAATCGTGTAGACATAAGTCAAAATATGATCTATTCAATTATACGGGTGTTTCTAAATGAATATCGGAATTTTAACGCTTGGTAGAATTTATTACATAAATCTTAAAATTATAATTGATACATAAAATGAAAGAGCAACTCAAACAGCTTTACCCGCAAGCTTACAAGTGTTTAATGTGAGTACCTATGGTCACAAGGCACACATCAAGCATGGCTCAGTTGTTTCCAAACGTTGATTAGCAAAGAAGTTCTGTTCAGACGCTTTCCAATCTGACGCCATGTGATTTCTACCTGTAGAGGTTCATAAGAGGTCGTGTATATGTGCCTCCACTACCAGCTGACCATTATAGCTATTGCAACCATCATCCCACAAACACTAATCAACGTTTGGAAATAACTGAGCTATCGACTTGATGTATGCCGTGTGACGAAAGTTTAGGTAAGCTTTTAGGTAAAACAGTTTGAGTTTTTTTATTTTATGCATTAATTCTATTTTTAAAATTTATGTAATAAATACGATCAAGCATTAAAACCCTGATAGTCATTTAAAAACACCCTGTATAATTATATATAAGTATGCAAGGGGGTTTCAGCACATTGGTTACAAAATGCGAGAAAAGATATAATAGACGTAGACGATAGGAAATCACATAGCAATGCGTGGTCAGAAACTCTTTCTTAGTGAGGTAGTGACGACAAAAACACAAGAGAGAAAGGGCATGAATAGGCTGAGAAATCATAATTATTATTCTTACTGCAGGGAAAATTTTGAGAGGGCTTGGTGTCCAGACATTGGTGTACAAAATTTCCGTTAATCCCTTGCGGCGAGGCGCGAGTGGTATGAAAACACTTAATTTTAACTCCCAAACGCCACATTGGCACCGGCATTTTGGTAAAAAATAATTTCTGTTTATTAAATGCGTTGCCTTTTTTCATATTTATGAATAAAGTTGTTTTCAAATTCCGGTGTCAATCATTAATTTCAACACTTAAGCAATGAATTTGCTCTGCACAGGGTTAAGGAGACTGGTTACTTAGCTTCGGATTTCTCTTTCCGTATTAGATCGTGGACGGTTCATATATTATATACCACCTACGATTAACCCTTAAATGCATAGGATAGAAAGCGTTCCAAATAATGCGCAATTCAAAGAATCAGAATCCATACCCGAAAAATCTAAATAGTAAATTTTTCTTTATATTATTACGAATGGTCTGTCATTAAGTAAAATGAAAATTGCTCTTTTAAATTTCTGGTGAGAATATGGAATATGTGAATAAAACCCCCAATAAATCGGGAACACTTATGGTATCGAAAATAATACAATATGCATTTAAGGGTTAATGAAGATTTGCACCAGAAAAAAATTACTAAATTTTACATTTCTAACTTTGTTGGAAAAGAGGTGTGAAATTGCTTTTAATTATATTGAAATAAAATTTTACAAAATTTCCGGTGGGGGATTCAAAATTGCATGAACACAATTGTTTGGACATTAAAGGGTTAAAAAATATCTTGGGGAAAATAATATTTTTAATTTCATTTTAGGATTTTGTTCATCTGACGAGACCCTATTCGTCTCACTCCTGTGTTTGTCTGCCCGTCACACAGCCCGTTCACAAAACTGATAAGTCAGCAACTTGAAATTTTATGTACTTCAGCTGAAAAGCTCGTGTTAAACGGCAAATTATAAAATTTTGAAAAAGTCTGTTATTTTATGTAAATAATTTTTTCAATGTCATTTTTGCGATTAAAATTTTTAAACTGAACTTGAATTTCAACGTTTGTCATCTAGACATCCTAACTTGGAGACTAAGCACCTCACTAGCAAACATACGTTCTTAATTCGAATTTTTTTCAATGTCATTTTTGCGATTAAATTTTTTAAACTGAACTTGAATTTCAACGTTTGTCATCTAGACATCCTAACTTGGAGGATAAGCACCTTACTAGCAAACATACGTTCTTAGTTCGAATCCCGGTTCTAGAAGCTAAAATTTTCATATTAAGATGTATTTAGCTAAAATAAATTTCATATTCTTTGCCAATTTAAGGGTTGCATTATTTTTATTACTTTTATTATGACGTGATAAATAATCACTGATATTCATGATATTTTTTGAAAAACAATTTTTTATCTATTTAAAAATCTATCGCGATTTATTAACTATTTAAAATTTTTAATTTCGTTAAAGCAATTTTTTCACTTTTAGAAATATAAAATTTTATTTATATCTCCGCTAATTTTTTTATTTCTGATTTTCAAAACATTTTATATTTACATTTTTTCTAGAATAGTAATTTTATTTGAATGTTTTTAATTTGATTAAAATAAATAACTTGCTTTAATAATAATTTAATTTTAAACTTATATGTTCTACCACCTATGTAAGAGTTTAATAATTATAAATTAAAAATTTAGATTTAATAATTAAAGTATAGTGTTGTTTGGAAAGAAATATCAAACGAAACCTTCTGTGCAATCGGCTAGCGATCACACTAACACGAACTTAATGTAATATTTTATTTGTTAAAAGCAGAGGAACTATAAGTATAATTTTAACGCTTCATATAAAATTAAGTATATAATTTAGAAAATTTTTTAATACTGAACATAAGAGAAACAACTTAAAAAAAAGTCTATAAAAATAAAAATTAAAAATATTCATTTCCCGAGGAGATATTTTAAATATACAAATGCATCAAACGCCCATAGACATTATCGGCCATACTTTAGTGAGGGGATTTCGAAAGCTGAATGACTAGCCCCCTTAACAGCGCTATGGAACGTGAGCTTTTCTCACGCATCGTGGCAGCTATTGAAGAAGTCCGGGCAAGCCCAGTACTTCCAAGAACATTAGATTTTCCTTCCACTTGAGATGTGAAGTCACTGTTAAAAGTGAAGGTGACAAACCGGTGCCATTTGGGACCCGGAGGTGAAAAGGCCCTAGGGTCCATTGGAACCCGGGGCATTTGGAACTCTAGGGTGCCATAGGGGCTTGGATGTGTGGTTGCAGTGCCGACAGGTCTCTTACTGGGTGATTGGATCTAAATAAGTTGCCATGCACTTCGTATTGGCAGCAATGTGGCACCTCATCGGGTGACTGGAACCATGCGCATGCGCTGTGACGTGTGTCTTTCTGTTTTCTGTGACGGCAAGTAAAATCTATGGCTATGAGTGAATGAAGGTGAGCTCGATGGCCGAGAGGTTAGAACGCTGAGCTTGTAATCAGACGTTGTGAGTTCGAATCCTTCGACGGCCAAAAGTCGGTTTTTTATATTTTTTAATTTTTTTATTATTGGACACTCTGGATTAAGGGTGCCATCTTTTTACCCTAATTAAAGGTGCCATTCTGGCTCCTTTAGGGGTGTCAAGGTGCAATGTGTCACCATTAGTTTTAACAGTGTATCACGTTCTGGAGTCATAAGTTCGAACACCTTGTTTGATTATTATCGTTATCTCCAAAGTATAATTTTGATTATTTTTTCAAAAGTGAAATTAAGCTCGAAATTACTGAATATTAAACGCGTGATTTTTTTTTTACTTCTGCTAATTATAAACAACAGAATGAAGAAAATGTCCAGACCGAAAATCGAAGCCGGAACCCTGGAATAGCGCTGCAATGCACTTCATTAAGCTAGGATGACGATACCCAGTTTGGTATCGTTTACACTTAATTCTGGTCTTTTACATGTCCATTTGTGCTTAGTTAGTAAAAGTTTAAAAAATATATCATGCATATAATATTCAATAATTTCGAGAGTAATTTCACTATTGAAAAATTAATTAAAGTTACACTTGTGTTCACCTAAGCTTGGGTTTATTTCATCTTAGGTTTGCCGCATGGTTGTGTGCTTATGATGAATGCTCCATGGTGAGCTGAAGTTGGATACTAACCAACCAAGAGAGAGATATACCCAGCTAGGTATCGTCTTGGTAGCTTAATGGCACAGTATTTGAGCGCTATGCCATGGATCCAGATTTGATTCCCGGTTACGACGATTTCTTCACTCTGTAGGTTTGCGCTTAGTTTGCAAAAGAAAAAACGAAAAAAATATCACGCATTTAATTTTTGATCGTTGTCTCCTTATATTCTTATTTCTTAGAGAATAAATTACCTGTTTCCTGATCCTGTTCGTGTCCTCTTTTTCTTGTGTATTGTGTCTTCATTACCTTGACAGTAAAACTTTCCGAACATGCTTTGCTATGTGACTAGGTGTATTCCATGTATCCTGAAACTTTGTAAGCATTATGCTGAAACACCCTGTATTATAAGTAACATTCATGGATCAGAGTTTCAGCTTTAATTTACAAAAATAATCCCATAAATTGCAAAAAAAAAAAAAAAAAAAAAAAATACATACATGTATGCAATCAAAAGTTTTCACAATAAACGATTGCAATTTATATTTTGAGCTGGTTTTTTTTCTTTGATTAATTAACAAATATAGAATAAATTAAATATACTTGAAAGAAATTAAGTGTTTCATATATATAGTTATTTATTGTAACTATGTTGCAACTGTTAAAATTATCAAACTAAACATTTTCATTTCTTTCTTTAGATCAAAGAGAACACTGAGTGTATCTACAAACGAAGGTCTTGAAGATCTAGAAAGAACTCTTTGTAATCAGACAACATCTTCGTCAGATGGTCGAAATAACTCTTTGAGACCAGCTTCTATGCTTTATAAAGACAATGGGTTTATCAGATTTCGACGAGAAAACGATCCCGAACAACCCATGGAACTTAGCGATGAAGATGACCATATTGAAGAAGATCCCGATACCAGCTTGGAAGATGCAGAATCAACGAAAGCAAATGTTGGTTCAAGTTTTCAGTCTCTTTTAGATGGTGACATTGTGCAAAATACTCTATCGCCATTCTTTCAAATTGGATATAAAAGACGTTTTCGAAAAATGAGTAGGGTATCTATTGAAACAACTGATTATAGTGCTGATGTGTCTTCCGATCAACTTAGCAATGTGGTTAACTTACGTAATGGTCTTTCGACCAGCGCTTTAGACTTTAACACACGCAAGTACGGCAGTACATGCAGTTCTGAAAGTGCTGCAAACAGTTTTGATGTTACATTCTTTTTGAATAGCAATTCATCTCCGGAAATGCAGACGTCACCCACAAGTACAACTCCAGCGTCGTTAAATGTTTGCTCGGCATATCGTAGTGAAACAGAGGACGATAAAACTTCAAGTGTGGAAGGGCACGAAGTGATGTTAAGAAGTGTTTCGCCAATAGTAAAAAGAGCATCTTCCGGGCGATTATCACTCAATCTAAATTTACAAGCCGCCGCTGACACAAGTCACTCGAATGGACATGTAAATGTGGCTTGTGGAACAGAAGATATAACGCCTGATTCAGCAGTATATCTAGATCTCCAACTTTCCAGAAACAATACAATAAGTCCTAACTCTTCATCGAAACTATTTCCTTCAAAAATGAACAGTCCTACAAAATGTCCGCTTACAGTTTCGTTAACTAAATCTACCGATGATATAGGGCCTATATCTCCGGTAGAAGCATCTGTAAATGAATCCCCTATAGTTTCACCGACAACTCAGTCACTTGGTGAATTACGGACAAGTAATTCATACGTTGTCATTCCTCGCTTTAAGAAAAACTCAAAGGGATTATTGTATAAGTTACGAGGCTCAACATTTTCGCTTAATGCTGCAATTTATGGTTACGAGCCTTTAGAACAAGTTGAACATTCAAAGGGGAAAAGGAACAAACTTGAACGATCGTCTAGTGACAGACAGCCATTATCAGAAGCACAGTTAGATGTTCTTCCCCAAATGACTCCCTTAGGTGAACTTAGAAACCGGTCAACTGGTACTGGATCCGGTTTTTTAGGGGACAGTGGTCTTCTAGGAGATTGTGGGGCAACTTTAGTCGATGTCGCATCACAGACAGATGACACAGACTTTAACGAATGTGATCATACAACTTGTACCGTGCTCACGAAAAACTCAACACATTCCAATTCACAATCACTTTTTCATGCGCAGCTCATAAACATTGAAAAATAAATATTTGAACATGGACGAAGATTGGAATTCAAGCGAGTTATGAAGAAAAAGAACAAAATATTTATAGAAATTTTTGCACGATATCTGTTTACAGCACTTCATTTTAAAAATTCTTTATTCTGTTTGTATTATAATATAATCTTCATTCAACTGTATATGTTTCTAAGGAGAATTGTAAGCACATTGTTGGCCGAAAGATTTGAAAAATTTATGTATAACACTGCTAGATTTTCGGAAATAATGATTCAAAGATTTTGCAGTGTAACATATATAGAAATATGACGAAAGAACATAAAATCTTTTATAAGAATTTTTTTTTTTTTATATGTATGAAAAAAAAATTGTGAACACAATTTTATAACTTTTAAAATCTTAAGTATTTTGTTCATTGAATAATAAAACGACATTAAATGCTGCTTTATAATTTTTATAAACGGAAACCAGAACATAATTATGTCCGGCAAACAATGTGCCGGCAAACAATGTCCGGCAAACAATGTGTTAAAAGAATTCTGAAATACCAATTGATCCTCTTATTCATAAATGCATGTTTTACTTTGCAAATCCGTTAAAATTGTCGATGAAAAGAAAAAAAAAGTAATTTTCATATCCTTTTAAATAAAACTAAAGTTTTGTTGTACACCTTTTAAAATGCTAAAATAATTGAATAAATGAGTTTTATATAACAAATATTTCATTGATTTGTATTTTTTGCCTGCATTTATTGATCAAATACATTTTTTTAAGTATTGAGGAATTACACATTACATGTTTCAGTTTCTGAAAAAAAATCAATAAATCTTAAAATTAATGTTTCAAATTTTAATTTTTTTTCTTCAGGTTTCATTTATGTAGTTTGTGAATCTATCATAATTGCAATAGCTATGCCTGAACAATAGCAACAAGTCAAACAATCCATTTGAAAGTTGTTTTGCCTTAAAATTCAGCATCATTTTCTAATTATTGTTTCAGTAATTCAAACAATATAGTCTCAAGAAATAAATACTTAAAATAGTGATAACTTTAGAAGCGAAAAAATCCCTGTATAAGGGTTAGTTTTTATTGCTTAATTTTCCGTGTGGGAACCAGATGACCAGATGTGGTAATTTTAAAATATAGAAAAATCAGAAAACATCTATCGTAATTTTCCTCGTATATGCCGCACCTCAGAAAAGTCAATTTTCTACCAGAATTTGTTTTAAACAAAATGTGACTTTCTGAAACTTAGCATTTATTTGATTTTATCTTTTAAATAAAATTTCCAGTATGAAAAAGAATTAACTAAGCCACGGCATATATGCGGGGAATTACGGTAAAACAATAAGAAAACATGAAATCAAACTTCGAAAAATAGTTTTCTGCAATAGTAAACAGCAATACTCTTTTTTTTTAAAATACACCATTAGAAAGGGCATATATATACATAAAATCCAGTGTAAGTGATTATTTTTTCTTTAGCGTTTTCGCCTCGGAATAAGACATAAGACCTGTTAATAACACAGTTTCAAATTGCAGAAAAACGGAAAACTTGAACACATACGCAAATTAAGGTTCAGTACAGTGATTTTTGAAACAGTTAACACTAATATTTTTAAAACGAATGTTATCGTTGAAATTGGGAAAATCAATCAAACGTTTTCGTTTCTTTTTCTTTTTCTCGTCTTAATTTACGGAATACATGGTGATTTCCATTATAAATGCCGAAGAAATTTTTCACTTGCTTGAAAAAACCTGAGCCAGCTTGAACTTCCTGAGATATACAGGTACAATCTGTTGAATAGAACCATCTCAGCAAGTTACGTCTATACTATTGTTTTTTATTTAATATCTCTGAGAATTATCAAATAATGAAATTTCTGAGCCTCGTGTGCATTTAAATGTACATTAGTCTGTCTTCATCCGAATTTTACATGAGATTTAGTTCCCTTGCAATGCAGATAGACAGACAGACAAACATAGTCACACACAGATACAAATATCTTTCGTTTAGTAAAATAGAAATGGAAAAGATTTTACAAGTGTTTGTATCACCAAGTAGTTTAACTTATTCAACGCGGCTGAGCGCTAATTTAATTTCATTGTTGTTACATGGTTTCTTATTCTTTGTTTTTCAAACTATTATGTAATAAACTGCAAACTAAAAAACGTATTTCTTTAAGTTCGTAAGTATTTTGTTATACTTGAAATATATATTATTTTCTGATTACTACTTGACAGTTTTGTGTGGAAAAATGAAAAATATTAAAAACTTTTTTAAACAGGTAGTAAATGTCGTTTTTTTTGCAGTTGTATTTTGTATCATTTATAATAGTAAAATTAATTGATTAATTTAAATATTTTTCTAAATATTCGGTACAAATTTTCTAAATAATTTTTAAAGATCTAAACATTTTTAAGAGATAAATGCTCTCATGTGGTTACTATATTTCAAATCCCGATCAAATTGTTTAAATGTCGCTAATCATAGATGCCAAGCATTGCGCATACATGGCTCTTATGACACTTTAGCCCTGAATATTCTAGAGCAGTGCACTTTCAAAAAAGTAAAAAAGACATAATTTTGAAATTTTTGTTTTTGGGTTTGTCTTAAAGGGTCCGGGACACACAAATCGATGAATTTTCTAAAATAAATATATTGTATTAAAACTTTACATTTTTTCTGCTTAATGACATTTAAACCATGTTTCTACCTTAATTGGAACAGGAAATATCAAACTTTTCTTTTTGGTTAGTTTTCAAAAATTAACTTTCAAGCAATGGTTGTCATGGAAATGAGTTCTTGTGAAAATGCGTTGTTCTTCATGGTTTGTTTTTCATTATTTCTTGTATTTAGACTGCTATAAGTCAAGAAGCGCTAAAGATAAGTGTTTCTAACTTGGAACATGTCTTTTTTTATTGTTTCACTTTCATTTGAATTCAGAAAATCTTAAAAAGACATTTACTTTTGAAACAACACAACTAACATTCATTCCACATTTTGGAACTTACACTCAGTTAGAAGAGAATTTTGTGTAAAATTAAAAATATTTTATAAATCAAAACTTTCCAGCGTTGATTCAAGTGTTATAAAAAAGACTGATTCTTATAAAGCTCAATTATACTATAGAAATTATCTAAAAGCTGCCCTATCATAGCAATCCGATTGTAATAGTTTTGGTGGATCTTTCTTTATAATATCCAAGAAACACCCAAGAAATATGCATTCAGTTTGATATTTCTGCAGCAATTCTTGTAACAACACAACTAACTTTCATTCCACATTTAACAACTTACACATCAGTTAAAAGAGAGTTTTGTGCAAAATTAAAAACATTTTACAATTTCAAACTAACAGCGTTAATTCAAATGTTATAAAAAAGATTGATTCTTATAAAGCTCAATCATACTATAGAAATTGCCTAAAAGCTTCCCTATCATAGCAACCGGAGTGTAATAGTTTTGGTGTATCTTTTTTGTATAATATCCAAACAAACACCCAAGAAATATTTATTCAGACTGAAATTTCTGCAGCAATTCTTGTAAAAATACAATTAACTTTCATTCCATATTTAACAGATTACACATTGGTTAGATGAGAAAATTTTGAGTAAGATTAAAAACATCTTACAATTTTAAACTAACAGCGTTGATTCAAATGTTATAAAAAAGACTAATTCTTATAAATCACAATTATAATGTAGAAATTGCCTAACCGCTGTCCTATCATAGCAATCTGTAATAGCTTTGGTGGATCTTTCTTTATATACTGTAAAAAATGACAGATATTTCTTAATCTACAAAAATATATTATAACTAAGAACGAAAATGCAGGGTTAATCTAACTCTTGGGGAACACTTTAAGGAGTGGTAGTACACATCAAGACAAACAACGTTAATAGGAGAATAAGGGTCCCAAACGTCTTCCAAAGGATATGGGCGCCATTAAATTTTAGGGACCAAAAGTTCAAATGATTATAGAAAATGGAAAAATTGGTCGATTCGTTTCGTGTTTTCACTAAAACTATACTTTATGCCAGTATTTTCTTGAAAATAACTTTTAAAAATAAAGTTAAAAATGTGATATAGGGTGCTTTAGAATTTGGAGTAGCAAACTATTTTTTAGCGTTATTTTTTGTATCTCATTAAATGTTTTCAAAAGCTTAGACATAAATTGAATTTTTAAGCTCAAAATTTAAACAGTTGGAGACTGTTAAGTAGCGCGAACTGAACTGTGTTAAGGACAGGGGATGGGTTTCAAATTTGAACTCCTGAACTCAGTTCAGTTTGCGCTGCTCCAAACGATTCAATTTGGAACTCAAAATGTAGTCTAAGCTTTAAAAAGCATTTACGTAACCTGTCCCGAGTCACCCAAGATTCTAAAAATTGTCCCTTTATCTTTAAAAACCTCATAGTCGAATTTATTTTCGAAATTTAAAGAAGAAATTTACAAAAATATATTTTATTAGCTTCCCAACATTCTCGGAAAAGTTTTCTAGTAGCTTTTACAATGCATTAATCAGTTCTCTGTATACGGAAAATCGATTTTCCGAATTTTATCTAATCTCAATTAAACCTTTTCAGTTGCATGACTGAATTTGTGCATCGAATGGTAATACAACAATGTTCATTTTCATGTCAATGTTAATGCTGTTAATATTGTATGGTTGTAAATTAAACATGTTTTCTGAATGTCTATACATTTACCTGAGAATAGATAACATCCGAAAAAGTGATATGCCTATTGAGAAAACTTGATTATTGTGCTGTAAAAGCTATTCAGAAACGTTTCCGAAAATGACGGCAGCTAATAAAAAATTATTTTTGTAAATTCTTCATTAAATTATTGTATTATTTTACAATACTTTCATTACAACAATACAATACAATACTTTACAATACAATAATACAATACTTTACAATACAATAATACAATACACTACAATACAGTAATACAATAATACAATACATTACAATACAATAATACAATACTTACAATACAATATTTAATTACAATAATTCATTAAATTGTTGTATTATTTTGCAAATTCTTCTTGATTATTGTGCTGTAAAAGCTATTCAGAAACGTTTCCGAAAATAACGGGTAGCTAATAAAAAATTATGATTGTAAATTCTTCTTTAAATTTCAAAAAGATATAGTTTTCTGAGTTTTCTAAAGATAAAGCAACATTTTTCGGAATCATCGGTGACTTGGAGAAAGTTATTGTATATTTCCGTTCTTCAAACTAATACTTTAAAAAAAAACTAAGAAAATACTACTCATTCATAAACTACTCATTTTTTACAGTATATGCAGGATTCCAGAGATCTTTTGACTTTACTTCCAAGCGCTTTTTTTTAAAATATAGTACATAAACACCAGGAAAGATAAGTTTTTATATACTAAAAGTATAAAATGTCTTTTGAACTATCATCAAACATCAATAACGCTATTATGAAACAATAATAAAACATCTTACGGATTACCTACAATTTCAAAAACGTTTCTTTCTGAAGTAACTCTCAAGTACGGATTTTCGTATGTTCAACAAACATATGCACTAGACAAATATTATAAATTAACAGCGTTCATATTAAAAATAAAATTAACGTTAAATTTTTGTCACTCTTGCATGCATAAATTTTTTAAGGGGGCGGTGGACGTTAATTTTTTTTCCATCATAGCAATATGAAATTTTGTGCATACATACATTTCACCAAAAACATATAGAACACCTTCAAAAAAATTTCCAATCTTACTAAAATTTTTAAAATTTTAAAATTTTTTTAAAAAAATTTAAATTTTTAAACGAAATTTTAAAATGCTCCTCGTGTTTTAATTTTTGGGATAATTTCTTGCTTTTGCATTTTTATCACTTAAAACTATTATAAACAAATTTGTGTAAGATTTTTGTAATCTCTTGAATAGTTAATATATTACAGATTTATTTCTAAATTCCATATCGATTTTCATCAAAATTTTGCTTTTTAATAAGTAAAGAATCAAATTTGACTATCTGAATTAAAATGAATTTTAAAAAGCTTACACAATTTTTTTTCTAAACAATATCAGGATACTTCCTTACCAATTTTATAAATATTGATCAAACATTGCGTTGCAAGAAGCATTTAAATATCTAAAAACGCTGAAAAATTAGTTTTGCGAAAAACAGATTTAAAGTACATAAATGTAACTTATATTTAGTTCTTTAAAACTTCATAAATGATATTTTAATAAGAAAAAACTGTTTTGGTACAATTATACCATTTTGCGACGATTTTGCTCAAATAAAGATCCACTGTCCCCTTAATGTAATTTAAAACTTATAGTTGAAAACTGATAACATCCAAAAATGTGATATCACTAGTACAGTAAAACTGATCAACATACTATGAAAACGACTCGTCAGCGGTTATACTACATTTTCGCAATTTTCTTATTATTATAAAAAAACATAAAGTTTTGTTTTACAGTGCAGTGTAAATAATGTTATTTTTAACGAACCTGGTATTTAGGGAAACATTTCTGAAATACAGGAGCTTATTTGCTACCAATTTTTTTTATTGACATTGCTGTTAATTTCGGAAACACACCTATTTTTGATTGGCTTTTCCATAAAGTTTTTCTGAAGCTAAAGAAATGTTTCGAGAATAGTAAGTAACCATGAAAAGACTGAATTTTCATTAAAGTTTCTGCTTCATTAGGAAATATTTCGAAAAGTTTTACAGTGTAACCAATGAAAATTTGAAACTAATTTCTCAATAAAATAGTTGAAACATATTTATTTCAATTTATTATTGTTATTACTCTAAAAAATATAGTTTATATGAATAAGTAGACAATAATATTTATAGAGGTTCTCCATTTTCTTATGCATATCATTAACAATAATGTTGTTCGTTTACATTTTCAGCTCTTTATCAAATCCACTTTGTTTGATATGTCATATATTAAATTTAGAACTAACTTTTAAAATGTGGTTGGCTGCTTAGTATACATATTTTTGCCAAGTGTTAGTAATTTAAAAAAAACATGTAGCTACGAAGATTTAGTTTAAATTATATTCAAGAAACGGGACATTTACAGTTTTTAAATCCAAGAAAAAGGTTTCTTTCTAAATGCAAAGATACATTAATTAAGCCATTTTGACGTTGACTTCAATCAAAAATTCAATCACATTTTCATATTTATACTACTATTAGGATAGCATTGTCAATTCCTGGTATTCAATACCTATATTATCCCTATATCCTTATATTATAAACACTATATATATTATATATGCTATTATATCCCTATACTATTTCGCTCACAGTTTTTAGAAATAAATTATTATCACCTTAGCTAATCGTAAACAAAATATCATGAAAATTTATCAGAGCAAATTACTAGAAATTACTGGTAGAAAACAGTACGCGCATTTCGAATCACAGTATACTCTAGTGAAAGATAGAGATCATCCTAAAAAAACATGCTGTTTCCAATATGAGAGCAATAGCAACAATCTACACTGTTAAAACTTTTGTCCTAGTTTGAACCAAATTTTGGTGCGCAGTAACTGTCAGTGTAAGATGGTGAAACCTTAAACCAATATTTAGAGCTCCTGTTGAAGCATAGTTCCAATAGTTGGAACAAGGTTGAAATAGGAAGCCCCAAATGTTGGTACAAGGTTTCACAATTTTATGGTACCAGCTACTGATTACCAAAATTTGGTTCAAATTCGAGCAAAATTTTTAACAGTGTTACGGCAAAGGACCAGGATCTTTTGTAGATGAATTAAATATGTTAATTTTAAAATCCCCTTATCAAGAATATAAAAAATTGAGCTATCTATATCAATCTATTCTATTAATTTTATTATTGATTATTCGATTAATATTGGTGAACCTGCATTGTAATCTGCAAAAAATCGAGTTGTGAAATTTCTACTTACAATGAAAACCAATAAACGCAGTCAGAGGATTCGTGTGATTTCACACAATTTGATTTTCTAGATAAAACGAGTTTTGAGGCTCATGTCCTCAATTATACATTTTCTATTTATTCCGTTTCATTTCAGAAACGTTTAATATACATAATACAAGGTACGCTGAAATTGTTTCAATAAACTTCCCTCTGCGTAAGTCCGTAAATTAGTTCATTTTAAAACACACCAATCTTTAGAAGATCAACCACACATAAAGTCTTGAACTGAACAACACACTATACATTTTCCACGTTTATTTATCACGACACAAAATCCCAAAGCAAAACGCGTACTTTCACTATTTAACAAAAAAGATCACTATTGCATATCTATATACACCACACTACAGCTTACTGTCCACACTTAATGTCGTCGAAAGTTCAAGAATCTCATTCTTCAGTTCTGTCGTTGCCACTTTTACGAACTCCAAAGAAACTTAAATTTAGCAAAAGATTCTGTCCGCGACCGTTCACAAAAATCACTGGGGTCTATTCTAGACAATAGAGTTTGCCCACAGCCGGGCATGTCCATGACAGAGTCAGTTCAGGACAGTAGAGTTTATCCGCAACGTTCCTCGACTCTTACAGTTTCCTAAAATGCGCGATGATTTATACTGTACTTCTTTAACCCCTTGGATACGAGAGAAC
Organism: Maratus speculifer; assembly: GCA_964019185.1. Lineage (NCBI taxonomy): Eukaryota > Metazoa > Arthropoda > Arachnida > Araneae > Salticidae > Maratus > Maratus speculifer. The sequence goes on from OZ025293.1 coordinate 418,607,862, forward strand.
GGTATACGTGCCGCATAAGATGCTTAAAATCCTTGATTATTCTCACCAGTAAATTTTTATCGTAAGGTTAGAATTATTTAATCTGCGCATTTTTCTGAATCAATTAGACAAATATCTATTTTCTTTTTTTTTTAATCGGTGATAAAAGATTAAAAATTTTGCAAAAATTTAGATTTCCGTTATACATTGGATACTGTCTATGTATATCGATAAATCGGTTGCTTATGTTTTACGCTCTTTTGATTACGTTGATTGTTTAATTAAACTAAGAATTTTTGAAAATGTTAAAATATCTTATATGTAATTTGTAATGCATCAATTGTTATTTACACCATTTTTGACTAACTAGGGGAACGTTCCCATGTGTAAGTTGTGGATTTAGACGAGTGTGGTATCAAAAGAAAGATCTCGTCATATATTAAAAAGTGCAATAGAACTACCCGCTCGAATCCAACCGTTTTCGAGATATCAGCACTTGAAGTGTGAATGAATAAATAAATACACAGGCAGATATATAAATTGTTCGTAAGTTAAAAGTTTCTTTGCATTGTTTCTAATCCTCCTTTCAATAACTTTTCCCTACCTACGAACAAAATCCTTTACACATTGACGGTTATTTCCCCTATTTTAGACAGTTGCTTCCCCGTAAGACATGGTGACGTCACTGCAACGTCGTTGTGAAGTCACATTGTGATTTTGTGACCTTCGATTGTCGATGTGACGTCACGTGACGTCGATGTGAAGTCACAGTGACTAAAATGTGAAGTCGTTATGTCCGTTTTAGAGCTTTTTTGTGACGTCACATTGTGACCACTTTGTGACTTCACAATGTGACCAATTTGTGAAAAGTGTGTCATTTGTGATTACTTTGACATTAACATTGTGACGAACTGTGAAATTTTTTTTTAGAAAGTTACATCTTAGTCACATTGTGACGTCACTGAGTGGTGGCATTTTCGTCACAGATGTGATGTGACCAAAGTGACTCACAGTGACGTCATTGTGACGTCACTGTGAACATGCATGCTATGAGGGTCGCATTCTACGAAGTTTTCCCGTACGGCTTCTTTTACACTTCATGTGCTGATATCTCGGAAACGGTTTGATTCGAAAGGTTAGTTCCATTGCACTTTTTAACGCATATGACGAGATCTTTCTTTTGATACCACACTCGTCCAAATCTACAATTTACAACTGGCAAAGTTTTTCAGTAATAGCGTTATCACACGGACCCTTTTCGCTGAAGCTTTTCTCCTACACAACGTTACAGTCAGCAAAAGTTGCGTGACCTTGATGTAGGGGAGAATTATGCTCACTATTCTTGTTTACTGAGCGTTGCACATAACATGTTAGTCATTCATTCAGCGCTGAACAACTCACCAATAGGAGAGGAGCGAGAAATTAAGTAACCCCGCGAGAAGTTTGAAAAACCTATTTTCCGAATAAAATGAACGATCGTGTTTTCTAAAATGTTTGCAAATAAATCATTCTCCGTGTGATACAGCTATTAGCATTATTAGAGAGATCAGAAAGTAGAGAAAAGACATCGCCTTAAGTCATCCCTTTGCCTCAGAAGAGTCTTATTTGAGAGGTAGATTATTGTATGGAATGTGTTTATCTAGTTGTTTGTTTCTATAATGGATTTTTAAAAGAAATAAAGTTTATAGAAACACTAAATAATCAAAAAATAGACCGCGAACTTCAGGTTTATTTGGATAAATTTTTGCTGAATAGCATAAAAATATACAAATTCAAGGTTTGTCTGCATAAGCAGACAGAAGCGTGCATAGCACACCTAATGTATACTGCAAGAGCCAGTATGGCCATGACTCTAATTTCGTTTGTATAATTTTCGTTTACAAACATAAAGTCGCACACTCAAGGATGTACGCTGCCTACGGCTGAAAACATTAGAGTGGTTTGGAAAGATTTCCGTCTTAAAATGTAAATAATTATAATTTTAAGTAGAGTAACATCCCCAGTAATTGGCACATTAAGAATTTGTCTTTAAATTTACTTCAATTTTCATTACCAAAAAATAAAATATTTACTTTCAAATATTTTTAAATCAAAGAATGCATATCTGTGTATCTATTTCGCCCACTAAAAGCAAAAAATTTTGAAAAATTTATTTTTATAAAAATATATTTATAAAAAGTTGCTGTAGTCACCAGTAATTGGCACCTAGACCACCAATGTATGACACCTTGTAATCCAGTAATTGGCACATGTTTATATATATATAAAAAACTTTATACTTTACATTAGGTTTAATCGCTTTAAATGAATTTACTGTAGATGAAGATGCCATATTTCAAGTTTTTGAGAGTAAGAAATCAGCATATTAGTCTGAAATGTGAACATTTTAAAACAATACAATATATTTATATTAATACCCAGTAATTGTCATATGAAGCTTTGATGGATTCCAATTACTGCTAATATTTCAGACTTTCAAATAAAAACAACTGATAGACAAAATTAGTCTATAACTTTAAAATTACTGCCAAAATAAGTGGTTTAATCTCAAATCTTGCGATTCCCTTGTAATTGGAATAGATGCCAATTACTCGGAACTAGCAAAATTGAAGCACCATTAATTGGCATCTATCATTAATTCAAAAATCCAAATATCTGTGTCAGAAATACTTTTACACAATTAAAGTAACCCTTTTCAACTAAACAAAATTGTTGTCAATTAAAATTTAAAATATATTATAAATCAGATAATAATGAATTGAAAAGCATGCCTTTCATAAGCCAGAGAAGAAGCATTTGCAACAAAAATGGCTAACTTGATACAAACCATAATTGTTTCTCTTTCCTAGGCACTATTGTCATGTAGTAGCATAAATCAAAGTTATAATCTTTAAAGTAAATGAGCATATAACTGGTATATGGTCTTGCATTTTTAAAAGACTGGATGTAAATCTTATTTTAGGACATGTTTGTATGATGTGCCAATCACTGGTGCATGCCAATTATTGGGGATGTTACCCTATGTCAAAGGTTGTCATCATGGACCCAAACAACAACAGTAGGTATACTAATTTTTATATAAAACATTACTTTACCCAAAAAGGAATAAACAATTCAGCGTACTAAAAATAACAATCAAAATGTGCCGATGTATGGGCAAATTGATGCATTGATATTTTGGAATATAGATGTCTTTAAGATTATGTAGAAAAAAAATCGATATTTCGATTGAAATTTTTACTGTCAGTATTTACAAACGATTTTTCTTTTTTCCTTACATACTGTGTAATTTCTATTGAATTATAAACTTCAATATACTCTGAAAATAAAATACAGTATTTTTTTATATAATATATGTTTTGAGACGCCGTGATGTGCAATAAAAAGTATTTAAAAGTTTAGTTAAAAACAGTGCACTGCTAAATAAATATCGCAGTTACAAAAAAAAAAAAAAAAAAAAAAAAAAAAAAAATACTATCATAACGCGTAATAAATTGTCTTAAATATTTTTTTTTTCACTTTGTCAAAAACGGAGGAATAAAGGATAAAAAATGTTTCTAGAGGTTTTCTTTTTTTTCTAAAGTGACCAAAAAAAGAGATAATATTCAAATTTATGAATAATGTTTGGTACTGAATATTAATGATGTGTATAATTTTTAGATTTTTTTTTGTTGTTGTTTCTCCGAAATTGCAAATAAAACGTCTCATAAATTAAAAAAAGTTATATTAATAAGACTTTTTGCACTGTAAACCTGTCAGTAAAATAGAATTTGAATGCTTTTATTTCTTGATTCCGAGAGTTTAATTTGTGATTTATTTAGGCTGAATACAGTCTTAGGGCTACTATTTCCGTATGAACCGTCACTTTATTTAAACACAAAAAGTTACTAATAACCTTGCAATCAAATAAAGTGGTTATTGCTCTTCGAAAATAGCGTTGCTCATAATTAATCACTCAGTGCATTGTTATTATTAATAGATCAATGTTACTCTTTAAAAAAAAAAATTCTTAAAAAAAAACAGAAAATAACTTTCTTAAGCGTTGTAGGCTGTAGTCCTACCATTTGCAGTATCTTAAATAGAATAATTTGCATATTTAAATTTTTTTTATTAATGTAACATAACAAACTTTTTTCTGAAAAACATACTGTAAAACAAATTTAATTTTATAAAAATTAATTTTATGTATACATTTTTCGTACAAAGTCAATATATCCATGAAGAATCCTTACATTTTACCTGATAGTGCAATTTATCAACATGACTGTGGTGGTTACTCGATAACCCCTGCCATATTTTTATTTTAATTCAATTGTATTAACTATTTTATTTCCTATCATCTCCTTTTTATTAATGTTCTCATTTTAAATATTATTTCGATTTCGTTTCTTTTGATGTCTTCCCCTGTAAATATTTCTTCCTTACGTAGCTTATCGAATGTTCTAAAACGGTAAAATCTTGTTTGAATTCATTCCTTCCGGTTTAAAAAGCTTCTAGAAATTTCTCGGTCGTTCTATGGGTGGTTACTTCCGTTTAATCAGGCCCTCCCCTTGGCCTATCAAATTAAATTCTACAGATGACGTGATTTAAGCAGTTTAGTGCCTGGCCACCTTTTTGGCTTTCCTTCTTTAAGTGTATTATCATTTTTTCCTTATTAAATTCATATTTCCCTATACATTGACACGTAACTTGTCCTCCTTTTTCTCGCTTTTCCCATTCTAACTTTGCCAACTTGGCATGTTCCGTTTTTGCGGTAACCCTTACGCTTTCCTCTCCCCTTTTCTCAGTGCCGCTACGGCAGTCGGATGGAAGGTAAGCTGTCGTGTGGTTGTTTTGTTGGGATGAGCAAAGTACCTCTATCGCATCGACCTAATCCTTTTGGCCTTTTTTCTTCTACCGACCGCTTAAAGGTTCCCATAGCTTGTCGAGAATCTATTAATATCATATATGCTTTATCGCAGTTTAAAATGGTACTCTTCTATGTTGTGCGAATTTTTCCATTTCATCCCAGATTGTTTCTCAATGAAATCATTTTTTTTTTCGGAAGCTAATGGCAATATTATTCTTCTTGCATGAAATATTGTAATTTTTCGATTTATGGAAGATGGCTTATAGGCAAAATATAATTATCTTCGCAAAATGGGATCCCCAGGAGAAAATAAAAAAAAAATCTCATCATGATTCAATCTCTTCTTTTATTGAGTTGATAATGTTGATGATGTTAAGAGTTAATTTTCAGATCTTTATAAAAATGATTGATCGATTTTGTCAAATGAATATATATAAAGAAATTTGTGTGAAAAAGAATATCTATACCTGTTTATCATCCATGAGAAGAATTATTATAACATAAATAATGATCTATATACATATATTGTACATTCACGAGAATATATTATAAAAATATAATGTCATCACTTTGCTTCACAAATGATTATAAATAAAGTTTTATTCTTCAATTTCTTCAGTTTGTGACAAGGTAATTTTTTTTTCGTCTTGAGTCTTATTCTTCAGTCGTCAAGATTCAGGTAATGTTTTTTTTTCTTATTTACTTTATTTTTTTTTTCACAAGTGACTTTTAAGTTGATATTGTCATAAAAAAAAAATCTATGAAGAACTATAAAAGTATATTTTTTCGTGTCCTTTTATTGTGGGTGTTTTGCTGGCCCTCATTCAGTGCAATGTGCTTCTGACCATTACTCTGATCATTTGGCCTATTTCATAGAACGAAAAATAAAAAAAAGGGTTCTCGTCCTTTTCCCAAACACAACATAAATCTTCTTTGGTGCCGTGTTTCCTTGTGAACCAATATTCTTCTTTTGGCACCATGTACCTATTTGAATCAATTAATATTCTTCAAGTCATGACAATTATTAAATAATATTGTGTTTTCTTTATCTAAATATATTCAAAATAAATAAATTATCTCTTCATTATCTGTTCTTCATATAGTGATCAATATTTTATATTTATTCTTTATTGAATGAGGTGTAATAAATGAATATATAATACATTTTGATTTTATGCTAAAATAATTTTTGGGAGCAGAAGATTCTATATATTATTTAATAAAGAAGGTGTGTCACAATACATGACTAATATAATTTGATGATATTTTTTTTTCTTGTCTTGATATAATTTATAACTAATGTCATATAATATTTAACGAAGGTGCTGGTCAAAATAATTCATTATTTTAATATAAATTGTTCTCTTGTCATAAATATAAGAACATATGTTTTGAGGGATATGATATATATATACATAAAAAAATTTTTGGGCCTTATTCTTTTGATCTGATGCTAAGAAAGATATGTTGGCATTTTTCTTCTTTTCGTCATACATTTGTTCCTTTTCTTTAATATATAAAAATGATGTATAACGTAAATGAAATTCGTCAATATTTTAAATAATGGGTCAATTTATGTATTATTTATTATGTGAAAAGTCTATAACCAAATTTAACCTGTCATTTATTGAGCTCTTATTTTAATTATCTCATTATGCCTCCTAAGACAAAGTTAAACATTGCAATACAGCCGTTTGACGGCAACCCACAGACTGTAGAATTCTTCTTTGATCAATTATCTGACCTTCAAGAGTTAAATAACTTTTCCGACAAAGAACTCTTTGTTCTTCTCAAATCAAAACTTGAAGGTACTGCTTTACTCTTCTTCATTGAAACACAGTCTCAATTCAAGAACATTAATTTCCAGGCCATTCGTAAAGCTTTTATAGACTATTTCTTACCCTCAAAAAAGGCTGTTTCTCTCAAATCCTTGCAAAATTTAAAGTTAGAATCAGTCAAAAATTTTGCTTTTCGTCTTGATAAACAACTTCGCCTTGCATATCCTAAATTGGATCCTCCTGCTCTCAATTCACTAATATTCACTCATTTTCTTGAGGCGTTGCCTAAACAAATTAAGAGAAAGATTTTAGAAGAAAATATTTCCTCTTTTGATTTAGCTCTTGAACGAGCAATTTTTCTTCAAAATATATATGATTCTCCTCCTAAAAAATCTTATGAGAGTTATGACCAAGTTTATTCTTTAGATAGTGAAAAAGTTCATGATAATTATATGGCTTCTAGTAATGTGCTCCATAAGACTCCTATAAAACATACGAAGGATAAAATTTATGTCAATTCTCAAACTACCTTCTCACCTTCGCAAACTCCAAAAGACAATTCTCATACTTCTCGTAATTTTAAAAGAAAAGATAGAACATATTCTCCTTCTCCAAATAGACAAGAGGCTACAAATAAATATAAAAATAATTTTCATCAACATAGATCATATCGGAAACGTCCTTATTATCAACCCACCTTTGACAAATTTTCTCACAAAAAAAATTCTGCATCCTTTTATCACAAACGAGATGTTATGCAATGTGCATATTGTGGAAAATTTAATCATCGTATGGACTCATGCTACAAATTTAAAAATGTTATCAATTCTTCAAATCAAAATTCTTCATCTCAATTTTCGTCTAATTCTCACAGAAGGAAAAACTACACCTCTTCTTCTGAAAATAAAAACAATGTCTATCATTTAAACAAATAGGGGAGACTGGTTCTACTGACCGCCTTCTCTCCCATAATCTTCATTCAGGGTCAGTACACTTTAGTGACAAAAACAAACGTCACTTTGACAAAAGCTCTTCAATCACTTTAGTATCATCCACTGCTGTCCAAACATCCCCTGTAACACCTAAACTTAATAAATCTTCATGTTCGTATAATTCTATGACATCCAAACAAACTTATGAAATTGATGATGATGTACAAGAAAGACACGTCATCTGCAGTTCCTTTGATAACTCTTATGTTCTTCCATGCATCTTGATAAATATACAACATAATGAAATCTCAACGTTAATTGATACTGGCTCAAGTTTGTCCCTTTTGGATCAAGAATGCTTTAATAGCATTAAATCCAGAATTCACTACAAATTCTTATCCAGAAACGTTTCTGTTTCAACTATAAATTCTAAAGTTTTTTTCAAAGGATGCATCGAAATAGCATTTAAAATCGATAATTTTTTTCCATCATGCCTTTTACCTTACAAAGATACAAAATGTCAATTTTCAAGCCATACTTGGATTTGAATTCATCAATAAACATTCTATAACCATATCGCCAACCTTTAAGTCTATCTTGATTAAAGATAAACATATCCCTTTTCACAGTCATAATGAATCTCCTACTTGCTATTTCATGAATTCTGAATGTGCTTATGACAATTTAAATGTACCATATTCTTTAGATGCACACAAAATGCCTTGTTATGACAATTCTATACCAAATAATCTAAGTAATGGTACTTATATTGATGATGTATATGCAAATTCTGGTGACACCAATTTACAATTAGTCAACAATTATACAACCTATCCTTACAATTATAATTTTCAAAATAATGATTTATTTACAAATAATGTGGCTAATACTTCTATGAATTTTCATAATCCCTATATGGATGGTAATTTTAATTATTTTTCTAACTATTTGCCAACTGATTACGGTAATGTTGTCAACTATTTATCTACTAATAATAATATGCCTCACAAAAATTTTACATCTGAAAGTACTAATGATGTTAGTTATGTTGGTGAAAAGCAAACTCATTTAAATATTGGTAATAAAATTTTGGTGAATTGCAACATGGTACAAACACTCAATAGAGAATTAATCCCTCCTAATTCCTTTGTTTATTTACATGTCAAGTACTTGAATCCTCCATCTGAATACTTTATTTTTAAACCTACTTTAAAAAATAAAGGTCTTGTTTTACATGAATCACTGCATTCCAACTCTTCAATTCAAAATAATTTATTTTTGGTTGTATGTCAGAATATATCAAAGCTGGACATTCATTTAAATAAAAATTCAATTATTGGCGAATGTATCAATGCAGATGAGAAGGACATTGAGGAATACTCTTTTGATTTAGATTTCGAAAACGAATATTGCAATTTAATTTTACCATCTGAAGAAGTTAAGAGAAAACGTGTTCAAGAACTGTCTCCAAATGATTTTGACCTAAAACGCTTACCTCCTCATGAAAAAGACTCTTTAACAAAATTATTGTGTAGTAAAGCTCTAGCGTTTTCCAAATCTCTTGACACTTTAGGTCATACCGACCTGATTAATCCTCAATTCTCAATGTTAAATTCTCATCCAGTGAAAACCCTACCTTTTCCTGTGCCTCAGGCACTCGAGCAAGAAGCTCTTGACCAAATTAATCAAATGCTAAATGCTGGTATTATTGAAAGGTCAAATTCATCGTGGGCGTGTCCCATGCTTCTTGTTAAAAAAAAGAGAACTGATATGTCGAAGCCTCAAAATTATCGTTTGGCTCTAGATTTAAGATTGCTAAATTCTATTATCATCCCATCTTCATATCCTCTTCCTAGAATCCAAAACCTATTGGTGCAATTATCAAAATTTAAGTATTATACTACTCTTGACTTGCCCTCTGCATACTGGCAGATCGCTGTACCGAAAGAAATGCAAGATAAGCTCAGTTTTACTACTCCATGGGGAATTTTTACCTACCTGCGTCTCGTTTTTGGCTTGAAGACAGCTGCAAGCACTTTTCAACAATTAATTGATTCAGTTATTCAATTATCTGAAATTGATTCGTGTTATGCATACCAAGACGATATTGTGGTTGGCGCTAATTCATTTGAAGAGATGACCATGAAACTCACAAAGCTCTTAGACACTCTTATTGCCAACAACATTACTCTGTCTCCTGAAAAATGTTCCTTTATGCAAACTAGTATTAACTTTTTAGGCTTCCAACTCACAGATCATAAAATCCTTCCTATTACAAGCAACATTTTAAAAATTACTTCCTTTCCAAAGCCTAAAACCAAGAGGCAAACCAAAAGTTTTATAGGTTTATGTTCATTTTATAGGTCAATTATACCTAATTTTGCTAAATTGATTACTCCTCTCATCGAAGTCACTAAACCTAAAAATAAATTTTCTTGGAAATCTGAACAAGAAAATGCATTTAAAAAATTACAAGACATATTCTTTCAGAAACCTATGCTCAATCTTCCAAAGTGGAATGAAACCTTTTATGTTAATACAGATGCATCAAAGACAGCAATATCAGCTGTTCTTATGCAGAAATTTGATGGTGAACTTAGACCCATCTCCTATTATTCCAAAACTTTATCTCAGTCTGAAAGACAGTACCCTGCCGCATATTTCAGATGTGTATATTGCTGGGACGATTACTGTTTCTAAACCAATAGGAGAGCGTCATTATCACGGTCAAGTACACGCCCACACAGTTTGATTCACAGGAACTCGTGGACAATTGACGTTGCTAATTATAACGATAATCTATTGCGGATGAAAGTGAGCTGACTGGCTGAATGGTTAGAGCGTCGAGCTTGAAACCGGAAGATATGGGTTCGAGTCCATCGCAGGCCGAGAGTCCGTTGGTGATTTTTTTTTTTAATTATTGGAGGCTGTCTTTTATTAATAAATAAGACATTTAAAAAAATATTTCAAACCCTTTTAATATTCTAAATATCGTTCCAAAATGATTTATATATATATTAAACAAATGGGGAAAAAAGTATTCTGCGAAAATATCCGTATAAGCAAAATTCTTACTTTAATTTTTATTTATTTATTTATTTATTTATTTCAGAATCAGAGGAAGTATAATTTCTAATTGAAGTAAATAAAATTCAGTCATTTTGAAAAAAAAAAATTCTTTCGTACCTTTAATTTTTAATTACCGAGTACAAATTGAAACAATCCGAGTACAAATAAATAATAAACACACACGATCAATTGTCCACGAGTTCCTGTCAATCAAACTGTGTGGGCGTGTACTTGACCGTGATAATGACGGTCTCCTATTGGTTTAGAAACAGTAATCGTCCCAGCAATATACACATCTGAAATATGCTGCCCTGCAATCAAATTAGAACTTTATGCCATTTACAAAGGCATAACGGCTTTAAAATATTATATTTTTGGTCGACCTTTCATTTTGTTGTCGGACGCCAAACCTCTTAATAATTATAAAAAAGCTACATCACCAGCCGATATTACTACTCGATGGATGTTAGAACTATCAGAATACTCGTACACATTCCAACATGTACCAGGCAAAGAAAATGTGTTAGCAGATTTTCTGAGTAGAACACCTCACATTCCCACTGAAGATCTCCATAATAATCCAGATCTTATTTCTACACAAGAACCCCTACCAATAGTTGACAATTAGAAAGATTTACATAATGAAATTCCTCACTTTCCATGTGGTTTAGTTGACAAAATGCATCACACATGTCATCTTCAAAGTGACTCTTCACCTCCAAATAATGATAATAATGAAGATCCATTATTAGAAATTCTTGATCACACCATCTTCTCTGAACAACAAAAAGATCCAAAAATTAAGAAAATTTATGAAGATCTTAAAGCTAACAAAAAATCTAAAAGTTTAAATGGCTATTATATTAATCCAAATAATGATTTACTTTGCTACAATGGACATTTTTCTTCAGAAGATATTGAGCTACATAAAGCTGTTTTACCTTCGTCACTTAGAGCAAAAGCTTTAAGAATTGCTCATATTACTCATACTGGAATTCATAAAACTATTGTTAATTTAAAGAAAAGATTTACCTGGAAAACCCTTGTTTCTGATGCCATTAATTATGTCAACTCTTGTGAAATTTGTTTAGTAAACAAAAATCATAAAAAAATACTGCTCTATATTTACCAGCACCACTACCGACAGCTCCCAATCAAAAAGTTTCTATGGATTTACTTGGCCCATTGAGAAATCGCCAATATGTCATGACCGTTATTGATCACTTTTCTCGTCATTTAGAATTATATGCCTTGAATAACATTAGCGCTGAATCTGTTACCAAAGCTCTATTACATTACATTTCTACTCATGGAAAACCCGAATTAATTCTCACTGATCATGGCTCTCAGTTCACTAGTGATATGTTTTCGTATTTCAACAAAAAACTTGGCATTAAGTTGGAACACAGTTCTGTAGCCCATCCCCAGGCTAACGGATTAAGTGAGAGATGCAATACTCAAATAAAATCGTCTGTGAATACAATGGCTTCCCAAGGATTTGATGTACCAACTGCTCTAAAAATTCACCAATCCATATACAACGCTACGCCTCATCCAGCTACAAAATTCACTCCAAATCTTCTTCATTTTGGAAGAGAGGTAAATGACATTTATGCTAATTACAAAACTCAAGCTTCCTGGAAAATTCTCAACACTACCTATGAAATCCATAAATTAATGGATGTTATTGAGAAAATATACTATCAAGCTACGAATCTTCTAGACAAAGAGTGTACCAAAAATCAAGAGAGAAATTAAAATTTGCCAACATCAATGTTAATGATATTATTTACGTAAAATTTCCCACTGTGTTTAACAAAAAAGTACAAGGCCCATACATAGTGAAGAAAATAATTTCTCCTGTACTTATTCAAATTCAAGATTCCAATAATAGTCAAGCTTCACCAATGTTGATTCACACTAACCGAATCTTGAAGCTGCAAAAGAGAAATGCAGCATTGCAATATCCTTCAGTTTCTTCTAAAGATGCATCACATGATCAAACAGCTGTTGATAATGCATCTTCTACTCCTGTGAGACAACATTCTCCTACTCAAGTTTCTAATCATGATGCTGCTTGTAACACATCTCCTCAAATTCTTTCTTCTTATAAGTGCCAACAAACATCTTCATATTCGTGTAAATCGGTACATTCACAGGCTCCTCCTGATAGCACTCACACTGATGTTAGAAACAAGTCTACTCAATATAAAAATTATGATCTTCGCCCTCGCACTCATAAAATGTATAAAAAATGAACTAATCTTCTTTTCTTTTTTCAGGATGACTCTTGATTTGTAACATATTCAGTCAATACTAGTTCGACTGATATTCGAGTATGAAGAATGACTGTATAAAATTTTTTTTTGTTTTCTTCCTCCAAGCTGCAGGCAGCTGTTATATTTTTTTTCTCTTCTTTATTTAAGTCATCTTCTCCTTGATGCAATGCAATTGTCATCCTCCAAAATATGTAATGTATTAATATTTTTCGCTAGTCACTGTATTCTCTTATAAACCATAATTAGTGTAATATGTATATTCTCTCAAATATGCCATATACTGGTACTTATAAAACCTTTAATTTCAATAGTTGGAGCTAAATTGAGAAAGAATTTGTCTTTTATATACTTGTTGACATATTGTGTCATTATTTAAATTTGTTTTGACAAATGTTTATTCTATAAAAGAAATGTAATTTGTTATTGGTGTAAGGTAAACATGAGTACTCATGACATCAATTTCCCTATTGTGACTTATATACTTATTTTCTTTTTACAATGCATGCATGCTCTAACATTTAACCTCTTTTAACATTTAAAAAAAATGATGAAAATGAATGATAAACTTATGCATACTAATACTTCTACTTTTATTGTTGATCTATAGAAAAATGAATGACTCAGAATAGGTATTTTTTTGTATGTTTCTAAGTATTTGAAAGTTCGTAAAGATGTAAACAAAAAAAAAAGGATTTTTGTTATACTATATTCATACTTTGGATCCAAAGATATTTATTTGAGTTGTTATATATTTGAGTTTGAGTCATTATATATTTATATTAATCAAATACTTGATTTATGACAAATAAAAACATGATCACTTGTTATTTAAAAATGTTTGAATAGTACAATTAAACATATTCAAAATATTTTATATAAATTTTTGACATAATAGATTTTTGTTTGTATGTTGACATTATCAAAGTCATATGGTAGATTGATATATTCATGTAAGTTCCTTTTATCAGAGTATAAATATCCTCTGTTTAATTTTTTTACTTTGAATATAGTATTAAAAGTATTTATGAAATTATTTTGAATTTATGTTGAAATTGTTCAAGAATATCCTTTTATGAGAGTATAAACATTCTCTCTGTGAAACTTGTTATATTCTCATTGGAAAATAACATTGTCCTTTATCTAAAAGTTTACATATGCTCTTTTTGAAGTTGTTATATTTACATTGATCAGTTAAGATTAATTAAAATCTTAAAAAGCTACTATATGTAAATTTATATATATATTTGTATGAGAGCCTAAATACTCTCTCTTGACCATTTGTATGTATTTTTCTTTTTCAAATTTTCAACTTAGAAATTCATTGAATTTAACATGTGTCATTTGAAACCATCTACTTGTGTATACAGTTATAGAATGGTTCATTTTGATGTCAACTGAAATATATATATACATGTTGTTGTTTTATACTCAAATATTTTTACATATGCGAAAGTATTTTTTTATCATATTGCATTTGCACAGCTTAACAAGAGACTGCTAATAGTTAAAGACTGTTATTTTGCAAATATATATATAGACTTTAACAATTTTTGATAGATGATAGCTACCTCTGGAAGAAACTTGCCTTTTCTATACCTTCTATTTTAATATTTGCTATCTTTTGTGTATGTGCATAAGGACTACTACTATGATAGTAATTTTTATTATTATTTAATATCATGTAAAAGAATTATTGGTATTCATACAACTATTTCTAGTTCATTTATTTTGTATGTTCATTTTATATTATTGTAAAAACTTTAGAAAATATTGTCTCGATGAAAAAATTATTGAATTTTTGTCATCTCTCCAATATTTTCTTTTGGGGAGGCCCGGGTAAATACAAGAAGATTTATGTTGTGTTTGGGAAAAGGACGAGAACCCTTTTTTTTTATTTTTCGTTCTATGAAATAGGCCAAATGATCATAGTAATGGTCAGAAGCACATTGCACTGAATGAGGGCCAGCAAAACACCCACAATAAAAGGACACGAAAAAATATACTTTTATAGTTCTTCATAGATTTTTTTTTATGACAATATCAACTTAAAAGTCACTTGTGAAAAAAAAATAAAGTAAATAAGAAAAAAAAACATTACCTGAATCTTGACGACTGAAGAATAAGACTCAAGACGAAAAAAAAATTACCTTGGCACAAATTGAAGAAATTGAAGAATAAAACTTTATTTATAATCATTTGTGAAGCAAAGTGATGACATTATATTTTTACAATATATTCTCGTGAATGTACAATATATGTATATAGACCATTATTTATGTTATAATAATTCTTCTCATGGATGATAAACAGGTATAGATATTCTTTTTCACACAAATTTCTTTATATATATTCATTTGACAAAATCGATCAATCATTTTTATAAAGATCTGAAAATTAACTCTTAACATCATCAACATTATCAACTCAATAAAAGAAGAGATTGAATCATGATGAGATTTTTTTTTTATTTTCTCCTGGGGATCCCATTTTGCAAAGATAATTATATTTTGCCTATAAGCCATCTTCCATAAATCAAAAAATTACAATATTTCATGCAAGAAGAATAATATTGCCATTAGCTTCCGAAAAAAAATGATTTCATTGAAAAACAATCTGGGATGAAATGGAAAAATTCGCACAACATAGAAGAGTACCATTTTAAACTGCAATAAAGCATATATGATATTAATAGATTCTCGACAAGCTATGGGAACCTTTAAGCGGTCGGTAGAAGAAAAAAGGCCAAAAGGATTAGGTCGATGCGGTAGAGGTACTTTGCTCATCCCAACAAAACAACCTTACCTTCCATCCGACTGCCGTAGCGGCACTGAGAAAAGGGGAGAGGAAAGCGTAAGGGTTACCGCAAAAACGGAACACGCCAAGTTGGCAAAGTTAGAACGGGAAAAGCGAGAAAAAGGAGGACAAGTTACGTGTCAATGTATAGGGAAATATGAATTTAATAAGGAAAAAATGATAATACACTTAAAGAAGGAAAGCCAAAAAGGTGGCCAGGCACTAAACTGCTTAAATCACGCATCTGTAGAATTTAATTTGATAGGCCAAGGGGAGGGCCTGATTAAACGGAAGCAACCACCCATAGAACGACCGAGAAATATCTAGAAGCTTTTTAAATCGGAAGGAATGAATTCAAACAAGATTTTACCGTTTTAGAACATTCGATAAGCTACGTAAGGAAGAAATATTTACAGGGGAAGACATCAAAAGAAACGAAATCGAAATAATATTTAAAATGAGAACATTAATAAAAAGGAGATGATAGGAAATAAAATAGTTAATACAATTGAATTAAAATAAAAATATGGCAGGGGTTATCGAGTAACCACCACAATGACACATTTATGTATTTTTTTCTCAGTCCCCATAAAATATAAATGCATTTATTTTTTACTATGACAATTTAATATATCTTATATTTAAAATATATTTAAAATATGTATTTTTTAAATATTCTGCATTGAAATTGTATTTTATTTTCTTAAGGATGTTCTCAACTGCTCTGCTCAATAAACGCAAAACGTTTTGACTCATTCACAAACTCACAGAAAAAAGATCGATAGTAAAAAGATTTCTAGCAGATTGTTGATTTATTACTTGGTTTGAAACTAGTGGGGTGGAAACTTCCACGAAGAATATGTTTAAATGTTTGGACGTGTGAGGGGCGGTTTTTGAGTTAGTGGATAGAGTGTTGGTTTTTCAAGGTTTCTGGTGGTTTGTTTTCCATTTTCTGAATTTGTTTTGTTTTTTTTCGCTTTGAGGTAAGCGATTTTTTCTTTTCTTTGCTGTAATTTTTCGAATTGTTCGAGTTGTGTTTATTGTGACTTTGACATTGGAAACATAGTGCTGAGTTGTCAGCCTGCTTGCTATCATGTCGCATACTATATTAAAAGTTGTTCAAGATAATATTGCTGAGGCAACGCCCGTCAATGTTGAAATGCTAGACACCCAAGATAGCATTCTGGAATTTGACAAAAATAATCAAAATGTGGCTCGGTTATTAGCACCGAATGATTTTCTTCTGCAAATGGCAGCAAAAAATGGAGGAAACAATTTCAATATTTTCTTAGCTAGTAATTCGACTAATGCTGTTCCTAAGCGCGATCCCCGTGCTGTTCAAACTGAAATTATGACCAAAATTGAACACTTCAAAAATATCGATAATGTTCGATACACCCGTACTGGCAGTATTATTTTTAGCACTAAAGATGTGTCTTGTGCTATCGATATCTGTCAGGTGTCATCTTTTTTGGGAGCTGACGTCTCCTCTAGAATTATTTTTGAAAATATAACCAATCGTTTCTTACTATTCAATGTCCCTGTTGACATTCCACTTTCAGAGATTGGACAAGAAATAATGGATTCAAATAACGTTCATGTTTTTGAACTACGAAGATTCATTCGCAAAGATAGCAAAAATTTAGTCTCTCCTGTACTTGTTACGATTTTGGGAACCACTCTCCCCTCCGAAATTAAAATGTGGATGACTATAAAGAAAATAAATCAATTTGTTGATCGGCCAAGACAATGCACAAAGTGCTTTAAGTTCAACCATGCTACTACGAAATGTCCTTCCGAACAACTATGTGTAACATGTGGTTTTCAGCATACGGGGCAATGTCAAGAGCCCATGAAGTGCTGCAATTGCGGCCAAGAACATCGCGCGGACTATCTTCAATGCTCCCATCGCCTCAAGGAGGTTGAACTGCTTAAGTTTAAATGTCGAAACTTCCTTTCATTCATTGACGCGAGACGTCAATTCAAACAAAAAACTGAACCAAATTCATACGCTAGAACAGCAAGCTCACAAAAAACAGACTTAGATCAAATTCAAAAAATATTTGAAAACCGCACAAACTCCTTGCTTAAAATCATAATAAATCAGTCCAATCAGCAAACAGAAAAAATAATCGAGTCTATTACCACCTTATCCACCATGATCATGAACGTCTTAGCCAAGTTAAGCGACAGTTCGCCAGATAGACGGAAACGCCCGAACCAGGGTGGAAGTTCAAGATGATGAAACTTTCCTGCTTTTACAAGGTTTTTATTCTTTTTTATTGGTGGATACGAACTGTATTTCACCTGGGTTGGGCTTATTTTCACTGTATATTTTCATCTGTGTTCATCTTTTTTGTGTTTTTTCCCTATGGGTCTAAATTTGCTCCATTGGAATTGCAGGTCTGTCAGTAATAAAACAGCCTGGCTAAATTGTTCCCCGTTCACCACCGCTGATGTGTTGGTCCTCCAAGAGACTTACCTCACTTCTGACAAGACTTTCAACATTCCTGGCAAAATAGTTTACCGTTTAGACAGAACTGACCGCCGAGGTGGTGGCTTAATTATTGCTGTCAATTCAACATTATCCTCTTTTCTTCTCGACTTCACTTCTCTTAATTTTACCAATGAAATCATGGGTGTTTGTATTCTTCAAGGCGGCTCATCCATTAATCTTATTAACATCTATTCTAGCTCAGGCAGGGTAGTTAATGATTTGGTCAAGGTGTGTCAGGCTGTTACGGGTCCCTCCTTCATCTTGGGGGACTTTAACTTGCACCACCCTCTTTGGGGTGCTCCTTATTGCTCTAGTGTCAGTGAAGATTTTGTCCATTGGCTGGCAGATAGTTCTTTCTGCCTTCTAAATACTTCGTCGCCAACCCATATCTCTCCTGGTGGAGTCTGTTCCCTCCTTGACTTGTCGTTATGCTCTGCTGACCTTTTAGCCTGCTCTTCTATCCATGTTGTAGATGATCCGTTTGACAGTGATCATCTTCCCGTCTCCATCACTGTAACTCTTTCGCCTCCTGTTCATCCTCAGACTTCTCGTTTTAGATGGCACCGCATCTGTCAAGAAGCTAATACCACTCTCGCCTCCCAGCCAAGTGCTGACTACACTTCCTTCATTAGTTTGGTACAGAACCTCATGAGAAAACATAAAATATCTAATACTCCGCATCCTAAAAGCACTCCTGCCTGGTGGTCAGCAAGGTGCAACAACCTTTACAAACAAAAAAATTTTTTGCTGCGGAAAGCTCGTCAACTCGTGTCCATGGACTACTGGATGAGGTATAAGAAGGTGGCTGCGAAACTCCGTAAAGTCATCAAGGATGCCAAGCATCATTTTTGGGATTCGGCTTGCAAGAAGGCACATGATCCTCGCATCTTATACAAAGTTTTTAAGAAGATCAAAATTCGCTCTTGTTCTCCCCCTGATGCTCACTTCTGCCTCGCCCAGGATGAGACCCTGATCTCCGATGCTGTATCTCAGGCTGAAATCTTGGCTGATCACTTTAGCGAAGACGTTAGCCATGAGCCAATCCCGTTGGATTATGGTGGAGAAGGATGTACTCAATTAAATCGTCCCTTTGAGATCATCGAACTAAAGGATGCTATTCGCCGCACCAAATCCTCATCCCCAGGTGAAGACAAGATCACTGCTGCCTTCTTTAAGGGGTTGAACGAGCAGTCTATGATGCACCTACTTCATATTTACAACGAAATCTGGCACTCTGGGGAAATTCCTCTAAATTGGACATCTGCTGTAATTATCCCTATTTTGAAGCCTGGAAAATCTAAAAAAGATGTTGCCTCATATCGCCCGATTGCTCTGACATCTGTAATGTGTAAGATCTGCGAACGCATGATTGCAAATCGCATCAGCAACTACTTACTTCAAAATAATATCCTCCACCATAGGCACTTAGGCTTCCAGCCTTTCCGGGACAGCCAGACCGCTCTGCAGATGTTACATCTTGACACCGTTCGTGCAAAGAAGGATAAGAATTTTATTTTGGGGATATCGTTAGACGTGCAGGCTGCGTATGATTCAGTTTATGTGGACGGCCTCATCTTGAAGTGCGCACAAATCGGCATTACAGGACGGATCCTTCGCTGGCTTCACCGTTTTCTGCAAAATAGAAGTATCAAGGTGTTTTGGAGAGGAATTTTTTCTTCAAATCGCAGCCTTGGAAGAGGGGTGCCCCAGGGGGCAGTTCTAAGTCCTATCTTGTTCTCCATCTTCATGCACGATTTCTTTGAAGTTTTGGATGGACTTGGAGTCAAGTACTTGCTATACGCAGATGACATCTTCATTTATTGTGCAGCGACTTCTTTGCTCTTATGCCAAGCTAAACTCCAAGAAGCCCTCCGTTTAATTGCTCAATGGTGCCGATATTGGAAGATGTCTATACGTCCAGATAAATGTCACGCTATCAACCTCTCTAGAAGACGTGGAGACTGTGAATTCGATTTTAGCATCAATGGAGGTCTGATTGAGTGGTGCGACGAACTAAAGTTTCTAGGTTTTTATATTACAAGGCGCGGGGGTTTTCGCAAACACTCAGATTACATCCGGAAGAAAGTTTTTAACCGTATCAATATCCTAAAGGCCCTCTGCAATACTCGTTACGGTGCCCGATCTTATCATCTTCTCACTTTGGCCAACTCCTCCATCCGGAGTATTATAGAATATGGCGCGGCCACCCTGTTATCGGCATGTGATTCCATCCTCTTGAAGCTTGAAGTGTTGCAGACTACTGCTCTCAGGACGGCTCTCGGCCTCCCGAAATGGGTGCCAAATATTATTCTTCGACAGCACGCCGGCTCTCCCTTGCTGGCTGATAGAATCAATTCGTTGGCGTTTGGCTTCTGGATAAAGCAGTGCTCTTTAGGCAGCAAGTCTCCTTTCTGGGATTTTCAAGAGGGCAACATGTTTTGCTTGGTGGAAAGCATTCCCGGTATTGCTACCATCCTAGAAGAAATTGATGGTCGACTAGAACATTTGATTCCCTTCCAGATGCCCTTGCCGAACAGCCAGGAAGTTGTGCAACTTCACTTAGACGACCTCCCTTTCCAGAATAAGGACCTTGATGGTAGCATCATCGTCCCGCTCTTCCAGGATTTCATGCAAAATTTCACCAGCGGATGGCAGGTCATTGCTACTGACGCGTCTAAAGTTTCCTCTAATACCTCCATTGCAGGGTGCTCGGAAACCTCTCAGTTCTGTTACAGAATCCCCACAATCAACTCCGTCTTCACAGCTGAGGCTCTAGCTATTGGCACTGCTTTAGACGAACTGGCCTCCTTGGGTCGCCCCATTCTGCTACTTACTGACAGCCTTTCGGTACTCACCGCCCTTCAGTCTGTTTCGATCAAGTCACCTAGAGTCATTTTGTGGCTTTTTAATAAGATTCAAAGGATTGCTTCGCATTCCCCGAGCATCTGGGTATGCTGGGTGCCGGGTCATCGTGGAATTCACCTCAACGAAAAAGCCGATAATCTGGCTAAAGGCGTAAGTGACGCTGATGTTTTGCTGAATTGGATTTCTCCTGAGGATCTCATCCATTATAGAAAAAAAGAAATCTATCGTACCCTCAATCAACAGTACAGATCGAGCAAATATATTAGCTCTCATGGTAACATCCCCCTGGTCAAGCAGACGTACGCTTGGGCGTCGAATCGTAGAGATGATGTCCTGATTTCGCGTCTTTTAAGCAAGATGTTGGTCACCCCTGCCATCCTTTCTCGTTTCGGCCTGATGAATGATGATAGATGTAGCAGGTGCCATGTTTCTGACTCCCTGGAGCATATTCTTTTTTCCTGTCTAAAATATCATTCACATCGTTCTCTGTGTTGGGATCCTTCCACTCTGAGTGGAGCTTGTTTTCGTTCTTTTATTGAGTTCTCTAAGGAGTTTTGCAATTCTGAATCTTTTCGGAGATCAACTCTTAAATTTCTACATAGTATTGATCGCTTTTAATCTCTTTCTCGATCTTGGTTGATGTTTTTCTGAAATTGGATCATTCGAGACAACAGCTCAGCCGCTATAAGTCTCAAAAAACCCCCCCTCCAAACAAAACAAACTTCCACGAATTGTTTGACAACCCGGTACCATTCGGTGGTACTACTAGGAGGATTTATAACAACACTGTTTTTCAATTCTGGTTTTAAACCATCAGTTAAACCTTGTAATAGTATACTTTCATTAAGATGTAATTTCCTACCAATTTCCGAAAATTTTTTACGAAAATAAGTTTCTAAATTGTCTAAATTATCTAATTTCAGATTTGAAAAATCAGAAAAACTCGGGATGTCTAATTCAATTAATCTTTCTATCAAAATTGTCTTAATTTGTTCATAACCGTACAATTTAAGCAGTCATTCATATAAATTTTATGCGCTTCCCATTTCAAATATTGCGCAATAAAATTAAATTTCCATTCTAGATTTTTCTTCTCCTTTTCACATGTTGTATCAAAATAAGTTACCCAAGACAAAATGTTCATTCCAGAACTCGGGTCAAACGGTACGAATTTAGGATCTTCCATAATTTTTTTATTCTTACTCATTAGAATAAATGAAGCACTTCTATTTTCTTTATTAAATCCTGATCATAAAATCATTCGCAATAAATTTCAAAGTTAATAATTTCTATCTTTTTAATAAAAAATAAAAAAGATTTCTATCTTTCAAAGTTAATAATTTCTATATTGCAAGAAATGATTATGGAAGCGCTTTGGAATCGAACTCAGTTTTTCATTTTATGATAATGAAATTACCTACCGAGTTATAAGCTATTTTGATCACGGGATCACGCGATTTTCTCCCACTTTTCTACCGGCTTTTCTGCTTTCGTCGGAAAATGCAATTCAAAACGTCAACTTTGATGGCTTGCTCTAAAATATCTACTGCGTATTTTAAAAAACAAAAAAATTGAGCGTGAATCGATAGTTTCTGAATTACAATATCTGATAGTTTCATACATTTCTGAACAAAAATAAAGAAAAACTTATGTCACAAGTTTGTCCTTTTTGATTTAAGAACACCCTTAATGTTTAATTTTGATTAAAAATTTAAAAATGTTTATTGACCTGCATCCACTGCGCCCAATATAGTAGCAAAACTATTCGTTTAAGCAACCCCAAAAGTACTGATAATGGTGTAAAACTAATATATCTTGAACTTATACTTCATTTGAAAGAAATTTATTTATTTATTTATATAAAATTTAAATGATAAAAATTTGAAAAAAATCAGTTCTTTAATTGAAAGAATACAAATTTTAAATAATTAATGCAATTATAATACTTAATTTGAAGTATAAATTATTCTTTAACTTAAAATGGGGATATTTACCAAGTTTCATGCAAATTGTTTATTAGTTTTTGAGAAATGTTGCGTTGAATAGATGCAGATGATAGAAAAATTTTAAATTCTTTTTCAAAATTGAAAATTAATAAAATAAATTAGAATTTAAATATAGAATTTAAAAATATATTATAAATAGAAGAGATATCAAATAGGCTATACTAAAAATTTTATCCATTTGTGTCTTATAAAAGCTTAGAAAAAAAATTAAATGTCACATGTTGCTAAATTGCACCACTAAGTAAAAAGTAAGGCTCCTGAAACCCCTTAAGTTATATTAATTTTAGAAAATTGAGACATGTAAAACATTACGGAATTTTTTTTTAAATGTTTAATTGAAATCGACGCCTCCTGTCTGAATAAATTTAACACCAAAATTATTCTTAAAATAATAGCTTAAGAATAATTTTGGTGTTAAATTTATTCAACTATATTCATTTATTTATTATCAAAGGATTGAGATGAAACTTCAATAAATAAAAAATAGAACATATAGCAAAATCATTACAAGATATTTGGAAATATTTTACAGTACTGTTATTTATGCAGAAAAGCGTCAATTATAAAAATGTACGCATAGTAATCATTCTTTTAGTGTATGTCTTATACCCGTAAGACATGGTGACGTCACTGCAACGTCGTTGTGAAGTCACATTGTGACTTTGTGACCATCGATTGTCAATGTGACGTCACGTGACGTCGATGTGAAGTCACAGTGACTAAAATGTGAAGTCGTTATGGCCGTTTTAGAGCTTTTTTGTGACGTCACATTGTGACCACTTTGTGACGTCACAATATGACCAATTTGTGAAAAGTGTGTCATTTGTGACTACTTTGACATTAACATTGTGACAAACTGTGAAATTTTTTTTAGAAAGTCACATCTTAGTCACATTGTGACGTCACTGAGTGGTGGCATTTTCGTCACAGATGTGATGTGACCAAAGTGACTCACAGTGACGTCATTGTGACGTCACTGTGAACATGCATGCTATGAGGGATAATGATTAACAACCCGTAAAGCATGGTGACGTCATTGCGACGTCGTTGTGAAGACACATTGTGACTTTGTGACCATCGATCGTCAATGTGACGCCGATGTGAAGTCACAGTGACTAAAATGTGAAGTCGTTATGGCCGTTTTAGAGCTCGTTTGTGACCACTTCACAAAGTGTGACACATTTGTGAAAAATGTGTCATTTGAGACTACTTTGACATTAACATTGTGACGGAACTGTGACAAAAGCGACAATATTTAAATTGCCAAAAACATGTTTTTTAAAGTAAATAACATGTTTTGAAGAATTTTTTATAATTTAATAATTTTTTTTAAAAAGTCACATCTCAGTAACAATGTGACGTCACTGAGTGGTGGCATTTTGGTCACAAATGTGATGTGACCAAAGTGAGTCACAGTGACGTCATTGTGACGCCACTGTGAACATGCATGCTATGAGGGAAGAAAAGTAAAGTTACACACGTTCCAATAAAGAGTTAAAAATAAGTAAATAATAGCATCTTCATTAATCAATCCTAAAATTACCGAAATATGCAAAAACGTCATTTTGCAAAAATTTCTTTTACTCACTTAAAATTCATTACTTTTAAAACAAAAATTTTTTATCACTACTGATTATTCATTTCCGATTGAGCGGGTTACAGGCAACCGCCTGTAATGTCGAATTCGGGTTTAACATGCTTTAACGATATTTAAATATTTTGAATTTCAGAATTTAAAAACAAATCAAAAACTGTTTTATAAAGTTAAAGAAAAATAATGGCGTGTGAAATTTAAAAAAATTCAAAGTGTTACAGCTCTATTAGATTTTAATAGTTTTATTACTACTATTTTACATTTTAGAGCACAGAAAACTTTTTTTTTAATATAACGTATAAGACAGGGACCGGATAATATAATAATTTATATTTCGAACCTTTTAAAAAATAATTATTTAATGTAAATGGCTGACAATACTATGAAGAAAAACTTTTGCTACATTTTAAAAATGAAACAATGCTTCTATATCTAACAATTTACCGTTGAACTATAGAAAACCGAAAAAAGGGGATATTTAGATTCCAGATTTATTAATTTATAACATCAGAGAAATATTCATTTTTATTTAATGAAGTGTGTATTTCCAAAAAATAATGCTCAAGTATTTTCTTTAAAACATTTCATAATTCCGTGCTTTTAATTTTTTTTTAAAACTTAACTTTTTCTTAACTTTTCTTTGTTTTGTACACCGTTTAATAAAAACTCTTCTACAGAATACAATAATTTCGGTTGGAAAAATCATAATCCTTACAGGCTATTTTTATAAAATTCTTTAAGAATCTGATTTTACTTATCCTTTTCGAATAACTCAAAATTAAATGCGCTGCAATTTTTAAAGACTAAAATGTCAGTTGCATGTAATGAATGCAAAACATGAAACAAAAATAACTGTCAAAATAAAAAATCGAGTTTAAAATCATAAATTTTAAAATACTTCGGAGGGCATAAAAATGCGAGCATACATAACAAAATTTAAAAAAAAAGTTTTTTTTTGGCTACAATCCTTTTATTCTTAACTTCAAATCAATGATAAGTTACATTAAAGTCTTTATCATCGTAACTTTTACAAATGCACAATTTATCATTGATTTTTTTGCAACGACGGACGTCTGAAAAAAGAAATTAAACGAAGACAGATATACAGGATGCAGCAAAATGCCGTGTAATTCATAAAAATAAAACAAAATAAATTGGAAATACAGTTTGCATTAAAAATATTGTTAGGCTTACATGGGAATTCTTTGAAGTACAAAATTGTTGTTTATCGAAAAGCCACAAACAGGGGACACTAGACCGATTGTATGTTTCCAAAATACTCAAATGAGAATTATTATAAAAGGACTGACTACTTGTTTGTTCTCGAATGAATCAAAAGTTATCTGGATAAAAAAATTTTGCGTGTTGGAGATCATTAGTAGGTCCGTAATTATACAAATAAGGTGGAGCTCGTTTAATTTTGGCAAAAGAAAATGTTTAAGAAGAGACTAATTCGTGCATTTTATAATAAACCTACAAAATTATTTAATGCATCTTGTGTTGGTTAATTTTGCTCTCAAACAAATATTATTTTAACCTAAAGTTAGCAAACTACTATTTCTATAAAACTCACTTGCCCAAATTATTGAAAAACTAAACTTTAACTGAATACTTAACCATAATATATAGAAAGATCAGTTATTATGATGAAGTTTTCAATTGAGACTATTATGCATGGTATTCCGGAATGTAAAAACAGCATAATTTATTGCACATTAGCACGATCACAGAAATTTTTCTCAATAAAATCTAATCTTGATATCATTTTCGCCTTATCAAATTTTAACTACACTCCTCTCATATCCGTATTCACTATTAAAAAATTGGCATTTTAATTTGATCGTTTCAAATTTAACTTAGTTCAAACTTGAGGGCTTGTTTGTCAGCTGAATTTTTGCATCTCAGCAGTTGCACTCTAGTCTTGAGATTCTGGTCCCAATATCTGAAAGTAAAAATCGCCGTAATTTAAGTCTTTTAAACACACTTTGTGTAAAATATTTAGTTTATCTAAGTAAACGATCATTTTCTTTTACTTTACGTGTGCTACTTGATTATCCGATTGAACAATTTTGCTAAATTATGCACATTTTCGATCCATTCACCAAATAAAAAAAAAAAATGACGTACTTTTTTATTATAAATAACAGAAAAAAAAGATTTAGTAAAACATTCATGAAAATACAAATAAAACGTAGAATTAAAAATCGCTGTATGGCGAAACAAACACATGTAACGTGCTTCATGTCAAGTGAATATGACATTTACGTTCATCCATTATTGGCATTGAACATTATTGTTTAGCGATAGGTTTTTGATCGATGGGATAATCACGTAGTCCCTACGTAGTTTATTGCTTCATGTTCACTTATTTATGCATTTTGATTGCTACTCATAATATGTACGAGCAGAACGGAAAAAATATGAAATTGTAATCATTTTCTGCTCAAAAATGTTTTGGGGCAGCAAAGCGAAATTTGGGAATTTGCGCCATCAAATCCTATACAAGAAACTGACCGGTGAAATAATAAAAGTATTCTAATCGCTCCCATGCTGAGGAAATTTCCTAGATTCAAATTATAGTACAATGTCTTAAAGATTAATATTAAAGTTTCATTAGTTGAAGGAGTTTTCGATAAGAACTTGGGTAACTTGACATTATTTTTAACTTGGAATTACTGCTAAATCCTTGTTTGCTTGTCTAACTCCGCGAATAGAATTCATTCGAGCAAGAATCCCTAAGTTCTATAACATAAATCGCTATTTGTGAACAAATACTTCCGATCTCAGCATGCACACTGTATATCACTGCTTTTGTATAAATACACTATAAATTTGTGTTTTATCAGTGCGTAATATCAAATACATTATTTTCAAAAGTGAAGCAGTTTATAAAAAAATTGTGAAAGCATATTTCAACTTAAAGATTTCAAATACATAATTTTTATATATAAAATGACCTCATTTGCACATGCTAAAGTATTCGACTTTCATGATCCGGTCTTAAACAGTATGAATAGAAAAGCAGGCATATGATGTCACTATCACGGAATTATACGCTAATCCAATAGAAAACGATGTCGTCTTTTAATAATCCAGGTAAAACAAATCGATTATTTGATGATTCAAATGCCTTTATTTGTTTGTTTATAATAAATTGTTATTTTATCAGAAATCATTCTTTGTATTTTTCAAAATTCGAAAAATTTCACATTTTTTCAGATTTTCGATATGAATTAAGTAAATGCTAAACAAAAATTAACATAAATTACATTTTTGTAAAGAAAATTAGATGTATCTTCCGTAAAGTTTGCAAGAAACTAAAATTCGTTTAGTCTCTCTCTTTCTCTCAGCACACACACACACACACACACATATATATATATATATATATATATAATAGTTTATCATGACCGACTAATAATCAAAACGCAGCTGGGATTACTAAATGTAGAACCATGAAAATTGGGTAAAAAATAATTTTTATGACGTAAGGGTGCACTAAGACGGGATTTTTAAAAATTCTCTCTCTAAAGGATTAAGAAGGGGGAGAAACTTTTAAAACGTCCAGCTATTTCTCAGAATTCGTTTTAGGTAAGCGTGTGAAATTATAGAAAATAAATTTACAAAAAAATAATTAAATATGCATTTCTGTGATTTTACAAAAGGACTCGTAAGTTTTAGAACATTTGGCACTTCTCAGAGCCGTTTTAGGTAAGAGTGTGAAATTACTCGAAAAAATAAGCTACTAAAAATAATTAAACACATGTTTCAGCAATTTTAAAATTTCCATCCCTAAGTGGGTTGAAGGGGGGGGGGATCGAAAAAAGTTACATGTCATGTGATATATCATAGGAAAGACCTCGGACAACTCTTTCATAATATGAACCAGGAAAGAGGAGGAAAGATTTCCTCCTCCCAAATTTGTCCACCGAGGTGGGGACACTTTTCGAACTTTTTTTGAAATGGTAATATTTTTATTTTTTTTCATCGAATTTTTTACAAAGCCCTCCGATGTATACTATTTATAATGTATGAAATTTTCAAAGAGAGTAGTGGGGTAGGCTACATTTTGTTGACGCGATAATTGGAACCCTGTGGGCACTTTTATAACTTTTGCCAAAAACCTTCATGTGATATATCATTGAAAAGCTCTGTGACTTCATCTTATATACTTTCGTGCTCTCCTCCCACTTTGCCTCTGAGAGGGGGGGTGTTCTAATTTAGGTGACACCCCTCATGTGACATATCAATGAAAAGCCCTGTGATCGCTTATTCATTTTATGCACTTAACTTGCCCGTTTAACGTGTTGCAGTAGGCGGTCTTCTAATAATGGGACAATCATGAAACTGATTTCAAAAGAGTACAAAGTCAATAAAAATATTGATCCCATTTACCATTCTTTTATTTCTTGGAAGATTTTGCTGTTAAGAACCGAAAGATTTTAATTTTTGATACTTAAACTAATTTATTTTTTTTTATACTAACGCGCCTTTTCAACATTTTGTAAATTGGGGACGCCAACGCATATAACTTTTCCACTATTGTGGCCCCGTTATAGCCTCCCTTCGGTTGGTTATTTTTTAATTGCATCAGTTTTTGTCGCGTATTTACTTAGAGCGCAACACTAGGCACAGAAAAAGACCCGGATGATAATGTAAAGTCTATGGGAGCGTTCTTTTAAAATACCTCGTCCAAATTTTAATATTTTTACATGACTTTTTTACACAAGATAGCCGAGGACGATCCACAACCGGCCTAGTTTTTACTTTTTCAGTTTTGGTTTCAGATTTTTTTAATTACTTTAAATTTCAAAACCGGTTTAAACCGGTTCTGAAATTGATACTATGGTAATATAAAAAGTATATAATCAAAATCGAAAAAGTAGAAACTAGGCCAGTTGTAGATCTTCCTCAGCTATCCTATGCAAAAAAGATCATGTAAAAATATTAAAATTTGAGCGAGATATTTGAAAAGAACGGTCCCATAGACTTTACATTATCATCCGTGTCTTTTTCTATGCCTAGTTTGGGGCCTTAAGTCTAGTTTATGAGCATATAAGAACAATGATTTTAAAAATTGAGTGTAGAACATCTCGATTGTAGATTCTTGGAAGTATTCAACGATTGTCTCGATTGTGTTTTTTACGATGACGATAATTTTCGGTCGATAAATTTTCAGAAACCGCCAATCACTAGTCTTAACCCAACAGCAGTTTTAGCTAGAAGCGTGAGAATCAAGGTAATAAACGTATTAAAAATTATTAAAATTTTTAATTATTAAAACATTATTCCAGCTATTTTTGAAATTTCACTACCTCTCTCCAAAAGGATTAACGGGAGACGCGAAACTTTTATTCCATACTCCAGCAGCAGTTTTAGACATAAAAATTAATTTAAAGATAACTAATCTACTAATATAAATATAAAAGTGGAGTTTATCTATTTTAGAAATTCTCATTTAAGAGATTTTAATGGTGTGGTTGCACTTTTAGGACAATTCACCATATCTTTGCAGTTGAAGCGGTAAATTCAAGATAACAAACATACTAAATATAATTTAACATAGCTACTTCCGTGAATTTAGAGTCATTTTGCCGTCACCATCGAATTTGAATCGGATAATGTATGATTATAAAAATAACACAACAATTGTGGATTTTTGTTTAAATAAATATATATATATTGCTAGACGCATTTCGTTTGATTCAAGATTTAAAAAAACAACAATCAGTGTAGCGGGGGAAGCTGCTAGTTGGTACAAAACTGAAATCAAACCAACATTCACCGAGTTATATTGCCGACGATATTCTTGATGTAGCAGGTAATTTAATTACAATTATTTTCAGATACTTATAAATATTTTTATACTCAGATATTTAAAATAACCCTTATCGCACATTCATAAACATTTTCTGTCACTTTATTATCTATAGTGTATTTTATGAGCTAAATGCGATAATTTGCAATTCGTAATGTAATTACATTTGATTGATTTTAATGCAGTTATTCTAATTAGTAAATAACTGATATGAGCAGCGATTTTCCGACAGTTCGAACAATTCACACGGTTTACTTACCAATTACAATTGCTGTGTTCAAATTAATGTAGAAAATTTTAATTTTTTAAATTATTCATCTTAATGAGACCTTTTCAGCTGCACGATATGACCAAAAGTGACTGGTCACTTGCGATTTTGGACGTTTTGTTAAATATCTGGAAAAATACATGAGGAATTATCCTGAAAGTCTAAGTTTATAAACAAACTAATAGTGGTCACACATTTCCGCGAAGATTTTTTTTTTCTAGAAATACCACAAGGGACCGTCAACAAATTGAAAAAGAAAGAATATCTTTTGGATAACACTGTCAAAACTGATGTGCAAAAGCATTCTAACTGTGTATTATGATAAAATGGCATATTATAATAAATTGTATTATTATTTTTTCTTCTTAGGATAGCATATATACACTCGTAGAGGAAATAAAGTTTTTAAAAAAGTTTTACCAAGTTTTTGGATTATAATATGCGAATTCTTATCCCCTTCGCGCAGGGCCTTTTACGAAATTTTTGATAATTCGCCACCGTTTTTTAAAAGCAAAAATTTGTGCTTTATTAAGTCGAGATAATGCTCCGATTAACTAAGGCTAATTTTACAGTAAAATTATACTGGTGCGGATAAACAAGGATTCTTAAGCCTTTTTACTTATACTTGTCGGTCGTCCCCAAGGGAATATTTTTTTTTCAGAAAATATGACAAACAACATAGTACATAACACCCTGTAATCAGAATTGAAAATAAATAAAAAATGTTTGAAAAATGAGCCAGTTTACTAAATAATGTCTCACCTCGCATACGCGAAAGCACTCAACATACATCAAATACGTGTAATATTTTGTATGCAATATTGACAGTAATCATTGGGTTTAAGAATACAACCCGTCATCTTTTTGCTTTGTTTTGGAAACAACAGATTTTAAGCTTATTTTTTTTATGATAATTTTCAGAATTTTAAAGCTTTTTGAGACTTTCACAAAAGTTGTTCTATATGTTTAGCTAACAATTTATGCATATTATAATTTTATTAATTTCGCGCATGCGCAGTGAAATATTATTTATTATGCCTACTCATTTTTTATATAATAATTATTATTATTTAATTCTTATTACAGGATACCGTGTACAATGTTGTTTGTTATATTTTCTAAAAAGAAATTTTTTTCACATTAAGAACTCAGCAAATTTTAAACAAAAAAAGTGGCAAAATTTGGGACTGTTTTTATGAAAACCTTAATTTTACTACGAGTATACATGCCATCTGCATAAAAGTAAGCACAGTTTGTTACATTAAGCCTCTTAATCATAATTTATAGTTTGAATACTTTTGATTTTTTTTATTTAGTTTTGATAGGATTATCCAAAAGATATCCGTTTATTCAATTTGTTGAAGTTCCCCTACGGGGTTTCGGGAAAAAAATGTCAAGGAAATATATGACATATACTATTCTGTTTACACACTGAAATTTTAGGATAATTCTATATGTATTTTTCTCTATATTTAACAAAAAGTCTTAACCCTTTAAGGTCTGGCGTGAAAATTTTTTTAAAATTCAAATATCACATTAGAACCAGTATTTTAAAAAGAAAATCGCTTTGCGAAATCCACGAAAAAAAAAATGCATTAAACATTTTTCAAATAAATTTGGTCGAATATTCCGGTGCCGATGTGACATTTTGGAATTAAATTAAGTGGTAGAAAATTCAACCACCAGAGCTGAAAGGGTTACCGTAATTTCCGGCGTATAATCCGCGGGTCCACCAATTCTTTTTCGACCCAGAAATTTTATTTAGTAATTGAAACCAAATATTTACCGCGATCTAAAATGGTACATTTTATTTCAAAAATTTTCTGGGTCAAAAAATAATTGTTTGATCCGCGGATTATACGCCGGAAATTACGGTAAATCACAAGTGAGCGGTTACCTTCGCCATAGAGTGTATATGCCTCTAAGATCCCTTTTCCAGTTGAAATTTCAAATTTTCACATATCAGAACCAGGTTTTGTACCACTTGTCTATATTTATTTAACATATAATTATTTTTAAACTTGACGTTTTCTTTCAATTAGCAGCAAGTCGTCCATTTGTTAAGTTTACATTTGGTAGGCGGCATCATGACGTTATGACAGTAAATGTAATGTATATGTTTTTTGTTTCCGGTTCTACATTGTAGTTAAACCTGTTACATAATTTTACATAAAGTGACACATGCTTGAAAGGTATATAAAAAAAGGAGAACAGCTTCATGACGTTATGACAGTAAATGTAATGTATATGTCGTTTCCGGTTCTACATTGTAGTTAAACCTGTTACATAATTTTACATAAAGTGACACATGCCTGAAAGGTATAAAAAAAGGAGAACAGCTTCATGACGTTATGACAGTAAATGTAATGTATATGTCGTTTCCGGTTCTACATTGTAGTTAAACCTGTTACATAATTTTACGTAAAGTGACACATGCCTGGAAGGTATTAAAAAAAAGGAGAACAGCTTCATGCCCAGCTTAAAAGTTTTCTTTTTAATCTGTAACAATTATGCATATTGCTAGTTAAACTAATTTAAATTGGCATATTTGATTCTAAATTAATAATAGTTTCTTCAAATTATATATAACAGATTTTTGAGTTTGCTATAAAATTGTGAAATGGAATATAAAGTAATGTTTAATTTTATTATTATTATTATTATTATTATTATTATTATTATTATTATTATTATTATTATTATTATTATTTGAAAAGCTAAAAATGCCTCCTTGATTTATTATATCTGCGGTGAAAATAAATGAAACGTCAAATCATTTATTGTAAGTACTTCATTGCAAAAAGACAAATGGTACAGTCTTATATTCCAAAAAATTTTTTTTTAATTGTTAGAAATACTATGTGATCAAAACGTCGTCTATATCATACAAAAACAAATTTTCTGGTTTAATGCACAAACTTTTCGATCTTCATAAATTGAGTAAAACAAATGAAACATTTGAAGATTTTTCAACATGTTTTGTAGTAATAAGAAAAGAATCAGATAAACGGTATTCTCTTTGAATATCTTTAAGATTCAAATCATTTAAAAGTCCAATAAAGGTCCCACTGAATAATGTCTTTTTTTCAAATATTTTAGTGTCTTTTAGTGCATATTATGCTAAATTTGTAATGGAAATAAAATTTTTATTTTTACATATATGAAATTGTTTTAAAAGTAAATAAATGTTATCACATAAAATTATTCATTAAAGTCAAGGATAAACAAAACCATCAACAGTTTAAAATTTATTCATAGCTGATATAAAATGCGTAGTTCTTATTCATAAATGCAGTTACTGGTAATTAAATTAATGCTCCTGCATTATTCTATAACAAAGATAAAACGTGTTTTGTAAAGAATATGCAATTATGTGTAGATCAAAGTTATTCAAAATATTTAAATGTTTCTTGTATATAATTGTATTTAAAATATATATTAAAAATAGTTTTAAGTAAGGTTTTTAAATGTTTTGCAGACTTAAGTATTCACTAAAATTAATATTTAGTTTTATGTTTTGAATTTCTATTAAGGAAATAATTGTTAAAAGATATTGTATTTTTAAATTCATTTATTATTTTTTTTTGTATTTTATCATTTGCTTAGATTATTTTAAAAAGTAACTATGCAGTTTGAATTAGAAATTACTTGAATTATTTTTTTGTATGTTTCGATAAAATTAAAGTTGAAAAATACACACTTTAAAAATTCTTTTGTTGTCATGTATTCTTGAGTAACTATAATCTCCTTGCGTTAACTTTACCAACGACCATGAAAATGTTCAAGATTCTACGGAGAAAAGAAGTTGCTAACAAATACAAACGGACCAGGAAAAGCACTATTTAATTAAAAAATATCTTATGCTTGCCTTTAATTTTGATTATCATCTAAATTAACGAATAAATTCATCTAAATTTTCATCACCGACTGGACAAGTTGCCGTAATAAAAATATAAAGTACCATGAATACAAAAATAAGGCGAATTTTAAAACTAATTTTTATAGTGATTTGGTAAAAGTACTC
This sequence comes from Maratus speculifer, assembly GCA_964019185.1. Lineage (NCBI taxonomy): Eukaryota > Metazoa > Arthropoda > Arachnida > Araneae > Salticidae > Maratus > Maratus speculifer. Next base: position 418,642,613 of record OZ025293.1, read on the forward strand.
AAAAGGTCTCTCTGATCTCATAAAAAAGCAATAAACTCCAAAGGATTTTAATTGATTTATGCATCAGATTAATGCAAAAAAGAAATATATATACACATAAAGAATCCCCGTCGGCTTGGCATATAGGTGGGAGTTAGATTTCGAAGTTAAATGCTCATTTCAATAAATAAATAAATTAATAAATAAATATTATTAGGTATAAATTTAGTGTAACAACTTTATTTGGCAACTTTTGAAGAGTTTTTAATTTCATTTTTCTGTAAGAGCTGTTTTACCAGAATCATCTTAAGCTCAAATGCCCATTTTGACAGTATTTTTTGAAATATATTCTGACCTTATGAAAAAATAGACCAACACAACACATTATATAGTTCCTAAATAAGAGAAAAAGTCAAATGAAACCATTTGAGAGCAAAATTGAATTTAAAAAATGAGTCATAAAACAAGCAATTTCTTATTTGAATACACCCCCAATACTTTAATCACGACCGCTTAGGGAATGTTTGTTTGAAATGCCCATTTTGACAGCTTTTTTAAGAAATATATTCTGCCTTTATCAAAAAACTGACCAATACGGCACATTATACAGTTCCTAAATAAGATAACCTCTCAATTGAAAGCGTTTGAGGGCAAAAATGGATTTAAAATGAGTCAGAAAATAAGTAATTTGTTACTTAAATGCTTCCTTAATTTTTCAATCACGATCGCTTTGGGAAATTCTGTTTAAAATGCCCACTTTGACAAAACTGGCCAGTACGTCACTTTATACAGTTCCTAAATCAGAAAAACTGACAATTGGATGTGTTTGAGATTAAAATAAATTTAAAAATGAGTCAGAATATAAGCAGTTTGGATTTGATATTTTATTTTCAACTTCTGTTTTTATTTAATTTATTTTTACAATAAGAATTAGTAATATCAAAAACTTGTGAATATAAATATTGTAGATATTATTGAGAATATATAGAATATATTCAATCGGATTTGATATCTTAATAATGGAAGAAGTAATGAATGTTTTTCTTCTTTAACACACACCTCTCCGTTTTTGTTTTCGTTTTTATTTTATTTTTTCAGGAATTGCTTCTATCAAAAACTTGTAAATGCAAAAGTTTAGGTAAGATTAAGAGCATTTATATAAAAAAAAAACCAGTTAGATTTGATATCTCGCGAAACAACAAATTCATGAATTTTTCACTCCCAAAAAACCTTACTGTTTTTCGCTCCTTGAGACCATTTTGAAATTTATCTGTCATGCATAAACTGTTGGCCTATTTCTTAGAAGTAATATAAACTTTGAACTGGTTCGATAACTATTTTGATTAAGAACAAATGGAGATCGTTGTGTTTTCACAAAATCTCTTCCTATTTCTACCCCCTTCGTCCGATTAACGCCTATTAAGGGTTTATCCGAAAAAACGCTTTTCCACCTTCAACAGCTCAAAATTTTCCGATAGAATTTCAGACTCATTTTTAAAATTAAAAACATGAAACTTGCTGAGGTGATTTTTGAAGAGATGTATAAGGTGCCGTGTGATGTCATTTTACGCTCCATTCATTAGAATTTGATTTATAAGCAATTTTCTTCTCCGTATGACCCTTTTTTTCGTTCACAAATCTCCCGCTTCGGAAAAATCGGTTCAAAATGCCGTTTATGATTGCATTTTTTACAATATTTTCTGCAATTATCAAAGAATCGACAATCATGGCACCTTGTGTACTTTCTAAATAAGACAATTTGCCAGTTTGATGCATATGGGAGCAAAAATGAAGTCAAAAATAAATCGTAAAATAAGCAGTTTGGATCGAAATACAACCTTAACGAACTTGACCGATATTTTATATCCCTTGATTTTATGTATTAGTTTGGAAGAGATTTGGTTGAAATTTTTAAAAGTTATCGTGTCCATAAAAAAGTGACATATATAGATAGATAGATCTCCCTCTTTCACTCTATCTATATATGTCTGTGTATAATTTTTTTACTGATGGTAGTTTGGGGGCCTAGAGGTCATGATCGGCGTAGATCTGCAAAAAATTTCAGAATTTCTAACATAGAAGCGACCGCAATAAATAGTATTTCATATGAAATTTACCTAATATTTTCCAAATATTTTAAAAACTATTTTTCTGAATTCAATAAAATTTATCTTACATCAAATATTTTGAAATCGATAATGTAATAACTTTTTGATATATTTCTGTTTTCCAAATTGCAAGAAATATATCTTAAAAAAATCGATATACACTTTAAGTGCCTGAGATAGAGTTGTGGAATACAATTTGAATGTTTTAAAAGTGTTTGATGCTGTTTAATTTTAAAACTTTTTCAAACATTATGTCAATTATACATAGTCCTTTCAATGAAATTGCCAGTACGACATGAAGCATGTGTAAATTCGATAAACTTATTCTTAAAATACAATTAAAATCACTTGTTACATATCTCTTTAAAATGTGTCACACTGTCTTTTCAAAGCTTTTTTAGGTGCGTTAGTAATAGTAGTACTATAGACAACTATAGTCGTCAGTCCCTTGGTCTGAATGTCCGCATGTCCGCATATAAAAGGGCAAAAACAATCAAGCGTTGTTGCCAACGGTGAAGAATATTTCGTTTCACATCATTTAAAAAAAAATGGCCTTTAAGTGGGTTTGTAATTATTTAAAAAGTTAGCACCTATAGTCTTCGTTTAGTCTGCCCGTTTGTCTGTCCATCCGTCCCCATATAAAAGAGCCAAAACACCCAACTGAATCGTCTGAAATTAAAAATATGTAATTGTTCCGTAATTTTGCTACGTCATTTCAAAATTTAGTAAAATCGGATGCATAATTTAATTACAGGGACAATCAAAAGTATTTTGTTACATTACGGTCAATGGGAAAAAATAGCTTCAAGTTTATTTTAATGAGGTTACGCTCTTTGGAACATAATAAAATTGAAATGCATCTATCAAGTATACTAAAATACACATTCTGTACAATCTGTGGTGCAAAGAATATTTGTTATTAATTTAAAGAACCGCACAAAAATTATTCCATTACATAATGATATAGGGGGAGATATTGTTTGGGGCGCGTTTTAATTATATTGTACTATTTCACATTTTATAAAACTGATATACGTTGCTGAGGTTTACTAGAAGTGAATATAAGTATAATAGAAAGCGGATAGTATTTACAGGGGCACACAAAAAATTTTGGCTGCTATAGTGTATCCGAAATACTGTAAGTTCCAAGAAAATACCAACTTCTAAGTATTTTTTAAACTTCGTTATTATTTTATTATTATTAAATATTTTCTATTGCACGAACTCATCTCATTTCCTGCTCTTGACGTACAATTTCTAACTTGTTATTTTTAGAAAAACCGAATTAGAAGCTGTTTAGATATTTTTAAGACGATTTCTTTGCTTTGCTGTAAAACGCTGACTGTTTGCAAACATCTTTAGCTAGAATTGCTGTTTCATTAGAAGTCATTTATCTTCATTTAAATTCAATGAGAAACTAATCGATAATCTTATTTTTATGTAAGAATTATTGAGCAAGAATTAATTAAATTACAAGTATCGTAAATTCCCGCATATATGCCGCGGTTTAAATCTTTTTCAAACCGGAAATTTCATTGAAAAAAAAAATATCAAATAAGTGCCAAGCAGAAGTAAGTGACATTTTATTTAAAAAAATTCTGGTAGGAAATCGAGTTATTTGAGGTGAGGTGGATACGCGCAAATTTACGGTACTGTGAACACATATCAGAAAATATTTATTGCACACTGTAAAACATTTGTGTAACGTTACTTGATATGGAGGAATTTTCTTTTTTCACTTACATAATGGTGTAATTTTAAAGTATGTTACTGGTATGACATTACATATTAGTGAAATGTTTCAACGGTTATATCGGTTAAAGTGGTATTATCGGTTATGCCGCCATCAGTAGCGCGACCTTTTCAAAAATATTGGGTGGACTCAAGCTTTTTGTTAGCAAATTGACACATTTTTCTTCTTTTTAGTGTGAGTAGAAAAAGGGTGTGGGGAGCGGATGACTAAATATGATAATTCAAAATTAAATTATGCTAGCAAGCTTTTAAATTATTATAATTTTATAAATAAGTTTATTAAATTACACTGTCACGAGTTCTTTCTTATAAATACATTAATATTTATTGTAAATAATATAAAAATTGTTAACTATTGAGAGTGCAAAAAATTAAACTTCAAAAACTGAAAAACATATTTTCTGTTAACAGAATTTTATTTTATTTTATATGAAAGTAAAAAAGTTTTGGTCGCAGACACAGAGACAAGACTTGTTCCACATGTATAATTAATTAATGATTATCCATATTAATGTATATATTAATTATTTTTTTAAAAAAAATGGACATTTTGGTTTTCGTGTTTGTCTTCGGTCGAATATAGAAAGATTACTGAAATTTGGCTCCGGCTTCGGTTTCAAAAACCTGTTTTGGTCTCTCCTTAGATTTTATTAATAACTCCGATTGAGTGTGTTGAGTAGCATTCGCTTTTTCATGAATAGTTTCAATTTAAAAGGATTTTTCCGTATTTAAAATGAGTAAATTATGTTTCATACTTAAAAGAAAATTAAATAAATAATGTTTCGAAAGTCAGTATCAATTCTGTAAAAATTACAAAAAAAAAAAAAAAAAAACATTGGTGGCATTGTCGGCTGGAATTTCCTAAAGAAGTTTTTTTCTTTTACAGCGTATGACATATCAAGTCTTTACCCATAGTTCCATAAATCAATGTAAGACAAAGAAAAAATCCTCACATCGTAATCCGCTGTTAATTCACTGATAGAATGGGAACGAGAAGCAACTATTATTGCCAAACCGTTGATGCATAACAGATGTAAATTTTTCCATTTTTGGGTTAAAAAAGTCCGGGCCAGGATTCAAACCAGGGATGTATTGGCTGAAGCCGCCAATGCTCTGCAACTGAGCCATCCCGGACACGAACACTGGAGGACAATTTCACCCAATTAACCTCTGACACAGAGTATCAGACCAGATAAAGTGATCGTTGATTCCAATTGTACTAGTAATATTGCACGTGAAAAAAAAAGTTTATGATCAGGGTATCACTTATATAATTTAAAATAAATGTTTTATGTCAAATAGTTTCGTAAATACCATGTAATTTATCCATAAATCTGGGAATAGCGCCTACATTTGTTCTTCCGTTTTAGACTAGCATATTTAAAACTCAACATATAGATAGTTCTATAATTAAATCGCTTTCGTGTCCCATCAAACTAGTAGTAATAGCATATTAAGATATTCTTTACCTTGCACATTTAAATATTTCCTTTCTTAAGAAAAAATACATTACATTTCGATAAATGTAAGCTTTAATGCTTAAGGTTTTATTAAAAATATTTTTATCATTTAAAATTGCGATTAAAAAAATTCTTCTAGATGAGAACCTTTTTTAATTTTTAAAAGCATTCCATCATGTAGAACTTTGAATAGTTTTAGCCATATTCTTAGTTTCACTGCAAATTATGTGAAGTCACCAATTTTCTCCAGTTCATTTTCCTTTAATTTCGCTCTTTTTGACATTTTGACAGTTCTGGAAAAGGTGGGAAAGTGTGAAATATCTTTTCTGATTTATCATTCTCAACCTTCATGAAATTCTAACAAAACTATCCAGAAAACAATGAAGCCTTTCTAAAATAAAATGGACTTTTCTTGCAATCAAGTTCGTCACTAAATTACTAAATAATTTTCTAAAAATTCAAACTTCGCGAAATGTGTCAAGTTTTAAACGACTAAAAAACTGTTATAATAGATGAAGTTATAAAGTAAGTAATGAAAAATGAATAGTTATGATTTTTAATTAATGAATGATTTCGCACATTTTATATACGCACATTTTATTATAACACTAAAAATAACTCAAGAATGAAAAATGTTTGCAAATATCAAAAAAGTCATTTTTCTTGATTAAAATTCAGTTAGAAATAAATCGATATTCTTATTTATTTTGAGTGTCATAGTTTTTTTTTATTTATTTAAATATGAATAGTCCTTTTTGTAGCTGTTTATAACATGTCCTTTTGTTGCTGTTTAAAGGTGATAAGAAAAGAGCAAAATAATCTTGCTTATGTGTTTATTTCATGTTTTGAAAAGCTACAGCTTTGAAAGCTAATTCAAACGGTTTACAATTTTTTCAAATAAATTAATTAAAAGACTTAGTCTGACATGACATCGATAATTTTAGTGTAATAAAAGTTTGACCAAATTTGCCATTGAACTATTTTCATAAGAATTTAATTTTTTGCACAAAATATTATTTGAATATAGGCAAAAATATAATGACTATATAATATTTTTGCGAAATAAATCCGATGGTGAAGTCTGACGATTAGTTTTTCATATATTACATGCAACATACAACATACAACATATACTAATCAAAGAATTCTGCCCCAAGTCACGCATAACAAGCAATAAAATATAGTTTGATTCTTTAATTATTAATGACTAGCTGACCCGCCCGGCGTTGCCCGGGTCCGTATTAACAATATTAAACGAACTTGAAATTTGTATGATTTTATCAATAACTGGAAGCATGCAGAAATGCATTGTCTGAAATACGTTGCAGCTGACTTTGTGAAAAATCGGTTTTAAAAACAACAACTAATATTAAGCTCTAAAAATACTTAAAATGAGCAATGAGAAACACGGGAGGGAACATGTATCCAACGATTGCGTTAGTTTCGTGTTAAAGTGTTGATATTTACCCGTAAAAATCACTGTTAAATCACGTAACTAATTATTTTTTTCACATAGAAATCCCAAGTGAAATATTTTGAATTTCAAACTAATTATATCATTCTTAAATCCGACTATACCTTGAATGAATCGATACGCGATGATAAAAGATTGGTATATAGTATTATAATTTCAGAGCCATTTAACAAAAGTGTATATTTTTAATCAAAGCATGCGTAATGTTGACTCTGTGGACAAATTCCTAACCGTAAACTTTTGTACCATAACCATAATCTGTCTGTAACCTAACTGCGACTTAACATTACCCTACCGTAACTTAAATATAACATAAATGTAACCTAGCCGTCACTTTGAAATATCAATATAGAAGCATCATTTAAGATTTTGCTTGAAAAGTTAGCATTCTTTCGTTAATGTCTTAAAATCGTCTGCACTCTGAAATCTAGATTTTAGACTAATATTTGTTATTTAAGTTTTCGCGCATGATTTTAAAAGAATGTTTTCATAAATATATTTTATATATTGATATAGAGTTATTAATATGTTGTTATATTAAAACCATATTTTCATCTACGTTATAAAGTATTAAAAAGTTCTGAAAAAAAAAGAAACCTTTTAGTAATACAATTTTTAGTTCAAATCAAATGTTTTCAATATTTTATTTTATTTTATTTTGACATTTAATTATTTCGAATTTATCAATTTCAATTATTTTAAAAGCAAACATTTTTTTAAAAATAAATAATATAATAGAAAAAAGACCATTTTAAAAAATTACTATTTCTTCATAAAATACGCTTCGGCTGTAATTCATTTCTTTCAATTCGTCTTATTAATACAAAATCACTTCCACATGCTTTTGTTTGGGACTTTAAAATTTGAGCGATAAATGATTTAATATTGCAACCCTTTTTTCGGCTCACTTCACCACCACCTATCTTTTTCCTCCATGGTTTACAACCGCTGTGATAAAAAATCATCATTTAAACTGACAGTTTGCCAGTCTATGAATTTTAAAGGTCTATTCCCAGCTTTTTTAATTATTTATGCGAAAATTTTATGCAACCAACCAACCATAACTGAATGAAAAGAAAAAAGGAAGAAAAAAGGCGATTTTTTATGAGAGTGATCTTTGGAATTTAATTAATTACTCAGTTAATAAATAGAATTTCGAAATTCTGAAGCTCAGGTGCATCAGGAGAGATATTGGGCTACTCTCATAAAAATTTTGAGCTTCGTACGTCCCATAGATTTTGCTAGCCATCGCAGACACACACACACACACACACACACACACACACACACACGCAGACAGAGCGATTTGTTATTTTATTAGTATAGATATTTAAAGTGATTGGATATTTCAAAATGCATCTTCAACATTTTTATCTATCCTAAACTACCGGAATTAAACATATTTAGAAAAGATTTATTGTAATAAAAAGCATAATATGCTTTTAATGCTAGGTTGAGGATTATCTACACAATTTGCTCATATCACTGACAACATATATTTACTGTAAAAAAATTTCATAGCTATTCTGTCACATTCTCGAATTAAAAAGAAAAAAATATGCATTTTTCAATTTTTTTTCTTTTAAAATACGTTATGATGATAGTTATCTGGTACGAAACTTATCATTCTACACTGTAAAAAAAAATTGGGGAAGTTACAAAAATTTTTCTAGTAGAATTGTATTCCAAGAACTTTTTATGTAACGGCAACAATAAAAATTCATGTAACTGATACAGATTTGCACTTTGAATCAAACAAATTTTAAGGTTACTAAGAATTTTTTTGGGAAATCGTATTCCAAGAACTTTTTAATTGACGATAACGAGCATTATAGATAAAATTTTAGTAAAGTTACGAAAATTTTAGTAAATTCTTTTGTAAAGTTACAGATGGTTTTAGTTTTGCTTACAAGTTTTGTAGATTGACATCATTTTCTTGTACAGTGTACACATAAAATTTTAGTAAGCATAAGAGATTTCGGTTAATTTAGATTACTAAGGTTACAGATTTTTTTTACAGTGTAGGGGTGATATTTTAGAAGGTAAAACTATTTTACCTCATATATAAGGCATGGAAAGATATTGTTCTATATTTTTATTGCCATAGAATTTTTAAGATAAAACTTTGATTGAATTCTATTTACAGTAACTGTTTGGAAAAATAAAGTTAGATGCAAACTAATATGGGAGAAAAAATATTCAGATATTTGTTAAATATTCGAAAATTTTTTGTCAAATTTCGGAATAATGCAGTTAAAACATCTCCCCTATTTTTATCTTGCATTAGTTAAATTTTGACGCAAAACAATAAGAAATTAAAGTGAAATAATCAGAATAATTGAATTATTTCATTATGAGAATAATTTAATGTTTTTTAAATTTATTTATATGTAATAAATAAATCATTTTTAATTTAATTATTAAATTAAATAATTAAAGTTTTTAGCTCACAGGCTATCATAGCCAGAGAGCTTATGTGCCCGCCCGTTCTGTATGTACGTTCGTACGTTCGTACGTGCGTAACGCGATAACTCATAATAAAAGTATCCTATCAACTTGAAATTTTGTATACAGGTATATCCTGATAAGGCGCTTGCCTGATTAGTTTTTGGAGTTCATTCGATAAGTATAAGAGGGGGAACGGGGGGGCTCATGCCCCTCCCCTTAAGTCATATAAATGGGTTTTTCATTCAGAAACATCAGTTTTCGTTCAAAATTTAGGTATAAGATCATTCTAATGAGACACCTCAGTGATTGGTATTAGGAGTTCATTGTATAGGTATAAACAGGGGGAACGGGGTTCTAATGCCCCTCCCCTTAATTGATATAAATGGGTTTTTCATGCAGAATAATCAGATTTCTTTCAAATCTCTGAATAGTTTAATGGTTAAGTATAAAAGAGAGGGGAATTACTCCTCTTAAATTATATAAATGGGTTTTTATTAGGAATTTTCTGATTTGCTCTGAATTTCGGATATAGATTTTTTATATGATAAAGCATGTCCCTGATTAGTTTAGGGGTTCAATGATTAAGTATAAAAGGGGGAAAGGGGGAGCTTTTTCTCCTCCTTTTTTTTGTTTTTCGATCGGAAATAACCCTTGAAAATATAAGGCTGTAATGTGCAATTAGTATGCGTAGCCTGTGAGCTCAATGCCATCAGTTTAACTGGGCAGTATTCATTATTATTATTTTTTTTTTTTATTTTTTTTTTGCAAAGCTAATATTTTTGAATTATTGATGTTATATGGCTTAAATAGATCACAATATAAGTATTACTTTAACCCTGCCGCTCACGCAGAATTTAGACTCTCAATTTAAATTATCATAAACAGTATTTTATAATCAGTTTTTGATTCCATTTTATTTTTCTTGACACTTATTCCACATCAGTAAACGTGTGGCACATCTATTTATACACAATCTAAACTAGAATTTTATGTATAACGATTTAAAAAATTAACAATTTAACTCGTGAGCGTGATTGCAAAATATATGAAAAAATCTTAATAAAATATTAGCAAAATATTATTAAGCAACTGAGTCAACATCCTTTTGGCATAAAAAAAAGTTAATAAATGCGATATTTCTATAGTTCACATAAATGCTGCTCGAGTGGGTATTTTATAGGTTATTAAGACTGCTCATATTTAGTTAAAATAAAAGCTGTTAGCAAGTCCTTAGAAGGCTCTTTACTTGGGAAATTTATGTCTTCTCTGCCGAGCCTTAAAAGTATTTTTGACTCGGGAAATCATATACAGGTTTGTAGCAGTTCAAGTAACACAAAAATGTTCCATTGGCGAATGTTGTATTCGTTATCCTTTAGTAATGAATTTGCAGGATAATGATTTACCTTTATAAATTAAAGCATGTGGCCAAATAGGTTCTGTTTTTAGAGTACACTGATCATTTTTAAGGATTTTTTCCTCCTTTTAAAATATTTTTAATTAGAATAAGATGACCGTTTGGATGACTTATCTTCTATTAATTATTCTATGAGAAATCTATTTCTATGAAAAGCATATTTCTATGATCAATATATTCTATATATCAACATATTATATTCAATTTTAAGTGCTTCAATTAATATATTCTAATTTCAGTTTGAAAATCTGACAGAAATCTGGTCTTAAAAATAACCCCAATTTTCAAAACAAAAGCAAGTACTGGTAACCTTAAATAAAAAGACATACAGTTGGCAAAAAAAGTATTTGTACACTTCATTTTTTTTAATTATAATGAAATAAAACAAAAGATTTAAGCAAAAAATACTGTAATACATTAATTTAATGCATTATAATATTATAGAAGCAGAAACAAAATTAAACGAATCGATTTTTTACATTATAATAAACAAATATACAAAATTATAATGCAAAAAAAGTATTTGTACACTATCTTAATGTAATATAATTAAGGAAAATTTAGTAAAATGATACAAATTAATATTTTGTGCGAATTCATTTAGCGTTTATGACTACTTCTAGATGGTATGACATAGATTCTACCAACTTTTTTGTAGTGGTCTGGTTAATGTTATTCCATGACACAATAAGAGCTTCTTTAAAACTGTTTTTTACTAATACATATTTTTTTTCGGATTTTTGCATCCAATAGCATCTGCAAATTTTCTGCTGGATTCAAGTCTAGAGATTTTAGAGGAATTACCAGTCGTCTTCGAGTATTGTCGTAAGCATGTGCTGGTGATCACAGCAGTATGCTTTGGTCATTATCCTGCAGAAAGTGAAAAGCTTCCTCTATGCATAATTTCTTGGCACAGTTTAATAAATTATGGCGCGACACATCACTGTATGTTAAACCTGTCCTTCCATTGTCAAAAAAATTTAAATGTCCTGCTCCATTAGAAGCTATACACCCCAAAAGTATAATATTCCCCCCAACATGCTTGATAGTTTGAGGTATACGTTTTGGATCTAGAACAGTTTTATTTTTACGCCAATTTTTTCGAATGCTTGATGGTAAGAAAATTCCGAATTTTTCCTCATCAGAAAAAATTACTGTTTTCCAAAAATCCAATGATTTACTTCTGTATGCGAAAGCGAATACTATGCGTTTTCGCCTATTTGTTTCGTTGATGAATGGATTTTCCCTTGAGGTTCTTCCTTTTAAATCTGCATTGAGAAGAATATTTTTTATTGTTTGAGGTATTACTTTGATGCGAGAAGATGTCGCAAGGTCTCCAGCAAATTTTTGAACCGAACGCACAGGAATTTTTAAAGCTTTTTTAACAACACTCTCTTTTTCCCTCATTGTTAGTTTGCTAAGAAGTTCTGGTTTTCATTGAATTTCGATTCTTTTAATTTATTCATAGTTTCTCACTATACATCCAATAGTTGCAAATGGTAATTTAATAGCTTTTACAAATTCTTGTTGCGTATTTAAATTTTTATTATGCTCAATCATAGGATTTCATATATCTAGAGGTGCCTCTCTAGTATTAGGTTCTATATTCAATTACTTCAAGAGCAAATTAAATTAAATGTCAGACAAATATAATATGAACTTAAAAATTATTAACAGCTTCTGTAAAAGTAGTCCTTTGAACCATAAACACTATAAAACACAGTACATATCAGGATGGAGAAATGTACAAATACTTTTTTTGCAAGAAATTTTTAAACTTTTCCCATTAGAAAATTATTTTACATCTTTATCGAAATTTTCTGTTGTGTAATTTAAAACGCACGGTAAACAGACTGTATTAAAACTATTTTTGACAAAATATCTGTTTTTATTTAGTAAAAAATTAAAAATTTTAGAGTGTACAAATACTTTTTTGCCAACTGTATTTTATGAAAAATGTTCTTCTAATATTCAACTGGGGCATTTTGACCAATTTTATTACCACGCTTTCTGCGCATTGTTCTCAATCGCTTAAAATTCCTCAATATGTTTTGCTTTAAAAATAAGTTTAAATCTTTAAAAAACGTTTACCTTTTCCTTACTAAACATCCAAATATTTATTTTTTGTTGCTACATTTCAGTTTAAAATTCTTAATGACTTATCACTGAATTATCACAATGTTATCATCCATTTATACATTTTTATGAGTTCACAGTTCTTGAAAGCAATGAGCGTTTTTTACGAAATAAAAACATCTTAGATTGTCTGGATGATTTTCAATTTGGATAACTTCCAAGCTTTTCCCTGCTGTGCAATAACTTGACGCTAAACATCATTTTTTGTTTATTTATGTTTTGTTAAAGAAAATATTTATTGCGTATAACTTAGAAAAGATAATGTAAAAATAAAATGAAATGCTATTTCCGAGTCGCTATTTTTTGCTTTTTTTAAAGACGTTTTTCTCTCTTAAGAATATCATTGACACTGGAAGTGAGTAAAAAGTATAAAGTTGACATATTTTAACGATAAATTATCAGTTTACACGTTTTTTCCCGTTTGTTAAAAAAAATAAACATATTTTTTCTTCGACACAAATGATACTTTTTTGTGTAAAAAAGATTTGTTTTAAAACACAAATTTACTCTTTAGTATTGACACATCATTCACCAAGATTAATTCAGTTTAGCAAACAAGTTTAGATGCGTTATACCGGCTTTCTTTATTAAACTTTGTGGTTTATGTTTAAATCAACTTGATTTTTTTTAATAAATTGTGATGTAATCAGATTTTTTACTTTGTATCAAATCACTCAAATTAATCTTAAGGTATGTGCCTATTCTCAAGGCACTATTTTTGCAAAAATGTTCGGTTTTCTTATTATTTTAACTTCAATTTCAAACATTTAGGGTTCCAAAAATGATTTATATTTGGTTCAACGATAATTAGAAGCAAAGTTATAGCCCAAAATATAAACCGGAAATTAACTTTATGAAACCGGAAGTGATCCTTTAAAGAGCCATAGAAAAGTAAACAATACATTTTAACACACGAATATGAGTATATAATTTATACACAAATATATAAACACCTACAAATAGGATGGAATTTAAAGTTATAAAAATTACTTTTTTGGGACACAGACCTCCTTTTGATGTCACTTGTGCAGGTTCATTTGACTTATCCCATGATAACCCCCGCGAAGCCCCTATCATGATAGAATTATTGTACAGTATCCATTTCTCCTATCTAGTACTGAGTGCACTGTTAAAAATCTTGTCCTAGATTGAACCAAATTTTGGTGCTCAATACCTGCCACTCTAAGATGGTGAAATCTTGAATCATTACTTAAAGCATAAGACATACTACTGGAACTATGCCTGTTGAAGCATCGTTCCAGTAGTAGGAACGAGGTTGAAATAGGAAGCTCCAAATGTTGGTACGAGATTTCACCATTTTATGGTGGCAGCTACTGAGCACCAAAATTTGGTTCAAACTAGAGCAAAATTTTTAGCAGTGTGGTTTTAAAAAATGGCTTTAGCATTTCGTTTCAGCAAAGAATCACCAGCTGAAATTCGAGCGAGGACATTCTGCGGTGTTAAAGTATGGGGTATAATCCCACATCATATTGGTTTATGCGGTCAATCTTCTTCAAATCATCAATCGCTGTACGATTTGGAATATTTAATCTATGTGACAGCTCATGCACTGTGTAATGTTGATTTCAAGCGACAGATTTTTTTGAAAGAGCACTTCCTTTACAGATGATGGTCCTTCAGAGCAAGCATCTCCTTTGAGACCGGAAAATTTCCAAGTTAAACATCTCAAACAACCTTCGAACTGTGTTATCTGAAACAGCACTTTGACTACTCACATCAAAAATTTTGCGAATAGTCGGACTAGCATTTTTACCCTTTTTGAATAAAAAAACAAAAGAAAAAAAAGAGCATTATCTGGCTAAAATTAACATTTAGATTCTCTACTCTTAGCCCTGTACTGAAACAAAAATTATGGCAGAATCATGCAGCGCAATCAGAAAAGATTGAATATATGACTTTGGGTCATTCAAGGCCACGTCTTATTAGTAGCAAAATAACCGGACGAAACAGAGCTTTTCTTTGAAAAACCGCAGAACTTTCCGGATGACCCTGTATACGAATTATCTGGTGAGTGACATACCTAGTACCCCTTTTAATTGCTTATGTGAAGAGTGCCTCGAAGTGATACCTGTTTTGGAATCACTTTGAAGTCTTAAGTCTGACGCTTTGAACAGTCTATTAGTCAATACTCATGGCTGTACTCCACGGGGTTCTTTGAACCATATTTATCTGTTAATCTCTTTACTTTGATTTTTAATTTTTATTTTTTGTAATTTATTTTTAGGTGCGTTCGTAATTATATAAATATGTAGCACCTACAGTCGTCGGTCGTTCAGTCCACCCGTTCGTCCGTCCGTCCCCATATAATAGAGCAAAAATTTCCCGACCGAATACTTTGGAATTTAAAATATATAATTGCTGCATAGATTTCTCGAGTCATTTCAAATTTTATTTAAACCAGGTGTATAGTTTAATTACAGGGATAATCAAAAGAATACCGTTACAGTAGGCTCAATAGGAAAAAAAATAGATTAAAGTGCATTTTTATGATGTTACACTTTTTCGAGCATAATACAATTGAACGCATCTATGAAATATACATTAAAGTATACATTTTGTACACTCTGAGGTGCAAAGAATATTTGTTATTAATTTACTGGCCACGCAAAAGTGTTCCATTACATAATGACACAGGAAGAAACATTGTTTGGAACTTTTAATGGCATTAAACTATTTCACATTTTATACAACTGATATACGTTGATGAGGTTTACTACAAGTAACTTTATGTATAATCAAAATCGGATAGTATTTACACCGACACACAAACTATTTTGGCTACTATGCTTTATCAGAAATACTGTATAATATTACGTCTAGATCTGAATAGTTCTAAAGCTTCCTTACAGAACAAATGCACCCCACTTGCAACGGTTGGCGTGCAATTTCCTACCTGTTTATGTTGATTTTCATACTAATAAAGCGGCTTTGCGTTTTCTTAAAACGGCCGTATATAGTTTAATATAATGTTTCTGCAACTTGTGAATCATTCATGTTGTAAGTGCTGCCTTATGTTTTTAAAACCTGCACGACCGACGTTTTTACTTTTTGGTTACCTTTCAGTGTAACAAAAACTATTTTAGACTACATACTATATTGTAACAAATATAACTAATTTATATATATTACAAATTTAATTTTTTTTCGCCAAAATTAACCTTATTCTCCATTAATTTCTTTTTAACAATATTCCATACTTATTTCAACTTATTAAATTAAAATCCTGTTAATCGATCTAATCCTGTCGATCTAATCTATTAATCTTTATAGAAACGATATAAATTCTTAATTCGCCTCAAAAAGCATTTACTCCAATATGCGTAAATTTAAAAAAATGGCTCTAAATAAAAATATTCTTAATTGAACTTTATCTCTTAAAATTCCCAATAAAACTCATTTTCCCTGTTTTTAATAACCTCTTTTTAAGAGAGTCTTATTAAATTTATTCCAAAACCATACCTTTCAAAAATATCATTCTTTTTATTTATTTTTATTTTTTCTTAGCGTTTGATATTTGTTGCGTATCAATAAATTTATTTCTTTTCTTTTTGTTTTAAAATTAATCGTCTGTAACTTAATATCGTCTGCAGAATATTCGAATTCTGGTTTCGATTATAAATTAGTTAAATAATAATCTTTTAAAATAAAAATTATCATCTGGAAGATTCGAGAATGATATGTTAATCTCGACGCTGGACATGAATTGTGTTTACCTGGGAAAATCATGGTTAGAGACTATAGAATGTTCTGGAAGCTTTTGTTTTTAGATTTAAGTGAGGAAGCCGAGATATGATGGTAGATATTCTTTTTTTTTCTTCCGATGACTCGGTTAAGACGACTTGGGGAAATAATGTTTTTATGATAGAATAGTCTTTCTCTTTTTCTCCTTTTCGATGATTCGGTTAAAGACAGCTTGCAAAGAGAGCATTTCCTGCTCTATATGACTACAGTTTAATAAAGAATGTTGGAACAGCCAAAGCGTAGTTTAATGAATCTTCTACATTTATTTATTTATTATTATTTTTCTCGCTTGCCATGACTCTGTGCTTCAAATCGTGAAAACCGATGATGATGCTCCTGGCTCCTAACTTCAAAATGTCACAGTCTTTTATTTAGTCGTACAGGATTTTTTGTGTGAGAATTGCGAAAAAAATGACATACTATATGGTATTTTCGGCTTGATAATGGAATCTGCTGTAGAATGGAGTGTTGATCGGCTTGTGGATCGCAGAAAAACGACGTTGTTGGAAATCTTCTTGTGCAAAAATTGCCGTAATACCTTAATTAACTAAAGTACAGGAAATGTTCTTTCTATAGTGCTTGAAACCTATGTCTGAAAAGACACTGAGAGAGATGCTAGTTTTGTTGAAAAAGTTCCGTGATGACTGACATCCATCATGTTGTCGCCCAGATATTGAATCAATGACTTCAGGTATTCCTGGTAGTGATGACAAAAAAAAAAAAACTTACAGGGACAACTGAACGCCGATTGGTGATTATTTACTTCTCCCCACTAGGATCACCTTGGGAATTTCTTCTTGACAGAGAGTTTTTTTTCAGAAGTATTTAATTATTATTTGTATACTTTTTATGTATTTGTGTAGATTATTTATTCCCTGTTTGTTAGTTTTATTTATTTATTTATTTATTTTTCAGTGAGTCTTATTTATTTATCTATTTATGAGCATTATTATTATTATTATTATTATTATTATTATTACTTGTTGGACAGAAAACATGTTTGTTCTTAAAATTTTAATTGAAGAGTATGATGTTCTTAAAGCACCTTACTGTCGCTTATTAAATACTATTATAATACTTTTATGCTCGATTAAAAGTAAGTTTGTAATGATAATGATGTATAAAAGAATCTTAGAATTGAGGTTTATTTCAGAGAAGTACGTTTTCTAACTTATCTATTTTTGTTAATTATAAAGAGTTATTCTCAGAATGCAGTATTTTTTGATAATGTTCCTACTACTAGATATGTTAGCTAGAAAACTAAGTTAACATTTATGTTTTTTCTTTTATTTATAGAATTTCTAGTGGCAGTGAGCTTTAGTTCCCGGATTTTTATAATTTATATAATTCGGTAAGAAAGATGGAACTATACAAAGCTGCTGCTAGAGTTTTGACAGATAAAATAAAATTACATTTTTCAGTAAATTTTGTGATTTAAGTAAGAAATCTATCATTAAAAGTTTTGTATCTGTTTATGATTTATAAAATAATAGAATTAAAAGGTTGAGTCCAATTTAAGTTATAACTGTGATATTTAGAATTTCTGTTTTTATAAGATAAAATTTCTGGTTAAAGTTAACAGCAAAATATAGTTACAATTTTTACGATAATTCTGATTCAGATTTTTAAAAAGGAGGATAATAATTTTGTGTGAGGCAACCAGAATGTAAGCAGATCCAGTAGACAAAGCCCTAAAAATTGCAAAAGCGCAAACTCGTGAATTTTAACTTAAAATCAAAAGACTCTATGATCGAAATTTTGTCGAATCCCCATTAAAGATACAAGACTCTGTAATTTATGAAGAGGTTAAATACCCTAACACTCGACTGTTAGAACCTACTATCTCTGGACCATACAAAATTTTATAAATAAACTTTCTGATGTAACTTGTGAAATAGATAAATTTAATTATGAGACAGGACAGAATTCAGTTATTGTGCATGTTTTTAAATTAAGACCCTATTTTTCACCAGAAGATTTTAAATTGTTTCATGAGCAACCCAAAAAACAAAAAACAAAAAAACTTACAATCACAATCACAATCACAATCACAATCACAAAATCAAACTGAAGTCAAAAGACAGCAGATTAAATTTTAATTCTTATTCTTTAAATATTTGATCACCATAATTTTCAACATTAGCAGTTATGGTCTTGGTGCGCAACAAGGATACAACTTCTGTTTGGGAGTTTTTGGGGTTAGATTGGGCTCCTTATGCAGGCACAAGGTGTGCACTTTGATTGTAGAAACTTTCAAGTTGATGTTGAAAAATTAAATTTAAGTGTATTTAATTCTAACTATATTAATTCATTTATTTTACATTAGTATTATGATATTTATTCCAACAGATATTTATATGATAACAGAAGAGTATCAGAGAGGAATTATTGTAAGGAAATACTGGTTGAGAGTCCATTTTCTAAATAGTTAGATTTAAATTTATTTGGATTTTAGAATTATTATTATTTTTTTATGTATACTTTCGGCTGGCAAAAAATACTTTCTTATACTATTAGAAGATAAGAAAAATATATAATTGCTATGCAATTATTTTTATCCTCAACCAATATTTTCCCTATCAATAATAAACAAACTGTGATATTTTCTTTTGATTATACTCTTGTTTTATTATTATTATCATTATGATTTCTATAATGAAGTATAGTATAAATTACACTCTTATTGAGAATACTAGGATATGGAGAATTATTATTGTTGTTGCTATAAATTTTGAGTTTTATTATACTACTTATTATTATTGTTATTATTATTATTATTATTATCTTTATTATTGTTTGAATTTTTCTATATTATTTATTATTGATACTGAGAGTGATACTATTTATTATTTAAAATTTGATACATTATTAAAAGGTGTTGGATTCAACATAAGATTAAAAATAACACCAACTAGATTTACAAAAATTATATAGTTTACCAGTGAAATATTACAGTGAACCAGTGAACACTGGTAAACTACTAAAAAGATTTAGTTAAGAATTTGTTAAGAATTTAGTCTTAAGCTATAGATATAATCTATAAATCCGTGAAGTTTGTATGTAAAAATAAAAAGTGCTTTAAAAAGAAAATTTGCGCACACTTAAAAATAAAGCACATTTTAAAACATTTTGAAATAACTTGCTTTAATGTTTTTTTAAAGCATCGGTCACCTGATGATCAATCAATATAACTCTAGTTATAACTTTTCCAGTTATAGAAATTATTTTATGTAGCTGTGCTAAAACGCGTAGAAAATACTGGTCTTTCATATATACGTTTATTTCCTTTTATACATGTATGCTTATTACTTTTCGAAAATTGATGACAGTACGTTTCAAAATGCACATAAGAAAATAACTTCAAAAATATTCATGTCACCGGAGACCACTGTCATTGCAATAACTTTCACATACTATCAAATAAATACGAAACAAACAAATAAACACTAACTTAGACCCATCAGTGTATACAGTTCTTGCTTTTGAAAACTGTGTAATGTAAGTATTGTAACGTGGTTTTTCCTTAATATTTCCCTGATGATGGACAAGTTTTGTTCTTCCAAACTGTTAGAATATAACTGTTCTTTCTTATTGTAAGTAGTATGTTATTTTAATAATAGGATTTAACATATATTATATACACTGATGAGCCTAAGTTATTGTTTAGTTATTAAAATACAGTGAAACGGGCCATTTTAGAAGACTGACACACAGCTTGTGAAACATGAATTGCATTTAAAAACATCAAAATTCAAAATGTAGATTTCCAAAATGTATCTCTAAAGATTGGAATTATTGAATTTACTCAAAGAAAATAGATAAAAAACTTATAACATGATAATTCTTTTTCTAAACCCGGGGATAGATTTATTTATGTTAGGTGACTGAACTCTAAAATCTCTTGAAATTGAATACAAGAGTCCAGATCATTTGACTTCCTGCGGAACGAACGAATGCGTTGCTATATGACCAACACTTGCTGTTATAAGCAGACGCTTTTCAAGCATTCTCCTGCCCTTTTGGCTTGTGACACTTTGAAGTTGAACTAAATCTAGTGGTTGCGACACTGTAAAGAAAAAAAAAATCTGTAATCCTACTGATGTAAAGTTGGTGAAATCTGTGTCCTCACTAACATTTTATCAATGCTCTGTACAGGAAAAGATGTAAATCTACAAAACTAATTTTTGCAAAGCTACAGAAATCTGTAACTTTACAAACGAAAACTACTAAAATTACAGTTATCTTATTAAAATTTTATCTGTGACCTAGGTTGCAATCACATAAAAAATTTTAGGAGTACCAACTCCTAAAAATTTTTAGTAACCTTACAGATTTTTTTGTTTTTCAGTGTGAATTTGTATATGTTACATGAATTTTTTTCTGTTGTCGTAATATAAAAAGTTCTAGGAATCCCAATTTTCTAGAAAACTTTTAGTTTTTACGTTTACTGTTTTTTTTTTTTTTTTTTTTTTTTTTTTTTTTTTTTTTTTTTTTTACAGTGTATGACGTGTAAAAGGTGAGCAATGATGTTCTTTTCATGATTTCATCTAAATACGATAGTTTTAGAAGTATGAAAGCTGTGAAATATGCTTGTGCATAGAATGTGGAGAATTAATTACTGCATTACCCAATGCACACCACATTAGATACGATATCGTGTAAAAAATATACTCTTTGAAAATATTTAATCTTGTAAATAAATATATTTGTATTTTTTTAAGTTAAATAGCTAAAAACAATTGAATAAATGAGAATTGTGCTGATAGATGTTATTTTGACACTGAAGGGTTAAACACCACGAAGCATTTTGAGGAACGATTAACATTTTTGCATACTTTTAAAAAAACTGTATTGAATATTTATACTAGTATTTGATTGTTTTATATAAGTGTAACTGTAATTATAGGAAATACAAATAACAATAGTAATATTATTTTTTTTAAGAAATTTCATGCATTTTTTAAAAAAAAACGACAAACGCAACAGCTAAAAATTTAATAGCAAGAGTTTTAGCGCAGGATAAGTGATACAATTCATATTTTCTTTGAAGTAAATCAAAGCTTATAGCATATAAGTCTTTCTCGCAATATCAGATTTGTGCGTATCAGACGATCATAAGTTTAAAACACGATGTGATACCTGTTGAATCAAAATACTTTTTTCCCAGCTTCGTATTTCTCCATAGTATAACTCAGAATTAATACATATAGCTTCCCTTTCGAACTATAAAGTAAACTATAAAACCATATAATAAAACTATATATAAAACTATAAAGTGCTAATAAACTATATATAAAACTATAAAGTGCTCTATATAAAAGTAAAGGACTTGTAAGCTATATGCTTTGATTTACTTCAAGGATTATTTAAATTACATCATTTATCCTATGCTAAAAACATTATTATTTTTTTCAATTGTTTTCTCTAAAAGAATTGCCTGAAATTTCTTTTTTGTTTAAATAATTATTTCTATTATCATTTGTATTTTCTGTAATATGTTTACACTTACATATATTTTTAAAATAATTATTCGATAATAGTTATTTTAAAAGTATGCAAAAAATCGTTTCTAAAAATGCTTCGATTCCATTTATCCATTCAGATCCAACATAACATCGGACAGTGCAACTCTCAATTAATCAGTTGTTTTTATCAAATTAACTTTAAAAAAGTGTATCAATTTCAAAGATTAAATATTTTTAAATGTGTGCTTAAAATTTTTTTAAATATTTTATTTATTGTTAAAGTTATGAACTAAAATTTTTTTTTATACTGAGTGAGACACCTTATATATTTCATTATATAAGTGCATTATTGCTACTTTAAATTATATTGGAGATGGGCTGATAGATATTATTTCTGCATTAATTTTGTTTAAAAAAATTACCAAAACCTTCTATATGTGTTTAAGACTTTATCTTTCGTTTTAACGTCCTTAAATCATTTATAAAACTTTAGAAAGTTACAATTTCGTTTTTGAGAATATTTTAAAACCTTATCTACAATGTAAAAGTGTAATTTGAAAAGTATAAAAAACTGTTAAAGTAAATTTGAATTGTATCACTTATCCAACGCTTAAAATCTTACGACTCATTTTTTAGCTGTTGTGTTTGTCGTTTTCTCTAAAATATTTCCCTGATATATCTTTTTTTAAAAATTATTATTATTACTATTATTTGTATTTCCTATAATTATATTTTTACTTACATAAATTTTTAATATAAATATTCAAGAATTATTATTTTAAAAGTATGGAAAAAAAATCCTCCGTTTCTTAAAATGATTCGCTTCCATTTGTCCCTTTAGTTCCAACATAACTTTATTCTCATTTATTCAGTTGTTTTTTGCTATTTAACAAGCATATCAATTTCAAGTATTAAATATTTTCAACAATGTGCTTCAAATATTTGTACAACATTTTCATTACTGTTAAAGTTATGAACTAAAATTTCTGTATAGACGGAGTAAGATACTATGTTAATTTGATTTTATAATTGCATTATTGCTACTTTAAGTTGCATCGCAAATATTGTTCGGCTGATATCTATTATTACTGCATTAATTTTTTCTAAAAAAATTATCGTATCTATTTATATGTGTTTGAGGATTTATTTTTGTTTTATCCTCCTTATATCCCTTGTAAACATTTAGAACGTTTAAAAACTAATCACAAGCGTCAATTTCGTTTCTGAGAATATATAAAAACCTTATCTATTATGTACAGGTGTACCACTCATGCTCGAGTGAGTTCATTTAGTGATTAGTTTTCCATATTATCAGGAGTGCGGCATTTGAAAGTAAATAGTGGTGCCCTTGAAACATAAAATCCTTAAGTATGGAAAATGTATTAATAAAATATCGGCAACGAAACAGTTATCTAATAAGCTTTGAAAAAGAATACGCCTTTTTAAGAACCCGAAAGCGAAAATACTTTTTAAACATCAATTCATGAAGCTGAACTCATAAATAACTATTTGATGGATATAATAAATATTTTTTCAACATTTCATCGTATGTTTACATCCTACGTTTCACTCAGCTAAGCTATTGTGAACCATAAGTTTAAAGGAAAGATTTTATTTTCAAAACGTATCAAACCTATTTTGAAACGTGTGGTCTTACGATATGAGTAAACCTGATGTTCTGAGAGGAACTGATACAAAATATAATATTATTTTTTCTTTAGTTTTTTAATTGACTCAACGTAGTAAATCTATGCTACATAGAAAATCGACAGGGAAGCTATTTATATTAATCCTGAGTTAAACTATGAAAAAACAATGCAGCTGTGAAAAAGGATTTAGATTCAACAGCTATCATTTAAACTTATGATCCTCTGATACGCACAAATCTGATGCTGAGAGTTCGACTTGTACGCTGTGTGCTTTGATTTACTTCAAGGAGTATTTGAATTGTATCACTTATCCAACTCTAAAAGTCTTACGACTCATTTTTTAGTTGTTGCATTTGTCGTTTTCTCCAAAACATTTCCCTGATTTATCTTTTTATTATTATTATTACTGCAAATATTTGCATTTCCTATAATGATATTTAAATGTCTATAAATTTTTAATATAAATATTTAATAATAGTTATTTTAAAAGTATGGAAAAAATTCCTTGTTTCTTAAAATGATTCACTTACAATTATCGCTTTAATTCCAACATAACTCTATACTCATTTTTTCAGTTGTTTTTTGCAATTTAACATATAAATCAATTAGAAACAATAAATATTTACAACGAAGTGCTTAAACTATTTTTACAACATTTTGATTATTGTTAAATTCATGATGATCACTAAAATTTCTGTATAGACGGAGTGAGATACCATATATATTTGATTATACAAGTGCATTATTGCTACTTTAATTTACATCGTAGATATTGTTCGGCTGATGGCTATTATTGGTGCATTAATTTTGTTTAAATAATTACCATAGCCTTGTAGATTTGTTTAAAGCTTTGCCTTTCGGTTTATCATCCATACATCACTTGTAAAACATTAAGAACATTTAAAAATTACTTACAAGTTTCAATTTCGTTTTTAAGAATATTTAAAAACCTTATCTTCTATCTAAAAGTGTACCACTCATGTTTGAGTAAGTGCTTTTAGTGATTATTTTCCTCTCTTATCACGAGTGCGGCATTTGAAAATAAATAGTGGAGCTCTCGAACCATAAAATCATTAAGTACATTAAGTACGGAAAATTTATTAACAAAATGTCGGCAAAGGTAATTATCCGTTATCTAATAAGCTTTGAAAAAGAATATGCTTTTTAAGAACCTGAAATCGATAACATTTTTTAAAATCATTTCATGAAGCTTAACTCTTAAATAACTATTTGATGGATATACGTTATATAATATATTAAATAGTTTTTATGTAATATACTATGATTTATAGAGGGTGATTCAAAAAAACGTGGACAAATTGATATGACAAATCAGGCATACGGCAAGGATAAAAAATCTTACAGGAACATAGGGCCGCAAACCACTTATTGAGTCAGAAATACAGGATGTTTCATCCTAACTCAATTTGGGTTCACGGTAATAAATTTCAGAAAACTGAAGTATATTATAATAAAACATTTAACAAACATTCTCACCTTTGTTTTAAATGTGATAACGCCAAACAAAAGTGGTAGAAGTTTGCATTATGTGCACGAGCAATATGCACTTGGCACCCCACATTTTGGACTGTGATAATCAGTTTAGATGGTATCATCGATTGTTTGAGCAATATGTTTTTCCCGATCTTTTCGTAACGTTATCACATTTCGCACAAAATAAGGTACATATCGTTGCAATTTCATTACAATATTTTTAATTTCCTCGAAATTGATACTTTTAAACCGGGTGTAGCTAGAATGAAGCACCCTGTATTTGTGACTCAATAAGTAGTTTGCGACCCTATGTTCCTATGTGATTTTTTATCCTTGTTGCATGCTTGATTTGTCATATCATTTTGTCCACGTTTTTTTTAATCACCCTGTATAATATACTAAATATTTTTACAAAATTTCATCGTATGTTTACATCTTACATTTCTTCTAGGCCGATAGCTAAGCAATACTGAACTATGAATTTGAAGAAAGGATTTTATTTTCAAAAAGTATTAATCCTATTTTGAAACTTGTGGTCTTACGATACGAGTAAACCAGATGTTCTTAGAGGAACTGATACACTATATAGTTTTATTTTTTCTTCTGTTTTTTAACTTACTCAAAGTATTAAATCTATCCTACCACGAAAATCCAGAAGAAAACTATTTATATTATATATCCTGAGTTACTGTTAAGAACTATAAAGCTGGGGAAAAAGATTTAGCTTCAACAGCTATCACATCGTATTTTAAACTTATGATCATCTGTTGCGCGCAAATCTGATGTATTGGGTAAGACTTGTACGCTATATGCTTTGATTTACTAAGAGTATTTCAATTGCATCACTTATCCAATGCTAAAAATCTTATGACTCATTTTTTAGCTGTTAGGTTTGTCTTTTTCTCCAAATCATTTCCCTTATTTATCTTTTTTTTAAAATTATTATTATTGCTATTTTTTGTACTCCTTGTAGTTATATTTATACTTATATAAATTTTTAATATAAATATATTTAATAATAGTTATTTTAAAAGTATGAAAAAAAAATCCTTCGTTTCTTTAAATGCTTCGATTCTATTTATCGCTTTAGTTCCAACATAACTCTATTCTCATTTTTTCAGTTGTTTTTTGCTGTTTAACAAGTATATCAATTTAAAATATTAAATATTTTCAAAAAAAGTGCTTAAAATATTTTTATAACATTTGATTAATGTTAAAGTTATGAACTAAAATTTCTGTATAGACGGAATGAGATACCCTGTATATTTGATTATGAAAGTGCATTATTGCTACTTTAAATTACATCGCAGATATTGTTCGGTTGATGAATATTATTACTGCATTATTTTGTTTTAAAATTTACTACCGCCTTGTGTACTTGTTAAAGGCTTTATCTTTCGTTGTGTCCTCCTTATATCACTTGTAAAACATTTAGAATGTTTAAAAATTATACGATTTGAATGTTTCAAACTGAGCGAAAATTTTCCCATCCCAAGCCAGGAATCGAACCCAGATACTTGACTTACAAGGGCAATGCTTTACTGTTTAAGCTAACTGGGCGATTACCGGCCGGGATTTCCGCTCAGATAACCTTATTGGTCATAACATCTGACCTGTCATTTAGACAGCTTGGCAGAATAAACTGCAGGTAATGGAACTCCATATAACGATGGGTACGTAGAAATAATATTATTTTGAAACAATCAAACTGATTGGTAAATGTGTCATACGAATTGAATATTTGCAACTGAGCGAAAAATTCCCCAGGCAAGGAATCGAACCCAGATACTTGGCTTACAAACTTGTAAGCCAAGTATAAGCCAAGTATAAGCCAAGTATCTGGGTTTGATCTGTAGCCTGGGCAATTTTTCGCTCAGTTGGAAATATTCAATTCGTATGATACATTTACCAATCAATTTGATTGTGTTAAAATAATAGTGTTTAAAAATTAATTGTAATTTTCAATTCAGTTTTTGAGAATATTTAAAAACCTTATCTACTATCTAAAACTGCTCGCTGAGTTTTGCACTGATGAAGAATCTCTATAGTAGATTCAAAACAACTGATTGATACCTTTTGATACATTATTTGAGCATTTATAATCGCTGGTTTTCTATCTTTAAACAATTTTGCTATCGCGATATATTAACTAAGGCTTTATTTGTTATTTTACTAAAACTATATAGTATATCAGTTCCTCTCAGAACATCTTCTTTACTCGTATCGTAAGACCTCAAGTTTCAAAAATAGGATTGATACTTTTTGAAAATAAAAACCTTTCTTCAAGCTCATAGTTCACTATAGCTTAGCTATCAGCTTACGAAAAATGTAGGATGTAAACATACGATGAAATGCAGTAAATATATTCAGTATATCCATCAAATACTTATTTATAGGTTCAGCTTCATGAAATGATTTAAAAAATATTTTCGATTTCGGACTCTCAAAAAGAAATATTCTTTTTCAAAGCTTATTAGATAACGGATGATTATCTTTGTCGACATTTAATTGATAAATTTTCCATACTTAATGATTTTATGTTTCGAGGGCACCGCTATTTATTTTCAAATTCCACACTCGTGATAAGAGGGGAAACTAATCATTAAATGAACTCACTCGAGCATGAGTGGTACACTTTTAGATAGTAGATAAGGTTTTTAAATATTCTTAAAAACGAAATTGAAAATTGCAATTAATTTTTAAACGTTCTAAATGTTTTACAAGTGATATAAGGAGGATATAACGAAAGATAAAGCCTTTAACACGTATACAAGGCGATAGTAAATTTTTAACAAAATTAATGCAGTAATAATAGCAGTCAACCGAACGATATCTGCGATGTAACTTAAAGTAGCAGTAATGCACTTACATAGTCAAATATACAGGGTATCTCATTCCGTTTAAACAGAAAATTTAGTTCATAACTTTAACGCTAATCAAAATGTTATAAAAATATTTTAAGCAATTTTTTGAAAATATTTAATATTTGAAATTGATATACTTGTTAAATAGCAAAAAATATTTCAATAAAGGAGAATAAAGTTATGTTGGAACTAAAGTGATAAATGGAAGCGAAGCATTTTAAGAAAAGAAGAATTCTTTTGCATACTTTTAAAATAACTATTATTGAATATTTATATTAAAAATTTATGTAAGTATAAATATAATTATAGGGCATGCAAATAATAGCATTATTAATAATTTAAAAAAAGATATATCAGGGAAATGTTTTGGAAAAAACGATAAACGCAACAACTAAAAAATGAGTCATAAGATTTTTAGAATGGGATAAGTGATACAATTCAAATACTCTTTGAAGTAAATCAAAGCATATAGCGTACGAATCTTACTCGCAACATCAGATTTATGAGTATCAGAGTATCATAAATTTACATTACGATATAACAGTTGTTAAAGCTAAGTACTTTTTCCCAGCTTCATAGTTCTTCACAGTTTAACTCAGGATTAATATAAATAGTTTCCCTTTCGATTTTCTAGGTAGAATAGATTTAGTACGTTGACTAAATTAAAAACTGAAGAAAAAATAAAAGTATATAGTGTATCAGTTCCTCTCAGAACATCTAGTTTACTCGTATCGTAAGCCAGAAGTTTAAAAAAAGGATTAATACTTTTTTTAAAAATAAAATGCTTTCTTCAAGCTTTTAGTTCACTATAGCTTAGCTATCGGCCGAGGTAAAATATATTATGTAAACATACGATGAAATGTTGTAAAAATATTCAGTGCATAACTCAAGCAGTTATTTATGAGTTTAGCTTCATGAAACGATTTAATTTTTTTTTTAATTTCAGGTTCTTAAAAAGCATATACTTTTTCGAAGCTTATTAGATAACAGGCAATTATCTTTTCCAATATTTCATAAATATATTTTCATACTTAATGATTTTATGTGTCAATGGCACAACTATTTATTTTCAAATGCCGCACTCGTGATAAGATTGGAAACTAATCACTAAATGAACTCACTCGAGCATGAGTGGTACAGTTTTACATAGTAGATAAGGTTTTTAAATATTCTCAAAAACGAAATTGAAACTTGTGATTAGTTTTTAAATGTTCTAAAGGTTTTACAAGGGAAATAAAGAGAATAAAACAAAAGTTAAATCCTTAACCACATATACATGGCTAAGGTAATTTTTTAGACAAAATTAAAGCAGTAATAATAGCCATCACCCGAAAACTATCTTCAATTCAAATTAAAGTAGTAATAATGCACTATATAATCAAATTTAGAGGATATTTCACTCCGTCTATAAAGAAATTTTAGTTCATAACTTTAAAAATAATCAAAATGTTGTAAAAAATATTTTAAGCACATCGTTGAAAATATATAAAGTTTGAAACTGATATACTTGTTGAATAGCAAAAAACAACTGAATTACTGATAACAAAGTTATGTTAAAGTTAAAGGGGCAAATGGAAGCGAAACATTTTAAGAAATGAATATTTTTTTTTCAAACTTATAAAATATCTATTATTGAATATTTGTTTTAAAAATTTATGTAAGTATAAATATAATTATAGGAAATACAAATAATAGTAGTAATAATAATTTTTATAAAAGATATATCAGGGAAATATTTTGGAGAAAACGACAAACGCAACAGCTAAAATAGGAGTAGTGAGATTTTTAGCTTTGGATACGTAATACAATTCAAATTTACTTTTACACTTTTTTACACTTTTGAAATTACACTTTTACATAGTAGAAAAGGTTTTTAAATATTCTCAAAAACGAAATTGAAACTTGCAATTTCTTTTTAAATGTTCTAAATATTTTATAAGTGATTTAAGGACGATAAAACGAAAGATAAAGTCTTAAACACGTATACAAGGCTATGGTAATTTTTTTAAACAAAATTAATGTAGAAACTATATCTATCAGCCGAACAATATCTGCGATTAACTTAAAGTATCAATAATGTATTTACATAATCAAAAATACAGGATGCCTCACTCAGTCTAAACAAAAAATAATAACTTTATAATCATAATAATCATAACTTTAACAATAATTAAAATGTTTTAAAAATCTTTTAAGAACATCTTTGAAAATATTTAATGTTTGAAATTAAAATACTTGTCTTTTTGTAAAAGTTAAATTGCTAAAAACAATTGATTAATTGTGAATTGCACTGCTCGATGTTATGTTGGATCTGAAATTATTAATGAAAGCGGAGCATTTTAAGAAACGAAGAATTTTTTGCATTCTTTTAAAATAACTATTATTGAATGTATGTATTAAATATTACTGTAGTGTAAATATTATTATAGAAAATACAAATAATAATAGTAATAATAATTTTTAAAAAGAAAGAAATTTCAGGCAATTCTTTTAGAAAAAACGGCAGTTGAA
This sequence comes from Maratus speculifer, assembly GCA_964019185.1. Classification (NCBI taxonomy): domain Eukaryota; kingdom Metazoa; phylum Arthropoda; class Arachnida; order Araneae; family Salticidae; genus Maratus; species Maratus speculifer. The sequence continues at coordinate 418,673,129 of OZ025293.1, forward strand.
AAAAAAAGGGGGGGGGATGTTTTTAGCATAGGATGAATGATATAATTCAAATACTCTTTGAAGTAAATCAAATCATATAGCTTACAAATCTTACCCGATGCATCAGATTTGCACGTATCAAAAGATCATTTGTTTAAAATACGATGTGATAGCTTTTGAAGCAAAATCCCTTTTCCCACCTTCAAAGTTCTCCATAGTCTAATTCAGGATTAATATAAATAGCTACCCTCTGGGCAGAATAGATTTACTACATTAAGTAAATTAAAAAACTGAAGAAAAAATAAAACTATATAGTGTATCAGTTCTTCTCAAAACATCTTTTTTACTTGTATCGTAAGACCACAAGTTTCAAAAATAGGATTGATACTTTTTGAAAATAAAATCCTTTCTTAAAGCTCATGGTTCACTATAGCTTTGCTATCAGCTGACGAAAAATGTAGGACGTAAACATACGATGAAATGCTGTAAAAATATTTAAAATATCCATCAAATAGTTATTTATAGGTTCAGCTTCATGAAATGATTTAAAAAATATTTTTGATTTCAGTTTCTGAAAAACGGCAAATTCTTTTTCAAAGCTTATTAGATAACGGATGATTATCTTTGCCGACATTTCATTAATAAATTTTCCATACTTAATGATTTTATGTTTCGAGAGCACCGCTATTTATTTTCAAATGCCGCACTCGTGATAAGAGGGGAAACTAATCATTAAATGAACTCACTCGAGCATAAGTGGTACACTTTTGGATTAGTAGATATGGTTTTAAAATATTCTCGAAAACGAAATTAAAACTAGCAATTAATTTTTAAATGTTCTAAATGTTTTAAAAGTGATATAAGGATGATATATAAAAGAAAAAGTGTTAAACAGATACAAGGCTATGGTTAATTAAAAAATAAAATATATATGAAGTAATAATATTTATCAAGTCGGACAATATCTGCGATGTAACTTAAAGTAGCAATAATTAACTTATAGAATCAAATATACAGGGTGTCTCACTCTATCCAAACAGGAATTTTTGTTCATAAGTTTAACAATAATGAAAATGGTGTAAAAATATTTTAAGCTTATTTATTTTGTGAAATTCAATGGCAACACAATAAATGCTAGTAATGTCTGCCATTACTAGCTTTCGTATACAGGGTGTCTCACTCCGTGAAAACAGGAATTTCAATTCATAACTTTTACAATAATAAAAATGTTGCAAAAATATTTAATGCTTCTTTTGCTTTTCGGGAAATTCGACAGCATCGCACAAATGCAAGTAATGTCTGCCATTGACATCTAAACCACATTGTGCTAGATAGTACATCAAGCAGAATGTACACTGAAAAAAAAAATCTGCAAAGTTATTAACATTTTTCTAGGAAATTGAAATTCCTACAACTTATTATGTAACGGCAATAACAAAATTTCATGTAATACATACACGTTTGCAATGTAAACTCAAAACTCTTTAGGTTACTAAGTATGTATTTGGAAATTAAGATGTTTAGAACATTTTATGTAATTTCAACCCGGGTTACAGATGAAATTTTAATAAGGTTATTGTAATTTTAGTAGATTATTTTGTAAAGCGACAGATTTTTGTAGTTTTACAAAAGCTAGTTTTTTATACTTACACATTTTTTGTACAGTGTCCAGATAAAATATTAGTAGGCATACAGATTTTTGTAATTTTCCATCTGTAGAATTACAGATATTTTTAACAGATTATAACAGTGTACTTTTTACTGTATATATTGTGTCACTGACATAATTATATTGCTCTGCATCACTTTCCATGATGCCACCATATTTCATACAAAAGGAAGTTAATATGTTAAAATTTACAGTTAGATAGCTTTTTTATTGGTAATTTTGCAAACGATAATCCCATTATGGCCTAAATACACCATATTTTAATTAAACAAATGGAACTGATCCTAAGTTCAACCGGGGTTACAGATAAAATTCTAATAAGAATACTGTAATTTTAGTAGATTATTTTGTAAAGATACAGATTTTTGTAGCTTTCCAAAAGCTAATTTTGTAAATTTACACTTTTTATTACTGTGTTTAGGTAAATTTTTAATAAGAATACAGATTTGTGTAACTTTACACCTGTAGAATTACAATTTTTTTTGCAGTGTATGACAGTGCATTTTTCACAGTACATACTGTACTGCTGAAAGAACTATATTGCTCTCCATCACTGTTCCTGATGCCACCACATTTCACAAAAAAGAAAGCTAGTCTGCTAAAAATTACATTTAGATAGATTACTTGTTGTAATGTTACAAACGATAATCCCTTTCAGGCTTAAATACCCTCATTTGAATTGAATAAATGGAATTGACCCTAAGTTCCATTGTAAATATTATTTATTTTAATACGTACTATCCTTCCTCTATTTTGTTTCAACAATTTCTTATTACACACTACAACGTAAGGTTTTAAAAATTACATAGATTCTTGAGATATTGCAAACGATAACCCCGTTCTGGCTTAAATATTCACATTTTAATTGAATAAATAGAATTGACCCTAAGTTTCATTGTAAATAATATTTATTTTGATACGAACTATTATTTCTGTATTTCGTTTCAGCAATTTCTTATCATACAAGACAACGTAAGGTTTTAAAATTTAGATAGATTGTTGAGATGTTAAAAACGGTAATCTCGTTATGGCTTAAATACCCACATTTTAATTTAATAAATGGAATTTACCCAAATTTCCATTGTAAATATTATTTATTTAGATACGCACTGTTATTCCTCTATTTTGTTTCAGCTATTTCTTATCGTACTATACAACATAAGGAGCAGAAAAATAAGTTAAATTTTTTTCTTCTACACTCTTCGGATCAGACTAAAAAATAGGCACAGGACAAAATTTCGTTTCAATATTTTTTGTGTGTGTGAGAGTGAAAAACATGAAATTCAATAATGAATAATGAGCCAAATTAAGTTATATATTTTGAATTTTACATTTCTATCAAGTTTAGCAATACCGTAAAATGGGGTGAATAGGAACGAAACTTCCCTGTTATACAAATAAATTTATTATAAATATATGTGATGATATTTTTAGTTGCCAATTTTTTATAAGAAGGTAATAACATTAAGAGTTGGGAAATTCAGTTTTGACATTTGTTGGCACCATTACTGGGGTATATAAAAAAAACTTCTAGAAGATCCGCAAAAACCTCATTTTTTCAACGTCTTCAAAACTTTGTATGTAACTACACTATTTTTCATATCCTAAACCTAAGGGAGGGGAATTTTAATTAAAGATAGACCTGTAAAAGACATGCTGTATTAAATTCTACTTATTTCTAAACTACATAATGAAAAAATGAAAAATGGCTTGTAACATCACAGGTTTAAGATTTACGGGGTGACTCGGAACACGTTTTCTCTGCTGGTTTATTTTTCTATACAGTAATACTTTCATGTAATATATGAAAACATATGTATGAATATGTATTGTAACAAAATTTTGTTTGTTCTAATTACTTGAGGAGTTTAAAAGTGCCAAGAAATTACTTGGTTAAACAAAAAAGCCAACGCCTAATCCAACAGACATGGAACACACAATAAAAGAATTTAAAAATAGCAAATTAGTTAGAAAAACCTGCACAGAATTATTCTCTGATATCCACAACATTACACAAACATCTCAAAGTGAAAAACCAATTAAAAAAGAGAGGGATGCAAGCAGTACTAAGGGATGGGGATGAGGGCTTATTAGTAGATCGTATTAATACATGCAGCGATTGGGGCTACTCAATAGATTCACTTACCCAATGACTACTATTAAAGGATAACACAGAAAAGGGCTGAATTTATAATAAATTCTACTTCTTCAATTCGAATATAATTTCTTAAAATGAATTTTTATTATTCTTGATTTCAAAGTTGTTTTCTAATTTTTAAAAAAGGCATATCTTTACTTGTATATAAAATAAAGTCTTGGTTTCACAGTAACTACGTGTTCCTATTCCTCCCTTATCATTATTACCTGTTTTATTAACCCTATTACATTTTGAATTGGAATAAATAAAGATTATAACATTTGTTCCGATTCATCCCTATCTGCGGGGTGAATCGGAATACCATTAAAAAAGTAAATAATATATACATAAGCAGTTAAAATGTTTCGTTTTTTCTTAAAAAGTAAAGAACAAAACAAGACCGAAGTTTCTAGTAGAAAAATAAAAAAATAAAAAAATCAGTTGTTGCTTTTTTTTAACGTTAAAGTTGAAAAGTGTTCCGATTCGCCCCATTTTACGGTAACAAGAGCACTAAATTAATTATTTCAATGACAATTAAGTTCTTAAAATTTCAATTTAAAATCAATATTTTAGAAAACAAAATTGAATAGAAATGACCATTAGTTTTTTCATCAATCGCATCATTGATAAGTAAGTAATTTAAATTAAATAAAAATCACTTAGATTCATTTTAATTCATATCGATTAATCGACTACAATATTTTATTTTTTTCTTCTTTAATTTTACATTTTAAACATTTATTGACAAGCTTGGTTAAGTATCTTAAGGAGAATGGGAAATGATCCTTTGATTAATTTTGAAATTTTTTTGAATCGATACAGAAAGCAAATTACTTCAAATTATCTGAAAAATCATTGAGATGTACTAAGATAAGTTTACATTGTTAAGAATTGAAATTATCACGGCCGAGAATAATAGTCTTTCAAGAATAGAACCCTAAAATAACAGACATATCTCCCATTCTTTGTTATTAAAATCTTAGAACGCCTTCGTGTATTTTTATTATGACAAAAATAACGGAGTACATTGACTTTGTAATGAATTTGAAACATAAGAAAATAGATTGCACAAAATGAGTAGTAAATAATTGTAATATTCTAATTGATATACTTTATTCGTATTTATTCAGATGAATCGAAATTTTGAATCTATCTCGAAAAACTGTTTCAAAGCAATTACTTTTTAAAACCTATCGTGGTTACCTCTTAACTCTTTACACTGTTAAAAATTTTGCTCTAGGTCAAACTAAATTTTGGTGATCACTGCCACCATAACATGGTGGAATCTCGTACCAGCATTTGGAGCTTCCTAATTCAACTTCGTTCCAACTATTGGAACTATGGTTCAACAAGAGCTCCAAATGATGTTTCAAGATCTCTCCATTTTACAGTGGCAGCTATTGAACACTAAAATTTGGTTCAAACTAGGACAAGATATTTAAACATTGCACTGCACTAAAGCACTGAGAAAAAAACATGGTTCTGGTATATAGAATCTAAGTAATGGCTCTAGAAAAAATAGTTCCATGTCATCCTTATAAATTTTAGTTCCATTTCTTAGAGAGTTCCAGAGTCTCTTACTAGAATTCAAGTACGTTTTCCGATATTTTTGTTGTCAAATTTATCTAAAAATCTCTTCAAATAGATGCGAACACAAGAGATTTGATTTAGTAACTATAATTATAGCTTAAGAAATCATTCCTAAAATCAAGCGATAATTTCTCGCTACTGAAACGGTTCAATGTCGTTACGTCCTCTAGAAAAGAAGAGACTAGAAATGTCAAGTCATTTCGCCTATTCAGCTTAGTTGTTTACCCTACTCGTATAGTTTGGACATCTATATTTCTAGTTTAGGTATTTAGAAAGTGACTAACTATTCGTTCTAGTTGAAAGCGGCATATTTTTTTCTCAGTGCATGCCATATCTAGTACATACCTGAAAACGTTATAATTTTCATAATGTACCAATATGATCTCTTTACTTGATCAAGATAAAGAGAGAGAGTGGAATAAGATTTGTACTTCCCATGTTAGATAGCTGCACAAGATAAAAAATTAGAATTTGCTTTTCGGAAACAAAAAATAATTCGATCAAGTTATTAAGGTAAAATTTACTTTCATTATATTTTTCTAAATACTTAACTGTTTTATTATTTAAAAAAATGTTGCGGAGGGTTAAGCAAATAAAATTAATTAATTTAGGATTATTTAGGTGCAAAATATAGTAGTAAAATGTAATTTTAATCCTAATTCTATACATATGGCACCGTAAAACATCAAATTTTATTTAAAATTTATTTTTTTATTATTTTTCATTGATAGAACAATATGTAGATTTTAAATATTTTTTTTTCATAAAAATAAGAAAATTCCTACAGTAAATGGTTAAAATCGTTGGTGACCAAAACTTTCACTTCCAAGTTATAAGACATATTCAAATTAAATGCAGTTTTTACACATGGATTTCTTTTTACAAGATTAGGCATATGTAATGTATTTTTTAAGGCCATCCTTTCCGATTACTTATAAAAAGGTTAACAGCTTCTGACAAAAATCTAAAAAAAATAATAATAATAATTTTTTATGACAAAAACAGGCTGCGTTCGGTTACTTTGGACTGTATGAATTTCCAGTATTTTTCAATGCTGCCTTTATGCTGCTAGAGAAAATTGTAAATTCTTAATAGTCAAATTGTTTTAACACGGCAAATTCGTAACTTAAAAGATTTTTTAATTCGTTCTTAGGCGTAGGAAATGCATTTATGAATTATATACGTGTACTAAGAAAAATTCTTTATATTCGCACTTCCTATTTTATATCTGCATTATGTAAAATTAGCACACATTTTTTGTGTCAAAAAATAAAAACGGCTTTATGACTTTAAAAAAAATCGTAGCTGCAGTAAAGGCTGACTAAGGCAGAGTTGTTAGAACTTTACATTAAGGTCCAATAATTTTTTAGCGTTGTCAAAGGCTGGAATTTTTTTAGATGATTACACGAAATTTCCACTCTTTTTCAATTTAATACTTTTAATTCTTCAGAATTTAAACAGTAATAATCAAGATTATACTTGGTATTTACTGAAATGTTATCAATGTTCTGTCAGGGAATGCGATTACTCGGATACGATTAATATGATTACTCGGATAAAAAACAACTTTCTGCAGAAATGTAGTCATTGGCCCAGGAGTGACATTTGCTTCAAACATCCACGTGTCTAAAACTGAAATGCCTTCTTAATGATTGTCAGGAAATGTAAACATCTCCTACTCATCTCAAACTGCAAATCCCCTCCCGGAGAAAAATATCGGTATTCAACACTAAAATGTTTGGGTGACGGAAGGTAATTCATTTGACTTTCTCTTATCTCTCTACACTCAACATTTTAATAAATAATTATTTTTTTCATAATCCTGTAGTACTTGCGTAAAATATTTTAATCAAAACATACAATCTTTAAAGAAAAAAAACTTTTTAAATTTATTTGAAATAGCATATTTGATTTGTAACGGTTTAAAAACACCGCTTGCTACTTGGATTAAGCCTGTAGAACCACTTTTCCAGTCATAAAAGTATAATCGTAAAGAAAAACAGGTTTTGGCAATCCGCTAAAATTTTCATTTGAAAAATAAAATGATAAATAAAGTATCAGCTTATTTAATGTCGCTTTAGTATTTGAGCATGTAATACATTAGAATTTTCTAATATCAGCTATAGAAAATGGGGGTACATTTTCCGGAGATTTCAGTAGAAAATGGTTTCAGTTTTTTAAAAAACAATTATGACATTTACTTATTTTTTAATATAAATAAAAAAGTAAATAAAATGGTAAAAAAAAATTGAATTCAATTTCTTTTACATAAAAAATGGCTTTATAAATGAAATTTTTGTTACTCATTTATGAATTTAAATTTTTTCAAACAACGATAAAAGAAAAATAATTTTTTCTAGTTTAAATCTACGGGAAAGTTCAGAAATAAAAATACGGAAGATTTTCAGTAATGTAATTACATTTTTAAAGCTTTTTTAAAACTCGCATTTAAATCCTTTGCTCAGTTATATTACGCGTGTCATAATATGTAGTATACTATTAATGTAATATGATGTGCAATGAATAAAATCATATTTAGAATTATTTTGTAATCATCTGAAGAATTCATAAACTTTTCAAATTCATTAAACTCTCAAAAATAAACACTAGTTTGTTTGTTTGAACAGTGCTTTGAGGTCTATAGCTACAATGGCTGTTACCTCGATTGATCCAGTAAACACAGAAACAAATACAGAACACTTTATTATTACTGAAAAACCAGTACATACATTATAATACACATCACAGGGACAACACCGACACCCATGCCGCTAGCTGGACTCGAACCAGGGACCAGCGGTGTGGAAGCAGCTGCCACTGCCAACCACGCCACTGGGTCGGCAAAAAAATAAACACTATTTTATGACAAAAATGGACTGCGTTAGGTTATTTTCAGCTGTAGAAATTTTCATTATTTTTCACTGCTGCTTTTAGTGCAAGAGAAAACTGTAAATTCTTAAAAGTAGAAGTGTCTTAACACGGCAAGATTGTAAACTAAATGAATGAGATTTTTTTCGCGTTCTTAGACGTAGAAAATACATTTATAAATTTTATATACTAAGAAAAATTACTTATATTCACATTTCCTAATTTATATACGTGTTATGTAAAATTAACATCTAATTTTTTTGCAGTAAAGTATAAAAAACGGCTGTATAACTTTAAAAAAAGCACTAGTTGTAATAATGGCTGACTAAGGCAGACTTGTTAGCAATTTACATCAAGGTCCGATACTTTTTCAGCGTTGTCAAAGCCTGGAGTTTGTTTGGAAGATTACACGAGATTTCCATTTTGCTTGTTAAAAGATGTATTTTCAATTTGCTGTTTTTAGTTCTTCAAAATGTAAACAGTAAACACTAATATTATATTTGGCTGGCACTGAAACCTTATTGATATTTTGTCTGCTAATGCATAACATGCGATTACTCGGATAAGAAAACAACTTTCTGCAGAAATGTAGTCATTGGCCGACGAGTGCCATTCGTTTCAGGACATCTATGTGTCCCCAACTTAGAAAAGTTAAATATCTGTTTAATAATTGTCGGGAAATGTAAGCAACTAAAGCTGCTATTAGATTCACGGACTTTTAAGCGAGACAAACTTGTCAGCGGATTTTAACTCCGACATTTTCCCGTTCAAAGGGGGACAAGGGTTATAATAGTCTTTCAAAAAGTCGGAGGAAAAGCCGGAAAACCAGTTTCTACTCGTGCCAGGCGTTAATATTTATCGCCTACTCGTATCAATCGCTTATCTCTGATTCGTTGAAACGTTCGATGTTGGGTGAAAAATCTGGCCTGGCCTAGACTTTTTTGCGACTGCCGAAAAAAGTTGGGGAGACAGTGCAGTTTGCTATTACACGGGATGTTGGGAGGACATTTCGCAAAATGTTGGAGGAAATCGAGTGTTGGCTCAAAAGTCTTACAGAATGTTGGTTAATCTAATAGCGGCTTAATACTCATCATAAAACTGCAAATCCTCTCCCGGAGAAAAATATCGGAATTCAACACTAATATGTTTGGGTGACGGAGAGAAATTCAATTGGAGTTAAGAACAAAATCAGTGCAGAATTCACCTTGTTTACTAATTTAAAACTTAAAAATACATGAAATTGTACATATATTACTTAAAATTTGTATAATAAAGCATATAAAAGCTTAAAAATACATTTAAACCCCCAGTAAATGACATCTTATGGATTTTTTCCTGTTCAAATCCCTATTACAAAGTTTTAAAAATATCTTTTTGTTATATTTGCTTTTGAAACTATAGTAGAAATATATTAAACAATTACTATTCATAAAATTTAGAAAAATTATACTTTTCATTACTGTTTTATTTTCATAAATAGTGTGAATAGCTACAATTACCTGACATCTTCCCTATTTTGAAAACAATGATTGAAATATAAGTTATTATAACTAAAACAAATTACTTACACCTAAATAGCGTTAATTTGCAAAATTTTACAACAAAAGGCTTATTTCAGTTAGATTTTTGATAAACTATCAGCTATTGGTTCAGTGTCAATAAACGGGAGTGTCACAACCCAACAACTTAACAACTTAAATAAAGGTAATTAAAAAAATTGTTTCAATAATTTTCTTTCTTATGGTACTTTTAAGATCATTATTTGAAAAACTACAGAGTGAAACATTAATTTCTTTTAGCTCTCTCATTAACAAGCCCGTGTTAACACGTCCACTAAGCTCCGGGTTTCACTGCAATACAAGCAATATTTAAAATAATATAATTCTACCGGGTGTCCAGTAAATGACTGACCCATTTTGAATGTAAATAACAAAAAAAAAAAAAAAAAAAAAAAAAAAAAAAAACTGTTTGAGATAAAAATGCGCGGCTTGCTGTATTGTTATTAGATTATAAATAAATTTTAAAATATGCACTTTGTTAATGTAATATAATAATAGTTAAAATAATATCTCAGTCTCAAGACTGAGGAGGGGAAATATAATACAGATGGTTCAATCACAAATATTATTTTAAATCACTTTCCAACCAACGTACCCTATTTCTGAAGCTGATTCGTGAGTCGATTCAACATATAGATTCAGATTCGACAACATATAGATTCAGATTCAGCCGAAAATCTCATATTTATGAAAATTAGAGTCATGTCTGTATTCAAACAGCCTGTTACCTCCAGCGCGATATTTTTTTCCGAAATTTGAACTATATTAACAAAGTACATGTTTAAAAATTTATTGATTTTCTAATAACAATACCGCAAACCCCGCATTATTATCTCAAACCGTCTATTTGTTATTTAAGTTCAAAATGGGTCAGTTATTTACTGGACACCCGGTATTCATTTAATATATTTTTAATGTATTGAACAGTAATTAAAGCCTTCAAGGATGACATTCATATTCGCTTTTAAGCTTTTTTATATAATTGTGAAAGAATTATCTTTTTCTAGCCTTTAAAAATAAATACAGAGAAAAAAAATTACAATTTTGCCCTTTTGCAATACTGTCAAAGGGAATGGAATTAAATTTCAAATAGATAGTCAGACTTACCATTAAAATATCCAAATAATGTATGCCTCGTGAGATAAAAAAAAAAAAAATTCATTTGTTAGAACCTGTTTTAACTCACTTCAGTTCCTATTATAATATGATCTGGAAGTGCTTCAGCGAATAAAAGTTTTGCTCGAAAGATCGTAATAGATTTTCACCGTAATATGATGAACGATAGATGTTTATCCATTTCTGTAAGGGATGCGTGTTTTTCTTTTGTTCCTACAATTTCAACAATTTCAGGCCTTCCCTCCAATAAAAATAAGGGGAAACGTATGATGGATGAGTTCGGTGCCACAACTACGTAAATAAAGTAAATTTCATGAATTGATTTTCGCTTTTCCTGGTGTATCTCATTTTTCTCCAACTGCTAGAGCTGAAACTAATTCATTATTTGCGAAACTTTAAGTAGAACTTGGAGCTCACTACGTATACATTTTACAGTTTATATGTGCACGTCTGTTTTTTTTTAAATAATATAATAAAAACAACTCTTAGGAGCCCGATAGATTTAATATTAAATTACAAATCCTATTAGAAATAATATATAGATAAATTATTGATTCAATGTTTAGAAAGAAAATATGTTTAATATTAAATCACGAATCCTGTTAGAAAAAATATATAGATAAATTATTGATTAAATATTTAGAAAGCAAACATGTTTAATATTAAATTACTAATCCTGTTAGGAAAAATACATAGATAAAATATTTATTCAATATTGCATTTATTATTCGGTGCCACTAATACATAAATAAAATAAATAAGTTTCATTTATTGATTTTAGCTTTCCACCGTACATTTCATTTTTTCTTCAACTGCTACAGCTGAAACTAATTCATTATTTGCGAAACTTTAAGTAGAACTGGGAGCTCTATATGCACACTTTACAGTTTATATATGCACGTCTGGTTTTTTTAATAACATAATAAAAACAACTCTTAGAAACCAAATAGATATAATATTATATTACTAATCCTATTAGAAAAATACATAGATAAATTATTGATTCAATATTTAGAAAGCAAATATGTTTAATATTAAATCACTAATCCTGTTAGGAAAAATATACAGATAAATTATTTATTCAATATTGCATTTATTATTCGGTGCCACTTATACATAAATAAAATAAATAAGTTTCATTTATTGATTTTAACTTTCCCGGGTACATTTCATTTTTCTTCAACAGCTATAGCTGAAACTAATTCATTATTTGCGAAACTTTAAGTAGAACTGGGAGCTCAATACGTATACATTTTACAGTTTACATCTGCACGTCTGTTATTTTTTTAAATAACAAAAAGAAAAAAAAAGAACTCTTAGAAGCCAAATAGATTTAATATTAAATCACTAACCGTATTAGAAAAAATGTATAGATAAATGTTTGATTCAATATTTAGAAAGCAGATATATTTAATATTAAATCACTAATCATGTTAGGAAAATATATAGATAAATTATTTATTCAATATTGCATTTATTATTCGGTGCCACTAATACATAAATAAAATAAATAAGTTTCATTTATTGATTTTAACTTTCCCCTGTACATCTCATTTTTCTCCAACTGCTATAGCTGAAACTAATTCATTATTTGCAGTACTTTAAGTTGTACTGGGAGCTCAATCCGTATATTTTAAAGTTGTTTATATGTTCTCTTTAATAAAGTAATAAAAACAACTCTTAGAAGGCAAACAGATTTAGTATTAAATTACTAATCGTATTAGGAAAAATATATAGATAAATTTTCTATTCAATATTTAGAAAGAAAACATATTTAATATTAAATCACTAATCCTATTAGAAAAAATATGTAGATGAATAATTGATTCAATATTTAAAAAGCAAATATGTTTAATATTAAATCACTAATCCTGTTGGGAGAAATATATAGATAAATTATTTATTCAATATTGCATTTATTATTCGGTGCCACTAATCCTTGATAGTTTAGGAGATGCAATGATTAAGTATAAAAAAGGAGAAAGGGGAGAGCTGTTTCCCCTACTTAATTTGTTTTTCGAACAGAATTAACCCTTGAAAATATAAGACTGTAATGTACAATTAGTATGCATAGCCTGTGAGCTCAATGCCATCAGTTTAACTGGGCAATATTCTTTTCATTAGTATTTTTTAGGGGGAAGGGGGTTTTCAGGGGGAATACAACGCATTTTAAAGGTTCTAAAGAACTATTTTTAACGAAAACTAATTTTTCACAATTTAGTTTTGAGCAATTTTATATAGAAATTGAATTGAAATAATGTTTTCTTTTTTCTAAAGAAGCGGTTACCAACCTAGGTTACCCGTATCTCTCGATGTACTTTGGGGGCCTGCTGGCTACGTGAAAATAATGGCAGACATCACAAAAAACAATTTATAAAGTTTAAAATCGTTTTTAAAATTATACAAATATTAGAAATGACAGTGTAATTTGCATATATTTATTAAAAGGTTGTGATAAAAAAATTGTTAATGAAATTAGTATTTTTTGGCGTCTACAGGGGTTTCTTATCTATATAATTAGGAACGCACCTAAAAAGAAACATACACAAACACAGAATTCCAAAACACTAATATTTTTTATAGAGTGTAACATAAAGTTAAGAAATTACATTATAAATTTAAATAGAAGGTCCTAATTAGCAGCTACTGTAATGCAACAGGTGCATGTACTGTTATAATCGGTTACTCGATTTGCCATAAATATAGAAGCCTTTCTTGAGAATTATAAAAAAATGAAATTGTGGTAATTATCTTTTCAAATAGTGATCATTAAATATACAAGGTGTATCTGGAATGTTTCATCAAACTTAGAAGGATGATAGTACTTATGAAGACGACCAGAATATGCAATGATAACATAGCAAATGACATTTAAAGGATGAAAATCAAGAAAATACGTCTGGAAATGGACAAACTGAGGCAAGAACAATCCAGAAAATTTTTTATTGCACAGAATAGGTATATTACACTTTGTGATGTTTAGACAAAAAAAAAAAAGTTTTCGCAATGATACTGCCTGTCATAGTTGGCGGATCATATACTTACAACGCATGCTTTCTGCAAAGTTGCATTTATTTCTATGAAAATGGAAATTTTGCATACATGGGTTTCTGTTCACAGATTTTTTTTGTTTTTTTCTAAATTCTTGTACATAAATAAAATAAATAAGTTTCATTTATTGATTTTAACTTTCCCCTGTACATCTCATTTTTCTCCAACTGCTATAGCTGAAACTAATTCATTATTTGCAGTACTTTAAGTTGTACTGGGAGCTCAATCCGTATATTTTAAAGTTGTTTATATCTGCACATATGTTCTCTTTAATAAAGTAATAAAAAACAACTCTTAGAAGGCAAACAGATTTAGTATTAAATTACTAATCCTATTAGGAAAAATATATAGATAAATTTTCTATTCAATATTTAGAAAGAAAACATATTTAATATTAAATCACTAATCCTATTAGAAAAAATATGTAGATGAATAATTGATTCAATATTTAAAAAGCAAATATGTTTAATATTAAATCACTAATCCTGTTGGGAGAAATATATAGATAAATTATTTATTCAATATTGCATTTATTATTCGGTGCCACTAATACATAAATAAAATAAATAAGTTTCATTTATTGATTTTAACTTTCCCCTGTACATCTCATTTTTCTCCAACTGCTATAGCTGAAACTAATTCATTATTTGCAGTACTTTAAGTTGTACTGGGAGCTCAATCCGTATATTTTAAAGTTGTTTATATCTGCACATATGTTCTCTTTAATAAAGTAATAAAAACAACTCTTAGAAGGCAAACAGATTTAGTATTAAATTACTAATCCTATTAGGAAAAATATATAGATAAATTTTCTATTCAATATTTAGAAAGAAAACATATTTAATATTAAATCACTAATCCTATTAGAAAAAATATGTAGATGAATAATTGATTCAATATTTAAAAAGCAAATATGTTTAATATTAAATCACTAATCCTGTTGGGAGAAATATATAGATAAATTATTTATTCAATATTGCATTTATTATTCGGTGCCACTAATACATAAATAAAATAAATAAGTTTCATTTATTGATTTTAACTTTCCCCTGTACATCTCATTTTTCTCCAACTGCTATAGCTGAAACTAATTCATTATTTGCAGTACTTTAAGTTGTACTGGGAGCTCAATCCGTATATTTTAAAGTTGTTTATATCTGCACATATGTTCTCTTTAATAAAGTAATAAAAACAACTCTTAGAAGGCAAACAGATTTAGTATTAAATTACTAATCCTATTAGGAAAAATATATAGATAAATTTTCTATTCAATATTTAGAAAGAAAACATATTTAATATTAAATCACTAATCCTATTAGAAAAAATATGTAGATGAATAATTGATTCAATATTTAAAAAGCAAATATGTTTAATATTAAATCACTAATCCTGTTGGGAGAAATATATAGATAAATTATTTATTCAATATTGCATTTATTACTCGGTGCCACTAATACATAAATAAGTACATAATAAATACAAAAATAAATACATAAAAAATTTTATTTATTGATTTTAACTTTCTCCGGTACATTTCATTTTTCTCCAAGTGCTATACCTGACACTAATTCATTATTTACGAAACTTTAAGTAGAACTGGGAGCTCAATACGTACATTTTGCTGTTTACATCTGCGCATCTTTTTTTTTTTTTTTTTTTTTTTTTTTTTTTTTTTTTTTTAATAAAATAATAAAAACCACTCTTAGAAGGCAAACAGATTTAATATTAAATTACTTATCCTATTAGAAAAAATATATAGATTAATATTTGATTTAATATCTAGAAAGCAAATATATTTAATATTAAATCACTAATCCTGTTAGGGAAAATATATAGATATATTATTTATTCAATATTTAGAAAGCAAATATATTTAATATTGAATCACTAATTCAGTATCTATTCAATATTGCATTTATTATTCGGTGCCACTACATAAATAAAATAAATAAGTTTCATTTATTGATTTTAACTTTCCCAGGTATGTCTCATTGTTCTGCAACTACTATAGCTGAAACTAATTCATTATTTACGAAACTTTAACTAGAACTGGGAGCTCAAAACGTACATTTTACACTTGATATCTGCACATCTAGTTTTTTTTCTAAATAACGTAATACAAACAACTCTTAGAAGGCAATTACATTTAATATTAAATTACTAATCCTATTAGAAAAAATATATAGATAAATAATTCATTCATTATTTAGAAAGCAAATATATTTAATATTAAGTCACTTATCATGTTAGGAAGAATATATAGATAAATTATTTATTCAAAATTGCATTTATTATTCGGGGCCACTAATACATAAATAAAATAAATAAGTTTCATCCATTGGTTTTAACTTTCCCCGATATGTTTCATTTTTCTTCGACTACTATGGCTAAAACTAATTCATTACTTGCTAAACATTAAATAGAACTGAGAGCTCAATACGTACACTTTACAATTTATACCTGCACGTGTTTTTTTTCTTTAACGTAATTCAAGCAACTCTTAGAAGGCAAATAGATTTAATATTTAATTACTAATCCTATTAGAAAAAAACGTACATTTTATAATTTATATCTGCACACCTGTTTTTTTACTTAATAATTAATTACGTAATAAAATAACGTAATAAAAATTACTTAATTACGTAATAAAATAACACACGAATAATAATACGAATTAATAACGTAATAAAAGAAACACACAATATGATATATATTTATACAAATATACAAATATATACAAATATATTTAACATTAAATTTTTAATTGAATTACACATATATATATAGATAAATTATTGATTCAATATTGCATTTTTTTATCCGGTGCCACTAATACATAAATAAAATAAATAAGTTTGGTGTATTGATTTTCACTTTTCCCGGTACGTCTTCTATTTCTCTAACTACTATAGCTAGAACTAATTCATTATTTGCAAAAATTTAAGTAGATCTGAGAAATAATCTAGACTTTAAGTAGATACGTACACTTTACAATTTATATCTGCACGTTCTTTTTTTTTTTTTTTTTTTTTTTTTTTTTTTTTTTTTTTAATAACGTAATAAAAACAACTCTTTGAAAACAAACAGCTTTAATGTTAAATTACTAATCATATTAGAAAAAATATATTGCTAAATTATTGATTCAATATTGCATTTATTATCAGGTGCAACTAATATATAAATAAAATAAATTTCATGAATTGATTATAAGTTTTTATGATGTATCTAATTTTTCTCCAACTGCTAATAGCTGAAACTGTTCCATTATTTGGGAAACTTTAAATAGAACTGGGAGCTCAATAAGTACAATTTACTTTTATTATCTGAAAGTCTGTTTTTTAAAAAAAATAAAAACTGAAGTATATTGAATAGATTTTGTTATAGGAGATTTGGTATAAGCACATTTCTTTGTTAAAATTTGATTTAATATCGCCTAAATTTAATAAGTTAATGAAAATCCCGTAATTTTTTAATTCATAGTTTTATTCGCTATTCTATTTTAAAATACGTGTGTTTGACAAAATTTACATTTTTTTTTTCAAAAACAATTGCCCTGAAGATAGGCACATACCATAAGGATAAATATACCAGTGACTGATGTTTTTCTGAATAAAACCATAAAATATTACAGACATCAATAAACTATTTACCGTGATATTAAATATTAATACATATTTTATGTATATATATATATATATATATATATATATATACACAGGGTGAGTCATAAATATCGAAACAATAGGCTATCTCCTCAAATATTGCCCCTATACCCATACTTCCAACTGCAAAAATTCCTAAAAAAAGGTGAAATTTCTGATAAGTTGCAACTCCATGGGGGGTCTATTTGAAAAAATACGAAAATTAAATTTTTATACGGCCCCCATAGGGCAAAATTCCCAATTAGGGAATTATTCCTTATCCATTCCTAAATTGAACAAAACAAATTTCATCTCCGTATCTAAAAATCCCACAGAGATATTAAATTCCAAAATCCTCAAAAATTCCTGACTTACACCACTTTTCCCTGCCTCTAAACTTTGATTTCTTAACTCAATTTCAACGCTTGTTAGGGAACATTCACAAATTGCAATTTAATAAAAATCGGTTTAAGAAAGCGCTTTTTCTTTGGACATAAAATAGCAGCGCATAGTTTTTACGCAAAATTGCTATACCAGACGTCTGCCCGGGTCAAAATATCTAGGTCAGGTCCAAAACCGACTTATAGGGGGAAAAGTTCGGCGTGGCCTGAAAAAATGTCAACATCATAACCCAGACCGGTCTGGAAAATAGTTTAAATCATAGCCCGGTTCAGTCGCAAATTTCTACATAGTTTTTTAATTCGGCGTGGGAAAAAAAATTTCATATGGAGGAGTGCTGACCAAAAAATTCTTTTATAGCTTTTCGTTTTTTATATTTATACTTTTTATTATTAAAGAAGCGCCAAAGGCTGTAATATATTTATTTTATCAATGAATCTCTATTTATAAATAAATGTTTCACTTATATTTTAATATCGTTAATCCATATCCCATGTGTTGGAGACTCTGAAAAATGTTATACACTAAAACTTTTTATGGATCAACATATTTTCCGTTTAATACAGAATTCCGTCATAGGCAGATTTTTTTTCACTGGTTTTATTGTATTTAATTTTTTTTAGCCTTTGAATAATCTATTTAAAAAAAAAAATAAATTTTAAAGGGTTTTTTTTTTTTTTTTGTAAAATAAAGATTTTAAAATCTATATGTTTTTCGTAAAAAATTCGATTGAGCCGAATTTTATTTATTTTATGCAGGCATTAAGTCAGTCATAGACAGTGATTTTAATACGGGTTTTGTCGAGACCGGGTTTGAAAATTTCACCCAGAGTGCACCTAAGTTGAAGGAAGTAGTCCCCTCCTTCATGAAAAGTACACTAGACCCGGCCTGGCGGGTCTTCAGAAAAAAGTAACATCTCGGTCCTGGCCCTACCTGGGCCCAGAATACAGATTTTATAAGATCCTCTCGAGGACGATAAAAAGCCTGAAGTTGTCAGAGGTAAATTTAAAAAGAAAAAAAAGACTTAATCTGCATCTTAGTAAAAGCATTTTTTTAAATAACTGACGGACATTTAAACAATACACTTCGTTTTTCTGCATAATGAATTTTTTATCCTCTATTTCTTGTCTTTAAATTATTAAATATTAAGAATTTTTAAAAGAAAAAAGAACTTGAAACATGTCATTTTTGATTTTTTTACATTAGTTTTGTTTCGGCAAATTTGAAAAAAATGTTTACTTTTGAAAAAAAGTTTGCTTTTGAAAATATGATTTTTTTAAAGTTATATTATTTTTTCAATAAACATTTTTAATAGTTTTAAAATTATATTAAAAAAAACCTTGGAACAAAACTAAAATCAGATTTTCATCTTTAATTAAATGGAAAGAAATTGAAATCCGATAAATAATGTTACGAGTTATAACGATTTTTGATTGTCCCATTTAAACCAGTTCTAACCACATGAAACTTTTATAAATGGTATGAGAAATTTTAGAATGTGATTTTCTTAGCAAATTATAAGGCTAACCATCACAAAAAAAGAAAAAAATCAAAATTCTAACTCAAGAAATAGATTTTTTATGCGTTTTCTAGAACTGTTAAAGTGTTATTGTTTTTTGAATTGCGCGCTTTTCAATTTGTGTCTAATCCCTTAAAACCTGATGAAATTTTTAAGCGGCTATAACTTTGCGAATTTTGGAGATATGAAGATGCAACTTTTTGTGTCTTATTCAGGACTGAATAAGGAAAGTTTTCCTATGTGGAATTTTTGTCCTACGGAGGCCGTATAAAAATTTAATTTTCGTAACTTTTCAACTAGACGCCCCATGGAGTCGCAATTTATCTTATCAAAAATTTCACATTTTTTTATGAATATTTTCAATTGGAAGTATGGGTCTAAGGGCAATATTTAAGGCGATAACCTATTGTTTCGATATTTATGACTCACCCTGTATATATGTGTGTGTGTGTGTGTGTATATATTTATATTATAAATATTGATATATTGAACAATACGGGCGTAAATCAGCAATAACTTTCATTTGTGATATGTACAAAGACATAGCCCCATCTTTTTCAGATCATTAATATTAAAAACTAAACAATCTGAACTAGAATACTTTAATTTATTTAATTTAAATCATGATACAGTAAAGGTTTATTTTGTTGACAGGAAATTCCTTTAAGTTTGTCCATGAATTCAAAGATAAATGTTTTGCTGAGTACAACAAAATTATGCACTTCTAACGCACGGCACTTTATTATCTATATTAATAACTGGGGGGTGGGGAAGTGGTCTATGTTTTACCCCTTTGTAATTATGTAAATACGTAGCACTTATACTTGTCGTTCAGACCGTCCGTCTGTCCGCATAATAACAACACAAAACTACACAACCGAATCGTTTGAATTTTAAAATATATAGCTATTACATAATTTTGTCGAGTCTATGCAACTTTTATGAAAATCTGATGTATAGTTCAAAATGCAGAAGCAATCAAAAGTATTCAAGTAGATTACAATCAATGGGAAAAAACGTTTCAATGCATTTTAATGGTGTTAAACGCTTTTGAACATAATAAAATTGATATGCATTTATGAAGTATGTATTATAATATACATTCACTACAATGAATGGTGCAAAGAATATTTGTTATTCATTTACATGGCCACACAAAAATATTCCCTCACATAATGATATAGGGGGAACATTGCTTGTAGCCCATTTTAATTGCATTAAAAATTTTGACATTTTATGAAATTAATATACGTTACTGAGGATTACTGCAAATTATTTCCTGTAGGATAAAAATCAGATAATACTTACAGGGGCACACAAAAGACTTTGGCTACTATACTGTATCGAAAATACTGTATAATATTACTCCAAGATCTGAATATTTTTTTAACTTCGTTATAATAAGAACGCACCTATTTTGCTACGCTTGACATGCAATTTCCACCTTTTTTCTTACAGTTAAATTTTAGTGTCATTCATTTATTTCACCATATTAGCAATAGAAATGCTTTGCGAATGAAAGGGTTGAGACGTTTTGAAATTTAAAAACTTCAATTTGAAAATAGCTTTTTAAAACAAATATTTTTGAACATATCCAAATCTAATAATTAGATTTTATTCAATATCTCGATCATTAAATATCGTCATCTCTAAGTACTATTACATTTAACTCAAAAATTTCGTTATCAAAACATTATGATATTAAACTTTTTAAATCGTCATTTTGTCTTCTTTTAAGCTGCATTGTCTCCATCGTATATATAGACCTGAAATTAAAATTTCAAGATATATAATCCAAACAAGTCATATAAATTATGATGGGAAACTTTGTTTAAGTATGCCCTAAGGTATTTCACAGAGTTCGAACGATGAAGATCGTAAGATGTAACAATAAAAATATTTGATTGTGATAAGCTTGTGTCTATGTATTTTTATTAGCAAAACGTATTTTAATAATTTAAATTCGTTAAACTATTTTATCAGAAAACTTTCAATTAATAGGCAGCGTAAATGTTTGAAATGTTTGCATTCTTTTTTATGTAGGTGGTATTTAAATTTAGTAATATCCTTGATTAAAATGTATTTGTGATAATGGCTCTCTAATGTTGGTCCATGGTCAAAATGTATTTTTATTTGTACATTCTATAATCGCCACGTGCCGGAAAATGCGATAAATCTAACAAGGAAGTTCCCCATATGGATATATTCCACAAAATCTGAAAAAAAAAAATATGGAACCTCAATAAAACGACCGTAGAAAAAAAAATTGAAAACAAATCAAAATTTTGTTATTTGGCGATTTTTTATCGGTTGGCGACGGAACGTAATTTCAAAAAATACTTTGTTATGTCAGATATATTTTAAGGAAAAATGATTAATGAGGAACATGATTAAATAAATATAAACTAAATAGCTTTAATTATGCCGGTTTTAGTTTATTTTAACTATAATTTTGTGATATCGCTATTTATATGTATTTATATTGAAATTTAACTATCAAAAAATTGCGATATAAAGTGAAATTCTAAATTGTATAAATTAAAAATGTTTCATGCTCAAAATTAAGCCCAAATGAGCATTGCCGATTCATTTTTGTTGCTATGGAAACGATTTCTACAATATTGAAAACTCAAATGTATAACTGCAGCACTCTTCATCTGGCTTTTATTTTTGAATTACGCTTAAATGTATATATTTTTTCAGTGATAAAGTAAATAACTGCAGCAACAAGCAATACATATACCGGGAGTCCCAAAAATGACTGATGAATTTTAAAATTCAATAACTTGCAAACGGTGACAGCTATTTAAAAAATTTTTGCAGGATGGTTATGTACAATGTCAGGAGTTTTTTTTTACCATAACTTTTTATTTTAGTTCGTATCTCAAACAATAGGTGGCGCTGACGGCGATTGAAGGCCAGGTCGACGCTTCACTCAGCACTGATCACCTGGCCTTCAATCGCCGTCAGCGCCACCTATTGTTTGAGATGCTCATTTGGGCTTAATTTTGAGCATGAAACATTTTTAATTTATACAATTTAGAATTTCACTTTATATCGCAATTTTTTGATAGTTAAATTTCAATATAAATACATATAAATAGCGATATCACATAATTATAGTTAAAATAAACTAAAACCGACATAATTAAAGCTATTTAGTGTATATTTATTTAATCATGTTCCTCATTAATCATTTTTCCTTAAAATATATCTGACATAACAAAGTATTTTTTGAAATTACGTTCCGTCGCCAACTGATAAAAAATCGCCAAATGACAAAATTTTGATTTGTTTTCAATTTTTTTTTTCTACAGTCGTTTTATTGAGGTTCCATACATTTTTTTTCTTCAGATTTTGTGGATTATACCCATATGGAGAACTTCCTTGTTACATTTATCGCACTTTCCGGCACGTTGAATTTTAAAATCCATCAGTCATTTTTGGGACACCCGGTATATGTGTGTGTGTGAAATATATATATAGATATACCAGACTCTCTCATTGTTTAAGTTTAGATTCTTTAAATATCATTTAACGCGTTCTAAAAATCTATTAACGAAGTTTTTCAGTTCATTAAAATCGTTTGGCGATGAAAAGTGCTGCCCGCCAAATCGCCTGACACTTTCGTCTTTTTACGCAAAATATTCGAATTTTTCTACTAACTTTCTACTGTAAATTTGCCGATAAATTTCACTAATTTCAGTGAAAATACTAAAGAAACCAGCCATCAGTAAGGGAAAACAAAAGAGAATTAAAAGCATATAAAAACAATTCAACAAAGTAAGATACATTTTACAACAACTTTATAAAATCATGCAATCCACTTTACAAATAACACATGAAAAGAAGTATTTATTTTTGTTGTTGTTGGAGAATTAAAAATACATCCCTTTTCGAATAATTTAAATTTGACAAACGGATATTGTATAAAAAGTTCAACGCTTTCTGCTCGGAATTTTACATTCGATTTTTACTTCTTTAGTGACTCTGATTCTGAATTTAGCGAAAAATATTTCGCGACGTTCCTCTTTAAGCGGTTGCTTTTATTCCGCAGCTGAGACTAAATCATTTCACCAATATTCAGAGAAAGAAGCTTCCGAGAGATTTTTAAAATGCTCTTTTCCTTTCGAATTATGTGATTTTTTTTCGGAAGTGTTCTTCTTTCTAAAAAAATTTTTTACTAGACTTTTTTGGCATTTCTTTGTAAAGTGTAAGACATTTGTAACATCTTCCAGTATGGTCAAGTACTGTTTTATTATAAATCTTGATTTATTATCAAGATTAGATAGGAGTTTAAAGCTAAACAAAAATGTACAAAAATAACACTTAATTTCTATATTAAAACATTCTTTACATAAATATTTATATTTCACCATCTTACTAAGCACCAAAATTTGGTTTGAACTAGAGCAAAATTTTTAACAGTGTATGGTAACACATTGCTAACCAATTTTATATAATATAATAGCTCCAGTATGCATATTTTTATAGCAACACATGTAAAAATTTTGTTGACGTATATATTTCATAAATCGCTATTAGAGTTATGTTGAATATTTTTGCAGTGATATGTTATTGTATTACAATAGCAAGATACTTTGATGAAATTTTGAAATTACTAAAGCAACAATCCTATAATACACAGTAAAACATTTATGTAACGCCACTTAACCGTCTGCCCCGAGATAAGGGGGTAAAAACACTGTTTCCCCATACCTGTCGCCGGTTAAGTAGTTAATCCATAAAATTGGTGACAGCCTTACTTCTTCCAATGTTGTGGTGTACTTTAACCGGAATAACCGGTGTAACACTGTACTGTTACACCAGTAATATGTAACCTCTAACAATAAAGTTCGGTGAATAGTCCTGTAACATTATTGTAGATGAAATATTAACGAAAGTTACCATACCATCCTTCGAAATAGTCATCTCCCATAACTATTGTACCGCTGAGATCTGTTATACATGTCCTGGGAAATTCGCAAG